>CM051463.1:195292455-197692455 GCA_028095005.1 Rhynchospora pubera | reverse complement strand
TGAAATTTCAAAATTCAAATTTTAAATTTTAAATTTTAAAGTTTCTTCTCAAGGTTTTTCTCTTTAGATACGATATAATTTTTTTTTTTTGGTGTTTGAGAAAAGCTTAAATATATGGCCAAGTTAGGAAGGTAGTGCTAATCCCGTTGACCCCAAAGTTGTTTGGCGATGCAAGCCATGTAAGTTAGCTCGTTGACCCAAAAGTCAAACTAAACTTGACACTACCCACTACTACAGATTTTCCCTTTTGCAACCGTTAAAATAATCATTTCAGCAACTGTACGCATAAGTTGCTGATCGGGGAGTTGCAAAAGGATAAATAACAGTTGCTAATATAGTGACTGTTATTTACTAATAACGGTAGCAAAAAGAGGATGACCAGTGACTTTTATTTTCTAATAAAAGTCATAAAAGGATGCATTTCAATGACTGTTTTATGAAATAACAGTTGCAAAAGGGTCTAATTATTCTTTTCTTTTATTGTGTAGAATATTTTAGTGACTGTTTAAACATAAAAACAGTTGATGATTTTAATTTTTTTTAGTACCGGTTTTTTTTAGGCTAGCCCAGAATTGCTAGTCGTACCAATTGTACCACTTTGGTACCAAACATAACATTCTAAGATACATATCTATAACATATTCCAACATAATTTCCAGACATATCCAAACATAACATACTCAAAATACAATATTTGAACAATTAAAACATAAAAATATCCAAACATACTCACTTATCACATTCTTTGAGTTTCCAGTTTACATGCAAATATCCAAAACAAAAATTCAATTCTTAAGTCAATCAGAACATACTATCCTATCACATTCTTTGAGTTCCCAGTTTACATGCAAATAAGTAAAACAAAAAGTCAATTCTTTTAATCAATCTTGTAAAGAGAGTAATTTGTAAACAAACTGGCTTCGCTTGGGTTGCTTATTTAGACCTGGGAGATGCATCAGCATTAGTTGCCTTCTCTGATGAATTCTTTCTCCAGGGCTAGATCCTTCTATCCATGTCTTAGATTTCCTGCAAAGCAAGTAAATAAAAGATACCAAATGCCAAAGATTTCATATAAAAAATATAATATGAAAGATAACTAACCAATATATCAAGATGATTCTAGTTCACTCTTAGTTCTCGAATTCCTTTATTAGAATTATATATCATGTCTAAAAAAATTTACTAAGTTTCACCTGACATTTCTTGGAGTAAGCTCATTCAATATCTTTTGAATAATGTTTGGAGCAAAGTTGGACATCACAGATGATCCAACTAACCAATCTTCAGGATGATACAACTACATTAAAAAATAGATAATTGTAGTTAAGATTCAACCCTGAAATCAGAGAATAGAATGGGGGAGTTTTATCTTTATAATGGAATCCAGTCTCCTTTATAGCAACAAGCTAAGAATAAAATGAAAATCACATTAATAAGACTAAAATAGAAGCACAACTAGAACGTTTATATGAAGATACATTGTAATACCTCATCAAATATCCACTGGACGTCTAGACTCCCAAAACTAGCAATAGAAGCAAACCAACAGTCTCATCAATATGCGCTAAAGTCCATAGAGAATAAAAAATGAGATCAACAAGAAAAAAGAAAATTGAAAAACTAAAAAATTTGACGAAGTACCTTGTCTTGCATCAGTGAGCTCTGTTATGGTGCAGAGAGATAATGACACTTTGGGCCTTGTCTAGTTGGGACTCAACTCTCAAGCTCCTGAATCCTTCTTGCTGATGTATCCCAACTTCCAACGTTTTCCACTACAGAGAGTACCCTTCCATCACTTTTTGCCTCCATATTTATTTGCTAAAGAAAAAACTTCTGTTAAT
Source organism: Rhynchospora pubera (assembly GCA_028095005.1). Classification (NCBI taxonomy): domain Eukaryota; kingdom Viridiplantae; phylum Streptophyta; class Magnoliopsida; order Poales; family Cyperaceae; genus Rhynchospora; species Rhynchospora pubera. The sequence goes on along the minus strand of CM051463.1, from coordinate 197,690,614 downwards.
TAAATTTTTTTTTCTTTTGCTACTTTGACTAATGTAAAATTATCTATATAAATTAGATAGCAACTGGACACTACTAAAACCATCGAATAATATAATTGATTTCCAATAGAGACTTGAGGTTTGGCGTTGGGTTCAGAAAGAAAGAAAGAAAGAAAGGGGGGAACCTTGAAATCCATGAGAGACTTGAGGCGAAGCATCATGTGGGAAGCATCCTGCTTGGCGGTAGCAAGGCTGCGCTGGACAGCCAAGGCATTCCTCTCCGACCCCAACTTTTGTGCAGCCGATTCGTCAGCTGTGCCGAAAGAGGTGGTGGTTTTAGAGGAGAAGGGGTCACGGTGGAAGGGTGGGGCTGGAGAGAGAACAATGGAGATAGAAGCACAGGTGGGCTCGAGCAGGGGAAAGGGTTTTGAGAGTAGAGACTAGGTAGGGGTTGATCCGGAGCACCGATGAGCTCGAGGTGGTGTCGGCGGCTCAATGCAGACGAGAAAGAATAGGTGTAAGTGAGAGAGGGTAGTAGAGATTCCGACAGGAGGACCTGTTGGCTCCTGACGCTGGCGATCTCTTGTCGGAGGCGTCGGAGGTAGAAGAGGCGGAGCGTTCTAGGGTTACGCGAGGAGGAGATAAAAGAGCGAAAGGAAGGAGACGGGGATAATAAATGAAGAGGAGAGGAAATTCCACGGTTTATTTGGGTCCAGATTTTGATCAAACGGTTGAGGAAATTCCGAAGTTAATTTCCTTCATCCAAATTTTTTTTAAGCTTCAAAATTTACAATTTCAATTATCCAGGTTTTTTTGGAAAAAAATAAAAAAATACCTGGATAATTATCCAGGTATTTAATAGTTAAATTACAAGTTTCTGAACGAATTGTACTTTATACTTGATTCTATCAAAATTTAATAAAATCTTATGAATTTGGATTGGTAAAAATAAAGTTATCGATTCCCGATTTAATTTCTTGATCACGCTATTTAGTTAAAGTGATTGGTGTCATTTTATTTTATGACAAATTCTCAGGAATTATATTGCAACATTAATATATCAACCATTCTTATTTTTGTTAAGTTAATCAAATATATTATGATTCAAGATTCCATGACTTATAACTTTTATTGTTTGATTGGTTATAGTTATTCAGATAAGATTTGTTATGTTAAACTAAGTGGCATTATTTCTATTATTAAAATTTTCGACAAAAATTCAAATTGTTTGTTTTTTTAACTGATAGCAATATTTCATAATGTTACAACTAATTATTTCAAAACTTAAATAAAAAAAGGAAAAAAATAGAAAAAAATATCAAATATTGCTCAAATTTAATTTTTTCTTACCTTCAATCTTCTCTTCTTCTCTTTCTCTATCTAATGTTTTTTTCAGATTTTTTAAGTTTTTTCTTTGTTTCGGAAATTTTTGTGTCGACTACAATTAGGGATGGAATCAGAGCGTATTTTACCCGCTCCGATCCTTATCCGAATTTGAAAAATATGTTTAATATCCGAACCGTATCCATATCCGAAAAAAATTATATTTGTATATGTATCCGGATAAAATATGGACACGAATATAGTTTTGACCACTATTTGATCAGTATTCAAATAGATATTCAATCTGTTTATTCGTATATTCAGTGGCACGATATGGATAAAGTAATTACTCTTCTAATATTATATATGACCTTTGATTGGTTAATACTTAGTTTTTATTAGGGGTATGTTTTGTTTGAGGTGAAGTTAGAGGTCAAAATTAAAACTTTTGAAGTTAATTGTTATAGTTAGGGAAGTTAGAGATTGTGGAAAGTTAGTGCGGACTTTAGGTTAGAAAATGTTGTTATCAGAGATGGAAGAAAATAATAAAATATTAGTTTATATATATATTTTTTCTTTTATAACTAATTACATCTACTACAATAAATATTATATTAATTATATTATAATTATTTTGCCGTAAATATATTGATTACCAAATTTAATATTAGCAATTATGTAATTTTTATAATTATAGTTGTAATTAATTATACAATTATATTTACTAAAAATCTAATGGAATAAACTACCACTGTTTTTACTAAAAAATAGTCATTAAAATGTTCTGCAACTGTTTTTTATTAAAAAACAGTCATCAAGATGTTCAGCAACCGTTATTAAATTAAGAACAGTTATAGAAGGCCGGAAAAAAAGTTCTGATTACAATTCGTCCAAATATTTCAAATATTAGGTAGGAATTAGAGTGACTGTTATTTTAAATTAACAGTCATTAAAGACTTTTGTGACTGTTATTTGATATTAACAGTCACAATGTTTTCCAGAGATTTTTAATTTTTTCCTCTCACGCTTAACTTTTAGTAACTGTTTTAATTTAGAACAGTGGTAAAGTTTTGAACCTTATATTACGACAATGCCACTGATTCATTGGATGACTGTTTTTATTAAAAACAGTTGCTAATCCACAGTTGCAGAAGCCCTTTTCTGTGGTAGTGACCAAACGAGCCCTATATGTACTTGTGTGTGTGCTTAAACTAGCTTACTTCATGATTTCTACAGCCAAAATCTTGTGCCATGTTTCTTAATATGTACTCAATTTTGTGATTTAACAAGCGAATATTAACTAGCTAGTTTAATTACAGTAAGGACCAGACTACAGCTAAACTAGCTCGGACCAACCAAACTAATTAAATCGCATGCCGACTCGACCCAAGCTATATATCTAGCTATATATATAGAGTTATATATGTACCAACGACCACAAGATATATATGGATGGGAATGATATGAAGTGAACGTGAGAAATTTGAGAAAATTAATTTGTGACCCCGTAAAAAAATGGTAAACATGCACAAGTTGGGCAGCTGAGATATTGCCATCAGCCCATCACGCTTGAGCACTGTCTCTAGGCATTACGTGCATATAATTTATGAATGGACCACTCCCGTTGAAAGTGATGATTATATATACAAACGAACATTTTCAATACTACACGAGTGTCCTTTTCAAGTACCGTGACCACTTTAATGATCTTGGGCTGTAACATTATGCAATATGCATACACTTACGTTGGCTAATAATAAAAAAATGTTAGTAAATAATCACTGTTATTTTTTATAATTATTATTATTTGTTGTCGTGACGATAACAACCCGCCGCATTAACCAAAGAAAATTTTAAGCGTAGAATGTGTGGTGTCCTACCAAATGAAGCTCGTCTTTTAATTACTAGAAGATGTTTTAAAAGCATATCTATCCACAAACTGCACTAAATAATTAAGATGCTAATTAAAGCAAATTTATAAATTTAATTTAGGATAACACTTAGCTCTTGCATTTAATTTAGGATCTTAAAAGTATTTAAGTATGGTTTAGTTCTATCTTTAGTTTAATCAGAACCTTGTTGGCTTTTCATTTTTACTGAGTATTTATGTACTTAGCCCACATATTTGCTTATGGAGCAGGTTCAGATTTGACAAACTATGGAGATGGAGTTTTAGCTGAAGATCAAACCAAGTTGGTTTAGTCACTTTTATTTTGATGTATTTTGTTTGTCTACCTGGCTGAAAATTTTGTCTTGTAAATTCATGTAAATATACATCCAGCCCTTTTTTGTATGAAGAAATAATTCTTTATTATGTGATATTTATGTGTGATTATTGTGTTGTGATACATGTTTATAGGCTTTCGTGTGCACAATAGAGTGTGTACACATGACGGGACTATCTTTCTCGGACATAAATTTGGTTCAGGGTGTAACAATATATATATATATAATTAGTCATTTAATTTGTGACCACATATTTAAAATTGAAGTGTTGCGCATAAATCAAATTTTCTATTTTTTATTATAATTCCCCTGATATTTTCTTTTGTTTTGGGACAACAGTTAAAGAGACGGCCGGAGAGACATTGGATTATATATCCTCGATAGTGTTTCATTAAGTATATATCAAATAATTCAGCGGTAGAGAAACGTAAAAACTAAATCTCAATCATTTTGGCTTATGAAAAGTTTCTCTTTTCTCAAATTAATTAAGCCAATCTGTCAACAAAAGAAAGAAATGAATGAAAGAAAGCATTAGGTGCATCAACATGATAAAAGCATTTCTTTTAGGCTCCAATTATGAAGCTACACTTGGTCCAATAGTTCGCACAATGACAACCTCCAAAGTTAAATGCTCCTTTTTTCAGTCCGTGTGAAACATGTACAGGATGGTGACTCCAAAGTGACACCAGATTGATTAGATAATTATTCATCTCTGTGTATCTGCGTGTGTCACATATATAGAGAGGAGGGAGAAAGACTGAAAGAGGGATAACAATACTTGAGAAAATAATTAGTGGAGGAGGCAGCAATAGCTGGCCAATGAAAAATGGAACGCTTATCCTAACTGCTTAAGAGGCTGATCCAAACGCTAATGGGTCGATACAGGTCAGGTTCTCTCAGGACCCTACGTACCGTTATCTCCACCTAAATAGGCCCAAGTAGGCATGATATGGTAGTGTTACCATAAGACAGGAAACAAACAATGAAACAGTGAACGTGACACTGAAGAGGGACTGGGAGAGAGAAAGAGCAAGCTAAGGGGCCGGGTTTAATTGTGTGGCAGCTGAGACATGGCCATCATGCTTACGTAGCGCTCTCAAAGCAATGCATGCATGGAGATGCACTTTTCTTCATAAAGGACCACTACTGGCTTCACGTCAAAAGGAAATTATTAATATAAGGGACCGCTAGCTAGCTTCAAAGCCTTCAATATTCCATGGAGATCCTTTTCTCTACGAAAGCGGCCGCTTCTTCAACTGGTTGTAATTAATAGTAGTACAGTACCATAACATCTTCTATGTATATATATCTGTAGAGATATCATAACCGATGGTTCTGCTTCTTGCACAGTGTTTTGGGATGTTCGTAGTACTTGCAAGATTGCTAGTAGAGTAAAGCATATGTCCAGACACGTTATATATGAAGAAATTTAAATTGAATTATAGGTTCAATTTTTTTTTAAAAAAAATAGCTGTCAAAATTCACATTGGATTTCAATTAATAAAGTACGTTGTAAGAAACTTCAAAACTTCAATTTAGTAAACATTATTTACTTGACGTACAGTTGATATTTTTTTCTCTTTTTGTGAGGGAAATAATTAAGATCGATGACATAAACTATATAAACACAACCGTATGGCAGATCCTTGATGTTGGGTGCGCAATCTCTGTTCGTAAAGTATATTCCCACAGAGTCAATTAATTTATTCAGCTAGCTTAAATTTAAATCACATCATCTTAAATAGGTTCTGGCCTACATCCCTCTCAAATAAACAAAAATATAATTTATCTCATCATATTATCAGGGGGGGGGGGGGGGCTTATTCCAACCTCTGTTTTTTTTTCTTTGATTTTCTAATAGCCGAATGGCTTAATTATACGGTTTTTTAGCTTACTGTTTATGGTTTTGGAACTCAAGACTCCTGCTAGATAGTTTTTGCAATTAGAAAACTTTGCGGTATTTTAAATTAATATTAGGATACTAAATGTGCCTTTCATTGTCAAACAAAATTCTGTAGCTTTTATTTGTAAAATATATATATAGTAGTAAAATATTTAATCACGCATTTTTCTTGAACTATCTACGTTTCATTATAAAAAAAAAATGTTGAAGCATTGTACGTAGGCTCATAAATGTGCCCCACATGCATGAAAAGGTTAGTAAAAAATAAAAGGCAATATTCAAGGGAGTTCAGACTTCAGAGACATTAAAACTAGGATAAAGATATAATTTAATTAGAACGCAAACATGATGCACGCAAAAACATACGCGCGTATACGTACACTTACAAGGGGTCCTTCCAGAAGAATTTCTGCATCATTTAATTAAACGCAAATTTAAAAATCTTTCATTCAAATTAAATTCAAAATCATCCTTACATTTTTCGGAATTTTCAATGAAAAGACTAAAATAATTGTTGTGTCATGCTTAATCCTTTGCTGTCGTCGAACAATGAAACTCTGTGGTTTTGCATTTCAATAGGCAGAGATAAGGATTGACCAATACACTCTGCATCAATTCCTATTCCCATATCAATTCCAGTTCCTATTCCCACTTGATCACCTTCATTGGTCGTTATCTCCTCTAACCATGGAAGAGGAGTGCTATCAAAGAAAGAACCATCATGTCGCATATCACACCAGATAGTATTTGCAACATTTGGAAACCCTAAGGATTCTGAGCTTGAATCCTGGTGCACAACACTTGGAATACTAGGAATGGGATTGTCGTACCCAAATCCAGAGCTCACCTCATACCCATGACTTGATAGTGGGAAAGAGATGTTGCTCAAAGGGTTAGGCACATTGTCATCTAAAAGGAACATATCCACGGGTGTCCCTTTATAGGAACAGGTAGCAGTACACTTATTATCAGCATAGGCAGCGGTAGGTGAACGCTCATCAGTATTAGTAAGGGACATATTTTCCTCTGAAATGGGCTTGTGTGTGGTAGGATCAATGCCCCTCTGCCTCAACTTCTTCTTCAGACTTGAATTCCATAAGTTTTTTATTTCGTTGTCTGTTCTTCCTGGCAAATGTGCTGCTATCTGTGACCACCTGCCAAGGTTTTAAATAAAAAATACATGGTTGGTACATACTCATTATATTGCAATTGAGTAGGATAAAAAAAGATAATTTGATAGTTTAATTATATTTTGAAACAAAAAAAAAGAATATAGTGGCAAAGTTGAGTATTTGGATAAAGCTTGGGCTGAAAGAAGAATACTATTTTCTGTATGGCTCCATTTGGATGAGGTGTGCGAATAAGAGAATAAATTTATTATAAACAATTCAAACTTTTCACAAAGTTACACACTTTCCAATATTTCTTCTCACTTTTTTTCTTATTCCTCTTATTCCCACACTATCCAAACAGAGCCTATATATTTATATCACATCTTGGGATAAAACTGGATTTACGCCACTGCATTGACATCTTCTCAGGTGGTTTTGCAGCTTTTGATATGCATTGTGTGAATGTTATGCCTACATAGGTTTCAAGGACAAAATTTAAGCAAGGTAACACCAAGTTAAAACTTAAAGAGCCTGCTAAAAGCCTAAACTTATATTATGTAAATAGTGGCATTAATGTGGTTCAATTTGGTTCTTACTTGTTTCCAAGAACAGCATGGAGCTCAATGATAAGATCCTCCTCTTCCTGTGTGAATGTGCCTCTTTTGAGGTCTGGTCTCAAATAATTAATCCATCTTAATCTACAGCTCTTTCCACATCTCTGAAGACCTAAACATAGTGTGTAGAAAAAAGGTTAACCTTGCAACGACTCATATAATTTCTGTATCACATTCTTCAATTAAATATATTGGATCTTTATGGAAAGAACAAAGATTAAGTGTACCAGCGAGCTTTGGGATTGCGCTCCAACAACCATGGCCATGTTTTGTTATGTAATTTAGAAGCTTCTCATCTTCGTCTGGGGACCACAACCCTTTCCTCAGCTTCTGCTTTTGCTGGCTGCTTGCATTCCTCCCCATTATTTGCTTAGTGGGGAAAGACCTTTTCTCTGATTAGAGGAAGAGGAGGGGAGGGGGGCCTCTTATGTTGCCAACCTTTCCTTTATCCTAACTGACGACTGTTGAAGCCATCGATGCATGTGTTGGTAGTGTGTAATATATATATATATATATGAGCATTATTGGTGGGGTAGTGACTTTGATATTTTGCAATTATTTTTTACTTAATTACGTTATTAGAAATTTTAATTACTTCCCCTCGAAAAAAAAATAAAGTTTTGGGGAGTACTACAAACCGACAGTGTTGAAGGACTCCGTAATGACGGAATTAGGATGCAATAAATTTAGTAGTCATTTCAATTCTCGTGTGTATGCAGTAATTAATTTGACTCGTAGTCTTGCTTTGTAATCACTCATATATAGTTCAATATTACAAAATGCTCAGCTAACGGTAGACTTAATTTTTCAACAAATCTACGTTCCTATATGCCAAATTGCCAATATACAGTAGATAAAATCTAAAAAAGTATTGATCAACCTAAATATTCTGCAACGTCCAAACATGACAGATAATTAATGGGCCGGACTAGATTAATTATTGATGTGATCTACATGTCAAATTGATTGCGAATATGTAGTTTAATATGTGCATGAAATTTTATATTTTCTATTTTAGAAAGTATGGTGACTCTTTGTGATTATTGATTTATCGAGTTTGTGGCTTAAAACTTTTTCTTTATAATTGAATTTTGATGCTATTCTAATTATCTGCAGTTTCTTGTCATTAGTTGACAGTACTGTTGACTTTATACACTATGGTATCCACATGTTGATTGATGGTTTTGTTTCATGACTTATGACTATGCATATGAAGGCTTTTTTAGATACGCTTGGTAGTGCCTACCAAGTGAGACTATGCATATGAAGTCAATCACACATGATTGACAATACGATACTGGACTTACCGGCAATGAAATATTATGTGTTTGGATGCATAAGAATAAGAACTTATTTCGGATTGAACTCTTGCTACATGTTAAAAAATAATCCAAACAAACTCATATTAATAAATTATTAAATTTTTTAAATTGTAAATCTTTTAGAAATAACATTCTTATTTTTAACCATTTAACATTCTTAATACAAAATAACTAATCATAATGTTATTGTCAAGTTAAAGATCCAAAGTCCAAAACATGCGTATGCCTTAATTGATATATGAATTGTTAATTTTTTATATAAGTGCCATTAGTTGGTTTTATACAATAGAGGCGTTTGATATTTCATGTGAAAGATTATCACCGTTTCCAACATGAGAAGCGTTATAATCTGATATTTAAAAAAAATTATCATTAATTACAATAAATTACTTACAAGAGAATTATCAGATATAGGAGAAATATATATAGAATTATTAACAAATTGTTATATTTCATTTCGTAAGCAGCCTATATATCTTTCATCTGGATATATACACCACCTATATATATATATATATATATATATATATATATATATATATATATATATATCTTTTCGCATCCATGTTATGGAGGTTTTTCCTTTTTAGCGCGTTCAATTCTGTAGTTCTTTCCGTGAAGCATATTAATAACTTGGAATTGAATCAAAAGAATATATGTATTTTTAAAATACAAATGAACTAATTTATTAATTTTTTTTGTTTGTTTTCCGTAAATAACTCGTTCTCAGGAGGGAAGAATGAAAATCAGAATATCAGATCTAAAAAAATAGCATTTACGTAAAAATTGAAATTTTTCCTTATGTTTAGATACTCTAAATTGATTATAACAATTGTAAGTTATGTTTCAATCAAGTTAAGCGAACTCAAATCATATATTTTCGAATTCAAATTCAAACTCCATCAAATTTAAAATATATACAAAAAAACTGACCATAAGTTACCTTATGTTACGGATCAAAATAATAACCTTATTCCAGATCACATGATCACATCTAACGTTAGATATACTCATGCAGAACTGTTAACGCTTAGGTTCCACATATATAGGAAATCCAATTAAATTTTTTGTGACATGTAGTAGCGCTGGATACACTGTCTGTTCCAACATTTTTTTTTTTTTTTTTATGAATGTTCAACGCTGATGAGTAATCTAATCTTCCCAGCTACTCTCTCTCCTTAAATAGTTAGGTATGAGGTTTTTTTAAAAAAAAATTAGAAACCAACTGCACGAATGGCAGGGAAAGGTGTGCTTATCTATTTTCGCTCCTGCCATTGCTCCGTGACAATAGTTCGGTATACAATTTTCAATTAAGAGGGGAGCAGCACGAATGGCAGGAAAATGCGTGCAAGATCATATTTTTATATTTTATACGATGTGAAGTATCAACTTCCATGCTCGTTGTTTCCGAAGGAGCCATATATCTGTTTCACAACAAGTGGTCACGAAAAGTCGCTAGTCTCTTTCCGGGGGAAAAAAAAAAAGTGACTAGTCACGACTTATTTCTCGCTCAATTTTTAATGTCGGTCATCCCATGTTACATTATTAGCAACCACAGCCAGCTAATCCCTATGTTTTATCTGTCGATAGCTTGATCGACTAGCTTTTTTATGATTTTAGGCCAATTAAATTAATATGAAGTGTGTGTACATGTGTCGGGCTTAATTTAACAAACTCGAGTATGTATTAAGAAAAAAAATGCATGGGGGAGTTTTACTATTTTTTCCGTAAAAGGGAAAATGTAAATTAATATTATGTTCCTTTGAAGCGAGCAATCAATTAATATTCTTGTTCTAACGTATAGAGTATTCTTTGATTTTCCTGGAAATAAAAAGTATCTGTAATAAATTCCAGCAGTAACCTTTTTTGTATACAAAAGTTTGTTGTACGTACGTTTTTGATAAGTAATGAATTCACCCAATTGTTCTTTGACTTTTAAGTTTCTTAAAGTTCTAATAACTCCAAATTAGACCCATTCCACTTAATATATTTTTTAAAGGTTGTGTAGCATGTTACTAGTTCTTTCGGTAGAAGTAGGATTTCTTGTCATTATGCTAGTTTTCTAAAAGGCATCATATGTAAATTAATATCTATTATAGTAATTGACAATTTGACATTGAATAGTTGTATTCTTGCAATTATATTGGAATTGATGTTTGTGATCGTTATTTAAAATTAAAGTATTGTTGTGCTATAGTAATACATAATGATCATGATTGGTACTATATATATAGTATAAATGCGTGCTCTTTTTTATACTTTTTGGTGAAGTCGACCGTATAGTCTGATGCTGGATTATCATAGTGCTGTAGCAACTATAGTAGAGTATTGTATAATTGTACTTCTCAAGCATGACCAGTACTATTTATACATATTACAAAAATTTTATTTTGCTTTTCAAGTCATAATAATTATTTATATTTTATGATAAAACATATCCAAAAGACCGAAATACATATACGGAAAATAACTTTTGATACGTTAGTAGAGATCGAGAGACCCTTTTAGAAAAAGAAAATAAAAAAAAGAACAAAGTAATAAAAAAAAAAAGGAAGATCGAAAGGAAACGAACAAAAACCTCCGTCTTGAGTTCCGGACAAATTTAATTGGCTAGTAGCCGAAACTGTTCTGCCTCGCGTGAGAAAAAGTGGAGGTGATTATATCACTCAGATCTTCTGTGTCGTGTCAGTGCATCCTCAGAATAGTGGTTGTGCCAAAACTTCAAAAGCCCCAACTACTGAACCTAATTCAAGATGCATGCACAATGCCTACATAGGAAGCGTTGCAATAAAGTTGGGCCCTGTACAGCGAGGGAGAGGGACAGGTGTACGTAGTAACAGAGAGGGAAAGATGCGTCTTAACGGTTCGACCAGTTGTCACTCGGTGATCACCCGAGAATCGGAGAAGGATAGCTGACAGCGACGCTCGGCGTACGGTTGCTCTCCCATTGGCTGCGTCGCTTTTTCTGAACTGACCGTTTGGCTGCATTCTGTATTAAATTACAGACCAGCTCCTGTGTCGGTCCCCTCTCAAATTTCATGCAACGTTTTTTTTTTTTTTTTGATTTAAACGCCCGTAGGCTTAATCCATAGGATAAAACAAAAGTACAATAGTTTTAGTACAACACAAGGATAAAATAGCACCCTCCTGAATTAACAGGTCCCTAACAACGAACCTGTGTAGAACAAATAAAGAAGAAAAAGAAAACTACAATTACTAAGCTAACAAAAACAGGAAAGAAAAACCAGAAAACGTACAGCACTTAAAAACAAAAGAAAAAACAACCTACGGGAAGAGGGTGCTAAAGAAAAAGAAAAAAGAAAAAAATCAGGGAGGTGCCTCCAGTACCTGTTGGAAAAATTGCTCATCTAACACTATGTTCTCTTGCAAACTAGGCCATTTGCTGAAGTCTGGTACGCCCCTGTAATTAATGGTTTTGCTTCTGGCCAGGTTGGCGATTCTATGTGCTCCATCAACTGCCTTTCTTTGGACCTTTGTAACTGAGACCCCACTTCCTAAATCCCTGACAATCGCCAAGATTTGTGCCACTTCACCTCTAGACTGCCACGAAGGCAAGCCCTGAACATCATTTTCATTGATTGCATTTGACAGATTAGTGCAGTCAGTGAATATACTGATAACCGGCTCCGCTTCCATATTTGTACATTCCTTGCAATGTAGTAGTGCTTGCTTTACAGCCACTGCCTCAGCCATGAAGGCATCATGAAGTTTAAGGTTTTGCATTCCAACTGCTATCAACCCACCTTCCCTGTAAATGAGGTAAGCAATTCCAGCTGTCTGACTCGCATCCCAGGACCCATCGACTAACACCTGCTAACCATTCCTGCAGTACTCATACCTCTCCTCTCTACTTTGTTGCCTTTCACCTCTCATTGGTTGCAAGGAGGTTTGTAAAGGCCAAACCCATTCTTTCACCTTTTGTAGCACTGCTTTAGGTTGAAAGATCTTCCTATGCATGACAGATTCATTCCTTTCCTTCCATATTTCCCACATTGTATAGCCAAACACCCTCAATTGCTCCTCATCTAGACTTGTGCTTATCTGAATTACTGCTGTCTCAATGTCTAAAGGCAAATGCTGTGTTTGAAAGCCTAAAGACGATCCAAACCAAACAGCCCTCGATCCTTGGCAAAAGAAAAAACAGTGAACCTCATATTCATTCTCTTCATTGCATCGCTGACATCTTGGTGAGAAACTATTGATTCTGAGGTGCATGTTTTGAGCTACAGGGAGGGCTTTTGATAAAAGCCTCCAGAGAAAAATTCTCACTTTTGGCGCCACCCCCTTCCAACTCCATATTCTCTTCCACAATTCCCCATTCACATTTCCTGTGCGTGTGTTGATGGCAGTTAACCTTTTATATCCTTCTTTGACTGTATAGCATCCTGATTTAGCATGTTTCCATATTAATTGGTCAGCTAACTGTATTTCCAAAGATGGCTTTGCAACTTCTGTGGTAATAGATGCTATTTGCTGCACAGAGAACAATCTATGTAGCTCATCTATATTCCATTGGTCTCTCTCGAAATCAAACAGTTGAGCCACCTTCTTTTGCATGTCACCATGTGCTGCTTGTTGTTGCAGTTCCCAGCCTGAGAACCAAGGCTGAGAGATAGCATATACTTTATGTCCATCACCGATATCCCACTTGACTTCCTCTTTAAATCTGTCCTTCAGCTTAACCACCTGTTTCCAGAGATGGCTTGCAGAGCTGTTACACTTCGATCTCCAAAACCCGATCCTCGGGTAATACTTGGCCTTGCAAATCTGCACCCACATTCGATCATCATCACACATGAGATGCCACACCAGCTTTTGAAACAAAGCTTCACCAAAACTCTGCATATCCTTGACTCCTAGCCCTCCCTTTTCAATTGGGGTACATATTTTGTTCCATGCAATAAACGCCATGTACCTTTCCTGCCCCAATTTACCCCAAAAGAATTTAGCTAGCAAGCTGTTAAGTTGTCTAATAATGGTTTTAGGAATCACCTCAACGGACATGTAATAGACAGGTAGTGACGTCAGCACTGAGTTAATAAGAACTAGCCTACCCGCATGGGAAAGCATATTCATCTTCCAACCAGTCATACGTGCCTTCATGCGATCCAACAAAGCCAACCCCATTTTTTTTGGTGAGCTCTTATGTGTTAACAAAGCCCCTAAGTATCTCTCATCATCAATTGCCTGCCCTGCTTGAAAATAATTCAATACCCTGTCCACCCTCCCTACTTGACAGCTCCTAGAGAACCAAACTTTAGATTTGGCAGGGTTCACCTTCAGACCCGAGGCCTCTCCAAATACCTTCAGAATTCTGTTAAACTCTCCAATCTCCCTTTCATTTGTTTCACCAGTGAGAACTAAATCATCTGCATATATGATGTGAGTAAGGACCGGGCAAGTATGAGCTAGTTTAGTTCCTTTGAGCCTACCTTTTTCCAGAGCAAGATTAAGGCAGCGCGACAATAGCTCCATTACAATGATAAAACCATAAGGGGACATTGGGCACCCTTGCCTAAGTCCCCGAGTTGGCGAGATGAAACCATCGCCTTTGCCATTAACCAGTATCGTGACTCTTGCTCTTTGAAACGAGGTCAACATAATAACAACAATTTTCTCCGGTACACCCACATATCTCATGGCAGTAACCAAGAACTCCCAATCTAACATGTCAAAGGCCTTTATGATATCCGCCTTTAGAAGAAAGGTCTCCTGTTTGTAATTCCTATTGCCAAAAGAATTGAGAATCTCTTTAACCACCAGGATATTATCCGATATGCACCTTCCCTTCATGAATGCAGTTTGTTCTTTTGAGATAACGCTTTTCAGAAATGGCCTCAATCTATTGGTCACAATTTTCATGAGGAGTCTATAGAGGACAGTACCTATGCTAATTGGTCTGAACTCTGCCGGTGTCTCAGGTTCATCTTTCTTTGGTATCAAAACCACATTGCAATCTAACCAATTTGGTGGCACCAGCTCCGACCTAAAGATCGATTGGATCTGCGCAACGATACCTGGCCCAATATCAGCCCAATATGTCTGCAGGAACCTGCAAGTAATGCCGTCGGGACCCGGCGCCTTATCAGGCCCCATCTGAAACAAAGTTCTTTTCACCTCATAAAAACTCGGTATGGCACAGAGCTTATGGTGGGCTTCTAGGGGAATTTTGGGTCGTGCATCCCCCTGAAGTTCATGAAAAAACTCATTAAATCTCTCTTGTTGGGCTTCAACAGAATCCAGCTCGATAGTCTCCTGTCGCTGCGGGCTGTACAGCTCCTTAAAGTAATTTAAGAACATTCGCTGAATTATCTTCTCATCCCCAGTATACTGCCCCTCCTCATCTTTAATGGCTGAAATCAAGTTGTATCTTCTTCGATTGGTAGCACAAGTGTGGAAAAAATGAGTATTTCTGTCACCTTCTATATGCCACTGTATCCTGGATCTTTGCCGCCAATAGAGTTCATGTTGCTCCTCAACCATCTTGTATTCAGTGAGCAGGGTTTCTTCTAGGGTATGGTTGCGGTTTGAGGGATGTTGGGTCTGTACCTTTAGGATGCTATTGGCTAAAATATTGAGCTTTTTTCTTGGTGTTTGTTGCTTCATAGCCCAGTGTTTCATTGAGTTTTTCATCTCTGCCCATTTTTGTTCCCATGTGTGTGTATCATCTCTATTCCAAACATCAACCCAAGCCTCTCTAAACCCGGGCTGTGAGAACCACCAATGCTCAACCTTAAAAGTAAGGCTCCTCTCTGGCATCTTCTTAATTTTCAGAAGAATGGAGCAATGATCGCTATGTATCATTGGTAAGTGGTTAACGTGCGCTCCGGGAAACATTTGGAGCCACTGAGGTGTGACCATTACCCTATCCAGTCTTTGATAGATGGCTTGAGACACATGCCTTTTGTTGGTCCAAGTGAAAGCTGGACCCTTATAACCCATATCCACTAAGCCAGCATCAAACATAAAATTTTGGAATTCAATACTGTTCGGTTTGAGCCTATTACTGCCTCCCTCTTTCTCCTTAATTGAAGCAATTTCATTGAAGTCCCCTAATAGGCAAACCGTACCATACAGCTCTATCAATTGTTTAAGTGTTTCCCACAACAGTCTGTTAGTAACATGGTCAGGATCCCCATATACACCAATAATTACCCAAGGGGGCTTATCTTTAGTTGTAACTCGGGCACAAATAAAACTCAAGGATGAGTGCAATACCTCTACAGAGACCGTGTTGTTCCAAGCCAGGCAAAGACCGCCACTCAGCCCTATGGTCGGCACCACATAGTACTCATAGGTAGGCAAAGCCTTCATGAATCTTGTCATTCTCCTTGCTGAAGATTTAGTTTCAGAGAAGAAAACCAGACTCGCCCTCGTTGCATGGAGGGTATCCTTGAGAAATTGCTTCTTCCGCGGTCCTCCGAAACCGCGACAGTTCCAAGATATTGCATTCATTGTGCACCTGAAGGCGAGTTTGGGTTCGCCTTCCTGGCCCGTTTGAAGTTTAAATGCATGATCGCATTTGGAGAGGTGTCATCTACACCCAACGCCACCACTTGATTATCGACATCAGAATTTAAGTCCATTGTTCTTTTCAGCTTCTTTCCTGCCCCATTTTCCTGCCTCCTACTACTACTGACTTGGGAGGTTTTTGGTTGACTGCTAGAACCACCCGGTTCAGCCCGTTCTCTTGGTACCATGGTTTTATCATTAATCCATAGGCCCACTTTCCTATCTTGCATCTGTGAATCACTAATCTGAGCTGCAAATTCTTTTTTCTGCTTCATCTCTCTCAACCTAAACTTCACTGGACACATGACTTGTTCATGCCCTACGGTAGCACAAAACATACAAATATTCCCCATTCCTTCATACACGATATGCACCCAAAAATTACCCACCCTATCATTCCCCATTGGGATCTCATACAACAGAGAACCATTGATGTTAACTACTACCTTCTGCCTGTACACTCGCCTGCCTCCATACATATATGTTTTCATTTCTGACAGAGGTGTCCCCACTTTCTTCATCACTCGTTGTATACCATCCGCTGTCAATGCATCCATAGGAATGCCATGCAACTCGACCCAACATTCAGTCTCTGCAATTACTGGTGCGGTCAAATCATTTAGCTCAGCTTGCCTAGTGAGAATCATATTACCTTTAAGCGACCATATGCCTTTGCCCAGCAGTCTTTGCTTCTCAGTTAGGATTTTGAACTCTACTAAGAAGTAGTTTGCACCTACACTCTCAATTTTTGTGTCAGGATGCAGAGCCCACATGCTTCTCAAATTCATGGAAAAGAACTGTTCAGACATAGTTCTTGGTGAGGCTATTCTCATCAACAAACACATCCCCCACTCCCTCACCCTAGTTTCCTCATTCGGGATATGAAAGAAATTAGGGTTAGCCTCGTCATTTGAGCTTAAGGCAGCAAATTGTGCCAAGAATTCTTCATCAGTCAAACTCATTTTGTGTACAGTGGTCTGAGATAACACACTTCGCACAGGAATTGACTTGCAAACAACTAGAGGAGAAGGACCCAATAGGGAAGAGCCAGGAATATAAGGAGAAACAGCTATTTGGTTGGAGAGTAATAAAGGCTCATTAATTGATTGGGCCTGTTCAGAGGATTTATGAGCTGTTGTATCCTTATTTAAGACCTGCTTTTCCAAGACTTTATCACCCATAGTCTCAAAAACATTAAAACTGTGGTCCCCCTTGACCCCTAACTGACAACCCGTTTCACCACATGGCAAGTTCACAACTGGCTGAGTGCACATAATTTTTATTTTTTTTTCCTGGAAAGAGATTACTTTTCTGCACATCCGTACTCCCAATTAATTCAATTTGCTTAGTATGACAATTAATTTTCATATCAGCATGCATCCCCTTTATGTCAGCTTCCTTTTCACCCTGTACATGTTGACCATCCGAGGTTAGTATGGAGTCAGTACTCTTTCCTTCTATCCCAGTCTTGTCATTTCCATTTTCATGCAAATTTCTGTATTGGTTGAGCAGAGACACATAGGCTGTTGTACCTGGCTTTCTTGTAATTTTTCCTGGGCCTGGTTCACGATTGGCTCCCATAGACCTTTTCATTGCCGTACAATCATCTACATCCTCTGTACCGGCTTGAGGCCCGGTTCTTCTGATTCCCAACCTATCTTGTAGGTAAGCTGTATGAGCACTCTGGAGCTGCTGATACACTGTAGGGTTTCTACCTTGGCTAATTGCCATTGGCATGAGGTGTGTTGTATGCATATAATCATGCAAATCATTCCCCAGTGGTGGCCCATTGCCTGAGATATCCCATGCATCAACCTCTACCCGACATTCACACCACTCCTCTTCAAAGTCAAGGATCAGTAATTCAGGGATGGCAAATGGGTCCCTGCACTTAATCCACATGCAGAGGTTCCTTCTATCCTTTGAAGCAACCTCACCTTCAACTATCCCCTCAATTTCCCCAAAGCCGGAGACAACTGAGGAGAAGAATTCATTCTCCCAAAATTCAGGTGGATAATCGCAAATTTTAATCCTGACCTTATAAAATGGGTGAAGGAAAGGATGGAAATTTTTTCTGTACAGTGCAATGTCAACTCCCTCCTGGTCAAGCCAACTAGGAGCTTCCTGAACTACAACCTCAGGCTTCAATCGATACGGTAACTCAATAAAAAATGTCGAGCTATTCCTCTTGAACACTTTGTATTCTCTGTGTGTACCCCCACAGTATGTTGCAAACAACCTTTGCAATCTCTGAATCATCCCCTCAGTATATTGTTGTTGCCTCCATGTGATAATTAAGGTTTGGCACAAATCTGCCGTAAGCCTATCAAAAGTGTTATTTGCAGCCATGTTGACATGCAGATATAGCCTTCTGTGTAACCTAAATGGGTATTCCGCCTGACCATGATCATAGTTTTGGTTTGCCTCCATATGTGGTTGAGAGTGAGACTTAAAGCAAGCAGGGATATGGTAAGAACAGGTTTAAAGGTGGCAGTTTCAAGTCAGGGAGAGGAGGAAACGGAAAGGAGAGAGACAAGAGAAGGAAATACAGTTTAAGAGGATTGGAGGATAGATCAAAAGTCAGGATGGCATAGCTCATAGCACGGTAGAAGATGCCGGGCAAGAAAAGGTCAGAGCTTGTTTAGGTAGCCTTCATATAGAATCAGCTATCTCTTTGGGGCATTTCCACAAGCACTTGGTGTGCATGCTAATAATACCTCATTCACCTCATCTCGGCTCCATGTCTCGGCACGTGGGATATATCATCACATTCCACCAGCTACACTACACTACTAAGATCCCGTCTCCTCACATGGTCAAAGGTCAATTAAAATCAAGTTATTTGTACACGCCACTCTAAAACAAGCAAATACAAGTTGCATGTTTTACCCCAAGGTCCCCAACAGAAGTACGCATGTTTACTTTTTTATTTCATGCAACGTCAGTTACTTATTATAACTCGTAACTGTAACCGTAGATATATTTTATATACGTCTTAGTTTGCGTCGCTTATTGATCAGCAGACACAAATTGTTTGTGAGTTTACCCAAATTTTTTTGGTCATTGAAGTTCACTAAATCTAGATTATGTTTTAAATTCTTTAAACAGGAGGAAAATAATTAATTATAATCATGCACACATCCACAGGTGAAAATAAAGGACAATATTTTCTACTTTTTATTAAGTAATACATGTACGTATATGTATATATATATTAGTCTTTTAATTATATATGTATTTTTCTCAAAAAAAAATTCATATTTAGCCCTCCTGAAAATATGAAAATCTGTTCTATTAGGTACCTCCATAATTATAATCCCTAAATAGTTTGATGTGATCATGTAATATTAGTAATTGATTAAGTACGTGAGTACTATTTAAATATTTTTTTTTCTTTTTAGCTTTGTCCATGATATGGTCGGGTTCAATTCAAAGTTGAGTTGTTCGGATTTTTTTTTTTTTTAGTTTCTCATGTTTTCGATTGGATTTATGCGCATTTATCATTACTTGAAAAAAAAATGATCCCAATATATTGACAAATAAAGAAATAAAATAATGTTAGGCAATAAAAATATGTGGCTCAATCTACCAACCATACAAGTAGTCATAGATATCTTTCCGAAAAATAAATTATTTAATTAAACACCAGTCGACTCTTTTTCGTTAAAGAGTCTAACCTTTTATCTAAAATTAAAATCTAGACCGCATATTAGATCATATCACACAAATTAATAGTTCATAGTTGATACAAAATTGTTTACACCCTCTAGTTGTAATTGTTATGACCATTTTATTGATACTTTTATAAGTAGTAGGAAATTTGTGATGGTTTTGCATCAAAAATTTTCCTTTTTATGTCAAATTAATTGACTGTAGTGTACTACGGTAGAGGAAGGTTTCACTACCACTATTTTTGTTCTCCCTAAATGTCAATATTTTGCTATTTAGTTATTTTTTAAAATTTTAAATTTTAAACGTTGAATCCAAACTATTGATCTTATTTCATTTAATGTGCGATGTGCTTTCATATAAGTTTTGTAAATTTTAGAGTTTATTTGATACTTGATCAAAGACTAAAATATGAACGTATTAGAACGAATCTATCATAGTTAACAAGGTTTGTTTCTTTTTTTATCTCTTGATTGAGTATCAAATGACTCCAAAATTTACAAAATTTATATGAAAAGCGCATCGCTCATTAAACTAAATAAGATCAACGATTTGGATTTAATGTTTGAATTTTAAAATTTGAAAAAATAATTTAATGACAAAATATTGGCAATTATGAACAACTAAAATGTTAGTAGCAGAACCTTTCCTACTATGGTATTGCATCCAGTTCTATTCATATTTGCGTTCAAGTTCAGCTTCAT
This sequence comes from Rhynchospora pubera, assembly GCA_028095005.1. NCBI lineage: Eukaryota > Viridiplantae > Streptophyta > Magnoliopsida > Poales > Cyperaceae > Rhynchospora > Rhynchospora pubera. Next base: position 197,670,229 of record CM051463.1, on the reverse strand, counting down.
TAGTTTGGTTCTGATTAATTTGGGCTCGGATATTAGTTTTAGATATGCTGGAGTACTGGTAAAAAAAAAAAATCGATACTAAAATCTAAATTAACGGCTATTTTGAAAGGAGAATGTATTTATCAAATGCAAAATGGAAATCAAAATAGTATTGTTCCGCTAATCTGTTTGAAAATCAAAATAGCATTACTTTCGAGTTATAACATTAATTATTTTTGCTATTACAATATCTCATCCCAATACCCTTTGATTCTAGAACAAAGTCTATTAACAGTTGGGGCTCAAATTTTCCCATGATTTGATCCAGTTTTTGTCGCCTCTGTATATATCGTATTGTCAAGTGAAAACGTGAATATATCTTCCTATATAGTACGTAGTGTGTCAATTCATGCCAAAAGTATGATACTCCATTGTAAATAAATTCAAATTGTCGTTATAGAATTCTCAACTTGGTCCCCCAATGCAAGCACAAAACTATCACTTTACGCGCTATCCTAGAAACCGACGATCTTCGTTTGTATTTTATGTTTTCTATTTCGTCGATCTCGTTTCTCTACTAATTATCTTGTTTCAATGATAAATTTTGTGACTACGGATTTTTCAGCGATAAATTTGCTAAAATTCCTTTTAGAAACTCAAAACAATACATGAATAATTTTAAACACTTGTTTGTCCGCAGGCAATAAAATAATTATTACTTGGTAATGTTATCTTTCGTAAAGTCAGTGCTCTAAATGTGATGATAACTAATTAAGTTGAAGAATTTATATTGCTGGGGCGGTTGCCAATGAATGGTTTTAATTTTATTTACGTATTCTCTCTATCAAACTCGTGCTTATTTGGAGAATTGACTAGTAGTAATGAAACCCTTGGATCCCCCTTCACTCAAACAGGAAGCATCACAATTTCACACATGTGCTAATAAAAAATACAAATATAACATAAAAATATGGTTAAAAGTTCAATGCATCGGACGAGGGGTCTGTCAATGCGCTCATTTTTTTTATTTTGTCTCAAACTACCAATTCAAATCGTTCAATTTGATCTTTCATATTGAAATCTAGTACAAAATCAAATTTTGGATTTTTTTTCCGAATTTTTTACTATTTTTTTAGATTTTTAAAAAAAATATTATTTTGAATGGTTCATAATTTTTTTATCAATATATGATTTTCTAAGAATCTGAAAAAAATACAAAAATCCGAAAAATATAAAATTCAGTGTATTATTGGATTTCCATATTAAGATCACATTGAACGATATGGATCGGTAGTTTGAGATTCAAAATTCACGAATGAGCGCATTGGACAAACCCCCTCCATCCAATGCGTTGGACTTAAACCTTGCTCATAATATAATATAATATTTAATATCATAATATATAATATACTACCGTATCATATAATTAAATTAAATACCGGTCCTCACTAATTAAAGCCTTGCAACATTGACATTTGATTAAAACTTTGACCTTACATAATTTCAGTGTATTTGGCAGTTCAAAATATATTACAAACCCAAAAGTTATTGTTCCAAGAAACATATATGGATCAAAAAGATTTTTTAAATATAGAACCCAAAGAAATCTGAAAAGTTAATGCTATCATCATAAGAAATTATTTTTATTTTCTGTTTCGGCCTTAATGGTGCTAGAGAAGAATCCATTGATCTCCTGACCTGTCTCAAGTTCGCTTCCTTTTTCTGATGCTAGTTCATTCATAATTTTTTAATTGCTTAGGAATAAGAGGAATAGTATATTTTTAGGCGAAAAATATTGGAAAGTGTGTAACTTTGTGAAGAATTTGGATTGTTTATAATAAATTTACACCTAGAAAGAAACTATTCCTCCTATTCCCATACGATCCAAACGGGCCGAAAAGTATTTTGTTTTCTAAAGCAATACCGATTGTCACAAATGCCATCCGTTGCATTTTCGCTTATACCCGAATTCCAACACAACTAATATAACGCTTATATATACCCGAATTCCAACACAACTAATATGGTCATTATTAGAAAATCATGTCACTTATTAATTAAATAGGGTTAACCCAACATGGCCTGACCCAACGCAAAGCATTAATTTGTGATCCGATCCAGCTCAGAAGGCAACCCGACACAGTTCAGAGTACCATTGCATTCTCCGATGTCCGAAGGTGAACCCATGTCATCAGCATTTCTTACAAGTACACGGCCTCTGCTTTATTATAATTATTTAGACAAGTCACCTTGAGGGAGACTAATCTGTGCCAAATTGACAAATGAAAGAGGCATGTAATATATGTGAATATCTTTATGCTAGAATTTATTGTGATTTCAGCAGATGAAAGAAGCGTCCATAGATGCTTTCCTACTGGAACCCGGAAAGTTTAGCAAAGTATGCCACGTTAAGAAATTCAAATAATCATGTTACATTATTACATGGTTTCACTTTTTCTGACAATGAAGCACAAAACCTATATAATTTAGATATAACATCAATCACTATACCTAATGACAGGCTCTCTCAGAGTGATAGCTTAATTCCAACTCTACTCATTAGAGTTGGGCCAACCTATTACGCAAGGGTAAATCAACTAGAACAGACCTGAGGCTGAGACTGCCGAAAAATTTAAAAATAGTATTAAATTAATATAATATATTAAAAATAATATCAATATAATAAGATTTTTTTAAATAGTATCACGAGATCGGAATCTTAATAAGATTTTTTTAAATAGTATCACTAGAGATTTTTTTAAATAGTATCACGAGAGATTTTTTTAAATAGTATCACGAGATCGGAATCCAGATTCCGATCTTAGCTTTTAATTTTTTATATATTATATTATTTATTTATTTAATTTATTAATTAGTTAAATAATTAGAAAAATAGATAATATCTTGTAAAAATATTGAAAAAATATGAAAAAAATCAGGAATAATTAAATTAAATTTTATATGTAATTTAGTATTTTTTGGAGAAATTAAATTTATTTTCATTTTAATTAATTTATTTAATTAAGATATAAATTTTTATAACTTATTTAATTAAATGAATTGTACTATTTAGAAAGGATTATAAATTTTCAGAATTTGCAGGGATACAAAGGCATAATCCTTTCAGAATGTTCAAAGTTTTATTAATCCTTTCTGCATTTGCAGGGATACAAAGGCATAACTTGAACATTAAAACTTTAAACATGCATAACTTTTGATAGGAAGGTCCGTTTGGCGCAAACGAGGACTTTCCGGGAAGCTGGCGACGAGATCTACACATGTTATCGGGGTGAAACCCCGTAACAACCATTTTTAAAGCAAAAAAACGCTCTCTGGACCTCCAAAATCCACTTTGAAAGTTTGCAAACCTAAAAACCACTCTAAACTACTAAAAAAGTTTTAAAAATCATAAATTAATTATTAAAAAGAGAAATGCAGTAAATCAAGTGAATTTAGTCTTTCTTCTCCGTCTCAATAAAATATCAATCTCGTGTGATTCCTTTCTAACGCAATCCAGAAAGTGCTTCCTTGATCATGAGACTCGATATGATTGTTTAATATATAATATGAAAATAATATATACAGAGGACGACATCCGGGACGCATATCAAATGGTTGTTTCAAAATTTATAATTTTAATGTAAATTAATTAAAAATTTATACTTAATTATTCATTTTTTAATTAAATAAATTAATTAAATTTATATTTGATTAAATAAATTAATTAAAAGGAAAATAAATTTAATTTTTCAAAAAAATACTAAATTACATATAAAATTTTGTTTAATTATTCCTGATTTTTTTTATATTTTTTCAATATTTTTAGAATATATTATTTATTTTTCTAATTAATTAACTAATTAATAAACTAATAAAAGGAAAAAATTCCCAAAAAATACTAAATTGCATATAAAATTTAGTTTAATTATTCCTGATTTTTTCCATATTTTTTCAATATTTTTACAATATATTATCTATTTTTCTAATTATTTAACTAATTAATAAATTAAATAAATAAATAAATAATATATAAAAAAAATTAAAAAGCTAAGATCGGAATCTCGGATTCCGATCTTGTGATACTATTTAAAAAATATTATTATATTGATATTATTTTTAATATATTATATTAATTTAATATTATTTTTAAATTTTTCGGCTGAGACTGAGACACCCCTGACCGGTCTAACACTGAATGCAACTAGCCCGGTCCACTGGCCCATTGCAATTTGTGAATATTTTAATATTATTTTTAATTTTTGGCAAAATTGGGCCCATACCCTTCAAATCTTTCTTAATTTGGTATTTACCCCTCTAATCTTTTAAATTCGTCTTATACCCCTCCATTCTTGATGTAACTAGATGTATATCCTTTTCAGCAATGTTAATTAATTTCTGAATATAAAAAACTGAATTTTATGCTTAATGACTAAATTGTCCCTGTCCTAATCTCCACTCTAGACCTATCAGCAATAAGAGACCTTTCATCTTCCCGCTTATTTTATTTCCAAACGATATGTCATTGATAAAATTTTCAAGAAACCTCGTCAGACACAAGAAGTACATCACAATTGATATGGTTACAGGAATATGTAATAAAATTGTTAGCAATTAACAAGTAGAAACATCGACGTGTTGAGTTAAAATGAGCCAATTATGACAACTGAAACCAAGCCATACCTAAGCAAATCACTACAAATCAATACCGGTATCAATCCTTACTTTCATGGTACCAAGCCTTTTTGGTGCTCCCGTTAAACAAAGTCCTCATGTAATAAATTTAACTCGGGTTGACTCCTTCTTACTTCCCCAATGCTAAAGAACCCTCTATACAAAAATTTGTCTCGAAACACCATTCGATACCGGCACCAGTGAACTGTACCAGAACCGAGGTAGTCCCACCAAACCAAACTCTCTTATAGCAAGTCGACCCAAGAAGCCTCTTTCCCACTCTTTTATGATGATAACAAATCTAATCTCACAATAAGCCTTGGCCAAATCGCCAAAATTGTTTATAGCACGGTTGGAGAAATATTTATATCTTTTATATCTCTTAGATAAAATTATCGAGTAGATGAAATGTCTGGAGAAGAGTTTGGACAGGGACAATTTGGTCATAAAGCATAAAATTCAGTTTTTTATATTCAGAAATTAATTAACATTGTTGAAAAGGGTATACATCTAGTTACATCAAGAATGGAGGGGTATGAGATGAATTTAAAAAATTAGAGGGATAAATATCAAATTCAGATAGATTTGAAGGATATGGGCCTAATTTTGCCTTAATTTTTTGGGTCTAAAGGTGAACCCTTTGTCAGTTTCACTTCTAGAAATAGGTTTCGGGCCACTGATAGTCAATTCCATTTTTGTTTGCTTCAAATTAACTAGACAAGACGGCCTTAGAGTGACTACAATATGTGTAAGATTGATCACTTGATAATAACATGTAGTGTGATATTGACAAATGAAAGAGGCATGCATAGATGCCTTTTTATTTAGCCTCCGTTTGGATGCGTTGAGAAGAAGTAGGAAGAAGAAAGAAGGGAAAAAAAATTATAAACAATCCAAACTCTTCACAAAATTACACACTTTCCAATACTTCTTTTCACTTCTTCCCTTCTTCCTTTCTTCCCACACCTATCTAAACGGAGTTAGAAAAGCTTGATAGTTGGCAACTTGGCATGCATAGATGCTTGCCTAATGGAAGTTTGGTGAAGTATGACTACATCAAAGTCTATCAAATAAAGTGTGAAAATGCAGTCTACAATCTAGAAACTGTAAGAGACTTTAACAAAAGTAACCAGATCAATAAATTGCATTAGTATTTGTCCCAATAAATATTGGCGCTTGATTATCTGATGCAAAGAAGCAAGCACAATATCTTGGCATTCAGAATATTTTCTTTCGCAGAGATGAGGTATGTCACCCAAACGAAACACAGGCACAACTACGGAAAACTTGATAAATAGAAAAATGTTATTGATCATATGCTTACGCACAATTATCAATGAAAAATTGGGCAGTCTTATACAAGAGTTGTTACATCTGAATCAAGAAAAATATGAAAAAAATTCTTACAATAGTAGGTTGCAATTTGCAAACTCTCCAACTCAAGTAAGATGTATGAAGGATGTGTGGAAATTTATTTTAATTTGAACTCTGACTATTAGCAAGCAAGCTCTCAATTTTCCATAACTTACCCATCAAATAAATGAATTGTAAGTTATAAGAGGTGGTGGCATGAGCCATCACAAGGGTATGCACAATCAATGGCCTTTATTTGTGATCTGTCAAAGAACCAATCACCAACTGCGGTCGCAATTCTCTGGGAAAAAAGGGGAAAAAAAAAAGTTTTAGGGTTTCCACAATTTCATAGCATATAGAATGTAAGGTAAGAATACTCTCAAAGTCTCAAGTCCACTTTACACAGAATCTGTCACCGGAATTTAGCAGCGCAACAGGGTAGTAGATATAAAATGTATGCTGATGGTACCAGTGGCCTAAGCCTTATTACAAAATTGTTATTGCTTAGACAATAACAATTTTTGTATTCTGCAAATGTTAAAATGAGACAAAAATAAACCTTTGATTTTTTTTAACAACAATACTATGAAAACTGAGCAAAAGGCTTAAGTGGCTCAAAATAATCTAAATTGTGAAATTTGGTACCACCAGAAAATGAGTTACTTGCAGTTCAGAACAATTGAAATTTCAATCGATATTTCAAACTACGGATTATAGTGATGGAATTTCACTCCCTCAACATGATAATTTACAGGTTGTCCTTCTATGCTTTTTTAAAAAAAAAAATTGGTTATCTATATTTAAATGGAAAAAGTAACATAAAAGACGCATTTCCTTTTTGTACATAACAGACCTAACTTTTTTAAAATCAATACTTATCTCAATAGGATTTTATAGATTGAAAAATAATCTGTTGTAATTTAGTATTGGAAATTAGAAAATGTGCTTAACAAAGACACTAGCTTAATGCACACCTCAAAGGCAAAGTTCACTAGCAAGCAACAGCTGTTAAACCACCATTGTCTACATTATAAGTTCACCACTGCCACACAATTACAATCTTCACTATAGAACACGACAACATGTGCATACTGGTACCAGTACCGCAGTCAATACTGAGTAATAGCGCACCTTTCCTAGAAAAATCAGTACAAGCTGATTCTTATTGAAACTGATAAGAAGCTTACCTTGTTGCCAATTTGAGGAGAATTGCCAGCGTACCAGGTGTCTGACCTCTCTGATTGGCAGTGTGCAAAGCACGAATTTATAAATAAACCATTTTGCCTAGAATTGGAAAAGCCACTCACCACATTCAGCATTTGGTTCCTGAAACCTGAATAATTTATTCAATATGCTTCTGTTAGTGTCCCATTTGCAGAAAGGGCCACAAAGACAAAAAGAAAAAAAGTTTTAGTAAAGCATTTCTGATTCTCTTGTTGATTACTTTTTAGGTTTGGTTCTTGATTGAGCATGAAGATGAATTGAAGTACATGGGCCAGACTATTCAGGCAGGAATGGATCCAATTTAGAATAGAGACAAGAAAAAATGGGCAATATAGGCTTAACTGGGCTTAGCTGGGCATAATTATTCTTTGTTGGCACTTTACCAGGTCAGTCTGCTTGCTTAATTCATAAATCAGAATATGGTTTCTGATATTCTCCCAACCATCCAACTCAAATACATTGGTGCAAAGTTCAAACAGTTAGAAAAACAATATTCTTAGAATTATGGGCACAAAAGTTTTACCTTGCAAAAATTGTATTTGGTTGCCATTGCAAAAGGCATGGTTGCTTTTGCACTTTGTCCAGAGGCCTTGTCGGTCAGCTCTTGGTGTGGCCAAACTCTCTAGAACCTTAAATAAAACAGATGAAAATGTTTCTCGCATTCTTAAGACAGGCACAAAATTAAATTTAATTTAAAATCATGTCTACCCTCAGTAAACATCAACAAATCATGGATAATATAAGCATTAACCACCAAACAATGGTTCCCCAAAATGATACATCGTTCTTTACTTTCTTGTTAATGAGAAAACAACAAGGACAAAGAAGGGGAAACTTGGACACTATTTAAGAAAATTAAAAAGTGTTGATTATATGACCTACTTCTTTGGTAAGGTCGTTAAGGTCGTCAATGAATGCTGTATGGGTTTTAGCATTAACTTTTCTTTTCTAAACATGGGAGTCCATGATTTATTTAACATATCTCCTTCTATAAATTTTTTATTATTTGAGGCCTTATTTCAGTGGCCAAGGACCCTGCAGCCCCGCATCCAGAGATGTCAATTTTCCCTTCATTCTATACCGTAGTGCACCCTAGCAACTCCTCTTTATGTCCCTAGTGAAAATTTCCTAAAATTTCTAGCAGGGGTTGTGCGTTGTGGGAATGAACCTATTACTAATGCAAAAACGGCGGTCACAGAACATCTCTTCTAGACTACCAGTGTAATATCTACTTTTACAATAACTAAATTTACATTTGTTTGTTTAGTTGTATGGCATGTGGTCTAGTAGCTCAAGTGGTAAGAGTAATTGGCTGAGTTCTAAGAGGTCCAGGGTTCTCAAGCCCGCATGCTTGCGATAGGCTTGGTGAGCCAGCGTAAAAATTACCCTTATACACAAGAAATGACCAGGGTTGGGGTGTCATTTCTAGCCTACCCCAACTTGTTTGGGATAAAAGGCTTTGAACTTTTTTTCTTTTTGTTTAGTCGTATGCAAGATATACCTGCCATGCATCATAAGCACTGTTCAAGATGAAAAGTGGAGTTCTGACGTTAGGTATCATATTCTGAGGGAAAAAGCACTGGAAAAAAGAAGTCACGAATAGTAAACTGAGATTAGAAACTAGAAAAGCATACAAGAATAAGTTTACTTCAAAGTAATTGAACATGCTATACCGAGGTGGGATCCATGCGGGAAGTACATGTCCTGCTTAAAGTACGTGCGGACCTCTGCAATATTTCAAAATTTTATGAGAAGATTAGGGAACTCGCAAGTAATCTTTTAAATTTTAAACCCATGCCCTTTACTAAGATTTCACATGCTTGAGGATGGGTCTGAGTAACATTGTTCAATCGTCAGTTAATTACCAAAAACACCCCAGTTATTTTCTCTGTATGACTAAATTCAGCAGTAACAAAAAAAAATTAAAGGGTGTAACTACATGCAATCTGACAACACTACTGAAGAATGATCTCAGGGTACGGTGTCCTGCCACATCAACCCTACAAAAAAAACAAATTATGACAATAGTTATAGCATAAGCACCCAATCAGCAATATTATGTTTCTTATTGTTCTGATAATCTGGTGCACATAAGACACATTTAGTTTTCACTCTCTACTTTAGAGCACAAGTTTGTTAAGTTTAGACAGATTAGTTCAGGTCAAGATGTCATCAGCTCTAGCTGCTAATCTGGTTACAAGAGAAATAAGTAGGAGTTGAGAAATATGTACGCATCAAGGAACATGCCGGCGTCAGAGAGGCATTTGACTCTTCTGCCCCTGGGAAAAAGTGCACCAAACTCATCACAGTGGTGAATGACTGCAAGTCCACCAGCTGAACATCCTGCAAGAAGTGCCTGAAAAAAGAAAAATGAAAATGAAAAAAAAAAAGTAAATGCATTTACCTATTCCTGTTCAGAAATAAGGAACCACGATAATATTAACAATTACTCTGCATGCACCTGATTTGCATACCGCATCCCCTTAGACATGAGTTCCTCCATGGCAGCTTGAAAGATGCGTTGGCCCCTGAAATACAGCCCTGCCTACAAGTCCAATATATATTCAACAATAATTGCACATTATTACTGCTACACACCAGAACCAAGCATGATTGGTTGCTAAAATAGATACAAAAAATTAAGTCATAGACTCATAGTACTTACGGCATTGTAACCATCTCCAGTAAAAGATCCGCCATCACAGTATCGTACCTTCACTCTGTTCCAGTTGTAAAAGTCTATGGGTAAAAAAAGAGAAAACACAATGAGGGGGAAAAAAACTAACAGATGTTTTTTTTCTTTTTTTTTTAAAAAGTATTCTAGGAATACCAGGATTTTCATCCTGCTTGTTACTGAGGATTCCTTCAAAAGGAATTTCATATTCAAAGTATTTGGAGGAGCCACGATGATTGAACTTGCGGCCATTGCAGCTTGTGACATCATTGCACCAACCACCACCCTTCATGCATGAAAATTCAAAATACACATCAACATCTGCACTATGAGACAAAGGGTCCAAATCCTCTCCATTCATATGAACAGAATAGGAGCCCATCCATTCCATGTCAGATTGTTCCTGGCTAGATAGCGATGCTCAGGAGATATATGATCTGGAACGCATGATGTGTGGATCTGCCTCGGACTCGCAGTTTGCTGTACAACTGAGAGGAGCCAGATCCTTTTTTGGAAGTCTAAAACTTTACAGATAATTTTACCTCTAGTACAACCACCCAGCTATTGGATCCAGACCCAAACCCATGATGTAGGTGGTAGCCCGGTAAGCTTCCATCCATGCATACTAAACAAGATCAGAAGGGAAAGCTTATTTGGGAACATTAATGATTGCAGCTGAATGACATAAAACCTATCTCTGCTTTACAATCTTAAACTTTTTATTAAAAATGTATGAAATTTGAACGAATTTTTTATATGTTTAGGCCACTAAAGACCAAACCCAATTAATTTCAACTAATCAATGCAATGCAGTACATGTATAGAGCGGAAGTGGGGTTAATTGACAGACAGTTCCATATTATTCTTTGGCAAACATATTCAAAAAGAAACTAAAAGAGTAATCACAATTTTTGTTCAAACTCCAATGATTAGAAGATAGAAATTTCAGGTTTCTCAAATTAAACAAGAACAATGATGATTTAGATGAGGCAAGATCAACTTGTCAATTTAATTAATGGTAGAATTCATAAAACTTGCAAACTCTAAAAAAAAAGTACCAACTTTAAAATAAAATTCTAAGGTCACAAAGCATCTAAAAGTGGAGAAAAGAAGTAACATAGGAAGAACACTCCAAAGGTATTTATTTACTCTTTAGTGCTATTGTGCAATGAATACGTAAAGACAAAAACTGAGTCTAATCATGGAGAGTTGGAGACCTACATATTTTTAAATCACATTATTACCAAGTGACCAAAAAAGTTGCGTCAGTAAGACAAATTAATAAAGTAAATAATTACAGAGAATAAATATAGAATTAACAAGGAGTCTTCGTCAAATTAGCAGATCAAATAAATGCAGGTACCCAAAACTGGAAATACCAAACCTGAGATCTAAAATAGAACAAAGAATTTTTAATGAAGTACATGGACCAAATTTTACTCGGTAAGCAGCCTCATTTTCTCAAATTGAAAGTAAATAGGTATTCCTAAATGGAAACCAAAAATTACTGATAATATATTTCTGGTATGATATTTGCAATGATTACAGCACTGCTTACCTACAATAGAACATTAATCATTACCAAATAAATCTAACTGCATGAGCAACCTCAATGTAACCAAAACAAAAAAAATAATAATTAAAAAGAAAGAAACCCAAAACACACCTACATCTGGGTAAGAAAATCAATGCGTCAATTTAACAATAAGTTGAAAAAAATATATATATATATATTTTGGGAATGCGCTTTGGCAATATATTAATAAGTAGGAAATTTAAGTGGAAAAAAAATAAAGGAAAAACGAGAAGTAATTAAATTACATGCTCCTTTGGAAGCAGCGGATTGAATCAAGGTGAGGCCAACGCAGAGAGGTCTTCCCCAGGAAGAGGAGCAGGGGTTCTTCCTGCTGCCCACCTCAGACTGGTTCACCCACGCATCGAACCCGTGCACCCGGCTCACCAGCATTAAAGCCAGAAAGACGAAAATGCCCCTCATTTTGTCAGCGGGTTGGGTGGCGCACTAGCTTGTTCCTTTCCCCCTCCTCCCTACTCCCTAGTCTACTTTACTCCACTCACGCCTAGAGTAAGTGCGGTGCGCTTATGGATAGAGAGAGATGGGATCTAAGATTGAGAGGGGAGGGGAGAAGTGACAATGGGATGGATGGAGTTATATAGTTATGGAGCTTACTGTCAGCAACGCACTGTGGCATGAGAGAGAGGAGGGAGGGAGTGGGAGACTGGGGGGTGGTGCGAGTTATTTTTGGGTTTAACGCGCGGGTATTAGTGTCGGTTCGGTTAATTTTTTACTTTTTAGTCAAGGAAATTTACATATATGACACTGGAAATGGACGTTTTTAACTTAAAATGGGGTCAGTCTCTTTAAGTTTCTTCTTTTGTACTGTTGTGTTGTTCCTTCATCAACTTTTCGTTTAGAAAGTAGAAACAAGCTTTTTCTATGCAAATGTAAGAAACACGAAATACATTTGAGAAAAGAACAAATGTATTATGAAAAATGGCAAAGTGATTTGTTCTTTTCCCAGGGGCCTCACTGCTCATCTCCAATAAATTTTGCTATGCATCGAGCTTCTCAAACTGTCCAGGTTTACTAGGACATGTAAGGATGGCTGCTGCAATTGCAAATTGCCAAATGGAAGGCGCGTGATTTTGTTGGGCTGCAATAAATATCTTTAATCAATGAAATATTTTCCTTGGCAAATAAAAATAAATTTATAAAAGAAAATACTAATACTAAATAGATAAAAGTGCTGCTTTGAGATTAAATGAACGTGTGAATATCACCCGCTCCCCAGTTATTAATTGGTAATTTGTCTGAGAGGTTCGCAAGAGCCGTAACAAATAGGACTCTTGTGGGGCCCGCTGTTACAACAAATTTGTGCAGTCATAAACTGTAGCGCCGTGTCGGTGTGTTAGAAATTGGTCCCTCTGTTTTACCGTATTTTCTTATCTTACCTTCTTCCCCCTCTAGATCCGTTAACTTCTATTTTTTTTTTTTAATCTTTGTAGATCAATCAAAGGAGAGTAATGAGCATCGCTTCAATGTTTCTTTCTTCTATTGGGTTCATTTCTTTTATATTTTTATCAAATATCTCGATTAAGACCGTCATTGTCAGAGTGTACCGGTTTTTCGAGTTTACAGTTTTTTTGTTGCCATCCATACTTCCGTTTGGATGCGTTGAGAAGAAGTAAGAAGAAGAAAGAAGGAAAGAAAAAAAATTATAAACAATCTAAACTCTTCACAAAGTTACACACTTCCCAATATTTCTTTTCACTTTTTTCTTTCTTCCCTTCTTCCCGCACCTATCCAAACGGAGCTCATGTGAGTTGATGATAATGATGATGATATAAATGTCTTTCTATAGTGTACATTTCTAGTCAAATTTGACCAATGATTATGTTAGAATTGAGCAACTACGAAAAGAAAAATAGTATGATGCTATTGATTTATTAATTAAAAAATCTATTATTAATTTGAACTTTAATAACTCAGGCTCCGTTTGGATGGCTTTTTCCCGGAATAAGAAATAAGGAATAACCACTTTTTACCAATAAATTTATTTCTAACCATCCAAACTCTTCACAAAAGTTACACACTTCCCAATAAATTTACCCCTTCCCAATAAATTTCTTCCATTTTTCCTTCTTCCTACCTTATTCCCACACCATCCAAACGGAGCCTCAAGTAGCTTATAAAGAGCAACAAAAAGTTTCTCCTCTTTGAACTGTTCATTTAGTGAGTAAATATAGAATAAGCCGGCTAAAACTTTTTAATGAGAAATCACAAAAAAAAAATAGCATAAGATTGAGTTCCTATATATCTTCTACATGCGTGATCAGTATTTGACGAATTTCATCCATTTATTTACATTTAAGATTCAAGCATACATGGAGCATGACATAGATGATCGAGATTTAGAAATATAGCATATATTCTCAAATTATTTGAGGTTGCTTGAGAGTACTACGAATGAATTTAATATATGAAGATGGCGGTTCAGCTCAATATTATAACAACTCCTTTTTTTTTCCCATCATGTTAATTTGATTATATCATAAAACTACGCAAGCACAATTTTTTTTATGAAAAGTCATGTCGTCACAAACTATTTCCCATTCGATTGCAAGTGCGAGAATAAGAACAAAATGATCTGTTACTTGTTGCATCAAAAAGATAGTATTAAAAATAAAATGTTTTAGCAAGAATTATAGAAACGATGAAAATAATTTTTGTTGAAGGAACCAGAGTAATTATAATTAATACTAATTTTAAGATAATAGCAAAAATGAATATACTAGTAAGAAAAAACTTGTCCAAGAAATAAGTCATCTGTTTGTCGAAAATAAGGAGAGAAAACTGAAAAGTTATTTGTTCGTCGAATGCAGAAGAGCAGAGTAATTTAAGTCGGACAAAACATACACTCTCCGAAAAGAAATTTAATTAACATAATATGGATCACTAACAAATTTTAAGGATCTATCGGGTTAATAGATTGTAAATAATATTGTAATTAAAGTTAAGTCGACAGATATAATATGAATGTGTAAATATAGACAAGTAAACGGTTTAGATTATGATTATGTATATTATTGAGAACTAGAAAATTCCAATTCCTTTTCATGTTCAATTTTTTCCTTTTCAGTTCTTTCTTGTAAAAATCGAAACTACTATACTCCTAACGGAGCAACAACCGATTTGGTAACAACTAACGGGTAGGAGAAGTGGAAAACACAGATGTAGTTGGTAACTTAGAAGTGAGACAGTCAGCTTTTGTTTTCTAAACAAATCAGAAGATGTGTGTGACAATGTAAGATAAGCTCCGGGACCATTATTAAAGTCGGTCCAATTCATCTAGCTAAATCTCACAATAAATTTATGACGATAAAAATATATGTGGGTGCGTTTGGATCGTTGGAATAAAGAAGAAGAAGAAAAAAAATTATAAACAATCTAAACTCTTCACAAAATTACACACTTTACAATACTTCTTTCCTTCTTCCCACACCTATCCAAACGCACCCTGTATATATAATTTTCATCTCTACACCACTCTACAAAAGAAAAGAATAATATTGTGAGTTTCATCCTGCCAAAAAATAAAACAAAAGGAAAAAGTATGAGTTCCAGATCTTAGTCAGATAAATTTTTAATTTCTAAGGAGGTATTAAGAGATTTACAATGGAGGACAACATGAAGACCCAATCAATCTACGATGGTACGGTTCATTATTAAAATAATGTCATCATTAAGACATTAACAATTACCCTTTGAAAGAGCATTAAGAAAAGCATGAAACCCAAAGCAGAAAGGACATTCTCATAGAAAACTGCATGTGTTCCGTCTCGGCCTCTTAAATTCAGATCCGCTGCCGCGCGACACAGCGTGTCGCGCAGTACGCTGGCCGTCTGATTAAGATCCAATGGACAAGGGAGCCCCGTGCATGTAACCTAGATTGATAGGCCCGTAAAAAGTGAACCGTCCGATCAAGATCAGACGGCTCGTAGTGCGCTACACGCTGTGTCGCGCAACAGCAGAGTCGGATTGCGGCCTCTTGGATTGATGATTAAAAAAGTGCAAAGTGAAAAGAAAAGATCTTGTCATCTACTTATGAGAGAGGATCTCTGATCCTCTTCTTTTACTGACTGGAGACTAATTAATTTGTATTGATAAATGTGAGCACATGGGTTAGTGTCAGGCTTTTCTGTGGCGTGTACGGTGTATAATTTTGTGTGTCGTTTCGAGTGATCCTGACAAGTGGAACCAAAATCATCCTATCTATTACCCTTTTAATTTTTTTTAATCAAAATTTCCCAATTGTTTTAAGTTGGATTTTTTTTTTCTCCCAATTTTCTTTTAAAATCAATAAGGAATTTATTTCCATACGGAAAAATCCTTTTAGCTCGCCGCATGAATTGTAATTCTTTATCCGCCTTTGAAAATCCGAAAAAAAAAAATGTACAGGCGTACAGCTCAATCCTTCAATGATGTTATTCTTGCCCCTTCATTCAAAAAAAAAAAATGTTATTCTTGCGGCTTTGCCCCATATGTAGGAGATCATAATCTCTGATCTCATATATGTAAGTGCAATGCGAGGAAAAAATTCCACTCTTATATATAGAATTATGACTCTCAAAGTTTTCTCTTTTTTATTTTGTTTAATTTAATTACAAAATTTAAAAGGTTTTGAGTATACATTTTAAAGTGGGCTAGCTTTCTAAAAATAAGATATTCTTCGTTTATTGAAAAAAATGTTATCTTTACCGTCACGTTGAATATATGATAAAATTGGTGGAGTAGAAATCCTTCACCATTATCATCGATTAAGAGAATTTTCAAAAATTTGAATGGATTTAAAATCACTAATGATTTTAAAAATATTGTGGAAAATTAAAATTTATTTAGTCACATCGCGGAATTTAATTTTGACCCTGTCACTATCGTGAACTCTAAGCTCGTTTCTCGGGGGCAAAAAAAAAGAAAGGCTACTAATTCATTTTTAAACTTTTTTCCCCTTCTGCTTTTCGTTTCTCCAATGGAAATAATATAGGGAACGAGGAGCTAGGGCTGTCAAAGTTCGATTAGTTATTGACGAACAGCTAAGACTGAAGTCTACGTGTTTTCCCAATTAATACATTAGCACTGTCATGCTATTCATGGGACTTCTCTGTCGAAACCCCACCCGTTCGGCTACATCCCAAATCTACGTACATATTTCCTTTTTAGCAACAGTCAAACTGCATGATTAAAGCCGGGATTGTTTGCGCTAATTTATCAGTCTAAAGCGTCTCATACATGATGCATCTGTTAGGTGCCATATGTATGGCTGATTCTAAGAATCTGTTTCAGTCTTTCAGAATTCAGATGTGATTACACAACCATTAACAATACAGAATATAACATTTTGGTCCTTGGGTCCCTGAAAGTGAAATTAGCCTGATTCCTTGCCGTATAGTACAACGAATAAAAATAAGAAAAGTGGCAGGGTGCAAACTGTGCAGTAGGTAAAGTCACGTGAAGGAACTTTCATATCGGAAAAAATAATTATTTAAGGTTGATATCTGACGGGAAGGAATTTAATGCCACACATTTTTATTTGTATTTTACAAAACTGTATATATAATAATTAATCAACATTCAAAAAGTAGATAGATAATTTATTTCGAAAGATTGTGTATAAAATTTGATGCAATTATAAAGACATTTGACCATTGATGAAGTACTTCAAGATTAATTGAATTTCAAACTGCTTAATAGATGACTAACCAATTTGCAATTATACCAATTTTAATGCAAGATCTGTCTAAACTACAAAGATGATATCTATAATTTTACTTTTTTTTTGGATTTGAAACTTATAGCTATATTGAAAATTGTTGTCCAAAAAAAAAGCCTAAAAGGGTGAATACTGAATAGGCACAATTTCAAATTTTATACCAGTTTGAATAATTTTGCAAAAAATAACAATTCATATAAATAATCGGCGGATTTCATGCTAACATTTCAATTCTTTTAGGCCCCAAATTACAACTAAATATTTGTGTTTTAGTTAGATTTTAACATCTTTAGGTTGGTTTTAATTAAGTTTGTGTCAAAGAAGGAGTTACTACAATAATCTCTATTTTTATGCAGATTTTGGACATGTACATGAGTTAAGTGATTAAATGAAGACGTAGAGCTTCTCATAAACTTTCCAACGGTTTTTGAATCACCTCAAACGAAGTCTAGATGAAGAAATTATGGGCAAAATAAGAACATGGTGCAGTTCTGAAATTTCCAGACTTGTTCTCGGCCAGATTTATGGCGGGGTCGCCTGAATTCAGGCGGGTCCGCCCCAAACCTGCCCGAATTAGCAGAAAGTGCCCATTTTAGAGTTTTAACTTAGGGAGACGGTTATTTCCTATTCCTATCACGTCCATAAGCACCTCTCTGCTATTGTGAGCGCATCCCATCAATTCTAAAGTCTATATAAACATGGTTTGAGCAGATTTCAATGGGGGAGATCGAATTTTAAGAGAAATCAAAATATAGAGAGAAATTTGAGAGTTTCTACACGACGAGGCAACCCAAGGTCCAAGCGGATCCGTTCGAAAGGAGACGGAGTCGTTCGAAGGCAGGTGGAGGAGGAAGAAGAGAGGAATCGAAGTTCATTTGTTGTATTCTTTCTCTTCTTTTTATCTTTTATTTTTTTATTCGAGAAAATCTTGATTTGTATGATTCTATGTCTTGTCTAGCTTAGAATTGTTGTTAGGGGCAATTGTAGGGAACCTTCACTTGGTAGATTAATGAAAGTTTAATTTAGGGTTCTATATTTTCTGAGTTGCTTTACTTTAGTTGCTCTTAATTGTTTGATTTGTGATTATGAATTGCTTGTCTTGAAAGTTTGCTCATTAGATTAAGACCTTGCCTAGTTGTTAAGCACGAAAAATCCTAAATTCAAGTTAATTTGTACTTACTTATCATAGGATAGGAAGTATACTCAAAAGGTGAAACCGAAACTTAGTCGGAAGGAATGTTCCTTCCTAAGATCGGGAGGTCTAGGATATCCTACCGAAAAGTTAAAGTAAACCCTAAAACCCTAAGCCAAGAAACGGGAGTTGAAACTTAGGATTTTTGAGAGGTTTAGAGGTTAAAACTTAGTTATACGAAATCAAGAACGACAGTTAGTATTTGGACCAGAGTTTTGACCAATAACCTGTACTTAGAAAAGATAAAACCCGATTAAACTGATTTATCATACTATTCTGGTGACCCCGCCAGGAAGCTGGCAGATCCGCCTGGATAGTGTCAGGTAGAGCAACCCGAACAATTGATCCTAATTCTTGTTATTGTGTTAGAACTCACATTCTCAATCAAACTTAGATCAACCTTAGGATTTGATTCTTCTTCAATTCATCAATTAAACCCTAAATTGATTTGAACTTTCGTCTAGCTAAATAAATAAGGTAAAAATCGATATTCCAACACCGTCCCTGTGGATTCGACCCTTAAGCTATCACTACAAACGATTAGATCGGTGATTCCTAAGGATTTGTTTTGATTTAGGTATTACTCCAGCGATCAATAAACAAGCAATAATATAAGTAAATAAGGAAGAAAAGAGACACACAAACTTGATTACGGAGTTTCGACCTATTAGAAATTGCTAGCCTCAGTCGTACATCCTTAGAAATTTTGCAACCAAAAGAAGAGTGTGCTCCGTTCTTATTCTACAATGAATGAGACTACAATTTCGAATTGAATCACCTCGTCGCAATAACGACCTTGAGGTGGATCGGCCTAACTACTAGAAATCACTATCAAGCTCTTAAGGACTAGAGAATGATGCTCACAGTTAAAATACTCAAAGATCTAACATTAATAAAACTTGAAGTTTGATGGAGGCTAACTAATTTCAAATATTTTGCTAAGTAATGCTCAGATGACAAGAGATTAAGTATTTACTATTTAGAACTCAAAGACAAGTGCTTTGCAAGGGTTTCAAGAGATAAAATCAGTCACAATATATCCGTTATTGTTTGGAACTCAAATGGAGGTGTTTTGCAAGGAACTCAACGGCTGGTGCGTTACACAACGCAAGTATGTGTTACATAACGATTCAATGTATCCATTAAATAAAATAAAATTCAAATATATCCATTGACTCTTGTCAGATGCATTACGCAATGCTACAGTGCATTACACAATACATGGCCTCCGTTTGGATGCGTTGAGAAGAAGTAGGAAGAAGGAAGAAGGGAAGAAAAAAAAATTATAAACAATCCAAACTCTTCACAAAGTTACACACTTCTCAATAATTTTTCCCACTTCTTCCCTTCTTCCCACACCTATCCAAACGGAGCCATGGACAAGGAAAATTCAACGTTCACTGACAGTTCTCGGTGCGTTACACAACGGAAGTGGCCTGTTACACAATGTATGAAAAATATCAAAAATACTTTCGTTGTATAACGCCTTAGTGCATTTTTCATAACAGACGTCTGAGGCATTCATTTTTCTCAAAAATCTAGCCGTTGTACAAAGCATAGGAAGCATTAGACAACGCTAGATTTTTCATTCGTTGTGTAATTCAAGTATGTGTTACACAACGTATAGGTCAAATAGCTTATATATAGTCAAGCCAGCTGACTTGATTAAACGTCGTGTAACGCAAGCTTGTGTTGCACAATGTTTGACCATGCATTGCACAACGGAAGGAAGCGTTGTATAATGCAGAAATACAAATTTTGCAACTTCAAACTTTTCTCACCGAATCTTGTGTTGTATAGCATATAGATATGTTACATAACGCATGTCAACAGATTTTGAACATTTTGCTTGCAAACTAAATGAGATTAATTTAAAAAATAAATATCCCTAATTTATTGACTCTAACTAATCTTTGGCCATCTTGTTAAGCTCCAGAACTTGAAAAGAATTTGCTCTACTTAGGTTTTCTTTCATTAATTCACTAATAGACACTTAGAAAAAGATTAGTAGATAAGTGTGTTGTTTTGAAAATCGTCAAACAATCAAAGTATAAATTGTTTGATTCAACAAAATTATGTTTCTTCAATACTTGACGGAAAAAAAAACACGCGCATGCATAATTGCAAAGATTCTGATTTTTCATAAAGAAGATATATATACAAATACTCACAAAAACAAAAATTATTAACAAAACCTAAACATTTATAGTTAAATATTCAAAAATAAATTTGCTTCTCAAAAGATTCATACGGACGAATACTTTGATATAATAATAATAATAATAATAATAATAATTATTATTATTATTATTATTATTATTATTTTTATTATTATTATTATTATTATTATTATTATTATTATTATTATTATTATTATTATTATACACATGCAGTTCGCCACTGGCCGACTAGCCTTCGAACATGATATATTTTTCAACCAAGTTAAATATTTTGTAGTTGCAAGTTCCTTTGCAAGTTTTTACTTTTTATATTAATCTTTTTATACGAGTTGTAGTGTTGAAGAGCTCCGGTCTAATCGATTATCATAAGAAAGCGTTGTTGTTTTGTGCTAAACTGCTAATTAATGAGTTTATGTATGTATAACAGCCACAGGGGTGGTTCTCTACGCTTTCACCAAAGAATAAATGTATTAATTTTCATAAAAGCTTGCAACTCTCTACATTATTTTTAGTAAGTACATCCTCTAATGTATAACTGTATAAATGCAAAGTGATTAACCTAATTTAAAGTTTTGGAGGGGGAACTGAAACTTGACTTGAGAATTTGGGCAGGGAAGATATGTCCGGCCCAAGATGGAATGGTGTGATTTCTTGTGTTCAAAACATTTTGAAGAATGTTGCAAAAAATGGCCTCCTTGTGGAAATAATCTATCCAGAAGCGCAACCGATCGAACCGTATCTGTATATGATGCGCATCGGACACGAGTACATGGATGACTCGCGTACAATATATATGTCAGGTGGAAGATCCAATATTTAAGTTCTGCTTTTTTTTTAAGTGTTTTTAATTTTTTTTTTTTTGTTTCACCGTCCCAAGATCTTGCACTCAAAAGATGTGCTCATAGCCGTACAAAGTCCAAAGGATTCTGCATTCACTTCTAAGTATTTTATTTTTCCTCACATACATCTAATTTAATCTAATAAGTCTAAAGGATCTTAAATTTGATATTTGGTCAAGGCATAAATAGAGATAAATTTTCTATTTTCTTTGTATGATATTAAAGTAAACAAGGAAACAATGATATACAAGAAGAACTTAATTTGACAATTGACATAAGTTAATTTTTAAAATACGTAACTTGTGCCACTGATTGATGTAGAATAACTTATCCTATTCTTTTCTTCGTGAGTTCCAAAAATATAGTAAATTATATTATCAGATTCTATTTCTGTACTATGACATTTAACTTGAGTTTCAAGAAAACCGAAATTATTAGGCTTTCAGAATGATGACCTAAGTTAATTGGCTTGCCAAAAATTCCCCCCAAAAAAAATGTTCATTTATCAAATTCCTGCGGTCACATTGTGTGAACACAAGATGTTACATGGAAAAAGCCAGTTCCGTTTTTTCTTTTCTTTTTTTCCAGAAGAGATGAACAAAAGTGAAACTAACAGAAGAATAATTTCTTTTATACAAATACAAAAGTCCTCTTTTACAACCCTTAATCTACTAAATACCATTTCTGATCAATATCAAAATCGATCCTCTATACATGAAATTGTTCCACATTAAGTATCTGGCATAATATTCATGTATATCTAGAAAATTAATTCCCTGTTCCTAACTGAAACAAATTAGGCATCATCCAAGAGAAGGGACCCTCTAAAGGAGAACTCAGAAATTCAATAGTTCCATCGGCAATGTCATATCTGCAAGGGATATATTTGTTCGAACTCTCGTCGTCGTTATCAATGCTGCTATCTTGATAGCACTCGAAAAAATACATGGAGTTTCCTTTGAGTCGAGAAGAGTCACCTGTCTTTGCAGAAAGGCAATTGCCCCGGTAGTCGAAGAACAACATGCTGTCGTCTCCAATATTGCTCGTCTTCACCCATTTAGATTGATCGGGATGGTCGTCGCGTAACTCCAATTGATAGATTTCAAAACTAATTACATGATCATCAGTGTTAAGATTCAGACGAACAATTAATACCTGTCCAAAGAATTCTACTATTGGACCAAGGGCGCTGTATAAGAAACTGAATGTACTGGTACTAGTGTTGATGCTACCAAGTGGCAAAAAGAACAATATTGAGCCAGTGATGGCATCTACACTTAGTACATTATCGAAGGAATCATGCAAATATAAGCAACTCCCGTTGTAGTATAAGCAGGAAAACACTTCTCTTAGGACTGGTAGTTTGGTTTTTTTCCATGTCTCATCACCCGGTCGACAGAAGCAAACTATCGGTTGCCGAGAATTTTCAAGTTTTGCTTCTAATACTACAACAAAGTCCTTCCTTTGATCATGGCAGACGGGTCTGAAATCATGTAAATTTGATTCTAAAATAGGCAAATGGATCTCCTTTCCACTTGTTAAAGGATTGATAAGAGAAAAGGAGTGCTCATCTTTTTTGGCAAGCAAATAGCCTGTTGACAATGCCCAAAAAGGTCCCTTGGCAGGCACATGGATGGTATGGGTTTTATCAGAGAAGAGGCTGCGAACTGTCATTTTTTCTTCTCCAATTACCTCGAGAGGCGCATTGTCAACAAGCCACGGTACTTGCGGTGGAGGATCAGACAACAGAGTATCGTAGCGCCACTGCTTGCAGACAGCACGAAATCGCACGAACTCAATGATGTCGTTGAGTTTCTTAGATATTAAATGAAGAAGCTCTGGTGGCAGGTCGGACCAATTCATTGAGGCCTCGCTCATATTGGATGTCAGTTCCTCTGGAAAATTAACTAGGATGGTATATATATGCAAGCCTTTGGCTGAAAAAATGCTAGTACACATTTAGAAATAATATTTGAAGTTTCCTTTTAAGATTTTTATTTTTTTCTTTCTATTTTTTACCCTTGAAATTATGATAAGTCTATATGCGAGAGTATTTAGATTGATCCCTAGATTACCTATATAAATGTGTTATGACTGGGATATTTATGGAGCAGTTCTTTTTGCATAATTGCATTGGAACATTCTTGATCTGGTACAAGCAGTTGAATTACATTTTTAGGGTCTCAAATTTTGATCAGGCAAACCTTCTGATAATTAATTTGTACCGTAACTTGCTTTTTCTCTGATTCAAGTTATCTGTATCTGTTGCTGCAACATCCGAATCATTAAACAAAATCAAAAGTGGATGAAACTAAAGTTGCATGTTGAGGCATATAAACTAAGTAAATCGGACAAATTGAATGCCTCAAAACTCTCTTTTTAGTTTCTTTTTCAAAATATAAAATTCAAACTTAGAATACAAACTGTTGATCTTATTTAATGTAACAAGTGATATGTTTTCGTATAAATTTTATGAATTTTGAACTTTATTTGATACTTGATCAAGAGGCTAAAATATGAACATATTAGAATTAATCTCTCAACTTATATAGATTCATTCAATATACAATCTCTTGATTAGAGAGGAATTTCTGGTTTGATTAAATAAAACTGTTTTGATGTCTGATATTTTTAACAAAATAATTAAATTGGTCTTGAATTTTGTTTTGTGCCAAATTGATTATTGAACTCTTTTAGAAACACGAAGATAAATCGTGAACTTTCAGTTATCACTAAAGCATTCATTGGACTTTCAAAAAGAAAAAAAAAAGGAAAATCAACCAATCCTTCAACATCTCTCAAATTAACCAACAACCCTTACAAGTTTCTTTGCTTTTAAATTTGAAGCTATAAAAATTAATTTGCTACATACAAGTATTAAAAGATAAAATTCAGATTTTGATCTTATAAGTTATAAGTTTCTTTGAAAAATTAATTAAATCTCTCTTTTGATTTTTACCCTTTTATTTTGGACCCGACAAAACAGAGCCGACTCCGAACGGCAGTCTTAACGCTCAGACTTATTAAGCAGAAGTGCATGTCAGCATGTGTCGTCTACAATCAAAGCCCTTTGAGGCTTCGTTATTAGCCTGTTTACGGCTTGGCCATTTGAGCCCATTTTCTCTTCTTTATGTTTAGTGTCCGTTTTATAGTGCCCACTGTCCAGTGTTCAAACCCAACCCAACAAGTAGGACT
Source organism: Rhynchospora pubera (assembly GCA_028095005.1). Lineage (NCBI taxonomy): Eukaryota > Viridiplantae > Streptophyta > Magnoliopsida > Poales > Cyperaceae > Rhynchospora > Rhynchospora pubera. The sequence goes on along the minus strand of CM051463.1, from coordinate 197,645,633 downwards.
AGAGATGATACTCTGATATGTGTTTTGTTAATCCGTACGCACATAATATAAAGCATTTTATTTTAAAAAAGAATAAATTGCACCTGAATGTGATTCATCCATGATCTTTGCCTAAATAAGGAGGATGAGAAAGAAGGAAAATTGAGAAAAAAAAAGAGTTAATTAGGCTTGTGGAGGAATAAATAATAGTTGTTAAAGTAGTGTCTTTTGGTTGGGCTACATATATGATATATATTATAATAGCATATTACGGGGACGAAAATTATACAGATAATATGTAGGGGAAAAAATAACATTAAAGAACATGCCCACTAAAGTAGTGCCTTCAAGTTGTCCTATTTTTATGTTACGTTATAACATTATATACGAATACCAATAGCAAATTACTCAAAGAAGGAAAAATATTAAGAAAAAGCGTTGAAGTGTGGCTGCTGGGATTCGAGCCCAGGTCTCCACGGCCACAACGTGGAATTCTAACCACTAAACTACAGCCACTTCTTGGTTAGGTTTTCAATAATTAACACTTGTCCATTGCATTTCCCCGAAAGTTGAATAACTGGAAAGACAGTGACTAAATTTTATAAACAGTTTTCTTTTCACTAACTTAAATATAATATAAGCTCAATCATACACAAAACTGGACACTGCCTGATTGCTGCACGATGTATATTTTGTATATGAGAATCTATATATTCTCTCTTTTTCTAAGGTATTGCGCAACAACAATTTTCTTAATGCATTATATTTTGAAAAGTTTATTCTAGACAAATGGGAAAGTGCCATTATTATTTTGTTTGCTTGTTTAATGGAACTTATGTGTGCAAATGTTGACAAGTTAAAAAAAAATATATATCTTCGTCATTCCGTATTGTAGACTATCACTTGCACCCACACTTTTACTCAATACGTACAATTTGTTAAGCATTTGGGGTAGGAAAACAAGGGGAAAAAGGTCATCAGTTAACCTTCTAGAAAAATATAACGAGCAGTGTGATTTCCAGCTCAGCGAGCTTAAACAAATAATACCAATAAATTAGCTAGTGACGACGGTAACTAACTAGAGATGTCAAGAGCGTCCCCAATTTCTCGACTTACCAGACATGACAAAGTTTATTCATTGTTATGTTTCGACATTTACCAGAAAAGAAGTAAAACAATGCATAAAAGACGAAATTGATTATGTCACGTCGGAGAAATATATAATGCCACGCATAAAGAGATGGAGCAAGAAGAAACAAAAGAATTTTGAACCATAGTCTCTTTTGTGCGTGGCCTGTCAATTTATTGAACTGTGTCTCCTCTATGATGTTTTCCTCAGTCATATACTCATTTTGAATGCTAAGTCAAGAAAGCAGTACGCAATTAGACAGTCTTGTCAACGCATCAAAAGATTTTGTAGCAACCGACATGTTTGAAATTTGAAGCCGACTCTTTGAAAACCATTTAATTATACATCTGAGAATATGTAAAGTTCTGATCTAGTAACACAGACTTCAGTACAAAATATTTCGAATCCAAAGTGCTGCTGCAACACTGAAGGGTTCTCAGAAAATTGCTACAAAGGTACACAGTTTTCAGGTTTCTAGTATTTGAAGAAAAAACTAAAAATACATTAATTATCAAATTTTTATACTAGTGTATCGTTTAAAGGAGGACATGATAAATTGTATAGATTTATGCTTTGGATTTTGAAGTTTAAGAAAATCAAAATAATATAAATGTTTATTGTTTAATCTAAATTTGACAAAATATTAAGGTAATTTTTTAAATATGAGATATCTCTACTATATTAAAAGCACCAATGGAAGAATGTAACATCTCAGGATACAATCTTGGTCTGAACAATCTGCACTGTTGGTGATCAATTTCGAACGATCCACACTGTTGACGATCAAAAATGTAAATTGATGAACGGATCAGATGAGGTCTTCAAGCGAAGAGTTGATTAATCTTTCGTCTCGAGCGTTGGCGCTGGTTTCATTTTTTCACTCATCCGGTTCGATTCTCCGTGATATCAAATAATTTTTCAATTCGATTAGGTTTTTCCGTAACATGCTATGTTCTGCTATCGTGCTCTCTTTCGCCAATCTTGCTTCCGAATGTGGGACCCAGCCATTTTTTCCCTCTCTCCTTGCCCTAACACAACCTCTGATGATCTGATCCTACTCCTTCAGACCCTACCTCGCACGGTCCGATCCATCGCGCCTCTTCTGGATAAGAGCCGAGTAGCCGACCTTTCTCCTTCCCTTCCGCTAATTCACATCGCACCATTTCAATTTAAAATTTGAAATTCAATTTTTTTTCCACCCCCTTCGCATCTTTCCCTATTAAAATTGTGGTATGGATTCTTCTTGCAAAATTAGTTTTGTTCTAATCGCTGAACTTTTGCCTTGTGGCCGAAGTGGTCAACAGCACAACTTTGCTTTGACATCTTTTCGTCCATCTCTCCTCGGTGCTTTCTCCATACCAAGTTTTTTTTTTAATTTCTTCTTTTTATTGCTTTGTGCAAATTTTGAATTTCCACTTTTGCTTTGTTTAATCTCTATTTTTTTTAATTTTCCAGTTTGTGTTGCTAACAAGAATTGCATCTCTAGATTAGGTCTAATATTACTAATTCCAGTCACAGACACACGAAATCCGGAGTGATTTCTCTGTGCCTACCCCCATCACCGACACAAACCAAAAAAAGGAGGAGGTTTCCTGCTATTTTTCACGCCTTTATTTCAAATCGCAGCAGATCAAGAAGTGAAGAGAGGTCCATTAATTTCTTTATGTAAGTTCTACTATTTGGTTGAAACAGTACTGGTAAATGAAAAACGAGGGATATTATTGTAGAATTTTCATTATATTGCTTAAAGCCTTAAATTACAACTCTTATGTATATATAAAGGCGAGATACAAATATCTAGCTAATCTAAACCAATCACATGAGTGCAGGTGTCTAGGGAAGATTCTTCTTGCTAGGACCACTCTTATTCGCCGGTAGGAGAGATGTGGTTGTTACAATTGTACATCTGCATATTAGTGCATTTGATTAATTATCCATTATCTCCAATTATGCTCTTACATTGGTTCTTCATCATGTTCCCACAATTTTGTAATTTAGACTAATACAAAATTTATTTTGCACTGTGGCAGTTGATGGAGGACGACCTTGATTTGTTTTTTTCCTATAACCGTTTTCATCTTGCTCTGAATTTTCAATTTTCAAATGAAACCAGTTTTGTTTGGAAATAGATTTTTCAAGGAAAGTTTTGGTGCCTAGCGCTGATTTTTTTGTGCCAGTTAATTAGTTTGCTAAAATTTTTTAAGTTGGCCCAAGTTTCTGGAAAATAGTTTCAAGGAAAGACAGATGTTAGTTCAGTTTTAAATTTTTTACTTGATTTATATTTTGTGGTTAGACTTTGAAACTTTTGACACATAGAGGAACTTGATGTGTTATGTCAAGGATATTTAGACATGGTTTTCTTAGTGTTTTAGGCTATGAACTTTCGAACATTTTGCTGGTATAGATTGCTGGCATCTGATTTCTGTTTGATTTCAAAAATATGTTATAATTTATTTTTTATTCCAAAAGTTTTGAAAAATTTACAGAAGGTGTTCCTATGCCTGATGTAACTGTAGTAAAATTTTCAATGAGGTCTGTAAAATCCTTTGTGAGATAAAATTTGTTTTGTAAACTGCAATAAAATGTTCTTTTGCTTGTTGGGCATGTATATTGAAAACAGTCCCAATATCAGTTATATCAGTGAATCTTCACTATGCAACCTTCTATGTTAACTATATTATAGTCTTCTTTTTTTCAGAAAAGACATAGAAGAAACGCTAATTTGAGATTCACAGGTGAACATGTGGTAATAATACTCAAACAGCAGGTCGCTGCACTACCAATACCACACGTCCAATCGGATCCAGCGGTCATTAGAGAATTATAGGTAAATTACTCAAACAAAATTTATTTTATAATCAGCAATTCAGTATATGTTTTTTTTTTCTTTAAGAGGGATTCATTTACATGTTATTTTTTCTCTCTGACATGGATTGCAAGTGATAGGTACCAGATTGGTACATGAGAGATATCAGAATAAGAGATGTTCTCTCTGTCTGAAATTGCCATCACAACAAACAACAGGTCCTTTGCAATATGTTTGTTGAATATGTGGCCTTTGATGCCTATGCAGTTGGTTGAAGTTTTAGCTTTGTAAGTTATGTTCTTTTATTTTTTATTTTACAAACATTTTTCTATGTCATTGTTAGTTACACTATGCTATTTTTCGTTTTTTTTCATAGAAACTGTTAATCTACATTGTAGGTTTGGGTTGACAATAGAGAAGGTGTAAAAAGAAATAGAGAAATCAAGTGAAGAAGGTTGACTTTGTACAAAAAAAAATTTCAACTACCTAAAGGCTATGACCTATGAGAGCATTTTAGGAGTTGCTCTATTTTACAAACTTAGGTAATATTCCTTTTATGTCCTTCACTTAAGTACTTGGTTTTGGTTTAGTAATGATCAGGATTTCTATTTGACTTGGATTTCTATTAAACAAATCAAGGATATTGTGTCCAAGCTTGCATGCTTTCTTCATGCCGACAAGAAATATTTTTTTTAGTGCCCTTTGCTGGACAACTTGTAAAGTTAGGAATGAGATATCTTTTACCAAGGAAAAATGAAAACTGTTAGGTATAAAATATTACTAATCAAGAGTGTTGTTTACTATTGGACAGGTCCATTGAATGACAATATCAACAAGTGCTTGAAGAATTGCTTCCTGCTAGAGTGGAACAGGATATCACTTCACACTATTAGGCATGTTCTTGAAAGTTCACTTCAAATGCACATGCAGGTGGTGATGGACTGTTAGGCAATGTCATTTCATGGTGATTAATTGCCACTGCCGTTTTTGTTTGCATTTAATTGTGCTTAATACGTGTTGGTCTCTGACAATCATTGATTTATTGCACTAAAATTGCTATTGCAAATAAATGCCATGAAATTGCGTGTGCAAATAATTAATTTTGGATCCAAACGATCATTATGTTCGTGCCTTCCAACTTTGTATCTATATATATATGTCTATGGCTTCTACTGCAGAAGTCATTCCTTTTTACTTTTCTATTATCAAATATCAATTTCCAGTGTAGTGAGAGGTTCCTCTACAATTTGTTATTCTCAGTCTAATTATCAATTGCCAGAGCTTTAAAATGTATTCCTCCTTAAATCCATCCTCAAACCTTTTACTTTTACTTTACTTTTTCTGTTTAAAATTGTTTATGCTTCAATTTTGTTGCTAGACCTTGGTGTTAATTAATCTCTTAGATCAAAGCTCAATTTAAAATATTGGTACCGAGATGAAGGGTGCTGGTAGAAGGAGAGAAAGGTGAAGAAGACTGACATGAGAGGACTTTGCACAGTGGAAGCTGTTGTCTCGAGTTTTCTCTTCCTTTATGGAATCTGTTAAATAGGTATTATTATATATTTTTTCCTTTTTGATTGGTGATTGATTTAGTGGAAATGCAATCGTACCAGATTTTAATATGATTTTCATTTTTATTTTGTATTTCTTTATTTTAAAAAAAAATTTCAATAAAAGAAAACACGAAGTTCTCATTTATCATCGATGGCCTCAATATTTTAAATCATGGACTTATTGGAAATATTGCATTTTCATATTGATTAATGAATTGTTTGTTGAAATTTCCAATTTCGCCCCTCTACTTATGACTTGCCTTTACAACAGGCATTGATACAACTTGCCTTTGCAAAAATCGATAGCAAAGACAAGATATAGTTATTATGCATCTTGCTATAAACATGACTTGCATTGTAGATTATGGTTGATATATTATTTTTTAATTGAAAAAGTATGTTTTGTTTTGGTCAATTATGATTGATATATAGTTGTTTATGTTAGCTCAAATAGGTCACAGGTTAAGGAGACTGGCTACAATTTTCTATCAGATGCATTGTAGCTTTTAAGAAGAATGGTTGGAACTTTTTTGAGGGCTGGTGTTAAATGGCTGGAACTTCACTTTACAGAATCCTAAGGATTGAAATCAGCTAAGAACATAGAATACCATACCTTTGGTTGATCAAGTAAATATAGGCTTGCAATGAAATTGGTGGTCCCCAAACCTTTTACTTTACTTTTTATCAAATTTGAGTTAGCTTGCTTTGATTTTTTACCTTATTTGAAATTTTGGGTCATTATAATCACACATGAGGCACCAGTATGAACCAACATTTTGTTTGTACATATTACCATCTTATGGTTCATACCAATATGATTGGTGTGGTCATAATACATTTTTCTATACCATTTCCATGTAAACATATTGGATGTACATGTGGGTTCATACTGCTTTTCACATCAGTACCCATCACAGACAAATGACATTTCATCAAACAAATCTAAGAAAGCTGGCCGCAATCAGCGATCACAACCTCCTTCTTGGTTGTTCCACTCTGGGATCTCATCTTCTCAATCTCCTGCACCACCTTCATCCCATCAAAATAATTTGAGACTGGTATGGCTGAATTCAGTGCCCTAGGAAGAACAGTCCAGGTTATAGTTGGTGAAGCAGCATCAGTTGTAAAGGTAGGAAAAAATATGGATTCTAATGAATTGCCTGACCCGTTTATCAAAATGATAGGGAAGAAATTAAAATTTACTATATCAGGGAAGCTGCAGGTTTTGTTTAAAAATCATCGTGTCTACAAAATTTTATAGTCAGAGGTAATGAGTGTGAAAGAATAACCAGGTTGTGCAAGTATTAAAGTTTCAATACTAAAGGTAATGGTGTACTTGGTTTTTTCCTTTCAATGTGGATAATGATATGTTGTCTAATTGGTGGATAATGAGGGGTTAAATCGAATAACACTTCAATTTTTTTCCCCTGCTACGACTGGTACCGCGTACCGTCTAATATATCTACTTAATTCTCTTTTTACATCTACCATTATTTCAATCAGATTTTTTGCTTCTTTAAACAATTTAAAATTTCTGTACGCATCATGTCCAATGCAAGAATACATATTCCCCCCCCCCTTTTTCGTCCTTTACAAGATATGGGTACCTTAACTTTACTTTTATGGCTGGATATTGTTTATTTTTCATATCGGGCCATTACAATAACGTTTTTATATGTATTTTTTTTCGTTAGTATTTATTTTTATATTTTCTTCCTTAAATCCCCTTTGTTTTATTATATTTTTCAATTATCATTGAAACGATGGGACTTAAAACTCTTTTTTTTTAGTATATTCTCATTTTATTAACACCACCACTCAAACCGTTTTTTTGTGTCATTACTGTCGGCCTGTCGCAACCAAATAATTCACCTTTGAGGACATTAAATGAATAGTAGGCGTTTATATTAACATGTAAGGCTAAGGTTAAAATCAACATAAAAAATAACTAATTAATTCACGCAGACAAACATCCTTACCAAAAAAATATATATATAAATGGTAAATTTATAACGACTCATGTATCGAGCAAAGCTTGATTTCCAACCCTTGTTAGGTTTATGTTGCTTGAAATCTGAGTTTTCCATCACAGAAAACCATCACATGTTCTTGTGGATTTACTTAGTAGATTAAGTGATGCATAGTTCCTAATTAGTGTATTGAAATGATGGAGAATTCTAAGTTCTGAAGTATGTGGGCTATGCTGAAATTATAAATAATCTCACATTTTTTCTTTTGTAATTAATTTAGCTCAGGTCATCATTCGACTGAAAGTTACTCCTGAATTGTTGAAATCTAAAGTGAAGGGTGTAATTGTATAATGTCATATTCAGAAAATGAAGAGGGTATTTCTAGAAAAATAGGAATTACATCTTGATACCATGATGTTGTTTTAGATACATGCCTTGATATCACAAAACCGAAGAGAGAATTTTCTCTGACATGGATAATTTATTTTGTGAGTGAATAAAGTCACTGAATGCCAAAATTAGCCATAATGGTACGGTTTGGTACTTGTGTCAGATGGTGGTACACAATTATATTCTGTTCTATCTATCAAAGAATCCAAAGCAATGTCAATACTAATAGCTTTCGCCAAGAAGAGTAATGTAATTTGTATAGCCGATGATTTGTGATAAAATAAGTGCTTAAAGAATTCATTCTCTTTTAGATTGCAGCAATAAAATTGGATGGGTTGGGTCAGTTTTGCATTCCAGTACCCCTTTTTTTTATTGACTGTTGCTCTTTCCTTTGTTATAGGTATATAAGAAGATCAAAAGGTTTTATTTTATTACTTTCACCATCAAAAGATCAAATAATATTTTAATTTTCACATATCACATCATATATTAAAGTCCGCCCACACATTGGGTGGGCACTGCTGCTAGTATTATTTAAAAAGGCATGACTTTATGTTGACACACTGAATTTCTCTTTGCGTCCTATGGGTTTTAACCCGTTTTCTCTAGAGAATGAAATTAGTGATGCCTACGGGCTTTAACTGTTTCAAAAAAAAAAAAAAAAAAATAGTGATGATCAGTACTAATTCATGGTTTCTTCTTTGTATGGTATCACTTTTGGATGATCCATTAAATTCATGCTGCCAGCCAAATGGGAAGTGGACTATGACTATGGCGCACGATTGATTTTTGAAATGAAACTAGAAGCTAGCCATCTTCCAATTATTGCTATCATATATGCTCTGTTGCTAGAACAAATAAAATAGCTTATAATTTCTCGTGACAAAATAAAAAAGAAAATTGCAATCACATTGCACAACAGATGTTCTCATGAGATAAGAGATCATCTACTCTCTTCGTAATATTAGTGAGTAATGACACTCAATCGAGAAAGACACCAGTGTCGTCTCGATTCCTTTATTTGTTCCGTGTTTCCTTGTCTTGTCTTGTATGCTCCAAATTTCCTTTTTTTTATTGGCAAGAAAATTTTAAAATAGCCGAAGCATATCTTTAAAATGTAAAAAATTATAAAACTTCACAAACTTGTATTTCTCGAATTTAAAATTGAAGGTTTAACTCATTATAAACCAATATGCACATTTATTCCTATGAATGTAAATATAAAAAAAATAGATATACCGTAGTGGAAATGATTTAACGCTCAAATCCTTCTTGGAATTTGGTTCTGCAACGTCTTATCTCACTCCTTATGTAGTCAGTACACCATCGCAAGAAGTTAAATCTTGGCGTCACTTTCCAATAAAACTTCACAAACTTGTATTTCTCGAATTTAAAATTGAAGGTTTAACTCATTATAAACCAATATGCACATTTATTCCTATGAATGTAAATATAAAGAAATAGATATACCGTAGCGAAAATGATTTAACGCTCAAATCCTTCTCGGAATTTGGTTCTGCAACATCTTATCTCACTCCTTATGCAGTCGGTACACCATCGCAAGAATTTAAATCTTGGCGTCACTTTCCACGATTCCAAGTGTTGATCTCTCGTGTGTGTGACTGTGTGATACCCGATTGCTCCTAGCAATTGGTTGGCTTTCTTCCTCTCAAACCTCTCCCTTTCTCTTTGTTGGAACTGATGCAAAACGCAAACCCCAATAATTAGAGGGGTATATATAGGGGCTGAACAAACATGGTCTGTTCAGATCCTTATCCCAGCAGTCTGCTTGCCTTGCAAGCGACCCATTAGGTCGTTCAGTGGCAAGCAATAAGCTTATAACAACTTCAGACGCTTTTACTAACAAAAATTGTTTGGAATGAAAAATCAATATAATAGTTTGTCCTCTCTAAACAAATTATATGAAGATAATAAAATTGAAGTGGAATACAAGTAGACAACTAAGTAAAGAGAATCAAGTAAACGAGTTTTGAAAACTCTTAAGTGCTGCTAAAAATATCAGGTTCATGAACCTCACTAAACAATCATAAAAAGGACTAATTAAAGAAGATAATTTATCAAATAATATATATTAAAAAAAACAATGTTATCTGTTAGTGCTCCCATCAATAAATGACCCCATCAGCGGCACATTTAGCATACAAGCAAATTTAATTCGTTCTGTCTATCTCTTCATTTCTTGAAGTCTTTGGTGGCATATACATATCAAGTCCCTCTCTCATTAATCTGAAAGAAATGATACAGACCGGTGTGTTTGGATAGCATAAGAATAACTCTTTTCTAGGAAGAAAAGTAGGAATACTTATTTCTATGCATCTAAACAAGTTAATTAAGAAGAAGGAATAGCTTCTAGTTATAAATGATTATATAAGGTGATCATAGACCACAGTTCATTTTGCCGCGGGTTTTCTGTTCTTGATGATAGATAATTATATCGTCCATAAGTGCAAATAAAAGATGTTATGCACCTTATTATTGTTCTTGTTGCTGTTACATTATAATAACTATAGGTTTTTTTTTTTTTTTGGTTTCAGGAGCAAATGCAGATTTAATAGATAATTAACAAAATTGCTTTTACTATTTAAATAATGATTTTCATAATTTTGGAATAAACAATAATGGTTTTATATTAAAATAATGTGGTTATTATGTGGCCAGATCATCCAAACAGAAGCCATATAAATTTTAATTTTAAATGCTCCAAAATTACTAAAATATTCTTTAATTTTCCTAGTATGACTCATGCCAAATTTTATGGCACTTCAATTTGATATTTGCAGAATCAGAAATTTTGAAAAATCAATAGCGATAATTTCACATTATTATAGAATTTGCAATCCAATATATAAAATTTAATTATTGGCCAAATTATTAGTTTCATGATTGACAAGCTTTTTTGAATTTCAGTGTGAAAATTCTCCTCAATATTGAAATTATTAGTTTCATGATTGACAAGCTTTTTTGAATTTCAGTGTGAAAATTCTCCTCAATATTGAAATTATTAGTTTCATGATTGACAAGCTTTTTTGAATTTCAGTGTGAAAATTCTCCTCAATTTGTATTTATATTTGGAGTAGATCTATAATGTATCATGATGCATAGAGACTATCGTGCATCATGGTCTTATTGATTAGTTATTTTACAAATTGACAAATTTAATTTAACCAATTCAATCTACATGTTGAAATCTCGCATCAAACAAAATTTTATATTTTTCAAAAAAAAAAAATCCCTACGTTTTTTAATTTATTAATACCTTTTGTGTTTAGTATCTTCTTACTACTAGTTTGTATAAAAAAATGAAAAGCTTTAAAAGTTTTAAAAAATAGTAATAAAATTTTAAAATATATAGAATTTTTCTTTCTATGTTTCAATATGTGTATTGAATTAGTTAAATTAGATTTGTTAATTTGCAAAACTATCAATTGATAAGGTCATGTTGTACAATAGTCTCTATGCATCATGATGCATAACAAATTTACTCTTTATATTTTGTTCAATGTTTGATCAGTATCCGATCCATTTGTTGCATCACCAACATTTGTAATTTTGTACACATTAACAGGAGCTAGGTAGGAATGTGAAAGCGGGAGATCTTAATCATATAGCCTCGACAGTAAAATAAGAATAAGAAAAGAATAAAGTGCAAAGAACAGTGGCGAATCCTAACAGAGGTGGCCAAATTGAATCCCACCACTTTAATTAGTGAATAATTTGGGAAAAAGGATGATTCTTTCAAGTTTGGGTCCTCGTGGGAGGGCACTTGGAGCAGTTGGTTGGGTTCCTAATCTTATTGACCAAGATCATATGAATATAAGTATAAATGAGTTAGAATATGACCCGAATTATTCGGGAAATGTTAACTTATAGGAGAATTCTGACTTGATCGGATTATATACGGATTTGTAAGATACCCGCAAATTGAAATTCCAACTTGACATTAATTATGTCCGCATGTGTGAGTTTTAGGCATGTTTGGTGTAATTTTGCATAGGAGTGAAATGGAACGGATAAATATTGTTTCGTATCGTGCCTGTATTCTTATAATTTCCCTTATAAATTATTACCAAATTACTGGTAGACACAATTTCTTATATGGACTCAAAAACTGGCCATTAATTTAAAATTATGAATGACCATAAGTGATTGTTGATAAGGCCTAACATGGTCCAATAAGAATCTGGCCCGATAAGGCTTAGTAAGGCCCAATAAGGATCCAGCCCAATAAGGGGTTGTCCTAATTAATCAATATAAAAGGGCTTCCTTTTCTTCTAGGAGGGGGAGGGAGCCGCCTCCGGATACTCTTCTCTCTCTCGAACTTCATCTCTCTCGAATGGCTCCTTTCCTTCCGCATGGGGCGGTTGGTTGGCGGAAGAGAAGTGGTCGTTCCCTCTAGACACTTGTTGATTCCTCTACCAAAACTAGACGTATCAACTGGCGCCCACCGTAAATATCATGCAATGGCATAAAAAGATCGTCGGTGATAATCGCTTCTCCGACATCTTTTTATGTCGTTGACTAAAAAATTGTCCCAATTTTCTTTCTAATCTCATCTCTTTGAGAGGCTATCCAGATCAAAATCGAAGACCTTCTCTGATGAGTTTTTCCTTCTCTCCACACTTGCACATCTCTGTTGATCGTCATGCAGTAACCTCTTGAAGCCATACGACATCCCTGACCTTGGGATTTCTCTTGGTAAAGAAACAAACTAGTCATCACCTCACTCTCACGGTCTCTAGGCTCATTTTCTCTCGGCGGGGCGCATCTCATTCAGTCCAAGCAAATAAGTCTCAAGTCGCAGAGGAGGAGATGGGTTGGCCTCCATGCCCGACTCCGATTGCACGAAATGCTTCCTCTGCTTGTTCCATCGATCTCATCCAAGAACAAGAGACGCAAGAACAAGAAGAAGACGACAATAACCATCAGTCATCCCTATCCTTCCTCGACACCATCCGCTCCGACCAGACAACCGTCCCCGTCACCGTCGTCGCTGTCTTCGCTATCTTCGCCATCTTCATTCTCCCCTGGCCCCTTGACCTCCGCCCCGCCCTCTCTCAAGTCGTCGACGCCGTCGCCACATGCCGCTTCAACCACGTTGACCCTGACACCGAGCCCATCCTTCTCTATCAGCGAGTCAATCACACCAGGGAGTATTGCAGGGAATTGAAGGGCAAAACTCTTTCTTGGGAACAGGAGAAATGACCCCCCTCGTGATTAAAGACGTCTGCAAAGATCATCAGACACTCCCACATGAACAATCAGAATAGAGGGCATATTGATGGTCGATTAACCTATCTCATACCTCCATCAAGTTCTTCCCTATTGAAGCTATCATGCCAGACGTAAGTCGCGATAGCGCAGTCGAAGTTTTCATGCCAGACATAAGCCGCATCAGAGCGCAGTCGAAGTTTTCATGCCAGACATAAGCCGCATCAGAGCGCAGTCGAAGTTTTCATGCCAGACATAAGCCGCATCAGAGCGCAGTCGAAGTTTTCATGCCAGACGTAAGCCGCATCAGAGCGCAGTCGAAGTTTTCATGCCAGACGTAAGTCGCGATAGCGCAGTCGAAGTTTTCATGCCAGACGTAAGTCGCGATAGCGCAGTCGAAGTTTTCATACCAGACGTAAGTCGCGATAGCGCAGTCGAAGCTATCATGCCAGACGTAAGCCGCATCAGAGCGCAGTCAAAGTTTTCATTCATAAAAAGATCGTCGGAGAACCTTGTCCGATCTCTTTTTATGCCTTCTCCTCCTTTTAGTTTATAGTTCAATGTTTGAGCGGAGAGGTGACTTAAACCATGGATCATCCGATCAATCGTAGCGACTGGAGATGTCGAGATCGAGATGGTATCTAATCTCATGCACCAACGAAACATCATATCTAATGCAAATCTCATATCCAAACGGAGGTTTCTGTCCCTGGTTTCTCTTTCTCTGCTCTTATCTCCTCTTCTGATCTCCGATTGGCTCAAGACTCCTTCGTCCCATCAACACCACGGGGATGTTTCAAGCAAACCACGGCGACCTAGATGGCTCTTACCTCTTCTTTCCCGTCTCTCCATGACCTCGACCGCTCGATCGACTCAAGGATCAGTGCGCATGATGCTCCAATCATCCTCCGCCGTCGTATGGAGGCACCCCCTCCTCTCTCGCGCCTCCTATTCCACCGTTTCCGCTGCCCGATCTCTTCCGTTGCTTCCTGACTACATCTCAGGTTCGAGTAACCTCAAATTGCCGGTAAATTAAGTAGAATGAGTTAGCATAGATGAATACTCATTTTCTTCGTCAAAAGGAAAAGAAGACCGTTCACAAGCATACAGCTTCATTCATATTGCAACTATTAATCAACCGAAACTGATGTACCAATAGACAAGTGGACCGGTCTCTTTGTTGTTAAAATCTTTCATTCTGCACAACCCAGGTTAAGGCATGTCTGACCTTAACAATCCAGGTTATAAGTCAGTTTAATTTGAAAACTAGTTCATCTGTTTTCTCTTAAATCAATGCATTCTGTCAAACTACTACAAGAGCAGTACTTGCACATTTTGTGCCATGGAACTTCAATTTTGAGTGATCAATGTGAATTGCATTTGATAAAAAACAAAACTTATTTCTTCCTTGATGATTTGTCATTGATGTTTCTTTTGCCTTATGCAATCTGAAGTCTTCAGATTGAATTTCCAGTTATGTCGATTGTTTTGAACAACTGTAACTTGAAATCTCAGGAATACTTCAAGTTTCCTCTTTTCTTCAAAAAAAAAAATAAATAAAAAATAAAAAAATAAAGTGTGTGAAGCAGTAGTGGAGGCACAACAAGATAACCTTGAAGTAACATAAGTGCTATGCCTGTCTGATACTTATATTTCTGAGATCTGCTGCTATTAACCTTCTTTCTTCTTGTTAGTATGGAGAGTTTTTCTTTTTTTTAAAAAAAAAATAATAAAAAAAAAACAAAAAAGGAAAGGTAAGTGGAAAGCAAGTCAGGCGTTCTGCTGAGAAGACTGATCAGCAGTAGCACGTTGGCATCTTTCGTTTGAAGTAGCTGCCATGCTAAGGTAACTGGTAAATACATCGCCGCTTTGGTTATCTCGAAATCTTTGCTCAAAGGCCGCTAAGCCATTTAGATGGCATATCTATACACGTTTATGCAGGGACCAACATCATATGCAAATTTTCTTTGATTATTGAGTGAAAACAGGCTATGTGATTATGTGTGCAAAGTAATGTTTGACATTACTAAAATGATAAGTACAATTATTGTAAACTGACAAGTTTGCACTGAGTCATGTGTATGAAGCAAAGTACTACCTTCCCTCATGACCGGGGGCATTCGCAACAAACCGACTGCAGCTTTTGCATGAGCAGGAGGAAGTAAGCTGGTCGATGTGCAGTGACATTGGGTTTATGTTTACATCGACGGGCTCTTACCGATTGCAATGAGGACTATCAAATTAGGCTTTCGCCTCTCGTCTATGTTTCCCCGACCTTTTGTTATAAGTACACATATTTTATACATGCTATAGTTGATTGAGATATAGGAGCTTGGAGCAAGTTAACTTGATGGATAAGTGAAGAACGAGGTAAGCCCTCAACATGAGGCGCTCATGAATAGTTTCTTTGCCAGACGTAAGCCGCAATCAGAGCGCAGTCGAAAATGCCTTGCCAGACTAAGCCGCTTGCGCGCAGTCTAAGTTTTCATGCAGTCTACCATGTTCCACAGACGTTAGCCGCTATCCAGTGCAGTCTGCCTAAACATAGATGTTAGCCGCCATCCGGCGCAGTCTCATGTTCCACAGACGTTAGCCGCCATCCGGCGCAGTCTACCTAAGCATAGACGTTAGCCGCCATCCGGCACAGTCTCATGTTCCACAGACGTTAGCACCCATCCGGCGCAGTCTGCCTAAAGATAGACGTAAGTCGTGATAGCGCAGTCGAAGTTCTCATGCTAGACGTAAGCTGCCTGCGCGCAGTCGAAGATGCCTTGCCAAACGTAAGTCGCAATAGCGCTGTCGAAGTTCTCCTTCCACACGGGGTGGTTGGTTGGTGGAAGGGAAGTTTCATTCGTCCATTTATAAAAACGATTTATAAACAAACACTCTATCGCTAGGCATGATAACCAGCGAAAGATGGAGAATAACTGAAGAATGAAATAAGACCTCAGATATAAAGTGCCCACTACGCGTCTCGTTGACATAATTGCCTGAAGACCCAATGAAGACACAGAACTAGAAGTTTAAAACTATCTTCGCTTGGGACTCGAGGGCTCGCACACCCCGCCACCTCGCTCGATAGGTTCACACACCTCGACGCCTCGCCACCTCGCTCGATAGGTTCACACACCTCGACACCTCGCAACCTCGCTCGATAGGTTCACACACCTCGCCGCCCTCTCTCGATAAGCTTGCACACCTCGCTTGGGACTCGAGGGCTCGCACACTTCGCTCGAAGATTTATCGACCTCGACAATTTTGAGAGCTCATTTATCTCTCTGATAGGGTCAAGGAAATGTTCACCTTGTCTGGAGGCTTGAGGGCTCGTCAACAGACTATCTCGTGGACTGATTTATCTCGCTGGAAAGCCTAAAAGTGCCGCTTACTTCACCATATAATTTGAGGCTTCATCAACGACATAATTGTATTTTAACTTCTACTAGAGCTACATCTACTAGAAGCTCGAGGGCTTATGATAAGGCCTAACATGGTCCAATAAGAATCTGGCCCGATAAGGCTTAGTAAGGCCCAATAAGGATCCAGCCCAATAAGGGGTTGTCCTAATTAATCAATATAAAAGGGCTTCCTCTTCTTCTAGGAGGGGGAGGGAGCCGCCTCCGGATACTCTTCTCTCTCTCGAACTTCATCTCTCTCGAATGGCTCCTTTCCTTCCGCATGGGGCGGTTGGTTGGCGGAAGAGAAGTGGTCGTTCCCTCTAGACACTTGTTGATTCCTCTACCAAAACTAGACGTATCAATTGTGATTCAAATCGAACTGAAAAAATTGGTAAACCACATAATGTGTCTAAATTATTTACTTAGTCATATCTGTGTATATATGTTCATATTCACGTAAAATACTGTAGTTACAGATATAAACAATTTATATATTTGTTTGAATTCATAAACTTCCAGCTTTACTGTTCAGATTTTAGTTGTCAGGCCTAAGACGGTTTTGTAGAATTAGATATTGATGTTTGCAATAGTTTTCTTTTTTCAACTTGTAACTCCTACTAAGATTTTCTTTAAAAAAAACATTTAGATATTACTAAACAGCATTAGTCTACATTTGAATAACACTATTTTCTACAATTAATCACGTTCAATAGCAAGGTAACTTAGCTTCGAATATCATTCAAAGATAAGGCACGTTTATAGTTAAATGAACTTCTTTTACTAAAATAATTGAATAAACTTCATTAGGGAGTGTAACTGAAATAGTACATTTGCTTTACAAACTTTATTAGGGAGTCTACATTTGCTTTACAAGGATGAGGACGATTGTTTCTCAAATCATGTAAGGTAAATTAATTAAGGAGTGGCTAGAATTCAATATGTTGGACACATACACTCGTCCGACATGATGAAATTTCAATTTTTAAGATTGGAATAGCCGATTTGAACCGTTCAAACTATTCTCCATAATAAAATCTTTATGGAGACCAAATTTATATTTTTTTAAAAAAAAATTGACTATTTTTTAGAATTTAGAAAATGCTTAATCTAAAAAATTATGGACCCTCCAATTTTAAAAATTCGAAACGAAATAGTTAAAATTTTAAAAAATATATATATATAATTTGATTTTTTTTAATGTAGAGATCATATTTAGCAGTTCAAATCGGCCATTTGATATTTTAACAGTCGACATTTAATTTGGATCGTGTTTGACATCCGATACTTACTTAGTAAAGTATCATCATGTCACTGTTTGTTAAAAGAATTTATTCCAAGGGCATGCCTAAAAAAATCTCTACTATACAGAAAGGAGCATTTAGGGTGCGGTGATAAACCAAAAGGAAAAAGAAAGTTTCGAAACGGGACTCCAATTTTTATATTTTGTTATTAGCACTCCATTGGACACCTGTCGCATAAGTATAACAATAACATTATGCTGACTCGCATTGCAATCAAAAAATAATACTGACACGTGTCTCATCCTTATTCTTTGGGAGGTTCGATTTTGATTCAAAGTTGGATGACCGGATCCGATCCTATCAGAGTTCCCGGTAGAATCGACTTGTAAGAATGCACGCTAAGAAATGACCCCACTGAGTTCAATTATTCAGCTATTAATAACAATACAATGACCCCCTTTTAGAAAAAATAATGATACAATGACACAATCATGAGATTATAGTACACTAATACACGTGGACATATTATAAATAAGAGGCAGTTTATTGCTCATATCCGTCGGTATTTTTAAGGTGTGGGGCGTGACCCCATTTTCATTAAAAACAACTCTAATCTATATATTTAAATTTTGTAGGAAATCAAATTTTATAATTTTTTAAATTTTATTATTATTTTTTATTTTTTAAAACCGGTCTATTTTGAAAACAAACTACTATTTAGAACATTTCAAAATTGATAGGTTTTAAAAAAATAAAAAAATAGTAATAAAATTTTAAAAAATTATAAAATTCAGTTTGTTAGAAAATTTTGAATATGTAGATTAGATCAGGGGCGAAGCCATGTAGAAAATGGTGGGTCCATGGACCCACCTCAAAAAAAAATAATTAATATTTGCATTTGTTTGTAATTTAAAAAAAAATCACAAGAAGTTAGGGACCCATCTCAAAAATTTGAAGGACCCAGCTGAACATGTCGTGTTTGATTTGAATTGCATAACGGCGTATGAAAAATCGCATATGGATCCAGGTAGTATTTGTTCCTGACTAATCGTCTTATTTCTTTCTCCCCGATAAATCTTATTAAGACAAATTTTGGAATAGAATGGAATATTTGGATGAATAATTATTTGTAGCATATATATACTAGCGCGAATCTAGCACATTGCATAATTTGTTGGTACATTATAAACAAAAGATACCATAGAAGATCAAGAATACAATTCTGATACTATATAAAAACTGTCACTAAAAATACTAAATATTGTCCATGTCAAAAAAATTCCAAACGCCACAAAGATATAAAAAATATTGTGGTTTGAATAGTGATCGAACTTTTTCGTATGCACCATCTTTATATATCTATAATATAGAAAAATAAGTGTTCAATAAGATTTCTAATGAACCTATTATGCAAAATTATGAGAAAAATAAAAATTTAGAGGAAATTATTGTACTTTTTATTGTCTTGATTTTTGAATTATTATTTTTGTATGTTAAGTATATTATTTTAGATTATTTTTATTTTTATTATAATATATATTTGATTTCATTTGAATTTTTTATGTAATATTATTTTAAAGTTATTTATTTAAAATTTATTATTATATTATGTTCATATTAGACGTTACATCATACATATGTTCTCAGTAAAAAAAATTATGGATCCTGCTGACACGAAATTCTAACTTCGCCACTAAATTAGATTGATTAAATTATATTTATCAATTTTTAAAAATACATGCCGCGATGCATAGAAAGATCTATGCATCATATATAGTACATATTAAACTTCTTCTGTAAATAAATAATGTTTCTTCTCGTGGCTTATAATAAACTTGTTTCTTATTCATGGCTAAGCTTGAGTTTAGTAAACGGGAAGGCGTGTGAATTGATTGACTTCATATCAAAAGTGAGGGTCATTTTAAATGGGTTATTTCGTGTTCTCTCCTTTTGACTACAATTAAGTCTTCGGCGAACAGTTCGATCTGAAAGATACAGATGTTTATTGTTTTATAGCAAAGAAACATATCACTAATAACTCTCCTACTAATTGACACGAATTTATATATAGCTTAAATGATAAGACAGTGAATAACTAAAATGTCATTCATACAAATTCAAATAAGTACCATTAATGGGAAATGGAACTTCCTTCGATCCATCACTCAAACCTCTTGTACTGCTGGTTTCATATAATTTATGTACTTTTTAACTTTAGTATGGAATGCGATTAAACCCTTTTTGAATGACCAAGAAGCAAATTAACATATATTCCAAACGCTCAAGTATGCACTGCTCAAATAAATGGTAATGAAGTTATATATGATAACCGTGCCAACAAACGATCCATACTTTATTTAAGCGACGGTGCTTTTCAACCTTAGAATATTTATCATGTTGCCTATAAAAATACGAAATTGTAGAATTTCAATTGCAAAATCATATAAATAATAAAGGTGGAACTTAATATTATTTGGTTTAAAATTAGGAAAACCAACATATGGTGTTTTGAATTACATATGAACAAACTCGTGGCAACACCATTTACGGTAATTGGCTTTCAAACGGTTAACAAACAACAGAGAGATGATGACAAAAAAAAGAACTTTCAAAAAGGGATACTGGGAGTGGGAGGAAGTTATATATCCATCACTATCCTCGTACAATGTTGGGATAATAAAATGGCTCTCATAAATGTTTAAAAAGAAAGAAATTTATTTGATAACAATAAAATTAAAATTATTAGTTTAAAAAAAATTTAATTAAAATTATGCCACTAATTTTAAATTACTATTTATTTCCATGCACTCAAACTTGCCAAAAAAGAAATTAGATTAATATACACTTGAGTAACATGACACCGCCGAAGGTTTTCCAAAGAAGGGTATATAATAAATCAATACCTATATATATCTCATATCTTTCAACTTGCACCCTTTTATTTAAAAAAAAAAGTTTAATTAAAGGTTATTAGGAAGTGGATATGATTCCCTCACTCTCCAATAGGTGCAGTGTTTGTGTGGTTTGTGATGTGTCACCGAAAATGTTGGCAAATTCATGTTTGAGTAAAGAATTATGAGTTTTAAATCTCGCTTTTAATACTTCAGGATTGATCATTCTAATTTAATTTTGGTTGCAAAGAATATCCGGTTGAATAGTTAATTAAAAAAGGAAAGAAAAAGGATTCTCAAACAAGTAAAATTCTCAATTCAAAAAACTCTTTCTAGAAACTTGCTATTTAAGGCTTAAAATAAATAATATAACTAGAGACGGGTCCCAATTCTACTAGTTTTATGTCGCAAAATATCATAGTATCATTATTTCACTTCTATTTAAAAATTCAAACTTATAATAACTGATTTAAAATATTCATATTGTTCAATTTCATGAGAGATGCATTTTTCATAAAAAGTTTGTTATTTTTGAAATTTATTTGATGCTAGATCAAGATGCAAAAATTTTAACATATCTGAATTAATTTCTCCTAGTAACATAAAATTAAACTTTGACATTATTTAATTATTTAAACCACAAACTTTTGCTAATTTGCAAGTAGAAAAGTTATCCCTTGAGCTGCCACATTAATATCTGCGACGTAATTGCCACATAAAATCTCGTCCCTCTTTGGTCTACTGTTTTGGGAGGTGTCAGCCTCCAACAAGCAAAAGGTTAGGTTAACTTTGGATAGGTGCTCTCCCTATAAATACAGTACCTTGCATCAAGGCTATAAACCAAGCAAGCATATTTTCTGCTATTATTCGTCTTACCAGTTACCACTGTTTGTTCTTTCATTTCCCTTCCCTTTCAAACTCCGTCAATACTTCAGGTATCGTTTGGTTTTCTAATTAAAGCATTTAAGTGATCACCTAACCTGTTTGTGCAATTTCATGGCCATCCCTGCAAAATTTTGAAACCATATTTTTTTTTCTTTTACTTTTACAGTTTTACTCCATGTGAATGGAGGATTTTTGGTACCCATTTTCCAGTTATTAGGCGAATGATTCTGATAGGAAAAAAAAACATTTCATGTTCCATAGGGTTTGTGAGTTGTGACAGTTTTCATTTTCTAGGGGTATAGATATCATTTTAATGGTATACAGGGGTTCACGTGAAAATTTTACTTTCTCTCAGTTTTTGCTCAAGTCCATCTAAAAATTAGTCCTTTTGCTTTGAATATTTTAGTTTGTTTTAACGCACCAATATCGTTTACTAATTTGAATTTGGAAGTTAGAGGAACGCTTACAATAGTTACAAACTCTTTAACAAAATTATGTCAAATTTAATTTCCCAATATTAATTCTTGAAAATTCTTGGGTCCTCCGCCAATGTTATATTTACAATTTGTAGAACAAAATTAAGATTGAAATAAAAAAGAAATTAAAAGGGTTAAATGCGTTAAAAGGCATCTTTTCGAATTTTCTAGGATTGGCGACAAAGTTTCCAAAAATAAGAGAAATAAAAGAGAAAAATAATAATAATTTTGCCTTTACACCCATTCGAATTCCCAACTTTTCACTGGAGCGCTCTTTAAGGGATCGTGGAGGAGTTCCAACTTGGATTCCAGAGTATATCCCCAAATTTTAAGGATATCCCCTTTCTTTCTATTTAAACCCACCAGTGTAATCAATTTCTAGACATTAAAGGGAAAATCAGAAACGAGAGAACATAAGTTAAAGAAAGAGGTGCGTCAACTTTTTCGAAACGACGCTTCACGAATCTTCTATTTGCTTTGTTGTTTCTACAATTTGTCAAAAGATATTATAACCTTTAAGTCATTTTCAGATTACTGTGTTTAGAATAAGTTGAGAATTGTTCTTTGAATTCAAGCGCTAGACTTGCATTGAATATATTTCAATTAACTTTAGGATTGTTTATTGTTTTAGGATCTGAATAATGAATATGGATTCCTTCTCAACTGGAGCCAAGTTTGAATGTCTCCTCTTTGGTAAGTTACAAATTTGACTTTTCTTTCTTTGTTGTTTTTGCAATTTTGTGTTGTTAGTCCTTTTATTTTGTTTTTTTTTTCCGTTTGACTGGGAAGGTGACCAGCAGATGCTGTTGCTATTCTGCTGATTAAAATGGGATTAACGGATGCCATAACAGAAAGTTTAACTAGATTATATGTTTCGTTATTGTCATTCAACAGAAAAATATAATCGGAAAAAAAAAACTAATTTATTTTGATTGATAACTGCGTTATAAGTTTATTTTATACTCAGAAAAATAAAAAGAGCAATTTTATGGTCCAATTTATTCGCAGATATGGATGATACTCTCTACCCAATGAGCTCAGGCATCAATTTGGCTTGTCGCCATAACATTGAAGGTACACTGATAATATACATTTCTTTTTAAGACAATTTGGAAATTGGAAGGAACTTCAAATTTGGTTACTTTATTTTGTAAATTATTGTATTTGCAGATTACATGCGACACCAACTTTCCATTAAAGAGAGTGAAGTACCGAAGATGTGCTTGGATTTGTACAAGGAATATGGTACAACCATGGCTGGTCTCAAGGTACATTAGTTCATACTGAAAACAAGAAACTAATAACTGTTAAAATGAAAAGTTTAATAGATTTTTTGTTATATGCACTGGTACATGTAAAAGGGAATAAAATAGCCAAAGAGGATGTGTTGTCGAATGTGCTTGATTTACTTGAAAAAACTTTACCATATGCAATTATTTTAATATTAATTTCAGGCACTGGGATATGAATTCGACTATGATGAGTTTCATGCAAATGTCCATGGAAAATTGCCCTATGATAAGCTAAAACCTGATCCAGTCTTGAAGCAGCTTCTTCTTTCGATGCCTCAAAGAAAAATTGTATGTGTTTTATTCATCAATAATATTGGTGGTTTTTTCGTTTTTCTCTTGTATATTTTTTCAAATTAGTCCTGAGATCTGTATATTTAAAGATAAAGTAGCACTCATAGTTTGTATACATGTATTTTTAATAAAATTGCTGAAATTTGTGTTCTTTTGTAATGGCACAAGCAACTTAAACAAATAGACCAACCTGTTAAAACATCACACCACTTTATCAAACTATTGATTTTTAAGTTACCACAAAAGTATGCAAAAATCAGCATATTAGTGGGAGATATTGTCGAATAATAGTGGCGATTATCAGTTCAGTGGTAGAAATGTCAGGTGCT
Source organism: Rhynchospora pubera (assembly GCA_028095005.1). Classification (NCBI taxonomy): domain Eukaryota; kingdom Viridiplantae; phylum Streptophyta; class Magnoliopsida; order Poales; family Cyperaceae; genus Rhynchospora; species Rhynchospora pubera. Next base: position 197,621,777 of record CM051463.1, on the reverse strand, counting down.
GGTTTATATGAGACATGCTGACATCGTGGATTCGTGATATATGTACTGCTTTATTGGTTGCCAAACCACTTACAATAATATGATTCCCTTGTCAATAATGACCACTAATTGTTCAAACCTTGATGAAGATACTAAGTTGGGTTGCAATTTTTAATCAAATTGGGAACTCTATACTAAGCATATTATATTTTCCTTTACCCTGTAGATCTTCACCAATGCTGACAAAGCACATGCTGCTCAAGTGCTGAGCCGGTTGGGTCTTGAAGAGTGCTTTGAAGGTGTTATATGCTTTGAAACACTGAATGAAGTTGAAGATTCAAAATCTGACAAAAGGATTCTTTGCAAACCCATGCTAGAAGCCATGGAAGCTGCAATACGGATTGCCAAAATTGATCCTAAGAAAACTGTAAGTTTATGTACTTTAGACTGTTGTAAATGTTCTTTTATTTAAAAAAAGTTTCTTTTTTCAGGAGCATTCTGTGTAACTTATTATAATCAATTCATTTACTTGTCCTTGCTTCAGATTTTCTTTGATGACAGTGCACGCAATATCGCCACAGGGAAGGCTGCAGGGCTTCATACTGTAGTGGTACTGTATTTATGATCCATGCTATATCAAAGGATATAAAATTGGGACAGCCTTTATTATTTTCTTATTCTGTTACTAGAACCCGACCATTGTGTTATTTTTTCACCTGTCATATCTTATAAACTAGTTGGGTATATGAGGTTCTAAGTGTAAATCCTTGACAGCAAAGCAAAAGATCAGGTTTTTTTTCTGTATGGAAGGAAATTATGTCTGTTCTTTTTGTCTGCTGTCCTACTATTGTCAGATTCTTGTAGCTGTTGGATCCAACAGTCACGATGAAATGACTCATATTTTAATCTTATGTAGGTTGGTACGTCAGTGCTGGTACCTGGAGCTGACGTGGCACTGGAGAGCATGCACAACATAAAGGAGGCATTGCCAGAGATATGGGAAGGCACCGACCAATTGGATTCAGATTCAGTTATTCAACCTGCATCGGTGGAGACAGTTGTACTAGCCTAATTAACTGCAGTTCATTGATCTCTTTTTGAATGTGGGTTAATTTGTGATCTGGTTATCAACTACAATGTGTTTAGTGACTTCAAGTTGTTAGAAGGGATTGAGTGATGTATATTATGTTCACTCTGTTCCGTGCCCATTTTAGAAGGTTGTATTCTAATTACCGCTTACTATTGTGTAACCAAGAGAAATATGTTATCTTGTGATGCCTAGTTGTTGGTGTAAGGCATCTGTTCGAGTCATCTGACTTGCTAAGAGAATATTATATGAAAGTAGCGTTTTTAAAGATGAACTCTCCTAAATTATTATCTATCATATGTTATTGAGATATGCATAATATATAGTATAATGGAAAGCGCTTTATAAATTGGACTCATGTTTTCACTACAGAAAGATGCTCTCTTTGGATTATGAAGCATCTTGAGTCTCTCTATTTGTTGAAAGATGAAAGCCTAGATTTGGATTTAACTTTGGTTCTCTTCCCTTTTGATAAAGCGAATGATGTTCAGCTCAAATGGGCTTGGGCCCAATTAACTTTAGCCTGAATTGTGATGAATTCAAAGTACCTACCAAACCTTTTAGATTGGTGATTGGTGAACAGTCAAGTAGGTTTATTTTAGATCATCTGATCAAGGGTTATTTAGTCTTGGATTCTGTAAGCTACCAAAGCTTGAGTGATAAAACGAGAAAAAACATAGCTTTAGCGAGAGTAAAATAGAAACACAAGACCCAAATAAATAATAATAATAGAAACACTGAATGTATATTTACAAACGTAAATAGGTTGTTAATAATCTCACGCAAACTTGATCTTAAACTTACTAATATGTTGCTACTACAAGGGGCATAAACCTAGTTAGGACCTCATGAGCTTATGCGTGAGATGATTGTTTTGATAAGGAATTAGAAGAATCTGTTTTTATTTATTGTTTATTGAGAGTACCAACAGGTATAATTTACAAGTAGAAAGGATCAGTTGTTGTGGCACTTTAATATCTACTTTACTGGAGTTGAGATTTGAGTATATCGTTTTTATAAAACCAGTGTCAATGGAGTCTGTCACACTCCAAATTGTTTGATGGGAGGGTCACTAAACTAAACGCAACAAACTATAAATAGTAATGGTCCTGGTTTAATTATAATTGCGCTTGAATTATTCAATCAATGCTTCTAATTAAAGTAATGGTCCTGATTTTTAATCAATAATGCTTGAGTATAATACAGTAATGCTTTCTTGTTAGTATGATGATGTCCTCAAATCAAGTCCAATAACATTATTTTATTTCAATTCCACTTAACACGTTGATATCGAAGGGGGGGGGGGATGTGTAGTAACGTCTCTGCTTAATATTTTATTATTTAAAAACATTGGTTGTAGTTCTACTTTATTTCTCTCAAAATTAATTAGTAATAGCCAATTAAATAATAATACTTCTCATTGAAGTATTATAAATACTCTCATTCCCTCTGATTGGTGTAACATGCTTCTAATTAAATAGAAGTGCATCGAATAAAATACAGTGATACTCCAAATTAAATATAACAGTAACGATGCATCTAGCCTGTAGTAAATTGTGGCACTTCCATTATTTGGAAAAGCTCACCACCCACCAGTGAGCGGGTCCCACCCGCACCCTTCAAAGTAAATATCGGGTCGGATCCTATTGCTTTCTCCAGGGGTAGGAGTAATTGGGCCCTGTTCAGGGAAATGAGATCTGCTGCCGCGCGACACGCTGCTGGCAGTGGCGGAGCCAGAAATTTTTGCAATGGGGTTCAACAAATTTATAATATTACAATTTTTATTAAAATAAATTCATACATCATTATATATTTTTATCTCTTTTCTAAACACCAAAAGAAAGAAATTTTCATAAATTAAATAACAAAGTTATTGTATGCTTTTTCTAAAAGTAATGAGAATAATTGCTAACTTAATTGAAAATTATTTTGTCTCAAAATACGTTTTAATTAGAAAAAAATGCTAACTTTACATAATAAAATACTCATGAGAATGCAATCATGAACAAATGGGGTTCAATAGTATGATAATATTTATATTTTTATGGGGTTCAAATTTAAGTTAACTATAAAAATATTCATTTTATAAGTATAAATTTGAATGTATGGTATTTATTTTATGAAATTGAATGGGGTCAATTGACCCCCATTCAATGAACGTATCTCCGCCACTGGCTGCTGGCCGTCTGATTAAGATCCAATGGACAAGGGAGCTCCGTGCATGTAACCTAGATTGATGGACCCGTAAAAAGTGAACCATCCGATTAAGATCAGACGGCTCGTAGTGCGCTACACGCTGTGTCGCGCAACAGCAGAGTCGGACTCCTGTTCAGGCCTCTTTCAGAAGTTAGATACCTTCATGTTACATGTACCTTTCCTCCAGGTCAACTTTGGAATTTTGTGGCAATGGGGCTCACATGATTGCGCAGAATTTATAACACAACATGCCAACACAACTTATATGATCTTCTATAATCTCAGAACTACTATATTTATGTAGGCAAACAAGTAAAATTCATAACGCTCAAAAATGGATAAAGAAAATATTATGCAAGTATTTGTCCATCAAACGGCCGTATCTTGAGAATCCAAATCTCCCTATTTTAGATCAAATAGTTCCACGAAATTCATAACATAATTAATATATTATTTATACTCCGTCATAATTTTTTATATGCTAAACAGTTTATATTAGTTTTCTTGTTGACAAATTAAAATTTTTACGATACCAAGTGATGAGGTACTACCAACAATTTTCAGATGTTGCCAGAAATTTAAGATTCCGCGAATATAAAATGAAATATGAGTTAAGAGTCATTTTCATCACTCGAAACAAATTTTTTTGTTTATAGTTCTGAGTTGACAAATTTACAAAAAAATATTATAAAATTATTCCAAGTTGCGCATGAGATAATATAAAAAATTGAACAAATATTGAATCATTGCACCAGGGGAGCTGACAGAGAGAGATCCCATGAGATCATAGATTCAAGTCAACGAAATTAATTGAATTCCAACCAAATTCAAGTCCGTAATTTTCAAATTAAATTGGCAGGGACAAGTACCTACTCCAGACTGAAACATAACTATTCAATTCCCCAACTGCGACACTGCCTCTGATCTTAAATCCTCCTCTGGCAGTTGTATCTCCCAACTAAACACCATCCAATGTATCTCTTGTTTAATACGTGTCACATTGAGATAATGCATTGCATCCTATTAATATCCAAGTACTATCCATATTTATCATGCCTTTATTATATATTATTGTTGTTGTTTTATAATAATACTAATATATTATTATTATTATAAAAGCAAGATAAAAATAAAATAAGAAATTAAAGTACATTTCTCTAGAATTCCCTATTTTGGCAAAAGGAACTGCATGGCCGAATCATTAGCTTGTTCTCTTTTTTTGGATAAAGAAATGAACAAAATTGATTATTTAATTTGTTTCTTTAGAGTAGTGAGATAAACAATCAACTCTTGATGGAAATTTTAAAGTAGTTTGACCAAATTTATCCAACCATAGATTGTTTCTAAAATAGGTTCGTACTGGAGTATAATCATGAGAGAAGTGCCATTGTCACAAAATCTACTTCGAATGAAGAATAAAAAAAAGGAAAAAGAGAAAAAAGAATAATAACAACTCAATGTTTCATGATTCTTTCTTGACTTTGGTGATTCCGATACAAAAGCAAAATCTAAAACTAAAGTGAAAAGTGCCTACAAAGCAGATTAAAGAGTGAGAAAGGAAAAACCATGATTTTTACTTCTGACAACTGTCAAAATGGGATTAATACGGCTCCTAGATTGTAAGTGACCAATGCTAGTAGCGAGGCCGCTTTGTAAAAACCAACATGATGCAACCAAGTAAGGCTGTCAACGGTATGTCACTTACCGTTATGACGTTTCGTTTAACCTAAGTGGAACAGTAAGTGACATAAAAAGTTGTACCGCTTTCTAAACGAAACGGTAAGTGGCACGCTTGGTTATACCGTTTTTAGAAAATAGAGCACCAAAATTAGTTATTACAATAGAAATGGTAAGTGGAACGGTAAGTGGCACAGAAATCTATTTCGTTTAATAAACGAAACGATAAATGGCATACCAATTTTTACCGTTTCGCTAACGAAATGGCAAACGGCACCACGCATTCCGTGCCATTTAACCACGTTAGACAGGCCATACCATATACCAACCGTCTCTCTTTTTTGTTTTTATCTTTATTGACCGTTGATCCATTCACCACCTAAAAGTTGGACGATTATTATATGTTTATATCTCCGCTGTCTCGTTGAGAATATGTCTAGTAACAAGTAGCATATGGTATAACCAAGACTATTCATGATTTGGAGACAATCACCAAAACAATTAATGGGGAAATAAGAGTAATGCTAGAATCAAACATATAGGACGTCAAACACGATTCAAACGTCGCACATTAAATTTCAAACGGTCGATCCAAACCGCTCAATGTGATCTCTATATTAAAATATCCTTGATGATAAAATTTTATATTTTTTCATATTTTCTAACTATTTTTTTCAAATTTTCAAAATTGAAGGGTTCAGAACTTTTTAGATTGAGCATATTGAAAAATTTCAAAAAATTAGTAAAAAAATTTGAAAAAATATAAAATTTGGTCTCCATAAAGATTTTATAACATAGAACAATTTGAGCGGTTTGGATCGGCCATTCCAATCTTAAAAATTAAAATTTTATCGCGTTGGACAAGAGTATGTGTCCTATATGTTTGACACTAGCCACTCCCGGAAAATAATTATGGTTAGCTTTTTTTCTTTATTTTCCCTATTTGAAGGAACATGGTTTGAGTTGTTCCAGAACTATAAAAGTTGATTAAACCCTTAAACTGAATTTGTTGGTCATACAACATGACAACCTTAGATCATTTACTCTTGTAGCACTCAGTATAGAAATGTCCATAACAAATCCCATCTTAAATTACTACTACTAATCAACCATTGCCTAGAAAAAGAGTATCATAGAAACACATCAGCTAATTAAGGGTCCAAAAACGCTTGTGTTGAAAAAAAAAATTACTTTGTCATGTTAGCATTTTTTTCCCTTTAATTAATAATAAATCTATGTCATCACTTGAGAAATTATACATCTCTTATTCCAAGTCGCTCTTTGACTTAACTGTAATTAACTGAGTTAAATAAGGGTTAAACTCTTACCAACACCACCAAATTTTTGAATGTCTTGACGTTTGGAGTTTTATTTTGTCTTTTGTTTTGAATTGGAACTCAAACCACATTTGGTCAGGATTAAGTCAAAACTCAAAAGTAACCTCGACATTTCTATCATTCAGTCAATTTGTGCGATTGTTATAGAAGCATGATCCCAAAATGTTCAGTAGTTGAAAATTAGTTTTCGACCCGAGTCAATTAGAATGATATTTGTCAAAATAATCAATTTAGTCAATTTTGTGCGATACTGATGAAAGAACCCAGATGCGTACCACAGCAAGCCGTTGAATTGTTTCGACCCAAGAGAAAAAATATATATCCTCTCTCGAAGTATTTTGAAAGATATTCCAAATCATTAATTAATTTGTTGGAAGAGAGTAACACTTGAGGGTGCAAAGTGCAAACTGATCAGATATTTGGATATCTATTTTAAGGCTGTGTATAAGACTTTTTTTAAAACTTTGAAGTATGTACTATATAATTTAGCAACTCAAATAATAATCTCGAGACTAAAATATTCAATTACAAGTACCCATATTTCATCCATCTTTCAAGTACATAATTTATTATTATAGTATCTCTAATAATATTTTAGTGCTTGATTTGATTAATTACTATAACTATAACTAACAAATTAACTTTTTCTCAAAGTTGCGATGTTAATCTTTTTTTTTAAGATAAATTGGGGTCAAGTCTCCCAACTTATTTTTAATTTTTAATTAAATTAAATTAAATGTCTATAAAGACCCTCCAGCCGGGTTTCGAACTTGCAACATCTCACTTGAGATGCATTGTTCTTTACCACTAGACTAAAAGCTGATTCTCAAAGTTGTGATGTTAATCTTGTAAATTGAATGTACGTTTGCTGTGTGTATCATTGTAAACATATGATAATTTTATCTAACATCTAAACTATATTGTATTCTTATTCATATTCGCAAAATATTGGATCCATATCTGTATTTAAGTATTATACGATCAATATCGTATTCAAGAACTAAATATGGATACAAATACAATTTTGTTCCCCTTTTTATATCTGTTGATATTAGTTCGCACCCTAGTAACAGCAATGATGGCAATTTTTTTTTTCTCTCTTTATTGGTTGATCGAGATTCAAAGCTCAGTGCTAGTGACTATAGCGATCGGATCAGGCATGTCACCGCATGTGCCCTTCTTTTTCAAAGATGCAGTCAGTTGAAAAGAGCTGGAGGAAGAGATACCTTGGGACCAAATTGACGCAAGTTCTTTATTTGTGACTTTTGAAAACTTGGACAGATCCTTTACATGTTTGTTTTCCTGCTTTTCAATTTCAAGCTGCGTATAATTTAGTCACTTATTATTATTATTATTTTTTGGATTAAAGACCCAAAAGAAAAATAAAACACTGTCTAACATAATAGACATTTAAAAATCCTTTATATTTGTAAAAGAAGAGTGTTACAAACTCACTCCTTCTTGAAAGAATAAAAGAGGAAAAAATCATTTATTTTTTTGACAAAAAAACTCACTTTAAGAAGTTGACTCTTGCATGATGTTATTATTATTATTATTTGTATAAGTAGATATTGTGTTTATTTAATAATGAATTTATTGATATAGTTTACTATATTTGACACCATTAATTTTGGACCATCGCAACTTCATAACTATGACATATATATATGATATTGTGTAAACTGTAAACGTATAATAAAGCCAAAATATCATACTAAAATATCCGCTGGTAGTTGGTAAGGTTTGTTCGTATCTAATAATCATGGCATGCTTTTATAAATTACTAGCAAAAGATCCATGGCAAAATAAAGAAACAAAATAATATTAAGTAATAAAAATATGTTATTTAATTTACCAGTGATACATGTATATATGTTGCTCATTTTGTTTTATTATTATTATACAGAAAATCAAAACATATTGTTATTTCATCTAGCGATCGATATCCAACCACATATCAAATCGATGGAACAACACAAACATGTGTTTACATACTAGATATAGCTAGGGCGGACACACATGTATTCAAAATTGGGCAATTGCCCCACTATATTTTCAAAATCATCCCTTAAAAGTGCAAAAATTGTATACTATTCAGTTTGATTTATTCAATTTGTCACCCTCGAAAATCCTAAAATTTCAACATAGTATCTCCCCCCCCCCCCCCCCCCCCCGCCTATTTTAACTTTCTGGCTCCGCCCCTAGATCTAGCATGTAACACCTCTTGAATCCGTGCGTTTATAAGGAGTAGAGATAGAGATAGAGATGGTATACAAGTAAAACATCCCAGAAATTGATTTGCACACCCCATAAAATGATAAAACACTCCAAAACAAATTTTAAAGACTAAAATACCCTGTTGATGAGAATTCTAATGCATGGAGAGTTATAAATTAAATTAAGGATATTTTGATCTTTATATAATTATTTTGAAGTGTTTTATCAATCCAGCACCGGGGTGAGCAAATCAATTATTTTGGTCTTTATAATTATTTTGTTGACTGCATCACAAGTTGACAATAGAGAATTGTTCACAAGTTTTTCTTTTGATTTTTTGCTAGAATTGGAGCGGGTTCAGGGATTAACCAATTTCCCTCAAGGGCTTCTCTTTTTATATATATAGATTTAATGGGAAAGTCCAGACAAATTTGGACCGTTGATCATTGACCAAACGATTCAGATCAATTCTTATCATATATTGGTTTTTTTTTTTTTGTCCCCAAAAAAATTACAAATCTGCATGGTAGTCTTCAATTGAATCCGTATACTAATTCTATTTTGTACCGTTCAGAAAATGTGACAATGACTAATCTCCTAGTCTTGATACTGTCGAAGGAAATTTCGCAAATTTTAGAATTATAGATGTAAGTACTAGAACTGCATCTGACAATCTCTAAAGGGCAGAAAGAGCTATTTGGTTTTCGGATCCTTATTCGTTTGTAAAGAGGAATGTGGATCCGGATCAACAACCGCATGGCTAATACTTTTCATTCTCTGCGGTTTGGATGAGGTGTGGAAATAAGAAAATAAAAAAATAAATTTATTATAAATAATTCAAACTCTTCACAAAGTTACACACTTTTTAATACTTCTTTTCACTTCTTCCCTTATTCTTCTTATTCCCACACATCAAGATCAAACTGCTGGTTTAGGGTCAACACTGAGCTTTAAAATATATTTTTTTATAAAGAGATAAATAATATCTTTTTAATTAAAAAAGATAAAAATGAAGGAGACCCGGATCCTTTTATGTGGCGATGCACTATTCCCTACTCTCCTTTCGGCCCGGGAAAAGGGAGCCGTCACCTGTCAGGCATGCACTTTTTTATGGAACATGTCACTATATCAGTAATATAAAACTGATAACATTGTAGCTAGATAGAGAATCAATCTCACCAGATCAAACAGATGTTCTTTTTAGTAGTTCTCAAAAAATAATGTTAGGCCATGTTAATCATAGTATATACCTTTCCAAAATATCTCTATATATGAATGTTTTTATGCTAAAATGATTGGGTCAAAAATTTGTTGAATAATGAAATGATGAAATTTTAAAAAATTTGATGTATCCCTTTGATTATGCTAGGGTACGGAATAGTGCAAATAAAACTAAATTTTGATCGGTTTATATTTTTTGACAAAAAAATATGGTAATTGTCGTCCAAAATATATAGTTCCTTGCAGACTCGTCCAAATATAAAAATACAATTATTATTTTTTATTTTTATATTGTTATTAATTTTCTATTATTTTAATTATTATCACTTTTCACATGGACTGGCTCTGAACTGGCAGGAGGCATGATATTGTCTCTCTCATCATCCAATTCGAAGTTAGTGCATGGTCTTCACTTTATACGAATTTAATTGGCCATGATTGATTTTTTGTAAGTTAAGGATTACCATTATGCAATATGACTTCGTTAAAAAAATAATAATAATAACATTGAACCAAACCCAACACACACAGAAATTTCTAAAAATATAAAGATTTTTTCTTCTACATATTTTATTGGTTTGCTTTTATAAACTATATAGATATTTTAGAAAGACATCTTAATCTAGATATTTTAAGGACATTTTCAGTCCTATCAAAATAGATAGTGGTCTAGAGTGTTCCGTCTACTGCTATAAACATGAGAAACCATATGACTGTAGTGCAGTACGTGGTTCATCAAGAACCATCTGATCAAATGTTCCGTGATTAATATCACATTCGTACGGCCCGTAAATTTTAACCGTCGAAGTTCGATCAGACGGCTCTTGAGAACCACTGACGGATCTAGGTATAACAAAGGGGTGTCAATGTCACCCCTATTTTTTGAAATAATATTACTACATATGAATATTTATAGTTATAAAATATAAATTTGTCATATGTATTCTATATTTGAACCCCATAAATATTTAGATGATTTTTCATTAGTGAACCCCATACAATTTTTTAGTATATTTTTTTGTGAGGTCTTTTTGGATTGATTAACAATTTCTATTTGTAAAGAATTATTGCCATACAAAAAGATCATTTTTATAAACCGAAAGGAGAATTGTAGTTAATTTTTTTTTAGTTCTTGTTAGTGGGTCTTTTAATTAATTAAATAGGTCCACAATATAGGCCAAACATAAACTATGATGGATAACCTCATAAGCATCCTAGCCGAACAACCATGAAAACAAATAATAAAAATTTGACAAAAAAAGAAAAATAATTATACAAATAAAATAGTACTAACAAATACTAATACTAAAACTAAAAAAATGAAAGGTACTGCTGCTAAAAAATTTACCCTTTTATTTATTAAATCAATTGTTTTATTTTCTAGTTAATTTATGACATACTGAAATTATAATTCGAGTCAAATTCAAATTTGAAACATATCTAATTTGTAGCTTGGTCCCAAGTGAAACATATTCTTCTTATGACAAATGTCGAGAAAAAAAATTCTTTATATAAAAAAATAATATTTTTATTTAAATATTATTAATTTATTAAACAAATTTCAAATTTTTTTGACTTCGCCCCAGGTGAACCCCCAATCAAAATTTTCTGGCTCCGTCTCTGTTGAGAACCATTGCAATGCAATAGCTACTGCAGAGGATATTTGTCCATAAACATGAGGCTCTCGCAAAACCATCAAACAAGTTCTCTTGTACCAGAAAATAGTTTGGTTGTGTGGGAGAATTGAGTACTGGAGTTTGCAATATTTGAATACATATCAGAATTCATATTTTGATCTATTATTATATATCGTGAAGGAAACATCACATTCGGTGCATCTACCAAAATTTTTTTTTTTGATGAAAAAAAAATAAGGATGCATCTATCAAATGAATGCGCAAATAATCTGAGAAATATCAAAATCATTGTATTCTATTATATATGATCTTGGCTTTGGTTTGAATGGTCCACCCCGGCTGCCACTTCGGCCAGGGTTACTATTTAGATGATAAAATAACCGAAGGCGCTTTGTCCACATCCACTTGGAAATTATTTCATTGGATGTGTGTTGACAGAGATAAGCAATGTGCCAATTAATTATCTCACAATAATAACAAACTCCATTTTTTTTTCAAGAGAATTTCGCTGCGGCAACTGGCAAACGAGTTGTGGTTACATGCAAAAGTGCATTCATAAATATATATATATATATATATATATATATATTTATATACTTATTTTCAGGACAGATGGCTCCAATATATGTATATATATATATATATCATGTTTTCGTGCGATCGTGCCGTTAGCACTCAAAATTTATGAGTAAATCGACCCAAATATTATTTTCAAGAAAAATGTGCAGCAGAAGTTAAAATATGTATCTTAACAATAAAAGGCTAATTAGCTAAAAGTAAAAAAAAACCGGAATTGCTTAGGACCATCCTTCAGATTCTATCATCCCCATCATCCTCACGCGTACGTAACTAACTCGCGTACGTAACTAACTCCTCCCTCACGCATACACTCTCGCGCCTTCCCCTCCTCTGTATCCGCCCATGTCCCCTCCTCCCTCCCACGTACACTGTCCCCCTCCCTTCTCCTCCCTGCTACGTACATCGTCCCCCCTCCCTCTCCTCCCCTCCTCCCTCCCATGTACACCGTCCCCCCACCCTTCTTCTCTTTCTCTACACACTTCATAACTGTTGAAGTTAATATATATAACTGTTGAAGTTATATGTGTAACTGTTGAAGTTATATATGTAGCTGTTGAACTTATATATGTGACTATTGAAGTTAATATGTTATATATGTAATTGTTGAAGTTAATATATATAACTGTTGAAGTTAATATATGTAACTGTTGAAGTATATATGGATCTGTTGAAATTATATATGTGACTATTGAAGTTAATATGTTATATATGTAACTGTTGAAGTTAATATATATAACTGTTGAAGTTAATATATGTAACTGTTGAAGTATATATGGATCTGTTGAAATTATATATGTGATTATTGAAGTTAATATGTTATATATGTAACTGTTGAATTTAATATATATAACTGTTGAAGTTAATATATGTAACTGTTGAAGTATATATATGGATCTGTTGAAATTATATATGTGACTATTGAAGTTAATATGTTATATATGTAACTGTTGAAGTTAATATATATAACTGTTGAAGTTAATATATGTAACTGTTGAAGTATATATGGATCTGTTGAAATTATATATGTGATTATTGAAGTTAATATGTTATATATGTAACTGTTGAATTTAATATATATAACTGTTGAAGTTAATATATGTAACTGTTGAAGTATATATGGATCTGTTGAAATTATATATGTGACTATTGAAGCTAATATGTTATATATGTAACTGTTGAAGTTAATATATATAACTGTTGAAGTTAATATATGTAACTGTTGAAGTATATATGGATCTGTTGAAATTATATATGTGACTATTGAAGTTAATATGTTATATATGTAATTGTTGAAATTAATATATATAACTGTTGAAGTTAATATATGTAACTGTTGAAGTATATATGGATCTGTTGAAATTATATATGTGACTATTGAAGTTAATATGTTATATATGTAACTGTTGAATTTAATATATATAACTGTTGAAGTTAATATATATAATTGTTGAACTTGGCATATTTAAATGTTGAATGTAATATTTAAAGTGGGCATATTTAAATTATTGAAGTTGGCATATATATTAGGTTCAACAGTTATATATATTAACTTCAACAGTTATATATATTAACTTCAACAATTATAATCAATATATAGTGTCAATATATAGTGTCTGTGAGAGAGGGGAGTGGGAGGGGGAGCACACGCGGAAGGAATGAGAGGGGGACGAGCGTACGTAGCAGGGAGAGAAACAGAGTGATTTCCAGAAATAGAAAACGCGTAGAGCCAAAAATAGAAAAACGCGTGGGGATGATAGGGATGATGAATATCGGGGATGATCCTTATCACCCCCGAAAAAAAACAATTAAGTAATTCTCAGAAAAAGAACTCATCGTTACCATTTTAAGCGGAATTGATTCCGCGTAAGATCCACTTTCATTTCATGAACACGTACATGCACTCAAAAAGAAATTAGCATCTAAGATAACTGATAATATCGATCTTAATTTCAACATGTGCTATCATAATCAATTATTTAATTAATAAAAATCCACGTACACTCTTAATTAAACGCTATAAAATATATTTTCTTAGCATATATAAGACGAGAATTTAATATTTTTATTAAATTGCGTACTTAATTTTTCATATAGAAATAGTGACACTGACCTACTGGTTGTATTGCAATACTAAATAATCAAGTTCATGCCGAAAATAAATAAATAAAATAAAATAAAATCATGATGCGTAACTATTGGGGTTAGCAGATGATGTCAGATTCTAAATGAAGAATAGTCAAATCTTGCTTGGGAATCCAGATGCTCCGAAACTACAAATTCAAGCTTCGTATCCCGAGTTAGCAAGAGATACATGATTCCATGAGAATTAAGAAACATATAATAAGAAACATACCTGAACGACTCGGTACACATTTGCATACAGAACATACTTGTGGAATAATAGAACCGGGTACTTTGTGGAGTTGGTCCACTTAGATGGGTCCCACACCCATGCATGTCAAAGCATCCCAGATGATACCATCCTCTTGTCGAGAATACAGACAAGCCATGCTAAAATAATATGCGGCTGACAAACGGAGTGCATAAATATCAAACGAAATTAAAACACCTACAGAAATTATATGTGAGACCCTCGTGACTCTCATGTGTGCGATTTTTGTTGAACGTAAAACACCGAGCTGGTTCAATCTGACAAAAACTTTAAGAAGCATGCGGGAGTCTTTCTAATGTCATATTATTAATATTTAAGATTTTATTATTACATCTAAAATCGAGGATGGCAAAATAAAATTTGTTAATTGTTGCTTATTGGAATGTCGGATGACAACTCTTTCGGTATTAATAGTCATAATTTATTACTCTAGTTTGGACGAGTGAAAAATTTCATCTAGTCTAAAAGTAATCCGTTCTTCAAAATTTGCACATCTTTTATTATCAACTGTAAATATATGAGTGGTGCTTTATATGTTAAGCATGATGAGGATTTAATTTGTAGAGTGCCCCAAACATCATAAATTCACTTTTTATTTGATATTTTAATTCTAAAATTCAAATTGTAAATTTAAACCGTTGATAACTTTTAATTTTATAAGAAAAGTATTACCGTAAAAATTTATAACTTATCATTTTTGAAATTCGTTTGATAGTAAATCAATATGTCAAAAAAAAAATGAACTTATTAGAATTAAATATTGTATCATAGTTAATTTGATATAAGCCCAAGCAAACAAAAATTTATAATTCGTGTGTGTGTATATATATAATTATATATGTAAAAAAAAAAAAGCTCCAAGGTCCCAGATTTTACGAGTTCACTCTCACACAAAGAGATGCACAAGTTTCAATAATTTCATGTAGAATTGTAGAGTTTATAATTTAGGGTGTTTTAGTTGATAAATTATTTGATAAATAAATTAATCCACATATTGCTCGACAATTCGACATTACCTGAGAAAAACTCGTCAATAGATTGTTATACGTAGATTAAAAAAATTCAAAACGTACCTGATCAAGTAAAAGCATAAATAAATCTCAACGCAAACTTAAACGGGGGCAGATCTACTGAGGGGCTTGAAAAAAAAACATACGGAATTGCCAAACACGATACCGTACAACCACAGCACAGAAGTTGTACAACATGGTAAAATACGGATATGGTACGACATGAAAACTTAAGCGTGTTGTGTCCAATTTTGATAGCATAGACACATCACAATGCGGCACGTGAATTGTCCATACACGGCATGAGAGGCACAAAAATCTTATAATGAGGATTAAAGAAGATAAATTTTATGAAATAACAAAAAAATTCCTTATATTATCTATTTTTTTAAGGATAATTTTATAATTTGAACGTCCAATTCATCCTTAAACACAAAATATATAACTATATTTTATGAAATTCAAACGTTATTCGAACACGACACGTACAAAAAATATATATAATACGATACGACATGTGAAACTTTAAGGTCTACTCCAGAAAGGACTGAGAGGAGGTGATGGAATGGAGTGGAAACTGATTGCACCCAGCCCAATGGAGTAACTTGCTCCAGAATGAAATTTTGTAATGAAAAAGAAGGTGAATGAATGTGAGAATATGTAATTGTTGTCATTTTGTCACCCCAAATTTGGGGGTTGAGATTTTGTTCTTTATCTCTATCTCATTCCATCCCTTCCATTATGGTTTCTGGAATAGACCTTTAAACACGACACGATACGACACGACACGACAAATGATCTGAATACGACATATTTAATACGACACGACACGATACGGTACGACACGTATTTACAACAGTAGAAGTGAATTTGGCATGATGGCATCCCCTAAATTTAAAATCTTACTTTTATAACTGATTTTGTTAAAAATATGAACAAATATACACAGTGACCCGTTTAAAAATAAAATTTACATATTTATTCCCCTCGAGTCTGACTCCTCCCCCTGATTTTAAAGTTCTATTTTATGCAAATGCCGATATGCACTGTATACATATCACAGTCTCTCTTATAACAATGTAGCAGGTAAATTAAAATGTTTCGTGTCGTGTTGTGTCATACTAGATATTTGTATGTAAAGTTATATTTAAAAGCGCGAAACTATTGTAACTGATAACGACATGTATCAAAAAAGTTTTTCTTTTATAGTAGTACAGTTAATACGTTAGTTTGCTCTTTTATCGTTGACTATGCATGATTATTGTATGGTGTTTTGAGATGTCTAATTAAATAAAAATTCAAATATCAGATGCAGCTTTGGGGAACGGACCTTATCCGTTAATTTGATGCTGACATATTTTTTGTACAACAGATAAGAATAAAATTGTATAGAAAATTATATAATTTTATTTTGAAGCGAAATCTTCAAATTTGTCGTCAACCATGCTGAAATTATCGGAACTCTCCCAAACAGCCGTAATATCAGGTCCCAAAATTAAGTTACTCCCAATGCATATAATAAATGTTTTGAAAGTCAAATTTCAAGCTCTAAATTTTATAGAGTTTGTCAGGTATTCAAGACATTGCAATATGTGGGTCGGATAATTAATTATAAGATGGTAGAATCCATGTCAATTCCCTTCGCCGCCCCTCCTAGAAAGGCAATATTTTATTTTCAGGCATTATGGCTCCTTTGGATAGGTGTGGAAAGAAGGAAAGAAGGGAAGAAGTGGGAAGAAGTATTGAAAAGTATGTAACTTTATGAAGAGTTTGGATTGTTTATAATTTTTTTTTTCTTCTTCTTCCTTCTTCTTCTTCTTTCTTCCAATGATCCAAACGCACCATAGCAGAATTGCCACGTTATGACCGATAGACTAATTGTCTAATTCTCTTCAACTCGGACCCCAATAGATGGCAAGAAACCCAAAGCATTTAATGTGCATTTAGTTTTCTGATTTCTTCTTCAACTAGTTTTCCTTTCCGATATTAGGTGGCAAAACCCTAATCTTCTGTGTCTAAATCTCTATTGTGAAAGGTTTATATCGCAAAACCTCATTATTATAGTAGGTCCCAACTTGCTTAGAGCGCTAAACAAAGCGAAGATTGTATTTAAAGGTCACTTGCATCGCTGACCATGCAAGAATCTGTGTGATAACTATTGATTCAATTAAATTAATTTATCTATAAAGCGTTCTACTTCAATAATTGCATAGATAATTTAATACGTAAGGCAAACTTTTAAATGCTATTAGTTCAAAAGCTACATCTAATGTCATAATTAGTGTTATACAATTTTCCGTCTAAAAATACTCCAATTTTCCATGTGGCTAATTTTAATGAGTATACTGCATTTTAAACATTGTTAAACTTTTTTGTGGTGTGTGATGTATTTTTTTTGTATATATATAATTTGTTCATAGTTTATTTTCTTGGAGCATTTCAGTTGACATTATCTAAAATGCTTGTATCTGGAGTCACTTTTAAAGGGCCACAGAAAATCCAGGACGAATTGAAGGTCAACAATACTAGCTTATTGGATTAGTATTTATTCGGCGTGCCTATGAAAAGAATTGATATTTATTTCATGATTCAATTCAATCATTTAATGCGAGTCAATTATTCAAGTATTTGAGCGAGACTTCTATTCTCCGTACATTTAATTTGAACAATTATTGATGACGCAGTCAATGAAAATAAATATATAATAACTTGAAGTAGTTTCAACTTGCACATGAGATAATTGCGGGAAATTAGCAAAAAGGAAATAGTAACTGGCCGAGACAATAGGAGGTTTATGATTTTCTCTATTGAATTTTAAACATTTATGGATCTTCCTGCAAAATGAGACGCATGAATAATAGGAGGTTTATGCTTTTCTCTATTGAATTTTAAACATTTATGGATCTTCCTGCAAAATGAGATGCATTTCATGCATCATGGAGCATGGAGAGACATCGAACCCCTTCTCTCTTTTATGTTTATCAAAAGGTGCACAGACTGACCTGGTTCCTCACTGTTGATGTGGGAAAACAGTGGAGAAAAAATATTTTTTTAAACATTACGAGAAAAATCAAACTTTCAGAGATACATTTTCATCCTTAAAATGCAACAGTTTTTTATATTGAGTTTATAAAATTATGTATTGTATTAATATGCTACTATTATGATTTTATATTTTCATTTATGAGATTCCATCTGAATCGCTCAATTTGATTTACAAATAGAAGTTTTATTTAAACTTAATTATATATGTTTAAATATTTATCCGGTTTTTCGGATACAAAGAATAGTTTATAATTTTTAAATCAGTAAGATTTAATTTTCTCTATCCAAAAAAAATCAAAATATTTTTTAAAATATTATTTGATTTCTTATAAGATTTTAATAAGTGTAAATCTAGTTGAACAGTTCGAATCACACCCTTATGAGCCAAAAAAGTTTAAATATAAAATTATAAATTTATAGTACAAACCTCTCGCTACTGTACGCTATATATCATAATATCAAAGTTTGTTGCATATATTTTGAGATGCATGCTGATAAATGGTTTTCATACCTAGTATTTCAACCATTTATAGGTCTTAATTTTATGATTTTATGTGATTTTTCTAATGTTTAATAGTTAAATTAGGTTAGAAACTAGGTACTGCCATGGTTACTTCATTTTGTATAGGATCTACGCGATGTGGCTACTCGACACGACATTTTGGACTGATTTCAGACTGGACCTGCGACCCACAGACCTGATCAGCGACCCACAGGAAGCCCAGCGGGTAGCAGATGGTGACTGGCGATGCAGAAGATTTCAGCGGGCCGCTAGACTCAGCAACGGACCGCTGGAAGTTAAAAACCGACAGACAAAAATAGCTAGCCAGATTTACCATCTCTTCCACAACCGTCTACGCCAAATTTAGAGCCTCTACCTGCACGACCCCCACTTCTAGAGAACTGATTATATAAGGAGGAAGCGTCCATGATCAAGGAGTTGGCAGATTAGAGAGATTTCTCAGCGAAAAGAATACAGAGCTGCATAGGTCCAGCGGGTCGCCAGAGTCTCCTGCGAGCCGCTGTCGAGTAGCAGAAGACAGAAAGATAGAGATCAAGTTACTTTTCTGTTGTAACTTAGTTTCTTTCTTATGTTTTCTTTTCTCTTTGATACTTTTTTGTTGTGTTTGATGTCTGATCGCGAGTATATACCTTTTTAGGGGCCATGGTAGTGAACCTTTAAATTTATGAATTAATATTACTATTTTAGTTGTTTTCTTTGTTGCATGTTGTACTTTATTGTCTATATTTAATTGTTTATCTGATTGAAATTGAATTACTTAAGTTGATTTGTTTGTATCTGTCAAGTATAGGCCTTGCTTGATTTGTTAGATAGTTAAGTCCAAATTAACCTAAGTATTCGATGCCAATCGTGCCAACTTGAAGGTTTAAAATCGAAAGACTGAACCAAGACTAATTAACGAGAGTTAGAAGTCTTTTCTAATAGCAAAAGTTTAAAGAATTCATAGGTTAGAAAGGTATAAACCCGTAGAAACTAGACCACGAAATGAAAGTTGAAGTCTAGACCTACTTGATAGTTTTGAAGTTAGTTGAATCAATAACCAGACCTAAAATGAGAGTTTGATCTGCAACACTTCAATATAAACTCAATTCTACACACAAAGCAACCTTTAAATCAACTAATTAGTAATCTCAATTCTATACACATGCGGGTCGCTGGGTGAACCAGCGAGGTGGTCTATGCCCGTCAAGTAGCCAGCGACCAACTGAACTGTCAAGCGACCTGAGTCCACTTCAGCGGGCCGCTACGAAAGTCAGCGGACTGCTGGAACTGGAGTAAACTGAAAGAACTAGCATGCCTTAAGCCCCTAATTTCTAATTAGCCAATTAATTAATTTTTATCTGCAATATGTTAATTTAGGATTTATTTAATTGCAATTTAATTTAGTTGTTGACCCTGTGACCAATCAATATTTCTTGCAAACTTCTAGTTTAGTAGATTAAATAGAATTAAAACTTAGTTATTAAACATCCGTCCTTGTGGTTCGACCCCTAAATACTTAGACGATTGTCGTGCGCTTGCGATACGAATTTAAGTAGAATAGAGTATAATTCTAAAGCATAAAAAAATCACATCACATGCGGTGCGTTCCTTGTTTTACAGAATATATATATACTTTGGTAGGGGCACAAATGAAAATGCTGTATAATAAATAATAAAAAATAAAAGAGCATGACAGAAGTCCACGGGGGCCAGCGCATCCGTATCATGGTCATGATCATGATGATATGAACTCATGGGGAATGTGACGAGCGGGCAGTCATCTGGATAGAAAACCTCCCTGCACTTGGTGTTTCTCGAATTTAACAACGCTTTCGAGTCCCATGCGAGCTCACGCGTAGCGCGCAATTTCCTAACAAATATTTTTTATTACAAAATTTGAAATAAAAAGTTGGATGACACTCTCACGTACAAACGTAAGCACTTAATTATTCTAATGATTTTCATCATGATAAAAAAAATGTCTTGACTCATCTTTGAGAACATAATCTCATGTCAAAAAATGAGAACACATAGTTTCGCTTCAAATAATTGGATCGGAAAAAAAAGTTGAAACTTGTTAGGAAAAATGTATTATGAATAAGCCTGTACTCAATATCCAAATCTAATTTACAAAAATAAACAAAATAATAAATATGCATTTTGTAATAGTTAAATATGTATTAGCAACAAGCAAATACATACTCCGTTTGGATTGCTTAGGAATAAGAAGAATGGCGGAAAATATTAGAAAGTGTGTAACTTTATGAAGAGTTTGGATTGTTTATTATATATTTACTTCTAGGAAGAAGCTATTCCTCATATTCTCATACGATCCAAACGGAGCCATTTAAATATGATTCGATCAATGAGTTGAAGTTCAATAGCTGTGTCTAAACTAAAATAGGTAAGTATGGATATGAATAGTTGAGCGCGCAACATAAGATGAAGAAAAATTTTGTAAAAGGTATTTGAGGCATATTTTATGAAAGTAATTACCTAGTTTTTATTGGGAAAAAAATTAAATGTACAGTTTTGTTAAAGTATAACTAAACCAAATGATTTTTTTTTATTAAGATGGTTTGGTTTACAAAAATCAGACAACTCAGGTAATTAGAATGTTAAATTGTTAATAAATATTATGTTAGTATTGTAGTGTTATGTACCTTAATAGTTAATGCTTAAATTATCAAGTTAGTACTTCCATTATTACTAATCAATTTAAAGTTTTTACTCGTTCAAGTTAATTGAATCATGTTTGGCTTATCTGATAATAAGGTTTGCATAAAACATAGTTTACTCTTCATTGTTGACTCATCAATCTCTGTCTACCAAAACAGAAATAACTTTTTCAACTCTAATTTAATTAACAAAAGTAGCTCATTGTAACCAAATTCAATTTGGATTTGATCTAGCTGTTATTGAACAATGGTTCCGTTTGGATGGTGTGGGAAAAGAGGAATAAGGGAATAAGTATTGGAAAGTGTGTAATTTTGTGAAAAGTTTGAATTGTTTATAATAAATTTGGAAATAAGAAGAAGCTATTATCTTATTCCTGCACCCATCCAAACGGAGCCATTTAAATTGGATATTGTAATCAGTAAGTTAACCTTCAATTATCATAACGGCATAGGTATTTCAAAAGTCCTTTTATATTTTATCGACCACCACTAGAATTTTTTCGGCTTCACCTATGCTCGTACATAGATTTATTTATTTATTTTATATATAAATAGTTTGTTGATTGCTTTAGGTACCTCCACCACAATACAGTGAAGGAATGGTAATACCGTTCTTAATAGTCCGGTGTTTTCCTAAGGTTTGAACCGGGTGTAAGTGTTAGGTTGATTTATCGTGGGCTTACTTTATTTTGACTCTTTGCACCACCAAATCCAATCATGCAAGCGAACACACCGATTTGTAAAACATAAAACCAAGAAAACAATATAACAGCAAACGCAAAAAATATTGAAAGAAGCAAACAAACAAAGGAGACCAACCAGAGTGTAAGCAGACACCAACTCCATCCATTTCAACCCAATTCCTTATACAGGGCTTTTTCGGGCATATACCCTCGGAAAATCTACTTACTAAATATTTTCAAATTTATCCTTATAAAAAATAGAATTTGATTAAACATTCTATTTCATAAAAAAAATATTTTATTCATGCGCTTCGTTTACAAACGAATACCAATAGTATTATTTATTTTTTCATTAGCGGCCTCAATACTTTTAACATTTAAACCAACGTATTTGATGTTTAAACTCTTAAGTTTTGCAAAATTAAGAAGAATTTTTGTCAATATTTGAGTAGACAAGTTTTATAAATATACTAGTTTGTGATTCAAATTAATTATAAAAAACCATTTAGAATCCTTATGTTTATTTTTTTTTCCCAAATTGATGTATAATGGTACAACCGAGGTTTTATATGTGAATCACGATTTATTGGTACTTCTGTGTGCAAAATAGAATGTAATAAATTACTTTGTCCAATACCTAACCTTTAGTTTTGAAGTTGAGCATTAAAATTATATTCCAATATTTTTAGTTTTTCCTCTAACAATGTTATCTGAATTCTATCATACTCAAAGCTACAATCTAGACTTTGTTTTTCAAAAAAAAATATATATATATTTGTAATAATTCTATTTGAACACGCCATAGTTTTGTTGGGAGCCAATTTATCTTAAAAAAAAAAGTTTTGTTTGGAGAGGACGTGAGGCAAAAGTGGAGTTTTTTCGAGGGGGTTATAAGGATTTTGATCAAACGAGCCCTCCAAAATTTGTTTTTGATCTTCCTACCCTCTCAACCCATTTGAAAACCCCGAGAATAGAGAAGCCCCGAAATTCCCAAAATGGGTCTCACAGTCACAGCATAGTTGTCTAGACTAGTGAACAAACCCACTCTCTCTCTCCTAACCAAATAACCAATCTCTTTTTTTTTTTTTTTTTTTCTCTCTCTCTCAGATCAGAACAAAAACCCCATTTCTTCTCCCCCTTTTCACCTCCAAATCTCCCATCTTGGCACAAGTCCTTTTCCTGCCTCCTCCATCTTCTTTCTCTTTTTTAACATTTAAACCCGTTTTTTCACCTCTTTTCTATTTCTGTCGACAGATCCTCTCTCTAAGAGGAAAAGTTCCTCCCAGTCAAATCAAAACCATGTTTTAGTTTTCATACTGGAACTGGAGCTGCTATTATTCCGAGATACATGGGAGGTCGAGGTGCTGCGCTTTCTCTGAGGAATTTCTTCGAGCAGTTGATGCCCCACGGCTGCCTATGATGCAATCCCTCTGCAAAAGGGCTCACTGGGTTGTGGGTATTCTCCGGTTTTTGCTATGCCTCCTTATGAGGTACCCTGATAGACTTGCTGTTGGAGTTTGGTTTCTCTTTTCCTTCTGAATTGAACCAAAACAAGTACAAAGCAAAACCCAAAAATTGTTTGACCAATGGGCAATAGCACCTCTCGTGTTGTTGGCTGTTTCGTCCCTTCAGGGGAAAATAAAGAAAAAACTGGGGTCAATTTGGATTTTCTGGAGCCTTTGGATGAAGGATTGGGCCATTCTTTCTGTTATGTCCGACCTGAATTACCCGATTCTCCGGTGATTACACCTTCTAACTCTGAACGGTACACCATAGATTCAAGTGTACTCGATTCGGAAACTCGTAGTGGCTCCTTTAGACAAGACATCCCCGAGCCAGTGGTCCTACCTGGTAAGGGTTTTAAGACCATTTCAGGTGCCTCAGTGAGTGCAAATGCTACCACTGCTCGTACCGGAGTAAACCCTAATTTCTCCTTTGAGCCCCTGGTGGAGCCGGCAGCCTCATTCGAGAGCACGGCTTCCTTTGCAGCTGTACCGCTGCAGCCTATACCGCGTGGGTCGGGTCCCTTAAACAATGGGTTCATGTCGGGCCCATTGGAGCGTGGATTTGCCTCAGGACCATTGGATAAGGGCATGTTCATGTCGGGCCCACTGGACAACACTTGTACCACTGACCCTTCCAACTTCTCAGCACCGCTCTCTTACTATGGCCGTAGGAAGCCAGGGCTGGAGAGGCTGGTTCGGAGCATGAGTAAGCCTGTGAAACGGGTTGGAAGAATGTTGTTGGACCCAGTAACACGGTTGGGATGGAATGCTTCTAAAGAGTTACGATGCCGGTCTGAGTTAGGTGTAGGGTTTCCAGGTGGCTCATCAGAGCCAGAGTACAGTGAGACTCGAAATTTGCAATGGGCTCATGGCAAAGCCGGCGAAGACCGCGTCCATGTGGTTTTGTCAGAAGAGCAGGGTTGGTTGTTTGTTGGTATCTATGATGGGTTTAGTGGACCTGATGCACCAGATTTCTTAATGGGCAATTTGTACAAAGCCATTGATAGAGAGCTTGAGGGGCTATTATGGGATTATGAGGAGAAAGCTGGAGAAAGTGAGGCCAGTGTGCCTCAGCCTACTATCACAATAGTTGACCAAAATTATGTGTGCACCAGTGATCGGTGCATGAGAGATGGCACTGATGAAGTTGGTGGAACAGGTCAAACTGAATCCAGGTCAAATACAGGTCAATGTGGGATAGATCTTTCAGATTATAAACGTGAGATTTTAGAGGAGAAAGACACACCTGTGGTTGCTGGGACTGGTGATAGATTAGGCCAATCAAGGAAAAGCAAGAGGCTTTATGAGCTACTCAGAATGGAGCTTCTAGAAGAGTGGAATGAAGTTGGTCAAAAATGGTCATCTGATCAACCAGTCATGGATGAAATCAACGATACTACTGGTACCCTGACAGGTACTGATAAGGAATGTAGACAGAGTGAGGGGGCATCTTCATCTGATATGGGTCACCTCCAAATAAGGAAAAGGAAGTACCTTTTTGGAGCACAATTGAGAAAAATGTATCAAAAGCAAAAATCAGTACGCAAGAAATTATTCCCCTGGAATTTCGACTGGCACAGAGACTACAGAGACCAACAATCACACACTGATGAAAAATCTCAGAATCCTGAGATGCATCCTGGTACAGTCCGAAGATGCAAATCAGGCCCAGTTGACCATGATGCGGTCTTAAAAGCAATGTCAAATGCTCTCGAGTCGACCGAAGAGGCATACATGGAGATGGTTGAGTCCGTACTGGATAAGAATCCTGAGTTAGCTTTGATGGGATCATGTGTATTGGTCATGCTGATGAAGGATCAAGATGTCTATGTTATGAATTTGGGAGACAGCCGAGTAATATTGGCGCAAGACAGGGCAATGTGTGAAAATGAGGTAGGAAAGCACAGGAAGAACCGGTCCAGAGAATCAATGGTTCGTGTGGAGCTTGATAGGATAAACGAGGAGTCACCTATTCATGCTGGAGGGGTAAATTGTGTAAATAATATTAGTTTGAGGGGGTGCAGTGCAAATAAGAGCAAGGAGTTGACAATTTGCAAGTTGAAAATGCAGGCTGTGCAGCTGTCTACTGATCATAGCACTAATGTTGAGGAGGTAATTTATCATCTTGATACTGTTTGTGGTATTTAAGTTGAATGCTTGTAGGATCCTGAATCCCTGGTGATCTCTCCACTGCTCTTTTTGTTTCTTCTTTTATTGAGGCATCTGAAGGGTAATACAACATTGGTTACATGTCTAAAACCAACTATATAACAGATCCAAATAGAGCCAAAAGAACTGTACAGCCAAGTACGGTGCCAGGTTAAGGTAATGATACATAATTTTGATCCAAGATGTGTTTGTTTTGATGATGGTTTTAACTAGTATGTTATTTATTTAGTCTTCTAATGGGCATTGCTTGAGCTGCTAGGGATCAGTCTGAGTTCACTCAAATTCATGCATGTAAATTTACTCTTATAAAGGATCTTTGACTTTAAGAACCCTACATACTCATTTCATGTGTACACCTCGAGAGTGCAAAAATGTCGACACTCCACTTACATAGATGACAATGCGCGTAAGGCTTTTATTGATTCGTGTGCTTATGATGATTTTCATTTTTATCTTATTTTCCCCTTAATAAAGGAGGTGCTGAGGATAAAGAGGGAACATCCAGACGACCCTCAGGCAGTATTTAATGAGCGAGTAAAGGGGCAGTTGAAGGTCACTCGTGCATTTGGTGCTGCTTTTCTCAAAAAGGTTTGATGTTTTATTCACAAATACCCTATATCTTTTTTTTCCCTCTTGTATGCTTTTCTTGTTTTGCCCCCATTAAAAATGCAGGAAAAATGACCCATATGTTCTGTCCAAATTTCATAGTAGAAAGCGGAATATCTGTTCCTTGCTTGTATTGACAGCTGAGATCACAAATAGGTCGAGCTAGGTGTTTCCAACAATCCAGGATAGGGAGATGTTCTTTTATGAAAAAGTACATATTTTATATTGGATTGGAGTTGTACTGCATAGAACAACGTTTAAATATGCAAAATGGTGTAGTTCACCGTAAAATATGCCTGCTAGAGGAAGAAAAAATCTGAAAAATACTTTTTATATATTCAAATTATTATGAATGGCCTTTCTTGGTTGACACTACACACCTGGTACAGTTGGTGCATGCATAATTGACTTCAGCTGATGCTCATAGGAGTTCAGCTGGACATTTGTACTATTTTTCGCTTAATTATTCTAATTTTGGTGTAGTACTGACATGAGTTTTAGAGGAGAAAGATGTACTGACTTGAGTCTTGAGGCTAAATTGAGGCTTGTTAAAACTGTGAAAGAAATTAGTTCAACTGATCTGATATAAATAACCTTCTGATGTTCTTACAACTTGCAATCATCACCATCATGGGCTTCCTTAGATTTTTTGGATGTTGTTTTCTTACAATCATTACAATCATTACCATCTGGTATTTCTAAATAGTATGGTTGAATTTACATAAAAATGCAAAGAAAAGGCGCTTTTACTCAAAATAAGAATTTCACTTTTCACTGGTGTGCTACCACTGATCTGGCCTCAAGAAAATATGTTTACATTACAGCAATTCTCTGAATGGGCAACCAAGACCCAAAAATTTAACCCAAGCCTCGATTATTCTCAATTGTACAACAATAAATAGTTCGATCTTGCCTCTATTATCCTCAGCTAGGCCCCATGGCTTATTTTCCCAAGTTCTGCAATTTTACCAAAAAGCCAAATCAAAGAAATGTGAAGAATAATAGAAGGGTTGTGCTGTAGAACTGCTTTGCATGTCTTTTATGTCTGGATTAGAGAACATATGGAATTTGCATGTTAATAATATTCTTTTTCCTTTTTAATTTTCTCTGGGCACAGCCAAAGTTCAATGAGGCCTTGCTGGAGATGTTCCGCATAGACTATATTGGTGCAGTACCATACTTGAGCTGCACACCATCTGTGCTGCACCGTCGTCTGACTTCTGGTGATCGCTTCCTGGTACTTTCCTCTGATGGGCTTTACCAATATTTTACCAATGATGAGGTTGTATCACACGTAGCTTGGTTTATGGATAATGCACCAGAAGGGGACCCTGCACAATACCTCATTGCTGAGCTTCTCTGCCGGGCTGCAAAAAAGAATGGTAACCTCCTTTCTCTGCAAACATGTTTGTGTATGGTGCTAAGATTTGATGATTTTCTTGGACGTTTCCTACAAAACTTGTTGAATGTGTTGCATGTGCTAAACCCTCCAATGATTAAAATGCTCAAATTGAGCCTCTCTTCTTGTTGATTGTAGAGATATACACTGAAAGGCTACTTTGGCAGTTTTCTAAATTAGATTGGGAACAGAGTGGTTCCTCGTTATTTCTTATATAAAAAAGCAATAGGATGGGCATAACATTTCTTGTTATATTTGAGTATACATGAGATCTTTTTCTTTGCAGGAGGGGATTAAAATGTTACAGGAGTTGTACCTCTTGGTTCATTTAACCACTGCTTTGTGTACCTCAACAGTGGTTTGGCAGTGTGCATCTGCAGGCTGTTTTTTATTGTTCTGTTAACCAAATAAATAGTTATGATGCATCAGCTTGACCAGATGCACCACCTTTTTTTTTTCCTTCTTTTTCCAATTTAATAACTGCACAACTGCTGGGGTTGACTGGCAGCTAATCAGGAGAACCAGACCATTTATATTATTTAAAGCATTTAAATGTTTGATCATTTATTATTTATTATTGATTCTGTTGATTTACTTTAGTAAATTCTTGTTTCTGATGGGAATAGGGATGGACTTCCATGAATTGCTTGACATCCCCCAGGGTGACCGACGGAAGTATCATGATGATGTGTCAGTGATGATTATCTCGCTTGAGGGAAGGATTTGGCGGTCATCTGGTTAAGGAAACATAGCAAACTACTACCCCATATCCCCAAACGCAAACCCCTACAATTGAACCTTGTTCAAATCAAGGAAGGCAGACCCTGTTCCTTTTTGTTTCCAACACTTCAATATTTTCTCCGCACCTCCCCTGATTTTTATAGGATTTGTCTTCCTTGATAACCAGTGCGGATGGCATGGCTGATCAAATTGAGGGGCCGCTTCGAGAATCCACAAAGTGAACGAGAGTCTCAAATTAGTCTCTTTCTTGTATTTTGCTTCTTTTTTATTCCCTCAATTTTCCTTTTTCTTTTTTTTTTTTCTTTTTCCTTTGGTTAGGTGGTTGTTGGATGATTTTATCTTTTACTGTTTCGTAAATATCATGGTCATAGATGAATTGGTGGGTGGTCAGATGATATATGTATCTTAATTGCCTAGTAATGTAGCTCGTATTTAGTCTGTAGGAAGAAAGTTCAGATTTGTTTGCTATGCTGGCAAACTCTGAAGATGGTCCCCAAAGGTTCTTTGTTTTGAGAGTTCTCTCCCTTTATGATGAAACTTAAAAGCAGCATTCAATACGGTGCAAGTCTAACAGTTGGCTAATTCCATAATTGAACCGGGGTTACCCTACGGGGTGTTATTGCAGAATATTGCATCTTTATATGATATAAATAATCTCTACTACTTAACATGCTAAATCGAGCATGTAAACATGTGTTTTTGTCGTTCGATCGAGTTGATATGTGGTTGGATATCAATCGCTGAAGTAACGATATATTTTAGTTTTTTGTCTAATAAAAAAACAAATTGAATAAGATATTTATTTGTATTGTTGGTATATTGAGCAATATATTTTTATTATCTAATGTTATTTTATTTCATTATTTCCCAGGCATCTTATGGCTTATGCTAGTAAATAATAACGCATATATGGTAGTTTGAGATCAGTTTCACGCAACATATTCAACATAAAAAGTTAACAGGAAACAAACAAGTCACATATTACAAGCAAGATAAAAGTCAAGGGGACAATGGACCAAAAAGTCATGGATTTAATGGAACTAGGTGCTCAGCAGAAATTAGTTGAGGCATACATCGTTCAACTCATCCATGGCCTTAAATTTACTTCTCCCCTTTGATTTCTTCTTCGACTTGGAAACAGGCGCATCGTGGCAGGTTATGCACATTGGCTTAATGCACCGTCCAGTGAATTTTGAGTGATTTGTAGGCTTAGATGGTACTCTTGCAAAGATTCCGGCAGTCGGTACATTAACTTGATTGCCCCTGATTCTAGGCTTGACTGGTGCGTCGGCAGTTGTTGGATCAGATGATATGATGTGTGTCCTGACGAACCCGTGTTGTCGTCCCTCGCGCCGCATTGCTGAAGATTGCTTTAGAGGACTTGACAATTGGATGGATGGTTTATTTCGGCTGAAAGTGGGACAATATATAGGTACTTGCTGGATTAAGTCCCTTGGAAAGCAAGGCAACTAGAACTAGGATTCTTGCTGACCAAGCTCTTGAATAATTCCTTTATTTTTTAAATCTCCCTTAAATTGTTAAATATCCTTAAATGCGGCGTTTGTTGCCGCCATGACTTCAACTGACTTTGGATTGACACTTAAAAAAGTTGTACGCGTTTTGCGAAAACTTCCCAAAATGGTTTATATATAAAATTAAGAGGTAGAATGAGGAAATTAGTGGGAAGGGCCGAAGGGGTTCCTAATGAGTGGGCCTCAGTACACTATGGACTTGAAACGAATATCTATGTCATTGGTAGAGAAGTAGAGATTAGAGAACATAGGCTGCTGCGACAGTGCGACTGCATTTTTTTTAATCATTATTTAGGAGACATTAGGATTCTTTATTAGATCTGATGGGTATCCTTTGGGATTATGCACGTATCTGTATTAGTTAATGGATGCTGTGTGGTACTGTATTATTTGATGGTTGAGAGTGCGGGTAATTTTTGTATTTAATGAACATGAAGTATGAATTAAATTTTTAGACAAAATAATTAATAAGTTATGTAAACAAAATGATGGAATTTTTTATTCATTGTCATAATATATCTTTTCTAACACAACAAAGTATGCTATTATCTATTGTTCGACAAATAGAGTGAGGGTGGAATAACTCTTAATTATCTCTACTACTTATAAACGCACGGATTGTAGAGGTATTACACACTAAGTCTAGCATGTAAACAGACGTTTCTGTCGTTCGATCGATTTGATCGGTGGTCGAATATTAATCGCCATACGAAATAACAATATATTTTGATTTTCTATCTAATAAAAAAAATAAATTAAATAACATACCTATTTGTATCAAGCATTTAAAATGCATTTTTTTCAGTATGACGGTCCGGAGTTGATTTAACGGTACGGAGTTTTTCCAGTGAAAAAACGGAATATATATGCGAACATCTGTATCAAACTCATATGTATTCTTGTGTACACTACTGCATTTGTATGGACGATTGGTACACGATATTGTACTTAGAGAGGTAGTGGTACACGATATTGTACATGATATTGAACATCTCTAAGCATTTTATTCACGATATGTACCAAATATACTATATTCTCAATACACAATATGTCTTTTGATATTGTACACGTTTAATCGGCGAAAATACGTAATTTTTTTTATGTTTTTTTTCAGCGAAAAAACATAAATAATGCGTTACGTTATTTTATCATTTTTTCTATGATGTTCGTGCAATTGGCTACAAAATATCGTTATTTCGAAAAAAACGGCGTCTTTTAAAAACTTGATTTGTATTGATGCTAGATTAAGCAATATATTTTTATTATCTAATATTATTTTATTTTTTTATTTGCCCACACATGAGAGCATCTTAAGCTAGTATTTTGAACGTACTCAACGGGAGTGAGTTAAAATGGAGTGAAAAAAAGTAAACTTCCACAGATGGAGGAAACTAATGCATCAAATTCTTTAGTTTTTTTTTTCTTTTCCCTTTTTATTTTTAGTACTTCACTTCCTAATATAGTACACATTGATAATTTATTTATCAATTCAATCTAATTATTTTTTATTATCAAACAGTAATGATTTACACATAATAGTATATTTTGATTTAATTAGCTAGTCAAACGCCATTATGTTCTCTATGCCCCGTTCGGATCGAATGGTCATTGTTTGCCTTTTTACAAATTACAACCGTCTTGGTGAGAATTTGTGAAAAGATTATATGAAGATCATGCTTGCGGAACTTACGAGGAGCTGACGTGGCTAGTTGATGTTCTTTTTCAAAAAAATTATATAATTAAGTGGTTTGACCTGGAAAAAAAAAACAATTTCTAACGAGTAAGGGGCTGTTTGGCAACAACAAAGATTAGTGAGGTTAGGGGTTAAAGTTGACATTTTTCGGTTAGTGTTTGAGATTAAAGTTAGTAGAAGCTAATTGATTGATTAATTAATTTCTTTTGGTTTGGCTCTTTGAGGTTGTGCTGATCTCATTGACTCCAAAGCTTTTTGGTGATTTGAGGTCTGCAAATTAGCTCGTTGATCTGGGAGTTAGACTAAACAGCCCCTAAAATCACTACAGCTGAAGCGAGTAATCAGAGTCGCTTATAATCATTTTTCTGTACGAACAATGAAAAACAGTCATGGTAACAGAGACGCCACAATTTGAGAGTTTAAGCCGCAGATGGACAACTTTTACAAACGCACAACTAGATCACATCTCTAACACAATATTTATTGATATATACTATATAGTTCTCTTTCATAAAGCCATAAACTTACAATTAGAATATACAACAAAATGCAATTTTGACTAAAATATTCCCTGTTAGAAAAAAAAGGTGTCAATGGGGAAAGGACTCCAGACCTATTATTTATCGAGTCTCAGGTTGTCACAGAGGTGGCGAAGCTCAGGTCGTGCCTCCATCCATGCTGTGAATTTGATTTCCCTAGGAGTTGTGCTGTAGAGGTACGACCGATATGTTATCAGGTAGAAGTACCTCCTGCAGAATGTTAAAAAAAATATAGCTCGTGATAAATTATCAGTTCCCATGGAATCAAAATTTAGTCACTAGGTATACTAGTATTATTTTTAACACAAACTCTGATAAATCCAATACAGATTGATAATATTTTTTTGCCTCAAAGTGACAAAATAAGACAGGTTTTCCTCAATTATGATCAAGCCGAGATATGACTAATAGAAAATGCTTTAAAAAGTTGATCGAAGTTGATCTAACAGGTAGTCCCTATGGACCAGTAGTAAATCTAGCCAGTACATTCTGGTTTTAGACCACACATTCTTCACCAAAAAGAACGATGTTGACTAACCTCATAGCCTTGATGCCCATGTCCATTAGGTGTGACCTTGTCTCATCATCATGGCCATTGCACCTTTCTAGTGCCTTCTTATACTTGAGAATGTCATTCCTCAAGTGTCCAGCACCCCCACACCTGTTAAGTAAATAATTAAAAAAGGAAAAAAAAAAAAAACTATGAGAGATGAAGAGTTAGCAACAGCATGATGATAACATGAATCATCACAAAGTTATTTGTCTATTTCATTCGAAAATAAGGACATCAAAACTATGATGTGATTTTCATATCTGACTGGGTATGGTATGAGTTCGTTAAACCTTGGACTACAGCTTTTAAAAAGAAGTCCTCACTTAAACTTTGTGATTATACAATTCAGACCCAATAAACCCACATCCCCAAGCATTAGCTTAACATAATCATCTTCAAATCGTACTGAGGATATTCTAATAATCTGAAAGCAAAGCTAATTCCATTGCTCAGCGAAAAAAAACAAATGGTACCTGTCGATTATGAAGTCAACCTCTTCTTTGCTCTTGGGGCCGTGGACCAACACTCTGGTGAGGCTCAGGATGTCTCTGTAGTCACCTTGTTTGAAACCAGCAGCGTCCTTATCATCATCAGATTGATCCTCGCAGGCTGAGCTGGCTTCTGCAGCTTGTGATGTTGACACAAAATGTGTTTCTGCTGTGAGCTCAGTCTCAAACTTCGCATCAGCACCGAGGCTGAGACAACTGATAGCCATTGCATAGGCCACCCCGCCATATCCTGTGTGCGAGATAAACAGATAGTATCTTGCATCCCTACAATGCATGTAATTAGTACAATCAGTATAGCACAACATTAGAAAATTATTCAAGTGTGGCAATGCATTTAGGATTTCTTATTAATTTTCTTTAATTTCAATAATCTTATGACAGGCTATGACATCCTAAAAAAATTGCATTGAATTGAATGAGTACAAGGAAAGGAATCTAATTTCTGTGTACATGCAGAAACTTCCAAGATTTGCATTTAGGATTTTCTGACTAATTAGGTATTCAAGTAGGCTTAAGAAGGATTATTTGGTCAAATTTATTAAAATTTCCTAAAATGGATTTGTAATCTTCTGTACAACCATGGAAAGGGTAGTCAATCATGACATGCACATACAGACAAAGATACGATTGATAAGATTAGCAAGGTCTTACTCTAGCAAGCAAGAATGGATGGCATCTACATCAGAAGCCACTGCCTCCCTTTCTCTGGTCACAGGAATTCTCTTGTACTCAATGTTGAAGCCTTCCTCTTTTAGATCGGCAAATACTTCAGAAGGCGTCTTGACATTGTCCAGAGAAATGTCCTCCCAATAACCAATCACATTTGATTGGTTCGAGGCTGTGTTGATCACCTCCCGATGCAAGAGCATCTCGCCTCCTGACTGGGAAACTTCTGAGATGATGTCTTCTTTCATCCTGGCCTCCATGTGCTCAACCTAAAAAATTATTAAAAAAAATTAGTTACTAAACTTTTTTCTTCATAAGACTGCTGTAATGAGCAAATAGAGACAAGAAATACAAACTAAGTAAATATGCATCCCTGAGACTTATGTCAGATAAATTGTCAGTACCCATGGCCTGAAAAAAAAACATACTAACCCAACACACCAAAAGCCTTTGAAAAATTAATGAATGAAGCAACCACTGAGTATAAATCAGATTTTATCAAAGCAGAAACCAGATCTAAATTTGAGGCAACTATTAAACCCTAAATCAGGGGTGACTCAAACCCAAACCAGATCTAAAACCCATCTTGGTCCAATACAACTCAACAACAAAACCAAAGAACATGTGATAGCAAGGATGCCCTTCCAAAAGAAGTGGTCCACTGAGATCTGAGACCTAAGTTTTAATCTGAAGTACAAATGTCATACCTAATACCACGTACTTTATTTTGGGATATGATATACACGATTACTATTTTTATAGGAGGAACCTTAATAGGTTGAGGTTTTGGAAAGGTAATTAGGAATTCCATCTATGTCCTGTACAAGGTAACACAGAAACTTACCAGCTGATGCAAAATGAGTCTCAGATTTTGATACCATACCGGTAAGAGTCAGTACCAACATGGTGCTTATTTGCACCAGCCCATACCATATCTGAACAGAAATGGCAGCAGTCAGCCCTTAATTCCCTTTGAACGATCACACAGATCTAATCTAAATAATAGCAAAAACAGATGCGGCTAGGGTTGTGAGGTGGAGATTCCTCTTCTCTCTACTTTCTCTCTCTTCTTACACCCTTTTCGCTTTGCTGCTTAAAGGGCTTATTTTGGAATTAATCCCTCTTTATATTCCCTTTAGAGGTTGATATAATAGCCCAATGTTGCCAACTGTGCCTCCTACACTGTCAAAGATAGGGTTTCCTATATTTTTTAAATGCACCACTGGCAGTCTTATATTTGAAACCAGAATTAATTTTGGTGCAATAAAGGGGGTAATATATTTATTTTATCCATTTTATTGGTAACAGCTGTGTTTGTGTGGCTTCTATCCACCTTTTTTCTTTCTTTTGCCTGACAACTTTATCAGCTAACTAAAAATTGAGATCAAGGGAACTCTGTATATATCAAAGATACCCCTCTGAACCTCACTTTCCAATTTTGCCAAAAGTTACAAATTACAAAATCTTCTTTCTGTCAAGATATTTCCACAAATTCCAAGAGGACATATTTATTATGCTCTTTTGTGGACAATGGCATTACTAACTTCATCAAAATTTCCAGAATAATTAAAGTTTTGTAGAGGTGGAAATGAAGAAAACAAAATTTTACTTTAATTAAAACCAGAAGAAAAGAAAGCTTACCAAGGGACCAGTGATGCCAACATGCTTAAGAGTATCGACAGGCTGATCAAGTTCTCTCAGAACAAAAGGCACCCCATTAATGTAAACAACTGCTTCCTCTTTGAGGTCTGCTATCACGATTTTCTGGTTTAAAGTCTTGTCCTTTGCGCCTAAATAAGTAAGTACTTCTCTTGCACCCTCTATTGTTGGAGTTGCAGTGCTATAAATTGGGTAGCCATCCACCTATATTAACCAGGAGGTTCCATACCAAGCGTTAATAATGTATCCAAACCTATGCTAATCTAGGATATCAGTAAACAAAGATCTCTCAGGTACAAAATTGCTCTAATATATCATCCAAATGAGGCGATATTCATTTCAGTAAGTTAAATGTGAGGTTGAAATGTCTTAAGAAAACCAGGCTTGGGTGGCATCTGTATCAGTATAGAACAAGTAACGTGAATTAAGAGAAGCAAAATTAAATAAAAAGTAACTTAAGCCCAGTGAGTAAAAGATAAGACTATGAGAAGGCACGCAATACCACAAAACTGAGAGCTAGATAAAGATCATTAAATTTCACAAAAAGGAAAGACACCTTGAATACATTAGGCGTCCCATGGAAGTGCATGGAAGTGGATTCTTTCTGCCCAGGGAAAAAGTACATCTTGAGTATGGATCCTTTTCCCAGAACCGAACCACGACGGGCCCTCACTCTTGCTTCCATCACAACATCCTCATGTTGATGCTGCACTGATTTTGCCTCACCCTGTTGCAAAAAAAAAAAAAAACATACGCTTAAATCTACCCAGAGATTTCGATAATCTTTTTAATTGTTCTTCAATTGTGATTCTCTTCTTTGAGAGAGAGAGAGAGATTACAGGGAGGGTGAAGAAGCGACCAGGTCGTAATCTGATGCTCCATTTCATTTCCTGGATCTCAGGTCGCTGATGCAGCCATGTCTTGAAGGACACCTTTTTCTCCCCCTGCCCGCAGAATCCATCAAATGCATCGCTCCCGAGATATGCGGAGAAAGCAATCAACTTAACATACCTCTCCAGGTATTCAGCCCCACGGCTCAGTGCAACCCTCCTGACACGCGGCTCTAAATTCTGTTGGTTTATGACCTTCTGGTACTGTAAGACGGCCTCACGTATGTTCTGCATGGCAGAACATCTGTTGATGATGGCATCCAGTGCCTGCCGGCACTCTATCCCATTGTCAAATAGCCTCGTGATCTTCCTCAATAGAAGTATGTCATCAATTCCAAACGGGTGATGATGGCTTCGTAAGCTGGAATGTTTTTTGGGGCTTAATCTTGAGTTGGGGGACCCAGTATCTGATTCTTCATCTTCATTCCTGTGGATAGTTTCTTCTCCACCTGATGAACCTTTAGCGTCTGATTCTTCTGGCTGGAAGTCATCAGTCATTTCTATTCTAATAGGTCTCCCATGATCTATTCTTAGTTTTAGAAGGCATGCAATCACCGTACCTGTAGTTGTTCTACCACGGCCCATCTGTGCAACAATATAAAAAGAAAAAGCATGTTGTGTCAATTTTTTTTTTTATAATCATTGTCCTTACATCATGAATCTCTTCCTTGCAGCCTAAAAGGAAGTTATGATATATTATTTTAAAACTTAAACCATTTCTTTGATCAGAAATAACAACTGCCTTATTGCTAATATCACATTTGTCTCTGATAATGTGAATGTTTAGTTGTTTCCTATTTCTGTCAAAGATCTCAATAAAGAAATAGAAATGGTCAAATAGGTTAAAGGGAGACCATAAATTATACACACACATGGCAGTCATGGCTACTACTATGAAGATGTCAGAGAGGTTAAAGAGAGACCATAATTATACACGCACAAGGCCACTAGTATGAAGATGTTAAAGAGGTTAAAGAGAGACCATAAACCTACACACCTGGCAATTAAAGACGAAGACTGCATCCTTCGGTGCTGAGGCAATATTGACAGCAATATCATCAATGTCTGAGGTTTGGGGTGCTTTACCATCAGTTATAGGGACACGTGCATATTTTACAGGGAGACCAGCCAATTCCAAACCATTATAGACCTCAAGAGGGGTCTGGATTGATTCACTTGTTATATGCTCCCATGAATCAAATATCTTACCACCATCAGTTTCATGTACCACCATAATGGCCCCACCATACTTTCCAGCTTCACGCAGGATATCTTCCTTTAGCCGGGCTTCCATATTTTCCACTCTATCTCGATCAATTCCCTGAAATCACCACAACGTATTTTCCTGTTAGCTTATTTTTAATATTTTTTTTTATAAAGCAAGGGAAAGGGAAAAATAAGGAAAGGAATACGTTTTTGGAAGGTACTGCATGGGACTAACACCCTAACGCTACTAAATAGGTAAAACAACTCATATCATAATATCTGAATCACAATTCCTATGCAAATTGTCAAAGTTCCTGAAGAATTAATATTTCCTAGGGAACAAACAGAAATACTAACTGTATACTCCAGCATATTTTTATAAGGCCTCTCGACCTCTCGAAGCACAAAAGGCTTGCCATTAATATAGATAACTGGTTCTTCTCTCATGTTATGCCAAAGGACAGGCCTTCCCCCTTTGCTGGTGCTAATCCTCTTGATGACTCTGTGGATACCATCAACCGTGGGATTTGCAACACCATACACCGGAAACCCAGGAATCTCTCGAAAATTAGGGGCGCCTTCAACTAGCTCGGGCAGGCTGAGGTTCTGACAGCCCGGGCAGTGATCACTTTTAAGAACAGTTTGACTGCCGAGGACCTCCCCATTTCGCATGGCGGAAACAGTGCTCATATCATAAGGACGACCAGCACTAACACCATCGGGTTGACTAGGCTCAATCGTTTTGGTAAGAGAATGTTTTGAGCTTGAGTATCCCAATGCTCCCATTGGATCTCTCCTTAGCAATCTGCATTAGTACAGATCCTATTAGCCATCAGCAATGTATTGAGCAACAAGAAAATTTGAAGAATAAGACTTTGCCAAAAATCAACTACCACTAGGTTTCAAGGTCTCGGTTCACAGCATTCTTTATTACTAATTTCAATTCTAACAGTATTACTTATACCGAGCATTAAAAAAATAAATAAATAAATTGCATTTTAATTAAACTGGACGTTGTTTGAGTTGCAGTACATATATATATTTCATGTTGTTATTATATATCATATGAATTCCATTTAAATTTGCTTTCACCAAATTCAAATATATTTTTTTATATCCTTATCAAGCTTTTAAATTTCGATTTTTTCGATATGACAGTCCAGGTCCCCATGTTATTTCGATGTTATAACAGCGATATAACGGTGTAGTGTTTTTTTCAAAGTTTGACACACATCAATTCTATAACTATCAATTTACATGTTTATACATTTCCAATACTCCATACAAATAGCATACGATCATACCAAATTCAATATAATGCAGTGTACCAATATTGAGTGGCAGTAGCAGCTTGTACCAATTTAACAATAGTTCAATATCGAATATACAATTTAACAATAGTAGCAATAACAGCTTGTTATTTCGCCGAAATAACTGAAATAACACGTTATATCGCCGAAATAACTGAAATAACGCGTTACGTCATTTTCTCAATTAAGACTGTAATGTTCGTGCGGTTTGACACAGAATACCGCTATTTCTGTTATTTCGCTGAAAGTTAGAAGCTTGATCCTTATATTTCAACACTGATGAGGCAATAATAGTATTGTTCCAGGCAATATAAATTTGAAATAATTATTTTCAAAACTAACAAAAATCACAAGGACCAAATTTATAGATTGCAAATAAAAGACCAGCATGGTAAAGACTTGTATATTAGAACAAGAGTGACTTATTGTCAAAAGAAGGACGATATCTTTACATTGTCTTTTGAAAGTACCCCTTAGTGTATTTTACAAATGGTAGCAGAGCAGTTAGACAAAAGATCAATGAACTGATTAGCTGAGCAACCATTTTGCTGCACACTTTTGGAAACCTGTATGTTTTAATGTTTTCCATGACAGTATAATATTTATCCTTGTTAATTCCCTAACTTAATGAACCTGTTCTCTGCTTTTATTGATGCAACAAATGAAATATGCAAAGGTCATTTTTCTTTTCAAAAAAAAAAAAATCAATTCCAAGGCAGATTTACTCAATCAAGTATCTATATAAAATAAATGTTATATTTATAATATTTATCCTTGTTAATTCCCTAACTTAACGAACCTGTTCTCTGCTTTTATTGATGCAACAAATGAAATATGCAAAGGTCATTTTTCTTTTAAAAAAAAAATCAATTCCAAGGCAGATTTACTCAATAAAATAAATGTTATATTGGTTACTGATTCTTTTCTAAAAATATATCTCAGTTTTTTTGCCACATTATTATTTTTAAAGGTTAATAAAAAGTACCTGCGGAGGATGCTGTAAAGTTCAGGTCTGGCCTTCATCCAGTCGGAGAAAGAACTCTCATAAGCAGAAGATGATTGTAGTGCTGAGCTTTCAGTGTGGATATAGACTGCAAAGCAAATAAGGAAATAGTATCGCTCCAAGTACTCCACAAAAAAAGAAAGTGATGCGGCTCTCTTCATCTCATCTGGTTGCCTCAGAATGTTATTGCGGTATGCTGCAATTGCCTCTCTTAGGTTCTGTTAAAGAGATAAAAATGTTAGATCATCAAAAGATTTAAAATGGTTCAATCCAGGATTAATTGAGGACAAGACTGAGTTAAGTTAATATTCAAAGAATTATTCTACAATCTCTATCTTATTAGAATTGTTTTATTCTCATGGTAAACTTGATAATGTATGAAAATAAACTACAAGTATTATGATATTGTTAGATTTATTAAAAGCTAAACATACTTGTTAAAATAACAATTTTATTCTTCATCAGAATAACAAAAGTTTCTCCACCACAAACTTCCGGTTTTAACAGCTAATAATTGTAATATTGAATTGATCTGTGATTTTAATTATTCAAGCATCTCACTTGTCAAGAGATCTTAACAGTTCTCAGCTAAATTCTGTAATACAAGTCAATTCTATATCAAAACAATCCTTCATGGGATACTACTCTGACAAACCTAAACACAAATCTACCTTTCCCATTAATTCAAGATTACTACCCTTGGCCATGTATTTAGCGAGAAATGCTATTCCTTACCTGCATTGAATCACATTTATCAATAACTTTATCCACCTGCCTCTTACAGTCAACACCTCCCTGCCACAAAAAGACCATAATTAAAAATGAGAAAAAAAGAATTATATTCTATGATGCACTGGCCATCCAAATTTCTACTTTTAACAAAATAAACCAAACATCAAGTTATTTACAATCAAACAAACAGCCAACTATTTCCACATATACCAGAAACTAAATTGAACCTAGCACGACCCAATCGAAAGCCTGTTATTTGAGGTTTTAAAAGTTTATATATACGAAACACAAATCTTCCTATTTCCTAACCCAACTTGAACCAATCTGGATTAACACCAGAATGGATGGAATAAAAGCTTTGACTTAACAATCGCATGGTAACTATTGCTGTAGTATTAAAATGTTTTTCTTTTACCTCAAGAACACGAACCAGACTTCTAACAACAGCATACTCCCCCCTGCGTATAGCTTCCTCTGAGTCTGGAGTATTGTCAGGCACATAATTTGCAGCTGCAAATACTTGTCCAATGGAGTTTGACCTGGGAATCCCTACAAATACATACAAAAAATACTATATCAAACAATCCACCGTGAAAGATCAATTTAGTCTGAATTTACACACATATGTAGTCATTGGTAGATCATATTAGGTATCTACTAATTTTGTTACTGATGTTAGGTTAAAAGAAAAACACAATACATATTTATGACAGTGAAAGTGTGATCGTTAAGTAAATGATAACTATTCAGATGGAATATCAAAATCTGACATTCTAAAATATTAGGCTGTAACCATTTTTAGCGGAATCACTGGATAAGAAAGGAAAAACTAACCTGATGCACCAATCCGGTTCAGGTAGACCAAGGTAGCTATCACCATACCAGTTGTCGTTCTTCCTCGGCCCATCTGACAGTTAAAAACTATGTCTGTGTCTACACTGACCTGAGATATTCTTTGCACCTGTTCACAATGACATGGATAATATAATTAATATAACATACAAGCCAACGTATTCCAAAGCTTCTGACAAGTCTTAAAAAAGGATACATCTAACATTGATTGGATTACAGAAATGGTTGAGAGAGAGAGAGAGATGGAAACATACTAGATGGTCAAAATCTATTTCTTTCGGGGACTTCTCATCAGTGATGGGAATGCGCTCATACTCCACAAGGAATCCTTCCTGCTTTAACTCCTCATACACCTAAAAAGTTCATGGGTGTCAAAAATGCAATCCACCTACTCACTAATATGCACACAGACATGATCACACACACACACACACTCAATGGCAGATGCAGAAACTTTTTTCAAAGTGGGTCAGCCATTTATTAATTGAGAACTATATAATTACTAATTATAATCATAGGACTTGGTTATTATGGGGTCTAAAGTGGAGTTTTAGTACAAACTACAAAGTATAGCAGTCACACTGGATGCACATAGCAAAATTCTCTTAGAAATTAATATAAAAAATCAATACAAGCTCATCTAATTTAGAAAAAAAAAAATGGGGATCAATCGGTCCCTATTTTATCCTATAATTTTACCTCTGCACACACTCTTGTAGTTAATTTGACAAATATACTCAGATTTGGTACCAGGGATGGGTAGGGATGCTACTTTGGAACAAGATAGAGAAAGAAGGGTTCGCTTCTCAAGTGGAAAAAGAGAAGGTTTTCAGGTTCGTCAATTTTAAAAAGTATTAGGTAGGTCTCATTCAAATCTTTCTTCTTTTAGTTTCCATGTTTTTTACTATCTTAAGAATGGAATTAGGAAAAGAAATGAACTCTTCAAAATTTCCACAGATGTTATGCTAAGAACCTTAACATGCATATAAATGGCTGGCATTTACTCGCTAATTGTTCAACAATATTGAATAGAAAATAGGGCTAGAGAGAGAGTAGGTAAAATGATAATATATCCTAGAGTATATGATAAGAGAACTACCTCCACAGGGGTCTTAACAGATTCCGCTTCAAGTGGCTCCCACTGATCGACCATCTGACCATTCGGCAGCTCATCTGTTACGAGTATCTTATTCCCATATCTGTTTTTGTTGATTTTCAAACTTTTAATAAGAAACTAGAACTCTTGGTTTATAAGGTTGACAGACATAACATGAGTCAACTCCCATAACCTTCGGTTACGATGCATTATTATTCATATACATACATCTATATCCTGTTGGAATAATTAGTGGATTTGTTTTTTTTTTCATTTTAACTTTCAAATGAAAAAGTAGGTCTACTGGTTGGTCACTTAATGGTCTACCAACCAAAAGCAGATCTGACCCGTGATGCACAACTGCTAACCCAATAGGTCAGTCAGACTATGCTGGATTTGGTCAGGTCTACCGGTTGAGCAGTTTCTGAATTTCAATAACTCGAAATATGAAT
This sequence comes from Rhynchospora pubera, assembly GCA_028095005.1. NCBI lineage: Eukaryota > Viridiplantae > Streptophyta > Magnoliopsida > Poales > Cyperaceae > Rhynchospora > Rhynchospora pubera. The sequence continues at coordinate 197,578,422 of CM051463.1, read as the reverse complement.
CCCAAAAATTTTAAACCTGTTGTGAAATCCATTTATACAGTCAAGATTGACTTGTTCATCATGAACACACTCTTGGGTCTGGAAAGATAGGTCATTTAATGCAAAGCCCTGCTCATCTGTTTAAACATTAAAAACAATGAGGGGACTGCAAGGTTGTGTCAAAGTTGGGCAATGATTAGCTGGACAACATTGACGAGGACACAAGGTCTTTTATGCATCCATCTGATAAGTCTAACCAGACTATGGAAATTCAATTTATTTGTTCGAGGCTGTTGGGGCTTTGAGCTACTCTCAGGTCGGAAAGGAGACACAAATGCGATCACATGTTTAGCAATCCAAGTGTGTGGGACTGTTTGTAGTCTTACTAATCAGTTCTAAAATCTGAAATTCTAACTTTGAATTATTGAATATTTTTTTTAAAAAAAAAGAAAATTGCCAGTTGAGTCTAGATGAACACTATCAACTCCAATTTTGACTATAAAATGTCTACCTTGATGCTTCAACAAGGATGTCTTCCTTTAGACGAAATTCCATCTGTTCAACTCTCTCTCTGTTTATTCCCTATTCCAAAAAAAAAAAAAAAACCTCAATCACTACGTTTCAATGTCATATATAAGAAATTGATCTATTATGCACATTTCAGGAAACCGTCTCATCATCCGGAAATTTTTGTGAAAATTAGTTCTTAATACATTTATAGAAGTTCAAATAAAAAGGTCAAAGGCATTTATTGGTATAAATCAGTGAACTGTACAAGAATGAATTCCTTAAGATGAATATATATATTACATAATGAGAAAGTACATACCATTATTATTACATTATACATTTGAACAAAAGAAGAAATTATATACTGAAGGTAAATAAATGCTAACCTCTGATCTTAATTTTTCTTTGCAACGAAAAAGAAATAAACAAATAAATGCTTACATTTGATCTTACCTTTTTTTGGATAAAGTCATGTTTTTAATTAATATCCGTATTGAATTATATATGTAAGTCAACTATTTTTAAATAAGCGCGAGGAGGACTGATATTTTAATATCAATATACAAAATGGTCAGTGGACACACCGTGTACTCAAGATTGGAGAAAGGCCTTCCAATATCTCGTAGAACAAAAGGTCGTCTATTGATGTATATGACCTATTCAATGGAATTAAAAAATAAAATATAAAGGAAAAGGAAAAGGAAAATGAAAACATAAGAAAATAAGCAATGAAATTCTATGTTTGTTTTAAAAGACTAAGAAAGAGATGATTGCCCTGTAACTTACTAATACATTACTTTTAGACCCCCCCCCCCCCATCCACCACCACCAAATCCCCACCGCTGGTATGGTCAATGTCCATTTCTAATTTGGTGCCAGAGGAGTCTATAATTTATACATTTCTTCCAAAGTTATGCCATTGCCAGGTACAACACAAACAATGGTAAAAGTGGGCATCGGGCCCAACCGCTGGTTTAATACTTGAGCTCTGATTGTAATCTAATACAGAATAATCAATAAAAATAATTAGCAAAAACCTACGGGTTCTTCTCTAAGGTTATTCCAAAGGACATGTGCCTGTAAGGCACCATTTTTATGAGCACCTATATGGTTAAGCACATTCCTTATACCATCAATTGTTGGTATTGCCACACCATGAACCTGTAGCGATCCAGCCTGCATAAAATGTACCATGTAAAAAATCAGGAAAATTTGTAAGCACCCATTTTTTACTTTACAATGGTAGCCAGTAGCCACAGTTCACTTTAAACATAAGAGATATAGAACTTTTTTTTTTTGGTTAAAACTTCCAGGGGCATATTCCTTTTGTAAACTTTTGTTTAGTTAAAAAAAAAAAGTTTTTTTTTTTTTTTTTTTTTGAGGAATAGTTAAAAAAAAAAAAGATACCCTATAAGTCATGTGCTAAAACATTATGTTTGACAGGTCTGCAGCTTTAATTTCAGACAAGCAGTCTTGTGAAAAGAAGATTTAGTAAGTAGAAAGCACTTTATATCCATAGAATATCAATCTCTAGCAGTCTTATTCTCCAGGGTGAAAATTTATGCAACTTCAGAACTAATTCAAGGAAATGGTAAAGTAAAGTGGCACCTGATCTAGAACTGTATCCAAGTTAATGTGTTAATACAGCTAAGTATCAAAACATCCAATTCAAATTATGACAGAAGTTGAATTTGAAAAACTGTGAATTCAAATTTTTAAACCTGTAGTAAAATTGACATATAACTAGCTAGGAGCTGCTGACATGGCAATCCATGGTCCAGACTACCCAACCTTATTTCTTTCCCCAATTTTTTCTCCATATCATAACATACTGATCCCCATTGTCACAAAATCAATTAGAATTTGCCGAGATTATGTTATAGTAGTGAGACTGAGAGAGGTAGAAAAAGAACAAGTGTTACCTGTCTGTAATTGGGGGCTCCATCAATTTGGGGAAAGAGACGCTTGTTCTGACAGCCAGGAAAATGGTCGGACTTGAGGATGGTTTTCTTCCCAAGCACGGCTCCTCCCCGGCAATTAATCACATGCTCTGGTTTCACCTCGGCATCACACTGTTCAGGGGCCCCACCTGTCTGCGTCGCCAGAGACCCCGGCACCATTGCCTGAGAGACTGAGCACTTGGCGTTAGAAGAGGAGGAGGAGGAGGCGAAAGAGGCGAAGGAAGGAGGAGGAGAAAGGCAATAGAAAGAGAAAGGGAATGCGACTAGGCGAGAAGAAAGGGAACAGGAAGGAAGGAGGTGTGCGTGTGAGAGAGAGAGAGAGAGAAGGAACCAATTGAAGGGAAGGAAGGAAGGAAGGTAAAGTGAGGAGAGGAGGTGAGCTATTTATTATCCTTTCAATTTCAATTTAACAAGCACAAAAGGGACAGATTTCCCTTTCCCACAGCGGGTTCTGTTCTCTTCTCCTCTTCAAATTGACAAATTCGCTCGTTTCGTTTCTCTCGCGTCGCGTGTCGGAGCAACTTGAACTTGAATAACAAATAAATTAATAACGATAAAATAAAATAAAATATTGCAGGAGCTCAGAAGACTGGAGAGAGAACGATTCGCGTTTGATGAGGTGCGGCGCATATTCCCAAGGAACAGCGCACAGCGGCTTGACAATTGGTGCCGTGCCCGTGCGCTTCGCTCGCTGTGTCCGTTGGTTGTTCTTTCCCACTTTCCTGTTTTCCAGTCCACAGTGTGACTGTGTGAGCATTTGCTTACTGCTTCACTCCACAGACCACAGGTGTTGAGCCTTGAGTTGACAAGCGTGCGAGATTACTCGGGTAATCGGGTTGCGTAATTGGATCGGGTCTGGATAGGATGATCCGCGAAGGTTTAGTTTTGACTTTGTGAATGAATTTATTAATTCGGATGACTCGGATGTGCCTTCCACGTGTTGGAACTTCAAGCAATATTATTACTAGTTCTAATATCGCGCGTTGCACGATTCATCCTAATCCAAAAATGTTATGGAACGATTTCTTAATGAGTACAGATAAGTTATGGAAATTTTTATAAACAAACACGTAATATTTAAGTCGAAAATTACAGGAAAGCGATAGAGAAGTCGGCCACACAAAATGGATTGCTATTACTGTCATAATTTCTAGAAAGTTAATTTGCCTATACACATTTTTTTGTCTTTAGGGGTTCGCTAAATTATTCGTAAGTAACGTGTAATATGACACTTGTGAATATTTTTTCAATTATGCAATACAAGTAATCCATATAGATTTCTGCATGAAATATTACGACCAATTTAGACGGAACACAATTGTAGATTGGTAACTTGATTCTTAATTTTGAACTAAAAGAAATTTCTCTGTGTGCAAAATCACAGTTCAGATTAACTATTATTAGGATGATTTCGCAAGGCAAAAACAACGCTTGATTAAAATATGTTGTTCTTAACACCTTTTTCCAATATTTCCTGACTCTTTCTTGTCATTTCAAGGAGTCCAGTTGTGAGTTGTGACGAATAGAAAATGGATTGTTGGATCTGCGATAGGAAAATGGGTATATTCAAAACTTCAGCCATGAACTTACTCGGCCACAGAAAATCCGAGACAGTAACTCACGTGCCACGCAGTATGGCCCAAATGAATATAAGTATAATTTATATGATTTCGCTATGTTATTATTTTATTATACAAATATTTTGAGTTTCTAATTTTAAAATATTATTTGTGGCAAGTTGTGACAAAAGAAAGTATAACATTTTATCTCGTTTTTCTTATTATTATTGAAGCTGATATTAGAGATCATATAATAGTAGTAGAAAGATTTTACAAGCAAGGAACTAATAAAATAACGATTTGACATTCTCTTTGTATGATGATAATTTTTTTTAATTGATGTGTGTGGATAATTGTATGGATTATTATTTAAACTCAAATCACCAACTTCTTGTAGATAATTGATGTAGACTTTTTTTTTTGGATAAAATAACCATTCAAGGCAGATTGTTTTGCATTATTTTTATGCTTAAAAGTACAATTTATCTAAGTCTGAGATTGAAAAAATTAAAAAACAATTACAAACTATTAACTTAAAACTCCCCCAACCTAATGCTATCTCTTAAAAAATTACAATGTTATATCATAATCAACGCAGATGATAACTTAAAACACTGAGATTAGCGTTGGAAATATCTCAACCCCTAAATATATATTAAATTATCATCTGTCCCTATCTCTCCATCTCCCTCATTTCCCACCACATCTTCAAGCATTAGATATGACTTTATATTTTTATATTTAATATCCCTCAGATCTGTTTAAGTAGTTCCACTTTGTGCATGCGAAAAACGTTTTCGGTTTTGGTTCCGGATCTGATGGCGACCTTTCTTAAGTCCCAACCGCGTTGTAAAACCACATAAAAAGTAGATAACAAAATAAATAACAATTAAAACAGATACATGACGTGACGTGTGGTTTTAGTGATTTACAGAACGAAGAGTCTCTTTTTCTAGAATGAACAGCATTCTATCCTAATCGGCTAATCCTATCCTCTACATAAAAAGACTAAACATATAAAAACCAATAAATAGATGCTTCCACGTTGCCATATTTAAATGTAGATTTATTGCTTCTAATTAGGAGCAAATACTCTTTGTATAATAGTATTGTCAGTTTGTCACCCACCATCCTCAATTCCTCATGCATCACACGTCTAGCTAGTTAATTTATTTGATGAGTCAGCATGATCAAAATTCAACAAATTAGGCCACTTGACAATACTTTTGCCTGGATTTGGAACAGAGTCAATTCAGTAACAACAAACAAATGCGCTTTGCGTGGAATTTTTGACATAATTTGTCACTTCAATTTCATCCACTCACAAAAACAGTTTTTGGTATGTCCCTTGCTTTCGCGCACTCAGGAAATAAATTAAAACAAAAAAAGGTAAACAAAGGAAAGAGAATTACTGTTATCAACCTTTATTTATGTACAAATTCGCTTTTGCTTGTATTATACAGCAAATGCTTAGGTACTCCTAAATTGGTTTTCTTGATCAGTGTCACAGGCAATTCAACAATTTAAGTAATAATGGTAATAATACTGCCGGTTGATTGTCTTTCTTAATTTGAAATTTACACGTACACTCTTTGATCATTTTATTGTACGTTAGATAAAGTGAAGGGAATAAAAAAAAAGTAATTATAATTTAATGAGTTATGTACTTATGTTTGATAATTCATAAAAAAGAAACGAGAAAAACTTTTATCTCACATTCCAAAATAATAAATAAAAGATAGAGAGAGAAATCATTTTTCCATTTGAAAGAGAGACAAAAGGATAAAATTTTTATTCAAACCAGGAACAAGAGTTATCCCTTTATTTATTTTATTTTATTTTATATCTATTTATCAAACATACCTATGCTATAGCATGTGAGACGAGGTTTATCAAAAGACCTAGCTAAAAGTTGAGAGAAAATCAGAAAAAATTTTAAGCCATTTTATGTCTTGATTGAGATTTTGTCTAATTTTATCCTCTCTGCAAGTTTATGATCTTTTTATGAAACGTTGACAGGTTGTTACACTTACACACATAGTATAGTAAGAAAGGCTCATAGATTTATTTCATAATTTTTGGAGACCGAAAAATTTTAGTTTTTTGTGTGAAAATCTCAAACACGACACGACACGAGACGCACGTGTCATACTAATTCTATAAATTTATCGTGTCGTGTCATTTTGACATACACTACCTAAATCGCCCTTAAAAAAAAAAAAAAACGAATAATACTACATTTATGCATTGGAATTTGGAAAGGTTCCTCTAGTACTCCCAGAGTCCCAGTCCATCTCTCTCGAGTCTCGATAAACTATCAGGAAAAGGTGCCCAAAAATCAATTGAAGCCCAACTTCAAGCCTTCAAGCTTAGAGAAAGAAGTCCGCCAAGACAGGCCTAAGCCCCAAATAGACGTTGATTAAGTGTGAATCCTAGAACAATCTATTTATTGAATTATGAATTTATGATTTTGTGCAAATTTGAATTGTATAACGTTCAAATTTTTATCGCATTTATAAATAGGCTCGCAATAATATTTGTTCATTTTGGCACGATGGAAATACATTTAAATTTTGACGATTATTATCAGGACCTTTTAAGGATAAAAAGGGATTAAGTCATTAAGAAACCTGAATTCCATGCCATAATTCAAAAGCAAAGAGATTTAGACTATTTTAACTATCTTCCCTCCAGTTGTCTTTTGGAACTATTCTAAATTAACTTATCATATTTGAAATTTTCTTATATTTTGGATCCAAAATTTCATTTTTTTTTTAAAAAGTTAATTCTGATGATCGATATCAAATAAAAGTTTTGCATAATTGCGATTGCACTTGTTTAGAAAGTTGTGAATTCAGGCTAGACATAAAATATGGCTTTAAATCTCTGCACTAGTCGTCTAGTCAGCGTTCTCAGTTAATCATCTATTAATTTAGGCCAAGGAAGATACTGATTAATTTGTTGCGGTCCGTATGAAAAGGTCAAGAAACATAGATCATCTATTTTTATTTCGAATTTGGATAATCCGGATATATTTGACAAGTCGAAGCTTTTTTTTTTTTTTTTGAGCTAAGAGCTCCCAAGCAGGGGAACCAACTTCAATTTAACAATAAGGTTCAGTTTACAACCAAACAAAACAAAAGCTGAGAGATCTTTAAGAGATCATCTCAGATCTACCAAGTTCAAACTACCTATTTCAAACTACCAAGTTCAATCTACCAAGTTCACTAGCTTTACACAATCATAAACCAGATACAGCAAAAGTTAGAAGCATTTAAAGATAGCAGCCTGACATAAGAAGTGACATCTAGACAGAGGGCGTATCATCAGTGGAAGCATCACTTTTCTTAGCCCCCTCTTGTTTCTTTGCCAGGTCCAGAAAGCTTCTTTCCATATCTGTTGTCAAACCAGTCCAGTTAGTGAAAGATTGAAAGTATTGAGATAGAGAGTAAAGAGAGAAGCCTGGTTTTTATCTCTGAAAATTATACTCTTCCTTTCATTCCAAATAGTCCAGCACCAAGCAGCAAGTAAGATTTTAGTGAAGCTTCTATTGTTTGAATTTAAGCTATTTATATTTGTCCATAAGGACTCTATACTGGTGCAGTCTAAACAAATGTTTTTGTGGTTAAACAAATTGAAGCCAGACCAAAAACCTTTTGCTAGGGGGCAATTTAGGAAAAGGTGTTCTACAGACTCACTATTTTTACAGAAAACACATTTGTTGGGGCCTTGCCACCCCCTTTTTTGGAGGTTGTCAAAGGTAAGAATTCTATTATCAAGTACCAGCCAGAGATGTAGTTTAACTTTTAAAGGGGTTTTTATTGGCCACACAGTGCTGTTCAAGTCTGTCTTAACCCCTAGACAAGTCGAAGCTCTATTCGTATATATCTATCCATGTAATTTACTTGAATAAGAAAAGGCTAATTATTTATTTACAGATACAAATAGAATAAATGATAATAAGAACACGGACAAAAAATTTTAAAAAAATATTTGTTGCGTTACAACTTCTGAGCTGCATGTGTTTTAGTTGAACGGTTCAAATAGTGTCCACTTCTATCAGACGGTTGAGTTTGAGAGGATGCAATTAATGGAAAAAACAGCTACTCTAATCATGAATGTGTACTCATATATTATATGTTTATTATTCCAGGTACAGAAAGAAAACAAGTAAACAACACATAGCTAGGTACAAAAAGAACCATATCTTAGTGAGGCATGATGGGATTCTTGATGGCCATAACAACCGATCGAACCACCTTATTGACTTGTTCATGAAAAAGACATCAATTTACTTTTTATTTTTTTTTATAGTTAAAAGCAATAAAACATATCTGGCAGAAAGAAAAGGCAAATAAAACAAGAACGCTCTACCTAAGTCGGGCACCACAAACCCTATAAGAGAAAGAATTGGACAGTGACTTGCCTCACGTAAAATAAATATTCATGTCACTACGAAAGAAAGGAAAATAAATATATAATATAAAAGAGAACCAATAACAATTATTGTGATTCTTCAACAATCCTATGGCCATGAATTTCTTATTTTACATGTATAGGTTTCCTAATCAACCCCAAAAAGTGCCGATGAGGTAGGATTTTGGTAATCGATCGAACACTATTTGAAAAAAAAAAATTAAATGCAAAAGAAAGAACAAAACAGATACTAAAAAAAAGGATAAATAATAAGCGATAATTTGTTAAATGTAATCATAAAATTGTGCAATTGCTGTAGGGAGATTGATCGTATAAGACAACCGGGGGATAGCCAGGCGGCGGGAAGTTGGATGCCTGTCCGCCGCCGCAGTAGCATTGCTGTGGGCAGTAACAGTAACACGGTAATGGAGGCTTTTTCTTGTCGTCGTCTTTCTTATCCCCTTCCTTTTTGTCGCCGTTCTTCTTGTCGCCATCCTTTTTGTCTCCATCTTTTTTATCACCGTTTTTGTTGTCGCCATTCTTCTTGTCGCCATCTTTCTTGTCATCCTTCTTCTCCGGAGGCTTCTCGGGACCTACACTTATAATCTCTGCTGGCTTTTTGGCCTTCTTTAATTGCTTCACTACCTCCACGACATCAGCTGTACCTATTATCGTCAGCACTCCCTTTTCTGAATCCATAGATATTGATTTTATACCTGCATAATTGTGATATAGATAGCTGTGCATAAATTAATGATAAACATAAAATGCGCATTTAAGTGAAGAGAGCATATATACTTTAGGATGTTGCGAAGGCCACAAGAGGCATGAAAAAAGTGTAGAGTTTTAGAATGGGCAAAATGTAATTGCTTAAACAGCTGTGGATCAATAATTCTAGGTAGTCATTATTTGTGAATTGCATTATTTTAATTTTTGTTTTTATAGCTATTTTAATTCATTACTGATAACATCAATTTTCTTACCTGGTACCTTTGCAACCGTTTTCATAATGGTAGGCTGAGATTTGTCACCATAACCATGAACTCTCAATTCAATTTTCTGCAAATTAAGTTACATTTAGATCAGAAGAAAGCTAATTACAATAATTCAGTCATTGAATGGATAAAAAAAGAACAAAAATTGTAAATAATACATGATCAAACTAAGGAAATAACATAGAGAATCATAATTAAAAAAGAGGGAATAACCTTTGACATCTCTGAGGAACTACTGATGAATGATTAATTGATAAGTTCCGATGCTAGACCAAACAAAGAGAAAAGATGGATGAGTTCTATATATGGAACTCTTGATGGGAATAATTGCACATTCTTGCCCAATAGCACAGATAAAAGAGAAGACTATGCATGAAAGGTATCCTTGTTCGTTAATGTATATTGGAGGACAACTATTTTTTTCCATGTCGGAATATTTCTCTGATGGTGAGAGAGGAGAATGTGTTGACTTTTATTAATAATTTGCTAATGATCTGACAGCCACATAGGCAAATGACCATGGTAATTATGCTGTAGCGAGCTGCATGAGCACCAAAAAGGACCCTTCATAGCAATTTATATACTTTTTAAGTGCCACAGACGACCAGGCCTAGATATGATGTTAGAATAAACGTAAGAAATGTGAGCGTGTGTTAATTTAGACAAAATGGAGCCAGTCCGTTGAACCAACTGACATAAGAAAATGTCAAAACTTCCTACTGTATTTATATTATTCTGATAATCTGATGTTACTGGATCGGATTGGAACAGTATAATTATTCTATTATATATGTTACATATAAAGTTTCGCATTGAATTGGTTAAATTTGTTTACTTTACATATAATTTTATTTTGGAGACTTTAATTAAATGTGTTGCCGAATAATCACCTTTTTTTTTTGTAAAAAAAAAACCCCCAGAAAAATGATATGTCAGGGGAGCAATTATCGAATTTGTTAATTAATGGGCATTCTAGAGGTAACTTTTTTTTTGGACAGACCAGGTAGCGGCTACCAGGTAAAAAGAAAAAGCAAAAGGCAATAAAAAGAAAAGTAAAAAACTAGAGGAGCACTGCTCCTGAAACTAAAGCAGACTCCTGTCAAGCGCCTTAGCAGTGATTCATCATTCTAGAGGTAACTTGTTTTCAAGATTGAATAACAAGAGAGGAGTATTATCATCCAATCGGTCAATTAATGTTTCAATTCTCAAATTTGCTTAATTCATTACTCAGGATTATATCGTATTTCTTGCAAATAACTCTCTGCCTCTCTCAAGCATCCAAATATTTGTCAAAAATTACCTGCATTACAGGTTCGAGCCTTCTTTTTCTTTAAAACTGATCTCTTTATACTCTATATGTTCGGTCCTATCTCACTGCTATGTTTACTTTATTTCTCAAATTCATGTTTTGAACTGCTGCATATTTAGAGTAAATTTGATAATTTTTGCTCTTATGTATTTTCTTCGTTCTTTCTTATTTTAGTGAACGAACTTAATTGTTATCTCAAATAAGTGCCGGTCCTTATAGAAAATAAAATGGGTTGTATGACATTTTAATTCTCTAGAGAATAAGTTAGTTGTTCTCTCGTTGTTAGATTCAAAGGTTGTTACAGGCGGCGTGGGGAGAACCAACAGAGCTGATCCCTCTTGCATCTGCTTGAAGTTTTTGCAAATTCTGATGTTTTAGGGTCTTTTTCGGTAAAACATATGAAATATTTTTTTCTGAACGTGGTTGAACTTAAAATGTTTCTTTTATGAGAAGTTTTTCTTAAAAGAGAGAATGGGAAAATTCTACAAAAGGTACCATTGTGTTGGTACCGGTTAGATAGATAGGTATTTCTCAACACTATATTTTTGTTGGAAAAAGTGTGTGGAGTTGTTCTCTGCGGGTCGCAGGGTGGACCTGCGGGCCGCAGATACTGAACGACCCAGTGGGTCGCTGGTGCTAGGATCTGAACAGACGTGATAATCAACTCCTATATATACCCCTCTAAACAGAAACGTCTCTCTGGTTCTTGGAACTGCTGTTTTGCATATTCCACACAGAAAGAGAGGAGAGTTTCTAAGAGGGAGGAAGCCATTCGATTGCTTGGAGCAATCGGATCACACACACGAGTGGAGACCGGCAAGTGGAAGCGTGGAAGGTGACGCCAAGCCCTAACGTGAGGTTGTGGTGTACCGGTCGCGTACGGAGAGAGACAAGGCTGCTAATACGAACTCCGACAAGAGAATCTAGGCGTTCGATCATTTCCGCTGTAGTATATCTAATTCTCTAAGTTATTCTTATAGGTTAAATATGCATATAGGTTTATACCTAGTTAAACCTTCAGTTTTGTTTACCTAAACTCTGATAGGATTAGACTATCAAGCTGAAGAGACGGATTTTTTTTTTCCTTCTTCTAATTCTAAAACGAAAGAAGATGATAACAAAAATAGTGGGTTCCATTTTCTCTTTTAGTTTTTTATTTTGTGATTCCATCAGCTACTTGTTAGATATGAATCTTAATTAAAGTAATCTCATAATTTTTTTTTCTTGAAAGCAATCTCACAATTGGGAAGGACATTATTGCACATCAGGACTTTGCAATTTGTTTCGCAATAGCAAAACATTTTTATATGTACTTCTTGTACATTTGAAAAGCCTGCAGGCCTGAAATCTTCATAATTGCTTTCTTTAATTTATTTACATGAACGAAATGACATGTGTTGACCGCCATCAAATTAGGTATGTCTTATAATAATGCATCTATATTTTATAAGAAAAATGAAACCTGGTTATGAGCTATGCTGAAATTTTGAACCAACCATCATAAAATTTAAATCTGCTGATGCGATTTAAGAGATTCAGATTGATAATAAAATAATTCCAAAATGAAGAAACGATAAGGTTGTACATGAATTAGTAACCAGTATTTCTTCTTGAAATGAAGAATATATTTTAAATTCCTCGGAATTGAATCTCCTTAAGATAACAACATCTTTCAATATGATAACTGCAAAAGTATTGGAAGAACCGGAAACAATTGTTTGTACTTTGTAATTTCTCTTACATGTCTTCACAGAGGATTGGTTTAATGCAATGGCAAGTTTTTAATAGAGTAATAAGTGTTAATTTTACAGAACTTTCTAGGTCCAAAATATTTTATGTCCACACTTTAGTACTCATAATCGCTTCACAAATTTGGGCCACCGAAGTTTGCACACCCCTAAACAATAGGTATGCAAATCAGTTATTCTAAAAAACTCAAGTACATAAAGTATGTGGTTATTTATAATTTTATATTACCAACTGTGGTGGTACATTTTATAGGTCTGCAAATTAATACTGTGTGACTGGTGGTACATTTATCGGTCTATCACATGCAAAATCGTCATTGAAAATGAAGTCTTTAACGCTGGAAGCCTGGAAAATATTTGAACTGAGACGGCCAAGTGTAATACATGGTAATTAATTATCTTACAGAGTCGGATTTAGTATAGTATATACAACCCTGTTGCTATCGATTGCTTCAACTTATATACTTTCACTAATTACCCTAGAAATAGATAATTTAGGAACCGGAATGTCCCTATTCATTGAAACTCTACACACAACAAAAAAGAAGAAAACGAAAACAGAGATGATCAAGGAAGTATGATCAGCAGATGGTACAGTTGGTGTTGGGGTATTGATCATATACGACGTACTGCTGCGGGAAGCCAACATATGGCGGCCCATAGCAATAGTTGAATTGGCACTGCGGCTTGCACTCATCTTTCTTCTTTTCATCTTTCTTCTCGTCTTTCTTTTCATCCTTCTTTTCATCTTTCTTCTCTTCCTTTTTCTCAGGACCCACGCTCGCGATCTCTGCACAGATTTTGGCCTTTCTCAGTTTTTGCACGACCTCCACCGCATCAACTGTACCTAGAACCGTTAGCACTCCCTTTTCTTCATCTAGAGATATCGATTTCACTCCTGCATAATTGACATATTGAACTGTAAACTTTCATACATTAAGAGATGAATTTATGTGGAAAGCACTTGATAGGAAATCAGCATAATTTGGTTTTTTTTTTTTTTAAATACAAAGGCCGTCATTGTACTCAACAAATTGCATAAGAAACATTGAGCAATTAAAGAATGAAAGAATTTTGAGAAGACTATGAGTGATGAATGACAGAAAAAAAAAAACACCAATCATCATTTAAATTTTCAATCCAATTTTGTTTATTGTTTTTAAACACCTTCTCTTTCTTCAACCAACTTGACTTACCATCCATTGCAGCCGTCGTGAAAATGATTTTCTTGCATTTGTCGCAAGAAACTTGGACTTTCAATTCAATTTTCTGCAATTTGCAATTTGCATTCAGATCAGAAGAAAACTTGTAAGAGTTTACCCATATAAAACGCTAGTAATTACAAGAGGACTTAATATCATAATCAAAACAAAGAAAAAAAACCTCCAAATTAAGATCATACAAAACGAATGAAAGCTACCTTAGACATCTCTAAGAAATTGCTGATAGAGAATGATCGATAAATTCAGACGCAAGGAGGATACAAGAAGAAACAGTTGAACAAGGCTATAGATAAATATATATATAAATGTGCGTTGAATCCTTCTATGGATCTCTTAATAGGAATGGTTATACACTCAAGTACTCAACCCCCATATGAATAAAGTTAAAAAAGGATTATATATGCGGGTTTTTTTATTCACTGGTTTATGTCATGTGATTGCATAAGTACTGCCTTTCTAGCAAGACGCATTTGCCGTGATGCAGAGAATCGGTATTTGTTGACTTCAAATTAGTCATCTGCTGCCATGTAACAAAACGTGTAGCCAGCTGGAACATATGTGAATATATATATATATATATAGAGATTGGCTAAAGTATACTCCAGCATATAGATAGCCCGTATGCTGGAGTCGTTTCTCACAATCTAAAATGCATACAGTCGATCCGAAGATTTCAAATTGTTCTCCATATTGAAATCTCCTAGGAAACTAAAATTTATATTTTTTCGATTTTTTTTACTATATATTATGCTATTTTAAAAAAACATTGTAAAGGAGTTGTAAAGGAGTATTTCTGGCCCTTCAATTTAAAAATAGCATAATATATAGCAAAAAAATTTGAAAAAATGTAAAATTTGGTCTTGAAGGATATTTTTACATGGAGAACAACTTGAACGGTTTGGATCGACTGTTTGAATTTTAGATTTTCAGAAACGACTCTAGCATACGGGTTTGATCCGTATGCTAGAGTATACTTTAGCCAATCTCTATATATATATATATATATATATATATATATATATATATATAGAGAGAGAGAGAGAGAGAGAATGGCTAACATGCCATCGATGACACAGAGGGTCCCGTGCCATCAAGTCATTTTTCGAGATCCAAAATTCAAACGGTCAATCCAAACCGTTCAAGTTGTTCTCCATATTGAAATATCTTTGGAGACCAAATTTTATATATATATATATATATATATATATTAATAATTTTTCCAAATGATCATATATGTATTAAATTCATAATATTTTTGTTCGACACACCTCTAAACAAATAGACAAGTTAAGCAACAATTTGAAAAGTAAGTCATTTGATATTTAATTATTTATATTATTTGCCGAATATACAAATATTAATTTTGTTTGCTTACTAAAATATCAATATTTTAATAAATCATACGCATAATTAAAAAGAAAGAATTCCACAATTCAATTGGATTATTCTCGAATATTTGAAACTCGTGACATAGACAACCTTCCATAGAAGTAGTTATGGTGCCAGCGGCACAAAAGATCTGAGCTAGACATGATTAGAAATAGGTACCATGGGTTAATCATATATGAGACAAAATAGATATGGTCCGTTCAACAATCTTTTCCACTTTTATCTGCTTCTTCTAACTTCCTTTCGATCATTTCCAAATCACATAGACAAAAATATTTGCGTGTTAGTTGTCCTTGTTTCCCAGAAAAGACTAAATTTTCCTTTTTATCTCATATTAATTACAAATTTAGTTGCACTTTCTGCATCTTACTTGCTCCATGTGAAATATACTGCAATTTGTTATGATTATGCTTAATTTCCATAACAATTTAATGATCATCGATCTTTAATTACTAAATGCGAAGTACAGACATCCTAGTTTCAAACTTTAGTTTAAAAAAATATATATATAATTGTTGAAAGCCTCGTGTACCAAATGCTGACCAACTATGACATCTTCGTACTTTACTAGAATATTTCATAGGATATCAGTATCCGCTAAACTAATAAAGTATGATTATGTCCCTTCTCATTATAAAATTTCTCTGATTTAATTTGTTAATAGAACTCTTAACAACTAAGAGTGAAAAATAATTTGGCATCTCTTTTTTTTTTAGAATTGAATATTTGCAAATTAAAAATATATATATGTATAAAAAAATCAAGATTGAATTGCATGCATCGGCTATCGTAGCCTATCGTAAAAACGAGCTGAGCTTCTTGCTGCAAGGTTTGTCGCAACTCGCCGTGATTTGCTTCCAAAATTTTTTTAGGCTTGATGTTCCGTAATTAATTGTTTAGAGGGGTTAAATATTATAAATTTATAATAGTAAAAAATTAACGGAAGTCTCTTGATAGCTACTGTCAAGATATATCTCGAAAAAAAAAAAAATTAACGGAAGTGATTTCTTGAAGACATCAAATCAATTAGTCATTTAATTTAGCTTGATCGTTCCAAATTCTAAGAAGATTACTAGTCAATGAAGCTTAGAGTCAAATAAGAAAAAAGAATGTAAAATTGGAGGAACTTAAGGAAGCAGTAACATGAGTATTCAACCAATTCTGGATACGATCAAGAAGCTGAGACTATCTGGCAGAGTAGTTCTAGCTTCCTCCGTTTTATCGACTATTTCAGGATATTTTATGTCAGTTTTCGAGCTGCCAGTTTGGCTTATAAGGCGAGAAGACGATTTATTTGGTGATCTGATTGTAATGGAAAACAACGATTGCCTCTACTTTCTTAGAGTCGTGTTTGCTTACCAAAATCGTGAGGAGGATTGGGCTTCAGGGATTTGAAGCTACACAATACTTCTCTGTTACTGTGCTGGCTGTGGCCACTTCACTCAGATTTTAACTCGCTGTGGTTTAGGGTGGCAGTAACACTTTTCGCAAATGCAGGCTTAGCTACCTCTCCTTTAACTTGGAATCAAAATGGCTCTTTCTTTTGGAGAGATGTCAGATCCTTGAGGTTCGTCTATCAACTTTCAATGCGTGTGCACATTGGGCATGGCCGTTCAGCTTCTTTCTGGTTCGCTAATTGGGGGAAACATCTCTTCTTTTCCTGCTCAAGGATAGTCACAAACCCTCCAGGCCAAAAATCAGCCTCAGAAATGACTTACAAAATTAATAGTAAATCATTGCTGAAATTGGAACAAACCAGGCATATACGAAAATTAAATACAGAGGAATAATCCATGGAATGCATTTTTTTTTAAAAAAAATAGAGAATGCGTTAAAATTTCTAGGGAGTTGAGAACCAGCTCTTGGTCTAGTAGCAAAGAGTAATGCACTTTGACTCCTTGAATGAAAGATCGTAGGTTCGAAATTCGGCCGGAGAATTTTTCATAGACATTTAATTTAAAAATAAGTTGGATGATTTATACCTCCAATTTATCTTAAAAAGAAAAATCCCTAGAGAGTTATTGAAGGTACAGTTACAAGTATAAATAGAATGCAAATGTTAGCGCGGGTTAGGAAAAATTAGGGGGACTAAATCTGACATAATCAGGAAAGTATTCATAATTTAAATAACCATTGACACGATATGCGTCTTTTACATCAATATTTTTTATGTATTAAATACTCCGATTATGAACATAAAAGTAAGATTAATGTTAGAATCAAACATATAGGATGTCAAACACGATCCAAACGTAGCATATTAAAATTTCAAACGGTCGATCTAAACCGCTCAATATGATCTCTATATTAAAATATCTTTGATAATCAAATTTTATATTTTTTCATATTTTCTAACTATTTTTTCGAATTTTCAAAATTGAAGGGTTTAGAATTTTTTAGATTGAGCATATTGAAAAATTCCAAAAAAATAGTAAAAAAATTTGAAAAATATAAAATTTAGCCTCCAAAAAGATTTTATAACATAGAACAATTTGAGCGGTTTGGATCGGCCATTCTAATTTTAAAAATTAAAATTTCATCACGTTAGACAAGTGTACGTGTCCTATATATTTGACACTAGCAACTCCCTAAAAGTAACTATAAACTTAACATTTCAATAATAATGTGATAATTTATTTCGAAATTAAAACATGTGAAGAACTTTACAAACTTATGTAAAATATGTAAATAAAAAAATGAATTAATATTAAGTGGTGGGATCTTAGCGCAGTGTCTAATCTGTGGGCCCCAATGCACTCTCGGGACTCTCGCTCTCCGGAAAAAATTATAAATAACGTTACTGTTTACTCGAATTTCGATAATAACAGTTAAAAAATCGAAATTATAAAAATAACGTTCCTGGATTGTCATCCGGATCGACGAAATCGCAAAATCCTTGGATCGTCATCTGAAATGACGATCTAAGCTTGGATCGTCATTTCAATTCACGATCAAAATATTCCAAATTTGTTGAAAATCAACGGAGCACATTTTACGCTGTATTGATTGGTCAAAGTATTTTTTTTTTTTTTTGTAGTAGCCTACTGAGGAAAAATCTGGCACAAGGTGTTAGAACATCTCCATTTCTTTCATAGCATATCATATTTCAGAGAGAGGAAAGTAATTGAGAGGACCATTTCTGTCAGACTAAAATAACTTCATAGTTATTAATTTGATAATTTTA
This sequence comes from Rhynchospora pubera, assembly GCA_028095005.1. Lineage (NCBI taxonomy): Eukaryota > Viridiplantae > Streptophyta > Magnoliopsida > Poales > Cyperaceae > Rhynchospora > Rhynchospora pubera. The sequence continues at coordinate 197,560,149 of CM051463.1, read as the reverse complement.
ATAAATTTGTTAATGATGAAAATTTTAAAACACGTATTGTTGTGATCCAACCAGAACTATTAAACTTGACTGACAAACAAAGATTGTTTTTTTTTAATGAGCTAAATTGATAATTTTCTCTACCTGTTAAATTAATGTATTCATCATTATTAATTAGTAAATACGTGCTAGCTTACTTTTTGGAACTTATTTCTATGAATAATTCTCAAGTTCAATTTATCTTGATTGGACTATAACTAATTCTAGATATTACTAAATGAAAATTCAGAGCTAAAGTTATAATATTGAATGAATCAGAAATTATGAAATCAACAATTAATTTACTGTCATAATAACTTATGTTAATTTATCTTAACATAAATTATTGATAAATAATATAACTTTACGATAACATAAATATATATAAGGTTAGAATATGATAGAAAAAAAATTCGAATTCCAGATTAAACGAAGATTATTAGTTAAATTTAAAATTATAATTCAACATGTCACCTCGTACATTATGCCTATGTTGTGTTCAACTAACCCTTTAGGGTGCGTTTGGCAAACACAAGGTTAGTAGGGTTAGTGGTGTAAGGTTAGTACTTTTTGGGGTTAGAGGGGTAGAATGGTGAGGGTAGTGATTTGATGGGGTTAGTACTAATTTAAGGTTAGTGAATGTTGTTTGGCGTGATATGTTGAGGTTTATTATTATTGATTATTAATCATCTTTAATATTATTAATTATAAATTAGTTGCTAATTATTTATTATTATTGTTTTAAAAATACTAATTATTAATTTAAATTAATTAATTATATAATACTATTATTTATTAATTAATAATAAATATTATTACTTATTAAATACTATTAATTATTAATAATAATTATTATTTTTTTATGTTAATTAGTTATTTATTATTAAATATTAATAATTAATATTTGTTAATTATTATTAATTATTAATCATCATTATTAATACTAGATTTTTCTTAACCTCACGGAGTGAAATTGCTAACTCATCTTTTGGGAGAGGTAGTGGGTTAGCTCAAGTTTAGTGCTAACCTTAACTAACCTCAACTCATTTGGCAAGTTGAGATTAGTTGGTTAGTTCCACTGACCTTGGTTAGTGCTAACCTATTGTTTGCCAAACACACCCAGACTTTAGTTGGATTAAGTACATTCCTTTAGTAGCAGTGATGGTTTGTTGAGTCTAGTGTTCTCCAATCGTGCATGTCGTGTTGTGTCGTGTCGTGTCGTGTCAAATACGATCGTGTTAGAGTCTCGTGTCGTGCCGTGTTGACACGAACTATTTTTTTAATTGTGTCTTGTCATGCTTAGTGGTGAGAAGAGGCAACACGACACGCATTCTGACATGACACGACTGACACGATCGTATCGTGTCGTGTTGACACGTCGCGTTAATCGTGTCAAATCGTGCCAGATTATTTTATTATTTTTTAAATTAAAAAAATTAAAAGTAAGTAAAAAATTACTAAAAGTAATAATTTATTATTTGATTAAGTTTTAATTTTTTTTTATATAAAATAATAATTAGATTATAACAATATTATGATTTAAATGATGGTAAATAATATGATGTAGTATTATAAATTGAAATTAAATTATTAATTTTGCTTAAATAATCAACATTAATAATTAAATTTGTGTTGAGGTATCGTGTTAATTCGTGTTCGTGTCGTGTTGGGTGTCGAATCGTGTCAAATTTTCTAATGTTCCAACACGACACGATTATGACACGACATGATAACACGATCGTGTCGTGCTAATTTTGTATTCATGTTGTGTCGTGTCAACACGCATATCGTGTCATGCCAACACGATCGTGTCGTGTCATTTTGGAGAACACTAGCTAAGTCCTAGACATAGAGGCACTCACAATTAAAAAAATAGTTCGTGTCAACACGACACGACACGACACGAGACTCTAACACGATCGTGTTTGACACGACACGACACGCACGATTGGAGAACACTAGACTCAGCAAACCATAACCGCTACTAAAAGAATGTACTTAATCCAACTAAAGTCTAAAGGGTTAGTTGAACATAACATAGGCATAATGTACGTGGTGACATGTTGAATTCTAATTTTAAATTTAAGTATTTAACTAATAATTTTCGTTCAATCTTGAATTCGAAGTTTTTCTATCATATTCTAACTTTATATATATTTATGTTATCGTAAAGTTATATTATTTATCAATAATTTATGTTAAGATAAATTAACACAAGTTATTATTACAATAAATTAATTGTTGATTTCATAATTTCTGATTCATTCAATATTATAACTTTAGCTCTGAATTTTCATTTAGTAATATCTATAATTAGTTATAGTCCAATCAAGATAAATTGAACTTGAGAATTATTCATAGAAATAAGTTCCAAAAAGTAACCTAGCACGTATTTACTCATTAATAATGATGAATACATTAATCTAACAGGTAGAGAAAATTATCAATTTAGCTCATTAAAAAAAAACAATCTTTGTTTGTCACTCAAGTTTAATAGTTCTGGTGGATCACTGGATCAATAGCTCTTATGGATGAATATATAAACAAAGGAATGAATAATCGCGCCGTTGGATCACAACAATATGTGTTTTAAAATTTTCACCATTAACAAATTTATTAAAATTATCAAATTAATAACTATGAAGTTATTTTAGTCTGATAGAAATGGTCCTCTCTGAAATATAATATGCTATGAAAGAAATGGAGATGTTTTGACACCTTGTGCCAGATTTTTCCTCAGTAGGCCACTACAAAAAAAAAGTACTTTGACCAGTCAATACACGTAAAATGTGCTCCGTTGGTTTTCAACAAACTTGGAATGTTTTGATCGTCAATTGAAATGACGATCCAAAGTTGGATCGTCATTCCAAATGACGATCCAAGCTTGGATCGTTATTTTAGATGACGATTTAAGGATTTTCGATTTCGTCGATCTGGATGACGATCCAACAACATTATTTTTAAATTTCCGAATTTTTAGCTGTTATTATCGAAATTCGAGTGAACAGTAAAGTTAGTTATAATTTTTTCGGCTCGCTCTCTCTCTCGTAGGGATGGCAGTTTAGCCCACTGGCCCGAAATCCTGCTCATACCCGCCTAGCCCGGAGTCATGCCCGCCTGGCCTGAAACTGAAGCAGGCTGAAACAGGCCAGGCCTACTGACAGGCAAGGTCAGACTTGGGCTTGAGATTCCAGCCCGCAGGAGGCCTGTTGGGCTTATCTGTTGGGCCTTTCATATATTCTCTGTAGACTGTAGTGTAAGGGGTTGGACTTGGACCTATTAGATTTATTAAAAAAATTCAATTAGGTACAGACTCACAGTCGCCCTCGCCGCCTTTTACTTCTCAATCTCTACTCTTTGCTAGTGACTCATAGTCGAGAGAAGAAATGGAGGTTCCGAATTGAGACTAGTACAAGCTACGAAGAAGAAATAGGTTTGGAATTTATAACTTTTCTCGATTTCTAAGTTTCTTTCTCGGTTCCACATTTTTTCTCGTATCGAGACTCACATTAAGAAGAAATTGAGGTCTCGATTGCTACGAAAAAGTTTTTTGTTTATTGACTTGGGATGTGAGATGTCCAGTGACGTTTCCTTTTCATTTTTATAAATTGATCAAGAATGTTGTATGGTTGTGAAGTGGCTGTTATATATATTATGCTAATTGTTATTCAAATTGTATGGTTGTGTTTTAATTTACACAACAATGCTAAAAATGAGAATATGAGCATTTGGGCGTGAACAGGCCTAAACAGGCAGGTATGGGCCATGAGACACGGCCCATGGGTGGGCCGGGCATGAGTCCTCGTGCCTGTTTTGTTGGGTCCAGGCAGGCAGGTACTACATATAGAAATGGCAGGACAGACATGGGCTACACTTCAAGCCCGCAGGCAAGGCCCATTGCCATCTCTACTCTCTCGTGTATCCCACTCTAAACGTGAAACCAAATCATGTGCTGCGCAGCACCGTGCAGCGTAGAAATCCAGACCGTCCAAATTAAATTCATGTAACCAGATTGTAAGGCCCGAAAAAGATCTAACCGTCGAAATCGGATCGTACGGCTTGGATTGGTGGACGACATGGTACCAGCACGACAGCAGATAGGGATTCCTCTAAACGTTGGAGGCGATTAGGAGCTCTCACAAATTCACAATGGGGTTATCCCACGCGATCTCACAACAGAATTGGATCCGTTGAGAACGCAACGCGTGAGCGTGATAGACCAGTCTTCACAAAATTGTCTTCGTAGTAATAACAAGTTAAATACAAATGCCCTCTTGAATCCTTATTATCACTCTGTAGTGAATTCTCACAAGGCATTTTATGCAGTTCAATCCATTATTTATCAACCTAAAAACACCGTCTATTATTTACAAAATTGACTTAGTAACGAGATAAACTATAAAATGTGACATGTACTAAGAAAATGTTTTAGGTATTCAAACTTTTCTCAATATCATTTTGATGTCATGATAAAATCAAAGAGACAATTTAGAAATGCATCATATCAGCCTCCACCACACCTCAAAAAGAAAAGAAAAACAAAGGAGAAACTCAAAATTTCCTTTTACAAGGATAAGGAGCCCCAGTTCCTCCGAAAAACCCCCAAAAAATATCAGTGGAACAATATAAGAATAACAACTACCTTACTTAAAAAATTATATATAAAATTATGAACAAGTAATACAACCTCCAAGTCTTAGAGAACAGCAGCATTAAAAGCTGGAATCCTGAAGAATTTAATTTACTAACAAAACTAAACACCCAGATTTACAAAGATAAGATGCATTTTATTCTTAGTCGAGCTACAATGAGTCTTTTTGAAGAGAGAAAGAAAAGAAGTAGCAGATGGAAATAGAGTCAAGCTGGAGGTATGAAGTCACATCTCAATCTCCAATCTCAAGCGAATTCCAAATCATGTAGCAACACAAAACCAACAATGCATGTGTTTTCTCGAGTATATATATATTTTTTATATTTTCCTCCTATTTTGCTATAAATTTATTTTTCTCTTAATTTTCTCGAGTACCTTAAAATGATTTATTCTTTTGGATGTGTTTGATTTCATCAGCTTTGCATGTGTTTGATTGCATCTTAATAGTTAGAATAAAAATTATGCAAAAGATATAATAAGGCCTTTTGACTACTTATTGGCTATATCTCAAAACCGTTGGAAAAAACACGAAGAGGGTCTATGTCGTTCATTGGAAAGTAATAAAAAAAATCAGAATATAAATGTGATTATTATAGTGTTTATCATACTAAAGATCATACTATAAAAAAATAGGACCTTTCTCTTGATCACGCATTTAATGTGAACAAGTTGTGTTTATCATGACTATTTGCTTGAATATTTTTTAAATGAGAACATGTATATAAAGCACTTCTTTTTTCATGTAGAAGGCGAAAATATACCAAATCATCAGATGAATAAGAAAGAACGCCAAAAGACTATTGATAAATTTCATATGATTTTGGAAATTCATATGATAAAAATTTGAGGTAGACTAAAATCAATTGCGACTGACAAATGAGATCGTCAGCTACGATTAAATCTCAATTTTTGAGATTCTAGTAGTCGATATGAATTGTTCGATGTGTTTTTCATATTGAAATCTCGTTAGAGACCAAAATTGACATTTCTTTTAAATTTTTTAGTATTTTACAAAATTCTTCATCTAAACAATTCTGAACCCTTTAATAACAACGATTTTTATCAATCTCAAAAAAAAAAATAGTAAAAAAATTTTAAAAATGTAAAATTTGATCTCCAATAAGATTTCAATATGTATTACACATTGAATGGTTCTGATTAGCCATTTGAACCTCAAAAATTGAGATATGAACCTGTTAGTCGTGGCTGATTTTAGTCCACCTCTAAAAATTTTGTTTGCTTTCTAAAATTTTTAATATGTTTTAATACGTTATATATTTTTCAATGTAATGAACATTTTCAAACTATTAATGGGTATAACAAATCATCATCATCACCGTATGTTATTCTATTTTTAAGATAAATTTAATAATAATAATAATAATTGTGAAACCTGGTATATTGAGTAACCAAACTATTAATTTCAGAATCAATTGACAGAGAATTAATGGACAACTTTATTTAATTTCCATTTGCTTGAATAATCTTGGCCTATTTATTGATCTTTTGAGAGAATATTAGTTTAAAATAGTATTAAATAATTTATTTGTTATCATAAAATTTTAAAGGGTTAATTAGATTTATGCCACTGCGAAAAGTTAAAATTAGTAAAATGCCATCACTAAATGACAAATTAGTTTTATGCCACTGTGAAAAAGTAAAAATTAGATTTTTGCCACTGAAAAATTGATTTGCCAACTTTACCCTTTTCAATATGCCACTATAAAAATTAGAAATTAAAAAATATCATCACTAAATGACAAATTAGTTTTATGTCACTAAAAAATTAGAAATTAGAAAAGCGTCATTACTAAATGACAAAATTAATTTTATGCTACTACAATACTTTAAAACTAGAAATATTCTCAAATTACACTGTACTTTAAGACTTGAACGTCATTACTAATTAAATTATAACCTTTGAGAAGGAACTAGGGTCATCTTTTGTTATAAGGCCAATAAAAACATAAAACAAATATAATTACTGTATTTGTTATAAGGTTGAGACAAAGCCACGGATCCAACGTGGCAGTTCATGAAATACCAAGTCCCTTTGTCACATGGACAAGTTCATGAAATACTAAAGCCACGGATTCAATTTTTATTTCACAAACATAAAGAAAAAGAAATATTAGTTGATAATTGGGTGATGGTAAGGATGCCAGTGATGCCAATTAATACTTCAAGACCTAAAAGTTTTTAAAGAGAGAGGAATCCGCTTTTACCAGACGGAACACTGAGCCACCATAGACCTAAATTTTATTTCGCGAAATGAGCCTACAGAATGAAAGTAAAGAGGATAATTGGCAGCAGAGAGACGCTAAGGATCCAATTTTGGGGCAAGTCATGAAATCGCAAAATGGAGTTCTAACATGTCCATGGTTTATGGCCGACGTAGAGGTAGCAAGCAGACAAAGTTCGGAAGACGGAATATCCCTAATCAACAAGCTAAGGGCAATTTGGGATTTTTGAAAAATATCGAAAGCATTAATGATGGTATTTTTAGAATTAAATCTTTTTTGAAATGAGATAATGGTATATTTCTAATTTACATAATTTGATGATGGCATAAATCTAATTTTCAATCTAACAATGGCATATCTCTAATTAACTAATTTTAACAGTGGCATAAAACAAATTAATCCAATTTTAAATTAGCTATTTTATAAAGTTTCTATACTTGAATTTTGAGACAAAATCTGATTCCTACTGTTTGTTTAACCTAAGTCTGATCAAAATTCCATTTTTTTTTTAACGTGGGATTTCATTTTATTTTATTTCGTTGGAAAATTCTTGATCAAAATGAAGGAGTTTGGTGTTATTTGGTTGGAATTTTCATACAATTAGATCTAACGAAATCCTATAAAATCAATTCAATTGAAATGAAATGAAACGAAATTCCACGTAAACTTCATTTTGATCAGAGCCTTAGACTTTTGAATTCCCTGATTTCTGGCTTTAGGATATGTTATTTAATTTTCTCAATTTTCTGGGTCATTTGATCATCTCTTTCTCTTAATTCCTGGATGCACTGTACACCTCCATTTTTTCTTCTGATCACGCCACTTTTTCTGCATCTCTTGTGACTTTCGAAAATTGCCAAGCACAGCTTTCGAACTAATAACCATTGAGACTTGAGAGTACTGATGGCTCTATCATGCCCAATCCTTGCTCCTGGTTTTAGATACTACGGGTGTGTTTGAAAGTGTGGTGAATAAGAATAGAATAGCTTATTCAAGAACAAGGATGGTGAATAAGAAATGGTGAAGAATTGCTTATTCATGTAATTCTCAATGTTGTTTGGATGGTTAGTTAAGAATAAGAACAAGGAGAAAAAAATAAAATAATGATTTATTGTATTTTATTTTTCAACTAACTTTTACATTATATTGCTTTCTTTGTTTTTGGCGCCATCTAACATAGAAGTATTTCTGATGCCAAAAAGAAGTACCAGTGTCCTGTGCTAAATCAGCGCCGGTACAGCACAAATTGAAGTTCAATAAAAAGATCTTTGTACCTCATTTGGCTTCTTTTTTTTCGATGACTACCCATGGGTTACTTCATTATAATAAAATTAATAATACAACTTACAAATGAAGTTTGTTGCACTAAATTGTTTGGCTTCAAAAAAGTTGAGCCTCAGTCTAGTGCTCTCTCTGATTTTCCACGAGAAAAAAAATAAAAAAACCCTGAATTTCTAAAATACCCCTGATACAAATTAAATAAGCAGAAATTAAAATGCTAATTTGTACAAAAACAGGATATAAATTAATAAAAAATAGGTCATCAGATGATGACCTAATTGTTTGCCGGACATTTTCCTGTCATGCTTCAATTCTTTCCACTCGGCTGCACATATTTGTGCAGCATTGTACCACCATGCAGCTGCTTTCATAAATAGGTCTTCAGATGATGAACCATCACATGATAAACGCAAGATACTGGTAGAGGATCCCTGAAATCGAGAAAAATACTTTGTTGGAAATGCGGACGGATTTATTTGTTAATGAAAGGATTGAACGGAAGATACTTTGTATAATATGTTTAAGGGAAAAATTAAACATTTTATTTTATACTTTGTAAAAAACGCAAGTTGCTAGTAAAACAGTTTCAGTCAAATTAAACTAAACTACTGTAACATTTCAGTCAGATTAAACTACTCTAATCTAAAAATCCAACCTATTATTTTGTGCAAATTAACTACTATTTTCAGATCTAATTAACTAGTTTATACAAAATTGACTCAAAGAATTAACTGATTAACTAATTTCTAACCTAAAAACGCAACCTATTCTCTCTGTTCATCTCTTCTCATAAAAGAATTCTGAGCTTGTACAAAATCGACTCATTTAGTTGGGCTATTAAGTGTGCACTTAAAAATTGAATGCATCAATCAGAATACAAACAAAGTAAAATCAAGTAAGAAAGAAATGAAAGGAAATAACCAAATCCAGAATACAAATCCAAGTAACAAAGAAAGGAAATTTTTTTTTTGAAATGAAGCTTACTTTAATGGAGCTCTATTCACTCGCCGATCGACGGTGAACTCGCTGGTGGCACCCACTTCGCCGATTACTCCTCAGATCGGCGCAGATCTGAGGAAGAGAGGAGCAACGGGAGGTAGTAGCAATAATTGTGGAGAAGAGAGGAGCAACGGTATGAAAGAGTAATAAATGATTTTTCTCTCCTTCTGTCTCTATTTTTTAATTCTGGGAATGAATATTTTAATTTTTTTTTTCATGACGGGAGTTGGTTTCCATGCTAGTTCCGACTTTTTCCAGGAACTAGAATAAGAGTCTGAATAGCCTATTCTCCTTGTTCCCACGTGTGTTTGGCAACCATCAAAATAACCAATTCCGAATAAGCTCTTATTCTGTGGGTTCCAAACATCCCCTACAAATCTTAGGAATCAGATCCTCTAAAAGGTTGGTAGAGTGCCCATCTCTGATCTGAATCGTTAGATCTAATTTCAACGGTTAAGGGAGCTCCGTGCATGTAACCAGATTGATAGGCCCGAAAAATTTTAACCGTCGAGATTAGATCTAACAGCTCCAATCAAACGTTGGCACTCTACCAACGTCAAAAAGTTGGTAGAGGATACGGACCCCAAATCTTATGCCTTCTTTTTCGCTCACCTTGCCCGACTTCTAATTGCCACCTCATGTGGACCCCACTCATTAGTCTTCCCTCTGTGCCTACTTTTCTTTCTCTCAACCCCTTGGACTGGGGCTGTTTGGTAACACAAAGAATAGAGAATAGAAATAGAGAAAAGCTTATTCCTTATTCCTTATTCAAATACCAAGATTTTGTTAGAATATGAATAAGGGCCGGAATAAGTCCAAATTCCATATTTCTTAGTTGTTTGGTTTAGACCGGAATAAAGAATAAGGGGCTTATTCCTTATTCCCAATGAAACCAAACACACCCAAAAAAAGTACTGAAGAACAAAAAGAAAAGAGGTGGTGGAGAAGGTGGTGGCCATGGCCACAGTGAGGCGAGGAACCTGTACTTTTTGTTCTTCAGTACTTTTTTTGGGTGTCCTCGCCTGTAGGCAGGCAAGGCATTGAGTTTTAGGCCCATTCATAAGTAACAGGCAGGTATGGGTTGGCACTTTCTTGATGACCAGGTCATTACGGGTAAGGGATTTCAGGCAAAGGCACGTACAGGTGCCTCGTATGCCCATGAAAAGGAGGAGTAAGAGAGAGAGAGAGAGAGAGAGAGAGAGAGAGAGAGAGAGAGAGATTACCGGGTAAGAGTAGAAGGCCGAAGGCTGACAGAGCTTCTGACTGGCTGAGAATCACTCGCTAGTAGTCTTAGAGTTAAATTTCTTCGCGCGCGAGAGAGAGAGATTGGAGTTGTGAGAGAGAGAAAGTAACGGAGAAATAGAGAGGGAGAGGCGGAGAGCTCGTGCTGTCATGCGGCGCTGCTAGGGTAAGTGGCGAAGAATCGAAGAGAGAGAGACGAAGTTGAGAACAGTTATGAGGTCGGGTTCAACAGGCATCCGCAGGTGCCTTGAGGTTTGAGAGTTCTTACCCATTACCTAACCCGGCCTGATAAAAGTTCGGCCTTAAATGAGCCTGTTTTAATTTCGGGCCGGGATGATTAAGGCTTCGGCCTAATCAGGTATCTGCAGGTAGACAGGCATACGGGTTGAATGCCCATCTCTAGGCGAGGTGGTGGCACTGTGCACCGCAGCAACAAAGCAAGGTGGAGGTGGCGGTCTGACGTTGGCTTTGCTTTAGTTTTATCTCTTTTTGTCATTTTCTCTTCTTTGGGGCTGTTTGGATTCCCCAAAGAATTTGGAGAATTTCATCTTCCTACCATAAATTTATTATAAACAATTCAAACTCTTCACAAATTTACACACTTTCTAATAAATTTATTTCTAAAAATTACAACTTCTCCAAATTCCCCAAATTCCTAAACGATCCAAACGGCCCCTTGATAATTTAATAGGCCGGATGGATTCGGGCCACAAGAGAATATGGATTTGGGCCATAACAGTCCACTTCTTTTAATCAAGACCTCCGTTTCTCCGAAAAATTTAAAAATAGTATTAAATTAATATAATATATTAAAAATAATATCAATATAATAATATTTTTTTAAATAGTATCACGAGATCGGAATCTAGCTTTTTAATTTTTTTATATATTATTTATTTATTTATTTAATTTATTAATTAGTTAAATAATTAGAAAAATAGATAATATATTGTAAAAATATTGAAAAAATATAGAAAAAATCAAGAATAATTAAATTAAATTTTATATGTAATTTAGTATTTTTTGGGGAAATTAAATTTATTTTTCTTTTAATTAATTTATTTAATTAAAATATAAAATTTTATAACTTATTTAATTAAATGAATTGTACCATTTAGAAAGGATTATAAATTTTCAGAATTTGCAGGGATACAAACGCATAATTTGAACATTAAAACTTTAAACAGGCTTAACATTTGATAGGAAGGTCCGTTTGGGGCGATCGAGCACAATCCGGAAAGCTGGCGACGAGATCTACACATGTTAACGGGGTGAAACCCCGTAATGACCATTTTCGAAGCCAAAAAAACGCTCTCTGGACCTCCAAAATCCACTTTGAAAGTTTGCAAACCTAAAAACCACTCTAAACTACTAAAAATATTTTTAAAATCATAAATTAATCATTAAAAAGAGAAATGCAGTAAATCAAGTGAATTTAGTTTTTCTTCTCCGTCTCAGTAAAACATCAATCTCGTGTGATTCCTTTCTAACGCAATCTAGAAAGTGCTTCCTTGATCATGAGACTCAATATGATTGTTTAATATATAATATGAAAATAATATATACAGAGGACGACATCCGGGACGCATATCCAATGGTTGTTTAAAAATTTATAATTTTAATTTAAATGAATTAAAAATTTATACTTAATTATTCATTTTTTAATTAAATAAATGAATTAAATTTATATTTAATTAAATAAATTAATTAAAAGGAAAATAAATTTAATTTTCCCAAAAAATACTAAATTACATATAAATTTTAGTTTAATTATTCCTGATTTTTTCCATATTTTTTCAATATTTTTACAATATATTATCTATTTTTCTAATTATTTAACTAATTAATAAATTACATAAATAAATAAACAATATAAAAAAAATTAAAAAGCTAAGATCGGAATTTCGGATTCCGACCTTAGCTAAGATCGGAATCCAGGAATCCGATCTTGCTTTCGGAATCTGAGATTCCGATCTCGTGATACTATTTAAAAAAATATTATTATATTGATATTATATTTAATATATTATATTAATTTAGTATTATTTTTTAAAATTTCGGTCCGTTTCTCTCCCCATTCCTTCAATCTAGCGCCGCCCCGCAAAACCCATAGACCAGACCAGACCAGACCAGAGCATACAATCTCTCTACCTCCTCCGCCGCAAAACTCTAAAACCCTACTCGACGCACGCAGTTATGGGAGGCAAGAAGAAGAAATCATTCATCGATAAGAAGCGCTCCGCCACCTTCACTCTCGTTGCGCGCGACTCTGCTTCCTCCTCTGACCCTCTCTCCTCCAACCGGGTCTTCGTTCGCACCGACAACCACTACGACTACTCCGTCCCCGGCTTCCTCGACTCCGACGAGGAACAGGACAATCGGCATGACGAATCCTCCATCTTCGCTGACGCTGTGGAGGAAAGTGGGGCCCGTTATGCAGGGAGAAGCAACGGGTCGGGTTTGCCTGAAGAGGTGAGGAAGGAGATTCTGGAGCTAGGATTGCCCGATGATGGGTACAATTATTTGATGCATTTGAGAGAGATAAGGAATCAAGGAGGTGGGTCGGCTTACTACGAGAACCCTCGGGCGCGCTTCGATCTCGTGCCACTTGATGTGAAGGTAATCTATTCTTTTGGGTTCTGATTTTATGGACTCATGTTTGTTTGGGTAGGAAACCAGCCATAATAGTGTCCTGTATATTAATAATGAACTTCAGTAATTTTTTATAGAATTTGGAACCAACTATTTTTTTTTGTTTTGATCTTTCATATTTTGGGAGGTGGTGGAATGCTTCTATATGTGTTTGTTTTTGTTAATTCGTTCCATGTAGGCATATGATGCTTCCAGAGTGAGACTAAATTCTGATGCTGTAAAGGATGATGAACCAGGAGTGGATACAATCTACAAAGTTGCCTCTAAATCTGCGCCAGTAAGGGTCCAGAAAGCAATTGACCCAGATGTGATCAGGCTGTTGGATGACAGCGACCTGTCACGGTTTGGTTCAGATGTTGAGGATCTTGAGGAGGATTTTGTGCTGATGGCTAACCAACCTGATGGTGAAGAGGATGAAAATGATGATGTTCAAGTGAAAAAAAGTGGTGCTGATGAGGAAGCTGTATATGAGAGGGAAAGTGATAGCGAAGTGGATGATGTTGTCCAGCAAAGGGTCAGAAGACCACTTGATGATGCATTTGACGAAGTAATTGACTTCTTTCTGATTTAGTACTGCTTTTCTTAAAACATTTTATCATACCTACTGGATTATTGATATTTCTTTCAGAATTAATTTTTAATTTGTAATATGTCTAAATTTAAAAGCTTGCTTGCTTTGTTATAGAATCCATTGCATGGTCTTTATCCCAGTTGGACTGTTCAATATTGCATAATTATTCAATTGGGGCTTGATTAAAATTGACTTATGTCTACTAAATTACTAAACCATTCTCATGGCATAGGCTTTTAAAGAGTATTTATCAAGTGACGAGGACAATGGACCCATATTTGGTGATGAAAATCAAGCTGAGCTGGAAGAGAAGCTGAAAGGAGCACTTAAAGACTTTAATCTCAAGGACAGTGTACAAGAGGAGGTGTACAAAGCACCTGCTGATTCTGTAAAAGATGATCAGGAATCTGCTCAAGTCATTCGCAAGTGCACCGAATATGCTCAAAAGTAATTTCGTTTTGGCCAAATTGTGATAGTGCTAAATTATTTGGAAGTGCACTTTAGTGTGATTTTAATTATAGTCAAATAGGGCCAGTCATGTTGAACTCAAGGTATGATATATTAAAATTTTGAGAATTTTAAAATCAAGCAATCTCAATTTTCAAAATTGCAATCCAAATAGGTATCTGAAAGTAAGAATTTTGGAACTTGAAATTCTGACATTCTGAATCTGCAATATGAAAACAAGAAATCTTGTTCCCAAATTCCTACTCTTACAAATCTCAGGGTCATGTTTCTGACAAACACTTGTAATGTTAAGTTCCTGCATTTCTATTTCTGTTCTTCTCAGATATCTTGAGCTGCACACTTAGAACTAAGACCTCAGAGTCTTATAAAATACACTAAAACTTCAAAGTCTCATGAACTAGGACTTAAATTTAAGCCTTAAATATACAAACTTTTGGTTCTAAGAAGAAAATTGAAAGATGAAATATCCAAACTTGTTTACAGGTACTTGAATGAAAGTGAAGGAGAGGAAAGAGAGGTTGTACTAGTCTCAGAAAGCAGTGATGAATCTGAGATGTGGGATTGCGAGACCATCGTCTCCACTTATTCAAACCTTGATAACCACCCTGCAAAGATTGAGGCGCCAGGAAACCCTAAACGACGTTTGCCGCCAAAATCCATTCCCTTTCCCGGAGAGCTTGGAGCAGGAAAGGACGTGATTACCCTTGGGGGCAAGGAGATGCTCCCTGTAAATTATCTCCCACAGAGGAGGAAGATAATGGAGGGTTTAGTAAGAGAGAAGCTTGGCTCAGCAGAAAAACCAAAGAAGGTTGTTGGTGAGGAGTCCAAGGAGGAAAAGAAAGAGCGAAAGGTAACATTTTTTTTTTCTTTGGTTAAGTGCCCTAAAAAATTTCTTCTCGTTGTCAAATCTTCTTTGTAATTTAGCCTCTTCTCGTCTTCTCATTTAACATAATACTGATTTGTATCTAGCAAACTCTTGACCTGTAATGATGTTGAAGTTTAACAGTGTTAATACGGCTTAGCTTGCTTTGAAAATCATAATTTCTAACTATGTCTGTAACTCTCTTCTTTCGCTAATGAAAGTGGCAGGTTTTCCTGCTTGTTTCAAAAAAAATCATAACTTCAATTTGTCAGTAGATTCTGATACTAATAAATAACATTCGGATGTATACCATCAGAAACTGGGTACTCTTATTGTGATATTTGTTTGAGTTAATGATTTGTCATTTTCTTGTTAAAATAAGGTGGCACTGAAAAATGAAAGGAGAGAAGCAAGAAGGGCAAAGAAAGAGCTGAAAGGCTTGTACAAAAGTGAAACCCAGAGAGCTCAGAAAGCAGTTGCTGTTACGGGTCCTTCTTCAATACACCTTATGTAATACTTAGGTATGTATCTTTTCCAGTCATAGAAGTTGAATCGTAAAATGTATCGTGTATCGTAGCATAAAGTATCGTATCGTGTATCGTATCGATTCGTTTAAGATACGTTAAGCTATCCTTAAAATTATGTAAAATAAGTAATTAGAATTTATATTGAACTATTTTCATTAAAAGAAAGTTCTAATATCTCATTATATCCTTATAATCATTCGATAATTCAACCTTCTTTAAATATAGTGTATAAATATTGGATTTTACTTAAATTTTATAATATATAATATGCATAAATCATTTACGATTTTAATCTATGATATTACACTATAAAATCTGTATAAATTATACTCATTATTAATTATTTTTGTATGTATAAATTATTAATCATTATATTATTTACAATAGTGTAATGTATTTTATAACAACATATTGTATAATATTAATATATTTTTTATTCGTATAAATTATAAATATTATATTGTATAAAACTATAATCTATATAAATTATATTACAAAATATATGTAGAAACTATTAAGCTATTAATCATTATAGTATAGTATTATGCTATATAATTTGCATAAATGATGATGATTATTATTATTGTTGTTGTTCTTATTATTCTACTAATATTCTATTACAATCTTTATTAATTATAGTTGAAAATGATTATTATTGTTATTATTATTCTACTAAAACAAATTGTTTCACTATTGAGTATTACCGAATCGTTTGTATCTTAAGATACACCCTAGTATCGTAAGTTACATATCGTGTATCTTAAGATACATTAAGATACACTGCAATTGAGATACAATGGTCAAGATACGTATCGATCGGGCTATGAATCGTATCGTATCGTGAGTTACGTATCGTGTATCTTAAGATACTAAATTCTATGTTTCCAGTTATTAAATAAATATTATTACTTCCAATTGTTCCATGATTTTGCCCTAGTCAGAGAAGATATTACATACAAAAAGATGCAATGTTGCATGTAGCTACTTTATACTGCTCAGACCAGGTAACCGACCTGACATATGATCCCAATACCTGTTTGGACCAATAGTTTGTATCGTACTTCTGGCCTGGCAGCAATTTTGGTTCAAGGTATTCAGAACCTGGAAATAACAAGTTCTGTCCTTGCTAGAAATGGTTTCCGTTAGAAATGGCGAAGATCATGGAAACTGTAATAAGTTTTCTTGAAAGTACAACTTATTATGAGTTCTTTTTCTGAGCTATGTGTTTATTTTTTGTCTGCAGGAAATATTTATGTAATATTAGTGTAGCTGCTATTTCAAGTGTGAACAGTAGTACCCACCTAGAATCATGCTTCACATCAGAGGCTCTACCCTTGGTTTTTTTTTTAGGTGTTTATTTTGTATGATGTTACTTAACGAGAGTCTATACCTATTGTAGTTTGCAACTTTGTTGTGGATAATAAAATTTTGCTGAGTTTGCCAAATTTGAGTGTATTTTGTCTATTTTGATCTATAGAATCGTTATTTAATAGCTGTATACCGCTATACATTTTGGGGATATATAACTTGAAAGACTCGGTGATTTAACTGATCCTCCAAAATTTTTAATTCTCTTTATTTTGACTGAATATTCAAAATTGTGTCGTCAGCTTTGTGCCTGTCGTATTTTTTATTAGAATAAAGGGGCCGTTTGGATCGCTTAGGAATTAAAGGAATAGTCAATTCTTAGGCGAAAAACATTGGGAAGTGTATAATTTTGTGAAGAGGTTGGATGGTTAGAAATAAATTTCCGTCTAGGAAGAGGTTACTTATTCTTAAGCGATCCAAACGGCCCCAAAACAACAATAACTCGGTGCCATTCAGACCAATTTGTTTAAGTTCAATTTCAAGTCTCTTCTAACCTTAGGGCATAGGTTTTGACTTTTGAATAGCTATTTCCTTGTGGGCTTTGTCACTTTGATCTATGTATGTACTCTGACCCTGGTCTCAAAAAGGTAAGGAATGAATATAAAAATGCGTAGATTGCCATATAATTTCAGCTTAGGTGGGATTAGTGATCGTGAAACACTGAAACTTAAAAAAAAAATTTAAATATAATTTATTTTGTCTACTTCATGGTAAAAACTATGGGGTAAATCTGTTTGAAAATTTGTAAAACTAAGAAAATAGTACACTAGGGTCCACAGGTTGGGTTGGCCCATCGTTTTGAACAGAGTTGATGAACACTTAAAGCTTATCACCTAATACAGGTCTTAAACGAGTTACTTTGCAATCTTAATAGCTGTACAAAATGGGATTAAATAAGTAATAGTACCTTATCGTCTAGGTGTTATGTATAATTATTTCTAGCTAATACCAGAGATTTAGGTTTCTTCAACTTAGATCCAATCAAATCAAGTCAGCCGACTAATTTGATTCTTATCAAAAACAATAGAAGCACCGTATTTTGTTATTACTTTCAGGTAGAAAGGTGCAATCAGTTGCAAAGGAATACTACCGAACTCTTGATAACTTGGTTAATGAATGCTGATAGGTCGAAAAATACATCAATCTATGGGTAACGTATGGTAGACAAAACTGTACCAAATTAAACTCAACGCATTTATTTGAATATAATTCCATCCGAGGTCTTTACTAAAAAAAAATTATTTGGGGCCAGATGAACGGATCCAAAGAATCATGAACATGCGGTAAGGCAAGTAGGCAACCACAAATAAACTTAATTCTGATCTAAAAATAATATTTTAAGTAGTCTACGTTCAGGTTCCCTGACAAATTATAGCTGATAAAAAAATGTAAGAATAAAATTATGATTGAAAATAATATAACTTGAATTTTTGCTGGAATTGGAACTTAAAGTAATCCATTAATATATAATAACTACCAAAGTACATATAGGATCCTAGGCTACTGAAAGCTTTCATTGCTGAAACAGCCAAAAAGACGGTAGATTTAACTTTTCTCATAAGCATTTATGATTGTCAAAAATGAACTATGCATAATAAGTTCTCAAATTTCACATTTCAACTTCCAAATTAGGAACCGCTTGTGATATCATGAAAAATTCACTCTATAAAAATGTTAACTGATCGATTTTATGCGTTAGTTTTAGATCGGATGATTCCGATTAAACATGTTGACCTGGAAAAAATTGGCAAATATAATAATAGATGTGCACTCCGCCGAAACATATCCCAAGCAGATGCGGATTCAACTTTCAACCTTTAGTCTTAGCATTTACACTTCAACCTTTCATGTCTAAAAAAACCTTTAGTCTTAGCATTTAAACTTCAACTTTAATGTTTTCTGTCAATCCAGACTATCGGAAAAATTAATAAAAGTAATTCGGTGTTATAATGCAAAATTTGGTGGGTAGTCAGTGGTGAAGTGATATCATTTTATATTAATACGCTGTCAGGTCTGGCTTCCCATGTCCTTTCCATGCATTAGCTCCTCAGTATTAGCCCCACATCCCTTAATTCCATACCAAATTTCCCAGATTCATTTATTTCCTATAAAAATTAAAAACCACTTAAAAAACACTTTGGACGTGGGAACCAATGGGACAATGACGATAGAGAGCTAAGGAGATTGGGGTTTTTTTTTTTCCCTTGTAGTTTACGATTATAAACTTGATTTATTGCACAAGTGTAAAAAGGTTGATAGCATCCCTTGGCAGCCAATTTACGTCAACCTACATTGTCAAATTTGCATTCAATCCAAAGGGAAGGGCACATCAGTGACCTGACTTTTGCTGTGGACAATTGATTCAATTTTACATCAAACTGGTCTTTTTTTTTCACCAAATAGTAAAGAAGGTATGGATGCTTCGAAATCTTTGTGTTTAGGCCTTCTTTCATTTTTATAGAAAAGGGTTCATGTGCTGAGTGCTGATATGGGATGTAATTTTACAGCGGGATGGCGACATGGCGTTTTAGCCCCAAAATAGTATGTAAAATTTTTATGCGATTAGTAAATAATTGTTAATAATTGCTAGTTTATCCATTTTGATATTTTAGTTAATTCCTAATAGTGCACCTCCGTTTTCCAATAGTTGTCTATTTATCAATACTTTGATACTTTGATAGCGACTTGAGGAGACCCAGTCAGACAATTTAGTCCTGTTTATCGTGCAGAAGAAATGCTTAATCAATGATAGTTCAGCAATGCTACTGGACAATCTTTGTCTATTCTATCAAGACTTTGAAGACTTAACACAATTATCGGAGCTCTTTTATTTATTTATTATTATTTTGTGTGCTTTTATCGCAATCCCTTCCTTAAAACTTGATTTTTTTTTTTAATGTCAAGTAGCATTGTTGAACGAACCACATGAGACTTCAATTTTATATCTACCTTTCACCCTATTTAATCTCCTTTTAAATATGAACTCCAATTATATTAATTACCCTAAAAAATAACTGATCCAGGATTGTTGCCGTAGTTATATGGGAAGGGAATTAATCCCAAAACCAAAAGGATACGCTTCTCAATTTCGCCATCCTGGGGAAACAGCAACGTGCCAACGTACAATCTATACATGTGCACTCTACCAACTGGGCAAAATAAATTTGACACAGTCAAAGTTACACTTCCAAGTTCCAATTGCCATTTAGCGCGAGCAACCCCATGATTATGCAGGGTTCCAGAGTTAAATTTCTTAACAAGGTAGGGTACTGCGCTCTGCGCTCCAAAACTTTAGGTACACAAAATTTATTTCCCATTTACATGAGGGTGTGGCATATCAAGAAAATATATTTCAAGTATAATTACATTCTATAAAAATCGAGCTGGATACTTTGTGCCATTTAATTTCGAAAAAATCGGAAGACTTGACTCTATATTATCTTCAACAAAAAAAAAACATATATAATAAATACATTCTATAAAATTGATTGCCTAACCTATTTTTCAAATCTCCCTGCTTGCATGGCCCCCGAAAATATATGGCTTGAATTTAGTTTATTTTGAGGTAGGTGATTTGAATTTACTATGTAATGTTGGATTTGAAAGGGCAAAAAAACTTTAGAAGAAAATTAGCATGCTTTATGTTTACATGTAGTGTAAATGATTAATCAACCATCTTTAATCGTTTTTTTTATTAACCCAAGTCCAAGTCAAATGATAGAAACCCAACTATCTTTTAGTTTTTATCATTAAAAAATAAGTGGCATTTATACAAAAATATAAACAATTTTTTACGATAATAACAAAAATATATAAACTTTGGTTCAATAATTTTTTTTTTGAAACAGGTGAGCATAATCTGTTCACCACTCTTTTCATTAAAACAAAAAAAGCAGTTTATTACAACCCTCTCTCAACCATCAACGCTAAAGCATGTCGCACCAGTACCAAAATTTTAAGATATCAGTACTCCAACGCTATCTTCCTTTATTTATTACATCAATAAATTTATTCATAAAGTTATTTCGGTTCAATAATATAACAAAAAAATTTAATAAGTGCCCTTATTTCTTGTCTAGTTGGAGTTCGTTTTTTTTAGTGAAGATATTCTTTTTTGTTATATAATAATTAATGAATCATTAAACATCCAAAACCTTTTTCCTGGGGACCAAATTGGGTGTGTAAGGGACTTTCTACCTTATTCAACTATTTAAGCATCTCCATCCCTGTTCTGAAGACCCGCCAGCTGCTTCTCATTTTCTAGTCGCACTCAAACTAGTTAATAAATACACCTACACAAGTCAGGCAAGTCAAGATCTAGCATCCAGCACAGACTTACTTAGCACTCAAAACCCCAAGCTTCTCCAAGAAATTAGCAACCCCAAAGCAGAGAAGGCACTTGTAGCAAAACCTCAGCCATGGCGAAGACTCCTTTGGTCCTTTCTCTTACCTCCTTTTTCCTTCTCTTTGTCTCTTCATCGATGGCCGCTGATCCTGACATGCTCCAAGACGTATGCGTCGCCGATCTCACTGCCAGTAAGCTTCTTTTTCATTTTTTTTTTTACCTTTCTGATGTAAGTAAAATCCCATCAATAGAGAGAGATTTTCAATTACTGCTTTTACAGAAAAAAAAAACAAAAAAAAGGTAATATGCAAGGTTTTTGTTTGCTTTACTTCCTAAGTTTTCACACATTACCGTTGTAGCTACTAGCATATTACTAGAAGTTTTTTTTTTACTGCTTTAATTCATAATTTTTGACACATCATATGTTTACTAGCATATTTCTACTTAAGGCAATTCTTGTAAATTGCTTATTTATCTAAAAGTTTCATAGAAATGAAACAGTATCCTTTATCCTCATGTATATGCAATGCAATCAATTGAGTTGGATAGGACCCAATAGCTACAGAAAAAATAAAATTCTAAAATTCATCTAATACATGTCATTGTCATGCTAATTGATTATAGTATAAAAGCTAACTAGAAAATTGCCTTTTTCATGTAATTGGCTTGTCCTACTTTTCAATTGCTTTGCGGCACATGTACTTGGGCATATTCTAGGATGCTATTTTTTTGAAAAAAGCTAATGCAGTAGACCCACTTTATAATTCTAATCTCAGTAAAGGTGAATGGGTTCGCGTGCAAGTCCAATTTCACAGCAGATGACTTCTTCTTTGGCGGTCTGGCAAATCCAGGCTCCACCAACAACACATATGGCTCACTTGTCACTGGGGCTAACGTGGAAAAAGTTCCGGGACTGAACACACTTGGTGTGTCGATGTCTCGCATCGACTATGCACCTGGCGGCCTTAACCCACCCCACACCCACCCTCGTGCCACTGAGATCATCTTTGTCCTTGAAGGTACTACTGTTTTCTTTTTTTTATATGAAAAAAAGAATGTTAAAAGGCAAAGTGTCTGCTAACAATTACACTAAAAATTAGCTAAATTATATAGATATGACAACAAAAGTTTACTCTGTACTCTGTAGTCATACAGTTGATTCTTGTATGCAATTTCAACTACTTTCTATACTCAGTCTGCTTAATTTGACATGATGGCCTTATGGTCCTTATACTAGAAGCATATTGTTTTTTTTTTTAACATTTTAAGTTTATTACTATCACATTTATAAAAGCACATCTGAGTGGGATTTTTTTTGGTTGGATATATAATCCGCGAAATTTGGAACTTCAAAGTACCTTAGTTTTCTTCATACAAAAAGAGATCTTAAGTCACAATAATTAAATAAGTGGGCTCCACTATCTCAATCATTCAATCTTCCAATCTGGGTACAATACATACTGTTGACCTTAGAATTCAGAATCAGAACACAGTAATGTGCCCCTGTACAACTTCAAACTCATAGTGTATATCGCTTTCATGCACAGTGCTACTGTATTCCAGGGTTCAGCTCTTATCCTATTTTGCAGAAGACCTGATCAGAGAGATCTGAGGAAGATTAATCTTGGTCATACGATTTAGATAAAACAGTTTAGATCATATCTGGTGGCATATATAACTACCTAATACATGTCTACATTGACTTATTTTAAGCATAAATGATTAAGCCAAATCTGCATCTTCAATTTGAAATTTATGGCTGTAATATTTCATAAACCATTCAAAGAATGCAATGATAATCTGCACTGCAGCCTATGTGAAAATCTAATTTTAATTGTGATTTATTTATTAAACGGTATCCCTTTTAACAAATTGATCACTAAATTGTCCTTCAAGTGGATGAATTTTAAATTTGTTAGAAAAATGCCGCATCGTTCTCTTTCCCAACTCAGCTAAAATTTATCCACATCAGTAAAAAAAAATTGTCATTTCATCATTAGGTATCTACATCATCATGCCTTTGAAGTTTCAGTGGCTCTTGGTTACAAAATCAAAATTCAGTGACATATTGGTTGCTATTGGAGAAGTTTGGCGATCTTAGTTTCAGTGGCTCTTAGGTACAAAAGCAAAATTCAGTGACATATTGATTGCTATTGGAGAAATTTGGTGATCTTAGTTTCAGTGGCTCTTAGGTAAAAAAATCAAAATTCAGTGAGATTTGGTTGCTTTTACCGAATGACTTTTTTGAGTTATACTGTGGCTTAAAATTTTCTTTTTCTTTAGAGAAGTCCATAAATTTTTGCATTGTAGTAAACAAAAGTCACTATTCTTGTCCTTTCTCTCTTTGTATTACCTTGTACCAAATACAAACTTGTGCCGAATGACCTTGTATGGACTATAATATATGAAGCCTAGAAATCAGTAGTTCTGAGTTTCTAATTAAGTCTGTACTTATGCCAAATTGCAGGAATACTTGATGTAGGTTTTATCACGACAGCAAATGTCCTCGTTTCCAAAACAATTACAAAAGGAGATGTGTTTGTGTTTCCAAGAGGCCTGGTTCATTTCCAAAAGAACAACCAGAAGGTGCCGGCAGCTGTAATATCCGGCTTCAACAGCCAGCTACCTGGCACTCAATCTCTCGCGCTAACACTCTTTACATCCGCAGTGCCAGATAATGTGTTAACAAAGACATTCCAAATTGGGACTAAAGAAGTAGAGAAGATCAGGTCTAAGCTTGCACCTAAGAAGAGCTGACCAAGTTGCTGACTGCTTTGTGGGTTTATTCTGTCTGTGATTTGTTAGGAATCTGTATGTTGATGATGTTTATTTTATTTTTTTGTTTCGTTCCTCTTTTCTGTTGGCAGTAGCTTTCCATTGTGGAGGAGGAATTACAGTCATTTTCATTCTTGTTAAATAATGATTTCTAATAAAAAAGCTGAATCAGTTGATTAGTTTCCCGCTTACTTTTACTTGTTTCATTTTAAATTTTAAATCTTAATTAACACACGTGAATTGAATTCCCACCACTTACAATCCGATTTCAGTTGACTTAGGCTAGATAAAGAAGTGGACAAGACAAAGAGGTAAATAATTAAATATCGGTTCTGGTACTGTAAACCAAGAGTCTTTAATTCGGCCATGAAATACTCAGATTTGAAAATCAAACCATTTTATGTACTGTATGTATGCTAAAGTATACTTAGCTGACTGTTTATTGAATAATGTTATTTGATTTACAAGCAGTCATCAAGAAATGTCATTTGAAGTACGATTAATAATACTATGGTTTAAACGTTAAAATTGGTTGGTCATTTTGACCAAAGAGCTCCAGAATCATTAAAGATTTCAATTTTGAACTATGAACACTGAACAGTGATTTTTAGTTTATGAATATTGTTATTTTTTTATAAATTACTTATTTTCTAATTTATTATAAATAGTTTTCTACATATAAGAACGTTTATTTATCCATAAAAATTTAATTAATCAGCCGCATAATAATTAATTGTTTTACGGTATATATCTATTCATTAAGTACTAACCACCTTTTATTGTTCTTTTGATGATTCTTTTGTCAAGCAAAATCAACCAAATAGAACTTTATGAATTACAGTTTTCATTTAGAAAATAGTAATCAATACTAATGATCAAGGCTAGAGTGGGTCCATGTGTATATAGCCCCAATTAAGTTACTTTCTAGCACACCAAAGCTATCCCTATAATTAAGATACACTTTACGTAAGAAAGCATGGCTGCTTTCTTCATTTTGCTTAGCTTTCACTGTAGTAATGTCTTCGCCATTAGTATCTCGTGTACGATGAAAAAAGAGGAAGAAAAATGGTGAAACAATGAATTAACTCTCATGGCCTAGATAAGGACTTATAATAATGGTGTCTAACTAACTTGAGACTTAGACGAAGAACCGGAAGCACATGTATCCTGAGTGTACTGTGCATTCACTTGAGCTTTTTAGCCTTATATAAAAGAATGCACCTAAACCGTGTTGATTCTGAAGTATTAACAAATTTCCAATAAATCTCACCTCTCGAAAATTATGTCGACCAACCACTGCTCTCTAAAAGTTTGTTGACAATTTTTATCTTTGCAAATGGTGAGTTCCCAACATTTAGTTTCTTTAAAAAAAATAAAGTGTTAAATGTCATACAAAAGGTTGATGTGTTAATTTTCCTACAACAATAACGTTCAAACTCAAAGTATTAACAAAACAAACTTGGACAAAATTTCTTACTCTTCAAAATCTCCTCCTGTGTATTGAATTAATATGAGAAGTTACAAAACAGCTCATTTGATAATCAGGAATTCAGGATAAAAGCATTCACCAATATATTATATATATATATGTGAATATTTTTTATAATCCTACATAATTTAGATTGATTTCTTATTAAATTATTACAAATTGAAAATTATTTAGTATATAGATCAAATATGAAATAAATTTAAATCTTTTTTTTAATAAAATTGTTCATTGGATAACCAATTTATTTTAAATTGCATCAAATTTGTCATAATTTATTTAAACTATAAGAAAAGTTTCTCTACAATTTTTTTTTTACTATTGTAACGGTTGTCATAAGTACCCCCAATCAGTTTATTGGAATATTTACCGATTCCATAATTGCGCACAAACAAACATAAGCCCAACTTTTTTATGGGATGGATCGCAACCAAATTCTTGTCTCTTTCGAAGAACTAGTTTATAATCAAAGCAAGCGAAAACAAATAAAATAATAAGTCATGTCACATATTTCATGACAATAAATTAACAGATACCCTCGTACTTCCAAGCAGCATCAACCGAACTTACGCAAAGACGAAAACAAAAGGCAAGAAAGAAACCATCCATTTCAAAAAAAAGCTCGCAACAAATTACAAGACAAGAATTGCGTGCTGAGAAAAAGCCGAAAGATACAATTCGTGCTGGCATCTTCTCCAGGCGCATAAAGAAACCAATTAGGTTCCAAAAGAAACTGTGCTGGTCCAGACCACATCCACCACCTCTTGTTTCGCAAAAATTCTGATGGCTACTAGTCTAACTACCTTGTCTCCTTTTCCCATCCAAAAAAATTGTTTTCTTAGAAGCATATGTGTCGGATTCCATGTGGTGCATATGAAGTACCATTTTATGTTTTGAATTGTGTGGAACAGGAGCTGTAAAGGTACCAGTACCACATGCAATATATATACTCTACTCTGTGATAGAAGTTACAAACCGAGTTTGTGCTGGTGTTGCTAATTGACATTGGCTTCCATTTGATTTTGCTATTTTTTTATAAATTTTTCTTTCAGTTAGACTAGTTCCAAAAGCACTATCGTAGTCTTAACATATGCAATCTAGAGAGCAGCTGATCGATCCAAGAAAAAAGGAAAATATATGAACAATATATATGCCAGGACACTAGTGTGGGATATGCACCAGTTTGAAGGCTGGTGCATGCCTGTAGAAGACTTGTCAGTACATTGTCAGTATCTTGTATGCCTTGATGTGCACGTAGTTATCCACTGGCATGCCGTGGAGAGAGATGTGTTAGAACCAACAGTCTAAAAACAGTAACAAGACCCATTTTGTTTGAGCATATGTTGTGATTCTCAGACTGAACTATTACTGATTTGAGCGACAGTTGAGAGCTTAATTACCAGATGATTCTGGCTTATTCGAATTTTTTAAGATCTGAAGCATTCATTTGTGCCTTATGATTTTTGGAACGCAGGTAACTATGGGAAATATCACTTGAGGCCATATTTTTGAGAAGAGATGCGCCAGATACCTGTGAGTTCTCCATGACATAAAGCTGCGATTTTTATGGACAATTGGTAACAGCAGTAAATTAATTAATAAACAAAAGAATGAATATAATATATGGGTGGGTGAACTGCCGACATTTCAGCTGCTGCCTATGGGTGGGCCCTGTTTGGATAGTTAGGAATAAGGGCTATTCTAGACTAAATAGCTATTCGGGACTAAGAAACCATCCAACAGTCCAGGATTAAGAGCTTATTCTTAATCAGACTAAGATTAGTTAATCCGACATTTTGTTAGAATAAGAGTTGAGATTAGAAAAAAAAGCTCATTATTTATTTTTTCCTCATCCAAACAAAAAGTCTTAATCTGAGATTAAACATATTCTTAAGAATTTAGGATTAAGAATCTTAATCCTGAATAGCTAATCCTACCCTTAATCTCATACGATCCAAACAGAGCCTTAGAGACGTAATGACATGTATTTCCTTCAAAATTTTGTGTTCTAACTCTCTCATTGTTATTTTATATAAATTACATGATGTTGGACTGTAAATTAAGTATAATATGTATTATGGATTAAACAATTTATTACTATCAATTCAAACATAATCCTCACACTTAAATTTCTGATAAAAGCAAGCAACCTTTTTTATTCAAATTTAAATAAAAAAAACTAGTAGAAATATTTTTCTTCCAAGCACATCATTGTAAAAAAAAATGCCAAATGCTAAAAATAGTATTTAATCATCATTACCATTAATAGCATCCCTCAATATGAAAGTTAACTCCCATACCAAGAACTGTTGATACTAAAGTGATTGCCATGTCATCTTTCTTCTCTTTCCTTTTCTCAGTTCTAACTTCCTCAATGCTGGGCATTTCACATTTGGCCTTCTTCAATTTTGCATCAAGTGTCCCTGCATCGACTTCGGTACCTTTTACCGTAAGTACTCCATCGTCATCTAAACCTACATAATACACTCCTGTAAAATTGCATTCACATCAGAACAAGAGTGATGTAAAATTTGTCAAAATTATCTAATAGTGAGTTTGGATCATGTGATGGAAGGAAGGAGTAAAATGACTATATATATATATATATATATATATTTTTTTTTTCCAACTTATACTTTATCATTGGGACATCCTTCAATTTCATTGAAATATTTTGGGTCATGGACTTAACTACCATAAATAATTATGCAAATGCATAATATTGGAAAAAATTCCAACAACAGCTGAACTATTCCTTATGTCCATTTTTTTAAATCAAGTACGTGATAATTGACTATATCCCATGTTAAGATATATTTGCAAAAAAATAATTTTATTTTATAGGAATAAAAAAAAAATTGGAGCAGAAGAGTTAGACTTACCATCGACTTTTGCCGCAATTGCCAAAATCTTCGGCCTGTCCTTCTCACGGAACTTTTGAATTTTGATCACAATTTCCTGTTAATTAATTTAAAATTCTATCATTCCATCATCAATAAATAACAGTATAATTTTAACAGTTTTTATAGGAACAGGGTTGAAAATTACCCTTTCTGTATGAAGTGAACACATAGCACTGAAAACAGAAAAACATGAATTGATGATCTGGGCTCGATCTTTGGCATTTTTTAACCGCTCCAACACCTCCACCACATTAACTGCACCTGCTAGCGTTAGCTAGCATTCCCGTTTCTGGGTCCATAGACATACAGTTTACGCCTGCATAATCGCAATAAATCTAGTTGTGAATTAATCAACTAATCAAGTGATAAACATACACTGTGCCCATATTTAACTGAAGATGAGAGCATAATTTCGGATGTTGTAAAGGGCAAAGCTCGCAAAAACGTGGCAGCAATTAAATTAAAAGAAGGTATAATTAATTAATGTACTGCTAAATAGTTTCGATCAATTCTAGGTCATTCTTATTAATTAATTGAGACATACGATGACCTGATTAATCATTGGCTAGTTGGAGCTAACACCATATATATATATATAGTTTTGGTTTTCTAGTCATTTTACTTAATTACTGGAAAGAGCCCTTTTCTTTAATTTTCTGTTTAGTTAGTACCTGGTATCTTTGCGACCTCTGTCATAATGGTTTGCCGGAATTGCTGGCCTATGTAACCGTGAACCCTAAATTCAATGTCCTACAGAGTTGCATCCAATTCAAAAGAAAGCTAATTGTAAGATTCGTGCTCATAGAATCGATTAATCGATTAAAAAAATAAAAAGAATGATTGCAATGAATACATGATACATGATTGAACAAAAGAAAAGATATATCAGAATAACCCAAGCTTTTAAATTTCGGTGTTTTTTCGGCGTTTTTTCGAAAATAACGTTATTCTATATTAGAACGCACGAACGTCACAGTCATAAGCGAGGAAATGACGTAGCGCGTAATTTCTATTTTTTCGACGTTTTTTCGGCGAAAAAATTGCATTTGGCGGAGATTTAACGGAAATGGTAGCATTAAAAAAAAATCAGCCATCAAAATCTCTCTCTCTCTCGAACAAGGCCATGGAGCCTTGCCTGTTCGCCGTCCCAATCTCCTCTACGGCTCTACCTCTCCGATCTCCTCCACTCCTCCGCCAATTCTCTTCCACTTTGATCTCCTCTCCGCCACTCCTCCTCCACCGATCTCCTCTACTGGCACTGTTGCTTCGCCAGTACTGCTCTCCTCCTCCGTCAGTCCATCTATAGGCACTGTTGCTCCGCCACTCCTCCACCGATCTCCTCTACTGGCACTGCTGCTCCACCACTTCTGCTCTCCTCCTCCTTCAGTCCTTCATCTACTGGCACTGCTGCTCCGCCACTCCTGTACCACTCCGATCTCCTCTCCGCCACTCCTTCTTGACTGATCTCCTCTAGTGGCACTGTTGCTTCGCCATTGTTGCTCTCATCTTCCTTTAGTCCATTTACTGGCACTGTTGGTCTTTCATTCCTCTACTGTCTCAGGCTCTTAGCCTTTGTTATGTGTGAATCCTTCTGGTATGAACTGAGATAATTAATTTGCAACACAATTGAATAATGTTATAGTTATATTATTAATTATACTGTTAATCTGTTACAGAGATGCGCTAGTCAGCACAATTGAATAATGTATTAATGTTAAAGTTATACTATTAATTGGTTTATGCTTTATATTGTTAATGTTATAGTTTTACAGCACAATTTATTTAAGTGTTGTACTTTGTAGTATATCTTAATCTAATACTGCACCAAGGTACCTCAATATACCAATCAAATTGTTAAGTACACTCCAATACTATAGACTTTACATTTTAAAAGATTGCAAACCACATATAATTAATTAAGATCATGAATAAACAAAGGTCACCGTTTTTTCGCCGTTTTTCACCGAAAAAACGCCGCACCGTTAAATCAACTCCGGACCGTCATACCGAAAAAAACGCATTTTAAAAGCTTGGAATAACCTTTGACATCTGTGAGAAACTATTGATTAAAGATTGATGAGTTCAAGTGCAAGAGGCAGACAATACATACATATATAAATACAAAAGATATCTACATATATAAATAGAGTAAATCTATTGTGAACCATGGTTCATATAAGCTTTCGTGCACCATGATCCTTTTGGTTGGTGGTTTCACAAATTATCAAATCTAATTTAACCAATCCAATCTATATATTGAAATCTCATAGTAAAAAAATTTTTACAATCAACCGAACAGGCAATCAAACAATCATAGCCGAAAATGGAAACTGCGCGATGCCAAAAAAAGAAAGGTTCTCTCACGCGTCGTTCCTCTCTCACACGCGTTCCCTCACCCTCTCCTCACCTTCTCTCCCCCTCTCCTCACCTCCTCTTCCTTCGCACCTTCCGTCGCCATCGCGCCCTCCCGTCGCCGTCAGCCTTTCCGTCGTGCCCTCCCGTCACCGTCAGCCCTGCCGTCACGCCGTCTAGTCGCCGTCAACCCTGCCGTCGCGACCTCCCATCGCCGTCAACCCTACTGTCGCTGTCGCCGTCGCGCATCCCTCCCGTCGACCAGCCTAGCCCTGCAATTATCAGAATCAGAAATGAATATTATTTACTCCCTCACTTGTATTAACTACTCTCTTACTACTAATTATTTACTCCCTTATAGTTTTTTAGTTACTCCCAAGCAATAGTAGAATCAGTTCTGACTGTTATTTACTCCCTTATACATATTAAATACTCCTTTTATACTAGTTATTTACTCCCTTATAGCTATTTAGTTACTCCCAAACAATAGCAGAATCATATATGAATATTATTTACTCCCTTACTTATATTAAATACTTCCGTACTAGTACTTATTTACTCCCTTATAGTTATTTAGTTACTCCCAAACAACAGTAGAATCAGTTCTGAATGTTATTTACTCCCTCATACATATTAGATACTCCTTTTACACTAGTTATTTGCTCCCTTGTAACTATTTAGTTACTCCCAAACAACAGCAGAATCAGATATGAATATTATTTACTACCTTATACTGATCAATTTTCTCCCTTATAGTAATTTAGTTACTCCCAAAAAAACAACAGAATCAGATATGAATGCTATTTACTCCCTTATACATATTAGATACTCCCTTATACTGATTAATATCATCCCTTATAGTAATTTAGTTACTTCCAAGTTGTAACAAAATTAAATCTGAACCTCTTTTCTCTTCTTATCATTCTCGATTTCTACTTCTTTCTTTCTCAACCAAATATGATTGGTATAGAAGAGGGAGCAGTGAGGGAAGGCGGAGGTGGAGGTGAGGCGGAAGAGACGAGAGACGGAGGAGACGAGAGGCGGAGGTGAGGCGGAGGTGAGGCGAAGCGCCGCGTGAGAAGAGGGAGAGGTGAGGGGAGGAGAAGGACGTGAGTTGAGAGATAAAGGTTGATCGAGATCTATGAAGATTTTCTGGAGAGAAAGAAAGAAAGAGAGGTTTAATTTCTAATCTAGTTTTGAAATAATAAAAAGGTGGCGTGCCAATCACGTGACTTGAGCTCACATGACAAAAACAAAAGAGGACGCTAGATGATTGTTTGATTGTCTAGAGTCTTGATTACACAAATGAATTGTAAGGAATCGCTGCGCAACTCCATCCATGGAAAATGCCGATTGCCTAATTAACCTTTCCAGAAAAAGCTGCTCCCTGATCTCTTTCCTTTTCATTTTCGTTGATTCGCTCCTTAAATTATTTTATTTCCCTGCAAGCACTCTGACAGCTTTAATAAAGTGCTTTTCCTTTTCATTTTCGTTGATTCTCTTTCCTTTTCATTTTCGTTGATTCGCTCCTTAAATATGGCAGATTCGAATCTGCCATATTTATCTATTTATTATTTTTTTCCTTCTCTATATTACACGCCAAGCGGATCATCAGAATTTTACTTTCCCTAGAAGGCTGGCACGCTTAATTGTTATGCTGCTAGTGGCACAAATTATCCGAAACATCTGAGCTACAGAGCTAGACATGATTAGCAAATAGCAATAGGCATGAAGGTAGCAGGTTAGCGCTCTAACCTTTGGGTTACACTTACACAATTTGTGTAACACAAACATGTTGGAGCGCTAACCTCCAACACCTCCACCGCATAAGTGGTCCGCATTAACTGCACCTGCTAACCCAATCAGTTTATTGGAATATTTAACGATTCCATAATTGCGTACAAACAGACATAATGAACACCCATTTGTGTCTTTGTGATTTTTGGATAGCAGGTAAAATCGAGCTCAAGGAAACATCTCTTGAGGCCATACTTTTGAGAAGAGATGTGCCAGCATTTTAGACACGTGAGTTCCATGACATATATAAGCTGCAATTTTCATGGACAATTGGTAATAGCAGTAATATAGTAAACAAAAGAATAAATATATTATATGGGTGAACTACACACAGTTCAGCTGCTAACTATTAGAATCTGGCACATCCACCTACAAACAAAAAGAGAGCTTAAGAGAGACATCACAATAATATCACATGAACGGTTTATGATAAACTGTTTCTACCTACGGCTTGTACCAAAGGAAAAAGACAATAAAATGCTTCTTCACGACACAATACATAATAGGCAAAAACAAATGCAGCTCAAAATACACCCAACCTGTAGACCTTTTAATTAGGAAAAAGGTAAAAAAGGTTACTTTTTTTTAAACCATTGCATGCAATTTAAGCTCCACACAAGCAGGGAAGGTCTTGTGGTTAAGAAAGCAATACAGCACAGTAGCCCATAACAAGCAGGCTTTATCCTTTTTCCCTTTTTATTTTTTATTTTTTAAAAAAACCTCTAACAACACTAACCAAACTAGTGCATCTGCATTACATTTTTGTTTGGTACTACATAGACAACCTTAACACTTGCACTGACCACGCAAAACAAGAATGTAGAAATGCATAATTACACTATACTATTTTGGCAAAAGTTCCACTCTGGGTACGCAAAACCTCAGAAAGAGAGGAAACAAAGAAGGTGCATAGATAAGATAATCTAATCAACTAATAGCTCCGTTAACATCATAAAAATGAGATCAAGTACAATTACAGTGCATTTTCTAACATCATTGGCTATCTAATATTTGAATGGATTCCTTGAGCAGTTTCTGTGCCTCCTCTCTCCTCCTAAACATATCACAACAAAGTTCCAAAGTTAGAATCAATATTTTCAATCAGGGGTTGACGAGGAAGTAGGGATGCTTCTGTAATAACACTGAAACTATCTGCTTACTAAAGTGGATAGGTACAATACTATAGTTGCAGTTTATACAGCAATAGTTAGGTCTGGCATCAATAAATTTTGTGATATGTTAATAATTGACACAAATTCTGTGAAGTACCTCTTGATATCTTCAACTGCTTGCTTGCGCCGTTGGATTTGGCTTTCCAATATGTGAATGAGTGTTGCTCTTGCCTATATATACACACATAGCAGAAAGTAAATACTAAATGCAGTATGCACAGGAAGAAAAGGGGATTTTATAACATTTTCAGTTTTTCAACACATATGTAGTCAACAAATTTTCTGGATTGAACAAAAAGAATCTCAATTCAGACTGAATAAAATATTTAAATTTTTCATATAAAACCCAAGTTAATATTTTGTCAGGCCCAGATTGAACTAATCAAACCCAAGATTTAGGTCTTGGGGTGACTATACTTGCTTGCCCAAGTTTCACCCACAAGACACCAAAAAAGCGTTGGAGTGACAATGCCCTGTGACCAAGGCACACTACTCAAGCACATCAAATATGGGAACGTCTCTGTAGAGTGTAGACAACTGGATCAATGATCAATCAAGTACCTGATGGGGTCGTAAGGAATTAAGCAGATGGTGCATATTTCGCAAGATGAGAGATATATCTTCGACTCTACGTGCATATTGAGATGGCCGTTCGATCAATACATCAGCTAGTTCCAGTATATGCAACTGTAAATCCCGATTCAGCGACATCAATTCTTTCTTAAAGTCTGAAACAATAACAAATTAATCAGCCACTCTGATTTTAGAAATGAAAGATCCCAATTTCCAACTGCTATACCACATTTTAAGTTTAGATCATTCGAATAGCAGGTATCTAGTCAGATGAGCAATTGACCCAACTGGCAAATTTGTTCAGCATGAATTCGAATTGGCCTGGACTGGAGCGAGTCCAACTAAAAGTACATCTTTGTTTTGCTCCTTGGAAATCTACTCCTACTTACTGTGCCCCAAATCATCATAAACCAATTCCCAAATCTACAATTTCCTAAAAAGGAGTGCAGAAGTGAGAATTTCTAACTAACTAAATAATTCAAAAAACATACCGATATTAGGGCCTTTAGGGTAGAGCTGGCGCACACCCTGATCCTCCAAACTGGGAAGAACAGCCTCAGTCTAAAAAAAGGTTCATAAATATAAGTATATATCCATTCTATAAGTAAAAGAAAAGAAAACTAAAGGAAAGGAAGTATAATGTAAGAAGAAAGAGGTACGGACAGTGTAGGTGGCGCCGTAGAGGGGATAGGAACCTTCGACAGGTGGAGGCGGCGGTGGAGCTGAATCTGGATCGGTCGAGTAGTCGCTGTACAAGCGATAGAACGGAGGTGGCGGTGGGAACGACGCAGCAGTGCCCGTCGCCATTTCTCCCTCTCCCCACCAGCACCACCACTCTCCTCTCCCTCGCCTCGCGCTCGACTCGGAGGAAGATTAGAAGTTTAGAACGCGCAGAGGTAGAGTGGAAGCCGATTTTACTGGAATGGGCCTCTGGGCCTTTTTAAGTCCAGACTTAAACCCACTCGTTTATTTTTTTGTTATATAGCATCATGGACCTTTGATCGGACGGTTCAGATCAAAAGTCTGCCTTCTAGATATGGATTTATAGCATCATAGGTGGCTCATCGCTCGTGTTTTGGGTACAACTGTACAAGTTCCTTCCCAACCAGAATCCCACGTTTAAAGCAGATGGCAATGCTTTACATGTTACTCTCAGACTCAGACACAATGTTGAGCATTTGCATGTTGCATGTCAAATTTATTAACACTACACGTCTACACGTCTCTTAGCTCTATCACTATATATATCAGATGGTTTGCTAGAACTCCACAATTTCCAGTTTATGACTTAGCAACCAGCATTCTCGAAAGAAGAATTAGATGTATAGGTAAATTAAAATTATGTTTTATTATTTATCTAAGCGAAAGAACTGTATCTGCGAGTTAAAAGAATATTTAAATAGGAGCCACTAGTCAAATTCCCAAAAAAAAATTCACTCTAGGTTAGCAATGGAGCTAATAACAACTACAAGTATACTCAAATAGACTCTACTCAAATGAATTTAGTCAATTTACTACAAAAAAGCTTTGCAACATTGCTATCTACGCATGACACGGTATTTCTCTCTCTTTCGAAACCTCTCAAGCATGAACTCATCTGTCGCCGCCTCTCTCCTACCACCTTCTGCTTTATTGCTGTTAGTATTACTACTATCACTGTTGTTGTCGCTCTTAATAGCTTCTGTTGGTTTTCCCATGGCTTCATCAGATTGTGGGCCCCGTTCTTCATACAGTTTGGGATGCTCTGACAGGTTGGGAATATGGAAACCAAATTAGAGAGTTTATGGTTAACAAAAAGCAAAAAAATGAGTGGAACTGGCATAGTTATATTGCCAGATGTTGGTGGTACAGTACCAAAAATTCATGGTATAAAATTAAAAGGCTGCTTTTTTTTTTGTTTATTGTTCCAACTAAATTTAGAGTACAACCTATAATCAAACAATTATACATTAGTATATCAGGTAATATAGCCCACACTGATAGTGTTCAGTACCTTAACCCTTAAGCCTAAAAAAACAATGTAGATAACTTTCCCACCTTGAATATGTTTTCATAGCAGATGCAAGCCATCAAACAGCAAGCAGAAGTAAACTGAGAAAAATGTATTTACCTCTCCTAAGTTTTTCAGCATAGTCACGGCCTCTATGTAAGTAATCAGCACTGTAACTCGAAGGGATGCTCAGATCAGATTTTGTCTTGCCTGCTAATCGTTTCTCTTGCAAATGCTTTTTAGCTGCCTCTGTTTCTTCTATATTCTTCAGTTTAAACCTGCATCAACCTCACATTCATCAATCTCTGAACATTGCAACAACTAAATATTCCTACTCTGACAAATTTCAACTTTAAAAACTAATAACATTGGTCTATGTCAAATCTCGCTATAGCATTCATTCCAAATTCAAATCACACAGAAGTTATAGAATAATTAGTCAAAACTTGTTCTAACACACGCTAAGTCAGAAAATATATACTGAAGTATCTATTTTGACAAAAAAAAAAGGCTTGGTTCAAAGCTGAATAAAATGCATATTATCACGACAAATAATTTTGTTGACTAACATTAGTTTAATGGATCCAAAAGTACTGAATTCATGAATAAGTTGCGAAGATCTAAAATCCGTATTCAAGTATAATACAGGTAACATTAATAGTTCAGTTTTTTTATGTAGGAAGGGAACAAAAGTTTGTAAATGCCAAGTAAATTTTCGATACAATCCTCTGATCATTTCTAAACAACATGTGTGTATTGGACAAATTATTTGCAAAACCCTATCGAAATTGTCTATTAGTTTGGGAGGTCCTGTAAAATAATAATATGGGGGTATAATACAGGTGCCAAGTGAAAACCTTGTCGCTATGCATAATCTGTGCAAATCAGAAATTGACAAAATGATAAGCATCAACCGGACAAATCAAAGATGAGTGACAAATCAAATGAGCTATAGTCATGGTTGTCTGTGGAATTAACCCAAAAAAAATTTTTACAATTGGAACAAACTGGGTTACTGTCTGTATTTTGCTCTCTTACCTCAACAGCTTTACTGGCAGCTAAAAACTTGATTAAAAATAAAAAAGATAGATTAAATCAAAGACTTACTCAATTGGTAGCTGCACTTCAGCAATTCCAGTGGTCCATTGTGTAGAGCTTTCCTCGGAGTTTCTCTTCTTCACCTGAAGCACAAATATCAAACCATCAAATAACAATGACAGAGAGAACGACAATTAAATAAAAAGGGGGATTAATAGAGACCTTGAGATGATCTGGCACCACATACAGTTCATCGACCTGATCGTTCTCCTCCTTTTCAGTCGCATCTACTTTCTTTCCCCTCCTCTTTGCCAGTTCTTGCTCCACATACCTCATCCTTTGTAAGAGTCAAATTCTCAGAAGTTGATTCAAAAAAGAGAGAGGATGCGTATGCATACATATGGGGGACAGTGAGAAAAGAGGAGAGTTAGAGGATGCATACATACATATTGGGGTCTTCAATTGTGACAGCAGTCTCCTGAGCAAAAGTATCTTGCAAAACCTGCTCCTCTTTCTCCTCCCCTCCACCTTCCCCTCCTCTCCCACTAGACCTTCTCACTGGAGGGAGGGCCCCACTGTCAGTGGTAGCAGTGGGAAGTGCTGGAATCCCAGTCTTCCTCTCCCGCTGCTTCTGCAGGAATCTCACCTCCTCCAACACCATCCTACATTAATTCAACTCAATCAGTTCAACCAGTACCTACTTCCACCAGTCGATCAGATGCAATTACAAATGCGATTAAATCAGACTACATACAAGACGAGGGACAAAAGAAAAAAGAGAAAAACCTTCGGTGAAGTTCGTCCTCGGAATCGTCACCGGGATTGGTTTGGTCATCGTCGTGGCTTCTCTTACGGAAGTTTTTCTTAGGAGGCATCTCTCTCTCCTTGTCTCCTCTGGAAGTGGTTTCTTTCCAAGTGTGGTCGGAGCAGAGCAGCTAGGGATCCGATGGAACTGGTCCGTCGTACAATTGGGCTTGAGTTCAAACTTTGGAGTGGAAACTTTCAAGTTTCAAGCAGAGAGCTGCTCCTTGTTTGTGCGATCTGAGTATCTGAGTCGGCTTGCCAGATCAACGGGTTCGGCTCGTGTCGGATCGGATGTACTTCAGCCTGATCTGAACCGTCCGTTTTAGGGACAGTAGTACCGATTGCGTCTGATTTACGCACTGGCGATTGGATGTTAATTTAAACTTTTGACCCATGAAAATATTATTATCTCACCCATGTGTCCTTCCATCTTTAAAACCATAATATTGATATATTGCTTGTAACTGTTAATAAATATATATTTTATTTTTTAATAAAAAAACGATTCAAGTCTCTTACATGGAATAATTTTAAGTTAAAAATTTTGAATTACTATATACTTGACTAAAATGTCGATCTCTTGAAAATATTGTGATTTTTCTTACCATTTCGATTTCGATATCGTTAGCATTTATCTAGGGACTATAGTAACGAGACATCTAAAACTAAGAACTGAAAACGTTGGACAGAAAGAATTAAATGGTATAGGAAAATAATTAAATGCCAATCTTTTTATGATGGAAATAATTCAACGCATTATAAAGACAACACATCATCTGTAGTAAATGACAAAGGGTTTCACAATTAGTTTTGCTTAATAATTAATTCAATTGACATGTCAATTCAACACAACTTTGTCACGCTTCACCTTTCATAATTTACGTTTCATTGATTTTTGGTTAGATATAACGGTTCCACCTACCGTCATCCACAACAGCCTCTTATAGTTAGAAATGTCTCGATCTCTTTTTATTTAAGAAATAATTCGCAAATCGGAAAGCAAAAAGATAAGTAAACAAAATGCTAAAATAAAGGGACCTGCAACAGTTTTCCGAACAACACACCTCCTCTTATTTTCTTAATTCACGCATGTTATGCTTATGTGCTTTTCTATTCATGTTTTTCTATTTATGTGGGCTCCGTTTGGATGGTGTGGGAATAAGAGAAATAAGGGAAGAAGTGAGAAGAAGTATTGGGAAGTGTGTAATTTTGTGAAGAGTCTGGATTATTTATAATAAATTTATTTCCTTATTTCCACACCTCATCCAAACAGAGCCGTGGAAAAATAGTACGAGTTCCTAACTACATGGTGTATTAAATATGCATCATTTATAACTTTGGCTCTGTTTGGATGGTGTGGGAATAAGAGTAGAAGTATTGAAAAGTGTATAATTTTGTGAAGAATTTGAATTGTTTATAATAAATTTATTCTCTTATTTTCTTAGGCTCCGTTTGGATGCGGTTAGAATAAGATAGGAAGAAAGAAGAAGGAAAGAAATTTATTGGGAAGGGATAAATTTATTGGGAAGTGTGTAATTTTTGTGAAGAGTTTGGATAGTTAGAAATAAATTTATTGGTAAAAAATAATTATTCCTTATTCCTTATTCCGGAAAAAATCATCCAAACGGAACCTTATTTCTTTATTTTTAGAGCTCATCCAAACGAGCCTTCAATGAGTTATCCTTTGTTATTATGAGAAAAAATATAAGTTTTTATGTATCAATGTATGCTCACGAGTCTTTACGTTATTTTAGTTGAGTATTGATAAATAAATTATTAGATTTTTATTTTTTTTATTGTACATAACTGCACACTTTCGATATTTTCAAGGCTTTTAATGCCATGAAAGATTCAAGGGTCATGGGATGTGCTAAGGATAGAATTCTATCGTCCCGGTTTACCTTCGTCTCTGGCGCTACACGGTTCACACTAAGTTTGAGATAAAGAAAAGCTTTTAATAATACTCTCGACGATTTTAATATAGATTTTATGAAAAAAATTTATCCGTTAATTAGTAGTACTGTAGGGCGCACGCAGAAGATCTCATTCTAATGACAAGTTGAGAACATGCTACAGATCCAAATCCTTATTGGCTCCGTTTGGATGCAAGAAGAAGAAGAGAAAGAAGGAAGAAGGGAAGAAAAAAAATTATAAACAATTCAAACTCTTCACAAAGTTACACACTTCCCAATACTTCTTTCCACTTCTTTCCTTTTTCCCTTCTTCCCACACCTATCCAAACGGAGCCATTATTATTATTATTATTAGGGGCCGTTCAACCCACCCGATCCGAACCGTTGTTTATCGGGTTAGCATGATGTTGGATTGGGTACGGGTTCTAATTTTGACAAACCCGTTACTTCGGGTTGGGTTATGAGTTTTGTACTAATAAATCTGTATATAGTTCAACACACCCGTTTATCATTATTTATTCATCTTTGTCTCACTTTTTCTCATGTCCTTACTCAAATATCTCTTATTTCATGAAGTTTTGATCTCCTCCATAGGCATGCACGTCCTCTATTTCTCTCACAATGACTCGAAAGTTGAAAGATGATTCAAATGCGTCTCTAATTTGCCTCGAACTAAATTGTAATAGCCACAAAATAATTTTTATATGTATTTTTATTTGATCAAAATTTGAATTCACTAAACCCGTTTAACCCGCTTAACCCGTAAAAATCCGTACATAAAAAAATTGACGGGTTGGGTTGGGTTACGGGTGGGTTAGCTAAATTTATTTTCTAACCCGGTATTGTCGGGTTGGGTTCAAATTTTGTTAAAATATCATCGACTCGCCCATTGCACACCCCTAATTATTATTATTATTATTATTATTATTATTATTATTATTATTATTATTATTATTATTATTATTATTATTTCGAAATTGCTTTACACCATTCTCAAATTTTCATCATCTCTATTATCCACTTAATTTTTTTATTTTCAAAAAACACGGTAATAATTGTTTAATGCAATTAATTAATCCCAGAGATTCTCTCATCTCTCACCCCTTTTCAGTGTTTTTAACTTTTTATGTTTCTCATCCCTTCCATGGGGCTGTTTGGATTCCCCAAGGAATTTGGAGAATTTCATTTTCCTACCATAAATTTATTATAAACAATCCAAACTCTTCACAAAGTTACACACTTTCCGATAAATTTATTCATAGGAATTGCAACTTCTCCAAATTCCTAAGCGATCAAAATGGCGCCCATGTGTTTCTCTTTTACTCATCAATATTCCTTCCCTACGTTTCCATTTCTCTCTTTCATGTGTTCTCTTCTTCGCACTAATTGTCCTATTTTCAAAATATAATTATTATGTAAAAAAAAATGTCACACCTTACGCCGACACACCGACACACGGACGCGCGACAGTGGGATGGTATCTTCTGCATCCATCCGACGGTCCGTCAACCTACGTCGCAAGAAAAAAAGGAACAAAACGGATGTCAGCTACAAAACTCAGTAACCGGTTATTTAACGACGCAGCTTCTCTATATTAGTTGATAAAACAAATTAAACATAATTGGATTAATCCACATAACAAACCATACATTTCACGAAGATAATTGGATCTAGATCAGTCAAATCATATCATAATCAGGACAAAAAATTCCTCCCTAGTCACAGGGATCAGAACCGATCATAAAGTTCCTCCCCTATATCGGGGATCAGAACCAAATCAGGACATAAAGTTCCTCCACTGTCTCGGGGATCAGAACCAAACCCCTCCCCTAGTAGGGAGATCAGGGTGCATGCATGAACAAATTCAGAGATCCAGGATTCTAAATCCGACATCCCTCAAAGCATACCGCATACGGGTATACACATGCAAGCAAAGCCAAGCGATAATCAAATCAAGCAATACGAAACTAAATATCGAGAAGTCTGGTTACCTGACTGAGTGATCCAGTGCACAAGCAAATCAGGATGGCTATAACTGCGACGTAGTTTCGAATTCCAAACGGCCGACTATTCAAATCCAAGACGGTATTCAAAGTTTGCCAGGGAGAGAGAGAGAAACAGAAATGATATACGAAATGAAATGAAATGAAGCTAGGGTCTATTTATAGTGGAGGTCCGGCTAAAATGGTAAATATTCTAGATTACTTTAATGGCTAAGTAAGCAAAAAGGAATTACTTAGTTACTATTTCTGAAAATATTAATACTATTTATAAAGATAGTGGAGCCTATTTGTAAAAATATTAATTATTAGAAATTATTTATATAAATACTGATTAATTAGCTACTAAAAATATGTATAAGATCAAAGAGATATTTTCAAAGTGGATAAACATGAAAATTTTTCAAATAGGACTTTAGAATTTGAAGTATTGCAAACATGTCCTAAAATTCAGGGATGTCACAAAAATTAAAAAACTAATTGTTCTATTTTCATAATATAATTGTTCTGAACAAAAGCTAATTGGCTTAGTTGTAGAGTATAATTGTTCAATAAACCAAAAACTAATTGCTCTAGTTTCATAATATAATTGTTCTAGAAGAAAAAAAAGCTAATTGTTCTATTTTCAGAATATAATTATTCTTGGAAAAAAAAAGATAATTGTTTTAGCTGTAAAATATAATTGTTATGTAAAAAAATTAATTGTTCTAGTTTCAAAATATAATTGTTCTATTTTATATATAAATGTTCTAGAAAAATTATTCTGGAAAATTTCTGCCATATGGGAGGGAAGGAATGGAAATAGAGATAATGGAGGAGTAATTAGCGTTGATGGGATGATGTGTTTACTCATTAATGACATGTTTTTTTATTAATGATGCAAATTTTTCAGGAATAATGAGACGATGAATATTGGAATCATCCCCTGCTTTCAAAAAAAAAATATCCCCAACTATGCAAAATACTCATTTTGCATATAATTATTATTTTGTCAATGTATTCTGCATATAATTAAATGTTTTGGAAGTATTGAAAACTAAGTTCCTTTCAAGCTGTCATTTCTCTGGAAACTGTCCCGCCTTTAATTTTTCTTTTAAAATACAAATACTGCCTAACCGGATCATAAATTCAAATAAAATTGGTCATAGTTTTCTCTAGAAAACTTTATTTATTTTATTATACGAAAATATATGTATGTATGTATCAGAAAAGCGATAGAAGAATATTTGCTGGTATTAAGGAATGTTGACTATTGACCTTGACCATATTTTCCTTTTTTTTTTTAATTATAATGTGCCCGAACAGCCGATAGGGCGCTTTTTTTTCCCTTTCTTCTGTTGGGAAAAAAAATATATATATTTCATGGCAATGGGCCAGGTTTGAAGCTTTGAATGCACTTGTGCTTGTCACTTTAATTCTACGACGCTGATTTAATTCCATTAACCTTATACTTCAAAATAAATAAATCTGACGAGCTTTATTCGAACTGGCTCGTAAAAATATTGGCGTCGTAACTACTAGATTGTTTTTCTTATTTCGTTTTGAAACAATAATGCATATTGAAATAAAATTAAAATTTTGCTTTCTTCAGTTATATAGAAAATTTCTATAATTCTGTGCAATCTAAAAAAGTAATAACAAATTGATAGGTTATGGGACATGATCGTCAATTAAAGACAATATTAGTTGGATCTAACATCAAAATAAAGCATAATGTATTCATATTTCATGCAATTGAAAGTTAGGCTAAACTGAAGTGGTTAAGTGATTTTACATATTATGCTTGAAATAATTTGTAAAACCGATGACCAAAATAATATGAGACATGAGTTTATCCTACCTACTTTATTCATAAGATATGTATAAATTTAAATGTTGCATCATGATCCATTATGCATCAAAGTTTTATCTGTATATATTGTTACAAATTGACAAATTTAATTTAACTAATTCAATATATATATTGTGTTACCACGTCTTGGGTAGCAAGTTTTTAGAGGGAACGGCCCGGCTTTCCTTCCGCCAACCAACCGCCCCATGCGGAAGGAAAGGAGCCGCTCAGGAGAGATGAAGTTTTTCGTAGCCCGGAGAGTCCTCTTGAGACCGTTGGAGGAGAGCCCTTTTATAGTGGCTAATTAGGGTAACCTTATGTTGGACTGGATCCATATCGGGCCTTACTAGACTTTATCAGGCCGTATTCTTATTGGACCATATCAGGCCTTATCATAAGCCCTCGAGCTTCTAATGGATGTAATTCCATTAGAAGTTAAAATACAATTCTATCGTTCATGAAGTCTCAAATTATATGGTGAAGTAAGCGGCACTTTTAGGCCTTCCGGTAAGATAAATCAGTCCACAAGATAGTCGACTGACAAGCCCTTGAACCTTCTGTTTGACCCTAAATATTGATGCCAATTGATAGATTTTAATAATTCCATAAATACCCAATAAATCAAATAAACCTTCAACCGACTACGAAAAATACCAAATAAACTCCAAAAATGCCACAAAATTACCCAAAAATTCCTTGAGATTTATAGGAAATTATGGAGGCATCAAAACCCCAAAACCATCAACCGAAACCTCCAATTT
Organism: Rhynchospora pubera; assembly: GCA_028095005.1. Lineage (NCBI taxonomy): Eukaryota > Viridiplantae > Streptophyta > Magnoliopsida > Poales > Cyperaceae > Rhynchospora > Rhynchospora pubera. The sequence goes on along the minus strand of CM051463.1, from coordinate 197,515,527 downwards.
TGCATAAAACCCTCTAAAAACCCACAAAATAAATAAAATAAATAGGAGGGCTATTTGGAAAAATAAATGATACCACTGGGTTCTCCATATTTTTTTGAGGTTGCACACAAAATATCATGCCAAAAAGACATCAGGAAAGGGTCCAAACAATTTATTTTGGATCAGCCAATTTGGAAATTCAATTAAAAGGATAAAATGGAGGTGGCCAGTCATTCAGAGAAATGGAGAGGAGGAAGACACGGGGTTTGAAATCCTCTCTCAGTAGAACATTATGGGCAGACCTGTTCTTTATAAACCACGCAGAAAAGGGAGGCCAAGACCTCACTGGTCTACCATAAACCAAGCGCAGGAGAAAAAAATATGAAGGGAGCCTTCTCCCCAACGGAGTCGGTTAAAAAGGAGAGAAAACCAGAAAAAGAAGGGGGGTTTCGAGAGAAAATTGGGAGGAATTGGCGAGAGCAAAGCGGAGCTGAAGCGAAGCACGACGGAGCTCAGGCGATCGGACCCCCATTGAAGACAATATCCTGAGAGAGAGAGAGAGGATTAGGTCTAGCCATTTGTAATAGGTGAGAGAGAGAAATTTGAGTGCTGTTTAGGCGTGAGAAGAGAGGACAAAGTGATTGTGCACAAATTGAATACAAGAAGGTAATGAGCTTTGACCTGATGTGCTTTGATGAGAGATATGTAAAAGAATTGATCAATTTTGTGTTGATTTCACGATTTCTTGATATTTCTGGGTCTGATCCTCTTTCTGATGGAATTGTGATGGTTAACGATAAAATTATGCTTTGTTTTCTCAATTCTCGTGCATAGATTAGTATTTACAGGGACTTGACTTGATTGATGATAAATTTAAAGATTACATAAAGAACTCGAGTCAGTCGTGTGAATCGTGACACTTGAATATAATCTTGATCTGATTTGTCCTTGTCAGAATTGTAAACAGATTGTTACTTATCTACAAGCTTTGATCTTGAATGAATTGAGTCGATAATCAGATAGGATTTTGGTCGTTATCATTGAATAATCGTATGAAACAGCCTAGTTTGTATTCTTTGAGAGGTTACTTAAAGTTGTGTATAGTCTAGTTATGAAAAGCCTCTATTTGTGTAAATATGGTCTGAAGTCAATTGAGTTACCTCTACCTTAATAGGTCCAGATGTGATAAGGTATAGTATCTTTGTTATTCATGCTACTTGCTGTTTGAATCCATGTGTGAATCGGTTGATAGAAATGCTATTGAGGCTGATGTTGTTGTCCAAGTCTGTACAAGTCAGGACTTAATTAAAATTCTCTTAGAATTTAAACAGTGTGTAATTGATTCAGTTAATCTAACATTTTGCTTAAATTAAGTGTAGTGATACTCAGAGACATTGGATATGATAGGGCATTTGTATGCCAATTAAGGAATGTACACAGTCAGTTCATATTAAAGTATCAAATTGGTGTTGTTTGTTAAGCTCCATTTCAAATTGGTGTTCCTCCTCCTGCCACAAGATAGAACGCCGTTCTATCTCCCCTTGTTACCAACCATCAGAGTCTGACTGAGACGCCGTCTCACATAGTCAGAATTTGATGAAATTCAAATCAAATTATCACCAAAAACAAGGGGAGGTGCTGTCCAATTTTCCCCAGAAATTGTGCATAATTAAAATAGTGAATAAGTTAATTTCTTAGGGTCCAATGTATAAAATACAGAATTTCATATCCCAATACTGTCTCCTTTCTTTAAATAGTATGCTTTAATTTATAGGAAGTAATGCAGTTTATGTGCAGTCTTGGTTGTACATTGCAGTGACATTTCAATAACACTTTGCATAGTACAGTGCAGTAGTTATCTTGTTGCAACATTTCATGACTTTGTGTGTTTAAGTATTAGGTTTTTACACTGAATGAATACATCTCTTATCTCTCTGTACACTAGTCACAAGAAATATTAAAAATGCTTTTCTTAATATTTATCAACTTTCACATGCTTAGATTCTGTGTAAGTTAGAATATAATGTTAAATAAGATGTCAGGTCTTAAATGATAGCTTAGAAATGGTTCTGTACAGCACCTATATAAAATAGGGGCTGTTATGTATAAATATTGGGTCCTATTCTAATCTGACGTTGTTTCTGTAGCATATTTAGGGCCAAGAACATGCTTGGATGTCTATTTTAATCCGTTGAAAGATAACATAAATTGTATAGATTATAATAAGCCTATAGATAATAAAGTTAGTCTGCAACCTTTGTGAAAAAATGAAATTGAGGACCTTTACATAAAATTGCCTCAATAATAGCATGGACAGCTGTAGCATGATGTATGTAACTGTATAAAGTCAATTTTCCCACTTTAGAAAGTTCATTAGCAAATAAAACAGCAAATAGGATTGCATTCTAGGGGTATTTCTGGAAACCATTTGAAAAACTCATGTTAAGCTATAAGCATCTCAATAAAAAACACAACCTGATGATGTCTCTATGCATGTAGTGTGGGGTATTTTTATCTAATTCTATTATGTCTGAATGAGGTCCAGTTTCTTTACATTTGTAACTTTTACATTTCCATAACATGCTAAATCCTGGTTAATGATAGATTCTGTCTCTTAAAAAAGTACATTTTGGAAAATCATAAGTAATATGAAGAGTAGTTTAGGTAGTCGGGATACAAACTAGATATAAAAATATATATTTCATTTTATACGTCAAAAGGTAAAGGAATGTGTATATCCTGTTGCACTCAATTTCACTTTACTGACTAGTTTTCCTCTTTGTTACAACAGGTACTTACAAGGCATTTGAAGATTTTGACTTTGTTGCATGTAATAATAGAATTTGAATAATAGGGATTTGACATGATATAAATTTGTAAATGTCTTAAGCAATTCAGAATTGAATTCTTTCTCTGCTAAGCTGCATGTGCAGATTTGTGTATAAACGTTGTATTAAAGATGTTAGAAATGCATACTAGCACTTGGTGTCTATAATCTATTCATATCTGTTAGTGATATATTAATATGTGTATGTATATATGTCAGACCCAAAGGGTGTATAACCTTAGACATGTGAAATAATCATCCGTGCTTAAATGTGATATGTTGAGATGTTAAGGCTTCAAACTGATAATTGAGCAACTATGCCGTACAGTTATATCGGTTCCCATACCCAAATTTATCATTTTTGTGTATTGGCTTCCTTATTGGTAACTAATGCCTCCTACAATTAAGTGGCACATTTATTCCCTGTACCAATTGTACCGTTGTACCAGCTTTATATCTGTGTAGAACCAAATTGTATCCTCACTGTACCGGCCTATCATTGGTACCTAAAACCTTCTCCCATTACTTCCCAAATCAATGTTGCCAAGACCTGAACCAGTTACATTTTTCTGTACTGATACCAAAGAAACCCAACCGACATTAACTTAACTTAATCGTTAACCTATGCCCACCTCAGGCCTCTATATCAATTCTCTTACGGTACCGCCTTCCCACTGATACCCAACTACCTTCTTTATACCGGCACCTAAACATGTCTCTAATGCCGCATTGATACACAATTCTATGTACCAGCCACCCCACTTCCATTCACTGGTGCCAATGCCGAAATCAACACTCACTGCAATTCCTGTACCAGTTGCCTCACCATACTGATCCCCATGCTCAAAAACTCAATTCCTGTACCAGCTACCTCACTATACTGATTCCTACGCTCGAAAAACCAATCCCTATACTGATATCGAAACCTAAACCTACTAAACTGAGCCTAATCAACATAATTAAGGATTTTTGCAGACAATTAAAAAAAAAAATCTAAAATTTAACATAGCTCATTAATAGAAACGCTGGGATTTCACTAGACTTGCTTAAATGCATTAAAGTAGAATTTAAACAAGACAAAGTAAATTTTTTTTTTTTTTTTTTTGTAAATATCATAGAAATACTAAACACAATCAATCTTTTGTAAAAAGGATTTAAAAATATATATATATATATATAGATAAAACACAAGTGAGAACAAAGCAAAAACGAACTTCAATAGACTATTTCTAAATAAATAAATTCAAACAAATATTTTCAAAAGTAGGAATAGTAAAAAAAAATAAAAGAATTTAAAAGAGCAAAATTAAAAGAAATAAAAAAAGAGAGAAGAGAGATTATTTTCATAAAAAGGAAAAGAAATATTAGAAAACCTAAAAGAAGTGAAGCCATGAACCAAAAGCCAAAAATGAAAACTCCTGAAACCCTAATCCAAAAATCTAGAAATCCTGAAACCTAAATCCAAAAGCCCAAAATCATAAAACTCCAACTCAAAAGTCAAGAGTTTTAAAGCCCAAAGCCTGAACTCAAACCCATAAGTCAGAAACCTCAAAACCAAAAGCTAGAAACCCTGAAATCCAAGTCCAAAAGTCCGAAACCCTAAAGTCCAAACTCAAAAGCTAGAAGTCCTGAAATCGAAATCAAGCCTCCACGCGAAAAACCTAAATAAAATTCTCCCGAAAGAAAACCAAACTGAGTTAAAATTATGAAAGTCCTCAATTGGGTCCCGTTAATTAGGTCTGGTACCATCAATTGAGTCTAGTTTAAACCAAAAGAATAAACCCCAGCATAAATATAAAATCATTTTAGAGACGATTTTCCTAGCCTATTGCATACAATACTTTAGATCCCTTAATCAGAGGTTCTCGTGAGCGATCACGAGGTAATTAACAATAGGGGCTTGCGCCTATTGGAAAGAAAGGACCCGCAAAATTAATAAACCCTTTTAAGAAGCGACTCTTGTTTTGGTTCTCTTGTCATCAAGAGAGTACCATACAGAGATCGAACCTTAAGGGGGGTGAATCTAAGGCATTTTCCTTTCCTCGAGGGAACCCGTTCCATCCTTTGAGAGAAATGACAAAAAAGCCCATACAGATTCTCTGGCACGCCCAGTGGGACCTCTTTCTCCTCTCATCTTTGGGATTTAAAGACTATAATGCAAGGGCTAAGAAAGTCGTCTCTCAAGTTTTGAAATTTTGAAAATTTGAATAAACATCCCTAACAATGACATGAAAGTGTGTGTCATTGCAGGACTAAGATGGCATTCATAGCAACAACCGTTGACATGACCAAGTCCGAGGGAGTGCTTACCATTGGGGCAGTACCGATCTGCTACCGTCACGAGTTCATGCTTGGATCGATGCCGTATGGGTACTCGTTTGTACCCATTGTTCAAGTGAAGGACGGAAGCTTTCAGCTAGCCCATGTCACAGAAGAGGTGCAGGAAGAGTCAGAAGTCACTCCACAAGCTATTGAAGTTCCTATTGAGAAAAAAGACGGGGAAGAATGGACCTCTGTGCCCAAGAAGAGGGTGTACTCTAGTCTCACAACTCCTATCAAGAAGAGCCAGGCTAATTGCCGCATGCCACAAAAGAAGGCTGTGAGAAAGGTTTCTGTGCCAGTCTCCCAAGGCACAAGAACCTTCAGAAAGGTGCAAAGGGCCTATCAGAATAAGTTGGGCACCATGCCTAATCTACCTGAAAGCAATTCATTTGCACCGCTCAAGCTAGTCAAAAGAAACTCTCATACGGCCGAATTGAAGACAATGGAGGATTTTCCTCCTAGATATCAAGCTCAGTTCCGGGGCAAGAGCTTTCAACTTAGACATTCCATAAAAAAAATGAAGGTTAATACCTTGATCAAGGAGAAACTGGGGCACAGTAAAAAGGATAAGGCACCCAAGAAGAGGCAGGTGTATAAAGGAAAGACACAATTGGTTACAGAGGAAAAACCCATTGTCTATGCAAGGGTGAATATGATAGAGGTGGATGAAGAAGTAGAGATGCATGGTTTTGTCCACACGACTAACAAAGATGGCGAAGCTCCTACAATAGATGATGAGGGAATTGAGATGATGATGGAGCAAGAAGATGATCTCTATAGTGATCAAGAGAATCCATGTGTTGAGAAAGATGATAAAGAAATGAGTGATGGAGAAAAGAAGCAAACAATTGTATTGGAAGATGATGAGATGTCAATATTAGAAAGAAAGATGAAGAAACAATATGAGGATATGTCAAAAATGCAAAAGAAGTGGGAAAAGGAAACTTCACAATATTCAAAGCTTGTTGGATTCTTAATAAAAAAAGGGCTATATGATGAGTTCCTTGATGAAAAGGATGAGAGAGACCTGCCAGAACCAAAGGGAGGCAAGAATAAGCAAAAAGTGATGCCAGGTAGAGATGAGACACCTGAAGAAATGTCGGGGGCTGAGTCTGAAAGAGAAGAAGGGACAGAAAAACATATGAAAAATATAATCAAGCAGGAACTCCAAGCAGTAGGGATGATACCTTCAAGAGATACAAAGAAAAAGGACAGAAATCCTTATCCAAAGGAGCATGATCGAGCCTGTTACCCTGAAGGATACGAAGTCCCTAACTTTATGAAGTTTGATGGGACAGGAGAGAAAGGGGTCAATCCTGAAGAACACCTGGTCCATTTTAAAAACGCATGTAGGGAGACAGCCAACCAGGAAGCTTTGCTGCTGAGACAATTCTCATCAAGTCTAACTGGGGAAGCCTTCGAGTGGTATAAATCTCTTGAGGAGGGCAGCATAAGATCGTGGGAAGATATGGAAGAAGCGTTCAAAGCTAGGTTCAGGATGATAGTAAAAAAGGTGTGGGTGGCAGATTTGCTAAGTGAAAAACCCAGAAAAGGAGAAACCGTCTCTGAATACATTAATAGGTGGAGATCAATGAACCTTAAGTGTGAGCACCAACTACCGGAAGAAGAAGGAGTAGGGGTTATATTGCAAAACTTGGAAGGGTGGATGAGACGACTCCTCGTCGTGGCTGATATTCATACATATGAAAGGCTTGTCAAGAAAGTGCAAGAATTAGAAAAAATAGGACCTCCACAAGAGCCTCATTTTCCAAGAGGCCAAAGGAAGGGAGATAGAGGTAGAAAGATGGCCTCGACACAAATAGTCGCAAACTCCAATGTGTTAAAAACTAAGGATAGCCACAAGACCAATCCAAAACCCCTCTTGTCATTAGCAAAACTAACTAGTAAACCATACTCTTTTAAGAAGAAGATAGTTCCAAGAATATTTAGCAAGATGAGGGAGAGGGACTTGATCGAATTTCCACCGTGCAAGCGCGCACATGACATGGAGAAGTCAGATGATCCTAACTTTTGCCCTTATCATAGAATATTAGGGCACAAAATCGAGGATTGTTGGGTGTTCAAAGATTGGCTTGAAAAAATGATTCAAGAAGGAAAAGTGATCGAGGGTGTGAACCAAGGTCAAACAAATAAATCCTTGTACTCGACTAGTCGCTCGTAGTAGAGTAAAGGTGTCGAACCCACAGAGATGGATATGAATATTATTCTTATTATTTCGTTAAATCTAGACAGTAAAAATTGAGAGGAGATTTGTAGCTCAAATTGAACAAATTAAAGGAAGATAAAATTATGCAATTGCAAGTAACAAGAGTATGCAAAACAATTGAAATAAATATTTTTGGGGTTTTCTAACGGATAGAGATATGATAATAAAAACGCCTTAGGGTTCGATTTCACTTAGAACTGGCCACAGGGTCGCAAGACCTAGCACTTTCGTATTCGGCCTTGCTATTCCACTGTGTGAATGCTATGGTCTACCGTTTCGTTGATTTATTCAAGCCAAGGATCCATCTAGCCAAACCTAACTCCCTAACCCTCCGCTTTCGCCTATCGGGTACGGTATTTGGAATGGGATCTAGTGTTGAATAACCCTCATCGAGTGTATTGCACCCCCAACTTTCGTTGTTCGGTGGACTTACTCGAGTTTACCAATGGTGTTCTACGAGGTATCTAGTTAGATTTTCGCCTAACTAGAAACGTTTACTTTTGGTTAATAATTGGTCGACTTTCGCCATTGACCTACCTCGAAATACTTGCACAGGACTCGATTAATATATGTAAAGAAGTTCCCAACAAATGCGCGCGTACAAAAGTCGAGCAATACAAGTAGTAAACAGTTCAAACACAAGCAGTTTCAATCAAAATCCCAAGGGTAATTGACTTCATCCATCAACAAAACAAATAAACCAAGCAAAACCTAGATCTAAGCTACATCATTCCCTAAAGCAAAGAGTTTTTAGCCTAACATACTAAGAGTAACAGTGCAAATAACAGAATATAGAACTAAACAATCCATAAAACCAGAAAATAGAGGAATCAGTACTAGAAATGCACAAATAAACCAGTTTCTGAGATAAAACTACTGCCAAATGCACAAGAGAAGGTAGGGAATCCGTCGGAGCAGCAAGCAACAGTTCTTACTTCGTCTATGTCCCCTGTCTCAGTCGCACAAGCCAAGGAAAGGAGCCAAAAACCAGATCCAGATCTGCTGGGGAGGAAGGAGAGAGAGCATGGAATGAAGAATGGCCCCCTCTATACAAGGAAGGCGCCTATAACATCCCCCAGCAGCTGTCACATTCAATTCCCCTCAATTTGGGCGGAAATCGAGGCTTCCAAATGGAGAAAACGCCTCCAGAATGCTGCCAGAACGCTTTCCATCTATAGCAATTCGGTCCGAATTAGGAGGAATTCGGACCGAATTGATGTCGCTGGATTTCAGAAGATCAGTCTGCACAGGAATTCGGTCCGAATTCAGGGGAATTCGGTCCGAATTGCAGGGTCTGGTTCGCGAAACGCCTTGATTCGAGCGGGGCTACTTCATTGGGCTGAGTTGGGGCTTGGTCTAGGCTAGGCATGAGTCATCTAGCACCTGAATTGCTGCTTTCCTTGCTGGTTTCCTTGGATTCCTACAAATAAGATCAAAGTGCAAAAGGCAGTGCCAAAACTGGCAAAGAAAGGCAAAAACAGCAATAAATCAAAGCTTTAGTCACGATTTCGATGTAAAGTCCGGTCAAAATAGCAATATAAATATGAGATATCAAATCCCCCCAAACTTAAAACTTGCTTGTCCTCAAGCAAAACTCTAAACTTAGAAGAAATGACAAGACTTAGGCTTACGATCGAAATTGACATTTGGAGTTTGGAAATTGATTTAGTGCACAGTTCAGTTTGATTTCGATTCACGCTTTTCGAGAAATGCTCAATTGGGGTTCTCAAACTAAGGTCAAATTGTTTTGATTCTGTTCAGGCAACTCTCGGTCCTAAGGAAACCTTCACCGAGGGCTAAGGGTCCTAGCTTCTATTCATTTAATCACAATGCAAACCCGAGCTTATTCACCCGTTCATTCCCATGACCCGAAAGGTTTTGCAAAAGAATTTTTGTTCTAATTAGAAATCTTATAGTGGCTCCCTTCTCAAAACAATTTTCGATCTTTCACCAATTTTTGATTCTGCAAGTCGAGTCGTGGGGCTTTGCACCCTAGAGGATTAAGCGCGAATCATTGACTTCGAGTGAGCTACTGGCACATGTCGCACCAGTGGGTTTGGTCTAGTTTCTTTTGCAATTTATTTGCTACGGTCCACTATGAGACTAGCAGGGACTACCCAATCGTCCTCGAGAGCTTTGAGGTATCGATTCCTGACAGCCCGCAACTAGCCCCACCCTCCAAGCTTAGCTACTGGCACATGTCGCACCAGGGAGGTCGGTCCGGTTTTTACACAATTTTTGCTACTAGCTCCGCCCCCAGAGTTTGTGGTTAAGTTGGTGTAAAGAAGTCTCATCGCTCCTCGTTTTCACAACTATTTTAAATTGTCCAATTTGAGGTTGCTTGTTGGTGATTCAAGCCTTAAAGCAATTTCATTCACGAGACAGGGTTCACTTTGCAATTTCTAAGGATAACAAAGTCTTTCTTCAAAATCAAGCGGTTTCACAAGTCCGTTCACTCGGCGAAAGTTTTCAGTTTTGACTAACTCATGTTCAAATGATTCTTAAGCAACCATGTTTTGGACCCAAAAGCACTTAGTTTCGAAATCCCTCGGCCCATTGGTACTCAAACAAACCCAAAATGCCTCAACAACTAGAGTTTTCGAAATCCAAATCAAGATTTTTAGAAAAGAAGTTAAACACTGAGTTTTTTGCAATGAATAAGTATCAAGAAGAGCTTAACTATGCTTAAAATCAAGTTCTTAACCCTCAGAAACAGTTTAAAAACGATCGTGACTCACTTCAGAGAAAACAAGGAAGAATTCGGACCGAATTCAGATGAATTCGGACCGAATTGGACGTTCTGTTAAAATTCAGCTTAGCAGTTCGGACCGAATTCATCTGAATTCGGACCGAATTCGAGGTTCTGTCCAGAAATTTCTCAACACGCACAGGAATTCGGTCCGAATTCAGATGAATTCGGTCCGAATTAAGGTTTCTGTTTTGCGAAAATTTTTCAGAAAACAAGCAATTTGACGAATTTTTCAAGAGAATAAGGGTTTGTTTCGTTTTTCCTCCCCCCCCAAACTTAAATAAGGCATTGTCCCCAATGCAACACAGAGAAAAATAAAATAGGAGGGAAAAAGGAAACCAACCGGATCAGAAGAAAGAGAAATCATGCCCGCCTGAGGTGCGCGCGGGCTCATCATCCGAGTAGTGAGGAGGGTTGGTGAAGATGTCGTAGGGGTCGATGTCTTGCTCTGGATAGTACGGCTGTGGGGCATTGTCTTGCCAATAGCCGTGCTCGTAGCGGAAATTCCATTCGGCTTGGTTTTGTTCGATGACATCAACACGCTCGTTGAGACGAGCGATTCCCTCTGCATTTTCTGCTGCTAGGCGTCTTGCCTCACGTGCATCCTCTCTAGTGGAGATAGAGAGGTTCATGAATTGAGAGAACCAAGCCGGTTGGTCTTGAGGCATGCCATGAGACTGAGGCATTTGTGGCGTGGCCTGTGGTTCCTCTTCCATGGGCATGGGCCCTTGTGCTTCGGCTTGACCTGCCGGTACTTGGTGGGGTGGGAGGAGCCAAGTTTCAGGCCGGTAATCAACCGGCGCAACATAGGGTAAATCGAGGTCGGGGCGACCTTCCATTTGCAACTTGTATTGAATATCCCCGTCCTCCCTCACTATTCTTATGAAATGGACATCCGAGAACCATTTCAAATTCATGAGACGGGGTCCAGAACACGTCTCTGTGGTATTAATCTCAATCCCCTTGTCTCTAGCAATCAAAGTAACATACGCCCCCATTGTAATGCTCCCCCCGGTCCTTCCCTTGTCCCGTACATTACCCCAATGCATAGCCATTATCATGGAGAGATAAGGCTTGACGGGGTTTGGCCTCAACATGTGGTCAATGAGACGACCCTCGTCATCATTCAATTGGTTGGAGGACTCACCTCGCGCAAAAATTGTTTGGGCTAGAACCCTCTGTAGGATGCGGATGGAGGGGTGTTGGATGAACCGTGCCTTGTATCGCAGCGGCAGTTGCTGCCCGGTGATTGCCTTCCACAAATCCAACTTGCCGTGAGGCCATTCGTTTCGGTAGAGAGGGGCCTCGTCCACGGAGTCGGCATCGAACCCCATGATAACATCCAATTCATCGGAGAAAATGCGGTGGGTCTCATTTGAGAGTCGGAACTTGATGTAATTGCATTTCTCCGTCTCATCGTACTTGAGCCTTAGAGAGGAGAGGAACTCGAGAGTCGGTAGGCGATAGGTTTGGAAGTTGTGGTGCCAGAATTTTGTGCTAAAGCCGATGGAGCCAGTGAGCTGCACCAAGTCTTCGGCTACACCCAATGTCTCTAAGGTGTTGAGACAGACGAGACGGGTGTTTTCAATGGCTCGGTCTAGAAGAGCTTGGAGGTAGTGGAGCATGCGGCGGGTGGGTATGGAGAAGCCAAGTTGCCGCTCGAGAGGACGTGCCTCTGGATCATAGTGGCTGTTCTCGTCCTCCGGGTCGGAGTCGTAATCGACTTGGAGAGAGGGTCGCGGTTTCGGTTGCTTGGATGGGGTGCGGCGGGAGGACTCGCCTTGGGCTTGTTTCCTCTTGCCTTTGTCCTTCCCGGAGCCGGATGAACCGCGGGTGACTCGGCCCGACATGTTGTATTGAGGTTGGGAGGTGCAAACGGGTCAAGCGGGTCGGCTTTGTTAGGGTTGAAAGAGAGAGAGATAGGGGGAGTGAAGGGTACCACGAGAGAGAGAGTGAAGAGGAGAGGAGAAAGGTGGTCCGATCTAGCGGAGCGGGTGGGTGTAGGGGTGGCGCGGCTAGGAGGAGCGGCGGCCGAGAGAGAGGGGTTTTAGGAGGAGTGGGTTTTTGGTTTGTGTTGGGTTCGGTCGAATGGGAGAGAAGGAGGGGACGAAGGGAGAAAAGAGGGGGGGGACGGGTCGGGTCTGGGTCGGATCCGAAAATAATTTTTTTTTTTTTTTTTTTTTTTTTTTTTTTTTTTTGGGCCTGGGCTTGCCTTTGTTTGTTGTTGGGCCCCCCCCCCCAAACTTGAATTTTCCATTGTCCTCAATGGTATTCTAGGGCTGTCCTCAATGGAATTGTCGAGATTTGAGATTCAAGACTTCGATTCGGACTGATTCCATGGGATTCGGGCCGAATTCACCCCCTTCTCTGAAAATCGGAAAATAAGATTGGCATTAGTTTCGGATGTCTTGGCAGGAAACCCAAACTAAATAAGTGTACTATATTAAGCGTTAGAGCAAAAAGATAAATAAGAGATAAACGTTAGCGTTAGAGAAATCTAATAAATAATTTAAGATGCGAAGAAATTTGAAATAATGAAATTAAAACAAAGAGAGAGAAAGTGAGAGAAAATCTTGGGTTGCCTCCCAAGTAGCGCTTCTTTAAGGTCATTAGCTTGACCCTCAGTCGACTCAAAATTCGGGTGGATCGAGAAGCGAAACGACTCTTGCTTCTCCTATTTCGTGATTGGCGATGTAGTGCTTCAGGCGCTGTCCGTTGACCTTGAAAGGTTCGCAATTCTTGTCGCATATGTCCACCGCTCCAAAAGGATAAACTTTCGCGACTCGGAATGGTCCGGACCATCTTGATTTGAGCTTTCCAGGGAAGAGCTTGAGTCTCGAATTGAATAGCAACACTAGATCGCCTTCCTTGAATTCCCGCCTTGAGATATTCCTATCATGCAACAACTTCGTTTTTTCTTTATACAACTTTGCATTTTCATAGGAATGGAAACGTACCTCATCTAGCTCATGTAAGTCCAGGATTCTCTTTTGGCCTGCTGCATGCAAGTCCATATTGAGGGTACGGATCGCCCAAAGCGCTTTGTGCTCGATCTCAACCGGTAAGTGGCAGGGCTTGCCATACACCAATTTGAAAGGGCTCATGCCGATCGGGGTTTTGAAAGCGGTTCTGTATGCCCAAAGTGCATCGTCGAGCTTCATGGCCCAATCCTTTCGTGTTCGCGTCACCGTCTTTTCGAGAATGCTCTTGATCTCACGGTTTGAAATTTCGACTTGACCACTCATTTGCGGGTGGTAGGGAGTTGCCACCTTGTGTGTAACACCGTGTCTCTTTAAGAGGTTGTCGAATTGACGGTTGATGAAGTGCTTGCCTCCATCGCTTATCACGGCCCTGGGGACACCAAAACGAGGAAAAATTATCCTTGAAAAGAGTTTAATTACCGCTTTTGAGTCGGCTGCCTTGCATGCGATCGCCTCGACCCATTTGGATACGTAGTCCACCGCCACCAAGATGTACTCATTTCCGTAGGAGGAAGGGAAGGGTCCCATAAAGTCGACGCCCCAAACGTCAAAGACTTCCACCTCTTGAATCGGGTTGAGAGGCATCTCGCTCCGCTTCGATATGTTTCCCGTCCTTTGACACTGATCACAAGACAAAACAAAGGAACGAGCATCTTTAAACAAAGTGGGCCAGTAGAGACCAGATTGCAATACCTTAGCGGCCGTCTTGGAGAAAGAGGCATGTCCTCCATAAGCTGAGGAATGGCAGTGAGCGAGAACGGGTCGGACTTCCTCGTAAGGAATGCATCTGCGGTAGACATCATCGATGCCCAACTTGAACAGGTAGGGCTCCTCCCAAAAATAGTACTTGGAGTCCGATTTGAGCTTCTTTCTTTGTTGGTAAGTCATTTCGGGAGGCAGCGCACCGCTAGCCAAGTAATTGGCCAAATCTGCGTACCAGGGTGCCCTGAATTCGGACCGAATTGGCTGGAATTCGGTCCGAATTCCAGGCTGAGAAATCCTGTCGGCAGCTCCAGAGGAAGGAATTCGGTCCGAATTAGGTGGAATTCGGTCCGAATACTGGCATGAGAAAATTTCTGAAAATCCAGAGGCTTCAATTCGGTCCGAATTAGGGGGAATTCGGTCCGAATTACAATGAATCATCATCAGATGTTCGTCTGGGAACGATTCGTTGATCGGTAGCTCTTTCCCTTCGCTATTTTCAACATGTAATCGCGACAAATGGTCGGCCACCGAGTTTTCTGAGCCCTTTTTGTCCCTTATTTCGAGGTCAAATTCTTGAAGGAGTAGAATCCACCTTATTAGCCTCGGTTTCGCATCCTTTTTGCCCAAAAGATAACGGATTGCAGCATGGTCTGTGAACACTATCACTTTTGATCCCACAAGGTAGGATCTGAATTTGTCGAGGGCAAAGACGATGGCAAGCAACTCCTTCTCCGTGGTGGTATAGTTCAGTTGAGCTGGGTCGAGCACCTTGCTCGCGTAGTAAATCGCCACGGGTTTCTTGTCTCGCCTCTGACCGAGAACGGCTCCCACTGCATAATCACTGGCGTCACACATGAGCTCAAAAGGCATGGACCAGTCCGGAGGTTGCAAAATTGGTGCGGTGATAAGAGCTTTCTTCAGTTCCTGAAAAGCATGGAGACAATCATCATTGACAACAAAATCGATATCTTTTATCAATAGATTAGTGAGAGGTTTAGCAATTTTCGAGAAATCTTTGATAAAGCGACGGTAGAAGCCGGCATGTCCAAAGAAACTTCGCACGTCCTTTACGTTGGATGGCATTCCGAGCTTCTCGATCACTTGAACTTTCGCTTTGTCGACCTCGATTCCGTTTGCCGTGACCACGTGTCCCAGCACGACTCCCGTCTGTACCATGAAATGGCATTTTTCCCAATTCAAGACAAGATTGACTTCTTCACAACGCTGTAAAACTTTAGAGAGGTTAGTCAAACAAACGTCAAACGAAGTACCATAGACGGAAAAATCGTCCATGAATACCTCCATAACATTTTCAATCAAATCAGAAAATATGGCCATCATGGCACGTTGGAAAGTTGCTGGTGCATTGCACAGTCCAAAAGGCATTCTCCTATAAGCAAATGTACCGTATGGACAAGTGAATGTGGTCTTTTCTTGGTCATCAGGGTGGATGGGTATTTGGAAGAAACCAGAATAACCATCTAGGTAGCAAAAATAAGAGTGAGAAGCAAGTCTTTCGAGAAGTTGGTCGATGAATGGCAAGGGAAAATGATCCTTGCGAGTGGCAGCATTGAGTTTACGGTAGTCGATGCACATGCGCCATCCCGTCACCACTCGGGTTTGGATCAGCTCGTTTTTCTCATTTTTCGCCACGGTCGTCCCACCCTTCTTTGGGACGACATGGACTGGGCTGACCCACTTGCTGTCCGAGATCGGGTAGATAACTCCAGCGTCGAGGAGCTTGAGAATCTCCTTTTTAACAACCTCTTTCAGGTTGGGGTTAAGCCTCCTTTGAGCCTCGATGGTTGGTTTGTGGTCGTCTTCCATCAAGATGCGATGTGTGCAGAAGGATGGATGGATGCCTTTCAAGTCCCCAATCGAGTACCCGATCGCCTTTCGATGTGCTTTTAGTTCCTCCAAAAGCTTCCCTGTTTGCTCATCATCCAAAGCAGCGTTAATAATAACAGGGTAGGTTTGATTTGGTCCGAGAAACTCATACCTTAAAGTGTCGGGCAGGGGCTTTAATTCGACTTGAGGTGGCTGAACAGGGGCTGGAATTCGGTCCGAATCAGGATGAATTCGGTCCGAATTCTCACAGGAGAAAATTTCAGGAATTCCAGAGCCATCAATTCGGTCCGAATTGGATGGAATTCGGTCCGAATTGATGGTGTTTTGTGGTTCTGGCTCTTCTGTCGCCTCTCCCGTCGATTCCTCCACCGCTATTACTTCTTGTATTTCGCTGAGGAACTCGTGGTAAGTCGTGAGAGCATCAAGGTACCGGTCTTCGAGTCGCTTTTCGATCGGAATCTCCTCCACATCGATTTGGTAGCAAGACTCGAGCTGGTTTGAGCATTTCATAGCTTGGTCGATGGAGTATTCCCATTGCTCACCACCGACTCTCACCAGAATGGTCCCGTCTCTTATGTCCATCAAGATACCTGCAGTTCTAAGGAAGGGGCGTCCCAAAATGATGGGAACATCCTCGTCTTCCTCCATGTCCATTATCACAAAATCACCAGGTACAAAGAATTTACCGAGCTTGACTGGGATGTCCTCGATCTCACCAATGGGCAGTCGGATTGACGAATCTGCGAGTTTGAGAGTGGTGTTTGAAGGTTTCAATCTCCCGATGCCGATCCGGTCGAACACAGATTTGGGCATCAAGCTCACGCTTGCTCCATTGTCACACAGGGCCCTTTTGATCTGAGCTCCACCAATAGTGCACGGTATGGTGAATCTACCCGGATCGTCCATCTTGACGGGCATCTTCTTTTGAATCACCATGTTGCAATGCTCTGTAATCCCTGCACTTTTGAACTCTTCTAAAAGAAATTTGTGAGTAATCAGATCTTTTAAGAATTTGGCATAAGAGGGAATCTGAGTAATTGCATCAGTGAAAGGAATGGTGATTCTCAAACCCCTAATTACCTCTAAGAACCTTTTAAACTGCTCGTTTACCTTTGCTTTGGCCAATCTTTGAGGAAATGGGGCCTTTATGCGTTGATCGGGAGCCTTCAGCAGTGGATTCGGGGCAGATGTACGTTTGGCCCCTTCGAATTCGGTCCGAATTGGCTCCGATTCGGTCCAAATTAGAGGTTCTGGAATTTGCTGCGCTCCAATTCGGACCGAATTAGATGGGATTCGGTCCGAATTCGCTTCAGGTCCAGCTGCAGATGCGACCTTCGGCTGGACTTCTTTGGGCATAGGTGGGTCCTTGTATTGGGTGCCACTCCTGAGCGTGTGCACTGCGTTGATCTCCGCGCGAGGGTTTGGCTCGGGTTGACTTGGGAGCTTCCCTTGTTCGCGAGTGTTTTGAGATGCAAAGAATCCCTCGATCATCTTTTCCACTCGCGAGGCGGCTCCGGCCTCTTTTTGGAGTTTGGCCATTCCATCAAGGAGCTTCTCATTTAAGGCATTTTGAGTCTCAACAAAGTGTTCGAGCTCAGGTGTAACGTAGGGTTTTTTTTGAAAATTCTGCCCTCGATCGTTGTTGGGCAGGGGACCTCGATTTTGATTCGGTTGAGGTGGGTTTCCAGGACGGTTGTTGTATATTCTCCTCGGGACAAACCCGCGGTTTTGAAAATTGCCTTGGTTACCACCGGTCTCATTATTCCCATTAACTCCTTGGTACCAGTTACGGACATCCTCAAAGGAATTGACTTCCTCTGGTGCGGGATCTCCGTATTGGAGAGGGCAATCTGGAGATTTGTGCCCTTCCTCCCCACACACTCCGCACTCTTTCGAGAGCAAGTGAGTGCCACTAATTGATTGCATCTTAGCAAGCTCGGCCTCGAGATAAGCGATTCTGTCGCGAGTGTCTTGTACTTCCTTAACCTCGTGTCGGATTGGGTTGCCTCTCGACGGGTTAGGTGCCGGCCAATTGTAGTGCAGCGCACATCTCTCAATGGCTGCACGTGCTTGCTCCGCATCGAGCTGCGTGAAACTTCCACCTGAAAGAGCATCAACATTCACTTTAATACCATCATAAAGACCGTTATAGAATGAATGGATGGTCAACCAATCCTGAATTCCATGGTTAGGACAAGAGTTCTCTAGGTCTCTAAACCTTTCCCAAGCTTCCCTATACGATTCATCACCCCTTTGTTTGAAATTTGTGATTTCCCTCCTAATTTCAAAAGCTCTTTTTGCTGGAAAATACCGTTCAAGGAAAATACTAGCCATGGCTTCCCAACTATCTATTGACCCTCTTTTCAGTGTGTTGTACCATTTTTTTGCCTTATCCCTAAGAGAGAAATGAAACAAGAGAAGTCTAATAGAATCTGGGGAAACCCCGTTAAATTTCAACAATTTGGTGCAATCAAGAAAAGCTTGTAAGTGTGCATGCGGGTCCTCTTGGTCAGCCCCATAAAATTGGTTTTGTTGCACGAGCGCGACATGCGCAGGGTTGATCTGCATGTTATTTGCGGCGATTCCTCTAATAACAATCGGTCCATCCACGTCTTGGACTCGAGGGGCAGAGTGCTCGCGAAGAGTTTTGTGTGGCCCCTGAGCTTCGTCGGGATTAACCGGTGCTCCATGGATGCTACCGCCGTCATTGAAATTTCCATTGCGCTCTTCCTCGAAGACGAGTCGCTCTTGCTCGAGGGCGAGTCGTTCTTGGAGAATCCTTTGCTGTGTGGCCTCTAACTCAAGGCGTAGAGCCTCAAGTTGCCTAGCTTCATCAGTTCGATCGGCCATTGGAACGCTTGTTCCTTCGCCCGTCTGCAGATTCTGCAGGAATTCGGTCCGAATAGGATGGAATTCGGACCGAATTGGACTCTCTGGAATTTGCTGAGTCTCGATTCGGACCGGATTGGGCGGAATTCGGTCCGAATTCGGTGCTGGTTGTTGTTGCTTCTTCCCCTTGCGAGCAGCGGCTTGCGTTGTGCTCGAGCTAGAAGCTTCGTGAGGGTTGTCTCCCTTACCCCTTAGGTTGTATTCGTGTGGAATTTGGGGTTGGGTGTTTCTTGATCCTCTAGCCAGTGTTAACCTACACACAAGAGATACAACAACAAATGTACCGAATGAGTAAAAAGAATAAAAGAATGAGTCTAGTCTCTAATTACTTTAATAAGAAATAATATCATAACGCCATCCCCGGCAACGGCGCCATTTTGATCGAGGGTGTGAACCAAGGTCAAACAAATAAATCCTTGTACTCGACTAGTCGCTCGTAGTAGAGTAAAGGTGTCGAACCCACAGAGATGGATATGAATATTATTCTTATTATTTCGTTAAATCTAGACAGTAAAAATTGAGAGGAGATTTGTAGCTCAAATTGAACAAATTAAAGGAAGATAAAATTATGCAATTGCAAGTAACAAGAGTATGCAAAACAATTGAAATAAATATTTTTGGGGTTTTCTAACGGATAGAGATATGATAATAAAAACGCCTTAGGGTTCGATTTCACTTAGAACTGGCCACAGGGTCGCAAGACCTAGCACTTTCGTATTCGGCCTTGCTATTCCACTGTGTGAATGCTATGGTCTACCGTTTCGTTGATTTATTCAAGCCAAGGATCCATCTAGCCAAATCTAACTCCCTAACCCTCCGCTTTCGCCTATCGGGTACGGTATTTGGAATGGGATCTAGTGTTGAATAACCCTCATCGAGTGTATTGCACCCCCAACTTTCGTTGTTCGGTGGACTTACTCGAGTTTACCAATGGTGTTCTACGAGGTATCTAGTTAGATTTTCGCCTAACTAGAAACGTTTACTTTTGGTTAATAATTGGTCGACTTTCGCCATTGACCTACCTCGAAATACTTGCACAGGACTCGATTAATATAATGTAAAGAAGTTCCCAACAAATGCGCGCGTACAAAAGTCGAGCAATACAAGTAGTAAACAGTTCAAACACAAGCAGTTTCAATCAAAATCCCAAGGGTAATTGACTTCATCCATCAACAAAACAAATAAACCAAGCAAAACCTAGATCTAAGCTACATCGTTCCCTAAAGCAAAGAGTTTTTAGCCTAACATACTAAGAGTAACAGTGCAAATAACAGAATATAGAACTAAACAATCCATAAAACCAGAAAATAGAGGAATCAGTACTAGAAATGCACAAATAAACCAGTTTCTGAGATAAAACTACTGCCAAATGCACAAGAGAAGGTAGGGAATCCGTCGGAGCAGCAAGCAACAGCTCTTACTTCGTCTATGTCCCCTGTCTCAGTCGCACAAGCCAAGGAAAGGAGCCAAAAACCAGATCCAGATCTGCTGGGGAGGAAGGAGAGAGAGCATGGAATGAAGAATGGCCCCCTCTATACAAGGAAGGCGCCTATAACATCCCCCAGCAGCTGTCACATTCAATTCCCCTCAATTTGGGCGGAAATCGAGGCTTCCAAATGGAGAAAACGCCTCCAGAATGCTGCCAGAACGCTTTCCATCTATAGCAATTCGGTCCGAATTAGGAGGAATTCGGACCGAATTGATGTCGCTGGATTTCAGAAGATCAGTCTGCACAGGAATTCGGTCCGAATTCAGGGGAATTCGGTCTGAATTGCAGGGTCTGGTTCGCGAAACGCCTTGATTCGAGCGGGGCTACTTCATTGGGCTGAGTTGGGGCTTGGTCTAGGCTAGGCATGAGTCATCTAGCACCTGAATTGCTGCTTTCCTTGCTGGTTTCCTTGGATTCCTACAAATAAGATCAAAGTGCAAAAGGCAGTGCCAAAACTGGCAAAGAAAGGCAAAAACAGCAATAAATCAAAGCTTTAGTCACGATTTCGATGTAAAGTCCGGTCAAAATAGCAATATAAATATGAGATATCAAAAAGTTGAAATAAAGAAAAAACATCGACAAGAGCCTGCTCCTCACGAGCCAGTTCTTCACAAGCCAGCCAACATAGTGCACCACTCGGTATGTGTCATCGAGATAACCGAGGGCACATTAGAAAAAAACGAGCAACACAAAAAGAATGGGATTGGAGGAAGTTCATCCTCAGTCGCTGGGGCAAGTCAAACAACACTTGAAAGATTGGAAGAGTTATTAAGAGAGCAAAGCAATGAGATTGCCTTTCTCAAACAAGAGATGTATCATGAGGCAGCCACAAGAGCAACAGGTTATAATGACTTACGCGTTGAGTGGCATGATATACGCTATGAACTTTATATGCTAAGACAAGAAAATAAGGAGAATCGCCAGGAGATGGCAACACTCTGGGAAGAAAATAAGAAGATGAGAAAGTTCCTGAAGTCATTGCAAGAGGTGAGTGATGGTCTCTTGAAATCTTCGAAGAAACAACCCAGAAAACCATATCCCATCGAATATGAGATAATGCCATACCCCAAAAACTACATGATTCCAGCATTCAGATTTTTTACGGGGGACAACATTCAGAGAGGTGATGTTGATCGGCATTTGGCAAACTTTCTCGTGACTTGTGGCGAAATTGCTGGGAATGATGCTTTAATGTTAAGGCAATTCTCGTCGAGTCTTACAGGGCATGCGTTCGAGTGGTACCTGTCCTTAGAAGATGATAGCATCAAGACTTGGGACGATATGGTCGATGCATTCAGAGCTAAGTTTGACAAGGCATCTGTCACTGAAACACATGATCGGGAATTGCTAACCATGCCGAAGTCTGAAACAACAACTTCAGCAAAAGCAACCTCGAAAAAGGAGATCCTAGTGAAGGGCAGCAGCAGTGAAACACCTCGACAATCTATTTCTCTAACTGAGAGGAAGGGAAGACCGTATTCTTTTCGAAAGGATAAGGTTATGGAGTTATTTCCTTTGACCATAACACACGGGCTCCAGCTACCAATAAGCAAGCGTCCAGGAGATGTAGAAAGAATGCAAGGTTCCAAATTTTGTGTATACCATAGGGTGGTGGGACACATGACTGAAGATTGCTGGGTATTCAAGGATTGGATTGAAAACCAATATCAAGCAGGCGTGCTACCTCTTCCTGAGCATGTTCTCCAAACTCCTGCGCCTCATAAGTAGGATGACATAAGATGTATTCAGGCATGTGTTTGAACTACCATAAACCATTTTGAATATCCTCGTACTCCCTTTGAAGTCTTTATGGACTTTAACAAAATCTAGAACCGTTTTGAACCTCATATCCATAATAAAAGCCCAACCCAAGAAATTATTAGTCGCCAATAAGAATCCAATAAACCCTAAAACCAACGGAGTATGACAACAAAAATCTATTAAACCCAAAAACAAGTACATAATCCAATAAAGTCTCGAATAAAACCCACTTTACCAAAAACAAACCAAAACCTACACAGATCTTACCTACAATAAAGCCTAACTCAATAAAACCCAAAACTCCATTAAAAATCCACCAAAAGCCCATGACAAGAGCCTATTAAGTCCAAAACCATGTACGTAGCCCAATAAAATCTTAGAATAAAGTTCAACAAAAACGTTAGGATCCAATAAAACTCAAAATCTTAACTCAACCTTTCAAAACTCAAAAACCTTAACTTAACTTTTTAGCCCAAAACCTAAGAAGCAAGGTATTATGTCTCGTCGGGCTAATGCTTGAAAGGGTGTTTCGTTCTTTTGAACATCATGGAACATTCCTTTGCAAGGTCCTAAATAAATAAGCCAATTGTAGATAAATAAAATCCAATAAAAGTTCTCAACATTAGGTAGGAACTTGTCCCGCCAGGCCTAAGTGTAAAGGAGTGTCCCTGTCCTTTTGGACGTTCATAGGGCATTTCCAATACAAAAGCCTACATTACTTTCATAATGAGTCGCATATCCAAGAAGTAGAATAGGAGTTCCTTTTGCGACCGATGACGGATTCTTATGATTCTCGAGGGCGCAAAGCTATGTTACTAATATTGTTCGCACTGTTGAGATAGTTACAAGAGAAGGAATAACACTGGGGCAAGAGTGAGTAATCAGCCATATTGAAGCACAAGCCGACGGCCATTTATGCTGGGGCAGCCATAAAGCATACAAGACAAGCAAAAACGAAGAGTAAAAGAAGTGAAGGTGCAATAGAAAAGAGGAGGTCAAGAGCCTTCCATCAAAAGAAGATACACCACTACAACATCACATAAAGAAGCCTAATACAAGAGAAGCGGAACAACAACAGATAGCAACTAAAGGAATACAAAGTAAAGATCTAAGAGCGCCCTAAGAATGACACTGGGGCAAGGCAAGTCGAGATAGCCGTTCACTCTGGGGCAGCAACGGCTTCATCAGCTACAACCGCAGCTCCACCACCGGCCAAGTTGTTAAGAGTCGCGAAGATAGCCTGGAGTATTCCTTCCAAAACATCAAAGCGGGCATTCAATTCCTCAAAGCGCTGGTCAATCAAACCCCGAATTGAGACAGGGGCAGGATTGTCAAGAGCCATCATGGCAGAATCGTCATCCGGTGGAGAATCAACTTCCATAGGGCCGTATTGATTGGGAGCCGCATCAGGAAGCAAGATGTAGTCATTCACAGGCTGGCTGGGATCAGAAACCAACATGTCCATTGAAAATTTAACCCATCCAATGAGTGGCAATGAAAGAAGAAGATTGAAGGGTTGTGCCACATCAGCATCAGAAATATGGTTGCCCCATAACATCTCAGACACGCGGATGCGGGCCCTAAGCATGAGAGCCACAATGAGATGGCCATAAGGAAGTGGTCCACGGTCGGATATAGCCACTTGGTGCATGTGGAAAAGAATTATATGAGCCAGGTTGATTGGCCATTGCTTCTGAATCAAATTGCGGAGGTAGAAGAGGCTCCTAGGTTTGGCAAGATGGGTCATAACCCCTTGGGGAAAGATGATGTCATTAACTACTAGAAAAAGATGCCTGAAGATCACACCAAAGGATTTATAAGGAGAAAATAAAAGGAAAGGGAGATAGAAGGAAGAAATAAGAAAAGAAAAGAAGAAGGAGAAAAGAAAAGAAAAGAAAAGAAAGAAAGGAAGAAGAAGAAGAAGAAGAAGAAGAAGAAGAAGAAGAAGAAGAAGAGAAAAGAAAAGGAAAGAAAGATAGAAAGAAGAAAGAAGTAAGAAGAAGGAGAAAATAAAAGGAAAGGGAGATAGAAAGAAGAAAGAAGAAAAGAAAAGAAGAAGGAGAAAAGAAAAGAAAAGGAAAGGAAGAAAGGAAGAAGAAAGAAGTAAGAAGAAAGAAGAAAAGAAAAGGAAGAAAAAAGAAGAAAGAAAATGAAATAAGGAAGAAAATGAAATAAAGAAGGAAAAGAGAAATATAAACAAGAAAGCGATGAAAAGAAGAAAGAAGAAAGAAGTTAAAGAGAAAGATCAAATATCGACCTCAAATGTCGAATCCTAAATATCAAACGAGCGTAGAGCTTGTCTTTGGTATTGGAAGTGTAGTAGGCAACAAAGAACCTCAATGTTCATGTCCTCTACATCGACCTCAATGTCGAAAAGGCAACGAAAGAACCCTCAATGTTCATGCCTTCTCAATCGACCTCAATGTCGAAGAGACAAAAGAGAACTTCAATGTTCTAAGTTTTCAAATATCGACCTCAATGTCGAAAAGGCAACAAAGAACCTCAATGTTCATGCCTTCTCAATCGACCTCAATGTCGAAGAGACAAAAGAGAACTTCAATGTTCTAAGTTTTCAAATGTTCTAAGATTCTAAGATTTCAAATGTTCTAAGTTTTCAAATGCTCTAAGTTTTCGAAAAAATTCTAAGTTTTCAAATGTTCTAAGTTTTGAACTACTGACCTCAATGTCGAAAAGGCAACAAAGAACCTCAATGTTCATGCCTTCTCAATCGACCTCAATGTCGAAGAGACAAAAGAGAACTTCAATGTTCTAAGTTTTCAAATATCGACCTCAATGTCGAAAAGGCAACAAAGAACCTCAATGTTCATGCCTTCTCTATCGACCTCAATGTCGAAGAGACAAAAGAGAACTTCAATGTTCTAAGTTTTCAAATGTTCAAAAGTTCAAAGTTTTCAAATGTTTAAAGTTTTCAAATATCGACCTCAATGTCGAAGAGCCAAAAGAGGACTTCAATGTTCTAAGTTTTCAAATATCGACCACAATGTCGAAAAGGCAACAAAGAACCTCAATGTTCGTGCCTTCTCTATCGACCTCAATGTCGAAGAGCCAAAAGAGAACTTCATTGTTCTAAGTTTTCAAATGTTCAAAGGTTTCAAATGTTCTAAGTTTTCAAGTATCGACCTCAATGTCGAAAAGGCAATAAAGAACCTCAATGTTCATGCCTTCTCTATCGACCTCAATGTCGAAGAAACACAAGAGAACCCTCAATGTTCTAGTCCTTAAAAATCGACCCCAAATGTCGAAAAGACACAAAAGAACCATCAATGTTCTAGTCTTCAAATATTGACCTAAATGTCAATTCCTAACTATGCGAAACTCCTTCTAAAAAGACTAGATGTACAAGAGTCTAGACCTATAGAAATTCCACAACCGAAAAAAAAACAATAACACCTTCAAAACCTCGATCCAACAAAAATCATACCCAAAACCAAGACACCCTAAAAAACCAATAAATCCCTCAATAAAGCCTTCAATAAACCTCTTAATAAAAGAGCCTCCATAAACTATCGATAAACCAAGACAAAATATCCAAACTCAACAAAAAACCATATCCAAAAACCAAAAATACCTTAAGTTTAATAAAGACCTAGATAAACCTTTCAACGAAGACCTCAACAAAGGACATGGACCTCCTAGATTCACTGTGTCATCACCATTCGCATCACCAAATTCGTTGCAAGAAAGGATCACCAAATCAACCATGATGGGACAATAGTCAATGCTCAACCACACCGGAGGCAAAGTCCAGGATTGAGTCGCACTGAGTCAATGCCGGGGCAGCTGATCAAAATCAGAGCAATTCAACATCAAAACAAAGGTTTATGATGGAGCGGTGAAAATTGGTTGGAGATGAAGGAGAGAAGTCTGACCTGAGTGAAATTGTAGCTTGTCGGAGGAGCTGCACGATCTGGTGTCTAACCCATCATCTACTTATGAGGAGAAAAGAGAAATGACCATGGGATGATGATAACAAAGAACAAGAGGCAATAGTTGCTGAGAGGAGAAAAGGTGAAGTGTTAAGATGCATACCAGTAGTCGTTGCGAGATGAGATGCTGTGCGAAAATAGGAGGAGGTAAGAGGCTCTCTGTTGTCCGAACAGAAAGGAAGAGATGAGAGTTGCTGTGCGAAAATAGAAAGAGGCGAAGGAGGGTTTTACTGAACGAATAAAAAAAGAGAGAGGAGATGGAACGGTTACCGTCTGATTAAGACCCGATAGACAGATCTAATCAAAGAAGTGAAATATTATCCATGTGCTAAACCCCCCCTCAAAACCCATTCAGCAATAGGCCAGGTCGAGACCAATGAGGATCCAATGGGGAAGGAAGGTTGATCTTCTGTGGTGAGAACTGTGCAGCTCATGGTGTGGCATGCATCAAAACCCAAAGAAAAATGATTCAAATGCAAAGAAAGTAGCCAAAACCTCTACATAAGATACCACCAGAATCAGTTGTTCCCATCCTAGAGCTGTCACAACTAATTCTGGTGGGGGGCATTTGTTTGACCCTAAATATTGATGCCAATTGATAGATTTTAATAATTCCATAAATACCCAATAAATCAAATAAACCTTCAACCGACTACGAAAAATACCAAATAAACTCCAAAAATGCCACAAAATTACCCAAAAATTCCTTGAGATTTATAGGAAATTATGGAGGCATCAAAACCCCAAAACCATCAACCGAAACCTCCAATTTTGCATAAAACCCTCTAAAAACCCACAAAATAAATAAAATAAATAGGAGGGCTATTTGGAAAAATAAATGATACCACTGGGTTCTCCATATTTTTTTGAGGTTGCACACAAAATATCATGCCAAAAAGACATCAGGAAAGGGTCCAAACAATTTATTTTGGATCAGCCAATTTGGAAATTCAATTAAAAGGATAAAATGGAGGTGGCCAGTCATTCAGAGAAATGGAGAGGAGGAAGACACGGGGTTTGAAATCCTCTCTCAGTAGAACATTATGGGCAGACCTGTTCTTTATAAACCACGCAGAAAAGGGAGGCCAAGACCTCACTGGTCTACCATAAACCAAGCGCAGGAGAAAAAAATATGAAGGGAGCCTTCTCCCCAACGGAGTCGGTTAAAAAGGAGAGAAAACCAGAAAAAGAAGGGGGGTTTCGAGAGAAAATTGGGAGGAATTGGCGAGAGCAAAGCGGAGCTGAAGCGAAGCACGACGGAGCTCAGGCGATCGGACCCCCATTGAAGACAATATCCTGAGAGAGAGAGAGAGGATTAGGTCTAGCCATTTGTAATAGGTGAGAGAGAGAAATTTGAGTGCTGTTTAGGCGTGAGAAGAGAGGACAAAGTGATTGTGCACAAATTGAATACAAGAAGGTAATGAGCTTTGACCTGATGTGCTTTGATGAGAGATATGTAAAAGAATTGATCAATTTTGTGTTGATTTCACGATTTCTTGATATTTCTGGGTCTGATCCTCTTTCTGATGGAATTGTGATGGTTAACGATAAAATTATGCTTTGTTTTCTCAATTCTCGTGCATAGATTAGTATTTACAGGGACTTGACTTGATTGATGATAAATTTAAAGATTACATAAAGAACTCGAGTCAGTCGTGTGAATCGTGACACTTGAATATAATCTTGATCTGATTTGTCCTTGTCAGAATTGTAAACAGATTGTTACTTATCTACAAGCTTTGATCTTGAATGAATTGAGTCGATAATCAGATAGGATTTTGGTCGTTATCATTGAATAATCGTATGAAACAGCCTAGTTTGTATTCTTTGAGAGGTTACTTAAAGTTGTGTATAGTCTAGTTATGAAAAGCCTCTATTTGTGTAAATATGGTCTGAAGTCAATTGAGTTACCTCTACCTTAATAGGTCCAGATGTGATAAGGTATAGTATCTTTGTTATTCATGCTACTTGCTGTTTGAATCCATGTGTGAATCGGTTGATAGAAATGCTATTGAGGCTGATGTTGTTGTCCAAGTCTGTACAAGTCAGGACTTAATTAAAATTCTCTTAGAATTTAAACAGTGTGTAATTGATTCAGTTAATCTAACATTTTGCTTAAATTAAGTGTAGTGATACTCAGAGACATTGGATATGATAGGGCATTTGTATGCCAATTAAGGAATGTACACAGTCAGTTCATATTAAAGTATCAAATTGGTGTTGTTTGTTAAGCTCCATTTCAAATTGGTGTTCCTCCTCCTGCCACAAGATAGAACGCCGTTCTATCTCCCCTTGTTACCAACCATCAGAGCCTGACTGAGACGCCGTCTCACATAGTCAGAATTTGATGAAATTCAAATCAAATTATCACCAAAAACAAGGGGAGGTGCTGTCCAATTTTCCCCAGAAATTGTGCATAATTAAAATAGTGAATAAGTTAATTTCTTAGGGTCCAATGTATAAAATACAGAATTTCATATCCCAATACTGTCTCCTTTCTTTAAATAGTATGCTTTAATTTATAGGAAGTAATGCAGTTTATGTGCAGTCTTGGTTGTACATTGCAGTGACATTTCAATAACACTTTGCATAGTACAGTGCAGTAGTTATCTTGTTGCAACATTTCATGACTTTGTGTGTTTAAGTATTAGGTTTTTACACTGAATGAATACATCTCTTATCTCTCTGTACACTAGTCACAAGAAATATTAAAAATGCTTTTCTTAATATTTATCAACTTTCACATGCTTAGATTCTGTGTAAGTTAGAATATAATGTTAAATAAGATGTCAGGTCTTAAATGATAGCTTAGAAATGGTTCTGTACAGCACCTATATAAAATAGGGGCTGTTATGTATAAATATTGGGTCCTATTCTAATCTGACGTCGTTTCTGTAGCATATTTAGGGCCAAGAACATGCTTGGATGTCTATTTTAATCCGTTGAAAGATAACATAAATTGTATAGATTATAATAAGCCTATAGATAATAAAGTTAGTCTGCAACCTTTGTGAAAAAATGAAATTGAGGACCTTTACATAAAATTGCCTCAATAATAGCATGGACAGCTGTAGCATGATGTATGTAACTGTATAAAGTCAATTTTCCCACTTTAGAAAGTTCATTAGCAAATAAAACAGCAAATAGGATTGCATTCTAGGGGTATTTCTGGAAACCGTTTGAAAAACTCATGTTAAGCTATAAGCATCTCAATAAAAAACACAACCTGATGATGTCTCTATGCATGTAGTGTGGGGTATTTTTATCTAATTCTATTATGTCTGAATGAGGTCCAGTTTCTTTACATTTGTAACTTTTACATTTCCATAACATGCTAAATCCTGGTTAATGATAGATTCTGTCTCTTAAAAAAGTACATTTTGGAAAATCATAAGTAATATGAAGAGTAGTTTAGGTAGTCGGGATACAAACTAGATATAAAAATATATATTTCATTTTATACGTCAAAAGGTAAAGGAATGTGTATATCCTGTTGCACTCAATTTCACTTTACTGACTAGTTTTCCTCTTTGTTACAACAGGTACTTACAAGGCATTTGAAGATTTTGACTTTGTTGCATGTAATAATAGAATTTGAATAATAGGGATTTGACATGATATAAATTTGTAAATGTCTTAAGCAATTCAGAATTGAATTCTTTCTCTGCTAAGCTGCATGTGCAGATTTGTGTATAAACGTTGTATTAAAGATGTTAGAAATGCATACTAGCACTTGGTGTCTATAATCTATTCATATCTGTTAGTGATATATTAATATGTGTATGTATATATGTCAGACCCAAAGGGTGTATAACCTTAGGTGTATGCAATAATCAACCATGCTCAAATGTGATATGTTGAAATGTTGAGAACTCAAGTTAGCAGCCGAATGACAATTGTTGTATAAATGCATATGTAAGAAAATATACAGACTTGGTAAGAAAAGGCCAAAGTTAATGGTTATATTAATTCCTGTGTCTGTCCTTTCATTGTACCTAATATCGCTTGTACCACCCCTCACTGGTACCTACACCTCATCCATGTTTATATCAATAGACTTTTAGTCGGTATCAAGACTTCAACATGATCCCTATACCGGAACTAAACCCAATCCCCATATCCATTCTTTTATACTGATCCTTCACTGGTTACTGTACCTGTCACCTCCCGTACCACTTCATGTTACCTCCGTACTTATACTTTCATTATACAGAAGTTCAATAACTGCGCTTAAACCAATGCTAAGGTTTGATACCTTATACTGGCCTGTCATTGACGCCTCAATCCCATCACCGGTACCACTGTCTAAACCCATACTTGCCTCACTCCTTATACTGAACCGACAATATCAATGCTACATCTCTAGCCTTCACTGTATCGATTCTCAAAATTAAAGTTTACATCCCTGTACCGGTTTGTTTTTGTACCAGTATGAAAGCTCAACTCAATCACATATATTAAGTATTTATTTGTTAACACAAAAAAATATATGCAAATAGTACCCTTTTGCTGGTGCCGAGACATAGCTAAACTTACTCGAAATCTTAAACCCATGGAAACTGAACTTAAACAAAATAAAGTAACAATTTTTCTGAAATAGCATCAAAAGTAGAAAATTTGTCAAAATAACCTTAGAACTCTGAAAACTAAAGTAAATCAAATATTTTGTTATTCTAATTCAATATTTTTAACATTTTAAGGTCTCGATATGAAAAATCATTAAATTAGCAATCTCGTGAACTCTTGAAGTACCTCATCATTAAAATAGTAAATATCATGGAAGTACCAAGTACAATCAATCTTTCATAAGGAAATTTTATATAAAAAAAAAGGGATTTCAAAAGAAAGAAATGAAACACAAGCGAAAATAAAATAAAAATGAACTTCAAAAGGATATTTCCAAATAAAGTATTTTCAGATTAATATCTTTAAAAATAGAAATAAAAAAGTGAAAAGAAATTTAAAAGAGTAAAATTAAAAAAAACAAAAAGGAGAAAAGAAGGTATTTTCATAAAAAAAATAAAATAATAATAAATATAAAAAAAACCTAAAAGTAATAAAGGCTTGAAGCAAAAACCAGAAACCTGAAACTCAAAAGCCAAAAACCCTGAAACTTAAACCAAATCCCTTTCAAATAAAGCCAAGCCAAGTTAAATTTCTCAAAGTTCTCAATTAGGTCCCGTCAATTAGGTCTGGTACCATTAATTGAGTATGGTTTAAGCTAAAAGAATAAGCCCTTGCCTAAACACAAAAATTATTTTAGAGACGATCTTCCTAGCCTATTGCATATAATTCTTTAGGTCCCTTAATCAGAGGTTCTCGTGAGCGATCACGAGGTAGTTAACAATAGGGGCTTGCGCCTATTGGAAAGAAAGGACCCGCAAAATTAATAAACCCTTTTAAGTAGCGACTCTTGTTTTGGTTCTCTTGTCGTAAAGAGAGTATCATACAGAGATCGAACCTTAAGGGGGGTGAATCTAAGGCATTTTCCTTTCCTCGAGGGAACCCGTTCCATCCTTTGAGAGAAATGACGAAAAAGCCCACACACCTTCAGACAAGGTGAACAATTTCTTGACCCTATCAGAGAGATAAATAAGCTCTCAAAGTAGTCGAGGTTGATAAATCTTCGAGCAAAATGTGCGAGCCCTCGAGTCCCAAGCGAGGTGTGTGAACTTATCGAGCGAGGTGTTTAGGTGTGTGAACCTATCAAGCGAGGTGGCTGGGTGTACGAGCCCTCGAGTCCTGAGTGAAGATAGTTTTAAGCTTCTAGTTTCGTGTCTTCATTGGATCTTCAGGCAATTATATCGGTAAGACGCATAGTGGGCACCTTATATCCGAGGTCTCATTTCATTTTTCAGTTATTCTTCATTCTCGCTGGTTACCATGCCTAGCGATAGAATGTTTGTTTATAAATCGTTTTTATAGATGGATGAATGAAACTTCCCTTCCACCAACCAACCACCCCGTATGGAAGAAGAATATCAACTGCGCTAAGGCGACTTACATCAGGCATGATAACTTCGACTGCACTATCACGACTTACGTCTGGCATGAAAACTTCGACTGCGCAATCGCGACTTACGTCTGGCATGAAAACTTCGACTGCGCTATCGCGGCTTACGTCTGGCATGATAACTTCGACTGCGCTATCGCGGCTTACGTCTGGCATGATAACTTCGACTGCGCTATCGCGGCTTACGTCTGGCATGAAAACTTCGACTGCGCTATCGCGACTTACGTCTGGCAAGGCATGATAACTTCAACTGCGCTATCGCGACTTACGTCTGGCAAGGCATGATAACTTCGATTGCGCTATCGCGACTTATGTCTGGCATGATAACTTCGACTGCGCTGATGAAGGCTTATGTCTGGCATGAAAACTTCGACTGCGCTATCGTGGCTTACGTCTGGCATGATAACTTCGACTGCGCTATCGCGACTTACGTCTGGCATGATAACTTCGTCTGAAAATGTATGGTTAAAGGATAGTATTGAAGAGAAGATACCATTCAAGATTCCCTTCTTGGCATATGAATTATAAGAATAGTCAGAAGATGATTCCTTCGAATTATCACATATAGCTTACATTCACAGTATATAACTCACAATAGAGACATTAGATAAAATAGAGGCTTGCATGAGGTTGCAAAGACTTATATGCAATTTGCAGGTTGCCCTCATAAGGTACATATCTATAGTAGAGGCTTGCATGAAGTTTGTAAGAAAATATCAGGCTTGGCGCCTTATTAGTCAATCCATTCTCTGACGCACGAAAGGCCCAAAATAAATATTTACACAGAAGGTGTTTGTATGAGGTTGACATTGGTTTGACCTTTGATATCAAATGTAGAGATGCCTTGTGCACAGACAATTTGCACATGTAAGCATATAAGCCTATATATATATATATATATAATTTACCTTTTATGAAACACAAATCCTTTCTTGTATCAGGCAAACTCCTCTAATATGAAGAATAGAAGGTGTACACTGACATAACTTGAAAGTTCTTACAATGATTAGTTACCCCAGTGAACTACTTCACCAGACTTTAATAACAGTCAAAGAAATTAAAAACATTCAAATCCATCTCTCACGTTTCAATAGGTGGCAAGAGATTTTCTAGACATCTATCCACTTTTGGGGAATTATATTGTGCTCCATGGTCTTACCTTTGTGATCTCCTGCTTAACCGTATAAGCATGTGAAAAGACAGTTATACAAGAGTCCCTCTTGTGGACCTGACAGGGGTCAACTCCAAATTATAAATTGAATTTTCAACAGCTGATAGTAGATATACGTAACTTGAATTTCAGTAAGATATACATAATATTGATCAGTTTGGTTCAAAACCATGCCTCAACAATATCATGCAAGGATAGAAAGGGAATAATAAAATTCAAACCGAATTGTAAGGCGATTGGATGTAAAGAGGTATGCGTAGAATCAGGTACTGTGTCACCAATCAGGCTGTGCTGAACCCGGTGTTCAGGCTGACAAGCATCGAAACACAACCTCGAAGTATGCCACCTGGGTTCACGATGAATAGCTGCGCCACTAGGCTAGAATTTTAGCGTAGACAGTGCTACACTGAGTGACTGTTATCGGTCCTTTCGCTTCAGGGAGATCGAGGTGAGCTGGTCATTAAGAGAGGTGCTAAAGTGATCTTCAGCGCTGGACATGGGAACTCTTAAGCTCCTTATCAAAATGCGCAACAAATTCCTACACCTCTCGATATAGAGCAGGAGACACAGAGGTGTTGTTAATCGTAGCTGGGCGAGTAGAGGGAAAGGGGCGCTATCGCTGGCTCCCCATCGATGTCAGCATGGTTGTTGATGTGGTTGACGTCAGCGGCAGCATCAGGTGTTTCCATTAGAGGGAGTGTGTGGAAGTGATGGGGTCCTGTTCGATATCTCCGACGGCGCCTAGGATCATCACCTTTCTCTTTGGTGTGGATTCTGACAAGAAGGAACTGATCGGTACCTCTTGTGAGAGCAGATCTGAGAAGGTCCAATCTCAGTTTTGAGGTGGGAGAGAAGAGGAGTGAGGAGATGAGTACAAGAAAGAAGATCGATCGAGAGAGATGGGGACTGGAGGTCCCTTGATGCAGATTTGCAATCGAGCCCCCTAATCCCTCCCTCATGGTAAAGCAAACCAGTGGTTTTTAAAAGTATGAACTGAAAAGAAAGAGGTGGCGTAAAAAGAAGCCAGAGGGGCGACTGATGGTCCTCCGGTAATCTTTCTAAGCCGTGAAATTTACGGTGGGCGCCATTGTTACCACGTCTTGGGTAGCAAGTTTTTAGAGGGAACGGCCCGGCTTTCCTTCCGCCAACCAACTGCCCCATGCGGAAGGAAAGGAGCCGCTCAGGAGAGATGAAGTTTTTCGTAGCCCGGAGAGTCCTCTTGAGACCGTTGGAGGAGAGCCCTTTTATAGTGGCTAATTAGGGTAACCTTATGTTGGACTGGATCCATATCGGGCCTTACTAGACTTTATCAGGCCGTATTCTTATTGGACCATATCAGACCTTATCATATTGAAACTTCATGACAAACTTTATATTTAAAGAAATTATTTTTTTATTTTTCTAAACTTACTGTGTTTTTTGTTTTTGTTTTTGTTTTTGTTTTTCTATTTGATTGTATTGTAAATCGGAAAGCTTTAAAATTCTGAAAAAAAATAGTATCATTTTTTTTAAAAAAAAAGTAAAATTATGTTTGCTATGAGATTCAATATATAGATTTGATTAGATAAATTAAATCTGTCAATAATTCAATATAAAATAGATCAGACGAATGAGATTTAAAAAAAAACATAATATATCATAGAACACCATAAACTTTCTCAGAACATGTAAAAATTATCCAAAACCACTTATGATTAACTGTAGAATCTAATTGCATAGACCCTACTATATAGATGGATGGTAAGAATTTGGCAATTTGCGTGTCGATTTTCTATGAGGTACCAAATCCCGCTATTGGTTGGCCCAAATGCCCCGAACTCATTTTTTATCATTTTTTAATATATAAAATTGAAATGCCGAATTCAAACTAATGATCTTATTCAATTTAACGAGACTTGTGTTTCTGTATAAGTTTTGTAAATTTTGAAATTTATTTGATACTCGAATAAGAAATTGAATAATGAATGAATCTAGTTAAATACGATAGATTAATTCTAATTCTAATATGATGTTTTGACCTCTTAATTAAGTATCACATAAACTCCAGAATCTATAAAATTTATATGAAAATGTATCACTCCTCAATTCCTCACGAAGTTTAAAATTTATATTTAAAAAGCAACAAAAAATAAGTATTGGAGTATTTTAGAGCACTCAAAATGCGGGCATCAGAAGCCCCTCGTCTTCTATTATGACACAAAAATTGTAACTTCTTTTTTTTGCCATGTACATCATATCACTACTCGTTGTATGGAGCGCTACAAATTTCTTGTGGCTGTTTATTTTACTGAATTAAAAAAAAACAAACAAACTAGCCATTCGTTTGATATCGTTTGCAGCACCATATGCAGTTTACTCGGCCGAGGAATTCCGAAAATTGCAGCGTGGAACTTAAATTCTCAACCACCAGTCTACAACATCTATATGGTATAGATATCATTAATTTCAGTACCCAGCCATTGGACTACTAGATGAAACCCAAAATAACATTAATTAATAAACATAAAAGCATGCATGATTCAAAAACTGTAGGCTCAACCTTGGGGAACATGTCCTACTAAAAGAGGTACAACATTTAATATTTAAAAACATGAATATTTTTTTTCTGGAAAAATGGAAAATCCTGTTTGTTAGGCGTACATTTTGAAAGTCCGAAGCATGCTATTTTGTTTAAAGATGAAAATACTTCTTTAATAATTTCATTTTCGTCCCGAAATTACAAAATAGAAAACTTCCGATGATGCCGAAACAAAATGCAGGAACATACCTAATCATAACAAAATAAGAAGTATGAGTCTCAAGTTCGGAAAACTGAGATATATAGTTATTTGATAGCCGTCAAAATACGTTTTGACTTGATGATCATCAAGTTGTCAATAATTGTACTCTAACAAAAAAGTAAGGAAGTGTGCATTTTTAGGTGCTTTAAAATTTCAAGGTAAATTAAAAATGGCGACTTCACGAGAGATAATTACCACCATAAAAATAAAAAAAGTACCTTCAGTACTATTTTAGTGAATCATTGTCTTAGAAATATCATATACTTATCGTATTCTTAGGATAATAATAATAATATAGAGGATAAATAACTCAGTACCTCAAATAATAATACTAAATATCTATTAAAGTGTGTTTATCTATCGCCGAATTAATTATAAAGTTAAACTAATAACAAGTTGAGTGTTATGACCAAATCAAGAGGTGGAATAAAATCAGCACTTACAAATATATGCATTCGACAAGACCGCAAGACGCGTAGATGCACAGCATCAATAATACAGCCAATGCATCTGATTTGGACAATACGAAACTTTTTTTAGTTTTCTGATATGAAAAGGAAGAGCTTTTTTTATACTTTTATTATTTGACATCATATTTGCCCATCGGAAATAGTGAATAAAATAAAAAAAACAATAAAGAAAAGATATGGATGAATCGGAGACATATAATCTTGTGCATGCAGATATATTCCTAAAGGCTCAAATTAAATTATATTTAGTCGTCCTTCTATTATTTAATACTTATATGATACCCTACCCTGATTCCTTAAATCAGAAATTGTTAATCAGTTTTTATGAAACATATTTAAGTATTTACTATTTAATGAAAAGCAACCGAAAAAAGAGAATTGAAGTTCTTTGAGCTTTAGTTTTATTAAAAAAAGTTATTTATGCACCAAAGTTATTTATATCAAGAAGGAAACACCATTTTACAGATTACATATTATTCTTTAGTCTTTACTTTTATTTATTATGCAATATGACACGCAATAGTCTAACTTGTGTTTTATTTTTTGTGAAATCTTTCTACACAAAAAGATGGGAAAATTAACTAAATACTTATTACTTTTATTTATAATTTAATCACCAAATAGTTGCCAATCCTTATCAACAACAACAATAAAACAGAAAATAATTCCTTCAGTAGGTTTATTGTTCGGATTTTGCGCAACCGCAACAGCGAAATCTTGGAATAATGAAGCATCATCCATTTTTTAAAATTTGTTGACTTGTCATTAAACGGCATTATCCATTATCTCTTAAAAAATATTCTAACAGACGTCTGCCTGGAGAAAAGAAAATCAATATTTTATCCAGTCCTTGACTAAACATTATAAATAGACCAGGTGCATTCAACAAATGGCAGCTCCTGAAAAATTAAGTTGCCGCGTGGCAAAGTCTGCATTCCTTGTCGGAGGCGCTCTCTTTCCTTCCTTCTAGAAAAAAGAGAAAAACAAAAGTACAAAACCAAAGAACAACGAAATTGAAAACCAAAGAAAAAGCACCAAACTAACACAGAACCCCATCATAACTCCACCTTCTTCTCCTCTCTTTCCTTCTCTATTCAGCGATTTCTTATTTCATTTTTATTTACTTTAATCGCTCCGAATTTTCTTCTATTCGCTTCTCTTCGTGCGAGATCCGACCGCCAGCTCTGATTTCCTCTTCTCTAACAGCTTCCGACATGTACGCCATTTGTGATTCTATTTTGAATTGAGTTTGTTCGTTACTGTTTGTCGTACTTTTAGTTAAATTATGTAAAAATTGAAGAATAATTCGATGATTTGTTCGTTTTTTAATTTGTTTTTTCAGGGTATGTTAGAGGAGTTGCAAAGAGAGAAATTGAAAGATCGAGATAGCTTGTGGGATAATTCTACCAGGATTTAGGTACTTTAAAAAGTTTTCTTCTCTAAGAATTTAATTATTTTTTTTAATTTATTGAATAGGTATCTATTATTGACTATTATATTATTGAGCATTTTACCAGGGAGGGAAAGAGAAACTTGAATTATTACAAGTTTGTGTTTTTCTTTTCTGGCATGTGCGTTGCAGCACTGAACCATTGTTTGTTTGGTGGTGGAAGCATTACTCCCTTTTTATATAACTTTAGTTTCTGTTGCCTCATTTGACTTTATCTGGGTTTTACAAAATTTTGGGCTATAGGTTGGTTTCTGGCTTAAAGCTTGAATTTTACTTACCAGCATATGTACTTATCAGGACCATAGTGGTACAGCTGTATATGAATTAGGTCTGAGATTGTATTTTGTTTAAGTTGACGGTAGCCCTTCCGGGAAACCTACATCTGTGCAAAATGATTCAAAAAATGAAGAAGCATACTTATTGCTTATTAGTTAACATGTTTGGCGAATACCTTGGGAGGTAAAAAGAATTAGATCACATAAAAAGACAAATCACCTTTCTGATGCATCTTATGACCCTGTATAGTTTTCCTTAATCACATATGTTCTTATTTTTACACCAGAACTCTTGGCCACGGTTTCAATCAAGAATTAGATAAACCCACTTTCTGTACATCTTTTATCAATTTCTTCTTTCTTTGTATGTGCTTTGCTGCGGCTTTCTATTGTTTTGTTCTGAAAGGTGAGTTAAATTGAGGTCAAATGGGGTTCCGTTGAGCACGATTTAACCTATTTCTCAACTTCAGACGAATTTAGGTGTGATGTTGGTAAATTTGAGCTTGATTTGCACCATTGGATGCCCAGTGGCAGTGTGGGTTTAAATGGTTGAGATTGCTGAACTTTTATTGTGTTTAATGGTGAAATTAATGTTAATTGAAGCTAAGTTAAAGTTAAATTGAGGTGGAAGTTGATTAAACAAATTTGAAGAATTAGGTTAAATCTAGTTAAATTAGAGGTAATGTTCCAGATTTTAGTCTTATTTGGCTTAAAGTGATGCTTGATAGTACGAGTTTGCAAAATGACAACAACAATTGATATTTTTCACATCCTATGCATTATTGATGCCACCTTGTGTTTGTCATTATGTTTTATTATGTTTGTTCTTGCAGGGTCCAGATATTTTTATACTTGGAATGTCAGATTTAGCTGAAATTTCACGCGATATGAACTATGAAGATCAAGAAAGACATTTAAAGGTGGACGATGAGTATTCAAGGCTGGTGATGCCAGGGCAGCATGTACCGCCAAATAATACTGGTAGTACGAAATTGCAGACACCTTTCACCAAATGGAGGCCTTTAACCTGGTGGATCAAATTTCTTCTCGCTTGTGCTCTTTTCATAGCCCTTGGTTATGCATCCATCAAGTGGGGCGTTCCCTTTATATTTGAAAAGGTTCAAATTTCTTCTTCTTTTTTTGTGTCAAGTCCAATTATAGGAAGCTGAGTACTTCAATTAATTGAAAGATTCTTTGCAACTTGCCCCCTATTTTCACTGCACTTGCTGCTAAATACAAGCATCTATCATATTCGCAGCATAGTGTAGACACCCATCATTCTATACAATCAGTAAAATCTAGTATAACTAACCTGCAACTTTCTCATATTAACTGATCCAAATCTATGAATGACATTTGTGCGAATCTGCAAACTGAAACATGGCATTAAACATGTTTTTCTTTATTTAAGTTGAAGTTGGACCGAGATAGCATCAACTTAGTAAAGTTTGGAAAAATTACTACCTTAACCATTGCAACACCTTCTGTTCAGGTTCTAATTGAAAATGTGTAAAATTGTGGGTGTTCATTGCAAAGTAGGGATAATATTTATTTGAAGATACAATCAAATATGATGTTTTGTTAAAAAAAAAAAACCGTGAATGTAGGTTCTGTTGCCTATGATGGAATGGGAATCGACAGCATTTGGTCGACCAGTGCTTTCAGTGGTTCTGGTAGCCTCTCTTGCAATTTTTCCGATTTTATTCATTCCTTCTGGCCCCTCCATGTGGTTATCTGGAATGATATTTGGCTATGGCCTTGGCTTTGTAATTATCATGGTTGGTACCACCATTGGCATGGTTCTTCCCTACTGCATTGGGTGCTTATTTCGTGACCGTATCAATGTAAGAAACTAGTACTTGTCTCTATCTTTCACTCCCTCCCTCCCTTCATTCCATGTCCATACAATTACCTACAAGTAGGCATACTGTTTCTAAAAGAATCAGTTGGGTCCCTAATCTAACCTGACATAAATACTGCCCTGTCTTATTTAGCTATACTCTCACTTACTGAATTGGCAGTGTCAAATAGAATCGGTTGGTTGCGAATGCGTGTTGATGGTTCAGAGTTTTACCTCATAAAATGGAAGTTTAATATTTTTATATCGGTTGTAAAAAATAAATGCAATATAAAATATAAAATATATAAATGCTTAACTGGTGTCAGCTCGGGTTATCTATCGCCACCATCATCTTGACTAGAGTGACAAAGTAGTCAGTGAGAAAAGAATATTTTTCACTTTGATTTGATGAATGAAACAGGAATGGTTGAAGAAATGGCCACAACAGGTGGCGATAATAAGAAAGGCTGGAGAAGGCAGCTGGTGGGATCAGTTTCGGGTGGTTGCTCTCTTCAGAATCTCGCCATTTCCATATACAATCTTTAACTATGCCGTAATTATTACCCCCATCCAATTTGGACCTTACCTCGCTGGCTCTATTGCGGGGATGATACCAGAAGCTTTCATCTACATCTATAGGTACCATATATGCTCCTCGGATTTGTTTACAGCGTGTGTCTAGGTTCTAAGGGATAACCTCTCTACCTGTTAGTTGTTCTTTTTTATCAAGTTTTTATTGGGTTGGGATCAATTACTGCTTGAACTGTGTGTATTAAAAGGTCGGTGGCGAAGTCTAAGACTCAGAGAGTGTTAAAAACTGAATGTATCTAGTTTACTGGTTTTCCCAACTTCGCACAGTTCAATTAAGACTCAGAGAGTGTTAAAAACTGAATGTGTCTAGTTTACTGGTTTTCCCAACTTCACACAGTTCAATAGATCAACCTTACGAACATAAATTATAAAGAAAGCACTAAAGCAGAGTTAGTAATAAGTATATATGTTGGAACTTTCTCAAGAAAAGAACTATTTTAGTGCATATTAAACTTTCTCTAAATATTTTTCCATTACTAACATCTAAAATAAAGACTTTAATTTATTCATTATGCTAACTTCTAAATTTTCATATCCATTCACATAAATGAAACAATTGCCTTGGGTTGGGGCTTTATTTTGTTTGGTTATGTTACTCAGAATTACAATTTTGATACTCACCGTACTAATGTTGGTTGAATTTTGTTCTTTCTTTTACTGACATTCGGCCCACTTTATTATATAATTAAGTGTTGATATTGCTGTAAATAGCCCTGATTAAGGAGATAACCTATAAAAGGGAGAAAATAATGAAACAGAAAACTAAAACAATGCTAATTATTGGTATCATTTTAATCCTTTGTTACTTCTTCTGGTGTTATAATTCTTTAATTCATCTCAGTAGTTGAATTCCTCTTTTGCAGTGGACGCTTGATAAGAACCATAGCAGACATGCAGTATCACAACTACAAGATGACCCCAATTGAGATTGCATACAATGTTTTCTCCTTCATTGTGGCTGTGGTAATAACAATAGGTTTCACCATATACGCTAAAAGAGCCTTGAATGATGTAAAAACGGAGGAAGACGGCTCTGATACTGGTATGATTGGGCTTGAGAAGCTACCTCATGATAAGCCTAGGTTAAATGCTTTATTTGGAGTTGATGTATAGAAAGTAGTAGTTGTATACATGTTATTGTACTGGTAGAAGCTTACTACCTAGCTTGATAGAGATATATACGAGTGAATCTGTTGCAAGATCCATCGGTTATGTGATGGATGAACAGATTGATGTACAATTGGTTCTGCCACTAACAAGATTAGTTGATTTTTAGCGCAAAAAAGGAAACAAAAAATGGTGCGCACATTTGATGGATGTCCTTTATGTTCATGTATATATACCTGTCAACGGCTGTAGTTTACTGTTTTGCCGTGACGTTAAAAAATAACATAACGATTAACAGATCGGGATTTTGTATCGTATAATATACATAACAGTAACGAGTTGGCGAATTAAATATCGTATAATTAACGTAACGCTAACGATTTTGCCTCCTTCCGTTTCCGTTATATCGTTATCTGTATACATTGCATTGGATAGAATTTTTGGTATAGCAGATAGTGTCCGGCGGAGAAATAGAGAGATAGAGAGAGGGGTAATAAACTAATGAACCCTAAGTACATCGAGCCGCTCACTATTGAGTCTCCTCTCCTCTCTCTTTCCGCATGCCTGTCGCTTGTCGGCGATAATTTCTTCTCCATGCTTTCTCTCACACTCTCTCCCTCTTACCTTTTCCAATTTGTCAATCAAATAGTACAGAATACAGAGTTGATTTGAGAGTAGAGAGGCGATTAGTCATGATTTTGTTTGTTGTGTTCTTCCTAAAATCCAACGAGTTTTGCTAGCTGTCGGGTCCTGATTGCACGATCCATCTGTAGTCTCCAGAAATCCAGTGTTCTTGAGCACGATTAGTAGGCTTGAAGGCTAAGAAAGGGTTATAATTTGCTAGCATAGTAGCACTGGCCTCTGCGAGACAGGCGATGAGATCGTCTATCAGGACCATGGTTGCTCCAGCAATCATAAATGTTGGGTGTTTATATTGCTTAACTGAGGAAGAAAACAACACTACAACTCTACAAGTTACAACAGAAAGAGAAAAGGAAGAGAGACAAAGCAGAAGAAAGATAAGAAAAAGAAAGAAAAAAAGGAGAAAGAGGAGAGCCAAAATCGCTTGCTTTGCCTTAAGGTAATTTTTATTTTGATTGAAAATCTGTTGATTTTTCCCCTTCTTTTTTGATTTTGCTCTCTAAAAGGGGAAAACAATGCATGGTTTTGGATATTTATTAATTATTTCTAAAAATACGAAAATAATTTATTATGTATTTCTATTTCTCTCAATGAAATTATTTAGACAAAATTGTTGAAATTTGGTGTTTCATTTAATTAATTAGGGGAGTCAGTAGGTAATGTGTAGCATTTAATGCTAATGATTGTAAGTTGAAACTAATGAGGCTCAGCTGAAGCTAATGAGTAGCATCAATTGTCAGCATTTAATGTTTTTAAAGCAAAGACAACATTTAAGAGTAATGATTGATGAGAAGTTAAGCATTAATCACTTAATGATTTACAGTCAGTTAAGGCAGCATTTAAAGCTAATGATTGATGAGCAGCTAATGATTGGCTGTCCCAATATCAACTGTGGCGTCTGAATCTGCCTTCAGCACAAGTGGCAGAATACTTAGCCCAGTTAGGAGCTCCCTTAATGACGAGAGCATTGAAGCACTGCTTTGTGCTCAGGATTGGCTACGAACATCGATTAAAGGTATAATTCATTGATTCCCTTTATATGATTCTATTCTTGGGGGACCAAACATTGCTTACACTTGCTTACTCAATGAAATAAAGCTAGAACTTTCTAATTTTCTGGCCAATGAAAGTAAGGGCTCACATTGAACAAATAATTATAGTAGAGCAGTTAAGAATTTGATCAGAAAATGATAGCAAGAAAGTGAGGTTTGACACGCCATATTTTTATTTTCAGAGAAAGGTGACAATTTTGGTGATCCTCTATGGAACATTGATGAAGGTTGTGTCAAT
Source organism: Rhynchospora pubera (assembly GCA_028095005.1). Taxonomy (NCBI): domain Eukaryota; kingdom Viridiplantae; phylum Streptophyta; class Magnoliopsida; order Poales; family Cyperaceae; genus Rhynchospora; species Rhynchospora pubera. The sequence continues at coordinate 197,472,174 of CM051463.1, read as the reverse complement.
GAAGAAGAATGAGGTTATGTTATTATGTAGTGCTGGCTATCATTGGTCTGTAAGCCACTTATTAGTTATTTAGTACTTATGTGATTATGTCATGCATGTGTGCTTTTGTGGTAACCACTACTATATGCCTTAATACACAATTGAAGCCTGGACTGGTGGTTGTACCATGTCTTTGGCTCCTCAGATCTCAAGCATTGATCATCAATGATGATGCTTTGTGTTTGTTGCTTTGTTTGTTTAGCCAGTGGCTGAGATTGGTAAATCTAAGATGAGAGTTTGTGATCTGGGTTGAGCTGATACATGTATGATGTAATTCAGGGTTCAAATGTGTATTTGGTTTTCTAGCAAGTTTAGGAGTTAGGGACAATATTTGCGTTGTGTAGTTGTGTACTTTGTATTTGGTTAAGTTCAGAATTGCAACTTGTTAGCATATTTTGTGTAGGCAGCATGTGTGTATTGACTGATTTTGTGAATTGAAACCTAATTTGTTGAAATTTAAGCATATTTTGTGTAGACAACATGTGTAGTGATTGATTTTGTGAATTGAAGGCTAATTTTGTGAAAGTGAGGCTAATTCTGTGAAATTTAAGTCTAATTTTGTGGATTGGAATCTAATTGTCTGAATTGAAGCCTAATTTTGTTAAATTAAAGCATAATTGAGGCCTAATTTGGTTCATTTATGCATGGTTGTTTTAATTTTTAAGGTCCCCTTTTGTTTGAAATAAACGATTCAGTTTTTTGAACGTTAAACCGTTATTTCCGTTTAAATTAATGGAACGGTTAACAGCACTGCATTCTTTGCCGTATGATAAACGAAGTGGTTAGCGAAAAACTGATCTGTACCGTTCAAATACGTGGAACAATAACAGTTTGATGCATTTCCGTCAAAGTTAACCACGTTAGACAGGTCTACATGTATAGTCTACATTGAGCCCAAAGCTAGGTGACACGAGAAAAAAGTAGCTTCTGTCCATTTTCACTGATAGGAGATAGCGAGCAAAAACTAATGTCTAATCTTTATTAGCTATTTAGCATGAATTGACACTATATCGGGTAGCCTGCTGTACGAAAAAAATTGCCATGTTTCTTTGTCTGCCCTTGTTTGAGCACTCCTTGCGAAACATCCCACGCAAGTGATTTGAACCAGTTTGACATTGACTTATTTCTTTCGCCTTTTTGAGTATACCGGACCTAGTCCCTCTTGGTATATAATAGAATGGAATACGTGTTCTACATTAATAGTTTAAACAGCTGCAAGTGGCTTGTATACAGATTTAAACTACAAGGGTTTTTTTTTTTTTAATAAAAGATTTAAACTACAAAGGATGTGAGCCGTAGTCTTTGTCAATAACGGTATTATTAGTCTCTTTATCCACTAGACAAGGTGTGAGGGGTTATCACTAACAATATTACTCTGACTTTTTAATGAGAAATGCTAGTGTTCAATATATTGGATGGATTGGTCCATCCGACGCGATCATTCTCACGTTCCAAATTTCAAATGACCGATCCGAACTGTTTAATATGACCTCCATTTTAAAAACTTACAAGAAACCTATTTTTACATTTTTATGAAAACTTTTACTATTTTTTTGTATTTTAAAAAATTCATGATATAAAATGGATCGTCAAATAATAACAATTTTCTAAAATAAAAAAAATAATAAAAAAATGTAAAAATTGATTTCCTATAAGTTTTCGATACGGAGAACATATTGAACTGTTCTTATCGTCGTTTAAAATTTAAAATGTGTGAACGATTGCATTAGACATGCCCCATCTATCCAATATATTGAAATCTAGCATTTCTCTTTCTTAATTAATTAGAGAGGGTGTAACCGTGTAAGGGGTAAATTGCAATTGCCAGGATGGTCTCAGTACAAGTCATCATTTCCATTGAATGCGAATGTACTCTTTGCTTGTTTTTGTTCTTTCAAACTGATCCTTTGCTTGCCTTTGAGCTTAGGGTTGTGTGAATATTTTTTGAGTTATATTATCATTATGCATATTCTTGCGGCAAAACTGTCTGTAATAATAAACTGGTCGATGGAACATTAAGACTTCTACGTTCTATATTAATATTTCAATATTCCTTGTTCGATGCAAACATTTAGGTCTTTTGCCTGTTGGTGTATAATGTCTATCAATTGGGGAGGTATATACACTAAACACTGTCTGGATGTTGGCACCCAAGTATAATTGTGGCGCTACTTTTTTTTAAATAGGCGAAATAGTTATTGTATTAAATAGCTCATTAGGTACATAAATAATTTATTTTCAGAGGTACAAATTAGAATTATTAAGGTGTTGGTTCCTATGAAAATGGACCACTTCGGATTCTTAAAAATGTGTCACTGGTTAATTGGGCAAATTTTGATTAAAAAGTTTGTTTTAGAGGACTATTATCAAGCTGCGTTTTTAATAGTGCTGTCAATGAAATCAGTTTACCTAATCCGTACCGTATCGTATAAGACGGGTATGGATAAAGTTTTATTTTCGTTAAGTTAACAGGTACGGGTACGGGTAAGGAAATTTTTTTATTAATTTAACGGGTACGGGTAAGGGTAAGGAAATTTTTTCGTTAATTTAACGGGTACAGGTAAAAACTATTTCGTACCGTTTTCATAACAGGTAATTGCCACAATTAAAAAGATACAATTACATGATACATATGACATCTTATATTGCATGATTGGTAAAAGATATTGCTAGAGTTTATTTAAGATTTATAATTCTTTCCATTCAGTGTATGAAAAAATAAAAAAAGCATAAACCTAAAATATTCGCCATCATTGTTGCACTTTATTAATATACTTATTGATATAATTTATTTATATAGTGTACAAATTTTATTATTATTATATTCATATTTTACCGTTACCATACCCGTGCCGTTAATTCTTAACGGGTACAGGTAAGGTACGGGTAAAATTATTTTTAACGGGTTTCGGGTAAAGAAAATTTTAACCGGTACGGTAATGAAAATATCTTCTACCGTATCGTACCGTACCATTGACAGCCCTAGTTTTCAAAGCAACATAAATGATATATAAAATTAATAGTTGAGAAGGCAGGCTTTAGTTACCTTCTATTCATGCCCTATGTAATTTCGGTACAAAGAGCGCAATAAAGAATCTGTCGCCATAATATTGAATAAGGCGGAGGATACTGTGTGCTTTACACACTATAAAATTTACTCGGAACAATCAAATAAAATATTTGAACGAAAAATACCCTTTGTTTGCTATCCTATTGTCCCTTGTTTTCTTATATTGGGTGCGTTTGGATGAGAGAAGAAGAAGAGGAAGAAGGAAGATGGGAAGAAAAAAAATTATAAACAATCTAAACTCTTCACAAAGTTACACACTTCTCAATACTTCTTCCCACTTCTTCCCTTCTTTCTTTCTTCCCACACCTATCCAAACGCACCCATTAACATAATTAAGCCTTTTGAACTGTTCTTCCTTTTAGCCATGCTGAAACTAAACACAACCATCTTCTGTTGAAAATTGGACCAGCTAACATTCTCCAAAGTCCAAACACGGTGTGCTATGGGTAGTGATATACTCTTTTCGAACAACTTTACAATACAAAAAACATATTAACATGATTATTCTTATTGAAATATTGAAAATTTTGATTTTGTTTTGTTTCTTCCTCAATTTGTCGTAATTAAATTTATCACTTTTCAGCTGCTGCTCTAAGCCTCCGTTTGGATGAGAGAAGAAGGAGGAAGAAGGAAGAAGAAAGAAAAAAAATTATAAACAATTCAAACTCTTCACAAAATTACACAATTCTCAATACTTTTTCTCACTTTTTCCCTTCTTTCCTTCTTCCCACACCTATCCAAACGGAGCCTAAAATAATAACGTACATTAACCTAATTTTCGGTAGAATTTGAAATTGTCGCAATGCCCAATTCCAATTGAAAATAAAAGCTTCAAATTAGCGTGCCTTGTGTTAATGAATTTTTATAGAGATTCTGGTTGTCGAAATGTCACCTAGCATACACTCAAACGGGAGTCAAATAATTTATCGTTGTTCATCACCTTCTTAGAGAGTTCAGAAATATATTAGTGCTTGAAGATATATTTGATTAAATTAGGAGGATAAATAATCATGTCATTAAAAAAATTGTTGGAGTGTTCCGAAAGTGTTAAGAGTTGACCGAAGTGTCGCCCTGTTTCGAAACCAACGGGAACAGTCCTGAAAGTTTAGCAACAATTAATATATCGCCCTGCTATAAACAAAATGTAATTCTATCATCAGAACGGAGTTTTTTGATGTACAATATTTGGTCCAATGGCTACCAGTATTTTTCTAGCGGAGGACGCAAGTTTGAAGCAGTTGCAGATTTGTTTGTCTCTAAAATTCAGAACTTAATAATTTAAGATGAAAATTATATGTTCTCATTAATTAAAAAGATAATGCATTTAATTTATGTTAATTTAAAATATGATTGATCATATAAAAAGTCTCATAAACTCAACAGTTAAAAGTTTTTGATAGATTAAATTGCATTCATATTTTATTTAAATATTACAGAACATAGCTACAATAAATTTTTAGTTTGAATAATATTTTTTAGTATGAAATGTAGCTTATATAAGTACGCTAGAAATTTGTAAATGGATGATTGGAAGATTTTAACTAGAATTTCTCGACATACGTACTAAAGGAAAGTCGTTAATTAACGCTACCCATGCCTCTTGGACTACAAAACTTAATCACTATTATTACAAAAATTATTACAAAACAAAAGATGACACAGACATCCTCTGGTTTTCACATATATTACAAAATTCCAAATAAGTTGAGGCTAATTAATACATCAGGAGTTTAAAACATTCCCTTATACACTCCAATTTTAAGGAGAATGGTAAAACTCTGTTTGATCACGAGACAAGATAACTACTAATCATATCTCTCCTTCGGCAGCCAGCCGAGGGGTGCGATAGCACCGGCATGCCCCACTGAGCAGAGAATGCAATGGTAGGATAGCATGCTGGATCCAAACTCATTAGCCTTCTTAAGATCTCGGTGTAAAATGCAATCACTCTTCTCGGTACCGTGAAAAAGAATCGCATTATTTTGAGTCTTCTCTTCTTCGATTGCTCGAGCCGGTACAAAATCACCGCCTTACCTCGCCGCCGCCTCAGCCAACATGGCCGTCTCATCCTCTCTCCTTCTCCTCCTTTGTGAAGTCTCTGATATTTGAAGTTGGATGCAGGGTTGTGACTAATCAGACCTGATGAAAAAGCCATCTGATTGTTGTGTGTATTTTTAGTGAAGAAAGAAAATTAGAGGGGCAAGTGGCAAATTCTTGTTAGCTAGCTAGTTGTGTAACTTGTGTTTTAGGTCTTTGAGTGATGGATAGGGAAAGAAGAACATGTGTCAATGGATATATATAGAGGGAGAAGATCAATGATCAGAGACTGTTGTGTGTTGAGTGTGTGTGGTGGGGTTGGCACATGGGAAAAGTACCATACAATTGGAGAGAAGGAGACGATGCTTGCCTATGTGCGGATTCCATTTAGCACACATGACGTGACTTTCCATGTCATTCACAGGCTCACAGCTCTCTCTCTCTCTCTCTATCTGATTTCATTAATTAATTAATATTGATCTTTGATTTAAGTTTTGAATGATTAATACTGTTTTATATAATATATTTTTCTATATTAAATTTAAAGTTAGTGGGAACAAAACACAGAGCCAGTGGTAGGGAATAACGCAATCTCTTTTTTCCCATTTCTAGTGAGAGCCTAGAGGATGAGAAAATAAATAATAAGAGCATAAAAATGTGAGCTAGGCTGAGCAAATGAGTTTGAAAATTTTGAGATCGACTTCAATGTTAAAATGACGAATTTAATTTTTCTTATCTACTTACTAGACAAATGATGGGTTTAAAATATTGACAATATTGACTTATAGCATGATCAAATTCAAGGATTCAAATTCATTGTTTCACATTTTAATTATTTTTCATCTTAAACACATAAATCATATAAGTGAGTTTAAGCTGGCCGTAATCTAACAATACATAATTTATACATCATTTTAAAAAATGCATTGTGTTTAGAGTATTGTGTCAACGATGTAAATGTGTATTATTTAAAGTTTGTTCATATAGGACGTCAAACACGATCCAAACGTAGCACATTAAAATTTCAAACGGTCGATCCAAACCGCTCAATATGATCTCTATATTAAAATATCTTTGATAATCAAATTTTATATTTTTTCATATTTTCTAACTATTTTTTTCGAATTTTTAAAATTGAAGGGTTCAGAACTTTTTAGATTGAGCATATTAAAAAATTCTAAAAAAATAGTAAAAAAATTTGAAAAAATATAAAATTTGATCTCCATGAAGATTTTATAACACAAAACAATTTGAGCGGTTTGGATCGGCCATTCCAATTCTAAAAATTAAAATTTCATCGCGTTGGACAAGTGTACGTGTCCTATATGTTTGACACTAGCAACTCCCTTATTATAGACACATTGTGTGTAGTTATTTTTATAAATCCAAAAGAAGCATTTCACCTCTAGTCCTCAATAAACTATAATTTAGCACTAGTTAATTAAATGGCCTCTCTCTGACAAAACATTCGTAAAAGCCGAAAGCAAATGAAGCCTTCCTTGTTGAACAATTTAACCAACGCAAACAAGCAAACAAAAGACAAAATAGAAAAGGGAAAGGCGAGCACTGTACAGAGATTCCACAACTTTGAAGAAAAGCAAAGGGAATACGGCGATGGAATTATATCAGTAGTTTTATAACAAGTAGACATGTGCAATCATATACACGTTATCATGATCAGGCAATTATAAGAATCACTAATCATCCCCAATGATTAGTGAAGGACCCTACTAGCTAATTAATCTTTAATTTTCTTTAGAGTAACTTAAAGCAAAGACTGTTTAAATCAAATGCGCATCTTTTCAATTAAGGAACTACTCAGTCTCATATTAGAATATTAGTATGCATTTAAGCATCATGTCAATAAAAAAATAGTTTATCTTAACTCCTTCATACTCCATTTTGACTAATTTTAAATTAAAGATGAGTACTAAATTTTGGTAGAACTAAATGATTCGATCACAGCCTGGACCACCGATTGGTGCGGGTCGGGTACATGGAAAAGCCGACATATATAATTGATTTAATTGCTACTCCTGGAAACAAAACATGAAATCTTATTTCATGATTTTCTAGGTAACCGGCTAATTAATTAGTTCTAACCAAAATATATTTAGCCGTTTTATGTAACAGAGACTATGGAACAAGAGTGTTTTTGGACAAGGTCTTCAAATCTTCTGATATTAAGAACATGTATTTCGGCCCTAAAAAAAATATGTATTTTTCACAGTAGGAATTTTCATGCACATTTCAATAAAAAAGGCTAAGTTAGGTTGACAAATTAAAACATATCATATTGTTTCAAAGTAGGGGCATGAATGAAACTCATTTATTTGATTATTAACCTTTATAATATATTCAATAAGCCGGGTGTTGATAATGATACATACATGTATAAATATATAGAGAAAACCTATGGTGCATACTAAATTACTAATGTACGGGAGTTTTGATGTATAATCTAAACTCTTCGATCTGTTTTAAAATAACTGATTCAAATCGTTCAATATGATCTCCTATCAAAATCTCTTTGCCAACCAAATTTTACATTTTTTTCGATATTTTTAAGCGTATTTTTCGGATTAAAAAAATAGTTTAACGGATGAGGGGACGGGTAAGAATTAAATTATATGTATTATAATTAAATAAATAATAATATATGATAATATTTTCTCGTTCATTAAAAAATTAAATTACTATTAAGATTATGTCATATAATATTAATTTAAGTAGCTACAGTAAAGAAAAGGCTTGTGACTAATGAAGAGGGTTGGAATATTTTTTTTTAAGACATACTAGATAGATAGAGACTATATCTAGAAAAAAAAATAAAAAAAAGGGTTGGAACTTAGAACCGGTTAGTTAAGGGCCAATCGCTTTTTGGTTTGACGCAATAAAGATTTGGCATGAATAAACGGGCAGTCGGCGCCGATGAGATGTACATCAAAGTAAGATAATCCATGCCTATGTATCTTCTACTTATAGACTAGTTTAGGTTCAATTATTTCTTTTGGCGACCGCACTAGCTCCCAAATCTTTCAGTTATGGATGCTTTGATAGACAGCACCAAAATTTACACCCCATTGCAGGCTTGCAGCTCCACTATTTGGCGATACAAAATAGAAAAGATTGGAAGGGTATGTAACAATCTTGCCTAAATATTACCGATTTCATTTTTTAGGGACAAGCAATCTATCAATGTTTGGCGAGATACTTTCATTCAATTCAAGCAAAACCTTGTGTGCTTTTCGTTCTGTAATCTCGTCCAAGCAAGTCAAAAAATGTTCTATAAGGACAGAACTAAGGGCTTAAGACTGTCATAGGCTCATAGCAGTAAGTTAAATTAATACCAAAAAGCATCACGCTTTCAAAGTCTAAAGATGGTGTCCGTCGTATTCGATCAATGGCAATAATCTACCAAATATTGATCCGTGATCAGCTAGATTTACATGCATAATTACACCTTTATTCCTTCAGTCTCAAACAAGGTGGAATTTGTTTTAAAAATATCAGACATTTAATAAACCTATAAAACGCCATACTCCCTCATTTTGACGTGTCAAGGAATGGAATTTACTAACAATCAAATTAACCTGACATTCTAGATTTTTTATATAGTTTTGAAATTCAACATATGAAACATAATATATACTCTAGGCATCATGCACATAGAAATGATAAAATTTAATACAAAATTTACCTTGCATAATATGACTTTTGAATTTTATAACAGTCAGAATTAATAACCTTCGCATAGAATAGTAAACAATATTTAAAATGTACATAAAATGTATTACACAAAACATAAAAAAAAAAGACAAACAATGTCTATTTAGTTTTTTTTTCTATTCTGATTATTTACTTGATTTAGGAAATACTGTCAAAATTACCAAGTCAACATTTGTCAATGGAACATTCAAAATTATTAAGTTAACATTTGTCAATGGATTCCCACCATTTGTCAAAACTCGTATAACAGAAAACTAGCAGGAGAGAAAGGTGCAATCTATAAGATGAAGCATATGTACAAACAAGAAGTAATTGCATCCCTCTTGGGCTCCTAATAGAAAAAAAAAAAAAAAAAACAGGGCACAGAAAGGATATAATGCCTACCCAAATACGAAACCTTCAAATATCAGAATCAGCAAAAAGCATTCCACTCCCTCTATGGGTGATTTTATGCCAGATCATGAAGGTAGGTTCACAGACCAACAAGAACATTTAATAAAAATGTCACTACAAGGATACACTAAGCAATCTCAAATCATACTCAATTCCATGTCCATAATAACCAGCAGCACATGCTTTGATAGAAAAGAAACAGAAACAGCATGACAATTGTTAGTCCATGTTCTCTTTCTCTGACCTCTTAGATTTTTCACCTGTTAAAACAAAAATTGAGTTTGATCAGATTAGAAAATAACTTGCAAGATCAATTACAGCCCAGATACTTTTATTTTATACATTGAAAGGAGAAACATGCGTCCATGTTAAATGATCAATATTTTCTGAAGGAATGTTAAATATCTTATGGGCTTTTGCACAAGTTTTTCAGGTCACTGTACTCCTGCTTTCAACAGCCCTAGAACATTTGGTTCTTGTCCAATTAGGCTCATTCAATAAGGTCAATATTGACAATACATTCAAATCTTTTGAAATAAGAGGATAAAAAACCAAGCATCTTTCTTAGACAGTTATAATTTGTATACAAATCAACTAACTCTATTAGCTGTTAGCAATGTCTGTTTCGAATTTTTGATAATTAGAGCGTAGTATAGTTATCACTTAACTGGCAAAACAAAAAACACAACGAATTCAATAGATCATGGGCCATGTTTCAAACAAAGTCAACAGTCCGTGTACCATATTTCTCCCGCTGATGTCTTACTTTTAAGCAAACTTAGTGCTGAGACTCATTTAAGAATACTGTCGCATCTAGAAATCAACTCGGTCAGATCATGTACCAGTACCAGTATGAATCTAACAGTATATTTCAGTTTCCATTTGAATACCAGATTTCTAAACTTTTTTTTTCCTTTTTTCCCCCCATTTTCACTGAATCTTTCCATCTGGATTACACAATGAAGGGCAAACTAAAGCACTAATGGCATAGTGAATTAATTATGATGGAAATAGAGGACCAGTTGTATGGAGTTTGGAGAAAATACAGACTCCCAAATACACAATAGATTCATTTTTAAGTCCATAGAGCTCAACTCCACAAAAATTGCTTAATTGGGGATAATTTGGGAAGTAAACGTATACCTCACCTATTGAACTAATACACAAGTCAGATGTTGTCTAAGGAAAGATCACACCAAGTATCCCATTCCACTGGTTTGGTTTCCTGATCTGAAAATTCAACCAAATCAAACATTACTAACCATATGAATTGAAGTGTGATACAACATAAGAAATGCTACCTAGGCTAACTGCTATCATATCAGATTTAAATGTAAGTTTAATTACAAAAATGAAGGGAATAATGGCAAGAAAAGGGTGCATACTAGAAGTTTCCTCGTTTTCCTCAGATTTTGGCGCCATTGCAGAAGGCAAAGGTATATCTGCACAGAAATCAAAGAAAGTGCTCAGTATCTAAATATAGAGACAGAGAAGATAAAATAATTTACAAGGGGTTAGGGTTTTGAAGAGCGAAAGAGAAAACCATCAAGAGGAAGCGTGTCTCGCATCCAATCCTCATCGACGAGATCGATCAGTACCCCCATGCTCAGCTGCTGGAGCTCCGCCATTGTTAAGCTCACTCTCGCGCTCTCGCACTCCTCGCCGCTTCAGAGAGTAAATTTGAACTGTGAACAAGTGGAGCCTCCTTTTCTTTTCTCTTCTCTCTTTTATTTTGGAGATCTCCAGAAATGTTATCGGGTTCGGGTAGAATATAAATATTATTGACTATTACTCGGCAGTCGGCACTTATAATTCTTAACGATATATAGTAGTACTATGATCCCTATTAAGTAAGGTATACAAATTTACATGCATGCACAATTTAGAAACAAAATTAAGCTCGAGAAATTTCTTTTGAAGAAAATTAAAGTAAATTAATTTTTAAAACAGTGTTTAGAAAATGTTTTTCCAAATACGAGCAATTGTTCCAAAATTTTTTTTTTTGTGGAACTGAATTTTCTATATATTTTTATGCAAATGGGACGCATAAATTTGAGTAATCGACTATTTCAACTTTTCAGGAACGTATATTTCATGATGTGATTTAATAGTTAGTACATATGGTTTAAAAATGTTGCTAAAAGGAAATTTGGTTGAGACAAAATATTTTCTATTGACGAAGGTTTTTAGTAGGAATAGAAATGCATACAAATGTCATAAAATTTTGCAAGATATGGTTGCCAACTAGTGAAAAATATACTTTTTTTTCGAGTGGCATAAAAAAAGAAGGATCAATATAATGCTTGAAAAATAATTTTCATTAGACCAAATTTCATTAATCTTATGAAAAATAAGACTAAGTTCCTTCTACAATCCCTAATACAGTAATGCTCAATACCAGACCGGCATGATTAAGGAACATTTGTAATTGTAACAATTCGACACAGCAAATACAACACAAGAACACACGAATTTAATGAGGTTCAGCACCAATTTAGTGCCTACGTCCTCCACAACTCACACACCCTCTTTCTTTTTATTTTCTGTTTAATTTTCAGAGATACAATATTTTTTAGGGAGAAGGGGAAGATAAATAGACAAAAAATACATAAGGCAACTAGCCAATTTGGTAATAACAATAAAGGAAATATTCTTGTCCTTAATCTTCAAATTTTCTTCTCTTCTGACATAAATCAGATCCTTTTCATATGGAAACATACCATCCTATATGCAGCCCTCATATCTTGAAGGATTTGGCAACAAATACCAAAATATACTTGCCAAATATGCTAGGTCGGTAACAAACTCGGACCGAGTTGTTTACAACTCGGACCGAGATGGCTTCTTTGGGCTGTCGAATTTTCCTGCTCGGACCGAGTTGGCCCTAACTCGGACCGAATTGAAAAAGTGAATTTTGTACACTCCCCCTCAAGTTGGCATGTACATATCAATCATGCCTAACTTGTCAATTACATTCTTAAACACAGAGCCAGTCACACTCTTTGTTAGGATATCTGCTAGTTGGTTACCTGATCTGATGAATCTAAACTCAATCTCTTTATCATCAATTTTCTTTTTTAGGAAATGACGATTTACCCCAACATATTTTGTTCTATCATGTTGCACCGGGTTATGAGCCATATCTATGGCTGCCCGATTGTCCACATGAAGAATCATTGCCCCTCCTTGAGCTTTACCAATTTCCTGTAGAACCCTTTTTATCCAAACCATCTCACACACACCCTTGACTAAAGAAATCAATTCTGCTTCTGCACTTGAGAGGGCTACTGTTCCTTGTTTTTTACTTCTCCATTTCACTAGATTTCCTCCAACAAACATAAAATATCCAGAAGTTGATCGGCGATCAGTAACACTCCCAGCCCAATCAGCATCCGTATAACCTTCAACTTCTAGGTGACCATTTTTCTTGAATTGTATTCCTTTTCCTGGACAACCCTTCAAGTATCTCACAATTCTCATAGCAGCTTCCATGTGTTCTTCACTTGGGTTATGCATAAACTGACTTATTAGGCTCACTGCATATGCAATATCAGGTCTCGTGTGTGATAGATATATTAACTTACCAACTAGCCTTTGATATCTTTCTTTACTAGTAGGCACTTGATCGAGTGCTTCACATAACTTCAGATTAAGTGTTACTGGAGTATCTACTGGTTTACAATCAAGCATACCCATTTCAGTCAAGAGGTCCAAAATATATTTTCGTTGGGTTAGGAAAATACCTTCTTGAGATCGGATAACTTCAATTCCAAGAAAATATTTAAGACCTCCCAAATTCTTCATCTCGAATTCACTTGACAATTGTCCTTCAAGCCTATTCATTTCTTCAGTGTCTTCTCCTGAAATGATCATATCATCAACATATATAATCAAAATAGTTATTTTTCCAAATCTTAGCTTGTAGAACAATGTATGATCTGATTCTCCTTGATTGTATCCATAACTCCTCATTGCTTCACTAAATCTTCCAAACCCATGCCCGAGGTGATTGTTTAAGCCCATATAACGCCTTGTTCAACTTACAAGTCATCCTTTTTGATCCTAAACTCGAAAAACCAGGGGGTAGCTCCATGTAAACCTCTTCCTCTAAATCACCATGTAGAAAAGCATTTTTTACATCAAACTGATGAAGAGGCCAATCTAGGTTAGCTGCAACAGATAATAACACTCGAACAGTATTTAGTTTTGCTACTGGAGAAAAAGTCTCTTGATAGTCAATACCATATGTTTGTGTATACCCTTTAGCAACTAATCTAGCCTTATACCTTTCTATCTTTCCATCTGGACCATATTTAATTGTGAAGACCCATTTACATCCTACTGGTATTTTTCCCACTGGTAACTCTTCAATTGTCCAAGTATTATTTTTTCTAAGGGCTTCCATTACAATTCTCATGGCTTCAATCCACTTTGGATCTTTAGAAGCCTCCTCAAAGTTCTTTGGAACTGGTATGTTAAGTACTTGGTCACAAAAAACCTTTAAAGTATCTGATAGGTTGGTTGAGGTAACATAGTTTACAATTGGATATTTCACTCTTTCACTCGCACCAATTTCTGGTATATACCTCTTTGGTGGAACCCCTCGGTTTTGTCTTGGTGGGAGAATATATCTTGAGTTAGAAGTATTTACCTCTAGAACATCCTCACGAGATTGTTGAGCCAATGGTGTAAGTCCAGCCTGTATCACTTCTTCAGCTTCTTCAGGACCTCCATCATTTGTCTCTTCATTGTGATTTGCTTCAGATGAATCAAGATCAATGGAATTCATCTCAAAATCCTGCTCATTTTGGTCAAAATTCAAACAACTCGGACCGAGTTGTAGGGAACTCGGACCGAGCTGTGGGGAATTCGGACCGAGCTGTGTGGAATTCGAACCGAGATGTGGGGAACTCGGACCGAGTTGTGGGGAACTCGGACCGAGCAGATGTTTGGCACCCCTGGTTCCTTCTGTTTGAAGCCAATCCTTTTCACTTCTCTCCCCCTGAGGATCATACTTGGTGTCTTGATAGAATGATTCACTTTCCAAGAAGGTAACATCCGTTGTTACAAACCATTTTCTTGATTTTGGATCGTGGCACCTATATCATTTTTGATTTGTTCCAACCCCTAGAGAAACACATTTAACTGCACATGGTTCAAGTTTTGTTCTTTGATTTCTTTGTACATGGACATAGGCTACACACCCAAAAAATTTTGGTGGAAGGCTAAGGACTGAAGGTATAGAAACAAAAGTAGCAAGTGTATTAAGTGGTGTTTGAAACTTATGAATCATAGAAGGTAATCTATTAATCACATAAACAGCCATCATTACTGCACAATCCCAAAACACTTGTGGTACCCTGTTTTCAATGAGAAGTGCCCTTGCAGTCTCAAGTACATATCTATTCTTCCTTTCGGATACGCCATTTTGTTGAGGTGTTCCCACACATGATTTTTCATGCATATTCCCCTTTTTGAAAAAAACTCCATTAATGTTTTGTTTACAAACTCACCACCATTATCACTCCTAAAAACTTTTATTCCTTTTCCAAATTGAGTTTGTACCATATCATGGAAGTTTATGAAAACCGTAGGCACCTCGTCTTTCCTTTTCAACATGTAAACCCAATTCATACGGGTACAATCATCAATAAACAACACAAAATACTTATATCCATAGATAGATTCAACTGGGGATGGTCCCCAGACATCTGAATGAATAATATCAAAAGGATTTTCACTTTTATTAAGACTAATATTATAGGATACACGATGACTTTTAGCTTTAACACAAGTTTCACATTGAAGTTTTGACACATCAACACCACATAACAAATTAGGTAAAATTTTCTTCATGTACCCAAAAGACGGATGACCCAGTCGTCTATGCCATTTCCATATTGTCTCTTCAATCTTTGATTCCTTGCTAGTAAAATTAACTTTTCCATAATCCAAGTCTTCTAAGTGATACAGGCGACCTTTCTTAGTACCACGGCCAATGATCTCCTTCGTGAGGATGTCCTGAAAAATACAAAAATCAGGGAACATTAGAACCACACAGTTTAATTCCTATGTTATTTGACCAATGGATATTAACCGAGATGTTAGAGATGGAACAAGTAGAGTATTTTTTAAAATTAAAGATTGAGAAATCTCTACATCCCCTGCCCCTCTTACGGGATATTCAATACCATTTGCATTCAATATTTTATGTATCATGGGTTCCTTCAATTCTTTGATATCTTTCCTCATAAAGGTCATATGGTCAGTGGCACCTGAGTCAATTATCCAATTATCCAAACTTTGATGTGTGAAGAAAGTCATACCTTGACTTGCTGTTTTACCTTCCCAATCCAGTTTTTGTTCTTCTCCATGAGAGGTCTGACCCTGACAAAGTTGTGCCCTGCCAGTTCCATGATCTGCTGCCTCAATTCTAGCTGGTTGCTCATCATTTCGGACCGAATTAGGGTCAACTCGGACCGAACCTCCATCAACTCGGACCGAGTTCTGTCCAATTCGGACCGAGTTGTCATCTGCTTGCACTAAGTCAGCCTGGGCTTGGGACCTGTTAACCGTCACATAGGTTTGTGGCCTTCCTGATGACTTCCCTTTCTTTCCTTTGAAACAATCAGGGTAGCCAAATATCTCAAAACATTTTTCTCTTACATGTCCCGTTTTTCCACAATGAGTGCATTTCAACTTTGACTTATCCTGATTATGGAAATTAGATGAACTTTTAGTATACATGACCATAGAATTTTGAGTAATACCTTCCTCACATTTGATCATGACATTTTGTCGGTTGACTTCTCGTCTCACAATCCCATAGGCTTGTTCAACAGTTGGAAAAGGAGTTATTTGTAGCACATGTGACCTAAGGTTGTCGAGACGATCATCTAGTCCATCCAGGAAGGTGTAGACTCTTGATTTTTCAAGGTATTCTTGGAATTTCTCAATGTCTTCTGAACTGGTCATGGGATTGGGACGCCTGAAATCAATCTCCTTCCATAGCCCTTGAAGTGTACCATAATAATCCTCTAATCTGCCTGTATGCTTTACTCGACATACTCTTCTATTGAGATCAAACACCTGTGCTTCATCATTGCCATCATAGTAGGTGATTGCAAGAGCTTGCCATATCTCACCGGCCGTCTCATAACGGTAGTAAGTAGGCATGAGAGATGGATCTAGAGAATTGATTAGCCAGCTTTTCACAACCGAGTCTTCGGCACTCCACTTAGAGAATCCTACATCATTAGGCTTTGGTGGTGGTGGATTTCTGGTTAGGTGTTGCATCTTGTCTTTTCCTTTGACATGCATACTGACGACTTCGGACCAGATTGAGTAGTTGGTTCCATCAAATTTAATTGATATAGGTGAGACAGAAATTTCAGGATTTGACATATTTTGAGGGGTAGTTTGAGATGTTTGTGTTTGAAAGGTTATGAGTTGGTTCATCTGAGCTTGTTGAGCAATAACAAGTTCAGTCAGTTTTTCGAGGATGGTTTTGGTCTCGGTTGGTGGATCGCTATCTCTCATGGTTTAAAGTATCTCTTGGCTTAGGATTCACCACGCTCTGATACCATGTAACAATTCGACACAGCAAATACAACACAAGAACACACGAATTTAATGAGGTTCAGCACCAATTTAGTGCCTACGTCCTCCACAACTCACACACCCTCTTTCTTTTTATTTTCTGTTTAATTTTCAGAGATACAATATTTTTTAGGGAGAAGGGGAAGATAAATAGACAAAAAATACATAAGGCAACTAGCCAATTTGGTAATAACAATAAAGGAAATATTATTGTCCTTAATCTTCAAATTTCCTTCTCTTCTGACATAAATCAGATCCTTTTCATATGGAAACATACTATCCTATATGCAGCCCTCATATCTTGAAGGATTTGGCAATAAATACCAAAATACACTTGCCAAATATGCTAGGTCGGTAACAAACTCGGACCGAGTTGTTTACAACTCGGACCGAGATGGTTTCTTTGGGCTGTCGAATTTTCCTGCTCGGACCGAGTTGGTCCTAACTCGGACCGAGTTGAAAAAGTGAATTTTGTACAGTAATCTTACCCTTTCTATATAATAATAATACGTACCGGTTCTGCTATTAAAATCAAGACAATTTTATTCGGTGGATTGATTTGGATCAGTTACCATAGATATTCTTTAGATTATTAGGGAAAAAAATGTCTTTCTTGTGATGTGCATGAGTTCATTAGCGGAGTTTGTTAATTTGGAAAATAACTAAAATTTGAAGTTAAACAAATCGTCGAATTTTATTTTAAAATTCACATTCATTCTTCCAGATTTTGGATAAAGTTGTTGGATTATATTTATTGACAGGTCTGGTTGGCTGTTGATAGTCAGGTTTTGATTGAAAGTTACAAACAAATAGTTTGGGTTTAATAACACGACATTGATCCGGCGTTATGAACTTATGATCCAACACCTTGAGTTGTTGGTATAGATTAAATATTTAAATAATTAGTTCCTAACAACAATTGGTTCCATGGTGTAGTGGTTAGCACTCTGGACTTTGAATCCAGCGACCTGGGTTCGAATCCCGGTGGGACCTTTTTGTTTTATGTACTTGTTGGGATTCTACCTAATAAGTTTAAGATCTCATTTTCTTTCCCTTCATTACAAGGCTCTTTTTTTTTATAACAAAATAAATTGCATGATGGAAATTCACTCTGGCTAAGCATTGAGTTTCACAACTAGGTTCAAACCTTCATCATTTAAAAATTGTCTCAACTGAAATAATTAAATCTATATAAATCCGATACTCAACTTCCAATTTATTTATATGTTTTATAGATTTCTAAGGGCCGTTTGGATCCTCATGAGATTTTGGAGAATTTCATCTTCCTACCATAAATTTATTATAAACAATCTAAACTCTTCACAAAATTACACACTTCTCAATAAATTTATTCCTAAAAATTGCAACTTCCCCAAATTCCTCAAATTCCTAAGCGATCCAAACGGCCCCAGATATTTTACCAAGTTAAAGCAAACATGAATAACCGATCCTTGCATATATGGGTGCATAACGTGTAAAACGATCACGCAACTGAACCGTTGCGTTGATCGTTGCGTTTTGGACACGAAACTGATTATCATTTGCGTTAATCGTTTCGTTTTGAACGAAACGATCGAAATCAAGAAAATACCACGAAAATACATATGGACGAAATCATTTCATACTTGCGTTAACCGTTTCGTTTTTAAAACGCAATCAAAATCTTTAACCATTTTGTTTCGTTTTAGACGAAACGAAGTGAAAAAACGATTGAAACGGTCGCCGTTTTCAGGCCTACCTGCATAAACTCGGATGTTTCTTCTATCTTTTTCACAGAGACGGGGCCTGAAAATTTTGTTCATGGGCTTGGTAAGGAGGTGCAAGTGCTTGTTACTATGGGCCTTTCTCTCTGTCCGAGCCCCCTTCTTTTTTTAAGAGCTAGAAGCCTAGAATCAAGTAAATGCTCGAAGCGTGAATCCACTAGTTAACCGAAAAATTTAAAAATAATATTAAATTAATATAATATATTAAAAATAATATCAATATAATAATATTTTTTTAAATACTATCACAAAATCGGAATTTGGGATTCCGACCACAATTACGGAATCCCGGATTCCGATCTTAGCTTTAAATATTATTTCTAATATTTAAAATAATATTTAATTATTTATTTAATTAAATTTAAATTTAATTTATTTATTTAATTAAATATAAATTTAATTAAAATATAAATAATTATTTTATTTAATTAAAAATGAATAATTAAGTTATAAATTTTTAATTAATTTACATTAAAATTATAAATTTTTAAACAACCATTTGATCTGCGTCTCGGGTGTCGTCATCTGTATAGCTAATAAAAAACTCGGGAGTTTGTTGTACGAATCTTCCCACGATCCGACAAGATGTTCGATTGCTCTCTCTTGCCCATGCCAAATCTTGTTATAAGTGGGCACCACATTCGGGTATTCTTTCTCCAATAGAGATTTCACGCCCGGTAAGGAAATACCGACATCTCTCTTTATTGCATTTCTGATACAGTTGACAATAACTTCAGCCGTTGGATTGTCATGCGTGAAGTCTCCGGCCCTTCTCACGCATGTAGGGGTGTACAAAAAAATCGTGAACCCGTTCAATCCGTTCAACCCACCCGACCAGAACCGTTTTTTACCGGGTTAGCATGATGTTAGATTGGGTACGGGTTCTAAGTTTGACAAACCCGATACTTCGAGTTTGGTTACGGATTTTGTACTAGTAAACCCGTGTATAGTTCAACCCACCCGTTTATCATTATTTATTCTTCTTTGTCACACTTTTTCTAATGTCCTTACTTAAATATCTCTTATTTCATGAAGTTTCGATGTCCTGGCATGCACGTCCTCTATTCCTATCACAATGACTCAAAAGTTGAAAGATGATTCAAATGCGTCTCTAATTTGCCTCGAACTAAATTGTAATAGGTACAAAATAATTTTTAAATGTATTAAATAAATAAATTAAATTTATATTTAATTAAATAAATTAATTAAATATTATTTTTAAATATTAGAAATAATATTTAAATGAGTAGTTAGCTAAGATCGGCATCTCGGATTCCGATCTTAGCTAAAATAGGAATCTGGAATTTCGATCTTAGCTAAGATCGGTATCCGGGATTCCGTAATTACGGTCGGAATCTTAGATTCCGATCTTGTGATACTATTTAAAAAATATTATTATATTGATATTATTTTTAATATATTTTATTAATTTAATATTATTTTTAAATTTTTCGGACTAGTTCATATATACACTTTTAACTAACTCACGCGTCATGGCCTCATGGGCCAACATTACGTCTACACTACAATAAACAGCGCAATTGCACAAAAAGATAATTCTTGGTCCATGGACATCAAATTTCGCTCTTCTGTAGAATTTGTACAAAAACAACTGATTATGTCAAAACATTTTGTTTAACTGTATGTGATGGCGTGATGCCATGACGTATTTATGAACAAACTACAAGATTTAGGAGCAAAGGCGTTTAAAATCTGCCCATGATTTTTTGTTTGGCGGGTTAATATCACCAAGTTGTGGCAAATATGTTTATTTTCCATCTTCCTCTTATTACCTTTTAATTTATTATATTGATGTAAGAACGATGGCCAACACGTATTTGAAGCATTATTACAATTCATCGGAATGGTGCAGGATAAGAAAAGTCATTAATGCTGTTGAGTGTTGAAAGTATACCGTTACTGATATTTTGTAATGGTTTGACAATTAGTTATTGTTTGTCCCATCGGGTTAATACACTCAAATTTCAATTATGAAAGGGTGGTTTCGGGAGGAAAAATGGTGGGAATTGGGAAATAACATGGCGATTGTAACTTCGATGGGACAAATAATAACTAATTGTCAAACCATTACAAAATATCAGTACCGGTATACTATCAACACTCAACAGCATTAACGACTTTTCTTATCCTGCACCATTCCGATGAATTGTATAATGCTTCAAATACATGTTGGCCATCGTTCTTACATCAATATAATAAATTAAAAGGTAATAAGAGGAAGATGGAAAATAAACTTAATCATATGCACTCGTAGAAAAATCTACTCCTAAAGCTTGATAGGATGACTGTCATGTGATTCAAAAAATCCTGTAAGAATATAGGATCTTTTAACCTCAATTTTGTTAGTAACTACTCCCCCATTTGATCAATCTGACCAAAATTATTGATCTCCCATTGTAAAAAGGAGATAATTCGGCATCATAAAAACTTGGAGGCAAGTAAAAGCTATAAGCAACAATCAATACTTCATATTCTACAAAAAGAATAAGATCCATATCAAGGACAAACAACAAACAACATTTAACAGGATCAATCAAAGAGGAGCATGAGCACAACTCCTCATAAACAACATAACTACCGTACTAATGTAACCCTCTAAGAAATTCCCTCTTATGCCTTCTTTAAGCTAGTGGCAACTGGTACAATGATAAGGAGAATAATAACCAGCAAGAAAATTATGCCAATGCAGAGGCAGCGGCGGCTAGAACGTTGGTACTGGCGTGCACTCTTCAGCTCGCGGTTGCCATCCTTGACATAGTGCGAGGCAGAGGTGACATAGTGCTCGATGTCATCCATGCGCTCCCCTTGCGCCTCCACCATCACCGCCATGTCCATGAACACCTGATGCAGCTCCAACAAGCTCTTCTCCACCTCTCGAGCTGCATCATATCTCCCTTGGATCTCCTGCACGGTGTCCAGTACCTGTACATTGTACCAGTAAAATCAGCACAGCTGCGCAGAAAATCCTCTATTTCTGATCAAGTACAGCAAAATACTAACTATTCTCTGGACCATTTTGTAAACCTCAATTTAGCTCAGTTTATCCTTTTAGCACTTTAACCGGGTAACTACATTGGAGAATACTGTAGACATTTGGTCAATCAAGGGTTACAAGTTAAGATCTTATAATCAGTTAGCCAAATAGCAGGATGCTAAGAGCCCATGGGACAATCGTAATGAAATTCATGAAGATAAATGTTTTAATTGAAGGGAACTGTTTACCATTCCCCTGCCATGCTCTTGAATAGCAGTCTTGAGCAGCTCTTCGCTCTGGCCATCAGATATGATCTTCTCAATTACAGCCTCCTCTGGCACCTCTCCAGTTATAGTGTAGTACCTTCTTTCCACCGTTTCCTTGTATTCTGACATCATTTTCTGCCTCAGTGCCTGAAAATCCATCATCATTTCCCTCAATTTCTTTCTCAGACCATTGGTCACTGATGTGCGGGTCCGGTCTGCTGGTGTCCCCTCCCGGCAGCCCGACAGCCTGCGGCTCTCAGCGTTTGCCCGGTCCATTGCCTCCAGGCGATCTCGGATGCACTTTGCCTTCTTTAAGATCTGTCATCACCAAACAGAAAACAAAACAACAACAGTTTAAGAATAAAATACACTTGTTCTTTCAGAGGCATTTAAACAAACACCTACTTCGCTGGCGACTGGAGTAGATCAGAATGTCTGAGTGTCAAATCTTTTTTCCCAATATTATTGCCAGTTCTACTTTCAAACTAATAAAATAAAAATTCCTTTTACTCTGTACAGATCTGAGATGATTAATTTGTAACAGTAAATTTTACACAAGGAGCCCTTAATTACAGCATTAAGTTCCTAGGCGAACTAAACAATGAGACCGATTGATTGAAAAATTGAAAAAAATAACCGAAACAAAAACAGTATATATAATCTAATCTTCAATTTTATTGCCATTTTCTTCACAAAATAGTCCAATCTCTTTGGGAAGATCTGAGATCGGATTGATTTGCATCTACATAGATTACACTGGAATCTCAGATAGAACTGACAAACTTGAAAAAATTTCAGGGATTAATCGTCAAATACCCTCCTGAACGAAGAAATTAGAATAGATACGCAATAAAAACCTGATTGATGTCAGAGTTGATGTGATCACGCATGGATCTGATGGCCTCTGCCTTGTGAAGCGACTTCCCCTCTTCATTTGCCTCTTGTAGGCTGGTCAAGAGGTCACGAATAGAGGCCATCTCTTCTTTGACCAATCTTGCCTCCTCGAAGAACTGCCTCAGGTTTTCATCCCCTGCCGCCATCTCCAGTTCGCTCTCGAGACCGCCCCCGCACTCCAGATCTTCCTTGAGCGCTGCCTTCTTCAGATCTACATAGCTCATGAACGATTTTGTCATTAGATCGTTCATCTTCGCTCTAGGTTTGTGAGAAACAGAGAGATTGGAAGAGGAAAGTATGAAGTAGAAGTAGAGATTGAAGAAGAAGAAGAAGAAGTTAGGAGCTGAGGAAGAGAGATGAGGGTTCGGAAAAGGTTTATATGTGGAAGAGAGTCAGACTCTGTAACGGTTAGATTGGGATTTCAAAAGAGATATCTGGAAAAATAATTGAAAAAAAATAAAATAAAAACAAAGAGAGCCGTTAGCCCGTTAGCGAATCTTAACGCGATGCATAGTTTGGATTTTCTGTGGCGTTTCGCGTGGATCCCGCCTCGTTTACTAATTACGATTGGCCAAACTTACAACAACAACTTGTGTACTTCATTTTATGCCACACAATATCCAGATCAGAAGCCACAGCAATTAATTGGGTCTTAGGATACCCGCTCCTCTTGACTCCTCTCTAGGGATGAAAACGGATAGGATACTGGTCTTCCCACGTCCGCATCCGCATTTTTTTTTCGGATACGGATACGAATACGAATGCATTCGGATACGGATACGGTTCGGATATTAAACGGATACGAATACGGTTCGGATATTATCGGATACGGAGTCAAATACGAATATATTTTGTCGGATACGGATTGCATTTTAATCTTTATTATTTATTTATAATAGTAGTTTTTATAAATATAATGATATTCAATATACTCATGTCTATGTTAGTACTTTGTCAATATTAGAGAAAAAATTAATTTTAGTGTTGTTATCATTTATAATCGTCTCAATTAATAGAAAGTAAAAATAATTTTATGTTACTAGTCCAAATAAAAATATTTATTATAAGAAAATTTATTTAATAAAAATAAAGTATTATATCTAATTAAAAGTATTCTCTAATATAGAGAAGTAATTATATTATATTAATCATTTTATGATGTTAAAGATACGGATAAACGGATTAATATTTATCGGATACGGATAATATCCATGTCGGATACAGATAAAGAGCGGATATTGGTCTTCCCATATCCGCATCCATATTTTTTTGACGGATACGAATACGAATACGGATATATTCGGATACGAATACGGTTCGAATATTACGCGTATTTTTCGAATTCGGATACGGATCGGAGCGGATTTTATCCGCTCCGTTTTCATCCCTGCTCCTCTCGCAATTATTCACAATTTCACACCTCATATATATATTTTGGAAAATTCTTTTTTATGTAATTATACACACATCGTTTTCGATATATTTTCGGTATGCATATATTTTATAACTCCATCACAGCTACTATTAGAATTTCATTTATATATATGGATCTTTTTTGCAGGGACTCTGCTTCGGCGCTATTAGAAAATTCTTATATTTTCTTAATTTTAATATGGATAATCTTTTATCAGATATTTAATATCATGAAAAGCATTCTAAAAATCCAGCCAAGAGCGGAAAGGCCATATCACTCATTGACATTTGTGTTCCAATATTATTGAGGAAGTGAGCTCAATTTTTAATGGGAGTTTGCATTAATTTCAATACTAATATCCTACTTGTGGCTCCGTTTAGATGGCTTCTTCCCGGAATAAGGAATAAGGAATAATCATTTTTTATCAATAAATTTATTTCTAACCATCCAAACTCTTCACAAAAGTTACACACTTCCCAATAAATTTACCCCTTCCCAATAAATTTTTTTCCTTCTTCCTTCTTCCTACCTTATTCTCAACGCATCCAAACAGAGCCTTAGTTATTCTCATATTTAGGAGTACTTTTTCAATATTATTTATTGTGTTTGTGTGATTTCAAGCTCCGTAATATATAGAAAATTACTCATGAAACACAAATTTACTTGCTCTCTTTTGGTATTTCACTCGAACAATCCCTCTTGTATACCTGAGGCAAAACTGTTACATTCTTTCCCTATTTTTCAACGTGAATTTTTTGTTCTCTATCGAGTGTTTCCCCCCCCCCCCCCCCCCCTTGAAATTACCTTTCAAAGACTTTTTGCATTGGCTTGGTTGGACATGAAAATAAAAAACGAAATTAGCAAAGCTGGAGAATTTGGATTTGCATTCACAATTGTTGTATACATTTGTCGACACTATAATTCTTCTAAACGTTGGATTATCACAAGGACAAATACAACGTGGATCTGAACCCTCTATTATGATTAAAACCAAACTCTGAATTTTAACCTGAGATTTCGACAGCTCAAAAAAGTTCCAATATGGATCATAGTGATCATACATTCTTGCGTTTGGATGAGAGAAGAAGAAGAGGAAGAAGGAAGATGGGAAGAAAAAAAAATTATAAACAATCCAAACTCTTCACAAAGTTACACACTTCCCAATACTTTTTCCCACTTCTTCTCTTCTTCCCTTCTTCCCACACCTATCCAAACGGAGTAAGAAGCTAAGGTCGAGTTAAGAAAAGCTAGGGAGTTGAAAAACATTCAAGTCCAGTGAAGACCTATAGGCAACTTGTGTAACACAAGTGACCAACAAATGGAAATAGTTCTTTTTCTTTTGAAAAATAGCAGCTGGAAGTAATTAAAAAAAATGAGTTTTATATACTTATTTAATGTACAAAAGTGGCTGCAATTTCAGCCTGCTTTCTTCATTTTAGCCACATAAAAGTATTTTATACAACAACTTCTTTTAAACATTACAACAATAAAAAATAAAACAAGTGGTACTAGGGTCACTAATAGCAGCAAGAAATTCCTCGGAGCATCTATTTCTACTGGTACCTAGTAGTGGGAGGAAAAGCAAAGAAGAACAACATAAGTCATGAAATACATAAAATTGATGAGGTACCATGTCCTTGGTAGGACTGCTTTTATTCATAATAAAAGAATCAATTACCAAATAGCCAGAGTACTCTAAACATAGCATACCTCTTGCTTGTTCTAATAGCCTTTTATGATATTTCAATCCTATGATATTAGCTTGAATACCCTTTTATGATATTAGCTTCAATCCTATGTACATAGTTACCCTTTCTTAAGCTAAAAATCTTTCTTGTTTGTTTATAGTATTAAGTATTGGAGTACTTTTGGCAATTTCTATAAGGTGTGCATTAGGCTCTATTATTTGAACGTTCACATTTGGGTACAACAAGCAATCATAGGTTGAGAATATCATTTCTATGTTCAAAAGGGTAAGAAAGTAATATGTCAAGAAATACTAACATTTTCAGCCAATATTTTTGTTTGCTTATCATGATCCTCCATGAGGATTTGCTGTTGCAAGAAAATTGACTGTGCATGCCTGTACAATTCCATATCGAGGCTATTCAAAATCTTCATTTCCTCCAGCATTGAATCTGGTACCAGATGTCGTGCCTACATTTTGAAAACATCCACCTAGTTTTAATCACAATTTATAGTAAGAGGATTTTGAGGCTAACTAGGTTCGATTGATATTGGATTTAAAAAAAGAAAAGGTTAGAAGAGGTTAGTTTGGATAAAATTCAATCTTACTTCTTTAATTGCAATCTAACTGTGAAATTGAAGGCTAAACTTAAGTAAACCACCGTACATATCTCAATTGGAATTTTTAAAAACTAGTACCAAGCTAACATACCTAAGGTGAACCTATTTGAACGACTTTTTAGGCCCTTATTTCTATTTGGTGCTCGCTTATTTGGCCCTCAATTGCAGAACCAAGGGTAAAGCATGTAGTCATTAAATAATTTGCATCGAAGAAATATATAGACCTTGTTAGAAAGTTGAGAGATAACTTGGTACTATCATTCAAATTGAGGGTTTACATTTTAGTGGACCAAATTGTATGTTAATTAATGTCTTGAGAAAATTTTTAGTGCACTTCTGAGTGTAAATAGCAATACTGCTGAAAGTTAAAACTACTGGTCCAAATCTTCCCAATAATAAAAGATGAATTAAAAAAAAATGTAAAACCTCCTTCGTGAAGTTAACGGGAGAGATTCGCTTAAGAGACATGGCGTGCCGTGACTTTTGAACTTTATGTGAATTTTCTATGCAATCTTCATATTTCCTCATCAATTGTTCGTATTTCCTCATCAATTGTTCGGCTGTCATCTGCCATATCAATAGACATATCTTCTCTTTGAGAAAATTATACACTTTTGTAAATTGTAAATTTCTCTTAATTAATAGCTACATGAGACAGAAAACAAGATACAATGTAATTTGCACAAATAGGAAACATTTTAATTCTCTGATATAGTATTATTCTGACTGAAACCATTAATTTTGTATGGACTACTGTCATATTAAATGCCAAAACATGCCCGCTATCACAACTTCATTTCTTAAATGGTAATGAATGAAAAGCGTATTGTGCGAATAACAAACTAACTACTCAAAAAAAGCAAGGAATACAAGTAATGCCCTTCCTATTTCTTCCACCATGTTTAAAAAAGAAAGGAGGCATATTACATAACTGTTATTATCAAGTTAAATAAAATTAGAAAAAAGCATATTACATTTCCTTTGGGAGAACTCGTATCAGTAGCCGTAAAAACTTTGTCTCCAATGCTATTAGCCTATCAATGTTGAATAAACTTGTCAATAAGAAAAGGGAAACTGTGAAGTTGCATTAGTGACCTACTATGGATTTTTTTTTTCCCTATTTTCATCAAAAATCTTTTACCGTACCTGATTAGTCCCTTCTGCTGCTTTGTCAGTCACAACTTGTGCAGAAGATCCGACATCTGCAGTGGCAACAATTTACAAAACTTAAAATTTGTTTGTATTACGTCTCTAATGTATTCAGTTGGAACCACCACTTGCTTCATTTGGTCTGTGTGGTTCCTCTAAATGTACTTTATGAAAAGGATAGTTTAGTTTTCTTAATAAAGTGTCACTAAATATTTTGCAATGCACATTACTGCAAGTACAGAAAGTACACCCAATATTCCATTCATCATCAGTTAGAATCAGCTGTTCAGCAATCAAAACTTACAAGTGGCCTAAATCAACCCAACCAAATCCAATTCAAATTTTTAGTAGAATGTGTATACAAACTAGTTACATTATACGTAACTAGTCCAGTACCCCATATTACAGTGGGGGACAAACATATGTGCAACAGTTATATTCAAGTAAGAAAGAGGGGAGGTTGAGACTCAGTAACTCGATAGAAGATGGAGGCCAATAGTCCAGATTTGCTCTGGGGAGATAGACCTTTGGTTTTCAAAAGATTGCCCCTATTGTAGGGAGTAAGGAAAAGAAAATGAGGAATGCCGATGAATATTTGTTCCGGACAGTGTCAATTATTTTTTAGTAGTGCTTAAATTAATAATGTAAACCACTAGATGTGTTTTACTTCATCTCAATTACATACACATAAACTAGTACAGGATTTTAACTTCTTTCCGATAGAGATCAACATATGGAGAAGTTTGTGAAAATTTTGGGTTTGTTGATTTTGCTATCTCTTGATGCATACCGAAATAAAATTTAAATGATGCAATTTTTTGTGCATGAGGTGTATGATATATATAAAAATATCAACTCAATTTTTTTATTTGGAATATTAAAAATATCATTTAAAATTCAAATTGATGGTGCCAATTTGACATCAAAACAGTTTGGCATTGGGTCCCTTCTCTTTGAAATTTATCTGTAGTTAGTAGTTACTAATTTGCAAATTGGACTTCCATAATAAACCTCATCAAACGCTCATGTCTGACCATCCCACCCCAACTGCCCACCTCCAAAAGAGAAAAAGGAAATATGAGGCTGTCTTCCATTCAGAAAAATTGTTAAGTAAAAGCAAGAGGCACAGCACACAAATTTCAGAAAAAGGAAATATGAGGCTGTGTCCATTCCAGAAAAAAATTGTTTTAAGTAAAAGCAAGTGGCACAGCACACAAATTTGTCAAGTTGGATCATATAGCATTGAATGTAAAGGAAGAAACAAACAAAAAAGTGCATAAGATTACTTTTTTGGTTAGTTGACTGGGGCTGAAAATCAGAAGGGGCGGACTTGGAGCGGGAGAGGACCTGAAGACCAACCATACTGGCAAACATACGAGCTGATTTCTTATGGTCTTCTGTAAATCCCACAAAGAGCATTTGATCCAATCTTCCCTGTTTATAAATGCTTAAAGTTTCAGATACTATTTAAATGCCAAAAAGGACATTTATAAACCATTTCTCATATGCTAGCAACTGAAATACTGTAGCAAATATAAAAATTATCTAAATGCAATCTTTATATTTTATAATTTACCAAACTTCTTTTTCTTTGTATTTGGATTTCATTTTCACAGTTGTACTACTAAGTACATGGCAAACTGCTGGTATACCTAGAAAAATCGTCAGATATTATGTACACCCATGGAGGCAAGAAAATATTGGAATTCATAAGGACTTCAATGCCACAAGTTGATTTTTTTCCAAAATCGACATATGCTATGAGATCATTAGTAACCTCACATATGTCTGAAAGAAACCAAATTTATCCTCTACTACACCTTATCCCAACTGTGAGGTACTTCAAAAGAAATTCAAGCAGCTCATTATTTCAATTTTAACAAAATATATCCCCTACTATACCTTGTCCAAGCTCTGAGGTACTTCAAAAGACATTCAAGCAACTCCTTATTTAAATTTTACATCAGCAACAAACAAGGAAGATAAAAGATTGGGCTTTTATGATAAAGAGTGGCTTTTATGATAAAGAGTAAAAGTGTAGGCGATACTCAATGGCATATCCAACATTTCGCATTTTGCAGGGTTATACATAATATTTACATCTTTCATTGAAGTACTCATAAATTATTCCTATATAGAAAAAATGCCTCCCTACATCTTTCTTAAGATATGAACAATAAGGAATGCAATAGATAGTTTAGTAACAGCATGTACCTTAGCAACCTCAAGTACAAACTGGCCAAGTGATGGGTGCTTCCTCACACAGCGTCGCACCTCATGTGCATCATCCAAATAAGAACTATTCGTTAGACCGGCCACCTGTTCATCTAAGTTTTATAACCCCGAGAAAAGAAAACATGATAGAACAAGAAAAAAAGCAATGATAAAAAGGTTTATGATCTAGGTTCTCTGTACTGCTTTATATCAGGATGGTTATCCAGACTTGTACACATATCAGTCGCTGTGCTACCAAAAATGTATGCCTTAGAAGAACTGAAGGCCACATTTTGAGTTTTATACACAATGGGGGTTTATTAACATTTTTTTTTTTTTTTTTTTTGTGGGGTGGGGTGGGATCAGTACCTGAAAAGCAGCCCCATTGTGAATGATTTCATGAGCAATCGGATGACTGATGAATTCATGCAAGGGCATAACCACATCTTCTGTGTTATACACATCACTGAGTGCACTTCTTTTAAGTTTGCCAAGCCTTCTTGCTTCCCTCTGTGCAATGACACAATGTTAACACATTAGTAACAAAAAAAAAATGAAATCAACACTGAAAAATATGAGCTTGTGCCCAGTTTTATTTTGATGCGACCTTATTTTTTCTGGACTAAATAAATTTATAGAGACGCTAACAATTCTTTTGTTGAACACCAATTTGCAATTGATTGATGTACCAAATCAAACAAATTAGCATAAGACCAGCAACCAGCAACCAGCAACTATACATGGGAAGGTGTGTGAAATCACAATCGCTGAAAAGACATTGGCTCATGGAACTAAGCCCATCATAGAAACGAATTTACTTAGTTGTAATGTTTTCTCTGCAGTTAAGGATAAAGTACTTATAAGACTTAGGTTTCAATCTATTTCTTTTTTCAGAAAAAAGAAAAACCCACCTTTGATGCTTTGCTTGCAGGGATATACTTCGCTTATAATTCCATTTTCAAGCTATACTGCTTCGCAACAAACCTAACCCCAACACTTACATTTTGATTAAATATTCATTTATTGAGTTAATACATCTTGACTTGTTTTATTGTTTTGAATTGTTTCATTGTTAAGTTGCACGTCCTAAGGTAAGCTGAAAGAATATTATGTTATTTGGCTTATTTGAGGTTTAGTTGCGCAAATCAAGCTAAATTAGATTAAACTTAGCTGGTAAGGATTGACTGATGCTTAGTTATTAATTAACCCACAACTAAATACATTTCAAAAAGTCCTAGGATTTACCCGGGTAAAGAGGTCTTCTCTCATCCAAGGAACCAAATACTTCCAGGGCCATATGTCCAATGTGCTAACCATTCTAGATGACTTAGGCTTAACTTTACTGGTTAGTGCTGATGTCAAATTAGGATGCACTAGAAACCTGGCTGCCACCTCAACTGCAAATTCATACATACTGAAGACGCGTTCAACTGGGTCCCGCAAAATCGTCACCACTGATGTTATATCTTTGGGAAGCTTGGACATCAAGCTATAGTCATCGTGACTTACCACAATGTTGCAATTAGGCTTACTGGAAACAATTACAAAAATGTAAAAAAAAAAGAGAGAAAATGTTAGAACATTATTTTCCTTTTCTTCTTCTCTTTTTTTTTTCAATTACGTCAACTGTTTCATGTTAGAGGATTGATTTTTTTTCCTCAAGGCTTGCACATTTGAATAGAGCTGTTCTTCTGTATAAAGCAAGGCAATACTTCTTTCATTTCCATGTTTGATTGGAACATTTGGCAATATTTCTTTCGACAGTATGCAGTGAAAAAAAAATTGATTATAAGGGTCGCCCATGTTTTGAAAAAAGATTCTAATTAAGCCCAAACACCTAGGGGGCTGCAAGCGTCGCCCATTTTGTTTTACTTTATTTTCCAGAAAAAAAAACCCAATACAATTAACATGAGATCATTTTTTTTTTGGTCATCTGCAATTATCACTAATTGTGGGAAATAAAGTAATGTCAAGCAAGATATCATTCAATTGTTAACTGGCCTTTCAAAATAAGCTCATCTAAATCTTCCATTATAACCAATTCATCTTAACACTCATGGCTTGATAGTATTCAATTTGAACTGAGGAAAAGAAAAAATCTAGGCAGAGAACGGAGCAAGGTTTCCAACATTCCCCACAATACAATATTCCTATCACATTGCCGGTCCATTTAAGGTTGCGTGCAAGTATCAGAAAGGTTGGTGTGCTGCCAGTTGGTATTGCTGGGCAGTGTGACATCAAATTTAATTTTTTTGCTGTATTATTTGATTGATAAAATGTATTCTACTACATCATGATATGGAAAATGAAATTCACAAGGTCTAGAAGTAGAAGAACAAACATTAGTGTACCTAAGATCAAACCGTATTTTGTCGTAAGATCGAGGACACTCCTTATCTAAACTATATAGTTTCCTCAAAAAGCTACAAAAGATCTCAAGGCATGTTAGTATGCTTGTAAAAAGAGAATTTTAATGTGAGTCATGTGACACAACAAAACATCAAATATTCTTTCTACCTAACGAGCTGATAAATATCATATGCTCCTTTAAAATAGAAAATATTGCATACATCCATCCCTTTAATAAATTAAATAATCTGAAAAGTGCTGCTCATCTTCCCAATTTTTGCAGACAAATAAAACCCTAAGGAGCTCGTAGTTTAGAAATCTTTTGGAACAGGTGAGGAAAAGTCAAGTGCCAGGGACATTCTTTATACCAATTCCCTTTTTTTTTTTTCACGGATATGTAACCTTCCTCATCTTGCAAGGCATGATGATATTTTGCTATTTTGCTTGGGTATATGTGGTACAGCCATACAGTACATTGCTAGTGCACTTTAGAAGAAACTTAAAGAACTAAAAATAATTTATAATAACCATTGGTAGTATGCTCGGCCACCGGTTCTAGGTATATGCAAGAAAAATAACAGGTCCTTTAGAGTCAGCTTGTCTTCTGTTTTTACATTTTCAGCCGATGACTGAGCCCATTTGTTCACAACTCTTTCACAGTCAACATAACTGTCGTCAATGGAGTAAACTTGAACCACTGAACAGTGGAAAAAGACAAAAGTAAAACAAAAGAAGACTCACAATTAGTGATTGCCCTTTCATACAATTTTGGTAGTATCAGGCCCAGTTGCCATACAATCAGTAGCTAATGAAAACAGTTACTGAAAGCAGTCCCAAGTCCCAATTAAGGTTTACAAATATCTCAGTACGTATAAGTATAACTAAAATCAGATTGAAGCCTTGTGCTATGTAATCAATCCCCAAAAGTTTTTTTTTTCCCTTATAATTTGAAATAATCCCATTAACTAAGAAAGGAAGAATGACACTGTACTTGAGACTAATAAATCATTCATTTAAATTATAAGTGAACATGCATCAAATGTACACAGAATACTAACCACGGGGGAGCAATATCAGAAGCGAGATAGCTAGCAAAGCTCGTCTCATCATCTCCCTTCTGCGATCTAAATCATACCTACGAATTGGAGATCAAATGCATACATATATCATCGCCTGAGAAGAGATGAAGGCCTAAGAATAAAAAAAGAAATGGCGTGCCTTGATTTCTAAAATGAAATTGATGGGATTGGTCGATGGGAGAAGACTGAAGAGAAGGTGAGGCGTGTGGTGCTCGGAGAAATCGCTATCCGACCAATTCGTCGGACGGCGCTTCCGGTCTCCTACTCTCCTTGGCTTCTCCGCCTCCACCCAGTCGACCAATGAGTTTGATACATCATACATGTATGCGTGGAAACTGGTTAGACTTTTGAAATATGCGATCTAATCGGTCCTGTTCCTGTAGGTAACGTCTACTCTACCGGAATTTTCAATTTTCAGATGGTGCATCACAGATTCATACAAACAGACAAACAGTGAAACAGTTATCCCTACTCTGAACTCTCGGTGGATTCTGGAAAATTTAGTGGGCTAGTCCACAGTCCACACAGAGTCCGTATCCGCTGTTATAATTAGAATTTAGAACGATATAAATGATAATATTTATTGGGAAGAGCATCCTGTTCCTGGATGACCATTCACTGGACGTTTTTATCTCAATCATCTGTCAACGGATATAGATGTTCCGTTCATAATACCAAAATTGATAGGTCCAAAAAATAATATATAACTGTTAAAATTAAATCGGACGGCTCAAATCAAAAGACGTCCACTGGATGGTTTTATTAAACCATCTAGAGGATACTTTCCCATATTTATTGACTTTAAAAAAAATGATAATATTTATTGGTTTTTTTTTTCTTTTTGTTTAGGAGAAGTTGGTAGACTTTGATAGAAGTTTACCATTTTATATCTATTTTGATTGTTTGCAAATTTTTTTATTTATTAATGAAAATTATAGGTGTTTTGCTTGCCCTTAAAAAAAGATAATATTACGAGAAATGATAATTTTTATCTATAGTTTTGTCATTGCTTGAACAAAGTAAACACATAAAGTAAACAAGATGAAAATATAGATAATTAACAATGAACACTTTCAAAAAATTAAGTTTTGTCATCCCTTATTCAGATTTTTATATGCATATTTAACTTATTGTTATTGAACTTATTTATTTATATTTGTTTACTTTGATTATTTGTACGTTCACCATATTTATTTTATGTGTTCACTTTATTCAAGCGATGGCAAAATTGCAGATGACAATAATTAATTTCTTAATATTATTATCTACGGAATCGTTTCATGCATTTATATTTAGAATTAGTTATTTGAAAAAAATATACATATTAGTTTTTAGATAATCGAGAATAATTCTTTCAAACTAATAGTATTATTTTAAAATGGTTTTAAATTTGAAATAAATTTTTTATCCCGATGCGTTTAAATGATCTTTTTTCCAATTAAAATTTTATTTCGAATTGAGAATCACTTAGAAATTATATTATCAATTTAAAAAATTATCTCAACAATTTATGATTAAAATTGTTTATTCCAAAAACTAATTTTAACTTTATTGTTGAACAATCCAAATACACCCTACGTACCGTAGTTTGGAACGCTTGATTGGAATCAAAATAAATGCCTCCAATACAATTATTTTTTTTTTTAAAAATAATAATAATAATTGAAGTTCGTATGAGATTTCAAATGAACGAATATTAATGTCACATTTTTTTTAAGATAAATTAGGGATGAAACCTCCCAACTAATTTATAAATTAAATGTCTATAAAAGATCTCCAACTGAGTTTCGAACCTGTGACCTTTCTACTTAAGATGGATTGCTCTTTACGACTAGATCGAGAAGAATTCTCAACTTCACATGTTATCATTTTATAATAAAAAATATGGCAGAACTTATGAATCCATCTCTAAAAAGTTTCAACAAATAGGATCGCTATATTGTCTGAGCAAACCAAAAAAAAAGTTCAAGGTTTATTCGGTGGTTATGATATTGTACAGGATTCAATAACCTTCAGAATTATTCGGTGGTTCATTTTATCATTTTTATTTGGTCCCGCTACTGGTTAAATTTATACACGATTTCGACCCTCCAGCCAAAGTTAAACAGTTGCCTTGTTACTTTGGGTTCAATAACCTTCAGAATTATAGAGCCGCGGGAAGATTTTGTGGATCTCATTGTACAGTGACCTTGTCAAATACTCAAATGGATTGTCCCAATTAAAACTGGACTTCCCATTGCTACGTTTAACGGTGTTTGTTATCAGTTGCTTTTTATTAAAAAAAAAAGAATTAATTTGAACAGGCATGTGCATGCAAAGCAGTAGATTTTATGATATATGCTTACTTTAGTTAGGAATTAGGAGTCTACTCTGGTGTGATATGATTCAGAGATAGTCGTCTAGAGAAAGAAGCAAGTATTAAAATGCTGGAAAATCTACGAACAGAAAAATTTCTGTGGGCCTAATATATTCAACGCAAATAGAGTCTATATGGTTCCAACTGTTGAGTTTCAAATTTGAATTATTTTTTAAAACTGTTAATATTATCACGCCCATAAACTAATACTAAAACTCTATTAAATATTCAAACACGTTATGAAGCTTAAAAAAATAATTTTAAAATAACAAAAAGTAATATAATATTAACTATTTTAACATAGGTTTGCACCTATTTAGGTATTACTACACAAACATTACTTTAACCAATATATGCAGGTAAGAAATTTTCCATGTCGGTACAAGTTACAATTTAAAGAGTAAAAAAGGGTATAGTGAGGAGGAACATACAAAAATAGTTAATTTTGTAGATATAAGAACATACAAAAATAGTTAATGGGTGTGTTTGGATGAGCCATGAATAAGGAATAAGAATAAGAAATTTCGGTATACGTGCTTATCCAAATTCCTTATTCTTATACCATGGTTTTGTTAGTATAAGCATAAGGGCCCAAATTCTTTATTCTTGTGTTGTTTGGGTTGCACAAGAATAAGAATAAGCACACATATCAAAATTTCTTATTCTTATTTCTTATTCCATGCTCATCCAAACACACATAAGCTTATCCAAACACACCCTATGTGTGTTTGGATGAGCATGGAATAAGGAATAAGAATAAGGAATTTCGGTATGCGTGCTTATCCAAATTCCTTATTCTTATACCATGGTTTTGTTAGTATAGGAATAAGGACTCAAATTCCTTATTCTTGTGTTGTTTGGGTTGCACAAGAATAAGAATAAGCACGCATATCGAAATTTTTTATTTTTATTTCTTATTCCATGCTCATCCAAACACACAAAAATGAAAATTTTGTGATGTGGGACGTAGTTTTATGATCTTTCAATAAATCCTAAAATTTTGTGACTACATTTATTTGACGAACTTTCAATTAGTTTTATTTACTTTTTATCTGACGAACTTTCAATAATTTTGTGACTACATTTATTTGACGAACTTTTTATTTACTTTGAATGATTGTTATTTTAAATAAAAATAAAAGGAAACTCGAGTAATCGTATATACCATAAAAATATACTGCTTCACAAACATAAACCCGTATAATTAAATCCATTTATTACAAAAAAACAAAGCAACTCAAAACTAACACCGTTGAACAAAGGAATGGAAAGTCTAGTTTAAAGTTTTGTTTGGAGCTTGCCACTTGAGACGGTCACTTTACAGCAAGATCCACAAAATCTTCGCCGCATTCTATAATTCTGAAGGTCATTGCATTGCAACCCAGCGGGAGAAGAAGACAGCTGTTTAAATGCGGCTGCCTGGCTGGAGAGTCGAAATCGTGTATGCATTTAACCAACAGCGGCGACCGCTAGCAGCATTGCCGAAGCACCTCACAAATATTTTAGGATAAGGCGCTTGTTCCTCTACAATTATGATAAATTGCAGTTCCCTACGATACTTAAATTCACTGTAGTAAGCCGTGAGACAAGTTGCATCGGATAAAACGGACGGCCCAGATCAAAGAACTCAGCACTAATACGTGGGCAAACCGATCGAGTCCGTCCGATGTCAATAGGATGGTTTTAATAATAAAAAAACATAGAGGAGCGTGGAGGATGGAGTGGGGCCCACCTGGTGAGAGTCTGTGGTAGCAGGAAGTTGAATGCGATGATGCTAGATTTTGGAAGGGAGAAGATGGGGTTTGTGTGGTTTGTAGTGACAGTCCTTTGGCTCACTTGATAAATGATAAATCAGTTGTATCGCTATCTCATCTTCTTTGTTCTTTCCTAGTAGTTAACCACCTATTACTAGCCCCCTTATCCCAATTCCATCTCTATTATCTCTCTCTCTCTCTCTCTGTCTCCCTCGGTTAAATTATTCTGAAGCACCATAACACTCGGGTACCCACTTTGTTCCACAACATAAAAGGTTTGTAATCCATATCTTACCCCTTAAATTGTTCCTCAAATGTTTGGTCTTTTCGGTTTTAAAAGGAAAATTCTTTCCATCGTTTCTTTGTTTTACCAGCTTTTTACCTCTATTATATGAGAAACAGAATATCAATAATCAGCATTAAAAATTTGATAAATAGTGCATTAATGCAAAAACTTAATCAAACATTCATCTTTCTTTACCTGATTCATATTTATGTCATTCAAACAGTTCTAATATTTGTAATTGTGATGTTTATGCAGATGAATATTCTAAACCAGCCAATAAGTGCCGGCAGTTGCAAATCAAGTTCTCTCTCAAAGGAGGCATCTTCGAAAATTACAAACAATCCCCTCCCGGCATCTGTCAAGATTGATGGCACAACTCAGCCCACAAAACAAAATCTTTCATCACTTAAATGCAAAGCAAGCAATGTCTTACACGAGAGGCTGAGCAAAGCAGCGCAGTTTCAACCCTACATGCTAAATTTTCTCCCATCAATTTTTCAAGAGAAGAAGTTCACCCAAGCTACCAGTGCTGAGAGTCTGGTTTTGACAGTAGCAGTCAGTTCAGCTGTGAAGTTAAATCAGGATCAGATTGACTTGATTGCAAAGAAGATGCGGCGCATAACAGGATTCACAAATCTAAACCTCGTTACCACAGTCGATCCATCGCTAATAGCTGGTTTTGTGATTAGTTATGGCATGGATGAATCATGTGTGATTGATCTGAGCGTCAAGGCACAGCTAGCAAAACTGGCAAACAAAGTCGAGGCTTCTGACCAGAGGGCCCACAACCGAGTATAGAGACAAACCTGAAGCACTTTTAGTACCAGTTTTGTTCTGCGAGACCTTTGTCCTCTTAGATTATGAGTTTGCTAGTAAATATGCCAAAAATATTTTCTTTTGCATTTCTGTTTTTTCTTTATCTGGCTACTTCGTTGTATCCCTGTAAAGAAATATAGTTTTCTTGTGGTAAAACAAGGACTAATTAAACCCTTGTAGTGCTTTCCTATGGATATTGCTCGGGAAATAATAGTGCTTAACAAAATGGTATTTTCTGGCAACAGTAAGCAGGCATACCTTATCAGTGCCACAATTAATTATTTATTTGTTTACAATGCACAGCAGTCTCTATTTTATCACAACTTATGATCTCTTCTGCTCGGATTGCTATACACAACTATTGGAAACTAAAAAATGCACTGGGTAATTCAGTCCTGAGCGGCATTAAAAGCAAACTCGTAATCCAATCTAGGGCTGCTCAGTTGAATCTTAAGGTGCAGAACACCTAAAATTGTAATAAGTTTTGGCTTCTAACTTGAGAAGTTATTCTAGAACCATTCTAAAGCTTATGGTAAAAAAAAAAAAAAAGGTTTAAAAGAACATTGTTATGCTGGTTCCATTGAATGAATAGCAGCACAAGCTAACCCAATATCGAGAAGTGTGTACTGAACAGTTTTCTCAGTACATGAGCAGCAATTCTGTTGACCAAGCAATGTTTGGGATTCAACTAGTTCAGCCACTAATAAATATACATATACAAACAGCAATACCAGCCAAAAATTTTCAACATTGCAACCAACAAGTCTGATAAAACATTATTAAATGCTAAAAATCAACTGATTCATTGTTCTGTACAAGCAAGTGGAGCTAACTCATTGGTAGTTGAGCATGGAAGGGATTGGAGAAGGGTAGTGCTTCAGTAAGATTCCTCAAGGCTTTATCAAAATTGACAAAGCCCATGAACCAGAATTCATGGTTGTCAGCTGTAACAACCTGTATATACTTGTCTGATGGATTAATTGCATTTGCTGATGGGTTAACTGCCCTCAGTCGGTCTAGAGGTACCACAACCTGCATGACAAAATAGCATTTTTCAAGTCAAGTACTTGTTCGCATGGTACACTATTGAACTGTTTTTTCCCTGCAAAATTTTATAGGATTTTGGACAAGTCCTGACCAGGAGTACTGTCACCACACACTCTGGTGGCATTGCTTAACAAAATTGATACAATTTTCAGTTTCTACAGTATCTAAAGGGCTATTTAAGTCGAATGCTATCTGTTTTTAACTGTTTACTGACTCAAACTCTCCAAAGAGGATAAGAAGATGTTATAAACTATATCAGTATGCCCCAACTATAATACATTATTTCTTTCTAATCAATTTCCAAAATTAAGTAGACAAGCAAGTAAAGGAAACAAGAAAAAGGACAATTGACTAGAGTGATTACCTTATAATACATAACCTGTTGCTGGGCATTTGGGCTCGTGCCAAGAGAAACAGGATTATCACTACAAAATGCAATTCTTGCATTAGACAAATACAGGGTGCCAATAACAGGTCCAGATGACGTGGAGAGATAACAAGCATATGTTTTCTTGAGCTGCTCGCCAGGCAGGGTGCCGAATGCCTGATGAAATAGCTTGTCACAACCACCTTCTGCAAATACCTTCGTACCCAATGCCAGCTTCGACATGGCAGCATCTGTCAGACTTGGACTTGTTTTAACTATGAAAAAACCAATAAGAAGCTTAGCAGGAGATTGAGAAAGGTATCAGATTGAGCGGCCTGGATCGACTGTTTGGACCCAAAATACATGACTAGGACCATTTGTCTTGCAGGCAGAATACAGATATTTGTACAATAGCCTACGTATGGTTTGCAACTTTGCATACAGGTGCTTTTAAAAGTGATTCCTAGAGAGACAAAAAAAGGTACGCATATCTCAATAATTTAGAGACAAAAATGAAACATTGAATCCAGACTCCATTAGGAATCATTCCAATTATGACAATTACTTCTAAATAAAGAAGAGTGTATAGAAGAACTTACGGTGTTGCCAGACATTAGCAGTGACGCCACTGGCCTTTTTGGTTGTATCTTCCAGCTTCTTCCCACACTTACCCAATGCTTTCAGTACTGTCCCCATGGGACCTACCAGGAAAATTATCAGTCGAAAACATCATATGGCAAAATCATTCAAATAAAAAAAAAGAAGAAATGTTATGCTCAACATTCCTGTAACCACTGCCCAAATTATCTTTAGTCGATTTCCTTATTTTC
This sequence comes from Rhynchospora pubera, assembly GCA_028095005.1. Lineage (NCBI taxonomy): Eukaryota > Viridiplantae > Streptophyta > Magnoliopsida > Poales > Cyperaceae > Rhynchospora > Rhynchospora pubera. The sequence goes on along the minus strand of CM051463.1, from coordinate 197,431,421 downwards.
ACAGAGAATATACAACAATGAGGTTCCTGACAACAGAGATGTGCAAGAAATTTTCTATATTAAGCAAAGATTTGGATTCATCATTAATTCATTATACTTCCCCTTTTTATATAAAGGGGTTGATACTGTATTTCTAAGGTTTCAGGGACAAAATATCAAAATACCCCCAAAGCAAAACTCTGATAGCCACTAACGGCACAGAATGAGAGAAGAGAAAGCAACAGAAATTCAAACATAACAAACTAACTGCTATTGTCGGATCCAGGTTGAGTAGACACAAGCACATATGGGTTGTTGGGAGCGGCACCTCCAGTACTGGCGCTGGTGCTCCCGGTGTAGTGCGTCTCCTGTGGACCAATAACGTAAGGGTTAGGTGCGGCGTGAGGGTTTCCGACTGGGACCCCCGTGGCAGTGTTATACATGCTCGGTTGCCCCGTCGGCTGTGCCACAGGCGTTCCCATCACCCATCCACCCGTAGGTTTTCCAGCCATGGAATGGAATGGAATGAACGTTGATTTTCGGATCGAATTGAAATTGGGTCGAATCGGGGAAAAGTGTTGATTCGATCACTGCTTGCTTTCGACGCGACTCTAAAGTAAACACACAGAGAAAGAAATTGTGAGATTGTGATTACTTATAAGTATGACGGATTAATTCGAATTTGGGAGAAGAATGAGAATCGAATCGTGTAATTATTAATCGCGTGCGCGAGCAGCAGGTTGGCAGTTGAGAAGATACGGAGGGTTTTTGACTTTTTGTGACGCATTCTTATAAATTTCATGTGTTCGATTCGCTTCCATAGGGACCCACTGGATAATTGCAATACGAGAGATGCGTTCTCCTTTTGTCTCGGGGTGCCAGCGACTTGGTGTTGATTTTAGCATACAGAAATTGGCAACAGACGATTAGAAATTTCGATCATTAGGAGACAACGTCACGCGCCTCTTTCGTAATTCGCTACTAGTGCAGGCGTTCTCGCTGACAGCGCATTTATTGAAAACACTTGAGCCACCATTTAATGGATGAACCGTTTCTTAACGAAAGTTGATTCTCTACGCAAGTTGTTTTGTCGAATCGGAGGTGTATTTTACGCCAGGACCAGTCAAAGCTTTAACTTGAGGGCCCGTCCTTACGCGCTTCGTTGGACGGTGATTTCTTATTATTTATTCGTTATTGTTTTTTTAAGTAACTGGCTAATTTCAAATGTGATAAGAATCATCTTCGATATTCATCATCTCCATCATTCTCACGCGTTTTCTTTATTTTTGGCTCTACGCGTTTTTTATTTCTGGAAATTGCTCTGTTTTTCTCCATTCCGTATACGCTCGTCCCCCATCCCAACCCTCCCACGTACGCTCCCCCTGCAGTGTACGCTCGCCCCCCTCCCACCCTCCTGCGTACGCTCCCCAACCCCACCCTTCCGCGTACATCCCCCTCCCCCTCTTCCCTCCACCCTCTGGTAATATCATACTCTCACACACACAATATATATTGATTATAAATGTTGAAGTTAACATATTTAACTGTTGAAGTTAATATATATAACTGTTGAAGTTAATATATATGCCAACTTCAACAATTTAAATATGCTCACTTCAAATATTACCTTCAACATTTAAATATGCCAAGTTCAACAATTATATATATTAACTTCAACATTTATATATATTAACTTCAACAGTTACATATATAACATATTACTTACATATATAACTTCAATAACTACATATATAACTTCAGCAGTTACACATATTAACTTCAACAGTTATATATATTAACTTCAACAGTTACATATATAACATATTACTTACATATATAACTTCAATAACTACATATATAACTTCAGCAGTTACACATATTAACTTCAACAGTTATATATATTAATTTCGACAGTTATATATATTAACTTCAACAGTTACATATATAACATATTAACTTTAACAATTATATATATAACTTCAACAGTACATATATTAACTTCAACAATTACGATATCGCCTTCAACATTTAAATATATTAACTTCAACAGTTATGAAGTGTGTAGGAGGAAGAGGAGAAAGGTGGGGGGGGGGGACGATGTACATGGGAGGGAGGAGGGGGAGGGGGGACGGCGTATGTAGGAGGGAGGAGGGGGGAGGGGGGACAACGTACGTGGGAGGGAGGAGGGGACAGGGGCAGGAGATAGTGTACGGAGGAGGGGAAGGAGAGAGAGTGTATGCGTGAGGGAGGAGTTAGTTACGTACGCGTGAGGATGATAGAGATGATAGAATCTGAAAAATTGGTCCTAAGCAATTCCGAATTTCGAAGTGACTTCTTCTTCGGAGAAGGGATGTGTGTTATGTTAATGCATCGTCAAAAAAGTTCTATCTATCCTATGTCTATTTATACGGCTCAAATATTTTATATAGACTCTGGTCGGAAAGAAATTTAAAATGAATTTGATTGAAATTTTTCGGTGGAGTAGAAATGATATGATTTAAAAATGAAATATATGACTATTGATCGGATGAGTTGACAATAAGAATTGACTAAAAATCATTGATGACCATGGAGAAAAGATGATCAGACGCTTTATATTAATTCTCGTCAAATTTATTCTACATAGATGGAATTTCAAATTAAGATTTCAGGAGAGTGAACTCCCTCTCAATTCAACTTGTGCTGTTAAATTTGCTCATTTCCAATCAACAAATTTGCCTGTACCGGAACTTTATTTGTCTGATGTCTCAAATTTAAATCGCCGAGCTTGACACCCAAATTGTAAGCCTTGAACTCACTGAGTAATTGTGTAAAGGCGGATTAGAATACGGTGTCAATAATCACATTTAATAGAAAAATTTTAAGAGAAAATGACTCAATAGAATTCATAACATTGTAGAGCTAATTCTAAACTTTTCAATAATATTTGAATCACCGCAATCGTAATCAAGAAAAATAAATTGTGGTCAAAATATTGTTAGAACTCAATGTTGGACACAACATTCGATTTGGTATGGATTAGAGGTTCATTTGGTCCAAATTGGACCTATTCGGCACGAAAAGAATACGTCCAGTTTCTGTGTAATTCATTCATATATATAGATGTACCGAAAAAAATAAAAAAATAGCATTAAAATAATATCAAATATTAATAATAATATCCAAATAATTCAAATTATTGAAATAGTACTACAATTATGTAATCCGAAATTCCAAACTTGATTACGGAATCCCAAAAGCTAGCTACGAAATTCTGAATTTCTTAATGAGAAATCCCTCTATTTGGGTACGCTATAATTCACCTGCAATCTTAACACAAGTTAAGAAAATTCCAAAAAGCTGCACACTAGATATTACCTTAGGCTCCGTTTGGATGGTTTCTTCCCGAAATAAGGAATAAGAAATAACCACTTTTTACCAATAAATTTATTTCTAACCATCCAAATTTTTCACAAAAGTTACACACTTCCCAATAAATTTACCCCTTTCCAATAAATTTCTTCCCTTCTTCTTTCTTCCTACTTTATTCTCAACGCATCCAAACGGAACCTTAGTTATGTGGCACACTGGGACCCACGTAAAATATGATATTTTATTTTTTAGAAATGGCCTTAGACATATTCAATAAAATGAAAAGAAAGTTTGGATGGTTTCGGTGAGTGTGCTGTTGATGGCTTCTGTTTGGATGGATTTTATTATTATTTTTTAAATGTCTTGTTCTGTACTACTTCTCCATCCTTTTTCCGTGTATTTTTGTTTTTTTTTAATGTTAATAGCCTTCTGGATTGGGTTAGGAGTTGGGGTGTACCAAAAAAAATTAAAACCCGTCCGACCTGTTTAATCCATCCGATCCGATTCGTATTTTAACGGGTTCAACCATTGTTCGGGTTGGTTTGGATTTTATTTTACTAACCCGATATAACTGGGTCGGGTTATGTTTTTCATTCGAATAATCCGGTACAAACCCAACCCGTTTAATATGTGATCTAATATGTTTCGCATAAACCGTAAAATTAATTCGCATTTACTTTTCACCTTTTTCCAATACAAACGCCTCGTCTTCTGCCATCTCCTAGCCAACAGAGACGCAAACCCTAATCCCGAGACGGATGTTGTGACATATAAAATTCTTGTGAAATTGAAATCATATATAAATGCATGGGTGCGCATGGGTTATACAAACAAATGTATATCAGGACACAAATTTGTAAAGTTCTTGTGATCATGCCACCTGTAACCTAACACATAAATATGATCAAGGTCCAGGACGTGGTTTTTGTGTTAAAAAAAACATAAATATGATCATGCCATGGGTTATATAAACAAACGAATATGATCATGCCACATAGTGTTGTGAACTTTATCCCAGTACATTAATGTTGGTATTCTATATCCCAATATCAGGGCACTGATTGCTCCTTAATTTTATTTGTATCATATAGTGGCGGATCTAGAAAAAATATTTAGGTGGGTCTGACAACTTCTCTTTAAGTCTTCAACTCCATCTTTGAATGCTTTAATGGCAGAAAAAATTAGCTGGGGCTAAAGGGGGGCTCCAAAGACTCGACGCCCCGGTGGTAGATCCGCCCCTGTATATACATCTAACCCGTTTAACCCGGAAACCCGTAAAAATTCGTAGATAAAAAATTATATGGGTTGGGTTGGATTACGGGTGGGTCGATTAAATAATTTTTTAAACCCGATATTATTGGATTGGGTTGAAATATTAAGAAAAAATTACAAACCCGTCCATCTTAGAACTCTAGCTTTAAGTATCTTGTCTTCCAATTTATTTATGGGATTTGTTTGATTTTCAGTTTCCGACAATGTACAACTATTGAAATTGAATGATAATCCTATTATGAACTCAAGTCAAAAGTCTAATAATACCGTTTAGAATCTTTACCCCAAAATTCATCATATTTTTTACAAAATTTTTGTTTCATGGCAAAACTTTCTATGCTAATAAGAACTTCGTAGACTTACCGTACAATTTCTTCAAAGACTTTAAAACTTTCTATGCTAATAAGAACTTTCTGTGCTAATTAATAATCCTAGTATTTACACATTGATTTTTCAAACAATATCATTCTGCAAATTTCGTACAGGAATATGGTCACGAGTCACGACTCTTAAACAAAGTAGATTATATAGAATCTTTTAATAAAGGAAGAAATTTAAAAACATGATGTCATCGCTTAATGTTGCAGTTGCTAAGGCTGACGATGGAACTCTATAACCACCATAGGATCTGGCAACGCACATGCATGAATCGCACATAAGAATAGGCAAAAAATATTCTAATTTACATTTTCTGTTCCTAGTTCAGATCCTCCTTATGCATAGAATTTGTGCATGAATACAGACTTGTCTTGTCCCATCCAATGGGTAAAAAAAGAAAATATGGACAGAATAAGATTAAGAGAAACAGATGCTCTAAATAAAAACAAAGAATAAAAAAATAATAATATTCTAATAGTAACAAAAAAAGAAAAATTATAGGAACCTGCTTTTGATGCGGCAGTTTTTGGTGTAGTAGTAGGCTAGCAACTTTGACCCTCTTTGACTTGAGGGCTGCTCTCGCCAATTGAGCCATGCGATCTATAGCATAATTCTATCTGCTTACTGCTTAGTGCTTACAGAAAGTCCAAACCCCGGTTTCGAGTAAATTACCATCAGTGACTGAAGGACCGGACAGAGAATCCGCCATGATTGTTTTCTTGTTTATCTCAGAGGTCAGGAGCATAGGCGAGATCACTGTCTTCTCCTTCCCTACTTCCCTCTCTTTCTCTCTCTAATCAGGCTACAGATCTCCATTTTCCACCCCTTCCAAACCAAATCCAAGAGGAGGATCAGAGGCGATGGAGAAAGAGATGGGCAGGGACTGTCTTGCGGTTGAAGTTCGATGAACATGGCATGATCATTGTTGCAGCAGAAGCGGCCTGCGGTGCCGTTGTGGATGTGACCTGTGGTGAGAGGTTCGGAGGAGAAGAAGATGCTGAGGGAGTGCGAGGTGGAGGTGGACGGGGGGGAAAGAGTCGGCGAAGGAGAGACGAAAAAAGTTGAATTAGGTTTTGTGTCCTCACTCAGGATTTGGAGAGAAAAAGCCTGAAGGAATTGGAATTTGGAGGAGAAAAGAAAGAGGCGGAGGGCTAGATACAAATGAAAGATAACTGAATAGTTTATAATGTAACGGATCAGTTACGCAGTAATCTTAATCATTTTGATTCGGCACACAATAGGTTACATATTTATTCTCAATACAAAATGAATATAATTCGCTGAAAGCTGAAGAATTGGAGTGGGCTCAAGATGCCGTGTCTTGAGTGAAAAACGAAAAATTCATCCGACTCCCCCGCATCTTTATTTATAATAAATACTGATGATTTCTGACAAAGAATATCAATTTATGAATTGATGCTAGTTTATGAAAAGAAAAAAAAGGGTGAATTAATGCTAGGTTATTACCTATTTATGAATTTTTGAACTAGCCTTAATTAATGCAAGTTTATTATCAATTTGTAAATTAATACTTCGATTACAGTTTTTTTTTTTTTTTTTTTGGCACAGAACAACTACTTCTAGCAGCTAGCAGTACAACAAAAAAAAAAGGTAAACCTTCTGAATTAATGCGAGTTTTGCATTTATAAAAAGTTATACTGAAAAATGAAAATATGAGGTGTACTGTGTATCACATGTGAGAGCTAATAAAATAACATATTTCACGTGGGTCCAAGTCCAACATATAACTATGGTAATAGCACGCGGCTTTTTGGTACTTTTTAACAGGGTTAAGCTTTATGGAAACTAGAGGGTTAAATCGAGCTTCGCTCGATCTTGACTGTCTCTATTATTTGACTGTCTCTATTATTTTCAATCCAAAATAAAAGGACCAAAAACAATAGAAAGAAGATAAGATTAATGATTATCGATAAAGATGAAGATTATATCATATATTGGTGGTAAAGATGAAAGCATTGTTTATTAAATAGAATTAAATACTAAATTATCAATTTTATTATTTTGCATAAAATTATCATCTTTGTTATTAAAACCCCATCAACACCAATTGATCCCCGAGCATGAATCAACCTTTAGAAAAGGAAAAAAAAAGAGATTGGTCACATACATCAATAAAAACTTAGTACTCTGATAAGGAAGAAAAATAAAAGAGGGAACCGCTAGGTGAGAAAGAATTGATGTTTAAGAAGACAAAAGAGTAAAATGCTAGGTGAGAAATAATCACTATTGCTCTGATAAGGAAGAATCATCAAGGAAAAACTTAGTACTCAATTTGATTCAGATTCTCATAAAAAAAATTAATAATTAATTTGGAACCAAGGCTGGTATGCTGTCACTGAATGAAAAAACATATGTTCATTATGTGTTATACCTTCAGAAAACTATAAATAAATGAGGTGAAAAAATAACTTTTCTAATTACACCGACTTTTAATCAATAAAACTCTTTTTGTCGTTCCTGATATATTATTGATAAAGCCTTTTCTTTTCTGTTGTATATTGCAATATACTTGAAATTGAGCAATACAATGCATAAGATCAGGCATAATCAGAAATCAGGACACCTTAATTCTGGGTACGATGGGCCTACATGTCACCTTATATCTCGACATCTCGTCATCCCTGACGACGGGCAGCCCTCGGTTGATAGTGGTGCATAGAGCTAAGTTCTTGGGCCAACTATTGTGGTGGATCGATCGCTTCACAGTCCAAAAATTAAAGAACAAAATCGTTTTTTTCCTATAATTAGGAGAGACCGATTATTGCTTGGTGGAGGAAAAGGAGTGTGAAGAAGAGCAGGGAAGGGACGGGGCAACGACAGAGGGCTAGAAGGGATGCCAGCGGGAGAGGGCTAGAGTTGGGCAGATGGGGGAGAAGAGGAGAAGAGGGACCAGAGAGGGGCGTGAGAGTTAGCCAGTTCTACTGGAGGAGGAAGAGAGAAAGGGAAGGCAGAATTGGGTCTCGACAACTATGAGAAGAAGGAAAAATTTGCGTTGCAAATTAAACGTCACCTGGTGAACCGGGTAAATGTTAACGATGATAAGAGTCGGTACAAAAATAGCTGCAGAGTTTTTCTTTACAAAAGTCAGGAAATATTGAACGCACAAATCAAAATTGCTCGCCGTGTCGGTTAAATTTTAGCGAAACCATTCTGGACTCCCACGCATCTTTATTTATGGAAATTATAGCTTTTCAACTAGATGCGCGCCGTTGGATAACTTTCAATGGCTTGGATTACTGCGCTACATATGGTGCCGCGCAACAGATCTTACACATGCAAACTAAACTAATTGGTGAGGCCGGTTGTACATGAACTTATAAATTTGTATATGAGTTGTGCAAAGACTATTAGAGTGAGATATGTCAGGAGGGATGCTGTCAGCCCTGCACACATACTGGCAAACCATGCGAGGAGGGCAAAACAGGCAAAAGCTGGAAATGCAACTAGCTGCAATTTAGTTTTGGAGATGGGCATTGGACTTGAGATTGACAAGAATTTCTTTTAGGTTACTTGAGATTGTCTATTTTTGCCCCAGGCTTATTTCTGTTTTTTACTAGTAGTTTTTCTTTTTTAGCAGTCTGTACCAGTTTGGTTTTTTACTGGTACGTTTTTCTTTCAATCAGCGTTAGCTTTTGTTTTTAGGTTGGCTTGCTTTTTTACTTTTCTTTTGGGTAGTCGTTTGTATGTTTAGGAGGGGGTAGAGCTTTTACTTTAGCCATTTCATTTGGCTGGGTTATGATGATCTTTGTAAGCAAAACTTTTTTTAGTTAATGAAATTTGTGCCTACGGGCTGATCCTCAAAAAAAGAAAAAAACTAATTGGTGAGGTGTACTAAAAAAGGTGAGCAGCGATCACCATAATTTGAGGGATTTCTGATTTATTAGTTAGGATTTCGTAACTAGCTTGAATCTAGGATTCCGTAATTACGGTACTATTTAAATAATTTGAATTATTTTGATATTATTATTAATATTTTATATTATTTTAATGCAATTTTTAAATTTTTCGGATAGATGTATAATTTTTTTTGTGGGACTCTCATCACGCGCGTTAGGTCTTGCGACATGGGTATATCATCACGCGCTCTCATCGCCATTTCCATTACCTGTACACTTGTTTCGGAATCAAGATACTAACATACATAATACATTCAGTAAGTAGGTATTAGTACGAGCGAGGAATGAGGGATTTTCTATGTGAAATCATATTTTGTTTAAGGAATCTTAGATAGATACTGTCGAACACAAGTTACAGCTATTATTATCTTTTAAATTATGTTGCATTTATAAGAAAAAAAACTCCAACATAGTGAATCTGTGATTAATATAGCTAAAAGTTATTCAAAAGGAACACAGCTCATGAGCTCAATGCTACTAGATTATTTGCAACATTTAGAGAATGCATAACTACTAGGCTATCCTCAAATGTCCAACACTATGCAGCTTTACATGAGAGTTTCACGCAAATTTTATGACAAATTGAGCCTGCAAAAGGTAAAAAATCACTACGATAACACAGACAACTTCCTGATTAAAAAATCACAATAAAATAGCTAACAAATACCATAATCAAAAGTGAAAAATAGAAGGAGAAGTCAACCATCAGTAGTAAGGGTCGAAGCAAGCACCACACAAGTAAAAGTAAAAAGAACAACACGAAGATCCAAACAGAATTACAGCCTTTTTGAAAGAGTTTCTTTGTCCTGACCCACAGTCTCGACCTCTTCTAGAATTTTTCTGATCTGATCTATGTCAGAATCCTTGGCTGATTGTGTTAGCCTGGTTCGCACCTCATCAAACTTGGCAGCTCTTCTAGCCTTTGAGGTGTCCTTTGTTGACCATATAAATCCAGTGGCTCTCCATAGGAGTATACCTACATATATCACTACAATACAATCTACTGAATAGTGGTGTCTCTCGCGTATTTCTCTCTGCGCACTGTGGAGAACAAAAATCCATAGTAAAGCTGATGTCCAGCCTCCATACGCCTCCTAAAAAAGAACATCCGGGAGTTTTGAGGGGAAAAAAATAATAACTAAGAAAGAGCAAAATTGCCTCTACTTTTTGTCATTGCAAAATGATCCGGTCTTTGTTGGAGGTATGTAGAAAACACATTGATTAAACTTTCTATTGGCTCTACAGTTAACAAAGCATTGAGGATGCAAGTAAAATTAAAACACAAAATCACAATTCACAAGTCATCCATATTATATGATTCTATCAAAATGAGATGAACTTAAATAGATTCATGCTTAAAAAATAAATAGATATTTGCATTAGCACTAATTCATTTGGGCACGAGTTATCTTCTGTTAATGCTTAATAGCTAAAGAAACTGTTAAAATTGTTAATATTAAATAATACCAGACTTTAGGAATATTGCTAAATAACCACAAAATATCATCTCGAATAGAAAATATTTCTTTCAGGATCTTACCAAATTGGAAAATACCATGTCCACAGATATCCATCTTACAGAATGTTGTTTTAAACAGAAGTAAAGGAACTTACAGTCCATGCCATAGCAGTCAGTACAGCAACAAGCATGTGGCCACTGTACATAAGGTCACTGCAACCCCCAACAACAACAACAACAACAACTAAGCCTTTTGTCCCAAACAAGTTGGGGTAGGCTAGAAAGAAACCCAACAAGAGAACACATCCAAGAACAAGAACAAAAAAAAAAAAAAAAAAAAATATATATATATATATATATATATATATATAAAATAAAATAAAATAAAATAAAATACAAAACATAAAAATACTAATAGTAAGACTAGCCATACTAATAATAATACCTCTAATAATAATAGTAATAGTAGAAATCTAGACCTCGACCGTGACCTAATAGAGGGACCTACAAACCTATGGCATCGCTCCTACCCCTAAGTTCCTACGTCATGGCTCCGGTACATGAATTGCTAACTTCCAAGCGCTCCTATCGATCGCCAACTCCTTGGAGACGTTCCATTCTTTAAAGTCTCTTTTCACCGTTTCTTCCCATGTCAATCTTGGTCTCCCTCTCCCCCTCCGGGTGTTCTCGAAATGATTAAGAATTCCGATACGTACCGGTGCCTCTGGAGGTCTGCGTTGGATATGTCCAAACCATCTCAAACGATGTTGGATCAACTTCTCCTCTATTGGTGCGACCCCAACCATATCTCGTATGTCATCATTTCTAATCCGATCTTTCCTCGTGTGACCGCAGATCCACCTCAACATACGCATCTCAGCTACACTCATCTTCTGGACATGTCGCTGAGATGCAACCCCCACTAGCCCTTTTTAACAACTGTTACCATGTGGATCAGGGGCGGATCTACCACCGGGGCGGGTGGGGCTAGAGCCCCACCTCACGCCGTTGAGCCCTTGAAGCCCCCCTTTAGCCCCAGCTAATTTTTTCTGCCATTGGAGCACTCGAAAGTGGGGCTGAAGACTTAAACAGAGGTTGTCAGACCCACCTAGATATTTTTTCTAGATCCGCCACTGATGTGGATATTTATCCCTCCATCTAGAAGAGAGCTCTCTTTCCAATTCCAAGGATCGTCAAAGATGTTTCACTAGAAATATTCTAGTTATTGCTTCGACTCATATTCCCCGAGAAGTGGATCCCGCTCTAATAGGCCTGAATAAATTCAATACATTCATTAAGATATGAAGGCTTACTATTCCAGAACAACGAAGGTACTTCTGGATTCTTTCATATCCCTCTCCTACGTTAGGTCTTAACACATTTGCAAGAAAGCTCATTTTCACCCAATCTGGTACAAATTCTACCTGATACTCCTTCGCCTCACCAGCAATCATAAAGATATTTCAACAACATGAAAGGAAAACATAACTACTAGTTTAAACTTTTAGACACTCCTGTGGAAAATATACAACTAGTCAACTACAGTTTGCTGCTCATTACCAGTACAGCACTGTACCTAAGGGAATAGTTATTTTACCAAATTTCTTATTTTGGGTTCTTTTAAATCCCTCAAATTTCTCTCAAGGATTTATATATTGTGCAGATTTATCTGATTAATTTTATTTAATTTTTTTCCCTGCCAAAATTTGGCATCCTATAAGCAAGCTAAGTCCTGATATAAAGTAAAATAAATAGCAGTTACCAACCATAAGCAGAATCTAGCTGTAATAATCTACTTATTGCATCAGAATCAGAAATACTATGGCTCATAGTATTTCTGGGCTCACGGGTGCGGGTACTTTGGTATCCGATATCTGACAAGGGCGCACCAGGGTCTTGGCGAAGGGAGTATAGTGGCAATAAATGTGAAAGCTGGAAGAAGGTGGCCTACGGCCATTGTGAATATGTAACGGGCAGCGAACCCCAGGGCCGGTGCCTTGATAGAACCAAAAGTCACAGAAAACCCTAGCATGACAAAAATCACTAGTGGTGGAGGGTAATAATGTGGGCCCGGAGTAGAGTTACAAGGACTTCAGTTAGCTTCTCATTTAGTGCTAAGAGAATCCATTGACCGGTGTCTGGCAAGGGATCTGCAGAGCTGACAATGGGCACATAAAAAATGTAAAATATGTGAGTTTTAGGGAGTACAAATCAAGTTTACAATGCTGAATTTCCTCACTGTAGCAGTCAAATGTTTGGATGGGACAAATATTAGCTAGTACTAGAGTAATTTGCTTCAGTTGGTACCAATGATGATTTCTAAGTAAGTTAGGGACAAATTGAGTAAGTAGGAATCACACTCAAAATTAGTAAAACAAAATTGACCAATGTAACAAAAATTAATTCACATGTTAGACTGGTGATTCTTCCCTACATCAATTGAGTATCACTAAAAACGAAATTAAGTAAAAGAAACCAGTTTCAGAGCTAAAACGAAACACCAACCGGTGCCAATCCAGTCCGAGTACAGCAGTAACAAATCTGACCGAAAGAGCTTCGAACAGAAAAGCAAGAAGCAGGAACACTACGGAACCCAGAAAAGGCAACGTTGCAGAGAGCTCTTTGGACCAATGGCGGTAGAAGATGATGCGATACACCGTAGCGAGAACGAGTACTGCCCACAGAGCTGGCATCAGCCGATCGTGCCACGTGGGGCGCACGTGCTGGAGGTAGTCGACGCACACACGCGATCGCCACCGTACCGGTCCCCAGACCCGGTACCGGTACGAAACGCTAGGATCTGTCTGCTGCAATGGGAGGGGGGAAAGAGAGACAGAGGGAGGGTACCCTGCTGTCAACGAAATCCGTTTACCCGTTTATCCAATCTACCGTATAAGACGGGTATGGGTAAAGTTTTATTTTCGTTAAGTTAACGGGTACGGATAAGGAAATTTTTTCGTTAATTTAACGGGTACGGGTACGAATACGGGTAAAAGTTATTTCGTACCGTTTTCATAACGGGTAATTGTCACAATTAAAAAGATACAATTGCATGATACATATGGCATTTTATATTGCATGATTGGTAAAAAAATATTGCTAGATTTTATTTAAGATTTATAATTCTTTCCAGTGTACGAAAAAATAAAAAAGCATAAATCTAAAATATTTGCCTTGTTGCATTTTATTAATATACTTATTGATATAATTTATTTACACATAGTGTACAAATTTTATTATTATTCTATCTATTTTTTACCGTTACCGTACCCGTACCGTTAATTCTTAACGGGTACGGGTAAGGTACGGATAAAGCTATTTTTAACGGGTACGGATAGGGTACGGGTAAAGAAAATTTTAACGGGTACGGTAATGAAAATACCTTCTACCGTATCGTACCGTATCCATCGACAGCCCTACCTACCGGACCGGTGAGAGTTCTCTTTGAGAAGTGTCAATGAACGGGAATTGCTCGGCTCACTCCCATCTTGCTCGTTCACTCCCGAAAATGACCAAAATACCCTCCTCTTCTGTTTTGATATTCTCAGATTTTAGCGGAGGATATTTGAGCCATTTTGGGAGTGGATGAGTAAGATGGGAGTGCGCTGAGCAATTCCCGTCAATGAACCCTTTAGCTCATTACCCCATTACTCGACCCGTACAGTACAAGACCAATGTCATCGTATTCATGTCATTTTTTTTTACACATGGAATAACTAATAATAATTATAAAAAGTTACTTTATATAACATTTTATATAATTTTCTAATTCACATTTTACTATGTTTTTACTTTTTAGTTAACAAGAGCAAAGTTTAATGCAATAATTATTTCTTTATTTACTATATAAACTATAAATTTAATGCAATAATTATCTTTTTCTCAACTGTCATTTGTTAAGTTAATCAAGGTTCCAACTAAGACAGGATATTAACAAATAATATTAGATACGAAATAAGACTAAATTCAATAACGTACATGCATATATCTCCATGACTATATCCAATTTGTGCACTTATCTGTCGACATCCTCTGAAATCTGAACGACTTTGTCGCTGAATTTGTACTCTACTTGACTTTTCAGGTTAAAACCAAAATAAAATTTGTTATAGAATTCTAATATCGACAAGTGAGAATATGAGATTTTAGTCTCAAAATTAAATCAAATAACCAAAAAAATCGACAATGTCTATAATATTGGGATGTTCCAGTTATTCTCAACAGAATATGTTTTACATGGAAAGTTTGTCAAATTCTCAGTTCTTTTAGTATAACAAAAATTAAGTGGACCCACAAACAAAAAAGAATGAAAGCATTAAAACAAAACATTTAAATCTCCATTTTTTTTTCTTTTAGAGTTTATACAAACGAATTTGGAAATTTATAAATTGAACGTGTAAATGTATCACGTGTAAAATAGATTGGGTTAGATACTTGGATTCAAAGTCAATCCAGTTGAATTGAAAGCAAGCTCTCCGACTACCTGAAAACAGAAATAGAAACAGATAAAAGATAAGATTCAAATGAATTTTTATAGAGAATTATTTGAGAAAGTTTAATATGCACAATAGTGCATAAGGCATTCCGTGCACTACGGACTTTTTCGGAAATATTTTTGTAAATTGACAAATCTAATTTAACCAATCTAATCTACATATTGAAATCTCATACCAAACCAAAATTTACAATTTTTGAAATTTTATTACTATTTTTTCGAATTTTTTAAAACATGCAATTTTTGAAAAATTATAAATAGTACAACATTCCAAAAACATGCCATTTTTAGAAAATTATAAATAGTACAACATTCCAAAAATGACATATTTTAAAAAATTCGAAAAAAATAGTCATAAAATCTAAAAAATTGTTAATTTTGGTTTGGTATGAGATTTCAATATGTATATTAGATTGGTTAAATTAGATTTGTCAATTTACAAAAATATTCTCGAAAAAGTCCGTGGTGTACGGAATGCCCTATGCACTATGGTGCATATTAAACTTTCTCGAATTATTTAGTACCATAATAAAGATTCTACTGTTCCAGGCTATGTCCAGCATCTCTGATCAGGTTGAATTCTTGGAGGTTACATTAAGTTACTCTGCTTTAAATCAGAGCCTCAACTATAATTTGCTTCCAATAAACCAGATGAAGTAAATGTTTACCAGGAGAAATTATCAAATTAGCTAACCATGTTTATGTAGAACTTATAATAATGATCAGAGCTAATTTGTCAAATAATTAAACCACAACAGCTAACCAAAAAAAACAATAAGGGGAAAAAACCTATATACAGGCAACACGATGTCTGTAAAACTCATTTTATATATAGTCCCATTGGCTTTAAAAGTTCTAACATTAGAAGTCCCATTGGCTTTACAAGTAGCTTCATGACTGTGTATGTGCTTCAAGTCTTGTAAGTTTGTAAAATGAATCTAGTGTTCAAGGTACTTTGAAGTTAAGATAAACTGAGTAATCCAATTTGGAAAAGAGGAGAGTCCCAACGCCAACATTTGGATGCCCTGAATGCCAAATCACACTATTTAGATAGATGTTTTTTTTAAAATTTAAAATTTTAGATAGATACTTTTTTAAAAATTTAAAATTCAAATATCAAATCTAAACCATTGATCTTCTTCAAGATAATGACCGATGCGTTTTCATATAAGTTTTATACATTTTGGAGTTCATTTAATACCCCATCAAAGGTTAAAACATGAACATATTAGAATGAATCTATCGTAGTTAACAAAGTTCGTATGTTTTTCTACCTCTTGATCAAGTATCAAATAAACTCTAAAATTTACAAAACTTGTATGAAAATACAACCCTCTTTAAATTTAATATGATCAACAATTTGGATTTGAAATTTGAATTTTAAATTTTGAAAAAGTATTAAATACTGAAATGTTGGCACTTTGGGGCATCCAAAATGTCAGCATTAGAACCTTCCTCTTTGGAAAAATAGGTTGAAATTGACTGCCTAAATGGATAAATCAAGAGAGACCAATTTGCAACAAGGCTTTTCTAAGCTTACTAATTTTACAACCACCTTCACTACAAAAGGTGAGGTTAGATAAGTAATAAATGTAGGTACCTGGGTCTCGTACAGGGGCGGATCCAATATAGCAGACCCCATGGCAAGTGCCTGGGGTAAAATTTTAAAAATGGAGGGTCCATATATGTAAATTTGGGTTGTGCCTAGGTTAAAAAAAGATCAATGCCTAGGCTTTTGGTGGAAATAGAATAATTATGTGCTTAAGGTTTGATCTAACACAATATTTTTTACTCTTCCGGTGCTTTCCACAATTTTTGTGCCTAGGTTAAAAAAAATTCTGGATCCGCCCCTGGTCTCGTATCTTCATCTCGTGGGTCTCTGACAACCTTAAGAGTGCATATGCCTGAAACTACATCTTGACGTGGTGAGGTACCTTCCATTGCTTCCTTCACTGGAAATTTAGGTCGTTTTCTGACATGCAGAGAAATACAACATTAGCAAAATAGAAAAGCTATAAAATTCAATTACAAGCAAGCGTTTACAGTACAAGTAGGTCATACATACCAGTTTCATTTGGTCAAAATCAATTTAATTTTCTAATGTTGTTGCTCTGCTGATATTGTTTAATGAGGTTAATCAGTGTTCAAAGGTATTGAACACTACATGCATCACATACTATATACATGTGGTAGTGTATTGGGGAAATTTATCCATCATCAATGAAATCGAAGTGAATCCTCATGTGTGCAAGAAAGAGGGTAGAGAAAGAGAGAAATAACCTTATTCTTTCCAGTAACCTGGGAATTTTTCGGGCATTTTTTATTCTTTCCAGTAACCTGGGACTTTTTCGGGCATTTTTTATGAAACGGTGCTTAAGAAGGCCCTTAGCACTGGGTCTCTGAAGTAAAAGAGATAAAAATATTACATGGATACCAAGAAAGTCGAAAGGTATTACAACTTGGTAATGGTAAATAAGCCAGAGTCAGACATATAATTAGTTTAAGTCACAGGAAAACTCCAATATTGGCATATTGAATAAAAGGAAAGTATGAAAATAACTTTGTTGTTCCTCAATGGGGGTCTTCTTCAAGCACAAGGAAACAAATTCTTTCAGAGGTTTAGAGAAATGTTCATCGAGCTGTCAAACATACGAAGGAAGAATTTTATAATTTATGACTACGAGATATATATTTAGTACAAAGTCCAACTTGTAGAACAGATGTAAAAAGAGATACCAGATGAAAATTGCAAATGCTTCTAGCATGAAAATTAACAGTTCCGGTGAGAAGCAGACCCTCATGATTAACACTTGGAAGCATGAAAGAAATTTTATATGCAAAAAGTAAAATATAATGTACTCTGTTTGCAAACCTGTGGAGGATTTTCTCTTGGATCATAAAAAGAACCCTCATTGGAAGGATGTCGGCCAAAGGAGGCTCCCGTTTTGCCATTTCAATAGCAGTGATACCTAGAGACCATATATCTTCCTGCATATAAGATCAAAAGTTCTATTATTCGTAAAGAAAACAGAGAAAATATATGGCTTAAATCGTGGAAAAACACTCTTCTTATACAACAGAGATTGTTATTTAACAGAATTTTTTTGCATACCTTCTCATTGTATCCTTCAGAATTCTGGATAACCTCAGGAGCATCGAAAATGGTGTCCCAACAAATGTCTGAAATGAACAAACAGAGCACTTAGAAAGTGTTTACAACTCAACAAGAATTTTTGAACAACAATAATGCAGCTAATCATATCACAAAGAGTTAGTGTTACAACTTAATATCAACAACAATTATTGAACCAATCAAATCACAAAAATTATTCATAAGAACCCACTGAAACATTCAAAGACAAGGTATGAATGTTTCCTTTCCAGTAGTGTACATAATACATTGCAAAATGAGTTGAAATTGACAAGCTATTACAACATACTACATTACAATTACTCAATTACTCACAGTGATACGTAATTAGTATTTTATACATGAAATAATCACTGCTATGTGGTGCCAATTTAGCATTTTAACTTGGTGTGGTGTGAATCGACAAAACAGAGTTAAAAAAAAATCAGATATCAAGCCATTAGGAACATTTCTTCAAAGCACAAACATAGAAGAAAAGGAAAATTACAACTAATACTAGCACATCTGTGAAATAATAACATTAAGAGAATTCATTACCTTTCTTCGATACACGAGTTCTGTGAGCTGAGCTGAAACACCAAAATTTGCAACCTATAATGCATTGTTCCATGATAACTATAGTACCATCTAGTAAAAAACGACATATTTTTATTATATTCTTGCTACATAAAGAGCAACTACAAACTAACCTTAACATCTCCATTTTCTGTGAGTAATATCAGCTGAAAACAATTGCAAGACAAATGCAATATATTAGATTAACAGGCATATATATACAAAAAACATTTTAACAGAAATGTGCATTAAGGTCCTTAACTGAACACAGACCTTAATATCTCGATGAATTTTTCCTTTTGAGTGGAGTTATTCAATGGCATGCAATAGGTCCCTTAAGGCTGTGCTCCAGAATCTAACTAGCGGGGATTTGGGTGGGGTGGGGTGGGAGGGGGGGGGGGGGGGGGGGCGCTATAGAGATTACATGAAGAGTTTGCCCCCATTTTGGGGATTGCAGACTGAGGAAAGTCCTTCATATTTTCCAGTGGCTTCACCTCATTGCATCTCCTCTAATCCAATGTTACTCTCGTTCTGGAGCAAGTAACTTCTAACGGTCAGACCTGGTCAGCTCCCTCTTACCTACCCTCATCTCCCCTCATCCCCTTGAATTAGCTTCTGGAGCACAGCCTAAGATACATGATATAAACATTTCATCTAGTGGAGGTCCTGATTGAAGCTACAAGTAATAAATTCTGAACAAAATGAAACAATTATAATATTGGTGTGGCATGCAATAGGTCCCTTAAAATACATAATATAGACATTTTATCTAGTACGAGCGAGCTTGTTTGGTGGAGTAACTAATTCAATTCACTTTTACTCCTCCAAACATGATTTATATTTGGAGTAGTGTGGAGTAGTGACAGAGAGCTGGACCTTCTTGACCCAAAATTAGACCCACCTCAGGTCAATTCTGATATTGAGACAGGTGTACAGATTCCAATCAGAACCAAACTACCAATTACCAAACAATATAAAAGACGCAACAAATAATCATTCCCTGTTACAAGATTTTTGGTCAGAAAGTATTTCCTTAGAAGAATTTATTTACTTATTTAGAAAGTGTATTAGGAAATAATGAAATATAATACTTTCTTTACAGCTTTAGAGAATTGCATTATTTTTTTTTAGAAATATATAATAGGAAAGAATGAGGACCTCTCTATATCTAGGGTGCTTACCACCAAAGAAGGGGAAGGAATTCTGTAATTTTCTAGTATCGTTTAATGAAATTTTCTGCTCACTTACAAAATTGTTTCTACCCTTACCTAACAACTTTGGAGTAAGTTTAGAAAGGCGTTTGATGACTAGAGATCGTACGTCAAGTAGGGAGGAGTAAATTACTCTACCATTATAGGTGGAGTAAAGTTACTCCACATGAATCAAGAGATGGTTATCATTATTTAGATATTCTACTCCTAATTTACTCCATCTTTTCATACCAAACATGATATAAATTTGGAGTAGAGTGGAATAACTATTTAACCCTCCTTAAGCGACTCCGTGGTTTACTCCTACACCAAACATAGCCTTAAGCTCACTAGAAACTTATTGAGCTTAATCTAAGAAATCATTGGATCACCTTCAAACCAACTTTGTAGTCTTGGTATTATGGTTTATATTTGTTGAATTTTCTCCATTTAGGAAAAGATCTAAAACTTAAATATTGTTGATTAACTAGAAAGATAAAGAAGTAATATTTTGCCACAAGTCCTGCCAGTAGCACCAATTGATTGGCAAGAGACCGACAAAAAGGTACTATTTAGAAGGATTTCCTACTCAACTTTCCAAATATGCACAAATTCTTACAATTGTGAGTTGAAAGTATGCTTTTGTTTTATTTATGTCAAGCATCAGTCAAAAAGCTAATCAATATTTATTTTAATAAAGGAAACAAATTTCCTCAGCTGCACTCAAATGGTTTTATCTGTGGCAAAGTGGAACTCTTTTGGTGTAGTCAAAGGAAGTTTGGACACAGAAGTTTAAAGAGAAATGCTAGTGTCCTATATATAGGACGGATGGGTCCGTCCAATATAATCGTTTTTATGTTTTTAAATTTCAAATGACCGATCCGAACCGTTCAATATGTTCTCCATATTGAATAATATAAGAAACCAATTTTTATATTTTTTCGAATTTTTTACTATTTTTTTTTATATTTTTGAAAATTCATGATCTAAATATTATGGATCATTCAATAACATTGATTTTCTAAAATACCAAAAAAATAGTAAAAAAAATTTTAAAAATGTAAAAATTGGTTTCTTATAAGTTTTCAATATGGAGAACATATTGAACGGTTCGGATTGGTCATTTGAAATTTAAAAACGTGAAAACGATCATATTGGACGGAGTCCATCCGTCCAATATATTGGACTCTAGCATTTCTCAAGTTTAAATGGTTTCAACTTTTTTATGAAGAATCTGCAGTTATTATAAAAAATGTCTAAAAGGAATGAGTTCTTTATTAAAGGTTTTCAGATAGTCAGATGGCTACCTTTCTATTCAGAGGCCTCGCCTTAGGGTGCTTTTTCTACTTCTTCCAACTCCAACTCCTGAGAACTTTTTACCCTATGAGAATTTCCTTGCATGACATTACAAATAAGACAATTAGTATCTTCACAGCTTTCTCGAGAGATATCATCACCAAGAAATATAACAAATATGAAAATTCAAACTACTTTGGTGGGCGGGCTCGAAGTAATGTTTCAAGTTGAGGTGGTCTACGCTCAGTTAGGTTTAGAGGCCTGCTTTGACTCTGTCAAAAATAAATAGTTCTATATAATTTTATTACAAAAATTTGAACAACCTAGGAAAAAGCAAGTAAATTTCTTACCTGAAAAGTGAAGCCCGCCACCGAGGAAGTCTCAGAGAATACATCTTCATGCCGGCTTCCCCTTTGAGAAGTTTTAAAATTGAATTCCTAAATCCAGTAAAAGAGAAATTTCATGTCTACTTGCTGAATACAGCCTAGATTGAGCTCAGCAGGGAGAGAGACAACAGCACTGATTGAGCTCGTAAAAAACAGCCTCACGTCGCTCTATTAATTTCAATGAGAGGTAAGCACTCAGCAGAGGATACGGTTCCAAAACAAAAAAATGAGAGGTCAGTCCACAGTTAATTTCAATGAGAGGTCAGTACACAGTACATTTCAACGATGGAAAAAGTAACAAAATACTCATGTCAGCGAGGATACACTTATCAAATCTTTCAAGTTCCCCCTCAATTTAACATCATTGTGATAGCATTTTATTACTGCAGTGCACCGTGTTACAACTTTTGTTCATCAAGGTTTTTCCTCAGTATTTTAAATTACTAATGGGTTCCTAATTATCAAGGTTTTTTTTCAGTATTTTGAACCTTCCAGATTAGTTGCCAAGTAATTTCTTTTGGAAATTTGAGTGCGTCAGGTCACCAACTGTTCAACACACACTTTATTGTCTGCCTAATGTTAAACACATACTTCACCAATCTTCATGATACACACCTTATTTTAGTTCTCCGCCTTGTACTTGCCTATTTAGATGTACTGCCTTAAGTGAATATATAGAGAAATGTTACCTTATAATCAAATTTTTGTCTTTAAATAGATCCTTCGTCTACATGCAAGGCAAATGTTTGCACTTTTATCAATGGCTTCTTTCCTTTGCTGGAACTGGCAAAGGGGTCCCTTTTCAAAACACAAAAAGTACTATATCAGGAGAAAACACAGAAATTATTCAAACAAAGTATCTATTAACGTTTTCCAATGAAATTATTCAAACAGAGTAACTATCAGGAAAAAAACGTCAGTTCTGCTGTCATCTAAGGTCTGACGAATTAACGCCATCAACCATGCTGAAGAAAAATAACAGGCTAAGCAACATAATCTTCAATGCAGAAGCATTACTCGGTCACCATGTGTGCGGTTAAAAACAATAGGTACAAACTAATTTACTAATAATGTGTTTAACTGAAAACGATCAGCAAAAATTAATTAAATTTCCAAAAAAAACTTACAACAGCATCTATATTTTTATCTAATCCTCAACAATGAAATACAGACTGTAAATTTAACCCAAATTATTTTTAAATACGAAACTCACCTCGAAGAATTCTGAAGTGCACTGGATTTGCGTTTATTTAATCCTTTGTGCGCATGAACACAAACCTTACGAAAATTAGGAAACACATAAATTATTCTAACCAAAGTATCTATCAACGTTTTACAACGATTTTATTCACTAATTTGAAAACATAGCTGAGAGAGAGAGAAAGAGAGAGATGACCTGATAGGGATCTCCTCCGAGCTGAGGTCATTGACAGCGCATGATCAGCAGGGAGATGGACAACGGCACTGATTGAGCTCTTCAAGTACAGCCTCACAATAGCTCTATTAATTTCAATAAGAGGCAAGCACTCAGCAGAGGATACGGCTCCAAGACAAAAAAAAAATGAGATGTCAGTACATAACTTCTTTTTCCTTGAGTGTGTCAGGTCAAATAAGTTCTTCTGGACATTAGAGTGTGTCAGGTCACCAACTGTTCAATACAGACATTATTGTCTACAAAATGTTAAACACATACTTCATCAATCTTCATGATACACGCCTTATTTTAGTTCTCCGCATTGTACATGCCTATTTACATGTACTGCCTTAAGTGAATATATAGAGAAATGTTACCTTATTATCAAATTTGCCTTTGAATAGATCCTTCGTCTACACGCAAGGCGAATGTTTGCACTTCTATTAGTAGCTTCTTTCCTTTTCTGGAACTGGCAAAAGGGTCCCTTTCCAAAACACAAAAAAGTAATATATCAGGAGTGTGCCCTATAAATCCTCTGCTGAGCCTCTTCCCTCTCCTTCCTTCCTTGCTCTTCCATCTTTCTTCGCATTTCTTCTTCATGTCAGACGACGACTCTCGAGTTGAAAATCCTCAGGCTTGTTGGTACAAGGCTTTGGCTCTGGTTTTGGGGGTACCTGGATGTTACACACAAAATTACAAATCAGTACGTATTTTGAATAACTGACTGTTCAAAGTTTGAAGTAATTTCCAAACACTGTGTACAGGGCAATCAATTGTGTATGCATATGGGATAGCCTTTGGAATTCTAGCCTTCACTTCCTCTTGCTTACGTGTGAGCTGGGGTCTGTAACCAAGCCTCTTTTTTGAAGGCCCCTCTCCTTAAATATCATAGTGCAGCTCGTTCACATTTAGATAAAACCAAAACAGGTTACATAGTAATTTACATAGTAATATACCTCAGTATCAAGATGGAACGGGTTGGGTATGGTAAGGCCACGAAGAGTACTGCAAAGCTTTTGACCGCAGAATGAAGTATCGGAATGTAGAGAAAGTTGTAAAAAAACAAAAGAAAATTATACATGAGGCAAGGAAAAAAAAAAGCAATTACGATTAATTCTAATTGCAAACATATAATCAACAAGATCTTTTCAAACTGTTCAAGAACCGATGCAGAAGCTGGACCCAGGAGTTCATCTGTGGCAAAGTGGAACTCTTTAGGTGTAGTCAAAGGAGTCTGGACACAGAAGTTGACATCGTTTCAACTTTTTGATTAAGAATCTGCAGTTATTACAAAAAAAAAAGTCAAAAAGGAATAAGTTCTTTTTTGAAGGTTTTCAGATAGTCAGATTTTCTACCTTTCTATTCAAAGGCCTCGCCTTAAACTTGGGTGCGGGTGCTTTTCCTAGTTCTTCCAACTCTGACTCCTGAGAACTTGTTACCCTATGGAAATTTCCATGCATGACATTACAAATAAAATGATTAGTATCTTCACAGCTTTCTGGACAGATATCATCAACAAGAAATATAACAACATATGAAAATTCAAATTACTTTGGTTGCCGGGCTCAAAGTGATGTTTCAAGCTGAGGTGCTCTAGGATCAGTTAGTTTTAGAGGCTTGCTTTCACTCTGTCAAAAATAGAACTATTAGTTTTATATAATTTTATTACACAAGTTTGAGAAACCTAAGGAAAAAAATCAGGATTTATATTAGCACATGCAAGTATCATCAGTGAAAAATCAGGATAAAAAAAAGCTATAATATTAAAATTGCCTCTTTTTGTAATTGCTCGCCTAGTTAAATAAATTTTGATGCTCCAATTTACACAAGTAAAATTGTCAATTGAGGGCCCGAATAACATTTACAAAAGCAAAATTGCCTCTTTTTTCTATTCTTAAGTGAGAGTGATCCCACAAATACAGCCAACTGAAACATGATCCTTACCACTGGTGTAATCCCTAACTTGTAGCATCTAATTGGTACCAATTTTATCCATATCCCGCTGACCAGTACACTGCCTGTAACAGCAAGCAATCCCACTAGCTACCTCATTTCTTTATTTTGCATAAATAAAAGAAATATGCATTAAAGAATTCATAAAAAAGTTGAATTTCATAAAGCAACAAATCAGAAAATGCCTGAACAATGCCTACTAACTTGGTACCGGAATTAAGTGACACTCAATGCAAAATCTAATGAACGCCAATCATAATAGCAACAGAATTATAGGAAACTTCAACTATAATCCTAAACTTTCAATTAGAAAAGAAAACCAAGGACTCACCATTTAACAACCCAAGGAGAGAGCAGCTTCAATCCTCTGGGGTCCTGTTCAAATTTAATTAAGATAATAAGATGAGGAAAACAAATTTTAAGATTGAAGAGTTTTAATATGCCCTCCTTCAGACCAAGGTTTGAAGAGTTTTAATCAAACTAAATTGTGTCCTCTCCTAATGATTCTCAAAGGTGACGAGAATCTAACCCACAATGTCCAAAGCTGCTGCTTACTTTACTATGTTAGATTATCACCCCTTTTCAGTATCTCAGATAACTCATTCCATAACTAATTTCTAGATGAAATACACATACATATTTAAAAAAAAAATCAAATTCAAATTTAATTAAGATAATAAGATGAGGAAAACAAATTTTAAGATTGAAGAGTTTTAATATGCCCTCCTTCAGACCAAGGTTTGAAGAGTTTTAATCAAACTAAATTATGTCCTCTCCTAATGATTCTCAAAGGTGACGAGAATCTAACCCACAATGTCCAAAGCTGCTGCTTACTTTACTATGTTAGATTATCACCCCTTTTCAGTATCTCAGATAACTCATTCCATAACTAATTTCTAGATAAAATACACATACATATTTAAAAAAAAAAAATCAAACAGCCACCAAAATCTATCCCCTCTGGTTCCAATTGAAATCAAACTGATGCTAAACAGAGATGGAGAAGGGCTCTTTGTAGACTTTTTGAAGCAAAAATGCCAAAAAAAAAAGCAAGATAAAGAGAGGCAAACCGAAACTTTTGAACAGGCGCATGCTTCTTATTAGAAGCAACTCTTTCAGGACTGCCTCGAAGCTCTTCTCGACTCTTCAATATATTTTCTTGATCAAAACTTGAGTAAAATTGGAAATATGAATTGTGCACATCAAGATGGTTATCATTGAACGACATCTATCCAATCTGCACATGAAAATTGAGAATGTCACCTACATAAATCTCATGCTGCATTAAAGAAACTCTTCAAAATATATCTATACAAACTAATTTACTAATAATGTGTTTAGCTGAATCCGATCGGCAAAAATTAATTTAATTTCCAAAAAAAAACTTACAACAGCACCTATAGACTGTGCAAATATATTTTCATCTAATCCTCAACAATGGAATTCAGACTGTAAATTTAACCATAATTAGTTTCAAACACGAACCTAACCTCGAAGCATTCTGAAGTTCACTCGATTTGCCTTTATTTTATCCTTTGTGCGCACGAACACAAACCTTAGGGAAAACAGGAAACACAGAAATTATTCTAACAAAGTATCTAGTAATGTTTCACAACAATTTTATTCACTAATTCAGCTACAGAGAAAACATAGCTGAGAGAGAGAGAAAGAGAGAAATGACCTTGATAGGGATCTCTACCGAGCTGAGGTCCTTGAAATGTACAGCGCATGATCAGAAGGGAGAGAGACAACAGCACTGATTGAGCTCGTCAAGTACAGCCACATGTCGCTCTATTAATTTCAATGAGATGTCAGCACTCAGCAGAGGATACGGTTCCAAAACAAAAAAAATGAGAGGTCAGTACACATTTAATTTTTAATCAGAGGTCAGTACACAGTACATTTCAACGATGGAAAAAGTAACAAAATTCTCATGTCAGCGAGGATACACTTATCAAATCTTTCAAGTTTCCCCTCAAAGTAACATCATTGTGATAGCATTTTATTACTGCAGTGCACCCTGTTACAACTTTTGTTCATCAAGGTTTTTCCTCGGTATTTTAAATTACTAATGGATTCCTAATTATCAAGTTTTTTTTTCAGTATTTTGAATCTGCCAGAATAGTTGCCAAGTAAGTTCTTCTGGACATTAGAGTGTGTCAGGTCACCAACTGTTCAATACAGACATTATTGTCTACAAAATGTCAAACACATCTTCCCTCTCCATCCTTCCTTGCTCTTCCATCTTTCTTCGCATTTCTTCTTCATGTCAGACGAGACTCTCGAGTTGAAAATCCTCAGGGTTGGCTCTGGTTTTGGGGGTACCTGGAAGTTACACACAGAATTACAAATCAGTACGTATTTTGAATAACTGACTGTTCAAAGTTTGAAGTAATTTCCAAACACTGTGTACAGGGCAATCAATTGTGTATGCGTATGGGATAGCCTTTGGAATTCTAGCCTTCTCTTCTTCTTGCTTACGTGTGAGCTGGGTCTGTAACCAAGCCTCTTTTTTGAAGGCCCCTCTCCTTAAATATCATAGTGCAGCTCGTTCACATTTAGATAAAACCAAAACAGGTTACATAGTAATATACCTCAGTATCAAGATGGAACGGGTTGGGTATGGTAAGGCCACGAAGAGTACTGCAAAGCTTTTGACCGCAGAATGAAGTATCGGAATGTAGAGAAAGCTGTAAAAAAACAAAAGAAAAGTATACATGAGGCAAGGAAAAAAAAAAGCAATTACGAATAATTCTAATTGCAAACATATAATCAACAAGATCTTTTCAAACTGTTCAAGAACCGATGCAGAAGCTGGACCCAGGAGTTCATCTGTGGCAAAGTGGAACTCTTTAGGTGTAGTCAAAGGAGGTCTGGACACAGAAGTTGACATCGTTTCAACTTTTTGATGAAGAATCTGCAGTTATTACAAAAAAAAAAGTCAAAAAGGAATAAGTTCTTTTTTGAAGGTTTTCAGATAGTCAGATTTGCTGCCTTTCTATTCAAAGGCCTCGCCTTAAACTTCCGTGCGGGTGCTTTTCCAAGTTCTTCCAAGTGACACTCAATGCAAAATCTAATAAACACCAATCATAATAGCAACATAAATTATAGGAAACTACAACTATAATCCAAAACTTTCAATTAGAAAAGAAAACCAAGGACTCACCATTTAACAGCCCAAGGAGAGAGCAGCTTCAATCCTCTGGGGTCCTGTTCAAATTTAATTAAGATAATAAGATGAGGAAAACAAATTTTAAGAGTTTGAAGAGTTTTAATATGCCCTCCTTCAGACCAATTACTGCAGTCCACCATGTTACAACTTTGTTTTATATTAAAACTGACAATAATACACAAACAAAAAGATGGTATGTGATCAGATATACTACCAAGCAGCACTGAACCTTTCTCATATTCACCTTAATCCCACATCTAGTTTTGTCGGGGATCCATATTATTTGCTCACCGCACAAATAGGTGAGATGAACATAATATGTTCCTCTAAATTTTGAAAAAGCTGCCCTTACCAAATGTGCTTTCTCAAACAAAATGAAATCAAATAAAGCTGCCCTTACCGAAGCTTGAGCCGCCAGCTGCGAATCACTCAAGGGTCGCAATTTACTGCCACGTGTTTCTATAGGTTATCTGAAGAGAAGAAAATGCAGATACCATAAGTGCCTGAAAACATAAAATGTATGCAGTATTCACTTAAGCCTAATATTTAATAGAGTCACATCCTTCATGAAGCACAAGCTGGCCTTTAGATAAGGCTTGGCAGCAGTAAGAGATTATAAGGATGTTCCACTTCTCAATGGAAATAGATAGAAAGCACAAGTCATTCCATACCTGGAAATAGATAGAAATCATAAGTCATTCCATACCTGGATGATTCCTTGCTATTCATGCTATCAAATAATTGTTGAGTCATTCGATTCTCTGTTTTGCCAGGTTACGACTGGTCTTTCTCCAGCATTACCTTTTCTTAGTAGAGCTGCTCTTGCCTGAAAATAATTAAAAAAACATTATCTTGTGTTAGATAATTCCTCGACATGGATATGGATTCTTACAAAATATAAGTTCACGCACTGCAGCTAACTTGAGTCATTCTGTGCACCAAATAACACGACCTGATTACTGGAGTTTTGATACACCTTTTCAGTCCTTTTCTTCACCAATACAATTGACTATGGTCAGTGCTAATTTTCAACCAATTAATTTTAATATCAATGCTCAATTACGTCTTTTCAGTGCCTAAATGGAGTCTGCTGCATCAGAACATGGCCAACCACAACATCAAAAACGTTTACATAAAACCAGGCCATAATATTCAGAAATTGTCAGTTCAAGGTACTTGGTTTGTACCAGTCAAAACAGTTGTCCTTGGAGAAATTTTTTTACATAACAAATCCGCACATACTTTCTAAATCATATATGTCAATACCTCAGCAATATTAGTAGCACTATCTTCACGTGGCAAGGTAGATGATGCCTTCTCTTGCATCCCAAGCCTTGATCTAGGAGCTCTAGGAGACTCTGAATCTCGCTCGATTGTGAACGAATGACCATCGTTCCAGTACTCGAGTCATCACTAGAGGAGAACCTGCTGACAGGCTAATACAGAAAAATAAGTGTGATTATCCGCTATATTAAGATCAAGTACAGTATTATTGTTTTCTTTCCAGAACTAATTTGAGCTAAGTTGAGGTTTCTATTGTAAGAACAAGTGCTCACCGAGGCACCAACATGTCATTTTGGTCAATTCTAGGCAAAAGAAAGGGACAGAGAATAAGGAAAAGTTACTTCATAAAGTACAGCCAGGAAAATTTAAATTCGCAGCACCCTTTGCCAGATTTGCACTGATTGTTTGAAGCTATTGTAGATAATAATGATACCTTAATAACGAAGTACAACTGTACCTGACCCACTTACCAGCTCATCCTGTCAATCGTATCACATAGCTACGAGTGATATCGGTCCCAGAAACAATGATTTGTCTGGCATGCCAATAAGGTTACTATCCACACCTAATAACATTTGTACTGAAACCCTAATAACGTTTGTACTGAAACACATGCAGTAGTGAAACATGTAACACTTCTATTGTTTATTATTAAATGGCTACAAGACCTGGCTCCAGTTGAAGACTGGTCAGATACCCCACTACATGTTACTTAAAAACACTAGTTGCTGTCTAAGATTATTCAAACCAAACCATGCATAGCTCGAAGAATTTCTATCAAAGAACTTCCCTGACCCTCAAGTTCAAACCATGTATACCTAAAAAACAGGTTCTGCAACTTCCCATTTTCAGATACTGTCAAAGAATTTCTATCAGACATCAAATGAAAAAAAAAGACAATAATAATATAAAACAAAGTAAATAGATAGAAAATACAGGGTAGTATAAAATTTAGGAACACTTCTCACAATTAAATGAGGATAGAGCTGACCATGTAGTGATTTTAACAGTAGTGCCTGTTTTAATCCATGGTGTTGTTTTTTGTCTTATTTGGTGGTGTATGATTTAGATCAAAAAGGATGCTTATATTATGTTACGCCTGTGCAGAACTAGATTTTTATTACTTTCAAGAATTAGGCTAGACTTTGTTGTTATCCGCCTGCACAGTTCTTCTGAGGTTACACCTTTAAGGTCCTGGACCAGTATGTACCAGATATGTGCTTAATTCTTGAAGTCAAATTAGTTTAGGGATAGTAATTAAGATTCTGTCATGCCCATTACCAGCCAAGTACTCGTAGGGTTTAGTAAGAGTTGTCTACATAAGTTACAGAACTTACTTGATCAAGCTTTTGTATTCTGTGTTCTTCTGAGACAGAGGTAAAGGTGTCTTTCGTATGGATTGGTTCATAAAAATTCACTGGCTATCTTCTTTGCAGTCTGTTTTTTGGAATTGGAGGGTCTCCTGGTATGCAGGTTGCAGCCACAACTTTCATGTGCTCTTTTCCACTAGCATGAATAGGTTGCACATATAACTTATCCACAGTTGTTCAGGGACGAGCTTGGGTGCACAAACCAACATCTGTTGTAAAATAAAAGAACCAACAAAAGTCATGCCATGTACAGATTGGTGAAATTAGAAGTGGCAATATTTGAATTAAATGCCAAAAAAGGTTGAAATTTATTAAAGGAAAGACACAAATAGTAAATCAGATTATAAAACTGAGTTAATGTAAGAAGAAATTAAGTTAGTTTTACTCACTTGAGAAATCCATTTCCTTTTGGAGTTGAACTGGGATCTCAAAACAAATCAATTAGATATCCAAACTAAAAGAGAAAACTGCAAGAACCCAATGGAAATAAGATCTAATGAACAAATGATGCGCTAAGAATAGTGATTCTACTGATTTAAAAAATTAGTCATTACCTGTTCTTATTCGTTTTTTTTTTTAACCTCTAAACATATCTTTTATCAATTTCAAAATAACTCTTCCATTCAATTTAGCTTTTGAACTATATATATTTAATAAAGTAAGCAAACTGAATAGTTGCATAATATGTCAAATTAGATGCTAGCACCAGTATGAGACACCATCGAGAGAGCTTTGGTCAGCACAAATGGACTCAAGATCTTGTGGCCTTCTTTTTATCTTCTTGTTTGCAAAGCTTTTGTTACCTTTTCTGACAAATCTTCATGAGAACTGAAATTTTAATAAAAAAAGAATCACATATAACGCAAGATGGGAAATCTTTTATCTGAGAAAAATGAAAACTACAAACATTCACCACATATAATGCTCAAGCAACTTCTTTACTTACTTCTCAGGTGCACCTCATTTATGATTTAACAAAAGCAAGACGATTCAATAAGATGAAACAATTAGGATCAATTCAGAAAATAAATTATTAGCTCAATTTCACATATTCAAACAGTTCAAATCATTTTTGCTGAAGTCATTATAGTAGTATGCTTGCTTAAGAAATATATATAAGGTTTGCCTGGGAATATGTTGTAAGAAGTATATAATTGTGACATTTTGATGTGATGATCCCAAGCATCTAGTACTCAATTGCTCTCTCTGGCAATTTGATGAGCAGCCTCGAAACTGTGTGAAAGATCACACAGACAATAAAAGCATAAGACAAATAAAGCATTCTTATAAAGCACATGCAAGCATCATCAGTGAAAAATCAGGGTAAAAAAAAAGCTACAATATTAAAATTGCCTCTTTTTTCAATTGCTCGCCTAGTTAAATAAATTTGCTTGTTCATGATGCTCCTATGGTACACAACTAAGTAAAATTGTCAATTGAGGGCCCGAATAACATTCACAAAAGCAAAATTGCCTCTTTTTCATCTAATCCTCAACAATGGAATTCAGACTGTAAATTTAACCATAATTAGTTTTAAACACGAACCTATCCTCGAAGCATTCTGAAGTTCACTCGATTTGCCTTTATTTTATCCTTTGTGCGCACAAACACAAACCTTAGGGAAAACAGGAAACACAGAAATTATTCTAACAAAGTATCTAGTAACGTTTCACAACAATTTTATTCACTAATTCAGCTACATATAAAACATAGCTGAGAGAGAGAGAAAGAGAGAAATGACCTGATAGGGATCTCCTGCGAGCTGAGGTCGTTGAAATGTACAGCGCATGATCAGAAGGGAGAGAGACAACAGCACTGATGGAGCTCGTCAAGTACAGCCACATGTCGCTCTACTAATTTCAATGAGATGTCAGCACTCAGCAGAGGATACGGTTCCAAAACAAAAAAAAAATGAGAGGTCAGTACACAGTTAATTTCAATGATAGCAAAAGTAACAAATTACTCATGTCAGCGAGGATACACTTATCAAATCTTTCAAGTTTCCCCTCAAAGTAACATCATTGTGATAGCATTTTATTACTGCAGTGCACCCTGTTACAACTTTTGTTCATCAAGGTTTTTCCTCGGTATTTTAAATTACTAATGGATTCCTAATTGTCAAGTTTTTTTTTCAGTATTTTGAATCTGCCAGATTAGTTGCCAAGTAAGTTCTTCTGGAAATTTGAGTGTTTCAGGTCACCAACTGTTCAACACAGACTTTATTGTCTGCCTAATGTTAAACACATACTTCATCAATTTTCATTATACACCCCTTATTTTAGTTCTCCGCCTTGTACTTGCCTATTTACATGTACTGCCATTAGTGAATATATAGAGAAATGTTACCTTATTATCAAATTTTTGTCTTTGAATAGATCCTTCGTCTACATGCAAGGCAAATGTTTGCACTTCTATCAGCGGCTTCTTTCCTTCGCTGGAACTAGCAAAAGGGTCCCTTTCCAAAACATAAAAAAAAGTAATATATAAGGAGAGAACACAGAAATTATTCAAACAAAGTATCTATTGACGTTTTACAATGATTTTGTTCACTAATTCGGCTACAGAGAAAACATAGCTGAGAGAGAGAGAGAGCGAGAAATGACCTGATAGGGATCTCCTCCGAGCTGAGGTCATTGAAATGTACAGCACATGATCAGCAGGGAGAGAGACAACAACACTGATTGAGCTCGTTAAGTACAGTCTCACATCGGTCTATTACCTCTCTAAGCATCTCCCTTCCTCTCTCACTTCATAGATTGATCTAGCATACCATCTGGGACCTAAAAGTTTATAATTACCATTAGATGTGATAGTTTTAATATACACATATAAGTATATAACACATGTAAAAAGATCTATCGAGTCAGCTTCCGCTACACCTTCACGTGCGACGTCCTGCACTCAAGTCCAGCCATCTACTGCTCAACCTTCACATTTGCAAACCCACTCAATCTCTGGACCTGACCCATCTCCTATTTCTGTTTCCATCTCGCAACCCTCAGTAGTAGCCTAGTCCCAAGAAAGAGAAAGTAAGGGTATGTTTGGTAGCGCACGCGAACTGCTTGTTCGCAAACAGCACCAGTTTGCGCAAACCAAGTTAACCTATTTTGCATCTTCTTGTCTTATTGAGCTTGATGGATTTTTGCCAGATAAGACACTAGAGTTTATGCATATGATTTTCTTTTGTTTTATGAATTATTTCCGTAAAAAGTTAAACAAACACAAGTACTGTCAGAGACTGGTTCAGGCAACCAGATAAAATAACTGAAAAATAGCAAAATTAGCCAAATTAGCCTTCAGAAATTGAAACCTAAATTCATCAAATAACCTAAGAATATAACTGAAAACCAACAAAAATTAAAGACTAATTCGTCAAATAACCTTTAGAAATTGAAGCTAAATGAAAAAATGAAAAGCAACTTGTCAAAAATAGACAAAGGAGATTTGAATCCATGGCAATTAGAGAGAAGCATTACCTTGGACTGGGAAGAAAGACAAGGGCGATCTATCGTAGTGGCGAAGGTTCGTCGGATTAGGGTGGAGAGGTTTTAATCGCTCCATCTAGGGTTTTAGCTCCTCGTCAGGCGGAGGAAATGAAGAAGACAGAAGACCAAGGAGACGAACTGTTCGAACTGCGGCGTTGTTTTTATTTTTATATTTCCAAGTGACACTCGGGCAGGATGAGAGAGAGGTTATTTCACTTTTTTCCATCGGCGCCGTTGGATCCAGATCTCACGGACAGCATTCCATAACAGCACGGTACATTCCAGATCTCTTGCCTGAATAATTAAAAAAAACATTATCTTGTGTTAGATAATTCCTTGACATGGATATGGATTCTTACAAAATATAAGTTCACGCACTGCAGCTAACTTGAGTCATTCTGTGCACCAAATAACACGACCTGACTACTGGAGTTTTGATACACCTTTTCAGACCTTTTCTTCACCAATACAATTGACTATGGTCAGTGCTAATTTTCAACCAATTAATTTTAATATCAATGCTCAATTACGTCTTTTCAGTGCCTAAATGGAGTCTGCTGCATCAGAACATGGCCAACCACAACATCAAAAATGTTTACATAAAACCAGGCCATAATATTCAGAAATTGTCAGTGGAAGGTACTTGGTTTGAACCAGTCAAAACAGTTGTCCTTGGAGAAATTTTTTTACATAACAAATCCACACATACTTCCTATTCTAAATCATATATGTCAATACCTCAGCAAGATTAGTAGCACTATCTTCACGTGGCAAGGTAGATGATGCCTTCTCTTGCATCCCAAGTCTTGATCTAGGAGCTCTAGGAGACTCTGAATCGCTCGATTGTGAACGAATGACCATCGTTCCAGTACTCGAGTCATCACTAGAGGAGAACCTGCTGACAGGCTAATACAGAAAAATAAGTGTGATTATCTGCTATATTAAGATCAAGTACAGTATTATTGTTTTCTTTTCCAGAACTAATTTGAGCTAAGTTGAGGTTACCGAGGCACCAACATGTCATTTTGGTCAATTCCAGGCAAAACAAAGGGACAGAGAATAAAGAAAAGTTACTTCATAAAGTACAGCCAGGAAAATTTAAATTTGCAGCACCTTTTGCCAGATTTGCAGTGATTGTTTGAAGCTATTGTAGATAATAATGATACCTTAATAACGAAGTACAACTGTACCTGACCCATTTACCAGCTCATCCTGTCAATCGTATCACATAGCTACGAGTGATATCGGTCCCAGAAACAATGATTTGTCTGGCATGCCAATAAGGTTACTATCCACACCTAATAACATTTGTACTGAAACCCTAATAAAGTTTGTACTGAAACACGTGCAGTAGTGAAACAGGTTCTGCAACTTCCCATTTTCAGATCCTGTCAAAGAATTTCTATCAGACATCAAATGAAAAAAAAAAGACAATAATAATATAAAACAAAGTAAATCGATAGAAAATACAGGGTAGTATAAAATTTAGGAACACTTCTCACAATTAAATGAGGATAGAGCTGACCATGTAGTGATTTTAACAGTAGTGCCTGTTTTAATCCATGGTGTTGTTTTTTGTCTTATTTGGTGGTGTATGATTTAGACTAAAAAGGATGCTTATATTATGTTACGCCTGTGCAGAACTAGATTTTTATTACTTTTAAGAATTAGGCTAGACTTTGTTGTTATCCGCCTGCACAGTTCTTCTGAGGTTACACCTTTAAGGTCCTGGACCAGTATGTACCAGATATCAATGCACAAGTCATACCATACCTGCAAATAGATAGAAAGCACAAGCTGGCTTTTAGATAAGGCTTGGCAGCAGTACGAGATTATAAGGATGTTCCACTTCTCAATGGAAATAGATAGAAAGCACAAGTCATTCCATACCTGGATGATTCCTTGCAATTCATGCTATCAGATAATTGTTGACTCATTCGATTCTCTGTTTTGCCGGGCTACGACTGGTCTTTCTCCAGCATTACCTCTCCTTAGTAGAGCTGCTCTTGCATGAAAATAATTAAAAAAAAACATTATCTTGTGTTAGATAATTCCTTGACATGGATATGGATTCTTACAAAATATAAGTTCACGCACTGCAGCTAACTTGAGTCCTTCTGTGTACCAAATAACACGACCTGATTACTGGAGTTTTGATACACCTTTTCAGTCCTTTTCTTCACCAATACAATTGACTATGGTCAGTGCTAATTTTCAACCAATTAATTTTAATATCAATGCTCAATTACGTCTTTTCAGTGCCTAAATGGAGTCTGCTGCATCAGAACATGGCCAACCACAACATCAAAAATGTTTACATAAAACCAGGCCATAATATTCAGAAATTGTCAGTGGAAGGTACTTGGTTTGAACCAGTCAAAACAGTTGTCCTTGGAGAAATTTTTTTACATAACAAATCCACACATACTTCCTATTCTAAATCATATATGTCAATACCTCAGCAAGATTAGTAGCACTATCTTCACGTGGCAAGGTAGATGATGCCTTCTCTTGCATCCCAAGTCTTGATCTAGGAGCTCTAGGAGACCCTGAATCGCTCGATTGTGAACGAATGACCATCGTTCCAGTACTCGAGTCATCACTAGAGGAGAACCTGCTGACAGGCTAATACAGAAAAATAAGTGTGATTATCTGCTATATTAAGATCAAGTACAGTATTATTGTTTTCTTTTCCAGAACTAATTTGAGCTAAGTTGAGGTTACCGAGGCACCAACATGTCATTTTGGTCAATTCCAGGCAAAAGAAAGAGACAGAGAATAATGAAAAGTTACTTCATAAAGTACAGCCAGGAAAATTTAAATTTGCAGCACCTTTTGCCAGATTTGCAGTGATTGTTTGAAGCTATTGTAGATAATAATGATACCTTAATAACGAAGTACAACTGTTCCTGACCCACTTACCAGCTCATCCTGTCAATCGTATCACATAGCTACGAGTGATATCGGTCCCAGAAACAATGATTTGTCTGGCATGCCAATAAGGTTACTATCCACACCTAATAACATTTGTACTGAAACCCTAATAACGTTTGTACTGAAACACATGCAGTAGTGAAACATGCAACACTTCTATTGTTTATTATTAAATGGCTACAAGACCTGGCTCCAGTTGAAGACTGGTCAGATACCCGACTACATGTTACTTAAAAACACTAGTTGCTGTCTAAGATTATTCAAACCAAACCATGTATAGCTCGAAGAATTTCTATAAAAGAACTTCCCTGACCCTCAAGTTCAAACCATGTATACCTTAAAAACAGGTTCTGCAACTTCCCATTTTGAGATCCTGTCAAAGAATTTCTATCAGACATCAAATGAAAAAAAAAAAAGACAATAATAATATAAAACAAAGTAAATCGATAGAAAATACAGGGTAGTATAAAATTTAGGAACACTTCTCACAATTAAATGAGGATAGAGCTGACCATGTAGTGATTTTAACAATAGTGCCTGTTTTAATCCATGGTGTTGTTTTTTGTCTTATTTGGTGGTGTATGATTTAGATTAAAAAGGATGCTTATATTATGTTACGCCTGTGCAGAACTAGATTTTTATTACTTTTAAGAATTAGGCTAGACTTTGTTGTTATCCGCCTGCACAGTTCTTCTGAGGTTACACCTTTAAGGTCCTGGACCAGTATGATCAACCTGGAAAAATGCTGCCCAAGTCTCCCATCAATTCCAAGTAAGGAATTTGGTACTTACACAGTCAAAGGAAATTGACTTTCGGCTTTCTATTTCTTCTCTCAAATCTTGATCTCTGGTCTCTTGAATTGCATTTCCTTGGCAGTAAAAATATCAACAGAGAAGTTAGACATATGTTAATTAATTATATAAATAAAATAAAATAATAAATTAATGTCCAAAAATAGTATCAACTCACCTAATTGTGCCATTTAGTTGCATATACTGATCTTTAGATCTTCATCCTGCCATTAATGGTAATTGATGAAGAATTAAAAAGGGAGTTCGATATTAGAAATGAACCAAGATAAGAATTGAAATATGCAACTAGAAAAGTAAAATCAAACATAATTATGAATGAAACCTTTTTGAGTTTCATCTCCACTTCATCAAAATTGCATAATGTCTCAGTTTTAACAGAACGCTCCTTCTAAAATGTAAATTTTAACAAGGTAAGGAGAGCTTTCGCAGATTGAAGAGAGAAATGAAAAGAATATAGAAATTTCAACTAAATAGCCAAGAAATCGAAAGAAATCTCCACCAAAATTTAACCAAAATCAGAGGAAGAGAACAAACTTACCTAGACGAACTTGATTGTACGAAATGGAAGGTGGCTAGGGTTTCGAGGCGAACACGTCGGAGAGTCGTGCTTCTAGGTTAGAATCGCCGGGTTTTCTGTCGCTTCCTCTCTCTCTCTCTCTCTCTCTCTCTCTCTCTCGAGATCCTCTTTCGCTCTCGATCTAGGTCAGACGAGACGAAGCGCGGAGGATCTCTCTCTCATCACTCGCTTGCTCGGAAATGGTTAATGCGGTGAGTTGGTGTATTGGGGTTATTAATTAGTAGACAGACTCTAACGGTCGGAATTAACGATTAAGAAATCAAGAAAGGAAAAGTTACGGTTCCTTTCATCACACGCCTTTGTTAATAAATCCGAATCCTCTGGAAAGATTATTTCCTTTATTTCCTTCGTAGGGTCCTGGACCGTCGGACCCGAATCCGGTGTAGCGCGGGACACCGTGTAGCACGCGTACGAGCCGTCTGATCTTGATCGGACGGTTCATTTTTTACGGGCCTATCAATCTAGGTTACATGCACGGGACTCCCTTGTCCATTGGATCTTGATCAGACGGCTCTGGTGCCGCGCTACCAGATCTGAATTCCTGGAGCGTCCGAATCCTCTGAAAAGATTATTTCCTTCGTAGGGTCCTGGACCGTTCGATTCCATCCAAGGGACTAGATCGATAAGATATGTTGATCGCATTCCTTTCATCACACGCATTAATTAATGGATGATAGAATTGACAAAATTAACCCTGCTTTCAACTTTTCTTTTCCTGAGTCTTAATACAATATAATCAAAGCATCGCTAAAAAAATGATTCGATAGTAAAATCAAATATAAAAAATAATATATTTTCAATAATGAAATTTTTACATATCCTGATATCATACGATTCTCTAATGACGTAATGAATATTATATTTTTTAAACTTGTTATAAATTTGATGATTGTTGCACCAAAATTAATAATAATTAAGAAAAAAAAAGTAATGAAACATTTAAAAGCATCACATTTAATGAACCGTTTTGCAATATTTTGCTACATGACATACAATCACAAAAATATCACAATTAGTAAAAACTCAAACATTTGTATTTATTTTTTTATCTATTTGATTACAAATATGCTTGCGTTGAAGACTTGTTAATTAGCCTTGTGATCTTAACTAGCAAGGCTGATGCAAGATGGCATATAAACGATATATACCTAGCATCAGTGATCACTAAACTAAAACTGATAATACAATATTAATAAGATGGAAAAGGATGTACAAATTCCAATCTTGCATAGCAACCCAGCCTTTAAAAACGAGTAGTGGCGGATTTAAAGTATGTTTAAACCCGGACACAATAATAAAAATAATAAAATTAATATTTGTATTGAAGAAGTATAATAAATAATAAATTTAACATAAAAGGTCATTTTGACCCACTTAATTGTATTATTACAAAATAATTATTTTCATAATGCTATAACTTTTTATCTTTGTCTCTGTATTTAACACCAAAAAAACAAAAAGGAAATTTTTTTAAATTTTATATTATAATAAATATATCATTGAATTGAACTCTATCAATCAAACAATAGAAATTGAAGGATGATTAATTGAATCATTGTGTCTGCACCTATATAAATTGAATTGAGAGTTGGAAAGTTAATAAAATTTCAAACACATATAAATGGCTGACATTAGACAGATTTTCCTAAAACCAGTAACCAAAAAATAGGCAGCGACTGCCTGAATGGTATATAAACAACCTAAATTTCTTCTGCTCTTCTTCAACGTAAATCCAGTGTCAATTTGCTCTATTCGTGTGGTAAAAGATTCCCTCTCTCATCCTCTTCTGCTCTTTTTTTGCATGCTTCATACAGTGAAACATGGATGCTTATCTGATTCAGAACGAAACACATACACGCATGGTCCTGGGATAAGAATAAAAACATGGGAACTGCTGTTATTATTTATGAGCCGGGGGGTGTTTTATTGTCAAAAAAATGTTTTTCTGGCACTGCTCACGATGCTTTTGTGGCTGAAGCCACAGCTCTTTTAAATGCTTTGCTGTATATTTTGACAAGTGGCTTTGGTCAACAAGAATTTCATATTTTCACAGATTCAATGTCCTTGGTGCAACTAATGATGAATATGAATTTTCAGGAATCACCCTCTTGGCGTGCAGACCCAATTCTTAAACAATGTTGTCACCTAATTACAACTATGGGGCACGTGCAGGTTAGATTTGCTAAGAGGGAGCATTTACATTTTGCACATATAATGGCAAATCAAGCAAGGAGGAGGGAAGGAGGGAACGTTTGTTATTCACGGAGGCTCCGTTTGGATGCGTTGAGAATAAGGTAGGAAGAAGGAAGAAGGAAAGAAATTTATTGGGAAGGGGTAAATTTATTGGGAAGTGTGTAACTTTTGTGAAGAGTTTGGATGGTTAGAAATAAATTTATTGGTAAAAAGTGGTTATTTCTTATTCCTTATTTCGGGAAAAAGCCATCCAAACGGAGCCGGAAGAAAGGGAGGTGATGCAAGCGCCAGCTGCTTTTGTTTGGAGAGTGTGATCATTTCCTAAAAACTTTCATAACCCACTTTTGTGTAATACATTTGTGTTTTTTAATATTCTGGTACATGCTGGTTTTTCAAGCTTTCGGTACTTGTATGTTTTTAAGTATGCTTAATGCCAGCTTTGTAAGACTTGCTACTTTTATTAATGCTACCAAAGCCTACGGGTTTCTTTCAAAAAAATAAAATAAAAAAAACACATACACGCATAGGCTTATAAAAAATACGACAGGAAAATTTATTCAGATCAACCCAAAATGAAATAAGAGAAATTGAAATGCTGGAATGGCGAACTATGAACCAGACATGTAACAGATAAATAATAGAAGGGAGGGCATTTTCTTCTATTGAATTTTATTTGTCATTAATTGATCACCTACAACATCATAAATAAAATAAAATAAATGTCGAAATTTTAATGAATAAGCATTCAATTTTAAATTTTATATTAAAAAAATTTTTAAAAACAAAGTTATGATGGATAAATATCAAATTTCACCAATTAAATAATTCATATCTTAATTCGTGAATTATAATATACATACATATATATAACTAGGGAAACTCTGTTCGTCGCGGCTTCGCCGCGGCCCCTAGAAAAATGTATTGAATACGTATAATGAGTGAATAAGCCAAAAGAGTAGAAGAATAGGAAATGAACGATAAATATGAATACATGAGAGGACAATATCTAGAGTAAAGGTAGCAGCAAATCAATTTGTTAGTTTCTAAGCAATTGAAGAAAGGCCCAACAACACTCTAGACCTAATTTTTCGATCATATGCACCTTCTAAACATCTTAGGTTAACAAAAAAAAAAAAAAACTATCTATTATTCATGCAATATAGACCTTATACTCAAGGGAAATCACCCTTATGTCTTGTACATATAAATATACCCCAAAAAAATGAACTATGTAAGAAGCATGCTGCAAAATCTGAAAAACTATTGAATATACCAAAGAAAAACTGGTAGAATAATAATTTAAATATAATCTCTCTGATAGTAAGAATAACTCAAGACACAGCAAGAATTCTTAAAATTGAACTGATTCATACCAATTAAGAATGAAGACTAAACCACTACATTCCAATAATCCAATCATCAAAAAAAAAAAAATCCTATAACCCTATTAAAAGAAAGACAATTAATGGTACCTCATTAAGCTGATCATGAATCTTGGCATTTTAAGAAGTTGCAAATAGTGAGGATTTAAAATTTTGATTTCTAACTAATTTGGGTTTTCGAACTGTCAGCTGCAACT
Source organism: Rhynchospora pubera (assembly GCA_028095005.1). Classification (NCBI taxonomy): domain Eukaryota; kingdom Viridiplantae; phylum Streptophyta; class Magnoliopsida; order Poales; family Cyperaceae; genus Rhynchospora; species Rhynchospora pubera. The sequence continues at coordinate 197,389,219 of CM051463.1, read as the reverse complement.
TGTTCAATCAGACATTCCTCAATGCCACACCTCGATAAAAGTGCGAGTGGCATTCCACCTGTTAAATGAATTTGAACAATCAATTTATTAACACGATTTTATTATTAAATGACTGATTTTATTTTCAATAAGAAGACCGATAACTCTAAAAGTATAATAAATGAAGAAACTAAATATACATATTTCATTCATAGAGAATAGAAAAAAAAAATTAAGGTAAAAATAACAATAGAGACCTAGATTCAAATAGAATGTCGTTTACATTTTAAGTTATAAATGATGAAAGAGGCCTGACTAATTATTTTAAAATTCTATCACATATTTATCAGCAAGACTATGAGTAATGCTAGAATCAAACATATAGGACGTCAAACACGATCCAAACGTAGCACATTAAAATTTCAAACGGTCGATCCAAACCGCTCAATATGATCTCTATATTAAAATATCTTTGATAATCAAATTTTATATTTTTTCATATTTTCTAACTATTTTTTTCGAATTTTCAAAATTGAAGGGTTCAGAACTTTTTAGATTGAGCATATTGAAAAATTCAAAAAAAAATAGTAAAAAATTTTGAAAAAATATAAAATTTGGTCTCCATGAAGATTTTATAACACAGAACAATTTGAGCGGTTTGGATCGGCCATTTCAATTTTAAAAATTAAAAATTTCATCGCGTTGGACAAGTGTACGTGTCCTATATGTTTGACACTAGCAACTCCCCAAGACTATTGCCTTATTCTAAACTTATTATATAACACATTTTTGTTATATCTTATATTGAAAACACGTTGGCACACTATTATTTGCACAATTAAGTGAACGTATACACTTATTCGGAAATCAACTCAAAAGATAAAACTGCACACATGTGTATAAAATCACGACCAATTGAAAGTAAAATAAAAAAAACAAATCTGGAGTGCCTTTAAACTTCTGATGTCATCCTCTTAGATGATCGGACAACAAATAAGTCCTTCAAATCACAATCACGCGTGTGATATAATTATTTTTTTTGACTCTTGAATAAAGGTACTTGACACCGGATCGATCGAACTCTTAACACCTGTACAAAATGAGATATTAAATAAAAATAATTACCTAAATAGTAGGAAATGATTGCTGTTTTAGCCAATTTATTTTTAATTCCGACCAATAAATAAAAATTTACCTTCTAACTAACCCTTCATACAAGATATCACAATCCACTCTACCATAAGCCTGACCGATCAAAATTGGCTTATCATATTGGAGTTATGTCCTAGAAGTCAATAATTTAATGACTTAATTATTAGTTTATGTTTTGGATGATATTTTATCATCTGTTCCTAGGTTTATTATTGACAGATTATTCAGGTTGAGGATCTGAATTGTAGATCTCTGTGGATCATTCTTTAGAATGACAATAATAAATCTAAACGGTCCATAATCTTGATAATTAACAAGGAACATTAATTATCTTATAAGATTAGTATGCAAGTTAAGTGATGATTAAGTTCTACAAATCATAGGTAAAGAGTTACCAACTTAATTGCATATGTGTATGTTATGGAACATAGCACAGGACTTGACCCATCGAAATAAACATATGGATTGTGTTATGTGTCATTGTTTATTTCGTAATGATTTTGGTTCTAAGTTTGAGATGTTTATCTTTTCCACATGAGGATAGGTTCAATAAATATCGTCTACCGCTGATTCCCGATAAGGGCTGCTATACGGACTTTATTTATGTTCTCTTGAATTGTGCGGGGAAAAGTTAATCATCAAGAAAACCGTATGTCCCTCATTAATTCACTTAGTGAGTGACGATATCTGTTTGGGCCCCTTGATGGAGATAGATTGTTTGCATGCAACTTTATACAATTATCTCTAGATCAAGAAACGTATAATCTGCAAGAATGACACATTCCTATCTTGGATTATACGATGATATCGTGTGGCATAAGAATCAAAATAGGGAAATACTTTTATTCTCTTATGCAGGATTGAAATATTGTAGCAGTACACTATTTATGCGAATTGGGAGTCATAACGTGTTGCTAGATACCGCTTATGATTATTGGAATTAAATAGCGATTTAATTCCATATCCAACTTAGCATAAATCCTCAAAGGGTCACACAAAATAGAGTTTTGACCAAGACAGTGCATTATTTATTTATTCGCAATAGTGCGTATTGCGGAAATATGATAAGTTGATTAATTAATTATATACCGTTATAATTAATTAAGTCAAATGGATCATATAGAAATAAATTAATGTATTAGCTAATCCTAGAATAATTATTAATTGGTTAATAATTATTTTAGTTCAACTCAATTTAATATAAATAGTTATATTAATTTATTGGGTCAATATATATGCATTAAATATATAGCCCGATTAAAGAGCATTTGGAGTAGCTTTTAATTAAATGAATTAGAGGCTTGTTTGAGTGAGTTAAGAGGCCCATTAGAGCCCATAATGGGGCCGGCCATAGAGACTAGGGTTGAGTGGCAATGTGGTAATTAAAGGATAGGTGGTAGGTAGGATTTGTGCACTATTTAAGGAGGTGCATAGAAGCAAAATCCATCCTTCTCTCTTCCCTAGACCTAGCCGCCACTCCCCTCTCCCTCTCTTTGGCCGCCGGCCTCACCTCCTCTCTCTCTCCATTAGCTCATGAGTTGAGCAATATTCTCTCCACTAATTAAATTGTTAATTAAAGAAGAAGAGAGAATACCTTGGATTAGCTTTGTTCTAATCGAATCGCTAGCACGAATCGATTTAGACCTTGGTTAATCTCTAGGTGGACTCGAGGCGCGATTAGGAGGCGAAGGAGAGCACCCCATCGATTCCCATGCCGTAGGATCGAGCCCCGCGAATACGATTTCGCGGGAGGTATAATTTCCACCTTAATCTCTTTGTGTTAACTTGGCTTTTGTGCACGATTCGTTGTGTGTGTTGTTTCGATGGCTTAATTAACTTGTAATTAGCATAAAAATCGAAAATTACACACTAACTAACAGTGGTATCAGAGCACATGGTCGTACTTAAGCTATTTTGACACTTAATTAAGAGAAATTGGCTAATTAACGGATTAGTAGAGATGATGCGTTTGTTTGCTGTCTGGAAATGGTATTTTCTGTGTTGTTTCGCGTTTTTCGCTTTGATAAGTTCTCTGGAAGTTTTTTCCATCTACATGAAAGTTGTAGATCTGTGGATTGTGATTCTTTTGGCGTTGGATTCACATTTTTCTGAATTAGTATGGATTTACTGTGAATAAAACGGCGACAGTGCGCAGAACCAGTTTCTGCTCGCACTGTCCTGTTTGAATGGCTTGAAAGATTTATATTTTGAATATAAGTACCAGTGTTCTATGGCTAGATTTAAAGAGGACTTGAAGCTCTTTCTGAGCATGTATAAATTGTTGCATGACTTGGATTAATTTGTGGGTTTTCAAGTATGAAAAGGAAGAACTTGTCAGATCCAGTTTGTTGAGCAAATCGATTGTTCTAATAAACTGTACCAACTGAGAACTCCTTTAAAAATTCTGTTTAAATGGAGTTGTTCTATTTTGAGTTAGGATTCCAGGAAAATTAATTTCATAATTTTTCGTGGAAGTTAGGACCTTCAACTAGGTTAGAACTTTTCAATCGACTGTCTGTTCCAGTACAGAATTTGTTGATTGTTTAGTTTGTAACTCGAACCTTTTGAACTGAACTTGGTGGTTTTCTTTTCATAGATAGTTAGCCTATAGACTAAACTAGTTTTTCTATGTATATTGTATATATAAAAACTAATTAGAAGGTGGTCTAACAGACCAAATGGTTGAGAGGATAATCTGAAAGTCTCATAACGGTGTTTCGTGCACTTGTAAGAGATTTGTCATTTTTTATTCTCCCAGATGGTGTAAGATCTCTTCTTGAAATTTTTACTGGTAATCACAACTATGATAAGGAGCTTAAGTAATTTATTTGAGAATTTTTGGAGACCTAAAACCTTTGCTTTTATTGGATTCCATTAGTTACGTTTTTTAATAAATTACTGTTTTTCTAAATATTCAAACTAGTTGAAATTAATTAGAAAACTCCTTGTTTGATCTCCTTTCTGTTATGGGATGTTGAAAGAACTTTCTAAATGAATTTAAACAAGTTTTGTTGTTTAAAATTGAGGATTTGTACACGGAATTTACTTATGGCAAACGATACGCAAAGATGCTTGAAAATCGTTAATTGGAAACAAAGTTCTTGTATGTGCTAACTTTGTTTTGTAGGTGGATAGTGGGTTTAGTATGGCTCAAGACTCAATGCCTTGTGGTTGTATTTGAATGCATGTGTGAATGTTTGTAATGCGGCCTTTGGTGCCATTAATTAATTAATTTGTTGATTAATTTTTGATGTAACTTGTGAGGCTTGCATGCCCCTAAGGTTAGGATGGGAATAGGATGTTTTCACATGTATTTTGTACCTTTATTTTATATAGGATTTAGATCCTTATAGAATTTAGTGGGAAGGGACAAGGATTAGATTAGTTTTGCTCCATGGACGATGTGGCGAAACTAATGCAAGCGGGAGCCATACAAACCCACAACTATGAGATGCTTATATGTGATTGCTTGTGATTGCTATGAATTGTCATAGGCTAGGTATGGGTGTATGCTTACACGACCACCAAACAAGTGTCATATGATTGATAGTCCCAACTAAAACTCGATTAAGTGAAATCGCCCTCCTTCTCTCTATCCCCTTCACGCCGATTGTCACTCATGGCGCGGTCCGCCCAAGCGGACGTCATGATTGCCAATTCGGTAGTCGGGGTGCAAATAGCTAAGATTTGCAAGGAGCAAATAGTGAGAGGTTACTTTTCGATGGACCCAACTAGAGTTTGGACATCGGGGCGAAGTTTGTAAATATACTTAGATATTCACAAACCAAGAATCATATGGAACGATATGATTGGTTGGAGAACCTACCTTGTCTAATTAAGTAGGGTGACGTGCCATAGCAGGCTCTACTTGATGAAAACCGGGATCTTGGAAAACCAACTACATTTGGGACATTAAATAAATGTAGTGGGAGTTTTATTTGTTATAAATAAAACAATTACATAAACTAATTGACCTTAAATTGATTTTGTTATAGATGTTAAAATTGTTAATTTTGTTGCGATCAATCTTTGAAAATGAACAAACTCGTTTCTAAAAGTATTTACTTAAAGAAGTAATACCGATTCCTAAGACACGATCTTAGCGAAGAGAAACTTGAGTATGTCAATTCCCAAAACTTTTCTCAAACTACCCGAACGTAGGAACGTGATGATTGATTGACTTTTGGCGAAAAGTTATTCAATAAAGCGTGTGGCTAATATCCTCATTTGAAAGTTCTAAGACCTTTGAATTAGAGAATTCATATGGACTAGATTTAACTCGTACGCTCTCATCCACTTACTCAAGAAAGTGTTCTTGGAGAAAGTAGATATTAACTCCATCATTAATGATCGAGTATAAAGAGTATGAGTTGACAAAGAGATTCTTCTTTTAAACATGAACGTTTCATTGGCTTACAAATCGAAAGATTTAAGTAGCTAATTGATAACTAGAGATATTGATCTCCGATATCAAGGATTATTGATATTGTCATACGATCTCTTTAAAATTATAAAGGATATAATGTTACCTTCTTCGCACACTTGTTGATGCAAAAAGGTAATTGGTTTAGTATTCAAGAAATACTTCGCCAAGGCATGAGTTGAAATTTCGAGACTCTTGATTGTGATTATGTATCACATGAGATGTTTCATTTGCCGTTTATTGGAGGCATTTTGAAAGGTTGTCCGAAATACCATGATTGTAATGTTTTAATCCTAAAGTGTATTTGTCGTTCAAATTATCTCACTATCTCTAATTTACACTAGTAACTTGATACTAGTTCATATGCTCGCATTTAACGAAATGTGTTAGCAATGGAGAATAAGAGAAATATTGAGAGATATAAAGTAAACTCCGTATAGGAAATGACTTGTTCGTCTAAGTCATTACCATTGAATACGTAGAGTTATCTTTATTAAGAGATTGTTTAGGAATTGAAGGTTACATACCTTAATCCTAACTTCTCAAAACATCTCCACTTCATATTCGATGAAATGGATGATTATGTTTAATAAAAGACAAGTTCTTTTATTATGGATTTGTTTATATGATTTCATGCATCTTGATTGAATTTGCTTGAAATAGATAAGCAAGTTTTGAATGACAAATAGGATGCGTAAGACTTGACATAAAGTATTTGACTTTCATGTTACATATAACCGCTTAGTCACATACATAAACGAGAATCGCATTACGAGAGTCTCCGTAACGTAGAGCTCGTAAATTCAATTCGATTTCAAATCGATTGATATGCGAATCATGTTTGTTAAATGACAAAAGCGTCTTTAACCTACAAAGGTTTAAGGACAAGTGACTTTATTAGGACTTTTTACATATCGATGTATAAAGACCAATAAGTACTTGTGCGATGAAAGGTTATTGATACTTTACTACTTAACCAACGATCATTATAGATATTAACATATCTATTTTGATAAGGTATAAGTATGAACATTTTGACTAGTTCAAAGGAGTTCAAGTGTAAAGTTTAAAAGACCTTTCAAGAAAAATGGAAGTCTTACAATTAATCATGGTAAATAGTTAAGTCACATGATTTGAAATATTATCTTAAGAGTATGAAAATAGTTTCATAACTCACTCCATGAGGAACATTATGGAATAATGTGTCCAAGAGTGGAGGTGTCGAACAATATTTCGTATAGTTCGATCGATAATAAATCAAATTGACTTATTCGACTCGTATTAGGGAATTATGTTTGAGGACAATATTGTTCACACTAAATAATGTTCCATCGAAGTCTATTGAAGAAGATATCTTAGGAGATTTTGATCTCTAAGTATAATACTTCTCGAGATTTGGTGTTGAGAAGCTTATTTCAAGTATTGTGGACTTGTAAGCTTAAACCAAATAAGACACTATATATTTGTAGGATGCTTTATATTAAAAGGCACTACTTCCACGAATATGATAAGAACAAAATAGTTGTTGCTAATCATAATGTAGTCTTGATGAATTGAAATTCTCAAGAAGAAGTAGTGGGAGTAAAGTGAGCATTAAAGGAGTTTATGCGTCACTACAAGAAGTACTCTTATGGGAAACTTGTCACTCCATACATGGTGCTTAGTGGGAGTTGAGCGGAACTTCATTCACAAGTTGTTTTGAAAAGAAGTTTAATAGTACGCTCCTTCCAATGAGGACTCAACCATATCACGAGTTGATGATGATTCGAGAAACTCATGGAATATATGAGGAGTCAAGAACTCGTTCAACAATTCATTGTGGAAGTAGTTCATGAACCTCAAGTACCAGTCCTACAAAAGATCAACGAGAGTTGATTGCCTAAGCCGTTTGGTGCATTGGCTTCACGACATTCTCAAACTTAGCATATGAGAATCCGTTGATAAACAAGAAAAACGATGGAACGATCCGATTCCACATATATGGTTCGAATTCATATGATCTTTAAATAAAATCCATGTATAACAACAAGGTATAGACCTTGGTTGATGTTCATGAAGGAGCAATCCATCAAGAACGTTTAGATCTTCAAAAGGAAAGATCGACATGGATAACAAATCGACTATGTACAAAGCGCGGCTTCTCGCTTGTAGCTATGTCTAAGTCGATGGCTAGTTGACTACGTACAAAGCACAACTTCTTGCTTGTGGCTATGTATAAGTCAATAAAGATCATTCTAGCAATAGTTGTATTTCATATATGTCGATATATGGAAAAACACATAAAACCGGCTTCTTCGTATGAATGAAGGAAGATGTTGTGCATTTGACACAAATCGAGGTTTATGTATTGCTAAAAACATACGCATGCTTCAAGGATCCATTAATGGATTAAAGCAAGTGTTGTGGAGATCGGAATAAAAACTTTTGACAAGGAAGTCAAGGAGTTGAACTTCGTCAAAAGTATCTTGTATAAACAAGATATTCAGTGGGAGCATAATTGTATTATTTGTATTGTTCAAGATAACAATTCATTAATTGGGAATAACATTAAGAAAAATGAACATTGTCAAGATCTCGTTGGGCGAAATGAGAACCTGGGCGAAATCACCTAATCCTAGGAAACAAAATCTATAAAGATAGATTATGATGGATATTAGGTTTGAGCAAATATGCATATATTGACGAAGTGTTCTAGAAACACGAAAGTTACACTCCAAGAAAGGATGTCTAACTATACGTCACGTGGCATGACTTGAGTGTTTAACTCGGTTTATTGCAACTCAATTCAAGAAAGTGCATGAAATAGTTCAAGCATTCTTTCATTATGAGTTTCATTTCGTGCGCCATATTTATGCATATGCCCCAATGTGTAGTATCCAAAGGATATGACAAACAGTTGTCAAATGGATACAAGAGAGACACATTTGGACGATAATCAAGGATATCCTCGAGTACCTTATGAGAAAGAGTGATATAATGTTTCATCTTTTAAGATGAAAGAAATCTCGTGTAAATCGTTACACTAATAAAAGTTTTTCAAAAGATTGATGTAATCACAATTGAGCTACATATTTTGCTTAAAAGGTGGTGTTGTAAGTTTAGAAAGTGTTCTAAATGGAATATTACAACCATTTCCGTCACCAAAGCAAAATACCTAGCAACTTGTGAAGCAATAAAAGAAGTTTATTTCGGATCAAGTTCTTAGTCGAGTTATTATGGTTCTATGCATCTCGAACCACAACTTACTCCTAAAGAACCCAATGTTACATTGGAGATTCAAATATGATCTATAACGATATCACTTGATATCATATGATGATGATCAAGAACATATATATAGTAGTATATATATAAATAGGGTCGAACAATTTTTGGATAGGTTCGCGAACACAGCGAACACTCTAGCATGACCTCTACCTTGAGCAGTATACGAGATGCAGTTATGCATCCATACGTGGTGGACGTATGAGTAACTAGCTTTAAGCGTATTATTTCTTTTGAGGTCCGAGACATGTATATATGTAGATATATGACATCGTTCTCAATTCTTCGTTGGCTAGAAGTCACTACTGATTGACTCTAGGCCAAGTGGGAGATTATTGGAGTTATGTCCTAGAAGTCAATAATTTAATGACTTAATTATTAGTTTATGTTTTGGATGATATTTTATCATCTGTTCCTAGGTTTATTATTGACAGATTATTCAGGTTGAGGATCTGAATTGTAGATCTCTGTGGATCATTCTTTAGAATGACAATAATAAATCTAAACGGTCCATAATCTTGATAATTAACAAGGAACATTAATTATCTTATAAGATTAGTATGCAAGTTAAGTGATGATTAAGTTCTACAAATCATAGGTAAAGAGTTACCAACTTAATTGCATATGTGTATGTTATGGAACATAGCACAGGACTTGACCCATCGAAATAAACATATGGATTGTGTTATGTGTCATTGTTTATTTCGTAATGATTTTGGTTCTAAGTTTGAGATGTTTATCTTTTCCACATGAGGATAGGTTCAATAAATATCGTCTACCGCTGATTCCCGATAAGGGCTGCTATACGGACTTTATTTATGTTCTCTTGAATTGTGCGGGGAAAAGTTAATCATCAAGAAAACCGTATGTCCCTCATTAATTCACTTAGTGAGTGACGATATCTGTTTGGGCCCCTTGATGGAGATAGATTGTTTGCATGCAACTTTATACAATTATCTCTAGATCAAGAAACGTATAATCTGCAAGAATGACACATTCCTATCTTGGATTATACGATGATATCGTGTGGCATAAGAATCAAAATAGGGAAATACTTTTATTCTCTTATGCAGGATTGAAATATTGTAGCAGTACACTATTTATGCGAATTGGGAGTCATAACGTGTTGCTAGATACCGCTTATGATTATTGGAATTAAATAGCGATTTAATTCCATATCCAACTTAGCATAAATCCTCAAAGGGTCACACAAAATAGAGTTTTGACCAAGACAGTGCATTATTTATTTATTCGCAATAGTGCGTATTGCGGAAATATGATAAGTTGATTAATTAATTATATACCGTTATAATTAATTAAGTCAAATGGATCATATAGAAATAAATTAATGTATTAGCTAATCCTAGAATAATTATTAATTGGTTAATAATTATTTTAGTTCAACTCAATTTAATATAAATAGTTATATTAATTTATTGGGTCAATATATATGCATTAAATATATAGCCCGATTAAAGAGCATTTGGAGTAGCTTTTAATTAAATGAATTAGAGGCTTGTTTGAGTGAGTTAAGAGGCCCATTAGAGCCCATAATGGGGCCGGCCATAGAGACTAGGGTTGAGTGGCAATGTGGTAATTAAAGGATAGGTGGTAGGTAGGATTTGTGCACTATTTAAGGAGGTGCATAGAAGCAAAATCCATCCTTCTCTCTTCCCTAGACCTAGCCGCCACTCCCCTCTCCCTCTCTTTGGCCGCCGGCCTCACCTCCTCTCTCTCTCCATTAGCTCATGAGTTGAGCAATATTCTCTCCACTAATTAAATTGTTAATTAAAGAAGAAGAGAGAATACCTTGGATTAGCTTTGTTCTAATCGAATCGCTAGCACGAATCGATTTAGACCTTGGTTAATCTCTAGGTGGACTCGAGGCGCGATTAGGAGGCGAAGGAGAGCACCCCATCGATTCCCATGCCGTAGGATCGAGCCCCGCGAATACGATTTCGCGGGAGGTATAATTTCCACCTTAATCTCTTTGTGTTAACTTGGCTTTTGTGCACGATTCGTTGTGTGTGTTGTTTCGATGGCTTAATTAACTTGTAATTAGCATAAAAATCGAAAATTACACACTAACTAACAGTGGTATCAGAGCACATGGTCGTACTTAAGCTATTTTGACACTTAATTAAGAGAAATTGGCTAATTAACGGATTAGTAGAGATGATGCGTTTGTTTGCTGTCTGGAAATGGTATTTTCTGTGTTGTTTCGCGTTTTTCGCTTTGATAAGTTCTCTGGAAGTTTTTTCCATCTACATGAAAGTTGTAGATCTGTGGATTGTGATTCTTTTGGCGTTGGATTCACATTTTTCTGAATTAGTATGGATTTACTGTGAATAAAACGGCGACAGTGCGCAGAACCAGTTTCTGCTCGCACTGTCCTGTTTGAATGGCTTGAAAGATTTATATTTTGAATATAAGTACCAGTGTTCTATGGCTAGATTTAAAGAGGACTTGAAGCTCTTTCTGAGCATGTATAAATTGTTGCATGACTTGGATTAATTTGTGGGTTTTCAAGTATGAAAAGGAAGAACTTGTCAGATCCAGTTTGTTGAGCAAATCGATTGTTCTAATAAACTGTACCAACTGAGAACTCCTTTAAAAATTCTGTTTAAATGGAGTTGTTCTATTTTGAGTTAGGATTCCAGGAAAATTAATTTCATAATTTTTCGTGGAAGTTAGGACCTTCAACTAGGTTAGAACTTTTCAATCGACTGTCTGTTCCAGTACAGAATTTGTTGATTGTTTAGTTTGTAACTCGAACCTTTTGAACTGAACTTGGTGGTTTTCTTTTCATAGATAGTTAGCCTATAGACTAAACTAGTTTTTCTATGTATATTGTATATATAAAAACTAATTAGAAGGTGGTCTAACAGACCAAATGGTTGAGAGGATAATCTGAAAGTCTCATAACGGTGTTTCGTGCACTTGTAAGAGATTTGTCATTTTTTATTCTCCCAGATGGTGTAAGATCTCTTCTTGAAATTTTTACTGGTAATCACAACTATGATAAGGAGCTTAAGTAATTTATTTGAGAATTTTTGGAGACCTAAAACCTTTGCTTTTATTGGATTCCATTAGTTACGTTTTTTAATAAATTACTGTTTTTCTAAATATTCAAACTAGTTGAAATTAATTAGAAAACTCCTTGTTTGATCTCCTTTCTGTTATGGGATGTTGAAAGAACTTTCTAAATGAATTTAAACAAGTTTTGTTGTTTAAAATTGAGGATTTGTACACGGAATTTACTTATGGCAAACGATACGCAAAGATGCTTGAAAATCGTTAATTGGAAACAAAGTTCTTGTATGTGCTAACTTTGTTTTGTAGGTGGATAGTGGGTTTAGTATGGCTCAAGACTCAATGCCTTGTGGTTGTATTTGAATGCATGTGTGAATGTTTGTAATGCGGCCTTTGGTGCCATTAATTAATTAATTTGTTGATTAATTTTTGATGTAACTTGTGAGGCTTGCATGCCCCTAAGGTTAGGATGGGAATAGGATGTTTTCACATGTATTTTGTACCTTTATTTTATATAGGATTTAGATCCTTATAGAATTTAGTGGGAAGGGACAAGGATTAGATTAGTTTTGCTCCATGGACGATGTGGCGAAACTAATGCAAGCGGGAGCCATACAAACCCACAACTATGAGATGCTTATATGTGATTGCTTGTGATTGCTATGAATTGTCATAGGCTAGGTATGGGTGTATGCTTACACGACCACCAAACAAGTGTCATATGATTGATAGTCCCAACTAAAACTCGATTAAGTGAAATCGCCCTCCTTCTCTCTATCCCCTTCACGCCGATTGTCACTCATGGCGCGGTCCGCCCAAGCGGACGTCATGATTGCCAATTCGGTAGTCGGGGTGCAAATAGCTAAGATTTGCAAGGAGCAAATAGTGAGAGGTTACTTTTCGATGGACCCAACTAGAGTTTGGACATCGGGGCGAAGTTTGTAAATATACTTAGATATTCACAAACCAAGAATCATATGGAACGATATGATTGGTTGGAGAACCTACCTTGTCTAATTAAGTAGGGTGACGTGCCATAGCAGGCTCTACTTGATGAAAACCGGGATCTTGGAAAACCAACTACATTTGGGACATTAAATAAATGTAGTGGGAGTTTTATTTGTTATAAATAAAACAATTACATAAACTAATTGACCTTAAATTGATTTTGTTATAGATGTTAAAATTGTTAATTTTGTTGCGATCAATCTTTGAAAATGAACAAACTCGTTTCTAAAAGTATTTACTTAAAGAAGTAATACCGATTCCTAAGACACGATCTTAGCGAAGAGAAACTTGAGTATGTCAATTCCCAAAACTTTTCTCAAACTACCCGAACGTAGGAACGTGATGATTGATTGACTTTTGGCGAAAAGTTATTCAATAAAGCGTGTGGCTAATATCCTCATTTGAAAGTTCTAAGACCTTTGAATTAGAGAATTCATATGGACTAGATTTAACTCGTACGCTCTCATCCACTTACTCAAGAAAGTGTTCTTGGAGAAAGTAGATATTAACTCCATCATTAATGATCGAGTATAAAGAGTATGAGTTGACAAAGAGATTCTTCTTTTAAACATGAACGTTTCATTGGCTTACAAATCGAAAGATTTAAGTAGCTAATTGATAACTAGAGATATTGATCTCCGATATCAAGGATTATTGATATTGTCATACGATCTCTTTAAAATTATAAAGGATATAATGTTACCTTCTTCGCACACTTGTTGATGCAAAAAGGTAATTGGTTTAGTATTCAAGAAATACTTCGCCAAGGCATGAGTTGAAATTTCGAGACTCTTGATTGTGATTATGTATCACATGAGATGTTTCATTTGCCGTTTATTGGAGGCATTTTGAAAGGTTGTCCGAAATACCATGATTGTAATGTTTTAATCCTAAAGTGTATTTGTCGTTCAAATTATCTCACTATCTCTAATTTACACTAGTAACTTGATACTAGTTCATATGCTCGCATTTAACGAAATGTGTTAGCAATGGAGAATAAGAGAAATATTGAGAGATATAAAGTAAACTCCGTATAGGAAATGACTTGTTCGTCTAAGTCATTACCATTGAATACGTAGAGTTATCTTTATTAAGAGATTGTTTAGGAATTGAAGGTTACATACCTTAATCCTAACTTCTCAAAACATCTCCACTTCATATTCGATGAAATGGATGATTATGTTTAATAAAAGACAAGTTCTTTTATTATGGATTTGTTTATATGATTTCATGCATCTTGATTGAATTTGCTTGAAATAGATAAGCAAGTTTTGAATGACAAATAGGATGCGTAAGACTTGACATAAAGTATTTGACTTTCATGTTACATATAACCGCTTAGTCACATACATAAACGAGAATCGCATTACGAGAGTCTCCGTAACGTAGAGCTCGTAAATTCAATTCGATTTCAAATCGATTGATATGCGAATCATGTTTGTTAAATGACAAAAGCGTCTTTAACCTACAAAGGTTTAAGGACAAGTGACTTTATTAGGACTTTTTACATATCGATGTATAAAGACCAATAAGTACTTGTGCGATGAAAGGTTATTGATACTTTACTACTTAACCAACGATCATTATAGATATTAACATATCTATTTTGATAAGGTATAAGTATGAACATTTTGACTAGTTCAAAGGAGTTCAAGTGTAAAGTTTAAAAGACCTTTCAAGAAAAATGGAAGTCTTACAATTAATCATGGTAAATAGTTAAGTCACATGATTTGAAATATTATCTTAAGAGTATGAAAATAGTTTCATAACTCACTCCATGAGGAACATTATGGAATAATGTGTCCAAGAGTGGAGGTGTCGAACAATATTTCGTATAGTTCGATCGATAATAAATCAAATTGACTTATTCGACTCGTATTAGGGAATTATGTTTGAGGACAATATTGTTCACACTAAATAATGTTCCATCGAAGTCTATTGAAGAAGATATCTTAGGAGATTTTGATCTCTAAGTATAATACTTCTCGAGATTTGGTGTTGAGAAGCTTATTTCAAGTATTGTGGACTTGTAAGCTTAAACCAAATAAGACACTATATATTTGTAGGATGCTTTATATTAAAAGGCACTACTTCCACGAATATGATAAGAACAAAATAGTTGTTGCTAATCATAATGTAGTCTTGATGAATTGAAATTCTCAAGAAGAAGTAGTGGGAGTAAAGTGAGCATTAAAGGAGTTTATGCGTCACTACAAGAAGTACTCTTATGGGAAACTTGTCACTCCATACATGGTGCTTAGTGGGAGTTGAGCGGAACTTCATTCACAAGTTGTTTTGAAAAGAAGTTTAATAGTACGCTCCTTCCAATGAGGACTCAACCATATCACGAGTTGATGATGATTCGAGAAACTCATGGAATATATGAGGAGTCAAGAACTCGTTCAACAATTCATTGTGGAAGTAGTTCATGAACCTCAAGTACCAGTCCTACAAAAGATCAACGAGAGTTGATTGCCTAAGCCGTTTGGTGCATTGGCTTCACGACATTCTCAAACTTAGCATATGAGAATCCGTTGATAAACAAGAAAAACGATGGAACGATCCGATTCCACATATATGGTTCGAATTCATATGATCTTTAAATAAAATCCATGTATAACAACAAGGTATAGACCTTGGTTGATGTTCATGAAGGAGCAATCCATCAAGAACGTTTAGATCTTCAAAAGGAAAGATCGACATGGATAACAAATCGACTATGTACAAAGCGCGGCTTCTCGCTTGTAGCTATGTCTAAGTCGATGGCTAGTTGACTACGTACAAAGCACAACTTCTTGCTTGTGGCTATGTATAAGTCAATAAAGATCATTCTAGCAATAGTTGTATTTCATATATGTCGATATATGGAAAAACACATAAAACCGGCTTCTTCGTATGAATGAAGGAAGATGTTGTGCATTTGACACAAATCGAGGTTTATGTATTGCTAAAAACATACGCATGCTTCAAGGATCCATTAATGGATTAAAGCAAGTGTTGTGGAGATCGGAATAAAAACTTTTGACAAGGAAGTCAAGGAGTTGAACTTCGTCAAAAGTATCTTGTATAAACAAGATATTCAGTGGGAGCATAATTGTATTATTTGTATTGTTCAAGATAACAATTCATTAATTGGGAATAACATTAAGAAAAATGAACATTGTCAAGATCTCGTTGGGCGAAATGAGAACCTGGGCGAAATCACCTAATCCTAGGAAACAAAATCTATAAAGATAGATTATGATGGATATTAGGTTTGAGCAAATATGCATATATTGACGAAGTGTTCTAGAAACACGAAAGTTACACTCCAAGAAAGGATGTCTAACTATACGTCACGTGGCATGACTTGAGTGTTTAACTCGGTTTATTGCAACTCAATTCAAGAAAGTGCATGAAATAGTTCAAGCATTCTTTCATTATGAGTTTCATTTCGTGCGCCATATTTATGCATATGCCCCAATGTGTAGTATCCAAAGGATATGACAAACAGTTGTCAAATGGATACAAGAGAGACACATTTGGACGATAATCAAGGATATCCTCGAGTACCTTATGAGAAAGAGTGATATAATGTTTCATCTTTTAAGATGAAAGAAATCTCGTGTAAATCGTTACACTAATAAAAGTTTTTCAAAAGATTGATGTAATCACAATTGAGCTACATATTTTGCTTAAAAGGTGGTGTTGTAAGTTTAGAAAGTGTTCTAAATGGAATATTACAACCATTTCCGTCACCAAAGCAAAATACCTAGCAACTTGTGAAGCAATAAAAGAAGTTTATTTCGGATCAAGTTCTTAGTCGAGTTATTATGGTTCTATGCATCTCGAACCACAACTTACTCCTAAAGAACCCAATGTTACATTGGAGATTCAAATATGATCTATAACGATATCACTTGATATCATATGATGATGATCAAGAACATATATATAGTAGTATATATATAAATAGGGTCGAACAATTTTTGGATAGGTTCGCGAACACAGCGAACACTCTAGCATGACCTCTACCTTGAGCAGTATACGAGATGCAGTTATGCATCCATACGTGGTGGACGTATGAGTAACTAGCTTTAAGCGTATTATTTCTTTTGAGGTCCGAGACATGTATATATGTAGATATATGACATCGTTCTCAATTCTTCGTTGGCTAGAAGTCACTACTGATTGACTCTAGGCCAAGTGGGAGATTATTGGAGTTATGTCCTAGAAGTCAATAATTTAATGACTTAATTATTAGTTTATGTTTTGGATGATATTTTATCATCTGTTCCTAGGTTTATTATTGACAGATTATTCAGGTTGAGGATCTGAATTGTAGATCTCTGTGGATCATTCTTTAGAATGACAATAATAAATCTAAACGGTCCATAATCTTGATAATTAACAAGGAACATTAATTATCTTATAAGATTAGTATGCAAGTTAAGTGATGATTAAGTTCTACAAATCATAGGTAAAGAGTTACCAACTTAATTGCATATGTGTATGTTATGGAACATAGCACAGGACTTGACCCATCGAAATAAACATATGGATTGTGTTATGTGTCATTGTTTATTTCGTAATGATTTTGGTTCTAAGTTTGAGATGTTTATCTTTTCCACATGAGGATAGGTTCAATAAATATCGTCTACCGCTGATTCCCGATAAGGGCTGCTATACGGACTTTATTTATGTTCTCTTGAATTGTGCGGGGAAAAGTTAATCATCAAGAAAACCGTATGTCCCTCATTAATTCACTTAGTGAGTGACGATATCTGTTTGGGCCCCTTGATGGAGATAGATTGTTTGCATGCAACTTTATACAATTATCTCTAGATCAAGAAACGTATAATCTGCAAGAATGACACATTCCTATCTTGGATTATACGATGATATCGTGTGGCATAAGAATCAAAATAGGGAAATACTTTTATTCTCTTATGCAGGATTGAAATATTGTAGCAGTACACTATTTATGCGAATTGGGAGTCATAACGTGTTGCTAGATACCGCTTATGATTATTGGAATTAAATAGCGATTTAATTCCATATCCAACTTAGCATAAATCCTCAAAGGGTCACACAAAATAGAGTTTTGACCAAGACAGTGCATTATTTATTTATTCGCAATAGTGCGTATTGCGGAAATATGATAAGTTGATTAATTAATTATATACCGTTATAATTAATTAAGTCAAATGGATCATATAGAAATAAATTAATGTATTAGCTAATCCTAGAATAATTATTAATTGGTTAATAATTATTTTAGTTCAACTCAATTTAATATAAATAGTTATATTAATTTATTGGGTCAATATATATGCATTAAATATATAGCCCGATTAAAGAGCATTTGGAGTAGCTTTTAATTAAATGAATTAGAGGCTTGTTTGAGTGAGTTAAGAGGCCCATTAGAGCCCATAATGGGGCCGGCCATAGAGACTAGGGTTGAGTGGCAATGTGGTAATTAAAGGATAGGTGGTAGGTAGGATTTGTGCACTATTTAAGGAGGTGCATAGAAGCAAAATCCATCCTTCTCTCTTCCCTAGACCTAGCCGCCACTCCCCTCTCCCTCTCTTTGGCCGCCGGCCTCACCTCCTCTCTCTCTCCATTAGCTCATGAGTTGAGCAATATTCTCTCCACTAATTAAATTGTTAATTAAAGAAGAAGAGAGAATACCTTGGATTAGCTTTGTTCTAATCGAATCGCTAGCACGAATCGATTTAGACCTTGGTTAATCTCTAGGTGGACTCGAGGCGCGATTAGGAGGCGAAGGAGAGCACCCCATCGATTCCCATGCCGTAGGATCGAGCCCCGCGAATACGATTTCGCGGGAGGTATAATTTCCACCTTAATCTCTTTGTGTTAACTTGGCTTTTGTGCACGATTCGTTGTGTGTGTTGTTTCGATGGCTTAATTAACTTGTAATTAGCATAAAAATCGAAAATTACACACTAACTAACATATCACTGTTTAGATACGCAATAGAATCTTTCCACACATGCTTAATGCAACTCTCTAGTCCCAAATCTAGTATTGAAAACAAAGCATGGATCAATCTCTAAAACATATGCTAATTACAATTTGCACATTTTATAGCTTAGATTAGTAAACTTACCTTTGAATTCGTCTTCCCATACAACATAATTATTTGTGAAAGGTCGGGTCCTACTAAACCAACGGTGAGCCATTTTTGGCTGATTCTGCAGCCAGAGAAAGGCCAGTTGGACCACATCCGATCACCACCAAATCATATTGATTCCTTGCATGTATAGGTTCTAACTAAGTGAATAAGAAATAAATAAAATCTTAGTGTATTTACTTTTTCAGATGAAAACATAATACTTCGCAGTGTTGAATATAACAATTAATCACTGCATATGTCAAAATCAAGAAGATATGAAAGAAAGAAAAGCTTACATATTAGTTAAGAGGTTGGATTTTCATCTAATTTTGTATTTTTAATAAATCTGAACTGTACAACTTTCAATCCAACAATTTCAGTGACATTGAATACTTGGAATTAGCCAAAAAGTATTGGCATTCCACACTATGTTACTGAATTTTGTTGGGTTAAAAAACCAACTGGTACAATAGTAATGCATGCCATGGGTTACCACATGTAATGGAGAATAAGCAACTCCTTGTTGTTTTGTTTGACAAAAAGTTGCTCTTACCTTCCATCAGATCTCATAGCCCCCCGGATTGATCAAATCAAACCAATCACGCAAAAGACCCAAATTTTTCGCCCTCTGATTTTTCTTCGTCTTGCTTCGAGAAAACCATGGCGGTGTGTCAGTTATAGGTTTCCTTTGTCTCTGACTATACTCGATCTGTCTGCGCCCACATTTGTGCCCTTCCCTTCATCAAGCAATATGGGTCTCTATTCAAAAGGAGAAATTTGTGCAAACTGTCCACCCAACGTAACTGTGTTGCATCAAAATCATGATTCAAGTTCGGTCGGTGAAAGGAGGAAATTTCTATTCTCATTCGCTTTTTGAGTTTTTGCTCGGTGGAAGAGAAAGTGTGATAAGCCACACAAAGATTCTTAATACTCTGCCACAGAAGATCTGCTGTTGACACAACAGATTCAGCTGCTGCGCTAGTCAACATTATTAGCCATTATTGCTTTTCCCTAGCTTTTGTAACAGATAGTTAGTTAGAAGCGTTTCTTCTGATAGGCTATAAATACATACAAATTGTTCTATGTAAATAACAATGAAAGAATACACAATTACTCAATAAAGCTCCTTCTTCAACTCTCTTGCTCAGCTTTATCTGAGCTTTCAAAGTGTATGGTGGCCTCAAAGAATCTAAGCAACACAGCATAAACTGTAAAATATTAATTCCAAAATAGAGGTAGCACCTCAAACAACGACTACATGACTGCCTGAAAAAAGAAACATTATCCTTTTTTTTATACAAATTGATTCCTATTGAAAACAAATAAACATTCCAATACGATTAAGGGAAAAAAAATGTTTATTCAAAACAACCTCGCTGACGGTATGTTTTTTTGCCGCATATCACTTAAACGCTTTGGTCTAAACACAACATAAAAACGAATGTAACAACGTACCTGTGTTAACATGGTCTGAAGAACAATGCATTTTTTTTTTGAAAGCAGCAGTACCAATTGCAATTAATTGAAGCTAAAATTCCAACTGACTAAAACAATAAATACAAGAACCAAGCGCACATGTAAAGAAATCATTCGAAATACTAAATTAAGCATATATTTAAGACCTAGACGACTGAAAATTTATTCAAACACTATGTTTTACGTAATAACGGACCAGCTATATATGGCGAGCTTAGTGCGGTGAATAATTCGGCCCAGTAAAAAAAATTATGACAAAAAAAGGCGATTATTCAAAATGAAATTACGGCCGACAAGCTTTTCTAAATAGATTACTCGAATAATCTGATGTAAATACAATATTAGACATGGGAAAACTTACTTATTTACATGGCTCCAAGAACAACGCGTTTATTTGGAAGCAGCAGCACCTACACACCAATTGGAAACACTTGTAATGAAATAAAACTAAAAATTTCAAGTAACAACAACGATAAATACAGGAACAAATCACATACACAACGACATCATTTACAATAATAAAATAAGTATATATTTAGTACCTAAACGGCTGAAAATTTCTCTGAATACAATGTTTCGAGTAAACGAATTGTTATGTCCATCAGGATTTACGATAAGAATTTTAACGCCCCTCATGTCGCTTGCGCGAGATAAAGCAACGTATAATTGTTCATGGGAAAATACAGGGTTGGGAAGATAAATGCCGATATTCGATAATGTCTGACCTTGGCTTTTGTTAATTGTCATTGCATAACAAATTCGTACAGGAAATTGTTTACGACATAGTGTGAATGCCCATTTTAATTTTTTTTTTTATAAATATTATTCGGGGTATCAATGCTCTCGTGCCTTTTCCATGACCAGTTATATATGATTTCAGCCTCAATACAATGAACACTTAGACAAACAACGACCAAGCAAGTACCATTACAGAGCCCTGCCAATTGATCAATATTTCTGAGTAACATAATAGGAACCCCAGCCTTTAGCGGGATACGATGGCCAGGAGAGTTAACATATTAAGGTACTCGGGAGGATACATGTCACGCAATTTTTTAGACATCCTTTTCTCATCTTGTAACGTGTCACAACTAAAATAATCGTATGCTTCTCCAGGTACAAGTTCAGCAACATAAGAATTCACATTATCAACAGCTGCATTAGTCGGTGTTACAATCGCACGTTCACGCAAATATTCAACATTTTGATAATTAGAGTTTAGATTTGGATAAACAACATTAGTAATAGTGGAATAATTATATGACGAAGCAGGCATAAGTAATGATGATGGTATATCTATCCGATCAAAATCATCCGAGTTATATAGTTTTTTCCCTAAAATTGTACCATCCCCGACATTCATGAGTCAATCAGAGAATTGCTCAGTATTGGTACGCTCCTCTGAACTCATTCTAGCACGAAATAATCTCATGTTAATATTCAATTTTAATACCCGACACTGTAGCCATAGCGGTGAATAAAGTATGCTGGAATGTACAGTGTCATTACGCGTGCCACCAGGTACAATAGGCAAAGTTTGCCGAAAATCACCTCTTAACGCAACTGTAATACCTCCGAACAATTTGTACCGACAATCATCACTAATCGCACCCATTATGTCTCGAAGGCTAGTATCTAAAGCTTCAAAACATTGTCGATGATTCATTGGAGTCTCGTCCCAAATAATAAACGAAGTATTCTGAATTAACTCAGCCAAATTAGTCCAAGTTTTATATCACACGATTTAACGTTTGGTTTTTCAAAAGGAATTTTAAATCTCGAATGAGCAATGCAGCCTCCCAGCAAAAGCAATGCTGCAAGACCAGACGACACAACGGGTAAAACAGTTTTGCCTTGCGAACGTACTGAAGCGATAATAGCCCGCCATAAAAACGTTTTACCAGTACCTTCATGACCTTGTACAAAAAAGAATTGTCCAGCATTGTTGTTTACAGAATTAATCACGGCATCATAAACTTGTATTTGGTCAGAATTAAGTGAATTCTTCGTATGTATTGTGTCACACCCCCGCCTTCTAATTTTCGTTTAGAAGACGAAAATGCAATGGTTTGACTGGAAAATTTTTTTTCTTCCAGTAAACCAAAACAAACAGAACGCCACAGATCCCAAAATCATTGTGTGCATAAAACATTCAGAAAATATTTCACTTTTTTTTACAAACATAAGCTGGAAATTGTTATCATCCAGCTTGCACAGCTTACAGCCAAATATTAAACATATTATACAGATTTTATTTTTTGTTTACTCCACCTCCAGTCACAAATACAGCAACAACACTACAATAGCAGCAACAACCCAATAGCAGCAACACCTGGTCCAGTTAGGAATCCTCCCTCTTACGCTTGCGAGGAGGGTTCTTGCTCCGGCACCATACCGTCGCTAGGACTAGCCGGACCAGGCGACTCAAGATACAAGTAATCATAAACCTCGGACAGCTCCTCGAGGGACAAAAGAAGAGTGGCATCGGTATCTATGCTATGAATACGGATTCTAAACTTGAGAATCGAGCACTCAAACGTAGCAATCGCGAGCCTAAGATGGCTTCGCGTTTCCTGGAAACCCCAATTTAATGAGGCACAAACAAACAAACAAACAAAATGAGAAATAATTTCCCAGTGTGGTTTTTAGTTCCAGTTACACAATTCTTTATATGAATCCATAAATTTCCTTTGAAAGTTTTCATGCAAAATTAAACTGAATCATACCGTAGGCACCAAGCGAAAAGGACCTAGGACTGGCATGCTGCAAAGTTTGCAAGATGCACAGATAGAATCAAGCATAACATAACAGAAATATTTTTCACAAAATAACATACACTCCAGTTCTCAAGGCCTTACAGAAACAGAGAGAACCGTTCCTAAACCAATGGTTCCAAATCATTTGGTACAGAATAGACAAAGGGAATTTCCCAGTAGTAATAGCGCTAAGACTCTGGCCGGGTCAAGGGCCAAACCGATTATCACCGGATGAGTGAATTATATCATAATTTTGTTATGCCAACATAATCAAATATGGTTTCATAATCAAGTCAAATCTATCTTTTGATAAGATATCACAAATTCCTTGAAACTATTCCAATCCTTTATTGTTAAGTCTGAATTATCTTGAGCATAATTCAAATGAATGATCAAAATCAGACTTAGTATTTATCAATTGAACAATCGGAACATTATCAACATGTAATTTGTTTATTTTGGGGTTTCTATTGACTATATGCACAATAGAATGCAATTTCCAACAAGCGTTTCAACATGCTATGCATGAATTTAAAGTTACCGACTGTCCAGATTCTAATAAAGAGCCGTGTAAATCCACACCTTCTGTATGGAGCTTGCTCCGCTAGTTGTTCCTGTCCACAATTATAGATTAAG
The DNA here is from genome assembly GCA_028095005.1 of Rhynchospora pubera. NCBI lineage: Eukaryota > Viridiplantae > Streptophyta > Magnoliopsida > Poales > Cyperaceae > Rhynchospora > Rhynchospora pubera. Next base: position 197,365,377 of record CM051463.1, on the reverse strand, counting down.
GTCCGTTAAGATTTGTTAACGGGGTTCTATAATTCCTTTAGGTGAACGAAGATTTATCTAAATATCGTCTAACTAACCATTTGACGTAGTTTTAAAAGTCCTTTAATAATTTTAGTTACTTGCCTAATCATCTATTTAACCAATGTACTGTATTATTTAATTGCTTGTTCATACTAACAGAGTAATAATTATTACATAATAACAAACATATCAAAGTCAGAATCCATTCATTTATTACAGACACAATTTACAGAATACAAGCAATAATATAGTAAATCAAAATTCATAAATAATTAATCAAACTCAAGAAAATTATAATTAATTTATAATTTGTGGGATCAGAATAGTCTGTATAATTTATTGCCACTGTATATGTTCCAAAGTCAGACTTAATCTCATCATATCCCGAAAATCCGACTATCGAGATTAGACTATTATTATTGAGTCTAAGTCTTTTAGTCTACCATTTATCAAGCTCAACAGAATCGTGTCTAATTAAAATTTAATATTAATCCGAAATTCTAATTTATAAAGCCCACATAATTTTAAATATTAAGCTCACAATTAATTTTGGCCTGCAAGTTAAAAAGCCCAATATATCAAAGAAGGTTCAAAGGAATAATTTCGGCCCAACTTTAATTTTATTTTCCACTCAGCCCAAGTAGAAATCCAGCCCACATCTCACACGGCTGAATAAATTATACAGACACAACCTTTGTTTCACTGACCTAACATGGCTACACCATGATCATGCACATTAATCCACTGCTAACCTTATACAAACAGTATATACCACAACATCATTATGTTTCAGTTAATAACATAATCCACTTATGCTAAACCTCCATTTATACAAATGTCCAATCTCATGCACACACTGATGCACTAACCTAACTAATGAAAATCAAAGTTATTCTTAACAGGAATGCATTAGGTATCCACACAGCACATGTACACTTCCAACACTCCTTAAACCTTAGAGAATGCCCATAGCAGTTCACAAATCCATATGAATACATCACTGATAATCTACTAATGCCGTATCTATATGTGTATCATAACAAATATGTATATGGACCCTATATGCTTTGTACAATCAATATGCCACAAATATTCCTAATGAATATAACAGAAATTTACATGATATAATCATTTAGTTATGCATAAACTTCTAAAGTGCACATCTAATATACACTACTCTAATTTAACATGGTTTATACAGATCAAAGTTGTCAACCTAACCACTGTCTTAGCAACCACTTAATGCATATTTATACAATGCTCACTTTAGTCTAAAATATTTCTTGTATAATGCAACTAACAGTTCACAACTGATATGTCTCTGTTGTAGTCCCATGCAATATATATATATATATATATATATATATATATATAGAGTTTTGCTATGGTGAGTTGCAACTCACCAAAGCGTCCGTGAGTCGCGCTCAAAATTTCGAAATTAAGTTCAAAACGACCGATCCAAACCGTCTAATACAATCTTCCTATTGAAATCTCCATGCATACCCAATTTTATATTTTTTCGAAATTTTTAAGCATTTTTTTGAAATTTTAGAAAATCATTAATCTAATTAGTTCTGTACCGTTCAAAAACAGCAGTTTTTAAAAATCCGAAATAAATACTTAAAAATTTCGAAAAAATGTAAAATTTGGTCTGCATGGAGAATTCAATATGGAGATCGTATTAGACGGTTTGGATCGGTCGTTTCGAACTTAATTTCAAAATTTTGAGCGCGACTCACAGACGCTTTGGTGAGTTGCAACTCACCATAGCAAAACTCTATATATATATATATATATATATATATATATATATCAGAAATGATGCATACAGTTTCAAATTTTGAGGCTCTTATGCATATGAATGCTACCAAGTATAGTATAGCTATTACCAACTTAATTACTATGTCTTATTTTCTTCCTTGTTGATCATGTTATGCAATTAGATTGCAGTTATCTTTTTCAATTGGTAATCATTTATTTATTATGGTGTTGATCATGCCTCCCATTGTTAATGCTGATGCAGTAGGGCATGGATGGAGCCTACCTAGATGTGCCATAAAAATTGTTGTTTCTTACAGTTGAAAAACCAGAGATGACAGCTGAACAGAAAGTTGACTCGAGTAAATTGCAATGCCTCACTTAATTAGTATTTCACTTGGAGAATTGAACCAGCAACACTTTCATCACACCTCCTTTGGTTTTGCAGGATTTCTTTTTTAAAAGGTTCTCTTAGGTGTAGTTAGTGTTCACTGTTCAGAGATGCAACTGCCTGTTTTGGAAATGTTACAACTGATGATTTGAACATGATCACTTTTGAAAGGTTAATTTGTTTGTGCAGCTTATTTTCTGCTTTAAATCACTGGCTGAGGGATTAATCATGTTTCAAGCATAAGCACCATATCTAAATCCATTAATCTTAATCACCCATCATTGTTGTTTATAAGAACAGAGAAATAAGTGTTCTATCTGTCAAAGGAGAAAGGGCTCTAGCAAATTAAGCTTTCTATATTTGTGCCTTTTTTTTGTTTTATTAAGTACTTTAATTGTGAATGTTTGTTCCATTTTCTCAGAAGTTGTTGTTTCTGTTCAATTTTCTTAAGTATTTGTTATTACTTATTAGCAAAGGTAAATCTCTTTTTTAATCAATTTTGGCAAATCTTTTGTTGCAATTTAAACCCTGTTCCATTTCTGAAAGCTTATTTGTTTTGTTTAGTCTACTTTTTTTAGTTCTTAAAATTGTTGAGTGCTGGTATGTTAATTTAGGAAACTAATATTACTGTACCGATACTAGAAATTGCTGTATATATCATTATGTCTTAATTTTAGCCATTGCGAAGTCTTACTTCAACAGATGTAGTTGGCTCGAGCTTAGGCTGAGCTGAGTCGAGCTTGAGTCCGAGTTTCCCTTGACTAGCTTGAACTCGGCTCCATATACGGCCAATACACAACCTGTGAGACGCAAACTTTTGGTTTACAAACTAATAAGAGTATATACTTCAACACATGCATATTTTGATGTTAGTATTATTGTTGTTGTTGATGCTTATAACGAGTATATACCATGAATTGATTGACTGCGCAGAGCAGAACAGAAAATGACAGTAAGAGTTGCAAGTATGTATAATAATTAATAAGTGAGGTGTTAAGTGGCTCTGAGATTACCAACGGAGAACATTTTCATTAATTTGTACGTAGAATGAAATTAAAATTGAAATTGAAAAATGTATATGAACTTTTTTTTTTGAGCAAAAAATGGAGATGAGGTCTCCATCTTTTTATTATAAAGAACGTAGATAAAAAATGTACAAAGCTTAGCCAGTGGCTAACCAAATCAAAAACGGAAAAAGAAAGAAAAAGGACCGTAAATAAAAGTAAAAAGAAAAGAAAAATAAAAATAAAAAAAATAAGCTAGAGCGAACTGATCAGACTCTGACTCTGAGTGTCTCCCACTCGAAGAAGGTTTGTTCTACCAGAGAGATAGGCGAGTGGAAGAGTTCTGAGAAAACTCTGTTACACCTTTCTCTCCAAAGAATGAAACAAAGAATACTCATGATCTCTCGATGCTCCATTGGGATCGAGGCGTCCACTAAGAACTGTGGGTTTGAGGTGAACTGCAAGCCTGTTAAACTAGGTGAGAAGTTCACAGCCAAATGTAAAACTTCATTGAATAAACTACATCTGTTGAACATATGGTGAACTGTTTCCTCGTCAGATGCACAGAGAACACAGAAGCTGGGGAGTTGCCAACCTCTTATCTTAAGGTTGTCTATCGTTGCAATTTTATTTAGACTCATCTGCCATGCAAAAATTTTCATGCGGGGTGGAATGTGCAATTTCCACAGCGGGAACAGGCATGAATTGATTTTTGGGAACTCCCTCAAAAAACAGTACAGAGAGTGCACTGAGAATTGGCCATTGCTATTTAAATTCCACCTGAATCTGTCTTTGGTTGTTGACACAACTATTGAGCGTAGGGAGGTCTCTAGCAAGCGCAATTGTTCCGAAGCTGTAAGGGAGGTAAGGGTCGATGTTCTGAAGAGAAGGTTTGTATTGCGCCAATAAGCTAAGAACTGCGAGAGGGTTAAATCCGGGTCTATTGCAAAGCTGTAGAGATCTTGTAGTTTATATTTCAAGATTCCTAGTCCCCAATTGTGTTTCCAGAACAAAATATTTTTACCATCACCCGGCACTGCTGTGATCAAGGAGACAAGCAAGGAGTCAATAATTTGAAATTCTTTCTGAAGTAGGCTGAAGATTGGAACTAAGGAGATATTATTATGCTGTAATGCTGCAGCCAGAGAGCCCCAAAGATTGTCTTGGGAGGAGGTCCATATCCACATGTGCTTTGCGAGTAAGGTCGTGTTCATGTCTTGTAAGTTGATTACACCCAGGCCTCCTTGTTTTTTCGGAGTGCAGATGGTATCCCAGGGAACCATGACAAGTCTTTTCCGATGATTTGAATTTCCATTCCAGAAAAAGTTCAAGCGAATCCTGTCAATCTCCTGTACTACCCATTTAGGAATTCGAAAAACAGACATGAAATAGAGCGGTATTGAGGTGAGGCAAGAATTTATCAGCACTAAACGACCTGCTGAAGAAAGGAAAGGTGCTTTCCAGGAACTCAACCTTTTCTTTAATTTGTCAATTAATGGTAGGTAACTTTGTTTCGTCAGCTTCTTATCTGATAAAGGCAGGCCAAGGTATCTGATCGGAAAGACCCCAGTCCTGCATCCCATGTCTCGTGCCAAAGAATCAACCATTTCTTCGTTGGAAGGAGTAATCAACATGTCTGATTTATTTGCATTTAGCGATAAACCCGAAATGAACTGAAAGGCCAGCAAAATCATTCTTAAGAACCGAACTTGCTGTGAGCAAGGCTTGAAAAAAATTATTGAATCGTCCGCATAAAACAACGCCAGCTGCATATGGTTAAAAGGTAAGGATAGAGCGCCAGATCCCGCCAGTGTTTTGAGCCATCTCGAAAGGAAGTCGAAAGCAACTATAAATAAGTAGGGTGAGAGAGGGTCACCTTGCCTAACCCCGCGCTTCAAGATTATATGCCGCCCCGCTATTCCATTGACAATTATCCTTGAATTCCCTTGGAGTATACAGTCCGCGATCCAATTAACAAAAGTACTTGGCAAGCCAATTGCCGACAGAACCTTTTGTATGAAGCTCCAATTTAATGTGTCAAAGGCCTTGTGCAAGTCAGCTTTCAGCACTCCAATCTGAACCTTTTTCTTGTTTGCAAACTGTATCACTTGTTGCGCATAAAGAAAATTCTCTAGGATGCTTCGTCCAGGGACGAAACCCGTTTGTTGCTGAGTCACAATCTGTTCAATAAACGGAGTGAAGCGTGAAGCCAGAATTTTTGACAACAGTCTTTGCATAAAATGAATTACGCTGATCGGTCTAAAGTCAGTAGTCGAAGACGGAGCATCAACCTTTGGAACGAGGGCAATAAAGGAAGAGTTCAGCGGGCTCAGAGATCGAGAAGAAAGAGCATTGTTTAAAGTACGAGAAATGTCGGGTAGCATTTCTTCTAAGAAGAATTTGTAGAACTCCCCAGTAAAACCATCTGGACCAGGAGACTTATTTGATGGCCAGTTTAGAATGGCATGTCTTATTTCTCTATCCGAAATCGGTTCTGTCAATTGTGCCGGGAACGAGCAGCTGCTAGGGTACAGCATCGACCACTCAATACTCTCTAACATACCCGAGTCAACAGAATCCTTACCCATCAGCGAGCAGAAGAAGGTATGAAAAGCCCTGGATTTCCTGTTATGATCACAAACGCTCTCTCCATCCCATAGAATCGACTCAATAAAATTTCTTCTTTTTCCTGCAGAGGCTATCGCATGAAAGTAGGAGTTATTTCGATCTCCCTTGAGCCTCCACGTAGTAGCTGAGCGTTGCCTCCATCTAGTCTCATCCCAGTCCGCTAAGACTGAAAATCTTCTTTTCAGAAGGGCTCTTATTAGGACCTCTAGCTCAGAAAGAGCCCCACCTTCCGCAACACGATCAATCCAAGCTAGATGATCCCTGATGAATTGCAATTGGGAGTCAAGTGTCGAGATCCTTCCTTTTTTCCATCTAGAAATAAGCCTCGTGAGGCCAGCCAACTTGTTATTGAAACTGATCGGACAATCTGCGGTTTCTTCCGAGAGCCAGAAATTTAACATCAGGTCTGTAAACTCCGGAATTTTGAGAAAGAAATTTTCAACTCGAAAGAGGTTCGTCGGCTGGAATCTAACTCCGAAGGAGGACAGGAAAGGACAATGATCCGAAGAGGTGTTTGGTAAAGCTTTTTGAAAAATATTGGGGTAAGAGTCAGCAAATGATTGATTCAAGAGGAAGCGATCCAGTCGTGCCATCGAGGGATTAGGCCTTAAAAATGTATATGAACTTACCAGGCGAACCCCAATGCCACACTCGGTGATGTGAGCAATGACGAGCTCCAGTTATTTGAGGATTCAGGAATTGAAGGCGGCCACGAGTGCGTCGAGAGAGGTACCGACTGTTGACCCTAAAAATTAAACCCTGAAAACCAAGTTCAAAATCCGAAAAACCTAAAGCCAAACAACGAAAACCAAATTCAAATTACGAAAAAATAACAAACAAACTCCAAAAATCACAAAAAAATACCCAAAAATTCCGTGAGAATTATGATGAATTATCATGAGTTGAAAACTCCAAAAATATCTACTGAAACTCCAAATTTTGCAAACAAACCCAAAAATTCCACAAAATTACCAAAATAAATTTATGAGGAATTTGCCAAAACCATTTGAACCATTAAATTCCTCATATTTTTCTAAGTCTACCCAAAAAACATTATTAAAAAATACCAAAGGGAAGGCCCCTAAACAATTTATTTTGGTTTGGCCTTAAGAAAATAAAGAGGAAATTGTGGAAATTGAACAAAATCCCAGAAAAATCCAGAGAGACTGGCGCGTCCAACCGTTGGAGAGGATCCAACAGAGGCCGAGTATGTCGCTGTGCCCCCCTGGAGAATTACCATCTCCATTAAACGATTGTGTGCACCTGGTCCATGCACTTAAACTGTTTGATTGGCTGAACCTTCGCTGGTGCACGATGAAACAAGAGCACCCATCTCTCACTCTCTCATTAAGCCTTATAGGTAGGGCCCACCTGTAAGGGTCGTCTCCCCCAGAGTAAAAAGAAGCAGAAGATGAAATCCCCGAATTTACCGCCAGACGCCGGGTGAAATTGAAAGGCACGACGACGTGGCTTCTCCGACGCCACCAACTCAAAACCAGAAACCCCGCCCCTGGTTTTCCTAAACCTAACCCTAGCGCAGTCAATGCCAAGCTGTTGGATCAAAATCAGACGGTGAAGAGATGGCACAGCCAAGAAAAGGAAATCCTAGGTTCTAGGCTATATAAACCCCCAAATCGAAGGAAAAGGGGAGGAGGAGAGCGGCCACAAACTTAGGCTAGGTTTAAACTTCTATCATTTCATTTAATTAGCATAGTTAGGTGAGAGGCAATTCATCAAGCATCTGTGAAAGTGAGGAAAAAGGTGAAATTGAGTGAAAAGAGCTTGTAATCTCCATTGTGCAAACGAAATAAACATGTTTCAAATATCAATTTGTTGTTTTGATTGTTTCCTTCCTCCAACTTGGCCACCAAACAATGGTGTGCTTGAGTCATAGAAATATAGCTCTTATGAGCCATGGTCTGCAGCGTAGCATCAGTCATGGCCATAGGAGAGTTCAAAGAAAGGTGCCTCATGAAGGTTTAGAGCATGGCTCATCGCTTCATGTGGCATTATCATGTTGTTTACCTCTAATTTTTACCACATAAGAAAAATTCAACAATTCATAGGCAATTAAGGTGGGACCCATGTATACATGACGGGTCCAAATTCTCAGAGGGAGGGGGTCAACTTTTGAAGCAAAGACGTACCTGGATTAAAGTCATAATATTGATATTTACATTAATATTAATACAGTTCGCCATATGACTGTGTTGATTTAGTACTTAATATTCAATATTAATAGGAGAAATGGTGACATAAATATCATGGATGATTGGACAAAGCAAGAAACCAGAAGAGTGAAACAAGTGATGCATGGAATAATTAATCACATGAACTATTCAAAAACTCTAAAAATGGAAAATCCATAACCGTCGAGTTCTTCATATTTTTATAAGAAGGTGTGCTAAATTCCATGTCAAGAAGGTTCCATGAAGTGCTCCAATTAAAATCTAAACACGTTGCACCTTTAAGACTTGATTTATACACCACGAATGGACATATCCATTGAGGAATGGAAATGGAGAGCAGCATATTTGAATCAAAGATGGGGTAAATGGGCCGGCGTGAAGAATAGAAAAGGGAATGAACGGAGCCCATACTCGAACCCCTTCATTTTTCTTCTCCTTTAACCCGTTTCTGAACCCCACAAATTAGAAGATCCCGTAGCACACAAATGACGAGCTCTGGTATTGGCTCTCACACCTGACCCCACTCGTCAGCGACTCATACGTGGCGCGCCTCAACTGGTTGTCGTCTTTAGGCCCCACACTTAACAGATAAAGGAATGGAAAGAAATCGAAGGAAAGAGCAGAGAGCGTCGTCTCTCTGACACAGATGGAACCCGGTGATCACCTTCACCATTGTCGGAATTCTTGATACCGCTCGAAAGCTTATAATGAGGAGAACACGGTGGTACCACTTCTGACCCCTATAGTGAACTCTATGGCACCCAATTTCAAAAGAGAAGTTCAAGCCAGTGAGAAAGAAGAACTCAAAATTAAGCAAATTGGATGAGTGAAGTATCAAGGCCATGGTCCACAAACTTTCCTGGATGTGTAATGATGCATCCTATGTGGTCAATTGCAATCAGATTATGCCCAAGTGATGAGAACGCCAATTGGTGCCATGACCGGTCAACCGTTGGTCAAACTTTGCACAACAATGGTCAACAAATCCAATTGATTAATGAGGCATGTTAAACATGGTACTTAGATGCTATAATGACTGAGAACAAATGTTAATTGCCACCAAATCCACTGGAGACAATGTTGCTTTCGGTTGAACTTGAGAGGAAAAAAGAAAAGTGAAAAGAAGTTTATCTCACTGGTCCCGTCCTCTCCATGTGCTTTACACAACAAGTGAAGACAAATTAGAAGAAACTTGGCCCTAAAGCACCTCTTGCTACCGTCAGATGGTAATTGAATGATGAGATGCTACCAACTTGAAGAGGGATTCCATGAGCCGCCTCCTCTTAAAACTGATCCTTAACCTTTGAATTGGATTAAACCACTGGATGAATGCCAACACATACCCTCTCCTCTCTGGCGCCAAGGACATCCAGGAGATTGGAATAGTGAAATCAACAGCCCCAGCTATACATTTTCTTACACAATTGACAATTGGCACTATGGCCCATCTGTCAGACCAAACTGAGACAATGAGATGTTGCCATGACACCAAAAGTGAAATGGCCACAGCCATCCAAAATCAAAGCATACGCCTGAGATGGCCTAAGTGAGAATAGTAAGCCCACATCATCATGCCACTGCCCCACGCCTGGTGAGCATCAAGTGCCACTTGTCAATTAGCAATTGGAAGGTGAATTGAGCAGTAAAGAAAGGAAGTGAGACAAGGATGCAAAAGTAGGTCGGCTCACCAACTCTTCATCATAGCCATCAATCAAGGTTCAGGAAATTGAGAAGCTGCCATGTGTCAAGATGGATGAGGATGGAAACCCTAAGCTACGCTTATAAAACAAGCAGAAGTTGAAGAAATCAAGGGCGGCCTTTAGAAAACACACTAAAGTGCTGCCAATTTGTTAGGAAATTAAGACTAGAAGAAAAGATAAAAAAATGTAACTTGTATGCTTTTTTCTGTGATGAATGAAAATTTCCATTTGCTCCTTTCATTTTCCCTTTTCTTCCTTCCCTCTTTCTCTTTTGTTTGTTGTGTTCTTCTGGTTGTCATGGCACATAGGTTTTTGAGGTCTCCACATAGTATTTTGGTACTGTCTTGGGGCTCAGTGACAAGAGTGAGGGGTGCTTGCCTGAGAGCGCACACTCACTAGTGTCGTCTGAGTCACTTAATATCTTAAAAGTGAATAATAAAGGAACAGTTGCATAATAAAGCATGAGTGGGGGGTGCTTGCCAGAGAGTGCACACTCACTAGTGCTAATTAGGTCTCTAATACTTTAAAAGTGGATAAAATAGTTATATGATGAGATATGGCCTTATGCATGGGGGGTGCTTGCCCGAGAGCGTACACTCATGTCTCTAGTCATGTTTCAACATGCGTGTTAATTGCCTTAACTGTCATGCACAAAACTAAATAACATAAGTAGCTGAATTTAGTAAAAGTATAATGGAATAAAAGTTCAGGGTATGTGTGCAAAAGAACCTGTGTTCAGTGATAGAGAAAAGTTATAATATGTGGAAAGTAGAGTCATGCATGCAGGAGTCCTTTATTTCATGAAATCTGTGTCTTTATGTCAGCATCTCATAATAACCAAAAAAATGTGTAATAGAATAGTCTTTTCTTCATTTTTGTCTGAGAATAGGTCTGAAGTTAAAATAAAAAGTCCCTGTCTCATTTAGTAGATGGTAAGCACTATAAGTCCTTAACGAAAAGAGTTGTTTCTTAAGTCAGGTTTGAAGGTCATGCATACTAGAGAAAATAATGGTATAGTGTGTCTGCACTTAAATAAAGAAAATAAATTGCAGAAATGAAGTCAGTAAGTTTCAAAGTTTGCTTTGCTGTTACATTTCTTTGTTCTATAACTTGCATGTCCTCAAAAAAATGTATAAAATTGCATCCCTTAAGTCAAAATATTGATAGTCTGAGTTCAGGTTATCCAGCATTAGTAACTATATAAGTTTGTTTGTTATAAAACAACCATGCTTGAAGTCCCAGGAAATCAAATTCAGTGGATATATGGAATTGTGCCAGCATAAACAAGGAAGAGGAAAGGAAACCAATTTCAATATAAGACCAATATGTGAAAGTAAAAGATCATCGAATGAAAGCTAGGCTGCATGAAATTAATTAAAAAAAAAGCATGAATCCCAAAGTGACACAAGAAAGTATTTAAGTTGAGAAGGTGTTGTAAAATGAAGAAATATCAGGGGCTAAAGTGAACAAGACGGTCATGTACATGTGCCATTGGTAAACACCAGCAAGAACAACATCACCAGTTAATCTGCATTTCAATTGTTTGACCAATTAAATGTTGCGATCAGGGTTTGACATCCAAAGTTCAAGTTGCATACATTTAGTAAATTGGATGAAGACAAAAGAGGAAGTCAAGAGTCCTGTATTTAAATATAAATTATGGTAACCAACATGGTAAAACAAAAAATATGAGAAGAAAGTAAAAAGTATACCACGGGTTTGTATAACAATTCGTGGAACAATTCACACATGAAATGAAATCAAGTCAGTTTTACTTCGAAGTTTGTCAGACCAAAGCCAATGATGAAAAGCATATTACCTCAAATTAGGAAGTGCAGCATAAAATTGAATGTATAGGTGACTCTATGATGCTTCCCAGATGCCTCACGGTGCCTCCGTTGGAGCAATTCGTACCAAGCTTCGTCAATCAGTTGCTCTCCGTCACTGTCGCAGACCCAAACCAAACTGAGACCAGAGTGCTCCAAATCGTCAAGCGCGACTTCAACGGACGGCAGAGAAGACCCTAGTAGACCACCAAGACGCTTTGTGATCTCGTCGCAGTCGCCATGGCCGCCGGGCGAGCCTACTGACATCGCCAACGGAAGCCTCCGGTCGAATAGAAGAGCATCAAACCAACGGAGGAAGGAGGGAGATGGATTGGAATCTCGCTTAGGCGTGGCGCACCAAAACAGCAACGCCGATACGTAAAGCCCATAGATCGAATCCGAACCCAACCCTAACTCGCTCGGTGTACAGGCGCATGAGCGTACCAAGCGACTCAATCAACCTAAACCCCCAGCGTCCCTCACCGATCTTCTGTGACGGCCAGCCTGTAACGAGTCCCTGACAAACGAACAGCAAAACAGCAAAGTTACAACAAATCAGAAAATTCTGCGAAGCAGGAAACTTAAAAAATGCATTAAAAATAGCTGGATTATCAGAAAAAATTTCCATAAAATATCAAAATGTCAAGAAAAATGATAGAAATATTTTGATATATAATGTCATGTCAAGACACTAAAGCATAAAATATTTTAAAATTAAAGTCTAAAAGGATGGCCATAATTGAAAATCATAAATTTGCATGGATAAATAAAAAATTAAGTTCCTCAAGGGACTTGAACAAAAATCATTTGAATATTTTATGTTCTGGACATCAGGTACATTTGAACATTTTATAATCTGGACAGCAGGTATATCTGAACATTTTATGTTCTGGACAACAGGTACATTTGACATTTCATGTTCTGAACAATAAGCACAGTCTGTAAACAAAATTGAAACAACAAAAAAGCATCACCAAGAAGGTCAAAAATAGAAGTTTAAAAGTGTAAGAAAAGTGAAAATCTAAAAGTCCAAACTCAAAAATCCAACCGAAAATTGAAAATCTAAAACTCGGAAGTCGCAACTCAAAAGTCCAACTCAAAATCCAGAATGTCAAAATTCAAAAGTTCAAACCAATTTCAAAAAAATCAAACTTCAAACCAAGTCCAAAAAACCAAAACTCAAAAGTTTACCAAACTCAAAAGTCAAAATCCAAAAGTGCTAGCTTAAAAGTGCAAAACCTAAAAGTCGAACTCAAAAGTCCAAAATCCTAAGATGCAAATCAAAAGTTCAAACCTGAAATTGACACAAAACTAAAATTGACACAAAGTCTAAAAGTGACACAAAGTCAAAATGATACAAAATCTAAAAGCGACCCAAAAGACACAAAGGCAAAAGTGACATAAAGTCTTAAAAGTAAAAAATTCGTCCCTTCAAGACTGCATAGCGTTTCGACTTGAAGAAGACACCCTCTTGATATTCAGATTAAGAAAAATCAATTCTGAATTATCACTGAAGTTCCTGTCAAGAGAAGGCATAGCGCATCTATACTCGCGACTAGAACGAAATTCCAAAAATCTCTAAAATCCCTAAACGATTGAGAACTGACCTAGAATACCATATTTTCTAGTGTTGAACCCAAATCTAAAAAACCTGTTTCTACTAGTCCGAAATAAAATTTCAGTAAGCAATAAAATTTCCTTCTAGTCAGTACTTTCTTAAATCTGAGTTAGTTGCGAAATTTCCTGGGAATATTCCTCTACCAAGTTGCGAAATTTCCTGATATTAGAGCGAGGTTTGTTTTCTTAATATTATGGCTTTATAATTTTCTGATTATTCTAGGTAGGCATCTAGGGAGAAATTATACCAAACTAGTAAGAAAATGTTCAAATGGGTCAACTGGAGAACTCTAATTTAAAGTTGAATTTTTAAAGAACCAAAAGAATCATCCTGCCGTACAGTACCTAGGAAGAAAGGGAAGATTGCGGATAAACACGATGATGTGAGGTCATAGCCTAAGTATACCAACTTAAAATTAGTAGAACAAAAGGAGATTAATTAATAATCTGGGTACATAAATTTGGGTACATATAGCAGAAAATTTTGTCTAAAGCGGTAAAATCACAAATGTAACCATAATTTTGGGTGGTAAAATCGTAAACATAAAAAATCGGATGACAATTCCATAATTTCATCAATTTTGAGTGACACAGAAGAATTTGTTCCTTTCATTAATGAAGAATTGAAGATATAATAATATGACGTTCCTGATTTCTCACATCAAAACATGATACACATGCGTTACGTACACCATAAATTAAAAAATTGCACGGTAAGTATTTGTAGGTTTCGACAATAGTTCGCTAATTTTAGAAGATATCGTCGCATTTGGATTGCTTTGCAAAGTTATGAAATTTTTTACATGTTTCGGATTGTTTTTTACATCATGAATTGTTCTAGGGCGTCCTTATAAGATAGTTTGGTCGAATACAACTATACAAGGCAAAATATGGCTACTTAAAAAAATATCAGATTCCTAGAGGGGTGGAATTACAAATGTTGAATACGGGTGTGGACGTGTGGTACTGTGGTATGGCCAAAAACTATGGTTTTCAATACCTACCGGCATCCATACCGGTCAGTGATCGAAATCCAGTATTTTTTCGAAATTTTCTGATATTTTCTCTCTAAATATCGGATACGTCATTTCGGCCATCATTCCAGTATCTGATATGCCGGAATTTTCCGGTAAGCGGTAGGGTATTTAAAAACACAGCCAAAAACATCGGGTGTGTTTGGATGGGTAAGGAATAGGAAATAAGAATAAAAAATTTCAGTTTGCGTGCTTATTCTTATTCTTGTGCAACCCAAACAACACAAGAATAAGGAATAAGGACTCTTATTCTGATACTAACAAAATCATGGTATAAGAACAAGGAATAAGAATAAGCATGCAAACCGAAATTCCTTATTCTTATTTCCTATTTCCGGCTTATTCCGTTGCATCCAAACACACCCATCTTATTCCCGAATAAGAAATGGTGCTAAGATAATATCAAAATTTTTGAGGGGGCGGAAGTAAATATGACAGAAAAAGCTTTTGTCCACGAATAGAAAAACAGAACTTGATTCTGCTGACGTGGTACTAAATCTGACGTGGAAAGTGGTCCCCACGCGTCAGAGATGAAACAACCACTAGGCAAGCCGAGCTCAACGCGTGTAGGAACGTGCTGGGACTACACCGCCACGAGATCATGAAGCCCCTTCTTTCGAAAACAGCAAACGCAGTTCTCAACCAGTAATCTCCCACCACGTCAGCTCTATCGTTCCAATTACAGCACATTCGCCGCATCGGATCCGGAACTTCTAGCCACGTCGGACTAGACGATAAAAAGCGGAGGACGAAGAGGCTGGTGGAGGAGTCGGTTTGCGTGTAAGCTTCATTCCTTCCCCTCTCAACTCAAACTCGTCGCTCAAATACCAATCACTTATTTTAAATAAAAAAGGAGAGAAGAAGGAAAAGGAAAGACAGCGCTCCTCCTCTTTCCCTCCCTCCCTCTCTCTCTCTCTTTCTCTAACAATGGCATCTACATCTTTTGCGTCGAACCTGACCAACACGAGAGTCCGAGCATGGTTTCTCTCTCCTGACAAGGCGCAAGGTCGTGTGACCTTCCTCCCTTCGAGACAGGGGTTTAGACCTCATGCTGCGCTAATGGCGACGGGACCCGCTAGTTCTTCGTCGGAAACTCCCATTTATAAACCCCTCCTTGATTGTCTCCCACCTTTGAAGG
The DNA here is from genome assembly GCA_028095005.1 of Rhynchospora pubera. NCBI lineage: Eukaryota > Viridiplantae > Streptophyta > Magnoliopsida > Poales > Cyperaceae > Rhynchospora > Rhynchospora pubera. Next base: position 197,350,071 of record CM051463.1, on the reverse strand, counting down.
AGAAAGAGGCGGATGAATCCGATCAGGAGAAAAGGGATCCGATAACGGATGAAAATTTGGACGAGTGGATCAAGGATTCTATCACAGAGGTTTGTTAATTGTTAAAAGACATGTTCTTTTTTGTGCAATGAATGAATGAATTGATGAATCAAAATTCAAAGCCTAATTTGGAAAATTTTGTTTGATCAGATTGTGAAAAACATAGGAGAGGCGCCGTTCCTTATGCAAATTTTCTCTAGAGGAGGAGGGAGAAACAAAGAGGTTAGGGTTGAAAGAGAGGCGGCGACGCCTGACGTGTGGCCCCAGATTAAAAAGAGATGGTCCCCTAAGAAGAGTAACAAAACACCTGATGGCATCATCCTTGTTAATGAACTAAGGGATGTTATTGAAGAAGAACAGTTGTCCGGTTCTAGCAGTGGACCCCTCGCCGGGTCGAACAGGGTGTGGGGTCTAGTGGTGCAAGGAAGAGGGATGGAATGTGTTTCGTGTTACATTCTAAACACTTGCCGGGTTCTTTCTCCGGCCGGCAGTTGTACCCATTTCTGTCTTGCCCGTGCCCAGTGCTTCGGCGACCCGGTCGAATTGCAATTGCGGAATGCCTGGCTGCAGTCAAGGAGGAGATAGGAGTTGTAGTATTAGTATTGACAGTTTAAGGATTTATAACTAAATTTTAAAAAAAAAAATATTAAACGGGGCAAATTAAGGTGGCGTATATATATGCATATATGAGAATTTGAGAATGGACTCCAATTGGTTGGTGGGATTAAATATGTATATAGTGATTGAATTCTAAAAATGGGATTTGATGTGATGGTTAGGTGTTTGGGGAGTCATTTTCGGATTATGATTTATTGATTGAGGCTAATTAATTGAATGCTTCAATTCAATTGGATGTTCAATGATTCATTTGTGAGAATCAAGAATTGAATAATTTCTCTTTTCTTCTTGATATTTTTGAGATATAACTTTAATGCTAGTTTCAATAAAAAATACTTTTGTGAAAAAGTCAACCATCCATCTGGTCAATTATTACGGGTAGACGCATTTAAGGACTGTACGGGTTGGTATTAGAGATTGAATAAACTGTTGAACTTTTAAACTAAGACGGCGTTTGACTCTATGAAAGACCCACGGTTTACGTCCAAACAGTGGTATTATCGTCGACCACCAGCCGCTCTGACTTGTTCTGTGTCATGTCATGTATGTCACTTGGAGAATGAATGAATTCAACACATTGTTGTAGATTCAAAAGTGGTCACGCTAAAAAAATAGCAAATGCAAAAGTGGTCACACTAAAGAAAATAAATTACTAAAATGCACGTGGTACACGAAGCCATTGCAGTGATGCAAATCAAATTTAGCCTATCAAGGCATTTAGCACATGTGCAATCTTGAGAGACCAACCAATATATTTTCAGGACATTCACGGATAATTTACTGTACCGGTGCAACCTTAAAATCTGGCACGAAGGAAGAAATCTCCTTTAGTTGTTTTTATCCTACGAGACGTTTCACAAAATTAGGTGTACGTATTAGAAGGTATACATGTTGAATAGAATTGTTAGAAAATGTATGTGGAGCTATTCTTGACAGATTGTTTGTTGGGCAAGCAGACCGCTTACACTGAACAATCTATTAAATCGCACGCTTGGATCGGAATCTGGACAGATGCCAGTATGTTTTAGATCACTCCTTATAAAGAAAGAGAGAGGAGATCCAGGTTTGAGAGAAAGGAATTGTCAATCAGTTCCTTGAAATAATCGAAAACATACATTACATGCACAAGTAGATCAGCACTTGATTAGTATAGGAAAAAAGACAGAGACGACGGGATCGAAAATCGAGAAAGGTTTAGGTGTTTGATCGACTTCCACTGCGGTGTATTATATAATTCCTTGTGTTTTCTTTATAGTCATAGATATGGATATAGGTGTACCGAGTTAAACCTTCAAGATTAATTAAAATAAAATAAACTTTCTTTGGAATTTATAAAGTATTGTTTAAATGTCCGTCCCCCCCCCCCCAACTTCACCGACTCTAGGCTCTTTTTTATTTTTATACATTCTTGGATCCAGTAGCGAAGTGCTATTAGTTTATCACATCGAGACATAAAAAGTAAATTAATTAAAAGAACAACATGTTTGAAAAAAAGAGAGAGAGAGAGAGAGAGCAAGCAATTGACAATAGAACAAGCCATTTACCAAAATTGTCGGCTCCTGATGTTGAGAAACATGAATAATTTATGTTCTCTAATTTTATTATTTATTGGGTTAAGAATTTACACAGAGAATTACACGTCTTTTATAGGCTGTTGCTAACGGTAAAGAGAAAAAGACCGTTATGTTATTCCTAACGGCTAGTTTAGCAAATAAAAGCAACCCCTTGTTTTTAAATAAAAAAGGATGGAGGGCTTTTAAGAAAAATAGCCAATGATGAAGAATTTCTGAGGCTTTCGTCCCTTTATTCTTTTATTTCTCAACACTCCCCCTCAAGCTAGGTTTGTAGATATCGTACAATCCAAGCTTGCAAGAGATATCTTCGAAATTCTTGATGCTTAGACCCTTCGTGAAAATGTCCGCCAATTGATTTCCACTCTTGACATATGGAGTCTCGATTTCTTTGGCTTGGACTTTTTCTCTAATAAAGTGGCAATCCACTTCTATGTGTTTGGTCCGCTCATGAAAGACGGGATTCGCCGCAATGTGTCTCGCCGCTTGATTATCACAAAACATCTTCATTGGTGCTTCATGCTTAATATTCAAGTCGGCTAATAGTTGCTTAATCCATGTCAACTCACTTGCGGTGGATGCCATGGCTCGATATTCCGCTTCCGCGCTAGATCGTGCCACAACATTTTGTTTCTTACTTTTCCATGTGACCATGTTTCCGCCTACAAATGTGCAAAAACCGGTTGTCGATTTTCTATCGAAACTTCCGGCCCAATCTGCATCGGAATAGCCACATATACCGTTAGTATCATTTTTCCTCATCCAAATTCCTTTTCCAGGAGAACCTTTTAGATACCTTAATATTCTATTAATGGCATCTAAATGGGGTGTTCTTGGTGCATGCATGAATTGACTAATTTGGCTTACGGCGAAAGATAGGTCCGGTCTTGTAACGGTAAGATAGATTAATTTACCAACGAGTCTTTGAAAAAGACTTATGTCCTTTAATGGTTCACCTTTTTCGCTATCAAGTTTTTCATTAATGTCTATTGGGGTTTTGGCCGGCTTACACCCTAATTTACCGGTTTCTTTAAGCAAGTCTAAGACATATTTTCTTTGGCATATAAATAGTCCTTTTGAAGAATGAGCAATTTCTATTCCAAGAAAATATTTTAATATGCCTAGGTCTTTAATGTCAAATTTACGTTTCAAGTTCTTTTTGACATTATCGATTTCAATTTGGTTGTTACCGGTTATGATTATGTCATCAACATAAACTAAGACCGCGGTGGTACCATTGGAATTGTACCTAACAAATAATGATGTATCGGCTCCACTAATTTTAAAATTACAAGATAATAAAAATTGAGAGAGTTTACCATACCATGCTCTTGGAGATTGCTTTAATCCATAAATTGATTTTTTTAACCTACACACAAGGTTAGAAATATTCTCCTTTTTGTGGCCGGGTGGTAGAGTCATATACACTTCTTCTTCAAGTGTTCCTTGAAGAAAAGCGTTTTTAACATCCATTTGGTGAAGGGTCCAATTATTATTTACCGCTATGGAGAAAAGTATCCTAACGGTATTCATTTTAGCCACCGGTGCAAAGGTTTCATGGTAATCGATACCATAAGTTTGGGTATACCCTTTGGCAACTAACCTAGCTTTGTACCGTTCTATGGTACCATCGCTATGGTATTTAATTTTGTATACCCATTTACAACCGACCGGTTTTTTCTTTTTTGGTAGTTCACATAATTCCCATGTTTGATTTTTTTCTAAGGCATGAAGTTCTTCTTCCATCGCCTTACACCATTTTGGATCATTTTTTGCTACCTCATAATTGGTTGGTTCCTCAATTTTGGACAAGGAATTTAGGAAGACATAATGCTCACGAGATACATCATCATAAGATATGTAATCTTGAATTGGATATTGTACCGAATAAGTGACAAAATCTCTTAATTTTGTGGAAGTTTGACGTTGTCGACTTGATCTTCTCAATGGAATCTCTTCCTCTTGAGTTTCGTCATCCTCCACAATGTATTCCTCTTGATCGGTTTCTTCAATTTCTTCATTTTGAACTTCTTCACTTTGTTGGCTTTCTTCTTGTGATCCTTCACCTACAATATTTTTTGATTCTCTTCGAAACTCACTTGTTTCGATATTAGTAACACATGGATATACAAAGTCATTTGGATGAATTTTTTTCACATTATTTTCATTACAATTTTCATAAAAAGGTTCATTTTCAAAAAAACTAACATCTCTAGAAATGTAGAGTTTTTTATTCTTAGGGTCATAACACTTATACCCTTTTTTTTCGGAAGAATACCCAACAAAAATAGTTTTAATTGAAGTAAAATCAAGTTTATCATTTTTTTTTATTGTGCACAAAACATTTGCAACCAAAAACCCTTAAATGACTAATATTTAATTTTCTACCGTAAAGAATTTCTAAAGGGGCTTTAAAATCTAAGATGGAACTAGGCAACCTATTTATCAAATAAGTTGCGGTTAAAACGGCATCCGACCAAAAAGAATTTGGAACATTATTTTGAAATAAAAGTGACCTAGTAACTTCTAAAAGATGACGATTTTTTCTTTCGGAAACACCGTTTTGTTGAGGAGTGTAAATACAAGTAGTTTGGTGCAAAATACCTTTTTGTCTAAGAAAATTAGAAAAATTTTGATTAACATATTCGGTACCGTTGTCCGTTCTTAAAATCTTAATTTTTCTCTCAAATTGATTTTCAATAAAATTCATAAAGGTTTGAAAATGCAAAAAAACCTCGCTTTTATTTTTCATCAAATACAACCAAGTAGTTTTCGAAAAATCATCAATAAAAATAACAAAATATCTATAATCATTGTAAGAATTTATAGGAGCCGGACCCCAAACATCGGAATGAATAAGTTCAAAAAAATCATTGCTTTTGGAATTAGAGTTAGGAAAAGGTGGTCTAGTATGTTTAGCAAGTCTACACGTTTCGCAATTACTACAATCTAAATCTGAAAAATTAAACATTGTTTTTAAAATTCTATCGGAAGGATGTCCAACGCGCTTGTGCCAAAGTTTACTCAAATCTTCATTTTTGCTAGTTTTGAAAACAAACTTATTGCTATTTAAAAAATAAAGACCATTTTCAAGAAATCCTTCACCAATTTTTTCTTTCGAAAATACATCTTGAAAAATAACACTTTTTCCTTTAAAAATTATTTCACAATTCAAATCTCTAGAAAGTTTGCTAATGGACAACAAATTGACGGAGCAATTTTCAACATAAAATACATCTTGTAAAATAATTTTTGACAAAATACTAATCATACCCCACCCTTTTATTTTGATTTTTTCATCATTTGCTACGGTAAAATATTGGTCACCACTAATTGAACGGTAATTTTTTAACAAACTTTGGTTTCCCGTCATGTGGTCAGTAGCACCGGAGTCAAGTATCCATTTATTACTATTTTTGGGTGCAATTTTGGTAGAAAGGCCCATCGTTAAACATTTATTCTCAAGCACCAGGTTTATTATTTTCTCTTGTTCATTTGGTCTGGATTTTCCTTCTATCGAACTTGAATGAAAAATATTTGAGTTAATTAAACCTTGGCCCGTCTGGCCCATGAAGCGATCCAATAAGGAGGCTAGAGAGGCTTCGATACGGTCGAGTCTCTTCCTCCTCGAGTTTGAGTCGGAATCGCTCGAGCTCGATCCTCCTGTCGCCTCCCCTCCATTCTCCCCCTTTCGCCAAACCTCAGATGCATCACTTCTCGATCCTCCTCTTTTTTCAACTGGCCGGAGTTCAGGGCGAAGGATCCAACACCGACCTCGCGTGTGGCCTGGCTTTCTGCAGTGCTCACAACACTCGTCGTTAATGTCGCTCCCCTTTCCTCCTCTACTCCGATCAAGGTCGGGGTTAGGATTTAGACTGTCCAGAGTTGGATTTGAAGGTTTGATGCACTGAGTTAGTTCAGTTATGAAAGGATTTGGGCTTAAAATCAGGTAATCGTTTACCTTTTCTATTTGGGAGGTTGACAGTCTTTGATTTTGACTTTGAGGCAAAGGTGTTTTTGGTAAAGGATGAACAGATTTTTTCTTGCTGCTCATGACTTTTTCTTGGTTTTGTTTGGAGAATTGGGTCACAATTTGTGCCCAAGTAAGTGTATTTCTTTCTTCAATATGGGAATTAGAGGTTTTTGAGGAAGTTGCCTCATCCATAATTGAGAGAAGCTCCTCTTGAATGTCTCAATTTTGCTGAAAAGAAAACTGTAATAGTTTTCTGATTTTCTGGAACGGACAGATTTTGGAATTTTTAGCCTTTTGGCTGGATTGAAGGATTTTCAACTGATGAGAACAGATTGGATTAACATTCAAAAAAAGAGGAACACATTGGATTTTGTTGGTTCTAGTTTGGATCATATACGATTGATTTTGCGGATCAACAACGCTCTGATACCATGTTGAGAAACATGAATAATTTATGTTCTCTAATTTTATTATTTATTGGGTTAAGAATTTACACAGAGAATTACACGTCTTTTATAGGCTGTTGCTAACGGTAAAGAGAAAAAGACCGTTATGTTATTCCTAACGGCTAGTTTAGCAAATAAAAGCAACCCCTTGTTTTTAAATAAAAAAGGATGGAGGGCTTTTAAGAAAAATAGCCAATGATGAAGAATTTCTGAGGCTTTCGTCCCTTTATTCTTTTATTTCTCAACACCTGATAAATTTTACGCCACGCATATCAAAGTTGAGTTGGGAGTTCTAGCTCAATGCATTTTTTTTTTGTTTTGTTTTGTTTTGTTTTTTTTTTTTTGTGATGTTTGGGACGCCGGTATTCATGTTTTGAGAGCGTACGCGTAATTAAAGCCCACGGGCTGTTTAAACTTTCAAAAAAAAAAAAAAAAAGAGCGTACGCGTGCACCTAACATTGTCGAATGGAAAATTGCCACGTATTAGATAGGAAAGGAAGATGCGGACACTATTAAACCAGAGAAGAGAAGCCCATTGCACCTCATTCATGTCATCATGTGTTATTGTGTTTATTTCTTCTGACTTCTGAGACAGATAGATACCTCATACCTGGTTCGTTTTCAGATTTTCTTCGTATCCCAAGCACCACCAAAGTCCAAATTAGTCCCATCTACATCAGGAATGGATCAGATGCTGCCTTTTCTTTCCTTATTCAACAGTGAAAAGCCCATAAAAGATTTTCAATGAAGAAACAGAAAGCCCAAAGATGCAGATTGAAAAAGGGGGAACCAATTGGGCGAAAATTTACCATTTTCAGTTTTCACATTTCAGAAGCAGCATTCCAGCATTGCCAAGTCTGAAAGCATTCACAAAAGTTTGCAAGAATAGTACCATAAATTATTACAGTAATCATGACACCAAACTTTTCATAGTAATAAATTATTATTAATTATTGGATGTTTTAAGTGAATAAGCTGGATTTTCTTTTCCATCTATTTTACCCTCGTTTTCAGTGCTTCAAAATTCAAATAAGTTCAACATTGCCTATTTACCCCTGGTAAAAAAATAGAAAGTTATGCAGAATTTCTGATCGCATGCACTGTAAGTGGATAATGGTGCAGGATTGCATGAGGCCCCGCTTAGTAGTGATTACTGATTGTTTCAGGCAACCAACAATCCAACATAAGTCAGAGATTAATTATTTATCAGATCAGAGATATATTTTGTGCTTGAGAAGGGGTTAGACCAAAATGGGATCAACTCTCAAGGGTCACCGTCCAATTTATTTTGTCAGAACTTCCCTGGACCCTGGTTTCAGTCGTTTTTAAAATTTGAAACCAAATGCTAATAATACTAATACTAGATAATAAAAAAGGAGGAGGATTCAGTGGGCCGAGTCGCTGGGGAGAATCCTTAATCAGTGTACTGATAATTAAAAATAAAATAAAAAAGGACAACGATTGGTTCTTGTCTCCATTTGTATGAAATGACAGTATATTTTCTTTTTCCCATTGAAGACACGCCCGTCTCTATTAGAAACCAATTCTGGTGTCGCGGGCCACCAGATGTAGCGCACCCATGAGCCGTTCGATTTGGATCTGACAGTTAATTTTTTTCGGGCCTTACAATCCGAGTTAAAATAGGGGCCATTCGATTTGAATCTGACGGCCTGTGAGCCGCGCGACACCCATGTAGCGCGCCACCTGATTTGGATTTGTCTCTATTATTATTAAAGCATAATTAGCGTAAGAATTTATTAGATGAATCCTATGTTGTGCTTAAAGGAGGCGGCTTAATCAAGGTTTAGCGGAAGCGATTATGGTTTTGGACCGGTTTGGTACGAACTACCCTAACACAATTCAATTGGTACCCAATACAAGCAAGCACACAAGCAATTCACAATGCAAATAAGTAAAAAGAAAAAGAGAGAGAGAAATTGAACACTCGGTATGATTACGGAGTTCCGACCCGCTAGGAAAGGCTAGCCTTAGTCGTACATCTCCGGGAGTTTCGCTACCACGAAAGGACGCGCTTCGTTCAATTCCAACAAGAACGGGACTACAACTTCGAACCGAATCACCTCGTCACAAGAACACTAGAGGCGGATCGGCCTAACTCGAATGGCACAATGGCCTCAAAGGAGAAGAGGTCTCAACCTATTCCAACCTACACCTAACGACAATGTCGGGGCGGTGGTGTTTGAGGCTACTAAATCTCTCAAGATGGTCTAGCTATGAAAAGCTCAAGTGGGAGAGTATCTCCGTGCTCAAAGGCTCAATACTGGTCTAATTTTGCAAAGTAAATCTCTCTTCAGAGAGAGAACAAGGGGTGGATATATATAGGGCTCGAAAGGAGCAGTTTACCAGCAAAAACTGGACACAGCGTTGTACAACACTAAATAGCGTTATACAACGCTGGAATATGACCGTTGTAAATTCTAACGGCTAGTTAATATAGCCGTTGGTCAGAGCGTTGTGCAACGCTATTTGCCGTTACACAACGAAGGAGTGTACAGCCAAAGGAAAGCTCCGACAATTCCGTTGAAAATTTGTCAGAGCATTGCTTGCCACTGAATAGCGTTACACAACGTTAAAGGGAGACAAAGGGAACAACTCTGACAGATTCAACAGAGCGTTGTACAACGCTGTATACCGTCACACAACGCTGAAAGACGTTGTTGTTGACCCTAAAAATTAAACCCTCAAAACCAAATTGCAAAAAACCAAAAGCCAAACAGCAAAAACCAAATTCCCAAATTACCAAAAATCAAAATCAAAATCAAATTGCGAAAAATACCAAATAAACTCCAAAAATCACCAACAAATACTCAAAAATTCTTTAAGAATTATGGTGAATTATCATAATTTTTAAATCCCAAAAATGCCCACACAAATGCCAAAATTTGCAATCAAACCCAAAAACTTCACAAAATTACCAAAATAATTCTATGAGGAATTTAGCAAAACCAATTGAACCATTAAATTCCTTATATTTTTCTAAGCCTACCCATAAAAATTCATCTGAAAATACCCAAGGGAAGGCCTCTAAACAATTTATTTTGGTTTGGCCTTAAAGAAATAAAGGGAAATTATGAAAATCAAATGGAAATTCCACAAAAATCAGAGATGTCTGGCGCGTGCATACAATTGGAGGGGATCCAGCAGGGGCAAGGAATGACGCTGCCCTCCCCAAGGAGAATTACCATCCCTGCTGAAAGGTTGAATGGACATGGTTTACGGACCGTGTGCTTTGAATGTTAAATCGCATCGACTGGTCTACAGTGAAACAAGTACAGCTATCCTCCTACTCCCTCATTAATTCTTACAAGGGGGCCCCTCTCCTCAGATGTTTCTTCCCCCCAGTAAAATGATTTGAAGGTGAAAGCCCCGACATTTACCGTGCGACGCCGGGTGAAAATGTGAAACAGCGACGACGTGGCCTCCTCCAGCGCCACCAACTCGAAACCACTTACTCCGCCCCTGGTATTGCGAAATCTAAGCCCTAGCGCAGCCGAGGGACAGCCATTGGATGAGAATTGGACGATGGAGATGCACACGGCTGCAAGAAGAAACCCTAAGTTCTAGCCTATATAAAGACTCAATTGAAGCCAGAAAAGAACAGAGGAAGAGGAGGGCAAGGTGAGGCTAGGCTTAGAATACCATTTCTGTACTAAATTGAGAGATTTCGAGTGAAATTGTAAGAGGGCATTTCATCAAACAGTAAGGAATAGAGAGAAAGGAAGGTGAAATTAAATAGTTGCTGTTTGTAAATCATCCCTGTGTGAATCAAAGGAGTTGTTTTGAGCAATTGAAGATTTGAATTCAGTTCTTATAGTGTTGCTTGCTTGAGATTTAAAATAAAAAATATGGGTTGAGCTTTAATTGCGCCTAGCGCATGAGAAGATCAATCCAATAAAACATGAAATGTAATGAACTACTCCAATTACAATCTAACTGCGCACAGCGCATGAAGAATGTAATTGGGACGAACTCATCTAAGCTACTCCTTAGCCCAGCTTTGGAGTCCTTAGTTGAGTAGTGTTTGCTTGGATTAAATACATGATAAGCATGTCAAATTATGCTTGTTATGTATTCAATTAAGTATGCACTAAATTAAGTTATGCCATGATGAGGAAAATATGTGTAGGTGCTGTACATATGTAGAATAAAAAAAAAAGGTCATATTAACCCCAACCAGCCCTCATATCTACAATTTGCCTAAAGTTTAGGACTGAAATGCACAGAGCAATATGAGCTCTGTATTCCCTTAGTTAAGCTTCATATTCTCATGAAATAAAAATATACATATGCATATGTGTCTAAATCTGGCCAGAAATGAAATAAATAAAAATATAGGGTTTTATCTGAATAAAAATATAAAAATGCACATGGGCATCAGGTACAGGGCCTTATGGACTGCAGGGAATAAACTTTTCCATTTTTGGAATTTTACACAGTTTTATACAAATTAATAAGGGGCAGCAGGGTCATTTTATGAAATAAAAAAAATGTCATTTTTCAAACCTTGGACCTTCCTGCAATATTGTTTAAACAGAAAATCAATAATCATGTTGAAATATTTGCTCAGGATTATTGACTCCATATAAAGGTGTTTATCCCATTTGCTTTATAAAAGGGTAAAATTGCATAAAATAAGTGATTGTTTTAAAGCAAATCTCAGAATTGTCTCCAACAATACTTACAGGCCTTTATGATAGGTATAATGACCAATGCAAATAGTTTTCCTGCAATTGGAGCAACTCGAAGCAAAATCATCAGAAACATTGATGCTATTGCATAAGAAATGAAGATAACAAATTGTGTATGGTGCCAAACGATCTAATCTTGTAATCTTGATAGTTTAAACAGCTAAAATGAGCTCAAATGGATCTATATCAAGCAATAAAACAAACTTTGTTACTGTAGGTACACTTGAATGCAAGTTGTAGTTTGAACCAAAACGCTCAAAATCCATATGTTCTGCCTCAATGCTCCTCGCGTCAAATCATGCAGCCTCAAGGTAACCTAAGAACGTGGACAACTTATATTTGAGCCCCTGATCCTCACCAAATCACTTCTGGCACAAAAGAACTGCTCAGTGGGCCCCACTGAAGAAACCTAAATCAGGCCCCTTTTAAGTCGAAACGCCTCAGTCCAGTCCATCTACTTCCAAGCTGTCCCACTTGAAATAGATTTCACAAATATCTTCAAGGAACTTCCATGAGCGCAACAAACCTCCTTCTGGCAGAGAATGGTAATCAAGAAGCTTCAAGCGCCATTAATGGCTACTCGAAGGTCCTCAGGTCTCACAAGACAGAACAAGGCTCCGTAGCCCCAATTGATGGCGCTAACGCCTTCTCCTCAGTCCTACGGTTCCAACGCATCCAAAATCAACGTCAATGGTGGTCTGAAGCGCCGCAATTTCGCCGGAGATAATCGAGGGACTAAATTGCAAAATGTCCGAATTCTGGCGGAGGAGATGGGTTCAAACCCGCATCACATGAGATCCTCTGTGGCCAACTGATTTGAGGCGGGTCACTGACAAGGCAGTGACTCGTTACATGAAAATTCTGAGATTAAAAACATATTTGACATATGGGGCCCACCTGTCAGAAAAATAAAATAAATAAAAAATAAATAAATACCACGTCAGCTAGACACGTCAGCGCCAAGACAGCCATCTCTGCTGACGTGGACCAACCAGGAAATTTCAAATAAACAGAAAACTTCAAAAATTCATTAAAAATAGTAGGAAACTCAGAAAAATACAAATAAAATATCCATAAAATCCTAAAAATCCAAATAAACCAAATCCACTTATATTTTGATATAAAAATCTGTTAAATTATTGGTCTTTTCTATTTTTGAAGTATTTTCAATATCAAATAAATTTTATAAAATTCTAAAATAATGTTAAATCAATTTATAAAATTCTAAAATAATCTTAAAACTTAATTAAATTGTCTTAACAAGTTTTAAAAAAATAAAGGTTGAGAATTTAAAGAGAATCTATTAAATAACAAATATTTTTGAAAATAAACATAACTAAAAATATAAAAAGATATTTCAAAAGTCTAAAATTAAAAATAAAAATAAAAAGGAAATTGTGAAAATGGTAAAACCCAAAGAGAAACTCAAGAAATTAAAAGTCCAAACCCGAAACCCGAAATCAAGACCGAAACCTCTTCAAAAGAACGAAATCTCTTCAACAAATCGAAATCAACTTCAAGCAACTCCAAGATTGGAAATTCTCAAGAAGCGGTTCAAAGTAACATCGAGAAATCCAAATCAAATCCAAGACTTAAAATAGTCTTGAAATCTCAAATCAAATTGAAAGGTCTAAAATAGACTTGAAACTCAAATCAAATCCAAATCAAATCCAAGACCTAAAATAGTCTTGGAATTTCAAATCAAATCCAAATCAAATCGAAAGGCTCAAAATAGCCTTAAAATTCAAATTAAATCAAAGGCCCAAAATAGCCTTCGAATCAAACTCAAATCCAAGGCTCAAAATAGCCTTGAAATTCGAATCAAATCCAAATCAAATCGAAAGGCCCAAAGTAGCCTTCAAATCAAATCCAAATCCCAAGGTCCAAAATAGCCTTGAAAACTCAAATCCAAATTCAAATCGTCCGAAGGCCCAAAATAGCCTAAGGATCGAAAACAACGCCCCAACATCAAAACTAAAATCAAGTCTGTCTCAAATAACAAAATCATTCAAGTGTCCTCAATTGGGTCCCGTTAATTAGGTTTGGTACACCAATCGAGTCCGGTCTAAACCAAAAGAAATAAAATAAACACAAAACAAATGATTCCTCCTAGCCTTTACATAAAATTCTTCAGATCCCTTAATCAGAGGTTCTTGTGAGTAATCACGGGGTAATTAACAGTAGGGGCTTGCGCCTACTGGAAAGAAAGGACCCACGAAATCAACAAACCTTTTTAAGAAGCGACTCATGTTTTGGTTCTCTTGTCGCTAAGAGATACTCGAATTGAGATCGAACCTTAAGGGGGGTGAATCCAAGGCTATGTTCCTATTTCTCGAGGAAACCCAATTCCATTCTTCGAGGGAATGACGAAAAAGCCGCGACAGTTGTTTAACGTTGCCTGCAACTTTGCATGTAAAAATAACTGTTTGCGTGGGTTTTACATGGGACAACGTTGTGTGCCACTATTCAGCGTTGTACGACGCTAGGTCACAGAAACATGATTTTGCTGGTATATTGAGCTTTTCGCTATCTAAATTATTTCAAGGATAAACAAGGACTAAAGTATACCTTCTATCATAGTCTAAACTAGCCTACAAGCTCTCCAAAGACTTGATCTTGATCTTTCTTAAAGTTTTTATTCAAGTCTTAATAAATTGCATCTTCTTCCTATAAAACTCAAAGAAGATTGTTAAATGTCAAATGATATTGTTTTGTAATCGACAAATCTAGAGACGTTTGATACAACATCCTATATAGAAAAAAAAATTAAGTAAAAACTAGAGCAATGTATTACTTTAGTATTTTAACAACGACTTCTAACGGAAGTATAAGTTTATCGCTCTTAAAAAAAAGTTTAATCACATTTATTCATCATTTTAATAAAACATTATATTTTTCAATCTATAGTGAATATTAACCTATTGTAGAATTTGCCAAAATAGTATTTTTCGTCGTCATCACCGTCATCATTGTTTCATTAATAAGAAGGCTTCGAATGCTATTTTTTTAGTATAGTTGAACCGGTATTCTAGATTAAGTAAAACTTTCATTATATACGTCAGCAGTATATCTTGTCTGCCCGTTTTGAATCGGACGGTCAATAATATTATTATTATTATTTTCCCGAAGATATTATAAAATTTAAAAGGTTGCGTACAATGACCTCAAGAGTAGCTCCGTTGTTCTAGGTAGATTAGATGAATGAATCGTGATTCATGAATGTCATCGTCTCCTATTAGTTTACATCCATCTGTCGTCTTGATTCCGATGCCTTGTTTGTTTATCACTTTATTGGCGACGTTCCTCTCCATTTTGGTTTTCTTTCCGCGTCAAAATTGGTTAATGAAGATTATTGGGAAATTTAAGGAAAGGAAATTACGTCGGCAATCGTTCAACTAAATATTTTTCATGTTTCAAGTTAAGTTAATAATGTGCCGGAACAGTTGTTAACATGCTAATCTTTTTTTCTTCATAATGCGGTGAGAGGAGGCATTCAATACATAAGTTTTTGGTGTCAAATCTAAATCGTTCCTCTGATTTGATTTTCAGGAGAGACGCATAACAATAAAATTATAAATTTTTTAAATTTATTTCACATTGATCGAGTTTAAAAAAGAATAAATTTTAGTGAATTATGATAATTAATTTAATATGTGCATTTTTTTCTATGTGATCTAGTATTAAATAAACTTCAAAAATTATAAATTTTCTGGTAATGCATATTCTCTCCTGAGATCTAACAACACCAATGATTTAAATTTAATGTTTGAAATATATAAAATAGAAAGTGGTTGTTGCTTTTGTGGCACCAGAGTGACACCAAAAATTGGTGACATTAGAGGCATACTCAGGTCTCAGGGGTGGACAAAAGAAGATCTACTTGTGAGCAGGGGCGGAGCTAGGATTTTAAAACAAGGGGGGCAAAGAGTAGTTATGTTGAAATTTTAAAATATTTAGGGGGTGCAAATTGAATAACTCTAACTTAATAACATGTAATTTTTACATTTTTAGAGGTCTATTTTAAAAATACAGGGGGAATTGCCCAGTTTTGGGCACACTTAAATCCGCCCCTGCTTGTGAGTAGATCCATATGTATTTTAAAAACTCTAATTACTTGGTTTTACTCGACAGTAACGCTTCATTTGTCAAGCACATTTCTTTTTAAAAAATTACTATATGATTCATGAATGATTCTAATTGAAACGATATTCAAATTATCTTTTAATGAACAAAGCAAATTCATTTGGTTTTATCCACAAGTATAAATTGAGGATCTTTCATGCATAATAATATTCAATAATTGTCGTTGGATAATGCTTTTAATTTATTTTGGCACAATTTATCCTCAATGCAATTTTGCACTGCGCGCGCACGTCAAAAAATAAATGGACGGTGCTTGGGAGAATTGAAATCCTCTAATGTCGTTTTAACAAAAGTAGAGTGTTGTTCGGTCACGTTTTAACAAAAATAAAGCGTTGTTCGGTCACATTTTAAAACTTCAAATGTTCAATCTAAATCGTTATTCTTGTTTAATTTAATGAGCGATGTATTTTTATGTAAGTTTTATAAATTTTGGAGTTGATTTGATACTACATCGAGTTGTCAACAAATGAACAAATCTGATTAACTATCTCTAATTAATTCTAATACGTTCATAGTTTGGTTATTTAATCAAGTATCAAATCGACTCTAAATTTTATAAAAACTTATATAAAAACGCATTGTCCGTAAAATTAAATAAGATCAACGGTTTGGATTAAATATTTAAAATTTAAAATTTTTAAATATTAATTAAACTTTCACTGGAAAGCTCTCTACTGCCGTTTTAACGACAGCAGAGGATTTCAATCCGTGCTTGGGAGGTGCACATAATACATTGCAAAACCCTGAAAGGACATCTCCAGTATATAAGACCGGAGAGAAATTAACCAAATTAAGTGTTAAAACGTCTTCGAAAATGATTGCTTTTTGTTAATATTTACCTAAAAGTCGAAAACCCATATTATGCTTTTCTCTGTGATTCGTTTATCAAAATATCATGGAACTTCTATCACAGACTCGGTATACCAATCAGTTCAACGGGTCAAAATCGACTCATTGCTATACTCACTGTACAAATTTATACACAAAAGAGGATGCACATACTTTTCTCTCTCTTTTATCTCTAAATTTTTTAATTTGTAAATAACGCCAAGAATTTCGTGTTGTTGATAAGAACGACAAAGCGTCCACTAGGATGGATGGGTCTTTTGTTTTATTGAGGTCTTGTTTGGCGTAGCCTTCTTTGTTGTTTGGAATTAAAACTTGGCACGTGTACATCAATTAATGTGCTGCCAGAATTATGTCATTAATAATTACAAATGGGTTGACAAAACAATACAAAATTGTAAGAATATTAGTTGTTACCCTTATCCACAAAACCGATATTAAATGTACAAACTTTGTTGTTTTAACCATGACTCAATTTAAAAGAAAAAGAAATTTTATTTATTTATTTTTTCTGAGAAGCTCCTTTTGGAAAAAGAGATGTCCAGTTGTTGTCCTTGAAATGTTCCCTCATTTCAGCAAGGTCCTTGTAACAATTTATTTTATACCCTTTCCTTTCATGTGACGGGTGCCCTTTAATTCTTTTCTTACTTACAAACCCTAAAACAAATCAAATTCCTCTCGGTTATTACTTTTTCCCCTGTCCCACATTCCAAATGAATAATACTAATCTTATACATATGAAACACTGACAATATTATTTTTATTTTCTAACATATAAAAAAATAGAATACCGAAGTTGTTAGACCATTTTACTGGAAAGTATAATAAACGAATAATTAGTTCCTTAATTTTAAGCTTGAAATTTGTGCCATAATTTTTTTCTACCTCAAAATTAGTATACTTAGGTTTTAAATTTAAATCAACGCCAACAGTTTCTTTAACATTTGAATAGGAAATTACTAATTTCAAAATTTAATCAAAATGAAACGGTCAAAAAATAAGAGTTGAATACCTCCTGTTAATTTGTCTTCTTATTGAAATACCCGGTTATTTTAATTTTATTATAATAGTTTTGTTCTTTTATGCGTCTCCAACAATAACGTAGTGACATTCGGGATCTAATATTTTTTAATAATTAATAATTAATTAAATGAGCGGTAACCTCACCGCACGGCGCTGCATAAACGCAATCACAGTGGATAAACACAAAGAATCAACAAATGAGTACCAAATCGCTTTAATAAAGCGACCATCTCTTATCTAGCTCCATCTCTTCTCGCTCATTCCTCAATCCAGGCGACACTCTAAACCCCTAAACCAGGGTACTCTCATCTCATCTCATCTCATCTCTTCTTCCTTTACCTTTTGCAAATTAGCATAATTATTATCAGTAGTTGCATTTGCACACTTCTGAGTTGAGATTATGCCAAGTTGATAAGATTTCGTTGGATGAGAAGAAGCATGCTCTAGGTTGCTTTTCGGATTATTTAGATGAAATTATGCATTTTCTCATAGCTACCTAATCTTTTTTATCTAGGTTAGAACTGATCTCGTGCTTTTGAAACTTTGATTGATGATTTGTGCGAATCTGATCTTGTATTTTCTCTGTTCTTTCTGTTTGGAAGTGAACCTGCGTCTGCTAGCAAATCTGAATAGGTTTTTCTCCATCAGATCAGATGCATTTGTTGTTATATGGCTGATTTTCCGAAGTTTGAGTTTAGTTCTTTAATTTTTTAGCATAGCTTTATATGCCACTGGACAGTGCACACTGGTAGTGAAGTTTGGAACTGATCTGTAATATGTTTATGGAAATTTGTACAATTTCTTACTATTTAGATTTGATGTGGCGATTACAAGTCTCAAAGAAATAGGTCAATCTCAGTTACTTTGCATCTAAACTACTAAACCTTTTTGATTTCTTTATCTCGAACTATTGCTCAATAGAGTTCCAATGTTTGTGTTGTTTTAATTGTAATATACAAGGTCGCAGTCTCTCTCTCACATAGTTTAAACAGATAATTTTCATCACCTAAGAGCAACTTTTCAATCAAGCTAAACAGAATAATTGAACCATATGTGTTTCTTGTTATCGCTGAATTAATAAAGCTTGAAATTTAGTTTTGTACTCTTTTTTAGCGTGGCTTTAAATGCCACCGGTGAAGTTTGGAACTGATCTAGTAGTATATTTATGAAAATCTGGAAAGTTTTTTCCTATTATCTTTGGTTTTCATGATTAGAAGCCTTAAAAATGGGTGGATCTCGGTTCTCTTTCCATCTGAACTAATCCTTTATTTTTATATCAACTTGGCACATTTTTTGAGGAAAAATTGGTGATATCTTTGTCTCTAACTGATGCTCAATCAAGTTCTTCTAATATTTGTGTTGTTTTAGTTGTAGTTATACACTGTCACTGTCTGAATTATTTTAAACAGACTAATTTTGGCAACAGTGATTACCAAGAACCCTCTCCTAAATTTGTCTAAAATAAGTAAAGTTGAAAACAGTAAAAAAAAGTTTTCCCTCACACTTATCAGTTAGAAATGCACACTTCCATGGGATCAAAATTAGTTGCTGTTATCCCTATATTAATCTCTTGTATTTTAAAATACAGAAATGATGCAAGGAACAATGATGCGGTGGATGGCATCTCATGGCACAGCACTGAAGACAGCAGTGCTTCAACAGGTTCGCTTAGGTGGCAGTGGCCGCAGCCTGGTTGTGTTGGCACAGTCACGCTTCCAGTCCTCTTCAGCAGCAGGTGCACCGGCAGCTGGAGCTCGTCTGGAGGAGAGCGGGTTTGAGAGCACTACCATTGCTGACATCCTCAAGGGCAAAGGGAAAAGCGCTGATGGCTCTTGGCTGTGGTGCACCACTGATGATACCGTTTATGATGCGGTTCAATCTGTACGTCTCTGATTGGCTTTTGATTAATGTGCTGAGCTAATTACTAATTGACTAGGCACCCCTGATTTTTCTTCTATTTTTGTTCCTTTCTAGATGACTCAGCACAATGTGGGTGCCTTGGTGGTTGTCAAGCCTGGAGAACAGAAGGCTATTGCTGGCATTATTACTGAAAGAGGTATTTCAATTTGAGATCATTTCCACATTTATATCTCATTTGTTCTTGGATGTTTTCTCTTGTTGGGTTTTTTTTCTAGCCTACCCCAACTTGTTTGGGACAAAAGGCTTAGTTGTTGTTGTTGTTGTGTTATATCTCATTTGCTTATCCATCTTCTCCTCGCATGTACTAACAATCCCCCCCCCCCCACACACACACACAAAACCAGGCATAATACCCAAAAATGGATGTGCTGTGTTAATTGAAAAAAGAAGTGCCGTTTTAGTGCTTCTTCGCTAATTGAAATTCAATATTATGTTGATTGATTGTCAGATTATCTGAGGAAAATCATAGTTCAGGGAAGATCTTCCAAATCAACCAAAGTTGGTGATATCATGACTGAAGAGGTATTTTACTTATTCCCAAAAATCATTTATTATTGTATTACCAACTGCAATACTGGCTTAGTATTGGACAAAACCCCCCAAAGATTGAGATCCTCTATCGAGCAGTACTGTGTTACACGTGATTTGGAAGATTTGTGCAAGTTTACTTGAGATTTTGCTCCAAACACCCCCTAAAAGTCCAGTCTCTTTTCACCCCACCCCCAAATCCTCACAATGGCGCATGGACACACACAATAATTCAACCTGCAGTAGTACTGTACCATGCTGTTTAGTTGTTTGCCCCTAATTCCTAATTCAGTAACAGTAATGTAAATTTTTCTTAACAATTTTGGTAAATAAGCTCTTCTGTTAATTATTGTTGGTTGGTTTCTTTTTGCCCTTCGTTTGTCGTGATTTTTTGTGTAATCTTTGATTTGTACAGAACAAACTGATTACTGTCAAACCAAACACCAGAGTTCTCCAAGCAATGCAGCTGATGACAGGTTAGCAACTCTCGACATCAACTGATCCTTAAATTAGGTTTAATCCTTGTTAATTATCATTTGTAAATTAAATCTGACATTTTTTTTTACTTATGATATGATCTCCCAACATCTTTAGATTTGCATCATTCTACAAACCTGTTAAGAGAAAATTTAACTGGCAGAAATCCACTTTTGTTAATTTTGGTCAGCTCTTTAAGAAAAATACGTTTCAACAACGTAAAAGTAACAATGTATTATTTAGAGTTGCCTTTAGTTGTTTTCAATTAGCTTATAGCTTTTTACTTGAGTTTGAATTTTTGCAAAACTAAAAGGGTATTGCTTCATAGGAGCTGTATTGTTATAAGTTGAATGATTTGAACTTCTTCCCACTAAAAAAAGGGTTCAACGCCATTTGCAAAGTTAGTTCAAAGCCTTTGTCCAAACAAGTTAAGTAGGCAATTTGCAAATGAAAAGAAAATTAAAATTGTGAATAATGTATACAGATATGGGGAATGATGGGTCTAATTTGTATTTTAATCTGAATATTGGTTGCTATTGCAAATGAATCTTTCACTGACAAGGTTCTTTATTGGATTTGACAGATAAGCGTATCAGGCATATTCCAGTCATAGATGAGACAGGAATGGTTGGGATGGTGTCGATCGGTGATGTGGTGCGTGCTGTTGTGAGTGAGCACCAGCAGGAGCTTAACCGCCTCAATGCTTACATCCAAGGCGGTTACTAGTAAATGGATCCAGTTTGTTTCTGATGATGCCGAAAAATATGTCAACTCTTTTTCTTTTGCATGTCACTAGTCTTACTAGATGCTGTCTGCAGTGTTGCGTTTGTGTATATATATGCTCTGTGTTTGCCAACCAGCTTTGCTGATTGAGAACAGTTGATGGAGAACTTGAAAGAATAAGATGTCGCTGTTGTTATGTTAAATGAGATGAACTTCTCTTTTTTCCCATGATTTTGTGTCTTTGATAAATTTATCCTATTTTTCATCAAAATGATTGCGACCTTGTTTCTTTTAGAGCAACCAAGAGATCTTCATTTATTCACAAATTTACGCACCAAGGAGCCAAAGTCATTGTTACAAACCTTCAAGCTATGCGACGGCATATATATGTTGCTGATGCCACAATACGCCATACACGCCAAAATTAGCCCGTCATTGACTTCGTTTTTAAAGTTGTGTACTAACGTCTAGGCGAACAACCATTCAAAAAAAAAAGGGGGAAAAAATCCAGGCGACTAACAGATAACAAAACAAAATAATGTAAAACAGGAATATAATTACACAATCAGGTTTCATCCCTTGATGCATTTTTTATAGTTGTATGTTCCCGAGAATACATTATCGATATCAACGAACCAACCTAGTCTACCATAAATTATTCAAATTGACTTATTTTATAATGAACCTTTACGTTATCCAAGTGATTCTAAATGCATAACTTAAGTGACACGGTTGAAACTGATTTGAGACCTATGTATTATTGGAATTTTCTGAAATTTGACTCCTTCACTGCTTATAATTTCCGTTCAAGGAGAACAAAAATGATTCAGTGCAGCAACAAATGTTTACTATTAAGTAGCTGTCTAAAGAAAATGTCAAAATGATAAACAAACTAGATGGACCCATTCCGGCTCCGCCGGAACAAATTACTCTGAAAAAATTTGGGATTAATCCTTCTGTTGTAGATATTGATGAAAGCTCACTGAATAATTAGGTTTAAAAGAATTGGATAATTTAAAAAATCATAAGCTGCACGTCAAATACTGCAGCTATTACTGACACTCACTTTGTATACAAGTTGCACGTCAGCTACAATGAAATCTCAATTTTTAAGAATCTAACGGTCAATCCGAACCGTTTAATGTGTTCTCCATATTGAAATCTGGTTGGATAACAAATTTTACATTTTTCTAAAATATTTTAGTATTTTTTTGATATTTTACAAAATTCTTAATCTAAACAATTTTGACCTTTCAATAACAATGATTTTTAAAAATCTAAAAAAAAATAGTAAAAAAAATGTAAAATTTGCTCTCCAAAGAGATTTCAACATGGTGAACACTTTGAATGGTTCGAATTAGCCATTAGAATCTCAAAAATTAAGATATAATCATGACTGATGGTCCATCCCTCAGTCGTGTCTGATTTTAGTCTACTTCTTATAAGTTTTGCATTGCAATTGTTTTTTCAGGTTATCTACTAACACAAAATAATTCAAGCTACGTGCCTTACCTCTCCTAGTGGAGATGATATTCTCTAAAATCCAAAATTTAGATAAAAAATGATGAAATATCTGCCTCAAACAATGATACTTTTGTCTACTTTGACATTTTTAAAATCAAGACCTCAAATAAAAAAAAAGCTATGAAAGTATAATAGTATTTACATAAGATTAGAAATCAAGACCTCAAAAATCATATATTTTGATATACTATCACATAACAAATCAAGCTACACCTGTCATACAATGATATTTTTAACAATAACAATAATAACACTTTGATCGAGCGAAAATAAAACTCTTGAAATTAACTATTCGACGATGTCATACAGAACCAAGGCTACTTTTAGATGCACTGTTTTTTTCCCCTTTTTCGTTTTTGAAGCGTCCAAGATCACCTTAAGCCTTTCTTTATTGTCCTTTGTTCTGAATGTTGATTGTACCGTGAAACCCGGTATATAGAAATGCAGTGACTGATTGAATAAATCTAAACAAAAGAACCTTTGCATCTTTTAAGTTATTCTTATTTTAATTTCTAGCTCCATATTCTAGCAATTTCACAATAAAAGACATGATATCAAAATATAAAATAAAATACAGATATAAACCTGACGCTGAGGCATTTAAAAACAATTTTTGGCTCCTAATGCCAGCAAATACAAGAGATTAGTTGGAGCATCAACTCTAAGTTAGCATACAGAAAAAAGGCTTTGAATAACTTCGGCGTGTATTATCTGGCTATTCTCATCCGATAAGAATAAAGAAAAGAACTTCAGTATGTTTACTCAGAATCAAAATCAATATAATTTTCACTTGTCTTTACAAAAGCGACACTCTAAATTATAAATTATAAAGCTTCATTTTAATCCTAGACTAACTTTCCAACTTTACTTAATACCATTATTTCATAGAAATTATTTTTGCTTGAGGGAGTCAGAGGGTTTACCAAGGGCCATTACCTAAGTAGTCATCGCAAAAGTAATAGATGGCAAAACTCGAGAAATAATACAATAATAAATTATTGGCTCAATGAGCAGTTTAGTTAGTCTTTGCTCTTTAGGCAAAAAATAGGTTGCTCAATGGAAAATAGAGGAACCAGAACAACATGGATTAGTAGCATAATAAAGACTATATATGATTAGAAGTCTTACAACACGGTTACTATGATTTCTGACAATACATCAAGAAATGAAAATTCTAGGTGATTTTTTTCTCACCAGCAAGAATTTTTGTGCCTTACTTTATATGGTGTTGTTTTAGAACTTTCCAAATCCAATAAGAATTTTTTTTTGTGACAACATTCCACTATTTAAGTTACTTCAAAATTTAAAATAGCAACGTCAAATCCAAACCGCTCGATCATCTTATTTAATTTAAGGACCGATGCGTTTTCATATAAATTTTAGAGTTTATTTGATACTCCATCAATGTCTAAAAATATGAACGTATGAGAATGAATCTATCATAATTGAACACTTTTGTCAAGAAGTAGTAGACGTCGAGGAACGCAAAATTTACATACAAACCCAAGAAAATGACTATGCTTGATAAACTTACCATAGCAGAGGCCTAAAAGAAATATAAATAGATGCCTCATTCTTGTTTTACCAGAACTACTGGTGCAGTAGATAATGCATACATAATCTTTTAAATCTATTTCAAAGAGAAAAGAAAAAGTTCAGAGGAGGATATGGGCAAAGAAGGTAGAAGCACCTGGCCTGTCTTTCTTCAATGCACATCGATCATGCAATCCACACGGTTGCAAAATCCGTTTAAAAACTGATATCTAAAACTGAAAAATTGAAAAAGAAAACTTGAGAATGAAGATAGTATTGTAATTATATCAAGCATATATGTGTGGCTTTTACCTTGAGCATATACAATGATTAGAATATCATTAAGAGACTTCATCAGTATATAGGGAGTTCGAATCTGAAAAATAGAGCTCCTTACCCTCAAGCAAGCTGCAGAATTCACTATAACAGACTGATCCAAAAAATAGAGTTTCGCCTAAATTAGTATCTTATGATCAACATGCGCACGTACACTCCGCAATAAAAAAAATCCCACACCTATATGACAAAAATTTTTTTCTTTTTTTGGGAGCACCAAATGTAGGTACATCCAAATCTATTGATCAATTAAATATGAAAACCTCAAACTACTTAAAATCCCAATTATATACTAGATAGGATGCAAAAGAGAGGAAATTCTGTAAGAAATTAAACGATGGTACCTCGAGCAAATTGGATAAGATGCTATTGCTAATTTAACACCTCCACCAAATTGGAGCACGGTCGAACTCAAATTAATCTTCATAGCCTGCGAAGAAAGAAAGCATATTATCTGGCAGGAAATTATAGAAAGCAAAAGAAGAAAGCATATTATCTGGCAAGAAATTATAGAAAGCAAAAGAAGAAAGACGTCAATTTCAGAAGACTTGAGCAAAAATCAAAAGAAAAAAGAGAAAATAATAAAATTCTTTTACTGAGCAAAAAAGAAAACAAATGAAATAGGTGAAATTGGAAGGAAATAGCAATCGCTCACCCCTGCATTGCTGCCAATTGTGTTCTCTCCCTCCTCCCAATCGGCAGTCGCCAAATGTTGTTCCACTTTCATTTTTTGTTTGCTTTGTTGGGGAAGGTGGAAGAGCCATCGAGAAATAGGCTGTCGAGTCAAGCTGCCATATTCCCACCAGAGCCTATCGAGTTTAATTCTTTTTTACTATATCAACAAAGAACAAAATAAACTTTATTAAGGTTCCGTTTGGATGGCTTCTTCCCAGAATAAGGAATAAGGATTAACTACTTTTTACCAATAAATTTATTTCTAACCATCCAAACTCTTCACAAAAGTTACACACTTCCCAATAAATTTACCCCTTCCCAATAAATTTCTTCCCTTCCTTCTTCCTTTTTCCTTCTTCCTACCTTATTCTCAACGCATCCAAACGGAGCCTAAAGCAAGAAACATTAAGTATGCATACCATGAATTAAAACCATTACAATCTTAGTTGAGCTCTCCTATTTCCACCAGAGCCCGTCAAGTTGTCATGTCCCGTCCAAATGTCTTTTTTCCCATCTTCCTTACAGCGCATTACCTCAATTTACCGATCAATCTAATCTCCTCTCTGACCATGCATTTTTCCAAGTACCCGATGAAAGCACCAAATGTACATACACACATCATTAGCCAAAACCAAAGCATGCCCTTAAAAAATCCAATCCAAAATATTCAGTAAAAACATATTACTTTCTCTATGCTAATTTACCAACCTAAAATAATAATTTATATCTGAAGAGGATCTAAACTAAATAAATTAATTAAGAACGTATTTTACAATATTCTAATTTTACATCCCAAATAAACAATTTGGACTAATTTTGAGGAAAATAATTTTTGGCTAATTTCAATACAGGGCAAACAATTTTGACTCAGTTTTGAACCACCAAGCTTTTACTAGTATATACTTATCATGCTTACGGACTGATATTTTTTTGAACAAATAACAGAAGATCACCTTTTTTCAGCATAGTCCCATAAATTTCTCTAATAGTGACTTTTTTATTTCTAATTTTGTACGTGTTTCTTGAAAATAAAAAAAAATGAAGGGACTGAATTAAACAATCAAAATACTTGATGGTTGCATCTGGTCATCTGGAGAGAAAGGTTGTTAAATATTATATAGATAAGCCCAAATAGATGTGATCATGTGAATGATCAAGTATAAATGCCTCTCTAAAGTGCTAGTTCTAGCCGTCATTTCCAAACCTCCAACCATCGTTGGTTTGTTGGCCTAGAGAGGAACCACCAAGCATTCATAGAAATAGAAAATAACAATAAAGAAGGCACAAGGGAAGATAGAAAATCCAATCCAACAATTTAATCTTGCCCCGTAGCCTATAGGAAAAGAAGAGAGGGGACTCAAAGATACCTAAACATGATCTGTTGACTGTTGTTGCTGCTTGCAAGGAGAAGAGCACAGCGGAAAAAAAAGTGGGCAACGCTTATCGTCAGAAATCGAAAGATCCGATTTTGTCGTCTCTGCTGTTAGGAGAGGACGGAGCAGTGTAAAGAAGTAGAGAGAGCAAGATTAATTTTGCTATTTGCGGTGCGTCTCTCCTATCCTATCTGCGCCAACTGAAGAAGAAGAGATAAAATGAAATTCAAGCGATCTTCTATAGCCACCAGTGTATAGTCAGATGTAGTAAATAGACATCCCTGAGATCCATGACCTGTCTCGTCTATGTACACACGCACATGCATGTAACAACTTTCTCCCAGAAAACCAGATTGTGGATAGCCATATACGTGTAACCACCCTTGTCTCTTCCAGTGTTATGTATACTATCTCACTATCAAAACATAGAAGACCATGCAAAATTATGAACAGAAAATCCGAAACACTGTTCATTCACTGTTCATTTCTGTTGGCGTTACATGGCAAAGATTATAGATATATAAATTATAAGTAATGAAGTTCCTAGAAATTGGGGACAGAGAAGTGATACAGCGCAGCACAAAAAGTAATAAACTAATATGAAGTAGCTTTCACAAGAATAGGTAAAAGGAAAGTAAAATCTCTAGAAGTTGTCAAATAGAGAATATACTGTCAAGCAGCTATCAAAGGAGTAAAGAACAAGAATCTTTTTAAGCCAAGCAGCCATCAAAGGAGTAAAGAACAAGAATCTTTTGTAGAAATTGGTGGTATAATCTAATCTAAGTTTAAATTTTTATGTAAATAAAAATACAAAAATAAAATGTTGATTCTGATGAAAGCCACAAGTTACATACTTTTACTAAATATCTCCAATCAAAATATATTGAAATCCATTCACGAGCAAAATTTAAACAGCATGCAATTTTTATGAAAATGATATAATTATCACCCTGGAAAACGAAGCCAATAATAAGAAGTGTACAACTCTAGTGCTTGATCATCTTCCAATAATTGTGCCTTAAAGGGTTTACAATATTGTATGCTGGTATCATAAAAATAATTAAATGGGAAAATGAACAACCAAGGATAGATTTTTGGCAAGAATCTAGTACGACAACAGTGTCTTATGAATTGCTCTTCAGTCTTGGATGAAGCAAAATTTCTGAGGCCCGAATTGAACATATCAAGATTCAATCCATTTTCAACCAGAATGGACGTTACTCCCATCTTTGAAACCTGAAATTTAGGTGCCCCTCTCAGAATTTTGAATACAGGTATACTTGGATTCATATGAAAATAAAAAATAAATAAAATCAGTTTTATATAGACATTATAATGAAAAAGAAGTGAGAGGTCCAAGTGAATTCACTGAATTCTAAATATATAACTTTAACTGATACGGTTGAAACTGATTTGAGACCGTTGTATTATTGGAATTTTCTGAAATTTGACTCCTTCACTAATATTTTTCCGTTCAAGATACATTCAAAATAAATGTAACCGAGTTGTTTTAAACTGTACTGATATTATTCCATTAAAACTAAACTGTACTGATATTGATGATGTATGACGATATTAGTATATCAGCCTCTTTCAAATAAAACAAGAGGAAGTGAGCTTGTGAAAACGATTGCTGGAAAGTATTAACCATTTAAATGTTTAGCGTGAATCCCGAAACCTCAATAGAAAAGGAAAAGGAAAAAAAATGGCAGTCAAATAGAGAACAAAATGATTCAGTGCAGCAACAAATGTTTACCATTAAGTAGCTGTCTAACGAAAATGATAAACAAATTATTCATGAAGTTCCTAGAAATTGGGGACAGAGAAGTGATACACCGCAGCACAAGAAGTAATAAACTAATATGAAGTACCTTTCACAAGAATAGGTGAAAGGAAAGTAAAATCTGTAGAAATTGTCAAATAGAGATTATACTGTCATAGCACTCAAATAATAAAAAATATACTTATAAGCCAAGCAGCTACCAAAGGAGTCAAGAACAAGAATCTTTTGTAGAAATTGGTGGTTCATCTGGTTTAATCTAATCTAAGTTTAAATTTTTATGTAAATAAAAATACAAAAATAAAATGTTGATTCTGATGAACCATTTAAATGTTTATGCAAAACATACTTTTACTAAATATCTGCAACCAAAATATATTGAAATCCATTCACAAGCAAAAATTTAAGAAGCATGCAATTTTTATGAAAATGATATAATCATCACCCTGGAAAACGAAGCCAATAATAAGAAGTGTACTACTCTAGTGCTTGATCATCTTCCAATAATTGTGCCTTAAAGGTTTTACAATATTGTATGCTTGTATCATAAAAATAATTAAATGGGAAAATGAACAACCAAGGATAGATTTTTGGCAAGAATCTAGTACCACAACAGAATGGACGTTACTCTTCAGTCTTGGATGAAGCAAAATTTCTGAGGCCCAGCTTGAACATATCAAGATTCAATCCATTTTCAACCAGAATGGACGTTACTCCCATCTTTGAAACCTGAAATTTATGTGCCCCTCTCAGAATTTTGAATACAGGTATACTTGGATTCATAAGAAAATAATAAATAAATAAAATCAGTTTTATATAGATTATAGACATTATAATGAAAAAGGAGTGGTCAGGGCTACAAATCTACCATCATTAGTAGCAGAAAAGTACCAGCCAGGTGCAGTACTGCAGTATATATTACTTAGTATGTTCTGGCTTACTGAGGTCACAAGTTGGAGTGCACATAGGATCCAATCCGAGTGTTTTTATCACAGCTGTGTGACATCATCCAGTCACGGTCTTTTATAGCTGTACCATTTTCACAGGCCAATGCATATTTTTCCAAGGTTTGTGGGCTCATAGATTAAGCACTTCTCAACCATATAGTCTCAGGAACTCAGCTAATTATTGGACTTCAATTATCCTACACTTTTGTTGGTCTTTTCACCGGTTTTTGCCGTTTGACAGATGAAGAACACAAGCTGCACACATTTATTAAGAAAAAAGTGAAAAGGAAAGGTTACCGAATTGATGTTTCTGTCTTCATCATCAAAGAAAAGCATGGACTTGTATGGAATGTTAGTTCTTCTCTGAATTCTTTGAAAATGCTCAGTTTTGTGAGTCCAACTGGAGAAGATTTCCTGTGCCATATAATGCAACGACAACAGCAGGGTAAATTTAAGACTAGATCATTGCTTGGCGCTTGCATATAAAAAACAAATAAAATCTGAGATTCTGTATGCTTACAGTGGCCACAAAGAGGGATTTGATGTCGAGTTTATCAATAAATGCATTTGCAATGTCTGGAGTTGGTGACCTGGAGGCTATTGCCATGTCGATTCCTTTATCCTTAAGCGCATACATTATCCCCTTAGCATCTCTGTAAAGGGACGGTGTTTCTCTCTTAGACCGGCATTCGCTGTACAAAGTAATCATATTAACAATCAAATTGGTATAGAAAGACGCATGGCAGCGGTGGCTTAGGAAAAGATTCACAATGCCAACATCAATTTTCTAAAGACATGGAAAATCTCTCATTGTCTTACACTCACAATAAAGAAATTGCAAATTATTTGAAAATAAGACCATATTACTGAACAAGTTAATGAAAATTTGATTCAAACCAAATAGTTTTCTATCCAAAAGAAATACATATGTTAGAGCTAGCACATAAATTCCGTTTATTTTAATTGTATACAATCAACATTTCGGGGATTAAATTGCTTATAACTTTGTATACAATGTCAGGTGTCACTAACAAAAATTCAAAATATTAATATTAATCATCACTTCAAACCCAAGTAACATCAGGTTTATCCACAACAGAGCCAAAGTTTTGATGAAATTCGTAAATTAAATCCTGAAAAAAAAAAAAGGAAAAGAGAACTAGAGAAGAGAAGAACCAGTAGAAAGGCCAGAGAGTGTAGTCAAGATCGAACACGACGAGACGAGGAAGCACATCAATTACACTCATTATGCGAAGCGCCTCCTCTTTCACCCTCACCTCTCCCATCTCTCTCTACCAACTGCAGGAGTTCTCGCCTTTCTTCCTTTGCTTTCTCAGTTTGCAGGAGGAACGAAAGCTGAGATGATTGGTCAGAAATGGAGACGTGTTAGAACTGAAAACGAGATTCATTTTTGGGCTCTTTTTGATCCAGCCCATAATGTTTAGTTGGGCTCCGTGTATATGCTATGCTTTTTTCTTTTTTTCTTTTGGGAATGAATGAAGAATTGAAGATATTGTTCTTCTATCTGTGGTGTGTGTTGTGTAGCAATTTTTGAGGAAAGATGCCTACGGGCCATTTAAAAAGATAAAATAAAAAGTTGAGGAAAGAGAGAAACGAGGGCGATGTTTCATTAAGCCTCTGTTTGTTTGGATGCGTTGAGAAAGAGTAGGAAGAAGGAAGAAGAGAAGAAATAAATTATAAACAATCCAAATTCTTCACAAAGTTACACACTTTCTAATACTTCTTTCCACTTCTTTCTTTCTTCTATTTTTCCCATACCTATCCAAACGGAGCCTAAGATACAGAAGCATGTGCATTCTGTTATGTCATTTTTGAAGTTCTACATGTGTTGTTGTCATATTCAGTTCTATTTTCTTTTTTTTTATTCTGGGTTTATTATTACTATTTTCAACAACGTTCAAATCTCACAAATATCAACCAAAATTAATATAGATATATAGAGAGTGAGAGTTTGGCTATGTTGAGATACATCACACAAAAAGTCTTTCGTGATCTAATTTAAAATGACTGATCAAAACTGTCTAATATGATCTCTCTATGCTGATCAAATTTTATAATTTTTTTTCGAAAATTTTTATTTTTTTTTTAAATTATAAAAAATCGTGAATGCAATTAGTTCTGAACCATTCAAAAATAATACTTTTTAAGATTTCAAAAAATATTTATAAATTTGGAAAAATGTAAAATTTAGTATGTATGGAGATTTAATAGGAAAATCATATTGCACGGTTTAAATCAATCATTTTGAACCAGATTAAAAAATTTTGATCCCGATTTACAAAGAATTTTTTATAATGCATCTCACCAAAGTCTACATACGTACGTACGTACATACATAAATCAAGCCCAGATACGCCAACAAATTTTTTTAAATAGACTGAGAAGATGAAATGTCCATACTACTTTTTTTTTCCCCAATGATAAGCACTGGACAAGACAACTGTAAGTCAAAATCACGTGTGCAATGACATAGAGCACTGTAATAATTTACTGACACGAATTAAATGGACCATCAAAACCTCTATGCCCACTTGATGTCATGAGAAATTAAATGCCTGAGATTTAATTCCTCAATGGTTAAGCAGACATTGACTTGACACATAAACACACCCATATAGTAAGTACATCAAAAAGCCAAGTGTATTAAATGCAACATCTTATTTCATCCACAAATTAAAATGGGCGTGACGAAAGACTAGTTAAAACTCCCTTGACTGCCCAATTTTCAAATTGTAAAAATTGCGCCTTTACAAGCAATCTTTCCCCTCCTCACAACACAACGCATCAAATAAACGAATTTTCATAACCCCCCTTTTGGAGTTACAAACCGTCAATTGGTTTTAATTTTTAAACATGACATTGAGAAAACCTGTTGCGGCCTTTCTATTGGTAGAATTATTCACCACATATATTATTATGATTACAATCAAATCACTTTCATTTCAAGTATTGCAATCATGGTTTCTTCTCAGTCCCAATTCAATCCCATCATCATCTGCCAGATAACTCAGCAACGTGTCAACGATCAACAGAAAAAGAGAAAGAACAAAAACAAAACAATTGTAAAAAAATCAATATGATTTTGAGAAAATAACCGAAACAAAAGTCGCCATATTTACCCTCACAACTATCCACACCACTCTATACTGACTTTACAAATTGAAAAATTGGAAAAAAAAAAAAGTAAATATAACTACCTTTCTCATAAATGGAAAAAAAAAAAACTGATCGAAGTTCAACACCCATGGTTTCTTGTGGAAGCACTTAGATTGTGATGGACATTGCATTGGGCAGAATAGAAATCATTCCTCTCAATGAGGGATTGGAAAGCGTGATCACCGAGAGGCGAATCAGGCGCCAAATATTGGGGTCGAGAACAACATGGAGGCAACAAAACAGAACTGATTTGAGATCTCGAACCCGAACTCGATCGAACCGAATCATTCAAACCACCCTCAGTACTGTTACTGTTCTTCTTATTTTTCTCTCTCTTCCTCCTCTTAGAAGCAATAACAAGCTTAGAGAATCCACGGCGGAGCGATCTCTTCTGGCCACTACTGGTCTCCGTTGATCGGATTGGAATTGTCCGATTCGCGTCTTCCTCTTCGTCTTCTTCGTTCCTTCTCTCCTCCTCCTCCTCGGTGCATGGCACGATTTCATCTCCATTTGTACTACGCATATACAATCTTCACCAATCGACTTCACGCTTGAGAGAGATGGAGAGATATAGAGAGAGAGAGAGAGAGAGGAAAGAATTTAATTTAATTCGGAGGCATCTGCGCAATTCGATTCGATTATTTATGCGAATTAAATAATAGCCTTGGTTACTTTACTATTATAATATCATTTCGAATTGCTTTTAGTTGTATATAATTTTATATTAGCAAGAAGAAGTCGTGGTGGATATAAATGGTTTCGCTAAATGCCACGTGGACCGCGTCTCTTCGGACGGAAAAAGGAAAAATAAAATTGATACTCGTCAATTACAAGTCGCAAGTTGTCGCAACGCGCAAGGCGCAAGTTACACCATTAGTCCATTACTAGTTTCTGACGTTTCTTTCCTCCATTAGTTTAGTACTGGAGAGCTTTCTGCCATTTTTGGTGGTTTTGCAATTATGCCCATGAGGTTTCCAAAAGTGGTTATTCCATAACCTCAATGCGTTAGTGCTATCCGCTCTGATGACAGATAATATATGATATAATCTTTTTTTTTTTTGAATAAAAACAACCGTAGAAAGATGTATCATTTAAAGAGCATATCCATCCTAAAAATGTAGAATTATGTTTTTCTTCTCTATTAGTAATTTAAATACTAGTTATCAATCAAGCTTATAATATCTCTATGGTTACATTAATTAAATATCATTTATGATTGAATACTTGTAATTTCAATTTTTACATCTTTGCAATAGTCAATTACTTGTAAACTGGCGTGACACTCTTACTAGTAGACAGATCGTTAAATTTTGACACTTGTGTTTACATCCCTGCAATTTACAATTGTTTTGCAAATAGGATGGAGATGCTCTAAATCTGATGGCTTAACTAGACGATAAATTAGTTCCTAAAAAAATTATTTAACCGTTTAATTTTTTCAGTGAATGATTTACACTTCGGATTCTACTAAAATATAATCAATAATAAAAGAGTACATGTGTGAACCCAAAAATCGACCATTTTGGCCTCTACAAAATGTTCAAAATTACAATTTCCTCTTTTGCCCTCTGTTTGGAATTAATATATGCCGCTTGATTTTTTCTGAGTTTGTAAAATAAATTATGCATGTAAAAATATAGAAAAATAAGTTCTTCGTTAGTATTTGTTTCAGAAGTTTATAAAGGTTTTATTCAACAATTCTAGCATATAGACAAAGACAAAGTATGAACTTAAAATTTAAACCCTACAAAAGTTCTATAACAAAAAGGAAAATATGAAAGTTGCATATTCCTATACCATATTTTAGTTTTCCAAAAATGATATTTCCAATATTAACGTAGTTGTATTTTAAATGATCATACGGAGTTGTTTAGAAGCAATTAAGCTTATAGATATGTTATCCATCATTAAATTTTTTTTTTGCATCTCAAGTGAGAGGTCGCAGATTCGAAATCCGATCGGATATTTTTTATAGACATTTAATTTTAAAAAAAAGTTTGGGAGGCTTCAAACCCCCCCCCCCCCAATTTATCTTCAAAAAAATTTTGATTTTCGAACACCAAAATTGAACAATCAAGGATCTAAGGTCAATTCACCAATTTGGATACCAAGAAAAATGGTAAGAAGTAAACAGAAAGAAAACACTCCAAAAAAATATAACAAAAGCAACTGGAGGGAGAAGCCGACCCAGCAACTAAAATTCTCAGCCTGTAGTATCATCTATTCTATCCCCTTTATCTTATCTATGAACCAAAATGAGAGAGATCATGAAACTCCCTCTCTCTCTATCTCTCTCCATAAACTCACAAATAAACTACAATGTCCCTAACAATTCCTAAATTTACCCTTCCATTCTCTTCTCCTGCCAGAAATCTAACATGCATAGCACAACTAACCAATGTACCAGCCAAGATTAGCACTACACCTAGTGTAAGTGTAGGGAGGAGGGAGGGGCTCTTTTTTCTGACGGCAGCGGGAGCGGCGATTGCACAGCTATTACCGAGTCCGAGTAAATCATTGGCACTTGTGCTCGAGGCCGATGATGATCTTGAATTGCTGGAGAAAGTGAAGAAGGATAGAAAAAAACGGCTTGAGCGCCAAGGTGTCATTAGTTCCTCGGTTGCCGAGACAGGTCTGACACATGGCTTTTTTTTTTTTGGCTAAGAAGATATGTTTGATTTATGTTTTTCCTTGTTCAATTTTTTCTCTTAGTTAATGGACATCTTAACAGACTATGAGTTGGTGTTAATTTATCAGGTTATTTACAAGAACTGGTGTATAAATTGAGCAAAGTAGGACAGGCTATAGAGAAATCAGACTTGTCAGCAGCTAGTTCTGTGTTAGGTCAGAATACAAATGCTGATTGGGTGCAAAATGTCAACAAAGCCTTCACAAAGGTTTGATTGTTTTTTCCCCTTAATTTGGTTGTATGGTTTTAATCTTTTTGTGCGCATGATAAAATAATGAACTGAATTGACTCTACCAGCTTAGCTCCAGTTCAGAAGAGAAAACCGAGGTGGATGAATTCAATTCCTCCTTAGCCTCCTTATTTACGTCAGGTACATTTGATGCATCTCAAAAGTTTCTCAAATACCTGTTTATTTTTATATTAAGTTATTAACAATTAAAGGGAATGATTTTTCTTTTTGGAGTAAAAAAAGATTACGTCAGATTCTGTCAAGTGCATAGTTTGCTACTTTTTTTACACAGGAAAACCGAACTATATTTAAAAAATATATATATGATATATATTTCTCTTACGTAAAAAAATGATCTAGATTTCGTCAACCTATAATTCATAGTTTTTTTTTTTGCTCAAAATAAAAATTGTATATAATTTATTCTACACATAAAAAAGTAAACTATGTATTGATCAAAGTCTAAACGAATTTCTCTAAATAGTACAGTGTGCACTCAACACTTATTCTCTTTTTCGTTCCTTTTTGCTTTTGCAGTGAGCAAGCAAGATGTAGAGGCCTCAAAAGTGGCATTTGTATCATCAGCAAGCGCATTGGAAAAGTGGATTGACCTAACTGGATTAAACGCTCAAATAAAAGGTCTCTAAAGTGAGACACTTGGATATTTATCTTTTATTTTTATTTTCTTTTTTTTTATAGAGGGGAAAGAAAATTTCAGATTGAGATTAATGAGTTACGACTATATTTACTCGTCGCATTTTCTCGGCCTTTCTTCCACACTTTACTTCTTTTCGGTACAAATTAACAGTTTGCTTGTAATGCAAGTCCAAGTGGTATTAGAGAATAAAAGAATTTTCCTCGCTTTCCAATGTTTTACATTTTGTTTTTCTAAAGGGTGCACACTTAATCTCTTGAAAGAGATTTGTGAACTTTCAAGAAGACCACAACACTTCTGATTATTCTCCTAAATTATTGGCTGTATCAATCATGGCTCTTTAAACTTCATTAGATCAAGTGTCATTTACTCCAACAGACAACAGTCAGCGCATTCACATTATAACCTCAAATTCATCTTGAGAAATGCTAGAGTCCAGATAGATAGGGTCTGTCTAATATGATCGTTTTCACATTTTTAAATTTCAAATAACTGATTCGAACAGTTCAATATGTTTTTCATGTTGAAAACTTATAGGAAACAAATTTTTACATTTATTTCGAATTTTTAATTATTTTTTTGGTATTTTCGAAAATCATTGTTATTGGACGATTCATAATGTTTACATCATGAATTTTCAAAAATACCAAACAATAATAAAGAATTTTGAAAAAAAGGTAAAAGTTGATTTCTTGTAAGTTTTCAATACGAAAAACATATTGAACGGTTCATTGGTCATTTGAAATTTAAAAACGTGAAAACGATCATATTGGACGGACTCATCCATCCAATATATTGGACACTAACATTTCTCATTCATCTTTTTAGTAGAAAATTTAGATGATTTTGCATGTGTGTTACTACTGTTAATTTGTGTCAAAACTGTAATTTGAGTTTTCCATACACTTGGTTCCAACACCACATTTTCTCAACTTGTAACACCAATTAAATAACTTCTGTTGGTTCCGTCTGACAGCCACTGCCTGACTCTCTAAGGCCCTGAACAAAATATCATTTTTTTTTTAACATGGGATTTCATTTCATTTCATTTCGTTGGAAAATTCTTGATCAAAATGAATGGACTTGGTGTCATTTGGTTAGAATTCTCATATAATTAGATCCAACAAAATTATGTGAAATCAATTGAAATGAAATGAAATCCCGCATGAAAAACATTTTGATCAGGGCCTTAAAGAACTTCTATTGGGCTGAAAAAACGGGTTTTTTAGTAAAAGAGCAAGTTAAAAATACCATTTGAGCAGAAGATAATTTTCAGCATACTGAACCAAAAATATGACTAATAAATTGTTTTAAACAAAATGAAGTAATAAGTAATTCTAAGTTCTGCACTTTTTGCTGAGGCCATGAAAAAACCGGTGTTTTCTTCGCCTTGAATGCTTCTGGTGTAGTCTTGATGTGACATAAGGTAAGAACTCCAGCTGTATCAATTAAACAATTAACTATATATCAGTGACAGGTGAAAGAAAAATGGGGAAGGAACAATGATAGAGATTTACACAATTACCAGCTGACAGGCATGATATAGCAATGTGGTACAAGCCAGTATAACAAATAAACCCTTTTATTCAGCTAAAATGCCAAATACTCAGAGAATGATGACACAAATGAATCATTTCAATTCAATCTGGTACTAGGATAAAAATAGAGTCACCTCAGTCCATGAAAGTAAGCTAATTGCACAACACTTCATTTAATCAAATTTACACCAAATCATATATTGTTCCTTGTATAAGACTTGCGCAGTGCCAATTAGCTTGAGTCAATTATAATATTATACAACACTCAACTAATGCAGTTAATAATAAAGCAAATTAATTAAAAGTGATAACACATAATTTCTGGTATACAGTAGCTTCCACAGAACAGAAAAAAGAAGACTCCAGTGTGGTTATTGTTGTGGAGAAGTTACCTTGGAGTTATTCCGAATGCCATAAGCAGAGAGAAGAGAATTCTCATCAATCAATTTAGCTCCGTCATGAGTCAGGCAATAGTTCGCCCACACATGCCTCCTACCAGTATACAACCCAAATTCTAGCAGTGAGAAATTTACTATAAACAATTTTTTTTTTTTTTTAAAAAAAATGTGATTTCTGTTGGTACTGGGCCATTTTCTTGCGAACATATGGTGAAAAATAATTGAGGATCTGGGTTTCAAATTTTTTATTTAACACCAACTAGTCTAGGCGTAATTTGTAAAGACTATAATTTTTAAGAGAATTTTCATTTCTTTAGAGGCAGCACTTATGCCTGATTAGATGTACTTAAACAAATGAAAGTATCATCCATTCAACTTTACCTATTACATTACAACAATAAAATCAGCCTTCACTCAAATTGCACAAAGTATAACAGATTGCCTTATTTCAAAAGATGCACAAGCCACCCATCCTTACCTCACATTTTGCCTCTCGAATAAGAAAGGGAGAAAAGAAAAGGTAATTTGAGTAAAATCTATTAAATATGGAAGAGGAATAAGGTATCACTTTGTCATCCTTGTATTTGAAGGGGGAGGCATACAATTATTTCTACTATAAAAAATCAAATAGCATACCAAGATATGTGTCGATGGCCCATACTTTCTTGCTCCATCTCATTTACTTTCTTTCTGATGGCTACCTTTAAATCCCTTACTGTAGCTGAATTCAATAC
Organism: Rhynchospora pubera; assembly: GCA_028095005.1. NCBI lineage: Eukaryota > Viridiplantae > Streptophyta > Magnoliopsida > Poales > Cyperaceae > Rhynchospora > Rhynchospora pubera. The sequence goes on along the minus strand of CM051463.1, from coordinate 197,311,467 downwards.
CGCTATCTCTATAAAACAGCCACTCAATAAATATTAAAAGAACAAAAAAGGTAAAGCTGACTTAAAAAACCAGTTTAAAGTGTGCCAGTAATTGCTCCAAAAACAAATCATCCCTTTTATGAACTGAATTTAATATTGCAATTAACCATTGATGCTATTTTATATCTCAATCGAAGAACAAAGCACAATGTAACACATAAAACCCGAACTATAAAAGAAGGAAATGTGTAGGTACCGAAGGAAGTGTTATCCATCTTGAGAATTGACAATCTGATTGCGCTGCCGAGTTCTAAGTTGATGAGCACATCGACATCTGAAACGGAGAGAGAGTGCTTGGGTACGTCAGAGAGTATCGGATCTTGCAAGAGAGTAGAGAGTAGAGACTCCATTCTCTGCCTCGCCTTCTCCCTGTTCACTCCATCGATTTCATGCTTAGACGACGACGAAGAAGAAGAAGTATCCATCTCCTCTCTTCGCTCTTTCCGTCTTTCGCCTACTCCTCCAGAGACCTCAACCCCAGTCGTTCAATTTTTTACACCACGTGAGAACTGGAAAGGAAACGGAGTGCGAGTTCCGCGAGTGTTGCGACAGAGAGACAACGAGAACCTTGTGTATTGGGTTAAATTTGGGCTAAAATTGGGCTATTGGGCCTATCTTTGTCTCTTTTAGCTCTTGAGCTTTCCTGATCTTTTATGTACCGTTTCTCTGGTTAAGAAGTTTTCTTGCGATTGGAAGCTAAGTTCTGCGAGTCCGAGACCTTGTTCGCATCATCGCAGAACTTTGTTAAGAAAGGCATTTTTGTTAAATAATTACTTCTGCAAATAGGAAAGTTTTGAAAATCTTTTGGGAGGTTGCTTTTAAAACTGCATTTTTTGTCTTTCTTTTTTAAGCCTTTCTTGTTGATTAAATAATTTACTTTTATTTGTATTCCATTCTAGTTTGCATATCGGTTTGACCATCGTGATATGAATTGTCTTTTATAGCTTTTCTCTTTGAAAAGAGCTATATATTTCATTACATAGATTAAAGGTCATTTAAATAATCAATGTTAACTAATTCATAAAAAGGATATCGTAAATTTATTAACCCGCACAGTAAACAACAGTGCTTTGTAAACTAAATTGCCATCAGAGTCAACAGTGCATGCTAACCATAACCTTTAATCGTTCCACTTGTCTTTAAAACTGAAATGGATCCTCATTATAACAGAAGCACCATAAGGCATTTTTCTCATCATCTGATTCAATTTTACTCGAACATAGGTGTTTCGTCGAGGGTAACAAGAAATATGTGCGAGATAAAAAAATAAAACACACAAAAAGATAGATACCAAAAATCCTATGAAGACACCAATTAAATAAATCAACCTATAATCTTAAAAGCATGCGTACATACCCTAGCAAGACAAAAACTACAGAAAAATAAACAGCTCAAAGTTTTATTCATCCATGTGTCGATGGAACTGTTCAAGCAATCAGTACCAGGTAACGCAAAGTGCACTGAGCTAACATCAAAAAGCGCAAATGAAGTATAGTATTTGATGGAAGAAAAAAAGACCTCAGTACCCCTCCATAGCTATCTTCTTGCCTTTCTTATTAGAATCAGGCTGTATATTCCCAGCCAAAAGACGGGACAGGATATCGGCCTGCCTTGTGTTGCCTTCTTCATTCAACTTTGCCACTAGTTCGTCACATCCCTTTTTATCTACCACCCCTCCCTTGGCTTTTATCTTGCACAGTAGATTGTATGCTGGAATGACTTGTCCTTGCTCTGACAAACCATCAATCAGCTTGTCATAGGTTGAGAAGCTAACATCACAGTTTCTCTCTAGAACGAACTCAGCTAGCTTGTAAGCCTCCATTACTTTATCCTTCTCACAGAGTGAAAGAATCAACTTCTCAAAATCTGGCAAACAATCATTGCTCATAAAAAGACTCACACGACCAAGCGCCTCCTCGATATGACCCCTTGTAAACAATCCCTCCAGGATTTGGTGTGCCACATCCATGTTTTCTTTCACACCCTTCTCTACCATGGATTTCACCACTCTGCTTGCAGTTTGCACACGGCCATCTGCCAAGAGAGCCTCCATCACTGACCTGAAGAGAGAGGCACTAGGTATGTGACCTTGTTCCAACATGTTATCTAAAGCTGTTCTTGCATCAGCCGCTTCTCCCTTGGCCAGATAACTCTGGACCAACAAGGAATAGGATTCTGGATCAGTTGTGACCTCACGGCGTGACATTATGTTAAGTATATCTGAAGCCAATTCTGGTGAATTTTCTTTTGCATAACCCTTTATAAGGTTGTTAAAAGCCACTGTGTCGTCGACTCCTTTCTTCATTAGTTGCCGGAAGAATGTCTCAGCCTTCTTCGTTTGGCCATTGAAGCACAGGTACTCGATCAAAGGGTTATAAGCCATTGCTTCCAAACATGGGTTTTCAGGATCTGCAAGTGTTCCCTTCTTGAGCATTTCATTCAGCAGCTTAATGGCATCACTGTACTTTTCTCCCTGGCACAAGTTCTCAATTAGCGTGCTATATTGCATTGGGTCAATGCTTACATTTCTGAACTGCCTTGTCTTTTGATGGGCTTGAACAGCACCATCCAAGTCGCCAGACTCACACAGAGTCGACACCAATCGATTAAATACAGACTTATCCTTTGGCGTAAGCTTCCGCTTTGCCATCTCATTTAGAGCATTAAGTGCTTCTTTTGCTTTTCCCACATCATCACAAAGCCCCGGCATCAGCCCAGCAAAAGTTTTCTCACTTAGTCTGATTCCCTTCTCGCACATTTCGTCAAACATTTTAAGTGCATTATCCACCATCCCTACAGAGACATATCCCTTGATCATGATGTTGTATGTAACAGAGTTGGGAGCAAAACCAGAAGCAGACATTCCATCGAGCAGCTTTTCTGCATCTTCCATCTTCTTTACGCGAACCCAGCCATTGAGCATAGTGTTATATGTTACAATATCGGCCACAACCCCTCTCTCCTTCATGTCAGCGAAAAACCGAGTTGCAGTTTCCATCTTGGATGAGAGGCAGAAACCCCAAATAAGCACATTATAAGTGGACAACTCGGGCACAACCCCATCACGGATCATAGCATTGAAGTACCTCTTAGCCATAAGAACTCGTCCGTTCCGCAAAATACCCTTGAAAAAGGCATCATAAGACCTCACAGTCCGCGCCACACCGAGCTCCGGCATTCTGTTAAACAGCTTGACGACCTCTTGGGGAATGCCGGCACGACCATACGCCTCAATAAGGGACGCAAACATAGCCTCGTCAGGCTGCACAGATCTCTTGGGCATATCGTCGAGCAGGAGGCAGCGCGCATGGTTGAGCATGGAGCGGCGGGTGAGGATGGGGATGATCTCGGCATAGGTGGATTGGTCGTGGCGGAAGCCGGTCTTCTCGACCCAGCGAAAGAACTGGAGAGCGAGAGCGGGGCGGGACGAGGAATTGCGGAGGATGGAGAGGACGAGGGGTTGGGGAAAGGAAGGCACCAGGGATCGGATGGAGTTCTGGAGACGGGTGGTCCAGGGACGGCTCGACATCATGTGGCAAATAGTGGAGGCCGTGTCGGATCGTGTTTCTTCGCGACGCGTTTGCTTGGGTGGAGCGTCGGATTCGAGGGAATCGGAAGGAGAAGGAGAAGGGGGAGCGAAAGCAGGGGCGGAGGTTGAGAATGGGGAGAGGAGAGAGGAGAGGCGGCATGATGGTGGGAGAAATAGGGTTTTGTGAGCGGCGGCGGTCAGTGAAGAGGAGGAAGAGAGCTGCCGAGCCATTTTTTAGTTTAGCCTTCTTTTCTTTTTGTTTTCTTTTTCTCCGCCTGTATAGCAGTTGTGCTGTTAATACATAACGGCGGCTCCTTGAGCTCTGTCTCCAAAGAAAAACAGGCGAGTACCGTTTATTTATTTGTTTATTTTAAAAAAATAAAATATTTTCCTATTTTATAATTTTATAATTTCATATTGGGATTATGTTCATTTCAGCTATGATTTCCAGTGGGGGTAGACTGATGTGTAGTCTGTAGAGCTAATGAGAGAAAATATATTCAATAGCCATTTTAATAGTAATGACGACAATTTACTAAATAATTGTCAATTTTCTATAGTTTAGGTTAGGATGTGTATGAAATTTACCATATACTTTAGATTTCGTTTGAGTACCAATAAAATTGAACTATTAATTTTCAAACCACTCAATGGACGATTAATCGATTTTTAGATTATAACACGATTAAGAAGTTGCCATAATCTATGTGACAATCATTGGTTTACCTTTTTTTTTCTTTTGAAAACATGGTATATTTAACATGAATTGAGCCCTCCAAATGGGGGCATGTAGTTTCATGATGTAACATTTGTTTCTAAAATAGGGCACTTGGGAAATTTTTCATGTATTCGTTTGAGCATTGGCATAGTTTGCTGCCAAATTGATCTGACGAGTTGTGGTTGTGGAAGGATTGATGCCCACCGGTTTTAAATATAGGTACGCTTCTGGTACAAATTTGAACTCGAACTTTTTCCAGAGATTCCATCTTTCCTCCATTTCCATTCTATGGTGAACTAGGAGTTCCTTTCATACTTGTGAACTGGTGAATTGAGGTTCCACTTTGGTTCTTGTGTGTTTGGATCGCCAAAAGAATAGTATAACAATACTACTACGCAATTAAAATGTGAGAGTAGTGTAAAACAATACTTACTGAGGTGCCACTGTAGAAGCTTTTCTGTTGTGTAAGTCTTAAGTGGACCGACTCGTTGTTGCATGTTTAGTAATTCAACATAATAAAAACTTACTTAACAACCAAAACAGCAAAAAAAAATAACTAAATCTAACAGGAACAATATGTCTAACAAAGATGGACAGCTTTCTTATAAGAACGGTTTTAAGTCCCCTAACAAGAGTCTTTAGGGTCTAGAAAAAAATTATAGGGTAGAATAAATGGAAATTTTGACAGAGACCATAAACAGCAAGAGCCAGGACCTTTTCCAATCTTACAGTAGTGAAATACCATATCATATATAGAAACTTAGAAAGCTTATATATAAAATAACAGAGAGTTCGAATACACAGATTGCAAATAGTAAAATGAACTGTTCTGGTCACAAAAAAAATTACAAAATAGGATACCTACTCAAAATCAGGGATAGGTTCCTCTGGTTCTACATCTGACAAGTCAAACTCTTCTTCGTACTTCTTCTTATAGGGATTAGGCGGAGTGGGCGCACGTGGCGGTCCGTTTCCTTTTGTCTTGTCCCTCGGCCTTGCCTGATCCATCCATTCACAGTTAACAAACAAAAGCACCACATAATTTATAATACAAAATTATGCTTAGTTGCTTAAAATTAGTTAACCCTCACGAAATCCTTGTCATGTCCAAAATGTGTGCAATCCAAATAATCTAGGTTCTTAATTGCAAAGGGATGTACAAATACTGGTAGTATTTCATCTTAATATGTTATGGTAATAGCTGAGATGTACCATTTGGTATTAAGTATGATAAAAAGGAAGGATAAGAGGGGCTAAGATGCATCTCACATTGCCATAGGAATGCCTGAAGCGCTTGCCTTTCTTGGTCTTCCTATCACCTCGTCCACATAACACTAACACAAAATAGAATCACGTCTATTTTCAAAATTGACTAATTCAAACTTTAAGATAAAAACCAACAAGTAAACTTCTGTTGTTGGTCACCGAATAAAGTAAAATAACAATTGCCTATCCTACAATTATCCACTAGCATAATGTTATGCACAAATTTATGCATATGAAATGACCAGCACGGCCAATAAATCAGGTAGGTAGATACACTTCAGTCACACATTTGTCGGGCCGGGATTGTAATGCTGAATTAAGATTTCATACATATTATGATATGTGGCTAATTCATTCAATTCAATACTCGATTACAGAAAAGTGAAAAGGGGAAGGTGATGAGAACCTGGGAGAGGGGTTGAAGGGGCGGAAATGGAGACGGAGAGAGGAGAGGCGAGGAGATGAGAGAATCCTGAGGAGGCGGCGGTGAGAGAGTGGCACTGAGTGTGAATCGGAGAGAAGGTGAGGCGAGAAGGAAGAGAGAAGGGACAGGTTCCTAGACTGAGTAGTGCCATCGCTGATTTTGGATAGAGGAGGGAGGAAGAAGGTAAAGTGAGGATAAGAGAACTTCGGTAGAGGGAAATAAGGAAAATAGAGATTGTATTTCTGTAAGCCCAATTAAAGGGAAGAGGTATCTCTGGGCTTGATCGAGGCCTTTTCAAAGCATTTACTTGTCACGTCAGCAAGGTTGTCTCTATTATGAGAGAGTCCTTTGGACCAAAACAACTTCAGACAAAGAGTTCATGTGCATGTGCATCCCTATTCTTTCAGAAAAAAAAAATTATTTATATCAAATTTGAACCATCGATTTTAAAAATCTGAACATGTTATGGTCACTAATATTATATATAATAATTAATTGCCAGATATCAAATGAAAGAATATATATATGATTATTTGTTCAAACATGAGATGGGGCCGTTTCCTAGTTAAAACAAAACAGGTTATTATCTCTCAATGACAAAAAACAAAAAACCTGTGATATTTTGAAGTTTTTTGAAACACTCTCGACGACAATTACCTCTCTTCTCTCTCCTTCATGACAAATCAACTAGTTCAAAAACTAAAATTATAAATTTATCACAAGTTTTGCAATATCTTTACCATAAAGAACCACATAATGAATTAAAAATTTAATTTGATTTTTCCAAAAGAAAATTCATGGCTTTATTTTGTAATTATATATTTTTTTACTTTGAAACTGGTTAATTTTGAGGTTGTTTTTTCTTGTTGTTGGCTGGAAAAAAACATGAATCTGTTTACCGGTACATGTATGTTTGGAGATTAATTTCAATTACAAATAATAAATTCTTTATATGGCTGTTTGTTTTCCCTTCCAAGCAGCTAAGGCATCTTCATTTGCAAAATTTATAGTGCCCAAAAGCGACTCCCTAACTACTGCCAGACTTGCGTGTTGCTATATTGCATCTTCTATCCATCAACTTCACCTTATATTATGATAGATAGTGTCAAATTTTTCTCAAAAATCACCATACATTGTTAAACTGGTTCATGTTAAAGCGATCCTCATTTCATATATTCCACATCGTTTATACACTAAACACTCCCAGATGTGTTATACTCCTAAGCAACACTATGAAATATATACTGATTCTAGTACAGAGACTAATGAAACATCAGATGCCACAATTTTAGTCTGTCAAAAAGATGGTTCTAGTATTAACTCAAGTGTCAAAGTTGAAGAATTGATCCAATGGCTACAAAATTCACTACCAATGGATCTTCAAACATAAGACCAATAAATTTAAATAATTTTAATACATGCCTGTCAATATAGTGCAGTGCAATAAACAGGAGAACAATCTGAGCTACAGCTGTTCGTGATATGCGACTGGCATAAAAAAATGTTTGACAAAAAAAATGCAAAAAAATGTTGTTAAAGGTACAGTGATAACCATGGTATCTCTGAGCAATCCTTTAATGCCAAAGCAACATCATCACTGCCACTGGACGAAAAGAATCATTTTTAATTTAAGTATGTGTCAAATAACCAAATTTAAAAGTGGGAGAGGAAGCACGACAAGAAAAGGAACCTGGAACAGTTGAGTTGCAGTTTTTGTGACATGTGCTTTTTTGGCTCCTCACATAGAATAATTCCACTATCTCCAAGCAGGCAGCTAAAATAAACATTGAAATGGAATAAGTAGAAGAGGATTCAAGTTCTTAAGTATAGAACTGAATTTCTTATATCTTGTCTAAGAAAAAGTTGCCAAAGTAAAACTAAATCAACAAGGCTGGCACAAATACATATCTAGTTTACTCCAGACAACTGTGAACTGAATTTACACAAATTATGTGAATTCAATTTCTAACCAAAAGGAAGTGAAAGTCAATCGACTTACCAAGCTCGCATTAGAGTATCAAACCCTGGAAAGGCCTCGTGATGCATCGAACAAAAAGATATTACTCTTTCTGACAGCTGCACAAGAAACAATACTACTGAGTCATTTTTATTTTCATTTAATTTTTGATAGAAGTAGTTTATATAGTTTTAATAATTGGCCTCTTAAGAACATATAAATTAAGTTGAAAATTCTGTGTTCATAAGCTATAAGAATAAGCCGAGATTAAAAAATAATAATGTAAACTAATGAAGAGAAGAATAAGGAATATATAATTAAAGCATCGTTCCGCCCCAAATGAGAAAGAAACTTGATTTTGCTTGATACAATGCATCAAGTCAGACTAACAATGTACAGGTAAAAGCCTGGCTGGTACAATACCAGGTCGGCTGGGACTTCATGCTTTATAATTATCCCAGTCAAAAATCAATAGTGAAACCCCAAAAACACCCCAGATGTATAGAAAACCAATCATCATCTTCAGAAGTGGTTTGGTATATCTTGGTGCTGAAATGATGACAGAAAACCAACCTTTTCAAATGTAAGCTCTTCCCCTCCAGTCCTGTGCAGCTCATTCACCATTGCAGTCAAGACTATCTTGCCAAATTTTGAGCACATCTTCATCCTCTGTGTAATAAACAAAATTCGTAAACAAAATATAAATAGGAACTCTCTACACCAGTTATGGCGTTAATTATTGTTATTAATATCACTTCTTAGTTTTGTTTCTAGGAGGCATTTCCTGTTAGATACTGAACTTCCTTAGTGTTTAGTACTGAGACTTACTATACTTGAGTTTGAGTAGTTTTGCTTGTGCTATGTTGGTTTTGGAAATATCTCTCTGAGTTTGTTCAGTTGGTGTAAGTGTTATGATGGTAGATTGTAATAGTCGATAGTCTATGACTTTTGTATTTTGTTTCATTTTCCAAAATGAAATTGGGTGGCGCTCCCACCTTATTTTCAAAAAAAAAAATACTAAACTTCCTTAGAGGGCTTTCACTGAACCAGAACCAGTAGTATATGAGGAAATTAATTGCACGATACAACATTAAATTCATGATGTACATGGTGTCAGACCTGAATATGAGGTGACTTGAATACTTCATCCAATGCACCTTCTATGTCAGTCAAGCATACACGCGACTTCCCTACTATACATACAAGGTCCAAACAAGAAATAAGAAAACTGATCTCAATAGATACACATAAAAAGATTTATAAAGTTGTACCCATATTATCTCCATTTTGAAGGATAAATAGAACTGGGGATCAGAAGGGTCTTTTAGTCATAAAAAATACCTTTGGCTTTGGCATCAGCAGATTGCTTCACCCGATATTCTGCCAGCACAGCAGCACGTTGACAAATTTGTAGAGCACGTCTAGCATCCCCTGATGATGCTGCAACCTGATATGCCAATCCAACATTCTCTTATTTTTACATTACTTCAATCCTATTCACAGCCAAGACCAGTATACACACTTTTGGAATTGTAAAAGCTCCAGGTTCTGATATTATGGATCTAAGCTATTATAGAGAAAATCGATCTTCCATTTTTCCAATTGCACAAAATTCCTTTTAATTGTTAAAGAAGAAACCTTTCTACAAGCCAGTTCAATGAGATTATCTTCAAAAGCGTCTATGCCCTTGAGACGGCTTAATATAATTTGTGCTAACTGTTCATGGTTGTATGGCAGAAAGCACAGCCTTTGGATCCCCATCCGACTTGAGATTCGTGGCGACAGGTGTTCAGGTAAGTCCATGGTGTTTGCTATGCCTAGTTATTTGGAAAAATAAAAATAAGATAAGGCTTATTTTCAATTATTAGGAAATAACGTTTAAAAATTACAAGCAGTAAACAAATGGCACTTACCTATTACAATAAGCTTCGAGTTAGGTCTAGTAGGCCAGTCAAGGATATTGTATAGCACCTTTAAAATTAAAAAAAAAAATAAAATAAATTATATATTTTAGCAGAAACATTGATTTTTTTTTTATTTGAAACAGTCAAAAAGGTAAATATTAAAAATATGTTACCGATTGGTTGCGGGTTACAAGCATGTCAAGCTCGTCTATGAGGAGCACAATTGGCTTCTGGTCTTTCTTTCCCAACTTTTTCCCATTTGAAAAATGTTCATTTAAACAATGTAGAGCCTTTTTCCATCCAACTGCATGTCCGCTTAGCTGTTCGTAAATATTCTGAAATAATCAAAAGATGGTGCAAGATCAGTACATCTATGCATCGAATTGGACCTAATAGTTAATTTGGTATATGTAATATTTTCAACCTGAGATGTATCACCCAAACAGTAATTACTGATTGGATTGTAAAATATATCTTACTTTGTAAATGTTGTTAGGTGAAGACAACTTCATGCCATTGGTCTCTATGAAGCAAAAGGGACGCAGAACTCCAGAGTCAACCTCTGATTTCAGATTTCTCATCACTGCTCGTACACTCATGGTCTGAATTTCAGAAAGTGTCAGACTGTTAGGACCAAAATAAAAATTCAATATGTAGATATCAGAATATAAGTTTTGAATTTAAAAAGTGTCTACAAACCCTCAGAGAGACCTTTGAAATGACCAGATGACACTAATTCAAAGGATTACACTCATATTTGAACCAGATAAATACCCACATCAGTTCAGAGGTATATATGTTGAGGGAATATCTGCTGAGGACCCAGATACACTAAATTCAAAGGCATTTGAATCCTTCTCAATAAATAATAATATTTTTTGCTGCTTACTGCTGGTGTATAGCTAGTTCAAAATATAAAAATAAGATGAATGAATATCACCTTGCCAGTTCCAGGTACACCATGAATATACAGACAACGCCCCAAGCATTGATGACCGCCAATAGCACCCTTTACAAATGTCTCGATCTCCTCCATTTCTCTGTCAAACAACTCTTTTTAAGTTACTAAACTAATGCAAGAAGAAAATATACACACAAAAAATACGTATTTGTTCTTGATTGCCCTGAGAATATCCTGCACTCGTCTATGCAATACAGCCTAATGTTGGTATGTATAACGTACAAGAAAGTATTAGGACAAAATTACAATAATAATTAACAAATAAAAAGAAGATGCACACTTGTTCCTGCAAGGAGGTGATGTGGGACGAGATGCAAGTGAAAGTGCAGCTGAAGCCTTCTCCAAGTTGGTCTGTTTACGGCGCTTGCGATTCTCTTGTGTTTTGCTTTCTGCAATTTTTGGAAGCCAGTACGCCCTTCCTTTGCGGGAATTCTAGGGCATCAAAAGACCACAAATCAGCTAGCAACCCATGTAAAGATAAAATTGTGAAATATTAAAAGGAATAGAAAAACATACAGCAGCTAACACTTTAGATCTGCTCCTGGTTGAAGAAGTACCCCTGAGTGATTTGTCATCATTGTCTGAATCTCCATCAGAATCCCCTTCGTAGTCACTTGACTCGTCGTTTTCAGCATAATCAGCATCACATGTACCATCTTCAATGTCTGGTAGTCGCTTGAAATTATGATAATTTACATCATACTCGTACTCACAGTAGAAAATGTCGTCTCCCTCATCACCGGCTCTCTGATATTCCTCAGGATTCATTACATAACAATGCCTGAGCACAGAATTTATCTGTACGTCCCCATAATCATTGGTACGGTATAGCTCCCTTCTCAGATTATGCGGCTGTCTCCCAGCTGCCGTCTCTTCTGGGGTTCTGTACCAGATACACCTCAGCCAGTAGGACCCGTCTACCTTTCTCCATATACTCTTGATACATGCTGCATGCAAATCACCCGAAAGCAACTTCTCCCTTGCAGTCCGTTTGATTTTCTTTCCCTCGGGAGGTTCTGGCCATACCACCTCTTTCCCATCCTTTTTGTCAGTGCAGAAACTACAAATCCAGTCACCTTCTGGAATCTTCTTCAGTGGTGGCTTGAGGCACCGTAGGTGAAAACCGCCAAGACAGTCATCACATTCAATCATGACCTTCGATTTCGATGAAGGTGTGAAGCAGACCCGGCACTCTTCCACATCTGGATCTTCCGAGTCTGACTCGATACTTCCCTGCTTCTTGACATAAATATCATCTCCTACCTGTTGCGAATATGATTGAAAGGAAGCAACATTTTATTTTTTTTCCGCTTCGCTGAAGAGTGAAATTTTAAGAGTCAAATAGGAGAGCAGGAGGGGCAATGAGTTGTGATGCAACCATAGCAGAATACCTTATTAAATCAATCAAAACAGTTATAGGTCCAGCAAATTTCAATCTTGTTAGTGTCAATGGAAGCTTTGAAATCAGCCAATTATTTGTCAGGTTCAAGTCAGGTTCGCATTTTTATCCAATATTTACAAATAAAGCGTAGATAGGTTGATCCAATTGTTATCCAGTATATCGTACTTGGATTAAAAATTGTCTAGATGGAATAAATACCTGAAATTGAACATCTCCATGAAGCACCTTCTTGTACTGAACTGTTGCTCTTTTTGGTCGCTTGGATTCGGACCGGATGGGAGTTACTGGGTCAGTGGTGGGAGATTCAAGCGAGAGACGGCGCTTAGCTTTTGTAGAAGACGGGATCGGCGTGGGCAGGGAAGACGGATTGTCATCGTCGGGCTTGGTGGGGCCCGGAGAGGTGAGAAGGCGGCCCGAGCGGCGGGGCCCGGTGAAGCCAGGTGTGGGAGGAGGGGTCGCCGCCAGAGAGGAATCGGATCGGAGGCGTGAGAGCTTTAATGGAGTTGTTCGTTCCATTGGGGGTTCAGTTCTTGGATCGAGTTCTTGGTGGGAACCAAGAACTTGGCAGTGAGGAGGGAGAAAGGGAGAGATTGCAAGGCGGGAAATTGAGAGGGAAGACGGAGGATTGCAACTGTGCGCGCGGGAAAGTATTCTACGACTTTCTACGCGCTAGGCAGCCGAGCGAAAATGAGAGAAGGAAAAGAGGAACTACGCTTCAAATTGAGGTTTTACTTTTACCGAAATGGAAGACTGAGGTTAAACAGTCGTGAGTATGTGCGGAGTAATTGTTCGATTGTCAGAAGCGAAGTTCAAAAATTATAATTATTCCGCTGTTATTTTACACGGTTTATTATTCTTATTATTTTATTAATAGTTATGATCAGAAATTCGGAATCGCAATCGGACTCGGACTCTTGGTCACAGGAGTCGAATCGGATGACTCGGAAAAAATCGGGTGACTCGGATTGAAAACTCGGATTTTTTTAAAAAAATCATATTTCATGCCTTAAAAATCAGAAAAAATATGAAAAAAAAATCAAAATAAATTATTTATTCAAAAATAAGTTAATAACTCAAATATTTGAAGAGAAAAAACCAACTATGATATAAAATAATATGACTTTAATTTTTTTCAAAAATAAAATAAAATAAATAAGTAGAGTTTTAATGATTTAATAACATATATTTACAAAAAATAATTTTTAAACTAATATAATTTCATTAAAACATCTTAACATATCAGTTAGAATCGTAGAGAACGAAATTATCATTTTTAATATGTTTTTCGATCGATTTTTGGGTCAATTATCATTTTATTATAAAATAATTTCGCTTCTGATTAATCTGGACCATCTGATCATATTTAAATGGAAAAAATAAAAAAAATGCAGAAATGAAGTTGTCCATTGGGGTCCCTTCCCCTTCTTCCTCTCTTTCCCGTTCCCAAATCGTTTCCTCCATCTTTTCCGACAGAGCACGAGAGAAAGATTAAATCCCCTCGTGAGCAGCCGCCATAGTGATTTTTCCGGCCACCTGACGTGATTTCTCCACCCTAGCAACCTTTTATCATGTTCACGTACCCCCCTTCACCTCTCTCCACAGATGAAAACCACCGTTAATGGTGCCCCAACCCGATTCCACTCCAAACCGCCAGAAATCGGATCGTCCTCCGCCCAGTCCGTTCCGAATCGTCCGAGTTGACTCGGACTCGGCCGAGTTTTTGAACCATGGTTATGATCATTAATAATATTCAATTAGATTTATATTAAGTGTATTGTTTATTTTACCCAATTTATTATCGTTTTATTGAGTGTTATAATTATTACTTATAAATTACAATAATAATATGATTATGACTGGATATTAAATGCATGTAATTTAAATTGGATATTAAATGAATATGAACACGAATAATATTTGAATTTTTTAAAAAAAATATATACAGAGATTATTATATGCAACCAATCGTGTAGTAATTGTTTTTAATAAATTAATGTTTACAAATAATACCACATGCTAGTAACAAATCAACACCCATGTAATATAAATGTATTCGATCTAATGGTAAAGAACATAGTTCTTTCGTAAATATCTTTGTTAGTAATGCCGAAAAATTTAAAAATAATATTAAATTAATATAATATATTAAAAATAATATCAATATCATAATATTTTTTTAAATAGTATCACAAGATCGGAATCTGGGATTCCGAATCCAAGATCGGAAGCCTGAATTTCGACCTTAGCTAAGATCGGAATCCATGATTCCGATCTTAAAATGCCTTTAAAATTTCACCATACTTCCTATCGTTTCTCTTTTGGTCCTTTAAAATAGTAAAGGTTAGATAGTCTATGGCAACGTAAAGACAAGTTATATCATATGGCGAGTAGTCAATTGAAAATACGAAATAAGAATGTAGCATGTGAGTTTGATGCTATAGTAAAATTGTAAGTATTTTATTGTCTCCGTATCTGCCAGTTGTATTTAATCGCAAATTAGCTGTATCGGTATTCGGTAAGCATATGCATATCTGCATATGTAAATAAAAAATGTAAAATATTTGATTCATTTGTGCTATACTTCTGAGCCCTGCATACCTCAATTGATTTTTTTTTTTTGGGTGTGTGTTGATCCTATTGGGGCTGTTTGGATCGCTTAGGAATTTGAGGAATTTGGAGAAGTTGCAATTCTTAGGAATAAATTTATTGGGAAGTGTGTAATTTTATGAAGAGTTTGAATTGTTTATAATAAATTTATGGTAGGAAGATGAAATTCTCCAAATTCCATGGAGAATCCAAACAGACCCATTGATTATTTGATTGTAAGCTCTTCCAACGATAAGTAGATAGTAATTAGATAAATTGAACATAATTAGTTAAGATGAGAGATCAATTCCCATGATTCCCTTTTTATAATTTGTAGAAGTGTAAACGATTGATCTATTTTTTAATTTAAAATAATACATCCATTAAAAAAAAACTTAGAAGACAATAGATATACAATAAGCCAAAAGACCAATGACATAATTTGATTTATTTACATCATTCACTCTTTGGCCTTGTGATCATGTACAAAACAAATTCACATTTATGATATCATAATTTTACAATCGAACTTATTTTTTCCCCCGAACATAACAATCAGCAATTCTAGAGCAATTAAAAGGTGAAACTATCTAACTGGCTGATACGGTGGTGCTGACGGTGAGTGAGTCTGGCAACGCAGAGGTCAGAGATGCCTTGTATAGGTTTTTTTTTTTTTTTTTTTTTTTTGATAAACGATGCCTTGTATATGCTCAGCGACTTGCCTTGCTTCGCTCTATTGTGCAAAAAACTTGTTACCCAATACCAATATTGGTCTTGTACTGATTTTTGTGACGTAGCCTCTGGAACCAGACTTGAAGGTGTTTACTGTTTACATCTTTGATGCTTAGAAGTTTAAGTTAGAACTTAGAACTGTTTCCTCAGTTTCCATCTCTCTTGTTTCATCGAACTCGGTATCTTTTAAAAAAAAAGGAGCAATTGACAGGGTTACTGTGATATTTTTATTATTCTGATTTTAAAAAAATAAGTCAAAGATTTTGTTTTTGTGCTGACCTTATAATAACCCGCAGGATACTGTGACGAAAATGAACACATTGAAAGAGTAATAACATATTTAAAATTTTGAATCAGTAAGAGATCTAGGAAAAATTTTTATCAATGACAAAAATGTCCCTGGCAATTTTAAAAAAGACAAAAGAGCCTCTGAAATTTTAAAAAGAGCACAACAATAGCGGTAATTGGACTGCCGTAATATCTCAGGCCTATAACGGTATTGCTATTACCGCTATAGGCCCCTATAGCGGCAATAGCAATGCCGCTATAGGCCTTTTTTTCTTTTCGGACTGACGGACTGATATAAAGGTAGAGAAAGGAAATGCTTTTTTTTTTTTTTGGATTGTTCCTCTATAGCGGCAAACCCTTTACCGCTATAGTTGTTTGGTTGATGAAGACAGTATACTGCGCGCATAGACGGAGAACAACTACGTGTTCTTCACCAATCAGACACGTAGAAGGGACCAAACACTCACGTAGATTAATTATACATTTTTTTCCCAAATTGCAAACCAAATTTAAACGCCTTCGACGTCTAGTAAAAAAAAAAATCTAAATTTTCTGGAGACCAACAAGCATAATTTGCAAGTTTATCCAAAATAGAGAAATAATTATGGGTCCGACGCCAGTAACAGTAAGATCTTTTTTTGTATTAGAATTAATGTAATGTAATCTGCCAGCATCGTCAGGATGTCTATAATTCAATGTACACTTAAAGTCTTTATATTTTCATATTAAATTAATTATGCCTATTAAAAAAAAAATAGAATGATCGACAAATAGATGTATTTTGACACTTTGTTTGGGCAAAGGATAGAGAAAAAAAAAGGAAAGTAGAGTTTTTTTTTGGGGGGGGGGGGGGGCTAAAAGAGAGAAAAGTGGAAATTTTATAAATCGTTTTTTATTTCAATATTTAATAGAAAAAATAAGGTTAACAGGTGTTTCTATTTTAACTTCGATCTCCCAAAGCTTATGTCGCATATCTTGAAAATTATAATTTTTCATTAACTTTTTCTAAATTTTAAACAGCGTAAAAAGAATGAACATCGCATATATCGATGCCACGTTAAACAAATACGACGTTCTATTTTATTGATTTGATCGAGCACCTTAACTATAAGAAAATACAAATTCCAGTAAAGAAGGGACACGAATTTAGTGACGTAAAAAATAATTTATCACTTAGATCATCAACTCAGTGTGATTGGTGGACCAAGCTTTTTAATTTAATTTATGATCCGCTGCTCGGTTGGATTTTGCCATTTTGTTTTTTTTAACAGGCATTAATGTTAGAAATGAGAAATGATGAAATTAACGTGGCGCCGTGTACCGGTGTACGAGATCTATTGTCTGCTTGGCATTAATGTATTATATAATTTTTTTTGAAGATAATGTATCATATAATTTTGAATTAATTAGTGAATGTCGATTCAATTTAGGATTGATCGATGCAAACCAAATAGATACTACACGTTATGTTTTACCTCTACTAATTTAGTTGCGAGAAATATTAGCCAGTTTTGGGAATACAAGTATACAACCTTTGATACTCTATTTTCTAAAAGAACTGGCATTCTAGACCAGTTCGTTTTTCCTTTCTAAATAAGATCAAATTAATAAGCACCTGAAATGATCAAAATTATAACGTGGATATCAACAAATTTGTTACGTCTTTTCTTAAAAAAAAATTGAACAAACAATTTGCAACGATAAAATGAAATATGTTCAATTAAGATAGAATCTGCAATACAATTAGAAATATTAATTGTTGCTTATAAATTTACATCGAGTACTGTTATTACGTCAATTACTTTTATCATCTTACATATTTAACCTCTAATTACTCCATATTTCGATATGAGATACAATAATATTTTGAACTTTTAATATAATCCTGATAATTATAAAAAAAAATCTAAACCTTTCTATTCAAATACTTTATCTACTTTCTGTACCTCGCTTCACTAACAAACATTAACGCATTAAAATTGAATTAATTACCTAAAATTTGGTGATAATAACTGATGTTACTGTTAGAGATATGTCCTAAAAGCCAATTCATTAGGCTACTTCTATAGTTTATGTTATTGGTGATTTCAGATCATTTGTTCTTTGATTTACTCGTTGACAGTTCATTCAGGTTGAGGATCTGAATTATAGATCACTGTTATTCATTTAGTAGTAAACGACAACGATAAATCTAAAAGTCCATAATCTTGATAATTAACAAAGAACATTAATTATCAATAAGATTAGTATGCAGATTAAGTGATGATTAAGTTCTATAAATCATAGGTTAGGAGTAACCAACTTAATTGCATATGTATATGTTATAGAACATAGTACAGGACTGGACCCCACGAAATAAATATATGGATTGTGTTGCGTGTCATTATTTATTTCGTTATGATTTTGGTTCTAAGTTTGAGATGATTATCTTTTCCACATGAGGATAGATGCTATAAATCATGTCTACCGCTGATTCCTGATAAAGGCTGCTATACGGACTTAATTTAAGTATTCTTGAATCGTGCGGGGAAAAACTAATTATCAAGAAAACCGTATGTCCCTCATTAATTCACTTAGTGAGTGACGATATCTGTTTGGGCCCCTTGATGGAGATAGATTGTTTGCTAGCAACTGATACAATTATCTCTAGATCAAGAAACGTATAATCTGCAAGAATGACACGTTCCTATCTTGGATTATACGATGATATCGTGTGACATAAGAATCAAAATAGAGAAACTAATTATTCTCTCATACAGGATTGAAATATTGTAGCAGTACACTATTTATGTGAATTGGGAGTCATAACGTGTTGCTAGATACCGCTTATGATTATTGGAATTAAATAGCGATTTAATTTCATGTCCAACATAGCATAAATCCTCAAAGGGTCACACATAATAAGGTGTTTAACCACACGTGCATTAATTATTTATTTGCAACAATTGGTTTTGCAAAATATGATAAGTTGATTAATTAATCGTATACCGTTATGGAACGTTATGATTAATTAAGTCAAATAGATCGTATCGAAATAATTAAATGCATTGTCTAATTCTATATTAATTATTAAATAGTTAATAATTAATAATAATCAACACATTTAATAAATTGAGCAAATTGGGCCTTAAATTAATTGGTTGATTTAATGCCTAAAGGAAGGTGTAATAAAATGGAAGGTTATTGGGCTCAACTTGGCTTGAGGCCCAACCCACAATAGAGGTAGGTAGGTGCGGCTACATGAGGGCATTTTGGTCCTCCAAAATTTGGATGAAGAGCTAGGGCTTGAGGTCTATTTAAAGGGGTGTTCTTTGGGAGCAAACCCTAGCCTCCACACACCTCTCTCTCTCCTTCTCTCTTTGGCCGCACCTCTCAAGAGGAAAAAGAAAATTTCAGAATTTTCTATTCCTCTTCCTCTCTTCCACACACCACCTAGCTCATGTGTTGAGCAAGCTTTTCCACCAAATTAATTGGAGAATTAACTAGAAAGGGAAAGCTTTGGAATTAGGCACAATTCTCTCAATTACTAGCATAATTGATTAGAGAAGGTGGTTAATTCCTTAGTGGACTCGAGGAGCACGGCGTGGAGGTTCTTGGAGAGCACGCCACCGACACCAACGCATTGGAACGAGCCTCTTGGTTGCGATACCAAGAGAGGTAGACTTCCAATCCCTTTTTCTCGTGTGTTTGAATAGCTTGTGTACTAGATCTAGTGTGTGCCTTGTTTTGCTTGGTTAATTAATTGGTAATTAGCTTAAAATTAAAATTAGCACACTTTCTAACAGTGGTATCAGAGCCTTAGTCGTACTTAAGCTATTTTAAACACTTAATTAAGAGAAATTGGCTAATTAATGGATTAGTAGAGATGATGCGTTTGTTTGCTGTCTGGAAATGGTATTTTCTGTGTTATTTCGCATTTTTCTCTGTGATATGTCCTCTGGAAGATCTTTCCATCTACATGAAAGTTGTAGATCTGTGGATTGTGATTCTTTTGGCGTTGGATTCACATTTTTCTGAATTAGTGTAGATTTACTGTGAATAAAATGGCGACAGTGCGCAGAACCAGTTTCTGCTTGCACTGTCCTGTTTGAATGGCTTGAAAGATTTATATTTTGAATATAAGTACCAGTGTTCTATGGCTAGAAATAAAGAGGACTTGAAGCTCTTTCTGAGCATGTAAAATTTGTTGCATGACTCGGATTAATTTGTGGGTTTTCAAGTATGAAAAGGAAGATCTTGTCAGATCCAGTTTATTGAGCAAATCGATTGTTCTAATAAACTGTACCAACTGAGAACTCCTTTAAAAATTATGTTTAAATGGAGTTGTTCTATTTTGAGTTAGGATTCCAGAAAAATTAATTTCATAATTTTTCGTGGATGTTTGGACCTTCAACTAGGTTAAAACCTTTCGATTGACAGTCTGTTCCAGTACAGAATTTGTTGATTGTTTAGGCTGTAACTTAATATTATTGAACTGAACTTGGTTATTTTCTTTTCATGAATGGATATCCTGTAGTCTAAACAAGTTTTTCTATGTATATTGTATATATAAAAACTGGATAGAAGGTGGTCTAACAGACCAAATGGTTGAGAGGATAATCTGAAAATCTCATAACGGTGTTTCGTGCACTTGTAAGAGATTTGTCTTTTTTATTCTCCCAGATGGTTTAAGATCTCTTCTTGAAATTTTTACTGGTAGTCACAATTATGATAAGGAGCTTGAGTAATTTATTTGAGAATTTTTGGAGACCGAAAACTGTTGTTTTTGTTGGATTCCATTAGTTACGTTTTTTGGTAAATTACTGTTTTTCTAAGTATTCAAACTAGTTGAAATTAATTAGAAAACTCCTTGTTTGATCTCCTTTCTGTTATGGGATGTTGAAAGAACTTTCTAAATGAATTTAAACAAGGTTGGTTGTTTAAAATTGAGGATTTGTACACGGAATTTACTTATAGCAAACGATACGCAAAGATGCTTGAAAATCGTTAATTGGAAACAAAGTTCTTGTATGTGCTAACTTTGTTTTGTAGGTGGATAGTGGGTTTAGTATGGCTCAAGACTCAATGCCTTGTGGTTGTAAATGAATGCATGTGTGAATGTTTGTAATGCGGCCTTTGGTGCCATTAATTAATTTTGATTAATTTTTGATGTAACTTGTGAGGCTTGCATGCCCCTAAGGATAGGAAGGGAATAGGATGTTTTCACATGTATTTTGTAGCTTTATTTTATATAGGATTTAGATCCTTATAGAATTTAGTGGGAGGGCATGGAGTAGATTAGTTTTGCATCATGGAGGATGTGGCGAAACTAATGCAAGCGGGAGCCATACAAACCCACAACTATGAGATGCTTGTATGAATGCTTGTGTTAGGTTAGGTATGGGTGTATGATTACACGACCACCAAACAAAGCGTCATATGAATTGTTTGTCCCAAGCTAAAAAGAATTAAGTCTAAACAAAATTCACTCTCCTTCTTTCTATCCCCTTCTTACGTAGTATGATCGGTCATTGATGTATTCTCGCCGACGCGGGACATCGTGATCCATCATCCGTGTCGGGGTGTAAATCGGATTTACTAGGAGCAAATAGAAAGAAGTGACTTAACAATGATTCAAATCGGATTGGTCATTGGAGTGAAGTTCGTTAATCGAACCAAGAATCATAGGAACGTATGATTGGTTGGAGAACCTATTTCACATTTGTTGGTGCAATGTTCTGCCGACGCCGTCGTTGCATTAACAAGTTGTGGGAGTCTTGGAAATTCACTACATTTAGGGACATAATATAATGTAGTGGAAGTTTTACTTAGTTAAAACAAATTTTAAAGCATAAACTAATTGACCTTAAAACTTATGTATTGTTGTAGATGTCTTCCTCATCTTTTACGCTACGTTCTCTTGTTGAGAGAGAGAAGCTCGCTTTTAACGGTGCCAATTTCTTGGATTGGCATCGCAACCTAAGGCTAGCCTTTAGGTATGAGAAAAGAGAGTATCTCCTCACCACTCCCATGCCATCGGCTCCAAAGGCAACCGCTTCCCAAGAGGAAAAGGATGCCTTTGCGAAGCATGAAAACGAGGACATGGAGATGTCCGTCGTGATGGTGGCAACCATGGAAGCGGAACTCCAAAAGGAGTTCATGGATAGTGGCTATGGAGTGTTCGCCATGATCACTCGCCTATCCAACATGTTCCAAACAAAGGCCCGCACCGAAAGGGCCCGTCTCATCAAGGCCGTCGCCAACACTCGCTTGGCCGAAGGTCATGATGTCGGGCCACACGTCATGAAGATGGCGGGGTTGTTTCGGCAGCTTGAGAAGCTTGATACGCCCTTCCCTTCGGGGGCGATACAAGACTTCATTCTCAATTCTCTCCCTCCAAGCTTCACCGGTTTCGTTGTGAACTACCGGATGAACGGCATGGACAAGAGCATGGATGACATCCAAAACATGCTCATTGAGACGGAGGAGAGTCTCAAGAAAGAGAAGGGCCCCAAGGATGTTCTTGCGGTGAGTGGGAAAAGCAAGAAGATAAGAAAGCGTGGCCGCAAAGGCAAAGGCAAAGGCCCGGTGACGCCCCAAGGTCCGGCCAAGGGTGCTCCCGTGGGTTCTAAGAAAAAGAAGAACCCGGCCTCTTCCGAGACCGTTTGCTACTACTGTAGCAACAAGGGCCATTGGAAGAGAAACTGCCCAAGGTACCTAGCTGACAAGAAGGCGGGAACTGTCCAACCTTCTACCTCAGGTATATTTGTCATCGAAACCCTTCTCGCTACTTCTCACACAGATTGGGTATTTGATACTGGTTCGTGTGCTCACATTTGTCGAAATGTGCAGGTACTAAAGAATAGAAGACGGCTCGAGAAAGGCGAAGTTCAACTCCGCGTCGGTAACGGCACGTGCGTCTCCGCTATGGCCGTTGGGAGCGTGGAACTAACTTTGCCTAATGGTTTTGTATTGGAACTCAAGGATGTTTTTGTAGTTCCATGTATCACTCGAAACATTGTATCCGTTTCTTGTTTGGATTTGGATGGTTATGATGTTGTAATAAAGAACAAGTGCTTGACTTTGTTTCGAAATGAAGTTCGTTTTTGTGATGCACATTTATTGAATGGTCTTTATGTGCTCGATTCGAATGGATTTGTTTTGAGTGTTGAAAATGACAAAAGGAAACGTAAGGTTTCACATGAGAATGCGACTTTAATGTGGCATTGCCGCTTAGGTCATATCAACGAGAAACGCATCAAGAGACTACAATCCGTTGGTCTCTTGGATCAATTCGCCTTCGAGCCAATTGACACTTGCGAATCTTGTTTGATGGGAAAAATGACCAAAGCGCCTTTCCCCAACAAAGGGATAAGGGCAAATGGATTGTTAGATCTCATACATACCGATGTATGTGGACCTATGAGTATTTGTGCACGTGGAGGTTTCTCATACTTCGTCACGTTCACTGACGATTATAGTAGATACGGGTATATCTACTTGATGCGTCATAAATCTGAAACCTTTGACAAGTTCAAAGAGTTTAAGAGTGAAGTTGAGAACCAACTTGATCGAAAGATCAAGGCCTTACGATCCGATAGAGGTGGTGAGTACTTGAGCCATGAATTTGGCAATTATCTAAAGGAGTGTGGAATCGTTCCACAACTCACTCCACCAGGAACACCACAATGGAATGGTGTGTCCGAAAGGAGGAATCGAACTTTGCTAGACATGGTTCGATCGATGATGAGCCAAACTAATTTGCCTATGTCCTTTTGGGGTTATGCAATTGAAACCGCAGCTTTTACTTTGAACCGTGTTCCATCAAAGTCCGTTGAGAAAACACCCTATGAGCTATGGTTTGGTTCGAAACCTAGCATGATGTTTCTCAAGATTTGGGGTTGTGAAGCTTATGTGAAAAGGCTAGTGAGCGATAAGCTTGAACCCAAATCGGACAAATGTCTTTTCGTAGGATACCCTAAGGAAACAAAGGGTTACTACTTCTATAACCGTGTCGAGAACAAAATAGTTGTTGCACGACATGAGGAATTCTTGGAAAAGGAGTTTATCTCAAGAAGAAGTAGTGGGAGCAACGTGGTTATTGAAGAAATTCAAGAACCGCAACAACAAAACATACCTCAAGTAGGTAATGTAGTTGTTCCAAATATAGTGCCAAATGAGGTTGCACCGAACGAGATTGTAGTCGAACCCATTCCTCAAGTTGTTGTGGAAGAAGAGGTTCAAGAACAAGCTCCCTCAAATGAATACTCAAACATATCGCGTGTCGATAGTGTTGAGGACGCACCTATACTTGAAGTTCAAGAACAAAGCCCACAAACCGTTGTAGAGCAAGTTCAAGAACCTCAAGCATCTACCCTACGAAGATCGGCAAGGCCAAATCGTCCACCTATAAGATATTTAGGTTTGCACGACGTTCTCGTCATGGAGAACGATGAGCCTTTGACCATTAATGACATGAAAAGAAAACCAGACTCCAAGGAATGGCTTAAGGCCATGGAATCCGAAATGCAATCCATGTATGACAACAAGGTATGGACCTTGGTTGATCTTCCCAACGGAGTAAAACCCGTTGAGAACAAATGGATCTTTAAAAGAAAGGTCGACATGGATGGCAACTTGACCATTTACAAAGCACGACTCGTAGCGAAAGGTTACAAACAAGTTCATGGTATTGACTATGAAGAAACCTTCTCGCCCGTCGTTATGTTCAAGTCAATTCGGATCATGTTAGCAATTGCCGCATTTTATGATTATGAAATATGGCAAATGGATGTCAAAACCGCCTTCCTAAATGGAAATTTGGAAGAGGATGTGTATATGGCACAACCCGAGTGTTTTGTGGATCCAAAGAATGCTAACAAGGTATGCAAACTTCAAAGGTCCATTTATGGATTGAAGCAAGCATCGAGGAGTTGGAACAAACGTTTTGATGAAGAAGTCAAGAAATTGAACTTCGTTCAAAGCGAAAAGGAACCTTGTGTTTACAAGAGGATCAGTGGGAGCGTGGTTGTGTTTCTTGTTCTATATGTTGATGATATCCTCTTGATCGGGAATGATATCCCCGAATTGAATGCAGTTAAGGATTCATTGAAGAAGGTGTTCTCAATGAAAGATTTGGGCGAAGCCGCCTATATCCTAGGAATCAAGATCTATAGAGATAGATCGAGAAGGATGTTAGGCTTGAGCCAAGATGCATATATTGACAAAGTGTTGAACAAACACAACATGGCAAATTCCAAAAAGGGATTCTTGCCTATGTCACATGGCATTTTCTTGAGCAAGTCTCAAAGTCCGACCAATGATACAGATCGGGATTACATGAAGAAATTCCAGTATCCATCTGTGGTCGGATCGATTATGTATGCCATGCTATGCACTCGTCCTGATGTGGCACATCCGATTAGCGTGACTAGTCGATTCCAAGCCAATCCTGGCATGGCACATTGGACTGCAGTCAAGAATATCCTCAAATATCTCAAGAGAACAAAGGATAGCATTCTCGTATATGGTGGAGACCAAGAGCTCGTTGTAAGTGGTTACACCGATGCTAGTTTCCAAACCGATCGAGATGACTCAAAATCACAGTCCGGCTTCGTATTTCTGCTCAATGGTGGTGCCGTAAGTTGGAAGAGTTCCAAGCAAGATACTACGGCCGATTCCGTCACCGAAGCAGAATACTTAGCGGCTGGTGAAGCAGCGAAAGAAGGTGTATGGATCAAGGAGTTCTTGACCGAGCTAGAGGTGGTTCCAAGCATCTCAGGTCCAGTGGATATTTACTGCGACAACACGGGAGCCATAGCTCAGTCCAAGGAGCCTAGGTCTCACCAAAAGACTAGGCACATTATACGACGATTCCATCTCATCCGTCAGTTGATCAATGATGGATGGGTCAAGGTCAAGAAGGTGGACGGTGCCGCGAACACAGCGGACCCTCTGACAAAGCCTTTATCTCGAGCCGCACATGAGTTGCACGTTGCATCCATGGGGATTAGGCGTATGCCTGAGTGGCTTTGAGTTGTATCTTTTATTACTAGGCTTTAGTATGAGACATGTATATTTTGGATATTACATTGAGTACTATGCACTTGCTAGAAGTCACTATTGATTGACTCTAGGCCAAGTGGGAGATTGTTAGAGATATGTCCTAAAAGCCAATTCATTAGGCTACTTCTATAGTTTATGTTATTGGTGATTTCAGATCATTTGTTCTTTGATTTACTCGTTGACAGTTCATTCAGGTTGAGGATCTGAATTATAGATCACTGTTATTCATTTAGTAGTAAATGACAACGATAAATCTAAAAGTCCATAATCTTGATAATTAACAAAGAACATTAATTATCAATAAGATTAGTATGCAGATTAAGTGATGATTAAGTTCTATAAATCATAGGTTAGGAGTAACCAACTTAATTGCATATGTATATGTTATAGAACATAGTACAGGACTGGACCCCACGAAATAAATATATGGATTGTGTTGCGTGTCATTATTTATTTCGTTATGATTTTGGTTCTAAGTTTGAGATGATTATCTTTTCCACATGAGGATAGATGCTATAAATCATGTCTACCGCTGATTCCTGATAAAGGCTGCTATACGGACTTAATTTAAGTATTCTTGAATCGTGCGGGGAAAAGCTAATTATCAAGAAAACCGTATGTCCCTCATTAATTCACTTAGTGAGTGACGATATCTGTTTGGGCCCCTTGATGGAGATAGATTGTTTGCTAGCAACTGATACAATTATCTCTAGATCAAGAAACGTATAATCTGCAAGAATGACACGTTCCTATCTTGGATTATACGATGATATCGTGTGACATAAGAATCAAAATAGAGAAACTAATTATTCTCTCATACAGGATTGAAATATTGTAGCAGTACACTATTTATGTGAATTGGGAGTCATAACGTGTTGCTAGATACCGCTTATGATTATTGGAATTAAATAGCGATTTAATTTCATGTCCAACATAGCATAAATCCTCAAAGGGTCACACATAATAAGGTGTTTAACCACACGTGCATTAATTATTTATTTGCAACAATTGGTTTTGCAAAATATGATAAGTTGATTAATTAATCGTATACCGTTATGGAACGTTATGATTAATTAAGTCAAATAGATCGTATCGAAATAATTAAATGCATTGTCTAATTCTATATTAATTATTAAATAGTTAATAATTAATAATAATCAACACATTTAATAAATTGAGCAAATTGGGCCTTAAATTAATTGGTTGATTTAATGCCTAAAGGAAGGTGTAATAAAATGGAAGGTTATTGGGCTCAACTTGGCTTGAGGCCCAACCCACAATAGAGGTAGGTAGGTGCGGCTACATGAGGGCATTTTGGTCCTCCAAAATTTGGATGAAGAGCTAGGGCTTGAGGTCTATTTAAAGGGGTGTTCTTTGGGAGCAAACCCTAGCCTCCACACACCTCTCTCTCTCCTTCTCTCTTTGGCCGCACCTCTCAAGAGGAAAAAGAAAATTTCAGAATTTTCTATTCCTCTTCCTCTCTTCCACACACCACCTAGCTCATGTGTTGAGCAAGCTTTTCCACCAAATTAATTGGAGAATTAACTAGAAAGGGAAAGCTTTGGAATTAGGCACAATTCTCTCAATTACTAGCATAATTGATTAGAGAAGGTGGTTAATTCCTTAGTGGACTCGAGGAGCACGGCGTGGAGGTTCTTGGAGAGCACGCCACCGACACCAACGCATTGGAACGAGCCTCTTGGTTGCGATACCAAGAGAGGTAGACTTCCAATCCCTTTTTCTCGTGTGTTTGAATAGCTTGTGTACTAGATCTAGTGTGTGCCTTGTTTTGCTTGGTTAATTAATTGGTAATTAGCTTAAAATTAAAATTAGCACACTTTCTAACAGTTACCATTTTAACACACGGCAAAGTAGTTATTATTATTGTTTTTTTTTTCCGAAGAACATGGAACAGAGGAATTAGGTGGAAACCATTAGTGTAACCTTTTCACTGATTTGTTTGCCTTTAAGGGGATTTTTAGTTTGAATTAGAAAAAGAAAATCACTTGCAATTATTACGACGGTTAGCAGTTAGCACCGATCAGAATCAGTTGTAAAGTTGTTTATTTTCAAGGTTTTGCGATAACCTTTCTCTAATAATAATTGCGTATGGCGCCAAATCTCGAAATCAATCAATTGCCGAAAAAAATGAAACAAAAATGCGGTTTGTTACAACTTCGGAATTGGAAGATTCCTCTGGCAAGTCGCAACAAACGGCCGTCAGATGGGATTAGTAAATGCCTCCAGTTCTGTAAAACTGGACAACTCCAGTTTTCTAGCACCTTCTATTAAACAGAACGCTTATATAATATAAAATAAAAATAAAATAAAAAATTACCTCATAATTAGAAGAGCTAATTACAATTAGCCCAGAGCACCAAGGGTTTTGATTGATCGTTACGAGCCGTAATAGACAAGAATAAACAGTCGGTAAAAAAAATTGACGAAGGGAATTAATCGGGACACGCCCGGTTGCTCATTCATTCCCATTGAAATGACCAAAATATCCTCTCTCCAGTGCTAGTCTTCTGTGAAAAAATAGTATGCGAGCGGGTATTTTGGTCCTTTTGAGAGTGAATGAGAAACAGAGGTGTGCCTGAGCGATTCCCATCGATGAATTGATCCCGATTCCCGTGTAATAAAATTTACAAGGTAGTTGGGTAAAATTTAAAAATATCAAACTGGCTGGCTAGGGTTTTAGTTTAGTCCGAATGCACATTTCCCTTTTTACCCCTCTGTCCTTCCATTCTACGGCGGTGCAGCTCATTTGCCACCCGCTCCATCCTTCCTTCGTCTCTCTTCCTTCGACTAAACCTAAGCTTTCAATGTCGCAAGCTCAGGACCTCTCTCCTAGCTCCGAGGAGACCATGTCGTCGTCGTCGTCGGCGGCGGCGGCGACCAATGGCGCCGTCCAGAACCCGTCGACCTCGCTCTACGTCGGAGACCTCGACGAGAGCGTCACCGACTCCAACCTGTTTGATATCTTCTCTGAGGTGGGTCAGGTCGTGTCAGTGCGAGTCTGTCGTGACGTCAGCTCTCGCAAGTCTCTCGGATATGCCTACGTCAACTTCAGCGATGCTTCCGATGGTAAGGTTTTCTTCCTTCTTTTTCTTTTGGAGTTCGCAATGGCGTTGTTGTTCTCGCGTTTTAACATTTCATTTCAAAGCGGTTCTTGAAAACTTTTAAAGTTTTTCTTTTGATGTTTTCTGCTAGTGTTTGGAGCTATTCAGGTTAAAGATTTCAGATGTAGGCGTATTTTAATAGAAATTTTTGAATGGTGTGAAGCGTACATCAGTCTAGATCCGCGGAACTATCTATTATCGTAATTTTTTTATACCTGAAGTGTGAAATAAGTGTAATGCCAAATCTGGAAGTAAAATGCTACATTTACTCATTTCTTGTTCACTGATTTGGAACAAGGAAAATTATTTATACGCACAAATTCGCTGTGTTAGTTCTCTCTTGAGCGTTCTGACTCCATTTTCAGTTTATCTGCTCATGATTATGCTTTTACTCAGAGAAGTGCATTATTATGGAATCATCCCTGCAGATAGCTCTAAAAGCATTCTATTTCGGTAAAAGAGATAATAAAGTCATTAATTGTTTTTTCACACGGGTCATATCCTTAGAACTTATTAGAACTTTTCATAAGTAAGATTAATTAGCATTTCAAAATAAACTGTAGTTCTCCATTGCTCTGGGGGTATTTTCTTGCTATTATCTTTCAACTATTCCCAGATCTTTGCGTTCTTTTGGGGTTAAAACCATTTATACTTTCTACAGCTGCTAAAGCTCTGGAGTATCTCAACTTCATTCCTATAAATGGAAAGCCAATCCGAGTGATGCACTCTAACCGAGATCCTTCCTCTCGTCAGATCAGTGAGGCCAACTTATTTGTTAAGGTACACTTTTCCCTTATTTCTTTTTTGCTTAGTTTTCCTCTGCAAAATAACCCTATCTTTGTTGTATTTGCAAGCGACACACCAACTTATCTCAAATTCACAATCAAAGTATAATACCTTTTGGATTTTTCGGAGATAAAAATGACTCGATCATTAAATCCAAGGTTACTCGAGCAGAATCAACTGAACTGCCCCTAAAGCCATCATTTACTAAATGGATTTGTTCTCACAACATTGTTATCTGGCATATCAAATTTGTTTTGCATTATATTATTTTTCTTTCTTGTGGGCGTCAAAAAAATAAAGTTGGATCAGTACAGCTGGGTTCAAATTATATTAGAATGTACTTGCACTATACTACCACAATTAGCTAAATGGTGGTGTGCTAGTTGCATATTCCTATTGTTGGATTTCAGTCCTAAATAATAGAAAGTGGTGAATTTATACGGGCCTGGGATAAATGTTTAGTGTTCTTTTTGAAAAGGGCTTTTGCTATGTAATTCCCTTTACGGAACTAAAACCAATGTTAGTTGATTTTGTGCTTGCATAGCCTAAACCTGAATGATTGTCTTCTTTTCAGAATCTGGACAAGTCAATTACCAACTTACTACTGCATAAGGCATTTGCTCCATACGGTGCCATTCTCTCATGTAAGGTTGCTACTGATCCAACTGGCCAATCCAAAGGTTATGGCTTTGTCCAGTTTGACTCTGTTGAATCAGCCAAGAATGCCATAAAGAGCCTTAACGGGACCCTCTTAGATGGAAAGAGAATTTTTGTGGGCCCCTTTGTTGCAAAGGAGGATCGGGAAAGCAGCTCATCCCCTCCAGGCAGCAATAAATTCAACAATGTGTTTGTCAAGAATCTCTCAGAACAAACAACTGAAAATGACCTGATTGATGTTTTTGGTAAATTTGGTAAAATTACTAGCGCCATTGTGATGAGAGAAGTTGATGGTAAATCAAAGTGTTTTGGGTTTGTGAATTTTGAGGACCCTGATGATGCTTTGGCAGCAGTAGAGGGGTTGAATAGGAAAATATTTGATGAGAAAGAATGGTTTGTGGGGAAAGCAATGAAAAAATCTGAGAGGGAGAGGGAGATGAAGAGATTCGAGAGGGGTGTGCCTGAGGGCAATGGTACCTACACGAATCAAAATCACTATCACAATAATAACCAGAATCAGTTGAACAATAACTTGTATCTGAAGAATTTGGAAGAGAATGTTACAGATGATGACTTGAAGGAGCTCTTTTCAGTGTTTGGTACAGTCACATCTGCTAAGGTCAGTCTGGTTTTTCCCTGCTTGATTTCTTGATTGGTTTGTGGATGTGAATAGTATGTTAGTTCAATTTATTCTTCTGCATTTCTGAAGCCTATTTTACCTGGCAGGTTATGCGGGAACCAAATGGTCGTAGCAAAGGAGTTGGTTTTGTTGCTTTTGAATCTCAGAATGTTGCCTCTAAAGCAGTGAGCTTAATTTTCTTTCTAATTTAGTAGCTTTGAAAATTCTTATTTTCTTAAGAATAGTTATTGGTGTTGCATTATTAAATGATTTCTTCTTGTTTCTAGCTTGAAGAGATGAATCGCAAGCTTATTGGGAGCAGGCCTCTGTATGTCGCATATGCACAGAGAAAGGAAGACAGGAGAGCAAAGCTTCAGGTTACCTTTGCCTATGTTTTCTCAAAGATCCTCTAAGACTTAACATCTTTATATGTAATTTCTTTCCGCGAAAGAAAATATTTCATATGCTATTAAATGTGCTTGTCAGGAACAGTATGCAATGATGCCTCAAATGCCGATGACTCCTCATGCAGTTGGCCAACGGATGCCAATATACCCGCACAGTATGGGACAGCCATTTTTTTATGGCCCCCCACCCCCATTTATTGCTCCGCAGGTAAACCTGTTTTATTGTTATCATTTATTGTTTTTGTTCTTATCACTGCTGTATCAAATATTATTGTTTTAAATATACTAGTTGTCACTTTATTGGTACGTACAAGCTATTGTTCCATCTTCCCGATAAATTAGTTGGACCAGTTGATCATAATCATGTTTGTTACCCTGATATATGAGACATATGCATTAGATTTTGCTGCTTGCAATCACATAAATAACTAAAATGGGGGATTTAACTTGATAATTTGTACATCAACACAAATTATTAAAATAGATGAACAAATAATTTCATTGACTAAACATACAAGTTCATATGGTCTGCTATTGAGCCGCTATAATGAATCCTTGCGTACCAACCATATATCTGAGACCCTATCTGGTTCCATGTATTGAGGTCCTGTGATACCTGTAATTAACATCGTTTTTTCTCTTTCTTCTTGGATTTAACTTTATTACTTGCAGCTTACTAATTATGCCTAACTGACATTTTTTGCCTTTTCGGATTCAACTTTATTACTAGCAGTTTACTAATTATGCCTATCTAACATTTTTTTTTGCCTTTTCTATGAAGCCTGGATATGGCTTTCGGCAGCCTCTTGTGCCAGGGATGAGAGGAGGCCCAATGCCCCCTTTTATGCCTATGGCCCCACAAGGCCCAAGGGGACCTGGCCCTAGGCGCGGTGGTCCTCATCATGGGGCACACCAACGTGGGCCGCATCCCCTGGGATCTTCAGTTCCTAGCCAGGTTCGCTTCTCCTTTTTTCCTCTTGAGTTTATGTGATCAAAGATTTTGGTAAAGCAGCAAAACTAGGGCATACATTAAGGTTTTTATAGTCTACCCAAAAAACAGTACATAGCTAGCTAGTAGCTACAATAGGTAACTGAATATTCTGTAAATTATTTACTTTTATGTGCTACTGATTGCTATAGTTTAATAAGCTAATAATAAGAAGTGGTTACTTGTGTAGATGGTTGGAGGGGCCATGAACAGGTACATGCAAGGCAGCCTTGCATCAGCACTAGCCAAGTCTACGCCCGACCAGCAGAGGATTATACTGGGGGAGAGGCTTTTTCCACTGGTGGATCAGCTTGAACATGACCTGGCAGCAAAGATTACTGGGATGCTTCTGGAGATGGATAGAGATGAAATACTGCACCTGCTCGAGTCCCCAGATGAGCTCAAATCAAAGGTTGATGAGGCTGTGAGGGTTTTACGCTCTGTGGTTCCCTCTCGCACACCTAATGATCAGTTCAACTCTCACTCTCTCAATGATCACTCTGATCGGTTGGCCTCTCTCTCCCTCAGCGAGGGTGTGGCTTGAGTTTGTCTTGTTTATGCCATCTTAGTGTGACATGGCTGGTAGATTTTGCAGTTTAGTGAGTTCTCTTTTTGCTTAATAATGGAGTATATGGTTCTTGGCTTAGAGGGTTGATTTGTGCGTGGGAAAGGTTGTCATTCTTTTTTTTGTGCTGATGGATGTGTTTGTCTGTCTTCGTGTTGTGAAAAATTTTGGTTCTGTGGGAAAGGCTTTTAGGTCTCAAGGCCTGTGTTTTTTTGTGGTCATCTTAGGATATTATGAAACAAATGATTAGCTTTAGGATATTAGAATGTCTTTTTCTGGATTAACAGTAGACTATATTGCCACTCCGCCACTTGTGCTGCTTCTGCCTCCTGGTACATAGCTTGATGGGGTGAGCTTGCACAGCGAACTTGAGCTGAATTGTTTGTACAGCTCTACACGCCAGAAGCATCAGCTTCACATGCAAATTCAATCATCGTATATTCTGGATTTTTACCAATTTTGCGATGATTATCTAAACTGTTTTGCCAAAATCAGTAGTTCCAGATTATTATGTTAAATTGTTAGAGAAATCGTCAGTCCAAACAGATAGTTTGAATTTCTGAAAGGAAATTAAATGATTCAAAACAAATTGGGAATTATATTATTTCTCGCCACATAAATTTAAAGTTGAGAGACGATCCTTGAATATGGATTTGGGCTCTGCATGATGACCCTGTACGGAGAAGAGAGAAATTGAATCGGGCCTCAATGAATTCGTAGAATTTGAAATGAAAAGGATTCTCAACTTCTTCTTTTCTTGTTGTTTTTATGATGATGAATTTTCAACAAGTATGGGCTGTATGGCAACCTTCCCTGCAGCTATCTTACATTCGTTAGTAGGTTGCACAGATACTTCTCAAATGTTCCTGCACGTGAATCAGATACGTATCTGATACCAATACTCGTGTGATTCGCACATAATAATCTATTTGGCAAACCTTATTATCGTAATGTATTTGACTTGCAGATTCGGTAATAATTTATTAAGATATGCGTTGGATTCATTTTTGGGTTGGAATTTGGAAAAGAAAAATATAATGTAGTCTATTGTTGAATTTAAAAAAAAAATGAAATACTACATATGCGAGCTGAATTTTTGTTTTTTTTTTATAAAAAATATAATACTGGATAATATAGAAGATGCATTATAAAAATCAAATATTTTGAATTATAATGTGATTTTTCTATTATTTTTATATATTTTTTCGTATCTCATTTTTCTTTTTAAAAAATGACGCATTCTCGCACCTGCACCGTTTCGGATACGATACTCGCACTGGCACCCGTGCAACATAGATTCGTTTAATGCAACTCACGAAGATTACCTAGGTCTTTGTTGGGAACAAAAGGGTACACAGCCCGCAACACGAATTCCTGCATCATTATTAACAAAAGACTCATGTTTCAGGCAAGTAGGCAACAGTGGCAGTATTGAAAAGGAAAAGTGGGTGTGTGCATGTGAGGCAGTGGCTGTAATGACTAAGAACCGGATCCAAACTCAAAAAGGGTGATGCAAAGAGAGGGTCATGCGGCACATGGCGGAGTGCAAGGCGCTCCATCATTTTCCAACTTTTTGTTAGCAATGGTTCGAATCGATTGATTGTCATGTGGAGGTGCAGGAAGGAAGCATATGTGATGTATGCATGCTAACTTGCTAAGAAGATGGCTAGAAAAGTAGATGATTGGAAAAAGGAAGCGCTATCTATGATTCTTTACCTAGTGCTTAATCCAGTGTCGAATATCTAAATTATTGGGTCGGAGTTGAGATTTCCTTGGGTGCGTTTGGATAGGTGTGGGAAGAAGGGAAGAAGGGAAGAAGTGTGAAGAAGTATTGGGAAGTGTGTAACTTTATGAAGAGTTTGGATTGTTTATAATTTTTTTTCTTCCCATCTTCCTTCTTCCTCTTCTTCTTCTCTCATCCAAACGCACCCCTTGATATGTTTTATATCATTTTAAAGGTTGGTAATTGAAATAAGTACCAAACAAAAGTTAAAAGATGCAAAAGATTTTGCAAGCTAAAAGGAATTTAATCTTAATTATACGGATCAAGCATGACAAAAAGAAATTTCAAACATGTACTGCAAATGTGTGCATGATTTAATTCTCTTTACTAATTTCTGGACAAATAATGAACGAACGTTAATTTTCTATTATCTTTTTCATTTCCTCAGATTGCGTTTTCTAAAAACAAAAAACAAGTTTCTGTCTGTCCTTCAAAAGGCTATATTTTCCCCCCAATTTTTGTTAATAAAATCTTATTTTATTTTACTAATTTTAAAATTGCACATTTTGTTCGAATGTTAAAAAAAAAACTAAATATAAAGCCGTCGACAACAAAAACACGCTTGATTTGCAGTTTTCCTGAAGGTTTTCAGTAGAGCTCCTAAAATATTTTTTAGTTTGCTAATTACTTATCACTTTATCAGTATACAAATAAAGTAGGATAATTATATTTAAGTAACATTTATTGTAATTGAAACGATCAATTTTACGAACTAAGACGATCAAATCTGATGTAATGGGACTTTTGGATTTCAGTAGAGGTCGCAATTTTGAAAGAAAAGAAGAGGTAACAGCGACTTTATATGAATTGAAATCACCAATCACTTTCTTTGCAACAGTAGGTGCAGGTTAGGTTATGAGTTGAATCCTGACAAGTCGTTCCTAATCCTGTCACGCGTGGAGGTTTAGGGTTTTGGACTCCACATCCGTTGCCATGCAGGAGAAAGAAACAATTAATGTACCTTATTTCGTGTGCGAGATGTTCGATCAAATCAGACGAATTAGATTAGGGGTAAAAATTCTAATAGATCGATATAAACTTTATAATACAGTCCTTTTGGACTAATAATAATAATAATAATAATGGTTGTAAACCTCATGTAATTTTGTTATCTAATTTATAGTATAAATAATATATATAATATATTTAACCTTTTTGGATTCAAATATTAATTACAAAAATTAAGTTGGGACTAACTCATTCGAAATCTATATTCCTAGTATATTTAATTTAACTTCCACGGCTACTAGAAAGCATGGGATGCGCCTTCAATTTATGTAGTGGATGTAGAAGAGAAGTCTTAAGTTCTGTTTTTTTTGTTTAATTATCAAAGCCCGTACTTTTTTCATTAACTTTCAAGTAATGAGTTACCTTTCATCTATAAACTAATTGTTACTTTTGTGAATAACAGTCTTAACAAATGCATGAAAAATATATAAAAGAAAATCAATATTTTAAACTTTGCTTAATTCACGACAATAACCGGTCCTTGCTTTTTAGTATTTTAAGAGTTTAAGAGTTCTCCATTTCACTTTATACAATAAATAACATAACTTTAACTACATGCTTATCACATTTGAATATTGGGTTTCAAGTTAAATCTCAAATCCGTGGAGAAAATACCAACGAAAAAGAAAGAAAATGCGGACAAGCAAACGAACGAAACAAGGGCCCACATTTTAGGTGGTATTTCTGAAAAAAAAAGTTATTCAAAGCAGTAACTGAAAATTTTCAAAAAGCAATAACAAAATCAGGACGTGATGTTAACCTCAATGACGTAACAACATTAGGCTTTTCAAAGTAAGCTTCTATTAAATCCAGTTTTAGTTGAGCCATCACTTCTTTACCGACATAATCCAAGTGTATTTAAAGCAAGCTTAGGCAGTATAATAGGTTTCTAGCCTACTTAAATGTCGTTGCAACGTGTACATTTCATTAGAAACTAAAAATACATACTAATCAGTAATCAAAACAAAACCAATTGATTAGTAGATACCTAAAAATTTTATTCTTTGTCGGTTGAGTTTCTTTAGTTTACGAACTACTCATGATTTAATACTAAAAATAAAAGTATAACATAGTATGCGTTATGATGCATTGTGTTTTGCCTAGTGCTCATTATCCATGTATTTGTCATGATTGATGACTGCTTGTGTGACATTTATTAATATGGCAATATGAATAAATAATTGTTCCCAAGTCCCATCAGCAGATTTATAAATTAGCATACAAATAATAGTCAATACAGCCAAAAGTTGTGTCAAATAAGGATCTTTGAGTACCTCATTAAGCTCATTATGGTCCAATCTAATCTAAGAGTCTATAATTTATATAAACGCGTAGGCCCACATGGACCTACGTTTCACCTATCATTTAAGCATTCCTCAATTCTACAGGAGAACCTGTCTGGTCTCCAGTAACTATGCCACAGAAACAAAGAATTTGGACCCAAATATATGAGACACTTTAAAAATGAACATGATTAGTTTGAAAGTTTTTGTCAATCTATCTATGGAGCGGATTGATTGTTGGGGCCATTGGGAGCAAATAGGAAGTTACATATACACGGAGTCAAGAAAATAGTGCTAGCAATTAATTTTTTAAAAAAAAGAAGAAAAATACAAATACCAACAATAGCAACCGTGCATATAATGTGAAGCACTGTAGATTATGTCACACTTAGGTGTATAAATTGGAGCTTAATCTTTTATTGCTCGAAAGCCAAACTTTCTTTAACAAACTATATTGATTCTAGTTAATACGACAAGCTTGTAAAATATAATAACAAACTTGCAAAATTAAAGAAAGTTTTAGGTCTGGCTTAATTAAGGTATGGTCACTATCTTAAAATTGTGAAGCTGTGTAAAAGTAAGAAGTCTCAATGAGAGATGCTTGAAGTATGTATGCTCTGTATCTAGAGATGGTTTTCACAGTCAAATGTCTTAAAGTTAGGAGAATGTTATTTTAGAAGCCTTCTCCAAATATAGAAATCATCATGCCAGAACAAAATTTACATCTCACGGGATAACAATTCTTTAACCCATACCTAAGAAAAAAAAAATTGATCTACTTTACAAAAGCAACTTAATTTAGTGGGTTGGATCTGGATCATACTTTTTAGAACAGTATAAAATTTGGGTTGGATCCCACCTGGCCTGCCAAAGGATCCTATTTGATTAAGCACATTTATTCTTTGTATTCATTTTGCATATAAAAAATGAAAAAAGAAAATCAGAGTACAAACTAGCTCATCACAAAAA
The DNA here is from genome assembly GCA_028095005.1 of Rhynchospora pubera. NCBI lineage: Eukaryota > Viridiplantae > Streptophyta > Magnoliopsida > Poales > Cyperaceae > Rhynchospora > Rhynchospora pubera. Next base: position 197,273,430 of record CM051463.1, on the reverse strand, counting down.
AGATATTTAAAAGAACTTATCATAAATCTCGTTACGCTTTTGCAAATTCAGAAATTTTCACCAAAATAAGTCGGAATTGCGGTGTCATAATAACTGGCACCGAAATTGCAACATCAGTACCTGATGTGATGTTACAAATGCCTTCCATTTATAACCAAAATATCATATACTAAGCAAAAGTTCAAAAGAAACTTGATTGGCACACAAACAGCGAATGCCCGAAATGAAAAAGGTAACTAACTGGTGCCGGGCTGCTGGCACATTCAGAGCTAGCTGGTCTTGGTCAATGCAAGACACCAAAATCACAGAAAAAAAGGTACCAAAATTGCAGCTATTATTACCTGTTGAGATGTTAAAATGCCTTAACTTGTAACCACATTGCCAAATACAGACATACTAAGCAAAAGCTCAAAAGAAACTGGTTCTCAACAAAAGCGAAAGACCAAAATGAAAAAAAGGAACTAATTGGTACTATGGGTGTCAAACGTTAAAGACGGAAGCGGAACAGGGTGTTCCGTTTTCCGTTCCGTTCCAGCACACGAAAATAAAATTCATTCCGTTTCCGTTCCGTTTCGTAAAACGGAACAGAAATTGTTCCGTTTAGCCGTTTCGTTCCTCATTTTTCACTGATTTCAGTCTATTTTCCATTGATTTCAGTCATTTTTCGATAAAACGGAACATTAACGTGCAGTACCACCTGTTCCGTTTCCGTTCCGTCTCTGAAAACGTAACCAATTTTCCTTCGAAACGGAACGGAATGAAAACGTTCGAAACGGTACCAAATTGACACCCCTAATTGGTACTGGCACATTTTTAATTTACTCGGTCTTGGTCAATGAAAGGCACCAAAATTACAGAAAAAAGGTACCTTACCTTACCTTACTTATTAGTTATTACTTTACCTGGGATCTGTTTGACGCTGGTCAAATATATTTTGTAGCATTAACGCACCAATGAATTTTTGCATGCTACAGCCAGAACAGCCAGAAACAACTGGTTGGTTTTTGTATGAAATTTAGTGCAAGGACAAGACATAGATGGTTTGTCGTTATTCAGTTATTGAAGAAACAAACACAAAACAAAAGTCTGATCTAATGCAGACGAATTTTTTGGTGTGATGTTGGCACATGACATGAAACGTCGTTTCTTAGTCTTAGGTTAATTGACGCTTTCATTTATCTGATTGATATTCAGCAGCGTAGATTAATGGCGAAGTGCGACTGCTTCCAAAATTTGATTTTTGGTTTCGGTAAACATGAATCAGGACATGTCCTATAACTATAAGGGCCTGATCAAAATCTCATTTTTTTACTATGGGATTTCATTTCATTTAGTTGGAAAATTCATGATCAAAATGAACGGATTTGGTGTCATTTGAATGAAATTTTTATGTAATTAGATCTAACTAAATCCTATAAAATCAATTGAATTGAATTGAAATCCCGTGAAAAAAAAAACATTTTGATCAGGGCCTAAAGGATCTAGACCAAAAACTCTCCTCGTTGAAAAAATGTAATTGGGAATAGGTATTTCTATCTTACGGGTTTGATCAGTGGATTAAAGCATGATGTTAGAGACATGGTTTGTCCTGTTTGATGCGAATTATTTCAGCAATGATAATACAATGTGTAGTTTTGCTATCCCTTTAATAAAGTAAACATATAAAATCGAAAAAGTGAACATTTAAATAATTAAAGTGAATACATACAAACAAATAAGTTCAATAAAAATATAAAAATCTGAACAATAAAAAAAATCTAATTCATAATTGAATAAAGTAAACACATAGATAAACGAATTGAATGTATAAATCAACAAAGTGAACAAATACAAATGCGAACGTACATGATGAAGAGTGACTGATGGTAGATAGCACTACGCCATATTTTCTCTTTAACACCGGTTAAATAATAATCTTTAACACCGGTTAGAGAGTGGTGCTAATAATATGTGGTGTTAAAAATAAATAAAAAACCGGTGTTAAAAATGCGGTGCTAAAAACCAGTCAGATTCTGAATTTAAAAAGTAGCGCATCTTTAGGACCGGTTTTTAACTAAAAACAGGTCTTAAAAATATCATTTTTAACACCGATTTTTAGTTAAAAACCGGTCCTAAAGATCACTGTTTACTTTTTTATTATTATTTAAATTTTATCATTAACATATGTTTTTAATAAATAACCGGTGCTAAAAATTAACTTTTTTTTTAAAAAAATTAATAATTTTTTTGCTAGCCTATTTTGATAGCCATAATTTATGACATATATATCCATATATATCACAGAAAAATATAAAATCATCACAAAAATTCACAATTATCACAAATGCATCACATATATACAACCCAAATTAAATTGCATACACATTAACATTTATTAATCCATCATTTAAGATTACAAAAAATAAAAAAAGAAAATAAAAAAAAAGAAAATAAAAAAAATCAACAAAATTGGATTACATACCCATTACATTTATGCCATGTATTGTCTAAGAGATGCCCACAACCCAAACAAGGTACGAGACCTGAACCTGCATCAAACATTATTTTTAAGCTTGATATATACAATATAAAGAAAAGAATATATGCAAATCTAAGCTTGATACAAGTGTGGCTTTATCAACTGATTAAAGAAAGTTTTTATATGTGCTCTGTACTTCTTTCAAGTCCCTAAAAATTCTGTTCCAAGATCATGTGTATAGTAGGTTCTATCATGGTTGACAAATATAAAAAAAATTGAAAATAGCAAACAAAATAGAATACAATTAGTGATGAATGATCATCAGTTTCACAAGTTCGATACATGCACAAATGACTTACGCCTTATATAAAATTTACTACAATTTCAATTTTAACACAATCATAAAAAAAAACAAATTTAGATGTACCATGCTAATGCTCTTGGAGCCTTGCTCAACAGATTCAAAAAGAAAGCTGGGAGCCTCGCGATCATCATTGTTGATGAGGCATCGATACGCCAACACCAGTGTCAAGTCAGAAAAAATGGTGTGCTGCGGCGGCACCAGGTCCTGTTTCTTTGATGCCTCCATAAAACTGTTTGCCTCGTCTTTCTCAGCTAAAATCAAACCACAATTTCTATAATTTTTGTTATTCTAGAAAAATTAGAAGTTCTGCTTATTGTTGTTTCAAGATCTAAAACAACGGATATACTTCTAATTAAAGAGCCAAATAAATACTGCAATGGATATTAACTTGGAATTTTCTCAGGTCGCAAGCACAAAGTGACAGCATTTATATATAGGCTCATATCAAAAAATAGTTATTTGGGTACTTTATAAAGCAATTGGATAACAATATGCAATGCACCTTAATATTTCAATCATTTTAATTAATTTGGGAACATCACTCACTAAAATTTATCAAATTACAATGCTTTTAACAGAGACATAATCACTGAGTAAAAACACCAACGAGTTGCACACAAACCTTAATCATCAAATCTTGAAGCCAATCACGAAGGGTCAAGAAAAAAATTGAGTACCTAGGTTCAACACAAGCATGTTCAACAAGGGTTCTATCATCTGCTATGAGGCCACTATGGCACAACCAATGTGTTCATCAACCTTCATTTTTTTCTCCACACTACTTGGCTCCTACATACATTAAACAATGAAATTAAATAAAAGCACCAGTATTAACCCTCATGGAAAAAGTAAACATGACTAAAGGTTCTCTAAGAAGAATTATGCCTAATCTGATCTAAACAAAAGCTCTAGATCGAGACATTTTGGTCAAGAGATTTGTTGTTAAAAGGTACAAAAATATGTGCACAAGTTCAAAGGGATGAGAATTGCACAACACATTTCTTGACTGCTAGCACAACTCCTTAGTCTTCAATCCAATTGCACAAGTACCAATTCAGAAACTGAAGCTCAATTAGCTCACAATTTGACCCAAATGGCGTACTCGACCTGAACGAGAATTGTAAAGAGGGTTAATACTAGAACTTAATAGCTTCAGGAGACAAAAAAATAGTGTGAAAACGAGAAGTAGATGATCTGACCTTCTTCTCGGCCTTTTACTCCTCCTTCGATGGTCTTGGCAGGGCATTGTAAAGAGGTTGAGGGTGAGGCAGAGGTGGTGGAGAGGTTTAGGGTGAGGTACTGTTAGGGTTTGCGAGAAGGCGGAGCGCTCCGAGGTGGTGGATCGGGTGTAGGGAAGAGGAGCGGAGTACGAGGTGGTGGTAGGTCAGGTTGGGTGAAGCGGACGACTGTCGGTGTGGGTGAGGTGAGGTAGGTAGAGAGAGCAGATTGGAGAAAGAGAGAAGAAGAGAGAGAGAGACAGAGAGAGGATGAGAGATCAATTAGATAAGAGAGGAGATCGGAAAAAAAAAAACAGAAAAAACCGGTGCTAAACGAAACCATTTTTTTTTTTTTGCAACTCCTTAGGTCCGGTCTTTTAGAAAAACCGGTGCTAAAGAGAAACCATATTTTATTTTTTTTTCAACAACTCTTTAGCATCGGTTTTTTAGAAAAACCGGTGCTAATAATAAACTCTGATAATTACAAAATTACCACTGGCTATTTTTAAAACCGGTTTTCTTAATAACAGATGTTAATATGGCGGTGCTAAAAATCATTTTTGTTGTAGTGTAGTAATTTCCAAATTATTTAGGCTCCGTTTGGATGACTTCTTCCCGGAATAAGGAATAAGAAATAACCACTTTTTATCAATAAATTTATTTCTAACCATCCAAACTCTTCACAAAAGTTACACACTTTCCAATAAATTTACCCCTTCCTAATAAATTTCTTCCCTTCTTCTTTCTTCCTACCTTATTCTCAACGTATCCAAACGGAGCCTTAGATGTGTCATTTTAACTATGCAAGAAAGGATGAGGAATTCATATATGGTCAATATAAGAAACGTTAATGCACTATAAACGTTTCGCTTACCATAATATCAGAATGTCCAAAGGACATTATGAAAATGATAGGAAATAATCAAAATTACAATAGTAATTACCTTAGTAAACTAAACGGATGACCACAATGATCGATTAAGTATCTAGATATAAATTAGGCGCAATCGAAAAATCTAGCTAGCGACTAGTAATCAAGAACAAGTAGAATATAAAATTATCATAACATTTAATTAATTATTATGCCAACTCGTGGGTTTAGTTAATTCACTCCACACTTTTACTCCTCGATCGCTTTGCAAGAAAAAAAAGACGTAAAGTTTCGAGTGATCATGTATATAATTCCTTTTTAAAAAAAAAAATTGAAAAACGTGCATGTTCTGTTTAAATTATAGTGATTTCTTTTTCAAAAGAGAACAATTTCGGTCAAGCTACATATATATCACATATTCACATCTTTGAATTTTTAAATTTATGGAGGTATTATTTATGTTTAGACAAACATCTTTCAATTAGTAACCTTTACATTCGGTAACTTTGTAGTTAAGTTGCACATGTCAGGCACAAAATAAAATCTTGCATGCACTTTATGACAAAAGAAAGGGCAAAGGATGCCATATTTTTTCTTGTAACAAACAAGGATGCCTTATTGACTTCACAGGGCAAGGCAAGGCATATATAGTAAATCAATTCTTTCTTCCACAGCATGCAAAATACAATTCTCTTCACGCAGCAACGAATCCATGATGCCCATCCCAGGTGATCGATAATTCATATTTAAGTTCTCCCTCCTTATGTTATATATAACTATATATATTATTCAATCAAACAAAGCATATATAAACACATACCACAGACTTGCGTTCATATTAATAGTTATTAAATTAAAGAGTACTACTTAGTTCTCACAGTTCCATGGCAAATCAACCAGACAAGCGTCAACAATTCCGTTTCTGGTATCCGTTTTGGGGAAATTCTACAGGCGGCACTGCTCCAAGAGCTCCGGTGCCAGCCCCACGGCGAACACCAGCAAACCAACCTAAGCGCCGCTCCCCGGTTCAGACGCCAACTCCGTCAACTAACCAATCTCAACCAATCAAATTTGAAAATTCAAACAATGCATCGCCATCAGCATCACCAACCCCATCTTCTTCATCATCACCATCGTCATCTCCATCCTTATCACCAGCGAAGCAAGATCAACCAAGAAGGGTTTCCCGTACACCCTCGTCGCCACTTCCATCATCTATGCAATCACCATCAAGACGATCACCCCGATCAGACCAAGTCAAGAAAAGCACTAGAGATGAGTCTGCACAAGGCTCGAAGCAATCTCCGCGAACAACTCCTACACCTTCGCGCTCCCCTTCTCCATCGCAAGATCTTGAAAGTTCACCAGAAAACTCTAACAAACAAGGTACAACACAAGCAGCACAATTGTTGGATAAAGAACCAATTGAAAATACTAACAGACCAGATTCCAAAACCGCAGAAGAAAATGTAGATAAGCTAACCTCTCAAGCAAATAGCAAAGTAGAAAAAGAAAATGATTCTAAAAATTCAGATAAAATAGAGCCTACATCAATTCTTTTTGATCCTCCCATCGATGAAAAACTTGCTGGAATGGATATACCCAACATAAATCCTACTGAAAATGAGGAAGAAACAAGACAAGAAAGTCATGTACCGAAACCACAAGTAGGGTTAGTTCCAAGTACCATTGAAGAAGCATCCGAAACACAAACCAAAGAACACGACAAGGAAATACACAATGAATCCCATCTGGATAAGTTAATTACTCCTGATCATATCAATAATCAGGAAAATAAAAATGAAATGCTGAAAGAAAATACTAAAGATATAACAATGACACCTAATCAAGTTGATAGTCCCGAAAAAATAATCAATGAAAACCAGAAGGAAAAGATCATCACAGGTTCAAACTCCACAACTACAAGTGTTCATAAAGGTATCAAAGATGGCATTTCAAAACTCATACGAAAGATAAACACTGAGAATGCACTCAACCATGGGAGCAAAAACGGTACAAGTATCATAACTCTAGCAGGCGAGAACAAAGGAGCTTCGATGTACATAGGTCATGAGAATGAAGGGTACAACAGTACTTTCACTGGGAGAGCGCACAAGCTGGATGAAAGCTCGGCTATGTCGAGTAAGGGAACGATTCGAACGAATGATATTGAAATAGAAAAAGATTCGAGATTATCAGCGAATGTGAATAGCAATGTGCAAAGCATAAATAACTCTATGTTGCAAGATAGTAGATGTGACACGAGGGATCCCGGTGTTCATTTGAAATTCTTAGGTGGAACGAAGAAGAGAGAGGCTGAGGGAATTAATTAATTAATGAAAATAGCTTATGCATGTAAAAAATAAATATGTATGTATACATATAAAAAATAAATATGTATGTATGTATGTATGTATGTATGTATGCATGCTGTATGCATGTATGTATGTAGGTAGGTGTGAATCTACGATGATTAAGATTCATATCGCTACTAAATAAATTTGCAAAAACCAAGCAAATATATTTGATCGTTATTCTCCTGTAATATCTACGAAACTCTCCCTCTCTTTTATTAAGTGTCTTTGACATTCAAATTATTTCAAATATTTCATAATTTAACAATATGATTTGTATAACTTTCGTGAATAGAGCAAAAAATATCACTAAGGCCCTGATTAGAACAATACAAAAAAGTTGGCCTTTACATAGACTTCGTAGCTAGATTTTTTTTTATTTATGTTGCTAGATTTATTTGATGTATTAAATCTAGCAATTTTTTTAGCAAGAATTAATTTTCTATTAATAGCTCCTTAAAAATCTAGCAATTTATTTTTGATAGACTTTTCAAATCTTGTAATATCTAATGTAGCAATAATAAATTGCTAGACTTATTAAAATTGCTACACTAGATATTACAAGATTAGAAAAGTCTAGCAAAAATAAATTGCTAGATTTTTAAAGAGATATTAATAGAAAATTGTGTCTTGCTAAAAATTTTCTAGATTTAATACATCAATTAAATCTAGCAATAAAAAAAATAAATCTAGCAATAGATCAATGCCCGACGTAAATAAAAAAGTCTAGCAATAAAAATCTATGTAAAGACCATCTTTTTTATAGTGGAATTATTTTTTTAAACACGTGATTTCATTTCATTAGAAATTTTTTTATCAAAATGAATGGATTTGATGATGTCATTTGATCAGAATTTCAATTTTATTAGATCAAACAAAATTATGAGAAATCAATTCTAATAAATGAATCCACATCAAAATAATTTTGATGAAAGGCTAAAGGAATAACATCATGAAGTCCACGCTCAATATTATTAGACCTAACAAAATCATGAGAAATCAATTCTAATAATTGAATCCGCATAAAAATAATGATGAAAGGCTAAAGGAATAACATTATCAAATCCATGCATATTATTCAAGTTAAGGTGTTTAATTAATTTTGAATATCAACAACGTTGTCTCGTTGCAAACTACAAGTTATTTAACAATTTTCTAATTTTATGATATTATTTTGAAGTTATTATAAAAACTAGAAAATCCATATAAACAGTTCTAAAAGTAGCATGTTTACGAAGCGTAGATTAGTGCATTAAAAAATTTCGTAAAAAAAAAAGTGGGTTGTTTGACCCAGTTCACTCTATTCTGTCAACCAAGTGGTCCTTGGTTCGATTTAGGGAGAGAGTATTTATTTATAAATTTCAAACCATCCTTCAAAAAAACTTTATATTCGATAACCTTCAAAAAAAAAATCGTAAAAATTAATTATTGAAAAAGGTCAACGTGGAGGTTTTTTAAATTATTGAAAACATTCAACTTATAGCGTAACAAAAATATATTAGAAAATTAATAATTAATAAAGGTATTAAAAGCTTCAAGAAGCACAAATGCATCTATAGGTAAACAGAACGAAAGATACTACTTTCTCTAGAAAAAAAAAGAATAGCAAAAATGGCCAAATTCTCAAGAATTTTATGATGGATCGTTGTGTGAAAGAGCGGTTGCTCGAAAGCAGTTTCCAGCGAAGCCACGTGAGCGAAGGGAAGTGGGACCCACTTCATGTCGGTATTCTCTTTTCGGGTAGTTATGTTTTCTGTGGGCTCATCTCTGAAGCAACCCGTGTGGTTGATTGCATCATGGATATCCACTAATCCACGTGCGTTCTGGAGGCCTTTCGCTTACTTTTATCCCTTTTTCGGCAGGAAAGTGGATCGATGTGCACCAACTGTCCATGGTCATAACGTGGAGTGTGTCTAAAAAGATGATACGGATAGAACCAAAGGCGATTGGGTTTTGAGCTCCCAAAAAGAAAAGAGGAAAAGTTGCACAGTAGAACGTTTCATGCCAGCGTGGCAGCATCTATTGTGACTTGTGGGGTCGTTTGGATCGCTTAGAAAATTAGGCTCCGTTTGGATGGTGTGGGAATAAGGGATGTGTTTGGATGAGCATGGAATAAGAAATAAGAATAAAAAATTTCAGTATGCGTGCTTATTCTTATTCTTGTGCAACCCAAACAAGACAATAATAAAGAATTTGGGCCCTTATTCCTATACTAACAAAACCATGGTATAAGAATAAGAAATTTGGATAAGCACGCATACCGAAATTCCTTATTCTTATTCCTTATTCCATGCTCATCCAAACACACCCCTTGAGGAATAAGGGAAGAAATATTGGGAAGTGTGTAACTTTGTGAAGAGTTTGAATTGTTTATAATAAATTTATTCTCTTATTCTTTATTCTCTAGGGCTCATCCAAACAGAGCCTAAGAGAATTTGAGGAATTTCATATTCCTGGACATAAATTTATTAGGAAGTGTGTAACTTTGTGAAGATTTTTTATTGTTTATAATAAATTTATGCCTAGAAATTGAAAATCCCGAAATTCTCCAAATTCTCACTTCAATCCAAACGGCCCAACACCTGAACCAGCAGTTGACACGGTGATATGTGAAATCAAAAGGTCGAATTTATTTTGAAAAATAATATCAAAAGATTGAGCGTTCAGAAAAGCTTTGCGACATAGATAGTGTTAGGGTTTTGGAATAAAAAAAATACGGAGATAATATGAGAGACAGAGAAAAAATTTATGAAGAAGAAATTATGTTTTACTTGACTTTTGATAATTATATAATGAATTGTTTACAATAATATAATGTTTTTAAATTTTTTAAGATACATTTGGGGTCATAAAGTTTTTAAATTATAAACTAGCATATATTTTTTTAATTTAGTCAGCCAAACATACAACTAAGGTAACATGTCAAATATACAACTCATTAGTTATATAACTTAGTTCATTTAGAGCAATTGTTTTGAACATGCATTTTTTTTAAAAAAGAATGATTTTGTTAATTCACATAACAAATGTATTTCAATATTTCACATATATTAGCTAAAAAATTCAAAATATGGCCTGAATTCAATTCAAAATTTATTAAGGTGATAGATAGGTTTATTATTACTGCACAAAAAAATGGGAAAAAACTTTCTTATTTTCCGAATTTTCATAAAATCACCTTGTTACACCGCACCTGCCTGTCTATATATGCACCGTAATTCCGTAAAGCCGGCACTGTGAAGGATAAGCTAACCGTGATCTTTTGTGACACTTCATAAGTGACTAACCGTGCTGCTAAATTATAGCACCATGAGCCAAGGACGTTAATATAATTTTTATTCCAATGATATTGATCAAACGAGTTGTTTCACAAATTAAAAGACAGCCGGTTTGTATAATTTCCTAATAATTAAAGGATAGTTGTATACTTGTATGGTAGAACAGGATAATCGTAATTCGTAATCATGCGCATAAGAGAAGCTCGTGCAAAAAGGTTGTCGTCAGTATAATTTATTTCATTATTTCTTTTGCATCTCATAAGGTGGGTTTCCTTTGAATTTCTTTTGTCAGATTGTTTTCATTCATACGTTTGATTCCTTTCGGATTTCGATTTTACGCAAAGACGAAAACGCTGGTGGTTAATTTGTGAAAGAGAAAAGATATATGCAAGTGATAGGATCATACATAGGAGGTGTCAAGCTCTCAATCTCGCTCCATATATTATTTAAATGCACGAGTCTTGATTATTAAAAGAGGTCTTGCTAATAATTATTTAAAGATGATTTGTCATATCAATGAGGAAATAACATATGCATCTCTCAATAAACTATTTAATATGAGAATTTTTATAACTAAAATTCGTTGATGTTCAATATTTTCTATATAATTTACATAACATATCTTGTTTATTTACACGTAATGGTGAATATTGGCTACTCATCAGATATTTTAAAATTTCTCAAGAATCTCAATTTACAAAATTACAATCCTTTACATTAGACAAACAAGACGTACGGTCATTTAGATTTGATATATTTGCTACTTGTCTTTCAATAAGTATATATATATATATGTGGAGAAAGTTTAATATGCACCATAGTGCATAGGATGTTCTATGCACCATGGACTTTTTCGAATGTATTTTAACTATTTTTATAAATTGACAAATCTAATTTAACCAATCTAACTACATATTGAAATCTCATGGCAAACCAAATTTTACATTTTTTTAGATTTTATTACTATTTTTTTCGATTTTTTTTTAAACATTCTATTTTTGGAATGCTATACTATTTCCAATATTTCAAAAATGACATATTTTAAAAAATTTAAAAAATAGTAATAAAATCTAAAAAATTGAAAAATTTGGTTTGCTATGAGATTTCAATATATAGATTAGATTGGTTAAATTGAATTTGTCAATTTACAAATATACTCTCGAAAAAGTCCGCGGTGCATAGAACGCCCTATGCACTATAGTGCATATTAAACTTTCTCTATATATGTGTGTGTGTGTGTGTGTGTGAGTGTGTGTGTGTGATAGTCTAGTACTGTTGGTGTAGCTCGCTAAGACACTTGTTTAGCTCTATGGAGATCAGGGTTCGAATTCCAGCATTTGTTAGTTGAGAATGTGTGTGAGTGGGCCTAAAAAAAAAGTATGTGATAGTCAGATTTGGAATCTGCGACTTGCATAAATTTCATTGTTTTTAGTCGTAGATTAAAAATTAGTTTCTAGTTTTAAATTTTTATTCATGAAGTATAATTTTTTTTAATATGAAAACTATCTCTATCTTGAATCTGAGACGATATGTACGGATGGGAGAAAAGTCAAATACAGACAAAATCAATTAAGCCTGTGGCACCAATAAATCATTCCCTTCTTTATTACAATTAGACACCTCTAATCATAATTTCAGGATAACCAAAAACAAAAATTAGGCCTACATTTCATCATACTAAGCCGACATTTATTTCAACTATTATATTATATAAACCCCTGTATCATTCTCGTGCTTATCTTCGATAGCAGTGTTATTTGACCCTATTAAATAGTAATAATTTAAGGCTTCAAGATTTCATTTCATAACACCATTCAGATTTTGTGGGTGTAAAGACCTAGTCATGTTTATCAAAGGAAACAAAAAAAGAGAGAGAAAAATTTGACATACATAAAAGAGGGAATCTAAAGAAACCCTTTAAAAATTTCATAGTTATATCTCAATGGAGACAAATTCTGAATGTGTAATCAAAACATCCAGCTGTACAGGATAATAGGTATCTAGAAAATATCAAAAACGACGAGGAAGATAGCTCAGGTGATGTGGAATAGCTTGTACACATATTTATAGACCGTTTATCTGGAACGCATCCGTTTTATTAATACTTGAGATTGGTTCATTCATTTACAATTTCTAGGAAAGGTTTTTTCTTTCTTTTTGTTTAAGTACTTATATATTGAGTTTCAAACGAGAGAGAATAGGCCGGGGTTCGATCTCCATTGAATCAAAACATTGGTAGAAAAGTTACATCAACAAATTTGATAGGAAAATTTTTTGTATGAGATTTTATTTAAAAAAAAAAATATGAGAGTCTAACACAGATGATTAGTGATTTTTGATTTTGCCATTTTCTTAATAAAAAAGATACAATTCTTACGACAGAAACGAGAGACTTAACGTGTGATAAAGTATATATTTCGTCCCTCAAAAAAGATAAAAGTGGGTGTTTGTCTATATATAATTATCTCTCTCTTTATATATATATAATATCTATTATGAACCATAATGCATAGGGGACTCCGTGCACCATTATCGTTTGATTGGTAATTTTGTAAATTGACAAATCTAAATTAACTAATCCAATCTATATATTGAAATTTCATAGAAAAATAAAATTTTGCAAATTTTGAAATTTGTCTACTAATTTTTCCGAATTTTTAAAAGTTTGTTATTCTTGAAATAGTCATGTCACTCTTCTAAATGGTACAAAATAATATTATCTTTTACCCACTTTGCAAAATACGATTTTAATATTATTTTGTTTCCACTCATCCCAAATCGCTTTCTCTTTTATCATTTGTTTCGTAAAACGCAACCTTAAAATCTCACCTACATATAGAACGGATTATAGTATCTAAAGAGATTAGACAAAAAATATTAACTTATTGGTCCAGCTTGATGCCTAAGAAGCTTGACACTCTCCCTAAAGTACGTTTCGGATTCCTTAAAAACTAAAACATTTTTTACTTTGCTTTCGGCAAACGTTATTCCAGTCACTTTAGCATTGTTATTACTTCGGCGAACGGCACCATAACTGCAATTTTCATCTTATTTACTAAACATAAATGATGATATACCGATACTCCACATTAGAGTATTCTGCAAACAAAATATGTTAGGATAATTTGATATATCTGTAACCATTAAAAATCATCAAATTTTGACAAATAAAAAGATTTAAATTATCAAATTTTATTTTGAAATTTTAAGAGATTGTGTATTTAGATTTGCATTATCTGATAGTCTTTCTTTCTATATTAAATTAAATTAAAATATATATAATTATTAACTTTTTGTTAATCTTTTAAAAAATAAAAATATTTTTTTACTGAAAATAAATATTTTTTATGTAATGATTAAATACTTTAAATTGAATAACATTGGGCGAGTAGATTCAAAAATATTTTATTCTCGATTCAAAAATAAACTTAACTAGATTGAAATGAAATGTTAATAATGCATGAGTTACTCACGGATCGAATCGGACAAGACTAGAAATTTCCTTTTTAGTAATAGAATAGGACGTGATGCATATAAAAAACGGAATTGCTTAAGACCATCCTCTAGATTCCATCATTCTCCATCATTCAATACACATTTTTGGTCCCCACTATTTTGGTGAATTTATTCGAAATTGTTCTCCCTCCCATCTTTTCTATTTTTGGTCCCCACTGTTTCTCTTCATCTCATCCTTTCTTATTTTGGTCCCCACTATTTCTCTCTCTCTCATTTTTTCTATTTTTGATCCCCACTGTTTTTCTTAATAGTTTATATATATAACTGTTGAAGTTATATATGTAACTGTTGAAGTTAATATATATAACTGTTGAAGTTATATATGTACTGTTGAAATTATATATGTAACAGTTTGTTAATATGTTATATATGTAACTGTTGAAGTTAATATATATAACTGTTGAAGTTAATATATATAACTGTTGAAGTTATATATGTAACTATTGAAGTTATATATGTAATTATTGAAGTTAATATGTTATATATGTAACCGTTGTTGAAGTTATTTATGTAGCTGTTGTAGCTAATATAAGTAATTGTTGTCCCAAATATATTGGAGATTGAGTTGTGTTCCCACTGGAATAGGAGGGAGAAAAATAGTGGGGACAAAAAATATTCTAAAAATAAAAAAAAACTAAAATATGTTCTCACTGAGAATGATAGAGAATGATAGATCTTGGAATGATCCTTATCACCCCCTAATAAAAAATGCTAGAGCAGAATTCGGACATTCCTTTAGGATGGCTTAAAAGATGAAACAAACCGACATGGATCTTCTAATTTTTCTATTATAGTAAGCTTCTCATTTGGACCATTCGAAGCTTATTATCGTTTCCCTCAATAATATCTTTTATCTCTATTCGCTAACTCGTTTATTCATTTTATTAATTAATTATAATTAAAATAGATCATGTGCATGTTGACACCTTCCTTTTTTTCTCTCTCCCAACCGTGTAGAGTGTTAATGCCAAAGCGTGACCACTAGGGGTGTCTAACGTTTACAACGGCAACGGAATGGCTCATTCCGTTTGCCGTTCCGTTTCAGTAAACGGTATGCTATTCCATTCCATATTCCGTTCCGTTTCAGTAAACAGTATGCCATTTCATTCCGTTATTCGTTTCGTTTGGACGGAACGGAACAGAACAACGTATATTTACACTAAAAACACTTGTATTTGTCGAAACGGAAGCGAAATGATTCGTTCCGTTTACCGTTCCGTTTCAACAACGGTATGCCCTATTATTCCGTTTACCGTTCCGCTTCTGAAAACGAAATGAAAATTCGTACCGTTATCCGTTCCGTTAGAACGGAACGGAACGGAAAACGGCGAAACGGTATATCGTTGACAGCCATAGTGACCACTCTGTTTTGCATGTGATGAGGGACCAAGAGAGCAAGTGGCTCTAAGAATAAGCATGGTTGTTTGGTTTGGACTTTGGAACTTGATTGATTGATTCCTATGTAGGCCGAGTGTGGTCGTACGGTACCGTGTGGTATTGTGGGTCTTGGTGTGTGTGGTGATCAACAGTTAATCGTTAATACTTGTACCGGATGATATTATAAGTATAAATTTTTGTAATAAAGGGGTGCTGATTTGGTATATCTGAGGGTTTTTATATTGACAACCGACGAGCCATGATGCCTCTTCGTTCAAGGGGAAGCCTACATTTGATTTTCGTTTCTTAGACAAAATGTGAGTTAAGTTCTTTAATAAAAAATATTTATTACATATTCATTTAGTTAAATTTAATTCTGCATCTGCACTAGAAGAGCGTTATTTATAGCAATTAGATCAACACTTAGGTCTCTTTAATGAATGTCTATTGGTTCGAAACTGATACCTTAAAAATTCATGAGTAGATTTTCTATGTGTGCGTTTGAATGAAGAGTCTAAATTACGGAGATAATATTAACTCGAACGTGGTAGTTGGTTAATGACTCTGTCTACGCCTGAGAAGAATAAAAAGAATGAAATATATCTCTCTAAAAAAATACCCTTGATTCACAAAAAAAAAAAAAAAACTCCACATAATGTTATTTTAATTTTTTGGAGATATTAGTATAAAACAGCTATTTTGACTGTTATTTTTGCATTAGGAGGCAAACAAATTCGAATTTCAAAATAGATGTCGCTAATTCAGATCAGCGATTATGTCTTAGCAATAAAACATACCTTATGTGAAATTCATTCTCATTGTCAAATCTTCAATTCATGACATTTTGATGAATTTTATTATTCCAAATTTTTAACGAAAGAATTTGGAAACAAAAAAAAATTGAATTTAGCTATTATATGATAAAAATTCATTTTGCAATTTGTGCGTTGTCAGATCAAACTTAGGATGAAGTATAGACGGTCAACTGCTCTGCCATCTACACGTGTCAAATAAAATTATTTAAAAGAATAACTCCTAGAGGATTTAACATTTATAAATTAAATAAATGAGGATGGAATGGAATGCACGCAAGATCGTGGCATGCGTATTGTGTATTTTATTTTCTTGCTAAAGGGAGCAAATGAATGATTATCCATAACCTTTAGTTGTTCTTGAAATATGTAAAATGATCCCAATTTAGTCGAGCAACTTTACTCCCTTTTGGAGAGCAGTCTCCCCATTTGCTAAATTAATTGTGAGTAATCATGAGTAATCATACACGGTCTCTATTCAAATTATCAATTTTTGTCATGTTACGCGTTGGTAATTATCACAACTATTGTTCTTTATTATT
The DNA here is from genome assembly GCA_028095005.1 of Rhynchospora pubera. Lineage (NCBI taxonomy): Eukaryota > Viridiplantae > Streptophyta > Magnoliopsida > Poales > Cyperaceae > Rhynchospora > Rhynchospora pubera. Next base: position 197,256,641 of record CM051463.1, on the reverse strand, counting down.
GTCATATATTACTGATATTAACTGTACCTTCCAGTAGTCGGTCGCAAAGTATTTGAGGAGTATACGAGGAAAGGAACAAAAAAAATGAAGCATCATGCATCCTCCGAGTTCAGATCTGGTGCCGCGCGGCACACCGTGTAGTGCGGCATCGTAGTCGTCTGATCAAGATCCAATGGACAAGGGAGCTCCGTGCATGTAACCTAGATTGATAGGTCCGTAAAAAATGAACCGTCCGATCAAGATCAGACGGCTCGTACGAGCGCTACACGGTGTCCCGCGCTACACGGGATTCGGGTCCTGCATCCTCCATGTGTTTTGCATTAAAACACAAAAAGTTGATCCCGTAAAAACTCTGAGAGAAAATAAAGTGCTACTTTTATCTTCTTTTTTTTTTTTTTTTTGCTAAAGAGATAGAGCGGGTCTTATGTGCTACAATTTATTTATTTTTTTAGTTTTAGGAGTTGATTCGACTGCTCACTTAATATATATATTGAAATCTTAAAAAAATATTTTTTTTAGCTTTTCGGTATAAGAATTTAATTAATATTGAATATGATCGAGTGTCTAGTGTGAATACTTTTCAGTTCTCACATAAAAAAATGTGTAAAATAAGTTACAAACAATATAAATATTAACTATTAAAAAAAATAAGATAAATACATAATTTGTTTTTGTTATTTTAGTTAATGCATGCAAGTATGCCGCCAAATTTGCTTGGTACCATCGTAAACACGGAGTCGAGCCTGAATGAGTGCGGTGTCCAAATATGGGGGCATGTGGTGGATGGTATGGAAGTATCCCAGATAATAATGATAACAATAAAACAAATAAAAGAACTAGGGCTCCGTTTGGATGATTTCTTCCCGGAATAAGGAATAAGGAATAACCATTTTTTATCAATAAATTTATTTCTAACCATCCAAACTCTTCACAAAAGTTACACACTTCCCAATAAATTTATCCCTTCCCAATAAATTTCTTCCCTTCTTCCTTCTTCCTTCTTCCTACCTTATTCTCGACGCATCCAAACGGAGCCTAAAGAAGGAACTTGGTATTTGTTTCATTCCGTACAAATAAGTGTGGTGGCGTGGTGCCAAGGAGTTGGGTCGATGGAAGGAAGCGTCACGTGCTGTGCCACCTGTCATGACATAACAACTTTGAACACTTGAAGAGAGAGAGAGGTGAGATGCTTTGCTTGGTTGCTCGGTTGCTTGGTTCGACCGAATCAGCAGACCGACCCACGACATGATCCAGCTGTACAAAAGTTACTTGCACCGCTCCCTCCGACTCTTCCTTATAGTGCCAAAAGAAAAACAGAGAAATAAAGACCGACTCTATTTATTCCGCTGTCGTAAAAAAGATCTGTTTCCTTTGGTAGTCTGGTAGAAAGATAAGAGGGATGCATGCTTTCAGTGTTTAAAGAAGCCTAGATGTGTAGAGTATTATTAAAATTAAATTAATAAAAAATTAAACCCAAAAATAAAATAATTAAAAGTTTACAAAAGTAAAATAAAATGATCAATTCGATTTGTTTACACTAGAGAGTGACGGACGTATCATATGACATTATCTCATAATTATTTTTTTAAAAAAAAATTGTTAGTCAATTAGATTATGATTTGTTTATTATAAGTTGGAGTATTGAACAAATCTAATATGAAAAAGAGAATTAGTTTTAGGTATTATCAGTTGGTAACCGAAAGCAGACATTAATTAAAAAATAATGCTCTCTTCAAGAAAATAAATAAAAAAACAATTAAAAATAAGGGAACGTGTTTCAATTCATCAAATGTTTGATTTGACTGAATAGGAGGACGGGACACGGCCCGAGTCGGACACCAGTGCATTTCTGATGAAATATTGCTCCGCTAGAGCAGCATCTGCTTGGCTCCATACAGACCAGGTTCAAATCCCACTATTTGTTAGTTGAGAGTGTGTGTGAGTGAGCTACGAGCAACTGTCAAAAAAAAATAAAAAGAAAAATAATAATAATAATAAAAATAAAAAATTATTTGACTAGAAGTTGCTCGTTTTGTCAGAATAAATAGTTATTATATACTCATTTCAGTCAGAATGCACATCTTTTCAACCGGGATAAATCAATTAAAAATAATACAACTGTGATTATGAGATAAATATTTGTTCCTTTTTTTTTAAACACTGGCACACTGAAATGTCGCTTAAATAACGGTCAAGTTTTAATCAATTATTATGACATAATTTTATATATATGTGATTTGAGGATGGCTAATGTGCCATAGATGGCACAGAGGGTCCCGTGCCATAGAGTCGTTTTTCAAGATATAAATTCAAATGCTCAATTCGAACCATTCAAGTTATTCACCATATTAAAATACCCTTGGAGACCAAATTTTATATTTTTTTCGAATTTTTCTGCTATTTATTATGATATTTTAAAAAAACGTTATAATTGGAGTATTTCAGACCCTCCAATTTGAACATATCAAAATAAATAGCAAAAAAGTTCAAAAAAATGTGAAATTTGGTCTCCAATGGTATTTCAATATGGTGATCAATTTGAACGATTTGGATTGACTGATTGAATTTTGGATCTTAAAAAAATAACTCAAAAAAAACATCTATGGCATTGTCATCTATGACACTTTAGCCCACCCCGATGTGATTTTATTGCAACCTGTCACAGCGAAAGATTTTTTAAAAAATGGGCAATCTATGATGGCACAAAAATAATCGGCGTGGTTAGAAAAAAAAAAATTATGAAATTACCAGACCAAACATTTTTGGAAGATTTTCTAAAAAGCGGTGACAATGATAGGCAAAGGCAGGTAAATTCTGATACGTGACAAGTGTAGTCTATTTCTCAAGGTCTCAAGGAAGAAACATAAATGCTCCCTAAAAAAACGGAGGCAGTAGGTGTAGTGGGTTTATACCGCCAATTATTTTATCCAACAAACACTATTTTTAATTGGAGAAATCTGCTTTGGTAGAGTATATCTTTTGATGGTGAAATGTCTGTGCAGTAATGTTGAAGGCTTTCAGAAATAAACTAAGCCAATTTACCCAGAAAACAATAAAGAGGAATAAAAGTTGCCTCATTCTGTTGTAGCTAATAACAGGACAGTTGCATGCGCTACAGGTTGAATGCCTCAACTAAATCCTAACAACAATCCAAGTTTTCCTACTAAATGATTCAGATCTCCTGTGAGGGGTCTCCAAAATATACACCAAACAACATTTTGAGAAATTTTTTTTTTTTTAGCAATACCACATTGTTGCAGGTACTTAATTACTTTATTTTATTATGCACTTGGTTGAATAAATTGTTCTTTGTATGGAATAACACAAGCAGGAGTTCATGATATTTTAGTCATTGATTTTTTCAATGTAAAATTTGGACTTCAAATGTCAATATAACCAATTACGTTCAGCATTAATTAGAGTGTAAGTCATTTTTTTGCCTTTTTTTTGACATTTGTAAGTCTACCTAAAATACTGTGCATTTTCATTAATTTCGTTAAAGATCGATCTAATGCTTTTGGATGCATTGATTTTTTTTTATTTACCAAAATAGATGCAATTTTATCAAAATAAGACAGTCGTTTACGAAGAGATAAACATGGATGCATAGTATTGAATTTTACTCGCCAGTTGCTGTTAAGGTTAGATTCTATTGTACATTTATACTGTGGGAATAATCTACTAGGGGTGTGTTTGGATACAACGGAATAAGTCGGGAATAGGGAATAAGAATAAGAAATTTCGATTTGTGTGCTTATTCTTATTCCTTATTCTTATACCATAGTTTTATTAGTATAGGAATAAGGGTCCTTATTTCTTATTCCCATGTTGTTTGGATTGCACAAGAATAAGAATAAGCACGCAAACCGAAATTCCTTATTCATATTCCTTATTCCCGCCCTATCCAAACACACCCCTAGATAAATTGTGCCTGTCCTAATTACCACCTGTGTGATGCGTATATATTTTGTTGGATTGCCATTGTTTTAATTTATTGGCAATTTGGCACTACTTTTGAGAAATTGAGCAACTCTTTGCTTATTTGTCTTTTATAGCATCTGAGCCGCTCTGAGGTTATTATTTTGCTAACAACGTGATCTGACTACTAATAAGTAATAACCATAGTACAAGTAAAAATATATTATTGTTTTGGTTTAAGTAAAAATAAAATTTCTGAACCTTCTAAATTCGAATAGTGATGCCGCCGTACTGAAAATCTGAAACAAATCAACATATTAAATTAGATACTTGGGTAAAATAATTGGATTCGGATCCACACTTAAACCGTTGCTACTGTCCGAATTTGGGTAAAATGTTAGTTATGTTACCGCCACCGTGGGTAAAATTTCTGGCGATAAAAACAAGCTGTCTTACCAAATCATTTGTGTGAGAGGTCATGTACTGGAGCTCTGAAACCAATGAAAAAAGAAAATCGGTATTCACTGGGGCCCACTCCTGACAGCATGCCCAGCGGCCTAGCCTGGACCTAACCTAACCAGGTTCCGTTTTCCATGCCTAATCAATTTACATGTACGGCTAGGATGGAGCGGGCTGTAGGAACATTTCGACGGTTGGGATTTATTTTTAGATGAGTTGGATTGGAGTTTTGTATGTACATCTAGTTCATGTTTGGTTGGAGTTAAATGTAGAATTTAATTTTTTTTGTTTTTCATTTAATTTAAGTATGAATACTTTATAATTTTATTATTTTAGCATAAATAAGAAACTAGAACTTAATTTGGAGAAAATTGACATAGCACCTCGCTTTCTGAAAAAGAGAGATATAATTGTACTTGGAGAATTTGGAGAGTATTTGATATTGATACCACAAAAATATTACGAATGGTCAGACTTCTTTTTTTAATATATACAAGAAAATATAATAGGAGCACACTTTAGGATTTTATTTTATGTAACTATAAGTAGGACGGTATACGAGCCGAGTTCGAGCGAGATAGAGACAATTCGAATTTGACTCGGTTGTAACTCAAGTTGGTTTGAGTCAAGTTAGAAATACTTTCGAATTATTTAAGCTAATTCAAACTCAATTCATCTCCAACTCGAGTTGACTCACGAGTCACGAACTAGCTTGACATAAGCAATTGTATTACAAAATTTATCTTTTTTAATTCATACATTATTTCAATATTAAAATTAATTGCTATATACAATATTATTAACAATAAAAATTGTCATCAATTTTATCCTTATATTGATTTGAAGCAAAATCAATATTATGTATTTTATAACTATCTAAGATAACAATATACAATAAAAAATATTATATTATATTTTATCATGTCACGAGTCAGCTCACGAGTTGACGAGTCGAGTTAAGTCCAACTCAAACTCGACTCGTTAGTGAACCGAGTTGATTCAGTTCAAATTCTAACAACTCAAAGTTCTACCGGCTCAAATTACAGTCGAGTTCGAGTAAGCTCAGCGTTAAGAGTTTTTTTCCTCATCCCCGACTGAATGTTGTCAACGAAAACCGCAAAAATATATATTGACTAGAAATATTTTTTTTACACCAACGGAGAAATTTGTACTTTCCAAGTTCCAACTACTACTGGTACCATCTATAACATTTTGCCATTATCATATTCAAAAGAAAGTGTGGATACTTCCATTACCGCAAAAAAACTTTTTCTTGGTGCTGGTACGGATGAAACAATCTTTATGAATATTTAACTTTGCTATCAACCGATCTTACCAAAATTTGGGATAATTTAAATTAGAAAAATTGTACATCCGACTGTTATATCATACATAATATTTTGTGGTCATTCATAATTATTCCAGTAAAACACATCCGAGAATAACATAATCTAATTAAAAATAAGAGACCTTTTCTTTAAATAACAAGCCAAACACAATGGAAAGGAAACGAAATATGTTCTCCCTTGTCTTATTTAGAGAATGCTGTTTTTTTTTTGTTACAGTTTAATTTAATTAGTAACAAACTGCAAGTTCAAAAAGATTATTAGAGGTTAACTGAATAACCTTGATCGATCTAATCTCTTATCCAACAAAATTAGTTCATAAAGTTTTACTTTCTTTCCCTCGATTTCTTGTTCACTGTCGTAAACAAAAAATTATAAAAATATTTAATTTTCCTTGCAAAACAAAATATCAATCATAAAAAGGATATAACAGAGTATGAATTAACACGGAGACTAAGATGACCCTGAAGATATAAATTATGTGTATAGAATCCGGAATTGCTTAGCATGACCTTGTCATTTTTCTTTAATCATGGGTAATTATTATTTGACAGAGGTAAAAGTAAATCTCAGGTCTTGTTTATTTATTTCACCAAGACACTGACAGTAACTCACACGAGGGACCTGAATAAAAATACCCCCACATTAGCACATAATAATAAATCAGAGAAAGAGAAAGCGCTAAAAATTAGAATAGAAGACCCCAACAATTTGTTAATTAAGTAATAATTAATGACGATTAGTGTAAAACCAAAGGAAGATGCCATGTCGCTGTACCCAGGGACAGTGGTAATAAACAGAGTACTCTACTACTAGCAGCTCCTCACTTTCACCAACTCTCTCTCTCTCTCTCTTTCTAGCTATTTCTTCTCTTGTAAACCCATCATTTCCTCTCTTTTCCCTTCTCTCTCTCTCACTGAAACAATAAAAATATAAGAAAAGGAGTCCGTTTTTTCCTCAGGGAAGGAAGAGTAACCACCTCCATCTGCACCATCCACCAACACTGCCACCATCACCATCTCTACATCTCTATCTCTTTCTCTTTCTCTTTCTCTCCCTGCAACCTCCATTTGGTATGCTGGAGCTTGAAGTGAAACCCAAGAAAGCATAATTAATAGCTGTTGCTGCAGCAGTTCCAGCCGTCTCTTTCGCACTACATTTATGCTCTGTTTCTCTCTTCCTCTGATCTAACCATTGATCCCACTTCTAATCTTTGGCTTTTCCGACTTGGGTCCTTTCCCAAGTTAATTAAGCAATTGTGAAGTTTGTGATTAGTGAAAGAGAAGATGACGATGGAGAATGGGGAGGATTGTTGTGTGAAGGTTGCTGTGCATATTAGACCCTTAATTCCTGATGAGAAATTACAAGGATGTAAAGATTGTGTTTCTGTTCCACCAGGACAACCACAGGTTTAGTTTCTTTTCTTCTCTCTTTGATCCCTTTAATTTTTCGCTCTTACTTTAATTAAGCCTTTTTCTTCAATTTTCGTCTCTTCCTTTAATAATTTGGATGAACTAAAGTGTTGTTGGGTTTTCCTTTTTTGGTTTGTTGTGTTCCTTTTTTTTCCTGGGTAATTAATTTCGGCATATTCAACTCAATTGTGGTGGCATTAGGATTTTGTTTCCATTGGTTCTTTTCCCTTACTCTATTTGCATAGTTCCTAGGAAAAAAAATTCAGTTGAATTTGTGTATTTGTGTTAATTATTCTTTAGTTTCATTGATTTTAAGAACATTTGTATTTTAAGCTAATATTTGCTTCTGATTCAGAGAAAATATTCGGTAACTCAACTTCTACCTACTCACTTTTGTTTGGCCATCTTTGATTTTTCAATTCCTTAGACAATAAGGCCAGATGCCACCATTTTCTTGTAATGCAGTCAGTTTTACCATGTAATTAGGCTTCCAACGTCAGTTTTACCATGTAATTAGGCTTCCAACGTTTCTAGCGTGCTTTACGTTAGATGTTTGTAAATGTTATTTTTGCAAAATTTCTGATCAGACCAATTTATACCCTTCTGACATGATTTCTTTTACTGAAGAGCACCTTCTTTTTTTTTTTATCTACTATAGGAGATTTACAAAATTGGGGGCCTTCCTACTGATTTCCCTTGAAAAGTGCAATACAATTTTCAGTTCAGTCAGTTTTTTTTTTTTTTTGAGGGTCAGCAATTGCTGACAATTTTCCATTAATAAAACAAAAGTTTACATATCAATAAAAACTGAAAACAAATACCAGTATCAAAACTGATACCTCACAATAAATAAACGGTATAAACTCCTAACAATGTCTATACCTAATACCGATGTAAACTCATGCAAATCCAATCCAGAACCTATCAAGTGCCTACAGACTACGCTTGATGCAGAACCGCAAAACAATACCTCCCCTTAATAATGTTCATAGCTCATATCATAGTGTCCACCCCCCCACCCCCAATTTTCTTTTAGGAATATGGAAATAATGTATTCTGTAGAAATAAAATTGACCTAAAGCATCTGAGCTTCTTGAGCAATTTTAGTAAGATATGCGTGCTTTAGTAACACTCTTATGCTTCAGAGAAAATAAAGTAACAAGGAATCTTTTGAGCCACATTAGTCAAATAGATTTGGCCCCTCAATTAATTTAAATATTGTTGTCTTTATCTTCTAATTTATTGCATCCACTACCTTCTAAATTGCCAACTATTTGTCTATTTCTCCACTATCATGCTTCCCTTTGTTGGCAACTTATGTTCAATCAGTTTAATTGGCTAATTACAGCAACTAAAATTTCCCAAATGTCTAGTTGTTATTTTTTAATCCCTTGCTTATACCTTTTATTGATTTTGGGTTGCAAAGTGCGGTTATGATAGCATCAATTGATGATAGAATGATGAGTTACCACATGAAAACATGCTCCTGTCTCCTTCCCCACACTAATGGCATTATTGCACCCTTTTTTATGTATTTCTTATGCATTAATTTAGATGCGTGAGATGATAGCATATGGCCAGAGTGGTTCCAACCAGCAAGGGTTTAAGCATTTGTGTTCAATTAGCTATAGGGTCATAAGCTTCTGGCTTATGACTTAACATTTATTAAAATTTGGAAATTATGCTTTTGTCGCAAAAATTTTCTTATGTTAGTAATAAATAAAAATAATGCTAATTATTTTGGATACACCATCAGGTGCAAATTGGTACACACTCCTTCACATTTGATCATGTGTACGGTAGCACTGGTTCACCTTCCTCTGCCATGTTCGACGAATGTGCGGCCCCCCTTGTTGATGGCTTGTTTCAAGGGTACAATGCCACTGTTCTTGCATATGGTCAGGTAAAGTCAAGCACTGGAATACTAATTCGACCTGATTACTTGTGCTGTAAAATTGAAACCCAACCTTCAATCAATGATAAATCAAGTAATATAAAAATGATTGATCAGCCCTAAAGGGGGGGAGAAATCACTTGACACATCTGCCAAAAATTATAGTGATTTATCAGATCTTGCTTTTGCATGATTATATAGTTTTTTTTTTCTGAACTTGCCTGTTTGAGCCTTAAAGAAATATAATTCTTGGTAAAAACACTTGCAGACTGGATCGGGGAAAACACATACGATGGGAACAGCATGCCGAGAGGGATCTCATGTTGGGCTGATCCAGCAAGTCATGAATGCGTTGTTCAACAAGATTGACAAGTTGAAGAACCAAGTTGATTTCCAATTACGAGTCTCATTCATTGAGGTACCAATTTAAAAGTCTTGTTTTATGCTATGATTGCTCTTTTGCAATTGTCACTTAAATATTCCTATAATTTTTTTTGGGTGAAGATTTTGAAAGAAGAGGTGAGAGACTTGCTCGATCCAGCACTATCAGTGGGAAAAATAGAGAATGGAAATGGGAACATGAGCAAGGTTACAAATGTTCCTGGTAAACCTCCAGTTCAGATCCGCGAGGCATCAAACGGGGTTATAACTCTTTCTGGGTCAACTGAGATCCATGTTTCTAGTCAAAAGGAGATGGCGGCTTGCTTGGAGCAAGGTTCAGCTAGCCGTGCGACTGGAAGTACGAACATGAACAATCAATCGAGGTTAGTGCCTTATTTTTTTAAAAAAAATTTCGCTATAAGGAAACAACCTCCGTTTTTTCCTATCTTCTTTAATATTTCTGCTCTTTTATCCATTATGGGACCTGGATAGTCGTTCGCATGCAATCTTCACTATCACATTAGAGCAGATGCGTAAGATGGATCCAATAATAAGTTGCGAAGGAATTGCACTGGAGGAATTAAATGAGGATTACCTTTGTGCGAAGCTCCACTTAGTGGATCTTGCTGGCTCTGAACGTGCCAAGCGAACAGGATCTGATGGCCTTCGGTTCAAAGAAGGTATTTTTCTTTTTTTACTCCTTTCTTGTTGGGTAAACTAGACAAGTGGTACCTTATGTTTTGCTATTCCCATTTTGGTCCCTGAAGCCAATGTAAAGAATTGTCATGGCACATGGTCATGCTTTATTTCTCAAAGATGATTTGTCATTTATCCATGATTATGTGTGATTACCAAGTCTAGCAGTTTTTAACTTAATAAAGAAATATCATACATTCAATGCAAGATCTCACTAAGGTTTGTGAGAAGTCCCCAAACCGAAATGGTCCTTGAACTAAAAATGGGCGAGAGATTCAAACTTATTTTGTTGAAAGAATTGGTGATATTTCCTGGTAATTTTCATGTTATTTGCAATTTTGAACTTTGGGGTGTGATGCTGACAATAGGAATGATTTACATGCATTCAGGGGTTCACATTAACAAAGGACTTTTGGCACTTGGAAATGTTATAAGTGCGCTAGGAGATGAGAAAAAGAGAAAAGAAGGAGCGCACGTTCCTTATCGGGATAGCAAACTCACTAGACTTTTGCAGGTACAGTATGAGAAAGTTATTTTAATTCCAGGTTACAAATTTCGTTTTTTTTTTTGTCTTGGTAAATAATAATACGATCATATTGCAGGACTCACTCGGAGGAAATAGCAGGACTGTTATGATAGGTAAGATAAGACCCCTTCGTTAATATTAACTTTTTGTCCAATCATATTCAATGTACTTGATCACTTCTTTCTGTAATTTGCTTTTGTGGTACAGCATGTGTCAGCCCAGCAGATATTAATGCAGAGGAGACGTTGAACACACTAAAATATGCCAATCGTGCTCGCAATATTCAAAATAAGCCTGTTGTGAGTACTCCGTCCTTCATGCATATAAGTCATTAGCTTTCATTGTCAGCAATCATTGAGTCTTGTCTTATCCATTATTCATTTGGTCTTGAATTTTCAGGTAAATAGAAATCCAATCTCTGACGAAATGCAAAGGATGAGGCAACAAATTGAGTACTTACAATCAGAGTTAATTTCGGCTCGAGGAGGATCCCGGCATGATGAAATTCAAGTAAGGCAAAGGCAAATTTGACACAAACATTTCACATTTCGTATTGAGTCTATTGTATCTAACTATGATGTATAATGTTTTATGATAGCTGGACTTAATGGTTTTTAAGATATCCAACATAAACTTTCTGTTAATTTAAAACTTGATGCAAGTTGTCTGCATTAATCTTAAATTATCAGATAGAAGTTCCTTTTTTTATCCTTTATAATTATGTAGGTGCTCAAGGAAAAAATATCATGGCTAGAGGCAACAAATGACGAGCTTTGCAGGGAACTCTACGGGCATCGCAACCGGTCTGGCCAGGCAGACACGTTTGAAGTAGAGATTCAGGTGCATACATTTTCTTTATTGCTGTCGAACTATTCCTGGGCCAACTTGTAATTTTTTCACTTTTACTTTTTTTGTAAGTAATCTTCTTCCCAAAAAAAGCAATATGGTAACAAATTATTTTCGGTCATTCTTACAGAAAAATGGGACTTGTTTACCAAAGGCAGAAGGGCTCAAAAGGAGCCTATCAAGTACAGAACTGCTAGATGTACAAATGACAGATCCTATAAGAGGTAGTTTCTGTTTTGATTCATTTTTATCATTTTTGCAGGATCTTATGTATAATTATTTTAATTGTTTCCTCATAATACACAGCAGCTTTTCTAATTGTTTTCATATAATTGTTTTATAAGTACCTATAAGGCATATCCAAATAAATGTACTGCAGCTTCTCTAATTCAAATTTTGTATCTGCACTTCTTTAATTGGCTAACTCTTTTACATCTTTTTAACCCCTGCCAGAAAGTTGCAATAACAAGGAGATAGACGATGAGGTGGCAAAAGAGTGGGAACATACTATGTTGCAAGATTCAATGGGCAAGGAGTTAAATGAGCTAAACCGCCAACTTGAACAAAAAGAGGTATTGTACTTCATTCCCTGGAAAGTGAAGCTTTTATTTTATTAAAACAAGGAAACTATAGCAAAGATCTTTTTATGACCTCTACAGTCTGAGATGAAAATGTATGGAGGAATCGAAACTCTTGCACTCAAACAGCATTTTGGGAAGAAAATCATGGAACTTGAGGAAGAGAAAAGAACAGTACAGGTTAGATTTGGTTCAAACTTTAAATACTCTCTTTTGCATTTTCTTCTCTCATCATTTCGATTTTTCTTTTTTCTCGTTCTTAAAGCTAACAAAGCTAAACACATTTCAGCAAGAAAGAGATAGGTTGTTGGCTGAAGTGGAGAGTCTTAATGCTGATGGTCAGGCAAACAAGTTGCGGGATATTCAGTTGCAGAAACTTAAATCCCTTGAATCGCAGGTCTCATCATTGATTTAAATCTGTTTCTTCTTACTATATTAAAAGTTTCTCTGACTATAGTGACCTGAAGTTCTATTTTTACCAGATTCAAGATCTGAAAAAGAAGCAGGAAAACCAGGTACAACTTTTGAAGGAGAAACAAAAAAGTGATGAGGCAGCCAAGAAACTACAGGACGAGATTCAATTTATCAAGCAACAAAAAGTTCAACTGCAGCATAAAATTAAGCAAGAGGCTGAACAGTTCCGTCAGTGGAAGGCTTCTCGAGAAAAGGAGCTTCTTCAGGTAGCCTATTTCCCAAACAAAAGAAAGAAGGATCAAGAGAAATAAGTTTAAATGACAATTTGTTTATACTTGGTTTGAATTTTTAAACAGCTAAGGAAAGAAGGAAGGAGAAATGAATATGAGCGCCATAAGCTTCAGGCACTGAACCAGCGACAGAAGCAGGTAAAAAATTTTCCTGCTTCCACGTTTTACACTTAATCGTTGATGGCTCACTCAATTTGAATTCAAAGACCAATGAAGAACTGAAAAAAAAAAATCATAACTTTTACAGGTGCTCCAGAGAAAGACTGAAGAGGCGGCCATGGCTACTAAGAAACTAAAAGAGCTTCTAGAGGCCCGTAAATCATCTGCTCGGGAACATTCAGGTTGCTGTCCTTTTATTTTCTTATATTTACTTCTTGATTAAAGAGATACAAGGAAAGTGTAAACTCTAAAAATAAGCCATTTTTTCCATAAGCAGGCATGTCTAATGGCAGCTCTCCAACAAGCCTGGTAATTAGCTCATTCTTTATTTGCTTGATTATTTCCTTCATTTGTTTATTTGTTGTAAATAGTGACTAATGTTTCTCGGTTCTCACCACACATCTGGGTCAACTTTAATAGCTGCATAGTTGGTATTATTATGTATTGTTCACCTATGTTGTTTGTTTTTGTTAAATTCCAGATGAACGAGAAGGCTTTGCAAAAATGGCTGGATCAGGAGCTTGAAGTGATGGTCCATGTCCACGAAGTTCGAAATGAATATGAGAAGCAAAGCCAATTGTAAGTATCTTATGTTTCTCTTTATACAGTAGTTTTGTCGTGGACTCAACTCTAGTGGGGAGCCAAAGGGGGCTGTTGCACCCCCTGTGATCTGAGATTTGAGTGAAATTTGTATGCTTATTTTGATAAAATTATGTTTATATTAAGCACTTTGCCCCCCCCCCCCAAAAAAAAAAAAAAATCCAAAAATTACAAATTAGCCCCCCCCAAATAAGCCTTCCTGGCTCCACCATTGCTCAACTTTACTGTTCTCTTGAGGGAAAACAATTTCTGTTTGGTAAATTCTTATTATGATCCTTTATAGTTAAAATAAATTAGGATAAAATTGGGAATGATTGGTAATTTACCAGCTTCATATGAAGATTCAGAGCTTACTGATTTTAAAAAAAGAACTTGTATTTTTGTACTCTCCTTTCAGTTATTATCGCTTTCCCCCTTTTATTTAATATAAATAAAGAACAAAAAGAAAATTCAATAGAAAAACTGCTGAATAATGTTGACATACTCCTTGAGCTTCTCTTAAACAGATGTTGTTGGAAATAAGATTAGTTTTACATACTTCTCTTTATAAAATTTTTCCCAACTGATTACAAACTCTTTGGATCCATGCTCAAGAGCGCCCCAGCTTTTAGATTTCTGTTTTACATATTGCCTTCTTTTAGCTTTTTTCTTTTCTAACTATGTGTTCATGTTCTATTTTCTTGTTGTCTGTGATAGACGTGCTGCTCTAGCTGAGGAGCTAGCTATCTTGAAGCAGGAGGATGCCATTTCAGGAAGGGGTAAAAATGGAAGTTCGAGGTAATTACTATATCTTCTCTGCAATTTTTTTCTTAGTTCATGTCACACAAAGAAATTAATTTCCCGGTACCAAATTATGCAAATCTTTTAAATAGTGCAAACTGTCATTTGCTTTTGTGATGCGATGTTACTATTATGATGTTTTTGTGATTGACTAGCTAATGAGCCTTATATAGGGTGTCGAACATGTCACCAAATGCAAGAATGGCGAGAATAGCATCACTGGAGAGTATGGTGAGCATTTCTTCAAACACTCTGGTGGCAATGGCCTCCCAGTTGTCAGAAGCCGAGGAGAGGGAGCGTGCCTTCTCTGGTCGCAGCCGTTGGAACCAGCTGAGGTCCATGGCTGAGGCTAAAAACCTTCTCCAGTATGTGTTCAGTGTTGCAGCTGATTCCAGGTTAGTTTCTCTATCTTGATCCTTTTTTTTTATCAGAAAATTAATCATACAAATGCACAACATCTTATTTTGGTTGCGGGAATAGATGCCAGGTAGCGGAGAGGGACATAGAGATAAAGGAACTCAAGGAGCAAATAAATGAGCTTGTGGGAATTCTGAGGCACAGCGAAGGAAGGAGGAAAGAGATGGAAAAATACATAAAACAGAGGGAGCAAGCTTTTGCTGCTGCACATGCCACTCCTCCTCCCTCTCCTGTAAGCATCAATTTCTGGGAAGTTTCATGTTCATTTGGAAATATGCACCAATATATGTGGCTTAGCTTTCCGCGTGTAAATTTCAGGGCAATGTAAATGGCGCAGTTAAGCACTCTGCTGATGAAAGCGGACCACCACTATCCCCAGTAGCAGTACCTGCTCAGAAGCAGCTCAAATATTCGGCAGGAATTGTAAATAGCCCAAGCAGCAAGAATCACACATTTAACAACCAGCCTCTCAAGGTTTTGCTCTGCCCCAATCCTTGCATTCATGCTTACATGTTTTGTTTGTATCGGGTCTCAATAAAGAGCTTTTTTTTTTCTATAATAACAAATAGCAGATGGTACCCATTGCACAATTACCAGTGGGAAAGAAGTTAGCAGTGGCTGGCCAATCGGGAAAGCTATGGAGGTGGAAAAGAAGTCACCACCAATGGTTGGTACAATTCAAGTGGAAATGGCAAAAACCATGGAAGCTCTCTGAACTCATCCGCCACAGTGACGAGACAATCATGCGATCCCGCCCCAGACCAGTCACTTTCCACAGGGTGGTATGAAATGGAATGCTTCCCAAGACCTGACTTTTTTTTTTTTTTTCCCCTTAACTCGGCCGTGAGACTGGGCTCTGTAAATGTTTATAATAGTGTAATGTGCTTTAGGTGTAAATTTTAAGCATCTATAGCTAAAAATGCATATAGAGAAGAGAACACAAGGCAATATTCTTTTGTGCACGAGCTTGTTGAATTCAGATATTATATTTCACGAAGGAAATACTAAACTGGTTTCGCCTCCGACAAATTATGAACACTCAGATGGATATCTGACATGTGGTGGCGATGCTATACATCTTTTGTCTATTTTTGTTTCTTTGTTTTTATAAAGATTGTAAGGAGGTTGATTGACATTTGTTTGGTTTGCTAGGTTTTGCTTGTAATAATATATGTTTCATTTGTTGATGCCCCTGAATGTGCAGATCTTTTTGTTTGTTTATTTGTATTGACAAACTAACTGGCTATCAAAATTGTAATCAGTGTTGTTATAGGTCTCTTAATTTGTTGCGTTCTCTTTTGTTAGTACGACTAACTTTTGGAAGCCTTAATCTAATTATGTTTGCAAGCAATAGTTCTATCATTTTACTTTTAAAAAAATAAATGGGTGACCAGTCAACAATGTCGCAGTTGGGGTATTGTAAAACCTTGTCGCCTATGTAATTTAGAATGTGTTTGTTATGTTCGGTGGACCCATAACTCTGATTTGTCCTTTTGGTTTGTCCTTTTGGAGGTTGCTTTAAATTTCATTTTGTAACAATCAATTTACTCTTGCGTCAATCAATCAAACTTCAAACCTAGTGCATTTTTCTTTCAAATAATTAATCTCTTTTTAATTTTTTATAACCTACTTTTCTCGTCTTGATTGATGACCACTTCAATTCATTTCTCTCAGCGAAAATTTCTTCTTTTTTTTTTCCATTTTCACTTGCTTCAATGTCTTAAAGAAAGTGAAGGAGATGGAATGTAAATGTGAAAGCGAATGGAACGATGAAAGTGTTGCTTCTTATTTAAGGTATGGAGGCAAATAGATGTATTTTTTAAATTGTCAATCAATAATTTTAAAAGATTATACAACAGTAAATTCAATAAAGGAAGAGGAGAAGACACATGGAAATACATTCTATTACAGTCAATTTGCCTAGTACATTTTATTTCAAGATCAGCCTCCTCAAGGAGGCGAGTGTTCTAACTTCTGCTATGTTTTGTTGGGCTAGCCTATTCGCTATTCCTATTGGGCTTGTTTTCGAGTTGATCCAGCTCTCGAGAGGCAAACAAAATCAGTGCATCCAGTTTATTATTGAAAATTGATTAGTGCCGTGGGCAGACATCACTCGTTGAGCAGCGCTCTCTCTTGACTTGTAACTCTAGTAAATTATTTTTTGTTCATTTCGTTATTATAAGTATTCACTTTATTAAATATAAATGTTCACATTTTTATTGTAATTGTTTGCTGTGTTCAGTATTTTTTTTAACTTAAATGTTCAGTTTAATAAGTACAAATGTTTTGTTTATTTAAGTATAAATGTTCACTTAGTTGCAACAGAAAATATAAATTTTATAAGAAAAAAATGTTATTATTAAACCAAGCGAAGGGGTCACGAACCGAAAAAAAAAATAACATGAAAAAATTAGAAGGGGTTCAAATTAATTTTTTTCCGACTTTGCCCCTGTGGGTCTAGTAGCTCAAGTGGTAAGAGCACTTGACTCTCTTCTAAGAGGTCCAGGGTTCAAGTCCGCATGCTTGCGATAAGCTTGACGAGCCAGTGTAAAATCTCAGCCATATATACAAGAAATGACCAGGGTCGGGGTGTCATTTCTAGCCTATCCCAACTTGTTTGGGATAAAAGGCTTAAGACTTTTTAGCCCCTGACGCGCCTCTCACCAAAGTTGACGCGACTGACGCGCGACTCTATATAATAAAACCATAGTTGTTGCATTTAACTGAACACTTTTAATTATTAAGCTGAACATATTGAATTATTAAAGTGAACATTTGTAACAGACAGCAGCAATGGCGCAAATGGTTTTTTTAGCGATGACACTTATCATTCCTCTTTATTATGTGTGAAATCATTTTTAGTTTTTCATTATCGGACAAAATTAACATTAATAGTAGATTACAAAATTTTGTATTAATCATAAATTAAATTAAATATGTTCATAGTTCAGATTTGTTGTTGTAATTTGACCTTGCATTTGGCAAGTAAATAGATACAAATTCTTTACAGTATTGGTCTTCGATATTAGTAAAGTAGATATGAAGCAGTATTGGATAAAAGTTTAAATGACTCTTACGTATTATGTTAACAAGTAAAAAATGTCGCAAATTTAAAAACTTAGTACTATAACTTCAGTTCACCTATAGAAGTTAAAAAAATTTACTACGTCTTGAAGTACGTTAAATTACTAATATACGATGCACAATATGTCTGAAAACAAAGCTTTTAAAAAACTACGTTTTTTCATTTTATTGTCATTTTATCTATATTTTTGTTTATACCGCACAACTGTTTTATTCGATATTTCGCCATTTTATCATCGATAAACTCTAAATCACCGTCCAACCGCTAAACCGCACAAATCGCATTTTAAAACCTCGCTGAAAACACTTAGAGGGCGATTCGCAACACCATAAGTTAGTGGAATTAGGAATTAAAGTTAGTATTTTTGGAATTAGTATTTGAGATGAAGTTAGTAAATATTAGTTTTAAGGTGAATACTAAATTCATTGACCTCAAATTTGTTTGGCAAATTTTAGGTTAGTAAGTAAGATTATTAACCTAAAAATTAGACTAACTTTATGTATGCCAAACTGTCGCAATTGGCATTTGGTCCTCTCTGACTCAGACAAGTACACCAAAATTTTTGTTTAAGCCCTTTTAAATAAAAAGCACCAAGCTAAAGTAATGTACCGTGATAAAGGGAACGGTTGGGCGTCCTATTTCTTTTTTCAGAATTATTCGAGCTGAAAATTTTTGCTACCGCGATCAGGCTTTAAACATTTTTTTTATAATAAGTGTCATTCAATGTGCCCGTACAACATACAAATCTTTTTAAATATTTTTCCTATGAAATCAATTTTGGTTTCTAAATTTTTATTTTATTATTTCGCTGTTGAATTAAGGAAAAAATTTCATCCTCTAATGAATTATTTTCAGAGAAGTCAGATAACTAATTTATTATTTTATAAAAATTTAACGATTGATTCGATGAAAGTAAAAAATTATGGGCCATCTTAGTGTTTTTATATAATTTCTGAAGCAATTAGATTTTTTCTCGAAAATTTTGCAATTAATTTATTTCAACTGAAAGCTTACAGCAAATCGGTTTTTTCCTAAAAGCATTTAAAAAATAAAAATGAATATTTCCTCTTAATTGGGTCGTATGGTTTAAAGGCTGATTTTTCCAGCCCAACATTGCATAATAATTTCTAATGAATAAAACCCGAGAAGGGCTAAAATCAGCCACGACTCAGCTACGATAAAATTTCAATTTTCGTAATTCTAATAGTCGATCCGAACCGTTCAATGTATTCTCCATATTGAAATCTCGTTGGAGACAAAATTTTATATTTTTCTGAAATTTTTTAGTATTTGTTTGATATTTTACAAAATTCTTAATCTAAACAATTCTGGATCCTTCAATAACTATGATTTTTAAAAATCTCAAAAAAAATAGTAAATAAAATCAGAAAAATGTAAAATTTGGTCTCCAATGAGATTTCAATATGGAGAATACTTTGAACGGTTCGGATCGATTGTTAGAATCTCGAAAATTAAAATTTGATTGTAGATGACGGTTGCATCCGTTAGTCGTGACTGATTTTAGCCCATCTTATAAAACCCACTGAAATTGAACCATTCTGCTCATCAGTCATCAGTCATCACTGGCAACTCTAAGAAATTCTTAATTACCATAGCCATTTATGTAGCGTATATCTAGGAACTCAAAAAAATCTACGTAGTGCGATCCACACTGAAATACTGTCCATCCAAAGAGGAGCTCGATCTGACACACCTATCGGCGTCTTGTTAGTTGTTACTCTTTATTTACCTTTTTTACCAAACGCCCAAACGTCTTTGTGAACTTCCGTGTTGCTAGAATCTTTAATTAAGCATAGGTGTATCGTTGTTTTATCTAGAAAAAGGGTGTTTATTTGTTTTACCAATTGAATTATTTTATTGCAAAAAGAACGGATGTGATAATCCGAGATGATCACTCTTCTGGTACATATCTCGCACGCCGCACGCGTATATATTTGTGTTAAGATATTTATTTAACGCTATTTATTTAAGTGTATGCTTATTCAATCTGCAGTAGAACACCTCTTTTAATTTGTTTCAGCTTAATTAATACAATTTTTAACTGACCGATCATTATTTGAACCTCTAAAATGCACTCGATTGAACCGAAACATACACTCATTTTAACTAAAAGTAACATTCCTCCTAACTGAAATATAACTTGAATATTTTAGTTTTAAAAACCTACTGGATACTTGAGACAAATTCAACATAAATGGAACTTCAATTATATAGCACACTGAACTACTAACTTTAAGGGAGAGGGACTGGAACTCAAATCAAGTGCCGCGCGGCACCGTGCAGCGCGCAATCTGAGCCGTCCAGATTAAATCCAATGATCATGGGTGCCCCGTGCATGTAATCCGTGTCGTAAGGCATGAAAAACTCTAACCATCCGGATCAGATCGAACGGCTCGGATCGCTGAGCGGCACGGAATAAGGATCCGAGGGACTGAGGGAGGGGGCAGGGAGAGAAGAATTAAAGAGATGGCATATATCAGAGGAAATATATATCTAGTTTTAAGTTTCTAATAGGTTAAATATAAAAAAACTTTTGAGGTCTTTATTACGGAGAAGAAAATATAATAATATTAAATAAAATTCAATTTTTTATAAGAAATTAAATAAAATTCCCCAATTAACAAATGGGACAGGTCCGTCTGACGGCCTAAAAGAGGTAATGATTAATTGAGACTCATTTTCCCAGAAATAATCATCATTATCCCACGCCATTGGCCGGGAATTGTGATGCAAATGCCCCCACGGAGTAATTGCAACCACCACAAGACGAAACCCCTTACGCTTTCCAACCTTAATTGCTTTGACTAGTCTAAATTTAATTACGTTAAACTTCAATATCTGTTGCTAATCAATGCTCCTTATTCAGTCCATCCACGAATGAGTCAAGTCGTAACGCAGAAAGCGACCATGTAATCTTCTTTTGTCTATTGTTGCCTTCTTTCCGAAAGCGCCTCTGCTTGTGTTTTTTTCTTAAAAAAAAAATTAACCCTTACTCATGTTCTTTTTAACAAATCACGGGAACCTTGTGAGGCAAAACAAGCAAGTCGTTTTAGTATCGACGGACAATAATGTGCGTTGTACACTTTTTTATGGTCCCGTTTGGATGGTGTGGAAATAAGAAGAATAAGGAAAGAAGTATTGGAAAGTGTGTAACTTTGTGAAAAATTTGGATTGTTTATAATAAATTTGGAAAAAAAAAACTATTTCCTTATTTTTGCACCCATCCAAATGGAGCCTATAAGAAAAAAAAATAGGGTCGCAAGTTTATACTAGTGGGTGTGTTTGGATGAGCATGGAATAAGAAATTTCGGTATGCGTGCTTATCCAAATTTCTTATTCTTATACTATGGTTTTGTTAGTATAGAAATAAGGGCCCAAATTCCTTATTCTTGTATTGTTTGAGTTGCACAAGAATAAAAATAAGCACGCATATCGAAATTCCTTATTCTTATTTTTTATTTCAAGCTCATCCAAACACATTTTTAAAGCCAAATTTAATGCAAAGTAATGGTGTTTCACACTTGATATTCTTCCTCTCTCCGTTCGTTTCATTTTTTTAAGATATATATATATATATATCCGTAGAAACCCATTAATTGATTGAGATAGTTTTTATCAGAAAAAACTTGGTAGTAGGCAAGTAGCTACCAAGGAAGATTAATTAAGATAGTTGCGTTTCATAAAAAGAGAAGAAAAGAAACATACGTAACTCGCACGCGCTTTAGGCATTTACTCAAATTGTGCAGTGGAAAATGCTGATTTTTTCTTTTTCCATTTCGGTTTTTGGGGATTTCCAAGTAGTATTTTTCTTTTACAGGTTACTAAAACCGTAGCATTTGAGATGATGTTTTTAAATAGCAATTTTTGATCTGTTGCTGACAAGTTCTAAAGAATTTTACTGAAATACTGAATCTTACATAATGCTTTCTATTTAAATATATATATTATTTAATATGGCTCAAAGGTATATAAAGTATAATATATAGCTTGAAAAGAAAAATCGTGACTGAATGGAATGTGGTTTAATTTAGTTCGTTTCAATTATTAACTTTAATACGCAAAATGATAAAAAAAACAAATATTTGTCTTTTTCGTGTAAAATTTGTGTTATATTTGTTACTGTAATCTGAATATTAAATTATACCGTAACTATTATTTATACTGGACCGTATTTTGGAGTGGTTGGTGACCAATAGAAAGCAAATGTGGAAAAATATAAAACCTGAAAAAGGGCTAATATAGTGTAGTTGATGAAAATGATCCATATCATATCAGGAGCAAATTTTCAAATATAATATTTGTTCAATACTTTAAAAGTTAGTTTTATAAGTCTATCAATTAGATCGGCTATATAAAGCAACCGCTGCAGGAGGTACGAAGAAAACCACTAAATTTGAAAATTGTCCTTGTTGATGTGCTAGCACATATTAACCATATTAGCTAGAAACCTAATAAAAAGAATAAACATTTCCTCACTCAAATTGTTATTCGACATTAAAGATGAGGAGTTGATGGTATTAAAATTTCAAATTGAGGAATGTTGGAATTAGTGAAATCATTGTACTAAGCGGACCGCTCAAAGGTCCACTGGACCACTTGAGTTTGCATCCTCTAGTCGCATCAAGTGATTATTAGTAGTCTTTTCTCTCTTTGTATAAACCATCTAAACATAGGCTCCTTTTGAATGGTGCGGAAATAAATAAAGAAAGAAGTATTAAGAAGTGTGTAACTTTGTGAAGAATTTAGATTGTTTATAATAAATTTATTTCTTTATTTGTTTATTCTCTTGTTCCTAGAGCTCATTCAAACGGAGCCATAAGTAATTAGTAGAGATCGGTGTGATTCTCATCTAGAGTAAGAGTGAAAACTCATGGGAGAGTTTTAGATGGGTGGGAGAACTACATTGCTTCAATTGAAAGTGAAACACTATTAATTTTTTGTGGAAATTTAGCGGCAATCAATTTGGCACTTGCATTGTGAATAGTATCGGGAGCAGTTCGAATCGCTGAGTTCTGTGATATGCTCTCCACTAACACATGAAGACGGTAGTTTTAAAAACAAGAAAGTACTTGTGCGTGTCATATTGTGAAAGGAATCGTAAGAAATCTTGAAAAAATCGATTTTTGTTGCTCTCGATTTTTTTCTCCATTTGGATGGTGCTAGAAATAAAGGAATAGCCTCTTCCTAGCCATAAATTTATTCCTAACTATCTAAATTCTTCACAAAGTTACATAAGGGGACTGTTTGGATGGATAAGGAATAAGCAAGAATAGCACGTTCCGGACGGAAATTTATTCCTAACCATCCAAACTCTTCACAAAATTACACACTTCCCAATATTTTTCGCTTAGAAATAGGCTCTTATTCCTAAGCGATCTGATGAAGGCTTATAACCTAGGAATCAAATAAATTTATAGACCTAGAGCTAACCTCACTAATCGTTTGGAGTAAAGCTTTAGGGTCGAACCCAAGGGACGGTTTAATTGAATACCGGACTTATCCTTTTTCAAAAGCTTTTTTGATGAATTAAATGTAAAGGTTCAAGTAAAGTATATATTTTTGGTTGTTTTGTCAATTAAAATAAAGTAAACAACTAAAGTAAGGTTTTTGGGTTTTCAAACAGTATAAAAAACGTCTTAGGGTTCAGGTTTCACCTTGATTTGGACTCTAGAACACAGAACTTATCACTTTCGTGCATAGAACGGTGTTTTTCAAGCGTTCACTTCTCTGTTCGGTTCGAACGAGGATCTGTTCGGTCCGAACAGAGGGTGAAAGTGTGTGGTTTTGACCTTTTATGATATTTTATGCTTTGTGCTAGGTTTTGTTGGCTAAACCTAGATTTACTAAATCTCAGCTGTCGTTTGTTGGACTAGAAAATGGTTTAATCACAACCTAACCTAATTAACTCGATTGGTTCACAACTTTTGGTATAGAATTCAATCAACTTAAACTTGTTTGTTGGAGTTCATAAGGATATCTAGAGGTCTTTTGGACTTGTCTAAAAGTTACACTTTTGGTATCAACTAATCTCCTCTTTCGGATCTACGATTTATCCCAAATACTTTATTTGAACTAAACTTGTTTATCCTAGACTTGACTAGATGCGGCCGTACAACTAGAAGGTGATTAGAAAATCACAAGCAATTCAAACAAGCAATTAATATAAGTCTCAACAAAACAAATCAACAAAACATATCATAACATAACGAGTCAAATCACAACATCCAAACCTAAGTTACTACCTTACCCCTAAGACTATATAAATTTAGCCTAACATAGTACTAAAACACACAACAAATAACATAGAAATCACAAGATACAAGCCCATTGAAAATAGAGAAGAAAACATAGAAGAATAAATCGAATACACCTTTATGCTTTCGAACTACGATCTGTAGGCAGTGGTGTATTGCAAGATGGTCACCAAACTCGTCTCCTTGCTGCCGT
Organism: Rhynchospora pubera; assembly: GCA_028095005.1. Classification (NCBI taxonomy): domain Eukaryota; kingdom Viridiplantae; phylum Streptophyta; class Magnoliopsida; order Poales; family Cyperaceae; genus Rhynchospora; species Rhynchospora pubera. The sequence goes on along the minus strand of CM051463.1, from coordinate 197,232,372 downwards.
CGCTTCAAAGAACCAAGATTTGATGATCTCCTATGGTGGAATCGCCTAAGGTGGAATTGTGGTATGAAGGGTTAAATCTTTTCCTTCAGGTCTAGAGGTGTATATATAGATGTCCCAAGTCGCAAGGATGGAAGGCTAGGGCACCAGGACGCAAGAAATTACCATAACAATCAGTTTCTATGTAAGAAATACTGCCATATGTGATATGGCGGCAATCTGGTCGGACTGAACAGATGGTCAGTCGAACCGAACAGAAGAGAGAAAAGACAGCTGCACAAGTCTGCTGTTGTGATGTCCAGTCGGATCGAACAGGCTTGTGGTCGGGTCGACCAGAAGAGGGGAAATAACGCCTGGCTGCCATAGATTCTGGTCGGATCGAACAGGCTTGTGGTCGGGTCGACCAGAAGAGAGAAAAGAGCCTCCAATACTAGGAATGAGTCGTCTAGCGTGCGTGCTACATCGGGAATCCATCTATATGCTCCAAAATCATCAGAAATCATCAAAGTCCTGTAAAATGAGAGAAAAAACGACGGTAGAGCCAATTACTTGGAAATCATAGCAATTTATTGAATAATTCAATGGTTTGAGTGTTATTTGAGTGCCAAGTACGGTCCAAATGCCTACAAATAGTAATGATATCACGATCCAAACGACCCCTTATTCCTAAGCAATCCAAACATAGCCATAAGGAAGAAAAGAGGAGTTTATGAAGAATTTAGATTGTTTATAATAAATTTACTCTCTTATTTCTTTATTCTCTTATTCCTAGAGCTCATCCAAACGGAGCCATAAGTAATTAGTAGAGATCAGTGTGATTCTCATCTAGAGTAAGAGTGAAAATTCTTGGGAGAGTTTTAGATGTGTGGGACAACTACATTGCTTCAATTGAAAGTGAAACACTATTAATTTTTTGTGGAAATTTAGCGACAGTCAATTTGGCACTTTCACTATGAATAGTATCGGGAGCAATTCGAATCGCTGAGTTATGTGATATGCTCTCCACTAATACATGAAGACGGTAGTTTTAAAAATAAGAAAGTACTTGTGCGTGTCATATTGGGAAAGGAATCGTAAGAAATCTTGAAAAAATCGATTTTTGTTGCTCTCGATTTTTTTCTCCGTTTGGATGGTGCTAAGAATAAGGGAATAGCCTATTTCTAGCCATAAATTTATTCGTGACCATCTAAATTCTTCACAATGTTACACACTTTCCAACATTATTTTTCTTATTACTCTTGGGGCTGTTTGGATGGATAAGGAATAAGCACGAATAGCAAATTCCGAGCGGAAATTTATTCCTAACCATCCAAACTTTTCACAAAATTACACAGTTCCCAATTTTTTCCGCTTAGAAATAGGCTCTTATTCCTAAGCGATCCAAACGGCCCCTTAATCCTAAGTAATCCAAACTTAGCCATAAAGAAGAAAAGAGGAGTTTGTGGAATTGTCGAGACAGTGGAGTAAGTTGGAGTATTAATGCCATCACACGAGCGTCTGCACATGCACTGTTCAAGGTGCAAAAGACGAGTCATGCAGTAACATGGAATTAGGGATATATTTGGGAGGAAGTTTATTATGCACTATAGTGTATTGAGCCATCTATGCACTGCAATATGATGCGTTGGATTCACTTCAAAAATCGTGCTTTTGATGTCGCCGGATAAAATGTTCCCGAGCCCTAATCCTGCTCCGCTCCCCCTGTCTCTTTCTCAATTCTAGATCCGGGACACAACAACAAAATCTAGTTTTCTCACTCATGAGTCACGATCGCTCCTCCCCTCTCTCGCGCCAGCGTTAGAAGCTCTCACGTCTCGCTGGAGGTCTTCACTCCCGCGACTAATAAGATGTGGCAATAACTTCACCTTTCTCACCTCTCTTTTCGACCTAGGGTTTCGCCCCACCCATCGAAGCTGAGGTAACTGACCTAGGGTTTCGCCTCGATTTGTTCCAATGAAAGGTCCGACGAGCTCTCTCAGATACATGATCCTCTGTCTCATTTTGAAGTTGATTTTTTTTTCTTGCGGCTGGAATCGTTTGGAACCAGTAGTTATTTCCTATAAGTGGCTTCGTCTTTATAAATTCAATTTCAGTCGGCATTTTTGTATAAGGATCAGGTTTGGATCCTTAGCTATAACCTATAAGTTTGATTTCTAATTACTCTTAGCGCAACCTATTAGGTAATTAATTTGTTACCAGTAATGATTTTTTTTTCAATTCTGTTACTTTTTGTTTTTAGAGAAAGGTTGTTACTTCTTTTTTTTCGAGAATGGTTGTTACTTATCAGTATTTTTTTTTTTTGTGTAAAGAGGGGATTATCTGAAAGGAAATAGATGATCAAGCATCAAGTAGATGATCAAGTAGCAAGGAAGGAAATAGATGTGATGGAGGAAGATGGAGAAGAATTGGATGAAGATAATTAGTTTTAAGATCACACTTTTATGTAATCTGCTATCATTTTGTTAAAAAAAAAAGTATTTGGCATGAACCACTGTACGTGTATTATTTCATTTTTTTGTGTGCGAGTACTAGTGTACATGTTAGGAAACTGCTCAATTTTAATTTTGTGACTAATTACTCTTAATTAATCCAATTAAATAAAGAGCAAGAGAGAATCTAGTACTTTAAGCAATTCGACACAAGAGAATAAGGTGGAAATTATACCTCCCGCGAAATCGTATTCGCGGGGCTCGACCAAGGCATGGGAATCGATGGTGTGCCTTCTCCACCGTCTCCACCACGTCTCGTAACCGCCCTCGAGTCCACCAAGGAGGATTAATCACGTTCTACAAGGTACGTGCTAGCATACCTAAAGAACAAGCCTAATCCCTATGGTTTTCTCTCTTGCATCAATCAACAACCTTGATTTAGTGGAGAGAAAATAGCTCAACACATGAGCAAAAGAGAGAAGGAGAGGTTGAAAAGTGGCGGCCTCATGGGAGGAATGAGAGGAGAGAGAGAAGCTAGGTGGAGGCTCTCAAAAGTGGTCCTTATATAGAGCACAAAACCTAATTGACCTCTTGCATAATTACAACTATGTCATCCCACCTACCACCATAAGTGGCTGCCACGAAATGGGCCTTATGGGCCATTTAACCCCTTCATTTAGACCATTAATTCATATAATTAAGGCCCCTCAACTTTGCTCTTTAATTGGGCTATATATTTGCTATTTAAATAACAGCCCAATTAATCAATATAACTATTTATATTAATAAGTGTTGAACTAAATTAATTATTAACTCATTAATAATTATTTTAGGATTAGTTAATGTATTAATTTATTTCTATATGATCCATTGACTTAATTAATTATAACGGTTCGCAACGGTATATAATTAATTAATCGATCTTATCATATTTCCACAGAACTTACTGCTGTGAATAAATAAATAATGCACCGTGTGATTAATGTCCTATTTGTGTAACCCTTTGAGGATTTATGCTATGTTGGCCATGGAATTAAATCGTTATTTAATTCCAATAATCATAAGCGGTATCTAGCAACACGTTATGATTCCCAATTCGCATAAATAGTGTACTGCTACAATATTTCAATCATGCATAAGAGAATAAATATGTTTCTCTATTTTGATTCTTATGTCTCACGATATCATCGTATAATCCAAGATAGGAATGTGTCATTCTTGCAGATTATACGTTTCTTGATCTAGAGTTGATCGCTTAGTTGCGCGCATACGATCCAACTCCATCAAGGGGCCCAAACAGATATCGTCACTCACTAAGTGAATTAATGAGGGACATACGGTTTTCTTGATGATTAGCTTTTCCCCGTACAATTCAAGAGAACGTAAATCAAGTCCGTATAGCAGCCCTTAACGGGAATCAGCGGTAGATGAGATTTATAGAACCTATCCTCATGTGGAAAAGATAATCATCTCAAACTTAGAACCAAAATCATAACGAAATAAACAATGACACATAACACAATCCATATGTTTATTTCGTTGGGTCAAGTCCTGTACTATGTTCCATAACATATACATATGCAATTAAACTGGTAACTCTTTACCTATGATTTGTAGAACTTAATCATCACTTAACTTGCATACTAATCTTATATGATAATTAATGTTCCTTGTTAATTATCAAGATTATGGACCGTTTAGATTTATTATTGTCATTCTAAAGAATGATCCACAGAGATCTACAATTCATATCCTCAACCTGGATGATCTGTCAATAATAAACCTAGGAACAGATGATAAAATATCATCCAAAACATAAACTAATAGTTAAGTCATTAAATTATTGACTTCTAGGACATAACTCTAACAGTACCACTGTACTAATGTGTAAATCAGCAACATGTGTAAATTGAAGTTATTAATTGATGCCTTGCCATTTATAATGCTCATTTTGTATAGCATTTTGAATGTGCGCATGTGCTAGAAAAGGCTGTGTTGGATGAGCTCAAATGTGCACCCCTGTACGAAATGTGTATTCCTAATACTAGTTAAAGTTTTCTACCACTTGTACTAAATGGTTTAGGACTGGTCTCATTTTTTATTTTTTTCTTGTTGTAAAATTAAACATCTTAAGTTTGTATTATTGAATAGTGAGTGCTTGAACCATATCGTTTGTATTATTATCACTGTACCACTACTAAATAGTTTAAGTTTGTAATATTGAAGTCTTAAGAGCAGCATTTATAAGTATAGGTGGAACCATCCTTGTAAATGAAACATCCAACGAATTATAAGTATAGCTATAATATGCAATATAAAATCACTTAATCCCATGCGATTGAAATTTGGTTTGAGAACATACAAGGAAAGTCATCCAACGATAGCAACATTAAATCATTTACTATACAAAATGAGCCTCTTGCTTAATTCATTTAATATTACCTTTTTCTATACAAAATGAGCCTACTACATAATTCATTTACTATTATTTTTCCTATACAAAATGAGCCTACTCCATAATTCATTTAATATCACCTTTTTTCTATACAAAATGAGCCCCTTTTAATAGCATATTACAAGCCTTTCTTTATAAACTAAATTTCTCCCTCCAGTTCTTCATCTTCCTCCATCGCATCAAGTTCCTTCCCTACTTCTTCTAATTTCTAATGCAAGCCAGAAAACATAAATAGGTTATCCAAATAACATCTACATTAAATTTGACAAAAATTCATCAAGCTTACTAAGAGTATAAAAGAGAAAGCCAACACAGGTACTACGCACTTTAGGTTTGCTAAAAATTTAAAGATTTGCACAATACCTTCGGGCATGTTCTGCTATTATGTTTAGCTACAAGTCCACAATATCCACAAGTTCTTGCCTTGATAGGAACCTTTTCAGCCGGAATCTTCCAACGCGCAGGTTTCTTCTTTCTTCCTTTACATTGTGAAATTGGAGGATCGTGAAAAGTCTGATTTCCTCTTTCCTCATGGAGCTCATCTTCTACGTCATGGTCGTCTTTAAACACTGAAACTTTCCATATTGCCCCCTTTACTAACTTAGCTCTGATATATGCATTACATCTTGTTCGGGTTGATGGTCTCACTTTCTCAGGTGTTTTCACCTTTTTTGAGCGACCCACAACTTTTCCCTTATCTTTTTCCCTTTCAGATAATCCCTCTTTAGAACAAACAATTTTTAAGTTAGTAAACCCTTTGTTTGTGTTGTTTTTCTGGTTCCAACGAATGCTAAATTGTTTCACATAGGCATATATATTATAAAAGTTGTATACCTCTTCAGGTGATTTGAATTGTTTGCCTACATGGATCTCAATATTTTCTTCTATCCTGCTACTCGCTTCTTCAAGTATTGCATCAACATCTAAGTATGGATCGTTGATCTGTAACAATTATTTTAGCCGAGATTACTAATTTTTTAATCAAATAATGATTCTTTAACACAAATATGTGAGATAAATACCTGAACTCGCGCACAATCACCGTCATCATTAATATTGAATGCTTCATGCTGATTCTCATTCATGCTGCCAATAAATATTTAAAACTCAAGGATTATCATATAGGTAGAGAAACTAATTTATTGGAATGTGAACACACAGTTCTGACAATTTGATTAATGAAAAATTACAACAACAATGGAAAAAATGTTAGAGTTATGTCCTAGAAGCCAATCTTATTTAGGCTACTTCTATAGTTTATGTTATTGGTGATTTCAGATCATTTGTTCTTTGATTTAATCGTTGACAGTTCATTCAGGTTGAGGATCTGAGTTATAGATCACTGTTATTCATTTAGTAGTAAATGACAACGATAAATCTAAAAGTCCATAATCTTGATAATTAACAAAGGACATTAATTATCGATAAGATTAGTATGCAAGTTAAGTGATGATTAAGTTTTATAAATCATAGGTTAAGAGTAACCAACTTAATTGCATATGTATATGTTATAGAACATAGTACAGGACTGGACCCCACGAAATAAATATATGGATTGTGTTACGTGTCATTATTTATTTCGTTATGATTTTGGTTCTAAGTTTGAGATGATTATCTTTTCCACATGAGGATAGATGCTATAAATCATGTCTACCGCTGATTCCTGATAAAGGCTGCTATACGGACTTGATTTAAGTATTCTTGAATTGTGCGGGGAAAAGCTAATTATCAAGAAAACCGTATGTCCCTCATTAATTCACTTAGTGAGTGACGATATCTATTTGGGCCCCTTGATGGAGATAGATTGTTTGCTGGCAACTGATACAATTATCTCTAGATCAAGAAACATATAATCTGCAAGAATGACACGTTCCTATCTTGGATTATACGATGATATCGTGTGACATAAGAATCAAAATAGAGAAACATAATTGTTCTCTTATGCAGGATTGAAATTTTGTAGCTGTACACTATTTATGCGAATTGGGAATCATAACGTGTTGCTAGATACCGCTTATGATTATTGGAATTAAATAGCGATTTAATTCCATGTCCAACATAGCATAAATCCTCAAAGGGTCACACATAATAAGGTGTTTAACCACACGTGCATTAATTGTTTATTTGCAACAATTGGTTTTGCAAAATATGATAAGTTGATTAATTAATCGTATACCGTTATGGACCGTTATGATTAATTAAGTCAAATAGATCATATCGAAATAATTAAATGCATTGACTAATTTCATATTAATTATTAAATAGTTAATAATTAATAATAATCAACACATTTAATAAAATGAGCAAATTGGGCCTTAAATTAATTAGTTAATTTAATGCCAAATGGAAGGTGTAATAAAATGGAAGACTATTGGGCTCAACTTGACTTGAGGCCCAACCCACAAAAGGGGGTAGGTAGGTGCGGCTATAGAGGGGCATTTTTGTCCATCAAAATTTGGATGAGAGCTAGGGTATGAGGTCTATATAAAGGGGTGTTCTTTGGGAGCAAACCCTAGCCTCCACACACCTCTCTCTCTCCTTCTCTCTTTGGCCGCACCTCACAAGGAAGAAAAGAAAATTTCAGAATTTTCTATTCCTCTTTCTCTCTTCTATACACCACCTAGCTCATGTGTTGAGCAAGCTTTCCACCTCAAAATTAATTGGAGAATTGACTAGAAGAGGGGAAGCTTTGGAATTAGACACACTTCTCCTAATTACTAGCATAATTGGTTTGAGAAGGTGGTTAATTCCTTAGTGGACTCGAGGCGCACGGCGTGGAGGTTCTTGGAGAGCACGCCACCGACACCAAACCGTTGGAACGAGCCTCTTGGTTGCGATACCAAGAGAGGTATACTTCCAACTCTATTCTCTTGTGTTTGAATAGCTTATGTACTAGATCTCCTTGTGTGTGATGTTCTTGGCTTAATTAACTTGTAATTAGCGAAATAAATAAAAATTACACATTTTCTAACAGTGGTATCAGAGATTTGGTCGTACTTAAGCTATTTTGACACTTAATTAAGAGAAATTGGCTAATTAACAGATTAGTAGAGATGATGCGTTTGTTTGCTGTCTGGAAATGGTATTTTCTGTGTTATTTCGCATTTTTGGATGTGATAAGTTCTCTGGAAGATCTTTCCATCTACATGAAAGTTGTAGATATGTGGATTGTGATTCTTTTGGCGTTGGATTCACATTTTTCTGAATTAGTATAGATTTATTGTGAATAAAATGGCGACAGTGCGCAGAACCAGTTTCTGCTCGTACTGTCCTGTTTGAATGACTTGAAAGATTTATATTTTGAATATAAGTACCAGTGTTATATGGCTAGAAATAAAGAGGACTTGAAGCTCTTTCTGAGAATGTATAAATTGTTGCATGACTCGGATTAATTTGTGGGTTTTCAAGTATGAAAAAGAAGATCTTGTCAGATCCAGTTTGTTGAGCAAATCGATTGTTCTAATAAACTGTACCAACTGAGAACTCCTTTAAATATTCTGTTTAAATGGAGTTGTTCTATTTTGAGTTAGGATTCCAGGAAAATTAATTTCATAATTTTTCGTGGAAGTTTGAACCTTCAACTAGGTTAAAACATTTCGATCGACAGTCTGTTCCAGTATAGAATTTGTTGATTGTTTAGCATGTAACTTAATATTATTGAACTGAACTTAGTTGTTTTCTTTTCATGAATGGATAGCCTGTAGTCTAAACAAGTTTTTCTATGTATATTGTATATATAAAAACTGGATAGAAGGTGGTCTAACAGACCAAATGGTTGAGAGAATAAGCTCAAAATCTCATAACGGTGTTTCGTGCACTTGTAAGAGATTTGTCTTTTTTGATTCTCCCAGATGGTTTAGGATCTCTTCTTGAATTTTTTACTGGTAGTCACAACTATGATAAGGAGCTTAAGTAATTTATTTGAGAATTTTTGGAGACCGAAAACTGTTGTTTTTGTTGGATTCCATTAGTTACGTTTTTTCGGTAAATTACTGTTTTTCTAAGTATTCAAACTAGTTGAAATTAATTAGAAAACTCCTTGTTTGATCTCCTTTCAGTTATGGGATGTTGAATGAACTTTCTAAATGAATTTAAACAAGTTTGGTTGTTTAAAATTGAGGATTTGTACACGGAATTTACTTATAGCAAACAATACGCAAAGATGCTTGAAAATCGTTAATTGGAAACAAAGTGCTTGTATGTGCTAACTTTGTTTTGTAGGTGGATAGTGGGTTTAGTATGGCTCAAGACTCAATGCCTTGTGGTTGTATTTAATGCATGTGTGAATGTTTGTAATGCGGCCTTTGGTGCCATTAATTAATTAATTTGTTGATTAATTTTTGATGTAACTTGTGAGGCTTGCATGCCCCTAAGGATAGGATGGGAATAGTATGTTTTCACATGTATTTTGTAGCTTTATTTTATATAGGATTTAGATCCTTATAGAATTTAGTGGGAGGGCAAGGATTAGATTAGTTTTGCTCCATCGACGATGTGGCGAAACTAATGCAAGCGGGAGCCATACAAACCCACAACTATGAGATGCTTGTATGATTGCTTGTGATAGGTTAGGTATGGGTGTATGTTTACACGACCACCAAACAAGCGTCATGATTGTTAATTGTCCCAAATTAAAAAAGGGATTAAGTCAAATCAAAATTCACTCTCCTTCTTTCTATCCCCTTCTTACGTAGTATGATCGGTCATTGATGTATTCTCGCCGACGCGGGACATCGTGATCCATCATCCGTGTCGGGGTGTAAATCGAATTTACTAGGAGCAAATAGAAAGAAGTTGACTTAACAATGAATTAAATCGGATTGTTCATTGGAGTGAAGTTCGTTAATCGAACCAAGAATCATAGGAACGTATGATTGGTTGGAGAACCTATTTCACATTTGTTGGTGCAATGTTCTGCCGACGCCGTCGTTGCATTAACAAATAGTGGGAGTCTTGGAAATTCACTACATTTAGGGACATGATTTAATGTAGTGGAAGTTTTACTTAGTTAAAACAAATATTAAAGCATAAACTAATTGACCTTAAAACTTATGTATTGTTGTAGATGTCTTCCTCATCTTTTACGCTACGTTCTCTTCTTGAGAGAGAGAAACTCGCTTTTAACGGTGCCAATTTCTTGGATTGGCATCGCAACCTAAGGCTTGCCTTTAGGTATGAGAAAAGAGAGTATCTCCTCACCACTCCCATGCCATCGGCTCCAAAGGCAACCGCTACCCAAGAGGAAAAGGATGCCTTTGCGAAGCATGGAAACGAGGACATGGAGATGTCCGTCGTGATGGTGGCAATCATGGAATCGGAACTCCAAAAGGAGTTCATGGATAGTGGCTATGGAGTGTTCGCTATGATCACTCGCCTATCCAACATGTTCCAAACTAAGGCCCGCACCGAAAGGGCCCGTCTCATCAAGACCGTCGCCAACACTCGCTTGGCCGAAGGTCATGAAGTCGGGCCACACGTCATGAAGATGGCGGGGTTGTTTCGGCAGCTTGAGAAGCTTGATACGCCCTTCCCCTCGGGGGCGATTCAAGACTTCATTCTCAATTCTCTCCCTCCAAGCTTCACCGGTTTCGTTGTGAACTACCGGATGAACGGCATGGACAAGAGCATGGATGACATCCAAAACATGCTCATTGAGACGGAGGAGAGTCTAAAGAAAGAGAAGGGTCCAAAGGATGTTCTTGCGGTGAGTGGAAAGAGCAAGAAGATAAGAAAGCGTGGCCGCAAAGGCAAAGGCAAAGGCCCGGTGACGCCCCAAGGTCCGGCCAAGGGTGCTCCCGTGGGTTCTAAGAAGAAGAAGAACCCGGCCACTTCCGAGACCGTGTGCTACTACTGTAGCAACAAGGGCCATTGGAAGAGAAACTGCCCAAGGTACCTAGCTGACAAGAAGGCGGGAACTGTCCAACCTTCTACCTCAGGTATATTTGTCATTGAAACCCTTCTCGCTACTTCTCACACAGATTGGGTATTCGATACTGGTTCGTGTGCTCACATTTGTCGAAATGTGCAGGTCCTAAAGAATAGAAGGCGGCTCGAGAAAGGCGAAGTTCAACTCCGCGTCGGTAACGGCACGTGCGTCTCCGCTATGGCCGTTGGGAGCGTGGAATTAACTTTGCCTTCTGGTTTTGTGTTGGAACTCAAGGATGTTTTTATAGTTCCTTGTATCACTCGAAACATTGTATCCGTTTCTTGTTTGGATTTGGATGGATTTGATGTTGTAATAAAGAACAAGTGCTTGACTTTGTTTCGTAATGAAGTTCGTTTTTGTGATGCACATTTATTGAATGGTCTTTATGTGCTCGATTCGAATGGATTTGTTTTGAGTGTTGAAAATGACAGAAGGAAACGTAAGGTTTCACATGAGAATGCGACTTTAATGTGGCATTGCCGCTTAGGTCATATCAACGAGAAACGCATCAAGAGACTACAATTCGTTGGTCTCTTGGATCAATTCGCTTTCGAGCCAATTGACACTTGCGAATCTTGTTTGATGGGTAAAATGACCAAAGCGCCTTTCCCCAACAAAGGGATAAGGGCAAATGGATTGTTAGATCTCATACATGCCGATGTATGTGGACCTATAAGCATTTGTGCACGTGGAGGTTTCTCATACTTCGTCACGTTCACTGACGATTATAGTAGATACGGGTATATCTACTTGATGCGTCATAAATCTGAAACCTTTGACAAGTTCAAAGAGTTTAAGAATGAAGTTGAGAACCAACTTGATCGAAAGATCAAGGCCTTAGGATCCGATAGAGGTGGTGAGTACTTGAGCCATGAATTTGGCGATTATCTAAAGGAGTGTGGAATCATTCCACAACTCACTCCACCAGGAACACCACAATGGAATGGTGTGTCCGAAAGGAGGAATCGAACTTTGCTAGACATGGTTCGATCGATGATGAGCCAAACTGATTTGCCTATGTCTTTTTGGGGTTATGCAATTGAAACCGCAGCTTTTACTTTGAACCGTGTTCCATCAAAGTCCGTTGAGAAAATACCCTATGAGCTATGGTTTGGTTCGAAACCTAGCATGATGTTTCTCAAGATTTGGGGTTGTGAAGCTTATGTGAAAAGGCTAGTGAGCGATAAGCTTGGACCCAAATCGGACAAATGTCATTTCGTAGGATACCCTAAGGAAACGAAGGGTTACTACTTCTATAACCGTGTCGAGAACAAAATAGTTGTTGCACGACATGCGGAATTCTTGGAAAAGGAGTTTATCTCAAGAAGAAGTAGTGGGAGCAACGTGGTCATTGAAGAAATTCAAGAACCACAACAACAAAACATACCTCAAGTAGGTAATGTGGTTGTTCCAAATATAGTGCCAAATGAGGTTGCATCGAACGAGATTGTAGCCGAACTCATTCCTCAAGTTGTTGTGGAAGAAGAGGTTCAAGAACAAGCTCCCTCAAATGAATACTCAAACATATCGCGTGTCGATAGTGTTGAGGACGCACCTATACTTGAAGTTCAAGAACAAAGCCCACAAACCGTTGTGGAGCAAGTTCAAGAACCTCAAGCATCTACCCTACGAAGATCGGCAAGGCCAAGTCGTCCACCTATAAGATATTTAGGTTTGCACGACGTTCTCGTCATGGAAAACGATGAGCCTTTGACCATTGATGACATGAAAAGAAAACCCGACTCCAAGGAATGGCTTAAAGCCATGGAATCCGAAATGCAATCCATGTATGACAACAAGGTATGGACCTTGGTTGATCTTCCCAACGGAGTAAAACCCGTTGAGAACAAATGGATCTTTAAAAGAAAGGTCGACATGGATTGCAACTTGACCATTTACAAAGCACGACTCGTAGCGAAAGGTTACAAACAAGTTCATGGTATTGACTATGAAGAAACCTTCTCGCCCGTCGTTATGTTCAAGTCAATTCGGATCATGTTAGCAATTGCCGCATTTTATGATTATGAAATATGGCAAATGGATGTCAAAACCGCCTTCCTAAATGGAAATTTGGAAGAGGATGTGTATATGACACAACCCGAGTGTTTTGTGGATCCAAAGAATGCTAACAAGGTATGCAAACTTCAAAGGTCCATTTATGGATTGAAGCAAGCATCGAGGAGTTGGAACAAACGCTTTGATGAAGAAGTCAAGAAATTGAACTTCGTTCAAAGCGAAAAGGAACCTTGTGTTTACAAGAGGATCAGTGGGAGCGTGGTTGTGTTTCTTGTTCTATATGTTGATGATATCCTCTTGATCGGGAATGATATCCCCGAGTTGAATGCAGTTAAGGATTCATTGAAGAAGGTGTTCTCAATGAAAGATTTGGGCGAAGCCGCCTATATCCTAGGAATCAAGATCTATAGAGATAGATCGAGAAGGATGTTAGGTTTGAGCCAAGATGCATATATTGACAAAGTGTTGAATAAACACAACATGGCAAATTCCAAAAAGGGATTCTTGCCTATGTCACATGGCATTTTCTTGAGCAAGTCTCAAAGTCCGACCAATGATACAGATCGTGAATACATGAAGAAATTCCAGTATCCATCTGTGGTCGGATCGATTATGTATGCCATGTTATGCACTCGTCCTGATGTGGCACATCCGATTAGCGTGACTAGTCGATTCCAAGCCAATCCTGGCATGGCACATTGGACTGCAGTCAAGAATATCCTCAAATATCTCAAGAGAACAAAGGATAGCATTCTCGTATATGGTGGAGACCAAGAGCTCGTTGTAAGTGGTTACACTGATGCTAGTTTCCAAACCGATCGAGATGACTCCAAATCACAGTCCGGCTTCGTATTTCTGCTCAATGGTGGTGCCGTGAGTTGGAAGAGTTCCAAGCAAGATACTACGGCCGATTCCGTCACCGAAGCAGAATACTTAGCGGCTGGTGAAGCAGCGAAAGAAGGTGTATGGATCAAGGAGTTCTTGACCGAGCTAGAGGTGGTTCCAAGCATCTCAGGTCCAGTGGATATCTACTGCGACAACACGGGAGCCATAGCTCAGTCCAAGGAGCCTAGGTCTCATCAAAATACTAGGCACATTCTACGACGATTCCATCTCATCCGTCAGTTGATCAATGATGGATGGGTCAAGGTCAAGAAGGTGGACGGTGCCGCGAACACAGCGGACCCTCTGACAAAACTTTTATCTCGAGCCGCACATGAGTTGCACGTTGCATCCATGGGGATTAGGCGTATGCCTGAGTGGCTTTGAGTTGTATCTTTTATTTACTAGGCTTTAGTATGAGACATGTATATTTTGGATATTACATTGAGTACTATGCACTTGCTAGAAGTCACTATCGATTGACTCTAGGTCAAGTGGGAGATTGTTAGAGTTATGTCCTAGAAGCCAATCTTATTTAGGCTACTTCTATAGTTTATGTTATTGGTGATTTCAGATCATTTGTTCTTTAATTTAATCGTTGACAGTTCATTCAGGTTGAGGATCTGAGTTATAGATCACTGTTATTCATTTAGTAGTAAATGACAACGATAAATCTAAAAGTCCATAATCTTGATAATTAACAAAGGACATTAATTATCGATAAGATTAGTATGCAAGTTAAGTGATGATTAAGTTCTATAAATCATAGGTTAAGAGTAACCAACTTAATTGCATATGTATATGTTATAGAACATAGTACAGGACTGGACCCCACGAAATAAATATATGGATTGTGTTACGTGTCATTATTTATTTCGTTATGATTTTGGTTCTAAGTTTGAGATGATTATCTTTTCCACATGAGGATAGATGCTATAAATCATGTCTACCGCTGATTCCTGATAAAGGCTGCTATACGGACTTGATTTAAGTATTCTTGAATTGTGCGGGGAAAAGCTAATTATCAAGAAAACCGTATGTCCCTCATTAATTCACTTAGTGAGTGACGATATCTGTTTGGGCCCCTTGATGGAGATAGATTGTTTGCTGGCAACTGATACAATTATCTCTAGATCAAGAAACGTATAATCTGCAAGAATGACACGTTCCTATCTTGGATTATACGATGATATCGTGTGACATAAGAATCAAAATAGAGAAACATAATTGTTCTCTTATGCAGGATTGAAATTTTGTAGCTGTACACTATTTATGCGAATTGGGAATCATAACGTGTTGCTAGATACCGCTTATGATTATTGGAATTAAATAGCGATTTAATTTCATGTCCAACATAGCATAAATCCTCAAAGGGTCACACATAATAAGGTGTTTAACCACACGTGCATTAATTGTTTATTTGCAACAATTGGTTTTGCAAAATATGATAAGTTGATTAATTAATCGTATACCGTTATGGACCGTTATGATTAATTAAGTCAAATAGATCATATCGAAATAATTAAATGCATTGACTAATTCCATATTAATTATTAAATAGTTAATAATTAATAATAATCAACACATTTAATAAAATGAGCAAATTAGGCCTTAAATTAATTAGTTAATTTAATGCCAAATGGAAGGTGTAATAAAATGGAAGACTATTGGGCTCAACTTGACTTGAGGCCCAACCCACAAAAGGGGGTAGGTAGGTGCGGCTATAGAGGGGCATTTTTGTCCATCAAAATTTGGATGAGAGCTAGGGTATGAGGTCTATATAAAGGGGTGTTCTTTGGGAGCAAACCCTAGCCTCCACACACCTCTCTCTCTCCTTCTCTCTTTGGCCGCACCTCACAAGGAAGAAAAGAAAATTTCAGAATTTTCTATTCCTTTTTCTCTCTTCTATACACCACCTAGCTCATGTGTTGAGCAAGCTTTCCACCTCAAAAATAATTGGAGAATTGACTAGAAGAGGGGAAGCTTTGGAATTAGACACACTTCTCCTAATTACTAGCATAATTGGTTTGAGAAGGTGGTTAATTCCTTAGTGGACTCGAGGCGCACGGCGTGGAGGTTCTTGGAGAGCACGCCACCGACACCAAACCGTTGGAACGAGCCTCTTGGTTGCGATACCAAGAGAGGTATACTTCCAACTCTATTCTCTTGTGTTTGAATAGCTTATGTACTAGATCTCCTTGTGTGTGATGTTCTTGGCTTAATTAACTTGTAATTAGCGAAATAAATGAAAATTACACATTTTCTAACAAAAAAAACTAGTTTAATAGCATATGCACGGAGAGTCACGATGTACTCTTGCAGCATTATTTCTTTATAATCAATATTTAGTCTCGTAATTTGTAGTTCTACAATGAAACGACAATATATTTGAGAAAGGATTCTGAGGTTTTAGATGACTGGTTCATATTACCAGTAAAGAGAAGAGAGAGGAAATGTAAGAATTGAGATCAACGAAATTTTATTAAATGATGAATTGTGTTTAGTTACAATATAGAGAGGCTATTTGTAGGCGCAACCAGTACATAACGAATTAATATTGAGTCCATGGCTTGAAGCAAATCTCCTAATTACGTCAAAAAAAAAAGAGGAATCTTAGGTCGCATCTTAGTCGAGAGAGGGTGAGTGAGACCGAGAGGAGAAGGTCAGTGAGTGCGTTCGAGAGGAGAGGGTCCAGCGATTTTGGGTTTCGGTGACGAGATTGAGGGAACAGGAGATGAGGGGGTTTGTTCTATAGAGCCTTAATCGAGAGAGAGAGGAGCAGAATAAGAATCCGTGAACAGCTAAATTTTTCCGATCCAACGACATAATCGGAACGAATCTTAACGCAGATCCAACAGATCAAATTGCAGTGCATAGATGATTCAATACATTATAGTGCATAATAAACTTCCTCTGTATTTGGAGCAATATTGATCATCTAAGTTTTTAAAAATTGAAGAAGAATGTGAAAATATAAGAGCATACTTATAATCATGCGGACAAGTTTATAATTAAAAAATGATTAGTTATTTATTTTCTCAACTGATGACCAATAGGGAATGATAACGAAGTAAAAATTTAAATTAAAATAATAAATTATATTCTTCAATAAAAAATCATATTAGTGTATTAATAAATATCTTTTTTGACTAGACTTGTCTTTTATCTCTCTTTGATATTGTTTCACCTGCTATCTATTTCTAATAATTTATTATGATATGCATTCGAGCGATAATTCATTTTCATTTAGAACGGAGGGCCAGTAAATTTACATGATCGTGATTCATCTGTAGCCATTAATCAAATCATATTTAAATGATCGATGATTAAGACTATGCATATAGTAAACTAATTGTTTACAACCATAATCTAATTGTTTACACCTTTGTATTGGTGTGTTTTATTAGTAGGATTAATTCTAAATAAATTAGCATAGTTGGTCCATATAGTATACAACGTCTAACTACAATGAATAGCAAATAACAATTTAAGGTAGTTGAACTACAGTTCGTAACAATATTATTATAGTTTTCTTTGATTTTGCATTGTCATGTTTAATGTCTGAAAAACAATAATGAAGTACTCGAGAAAACTAATGGTTAATTAAATTTTCATCCCATTTATAATTGGAGCGTTCCGGTGCCCCAATTTTTCGTTGCCCCCAAATGTCACAAAATCCGAATCGTCAGATCAATATTTGATAAACGGACTGGATCCCATCTCCTTAAAACATTCAATCCACCTAGAAAACCAAAGAAGGAAAGAGAAAAACAAAACCTTTGACATGGGAATTGATTCGGACACCCCCTCATTTAGTCCGATCACCCCCAAAATTTTATTTTGACGAAAATATCCTTTACTATCTAACCCAAGATCGAATTTCTATCTCCTATAGCAGTAGCAGCCTATTTTGTTCCAGATTTGACCTCATTACTTTGTCCGCTTCTCAACTTCTCCATATCTAGCACAACTGCACAACCCAATCAAAATCAATGGAGCACTTCAAGAAAAGAGGGAAAGAGATGATCGAGCATCTTGGTGCATAGAAAGAAAACTGTAGCGTACTGCGTACTGGTGTGAGCGTGAGAGAAGAGAGAACGTCTGTGGTCGATTTTAGTTTCAAACAAAACTTTTCGATAAACAAGGATAATTTTGTCATTTCAAACAAAACCTTTTGAGTCTCCGACTGTCCCTTCTCACATCGGTCTCCTCCGCTGATAGCTCGATTTCTCCTCGATTTGCTCCTCTCCTCTCTGGCTTTCTCTTGTTCCGTCACTCGAGCTATCCCTGCTTTCGCCTCTGTCGTCACGACCCTAATCACACTACGCATTCCATTTAAGGAATCATAAACAGAGATAGCATTAGGAAATGAAGTACAAATACAAACTTGAGGTGAATTAGAATCCTTGGCAGAAGCAATTTGGCCAAACCATGGCTACTTGTCAATGTTGACGCAAAGCATGATACGACTCTCCTATAACGATAGCCCAAGATGAAATTAAAATAAGAAAATAAATAAATTTTGAAAAAGAAAATAAGTAAACTTTCAACCGAATGTGATAGATTATGGCTCCACTTTAAACTGTCGAGCAAATTCGTTTACGGTTTATTCATGAACCTTCACTTTTAACTTTTAAGCAAATTCAATTAAAACTCAACATGTTTATAATCCTATGTCAAGCAAATTCAATTTGATGTCTATGGTTGGAACCTTGCCAAGCGCAGGTAAGAGTACCACAACGAGGTGGGTTTTCGAAAAAAGAGCGAACCAGGTCGCGAAGGTGGAAGTGAGAGCAGGAATGGCTTGTGTGACGAGAAGGAAGAGAGCCAGAGGGAGAGTCAAGGAGGATCGACCTATCGGCGGAGAAGGAACTACGTGAGATGGTTGGAGGTTTGGATTTTCTCTTTCGTTCTTTGCTTTTTTGGGAGATGAATGTTTTAAGGAGACGCGATCCAGGCCGTTTATTAAATTTTGATCTGATGGCTCAGATTTTGTGACATTTAGGGGCAGCGAAAAATTGGGGCACTGGAACCCTCCTTCTATTATTATTATTATTTTTTTTTCGAGAAAAAGCAGAAAAAAATTATAAACAATTCAAATTCTTCACAAAGTTACACACTTCCCAATACTTCTTCAACTTCTTCCCTTCTTCCCACACCTATCCAAACAGAGGCGTAAAACTTTTAAAACACCTTATTGTATTTTTTAATTGTCGAACTCAAGACAATAAGTATCAAGAAAGAAACATCAAACAATAAGTATGAAGAAATTAGTGCACACATCAAGCTAATAGCGTCATTAATCCGAAAGCAAGAAATAACATAAAAAAAAACGTATCAAATTTTATTACGTGTCAATTCGGAGCAAGAAATAGTTTTTTTTTCCACCGTTTTTAATGTTTCTTCCCATAAAATAGCCCATTTGCTCGTATAGGCATCTTTTTATTTTCTTATTATTTTATTTTTCTTCAGTTAGTTATCAGGGTTTTTTTTTTAATAATAATTAGTTATCAGGGTTAGTCAGAAGTAAAAATGAAATTGGACAGGAAGTGATCACTGATGAGAGAGGCTAACTGATAACGCAGACTAGATGAATACCTTTTTTCTTATATTCGTACGAATTGTATTGTATTTCAATATAATTACTTGAGAATAACTACTGTACATTCTAAAGCACGGATCAAATGGTGCTTTGGAATTGTTTTTCAAGATTCGAAATTCAAATGACCGATCAAAATCATACAATATATTCTTCATATTAAAATATCATTAGTTAGAAATAAATTTTTATATATTTTTTATTTTTTTTACTATATTTTTCAGATTTTACAAAATTGTTAATCTAAAACATTATGGACGCTCCATTTACAGTGATTTTGTAAAATCTGAAATATATTGTAAAAAAATTTAAAAAGATGTAATAATTTGTTTCTAAGGATATTTCAATATGAAAGATATTTGTCGGCGATTGAAATTTTGAATATTGAAAAACAACTCTAAAGCACCATTTGATCCGTGGTATACTAGTGTACCGTAATCAAGATTCGAAATTCAAATGGTTAATCCAAATCGTACAATATATTCTTCATATTGAAATATCTTTAGAAACAAATTTTTAATCTAAAACATTCTGGACATAGCGATTTTGTAAAATCTGAAATACATAAAATTATATGCGCTCTATCTTTATTCGTAACAACAGAGAATATGAGATAATTGATGATGTACAATATGGCCTAAATATACTATAAATAAATTTACGTACTACTTTTATTCACAGTATAAAGTAAAATTATAAAATTAAAACTACATATTTTTTGATCTAAATATTTTAGGAAAAGCAAATAACTAATTTAACAAAACTGTTTCTTCGTCCTTATTATAACTTTTTGTTTTTTTTTTTGGAATTGAAAGCTCGTAGGCACGCCTTATTATAATTATCATTTAATTGTATAAATATACAAAGTTAGCATATACGAGTTTTTATTTATCAATTACTCTACAGGATAACATCTGCGAAATATCATGTCTCTGTATTTAACTTGACAACTCAACGTATTTTTTTAACCCTACTTGATAAGCTAGCTAAAAAAAAAAAATGTTCTATTCACATTTTCCAAAAAATTTTGTATGAAAAGAAGATACGCATTGAATAATCGAACATACAAATTTGTGGTTGAGAAAACATTAAACGCTCAAAGTAAATTCTTAGTCAAATTTAAATTCAGACTTTTCCAAAATAAACTTTTCGGCGTGGCAGTCAAATTGCGCGTGTTTGATCCAAGTCCAACAATGGTGCTCCAGACTAAAGACGTCTCAAAAAATTTCATCCCAAAAATCTAACTAACAATTTCTGGACCGGCCAGCTTCGCTCTCTCCATAGTCCATACCATACCATACCAGACCAGACCAGTCAATACTCCATTGCGACTACGACCAAGCTACGACCACACACACATTGACACATATGAGATATGACCCCATTCCCCACCACCCAGTCTCCCACGCCCAAACCCTGACCAGTCCAATGCTCCAATCTCCTTCTCATCTCAAATTAAAAAAACCCACTCCATATAAAAACACTCTCGTCTCTCCTGCTGCTCCCATTCTCAACTGGATTTAATCCTCGCTTCACGTCCGTCAACTCACAATCAATCACCAGATCTCCTCCACCCTCCACTCCTCTCACCTCCTCTCACTCCCCTTCTCCCACCTCGCCTCCTCAATGGGCCAGACCGGTTCAACTCCTCTAACCCGGTTCCCTTCCTTCTCGAACCGCCGCTCTAACTCCAAACCTCAGCTCACCTCTCCTACCCTAACCATCTCTTTCCCCACACCTTCGATCCAGTCCTCGCCCCCCCCTCCTGACCTCGACTACACCTCCGAGCTCCCCGACGAGGTTCTCTGCGTCGTGTTCCATCTCCTCCCCTCCTCTGACCGCAAGAGATGCTCGCTCGTGTGTCGTCGATGGTGGCTTCTAGAAGGTCAGAGCCGCCAGAGGCTCGCTCTCAACGCCCAGCACTCCTTGTCCGATTCGATTCCTACTCTCTTCGATCGGTTTTCTTCCGTTTCTAAGTTGGCTCTTAAGTGCGACCGCCGGTCTGATAGTATTGGGGATGAGGGTCTTGCGTTGATTGCACGGCGCTGCCCGGGTTTGACCCGGTTGAAGCTACGGGCTTGTCGTGCGGTTACTGATGCTGGTATGGAGGCGTTAGCGGAATCGTGCCCGAAATTGTGTAAATTGTCGGTCGGATCCTGCTCTTTTGGTTCCAAAGGAATCGAGGCGGTGCTCCGAGCCTGCACGCATCTCGAGGAGCTGTCGGTCAAGCGGCTGAGGGGCTTGTCGGACTCCAATGCATCTCCTCCTGTCTCGGCTGAGATCGTTGCGAGGTCCCTGCGTGCAGTTTGTCTTAAAGAGTTGTACAATGGTCAGTGTTTTTCAACTGTTATATCAAATTCTCCTAATTTGAAGGTTCTAAAGCTGTTCCGGTGCGCTGGTGACTGGGACCCTCTTCTTGAGGATATATCTGTTAAGGTTCTGGGTGTAACTGAGGTCCATTTAGAGAAACTCCAGGTTAGTGACAGAGGTCTGATGGCTCTGTCTGCATGCCCCAGTTTGGAGGTGCTTCACCTTGTCAAAACCCCAGAATGTACTGATACTGGATTAACTGTGCTAGCAGAGAAATGTAATTTGTTGAGAAAAATACACATAGATGGATGGAAAACAAATCGAATAGGGGATCAAGGTTTGATTGCAATTGCGAAAAGATGCCCCAATTTGCAGGAGTTGGTGCTCATTGGGGTCAATCCGACTGCACGCAGTCTTGAATTGGTCGCTACCAACTGTGCCAATCTAGAGAGACTTGCACTGTGTGGTAGCGAGACATTTGGCGATGCTGAGATTACTTGCATAGCAGCAAAATGTCTGGCCTTGAAGAAGTTATGCATTAAGGGTTGTCCCATTTCTGACCTTGGCATGGAAGCGCTTGCTGAGGGATGCCCTAGGTTGGTCAAAGTCAAGGTTAAGAAATGCCGGGGAGTAACAGCAGAGTTTGCTGAGTGGTTGAGAATGAGCAGAGGCTCACTTGCTGTGAATTTTGATGCGCCTGGTCCAGCAGATGGAGCCCCAGATGTCAGTGAGATGGTGGAGAATGCAGGAAGTGAAGGGGATTTGGATGATCGCTCAGTTGCAGGGGAACAACTGGGATTGTCTAATGGCAATGCTCTCAACGGTGGGACCCGTGCATCAGCCTGGAAGACTCGGGTGAGTATTTTTGCTGGCAGGAACTTCTTTGTATCGGCTTTTAGGAGATTGCATGGGTCACAATAGCAGCGCAAGGGATATTACTTTCCTTTTTTTTTAAATTTTTTGGCATTGTTGTCGACATGCTAGGGCTACTTTCTTAATGTTCATTAAGTAGCTGCTTGAAAATTTCTTCTGTTTATTTGTTTTGCTAGGCATTTTTTATGATAAGCTGTTAATTGTCTGTTCAAAGAAGAGAACATTATTTTGAGAACTAGGATCAAACTCTTTGAATTAGATTTTGGATATGAATATGTCTAAGTCGTGCTTATTTTACCAGGATTTAGGAAATGAAGAATTTTTGTTTGGAAATATCAACTAACAAATTAACACCTGCAAATAAAATTGATGAAATTTGAACAATTAAAAGTACCAGCTTTGAAACTTTGACTGTGGGTCTTACTGTTGTGGTTCCAAGCTACTGCCAGTAGCTTTGGAAAATTTGGATTTGGCTTCGAAAATTAAGGCTTAAATTTTGTAATTCAGCTTTTGGCATTTTTCAACACTGTAGGAGTTCTAAACTTGTATTTTTAGTTTGAAATTTCATGATTTTACATTTGGAGTTGTTATCTGGAGGCTGATGCCAATTTTTCTTGGCACATTTTTGCTGAATTTGAATTTGTCTTAACAAGGTTGTCCTTGAATCAGAGAAATTCTGACTAGTTGAAATTTTTTTAAAGAAACTTGACAGCGGTTGTCAAGCGAGATTATTGAAAAGTTATCGGAGGGAAATTCAAATTCCAGGACAACATACGAATATAAAGTATACAATTTTTTTCTTTAATGTGTTCAAGTAGGCAACCTTGTGACCTGTTGTTTTGGACCACTGACTTCATTGGGTTAACTTAATTATTTTGTACTTAAAAAAGTTCCAAATGATTGAACACCGGTAGAAGTCTCACTAGATTAGCATTGGAGTATGATTGAACACTGGTAGAAGTCTCACTAGATTAGCATTGGAGTCCAATAGCTTGATTGATTATGAGTTCAAAGTTCAAATTCATCCTATCTTAAAAATTTGAAGTACAAAATAATTATTTTCTGTTTTTTTTTTGTAAACTTGTGAACTTATTAGTGTTGATACTATATAAACAGAAAATACATATATTTTCATATAAGTGGATTTCTAGATATCACAAATCAAATTCGAATGAATGATTAAAGATGATTTGGAGCTGAGTCATGAGCTACCAGACAGTCTAAATATTGGACTTCGGAGATTAAACCAAAATTTTCTGTTTATGAGAAGAATTTTTGGGGAAGTCCATGTATTGTGTATACTCAGTCATGTGAGATGCTTGGAGTGATGAGTGAGCAGAAGTACGTTTGCTGGAGTTGTTATCGTATAAATTTCAATTCTATATTGTTTATGGATTCATGGCACAACATCAAACAAAGACAAAGTCGTCGGATTTGAAGGGTCTTCTAGAATTTTTGTAGTTCACTTTTTCTGACTTTGAACAGAGAATAGTAGTTCAAGGCACATTCGGTTTAGGGTTTACTTGGTCACACGCCTATTATTTGTGAAAAATGATTTTTCTCACTATGCAGGGCAGTCTTCAGATCACGTCATTTAGGGTGCGTTTGGATAGGTGTGGGAAGAAGGGAAGAAGGGAAGAAGTGGGAATAAGTATTGGGAAGTGTGTAATTTTGTGAAGAATTTGGATTGTTTATAATTTTTTTTCTTCTTCTTCCTTCTTCTTCTTCTTTCTTCCAACAATCCAAACGCACCCTTAAAGAAAATAAAGACTAAGAAGAAATTATACAGAAAATTAACACGTTTTAACAACGAAACCTATGAAACAGGAAAAAGCTAGCAAGTTCACTTATTCTGCACCGTTTCCCTGTTGACCATCCTAAATAATTAAGTTCCGTTTGATTGTATTTTGTGGGTTGTATCTTATTTATGCAGATTGTGTTTATATTTTATTCCATTAATGCGGGATGTGGTTTTATAGATAAAGATCTTCACATATTAATTGTGAAAGACACTCCAACCTGCCTGTTTTTCCTCATTCGGTCTTATAATTTGTTATTTTAACTTTTTCATCATTTCACTTTCTTATCCTTCTTTATCCTGTCTCATCGTCGATTCTCTCCAAAAATTCGCGTCACATTCATATTATCCCTTATGTCTTTAATATACAAATATAAAACTTAAGAGAGTAATGTCTTAAATGATGACGTAAGATCTTAGAGTCTATAGTGGTGATATTTTGTCATGTCTAGCTGACTTTAGATTTCAAAGGCCCTGATCAAAATGTTTTGTTTACACGGAATTTCATTTTATTTCATTTCAATTCAATTGATTTCGTTGGATCTAATTACATGAGAATTCCAATTAAATGACACCAAATACATTTACTTTGACCGCGAATTTTCCAACGAAATGGATCCCATGTTAAAAAAATGGAATTTTGATAAGGGAGCAGGGCATTATTGAATTTTTTCTACATCAGTATGAATGTTTTTATTTCTTTTTCATTAGCATTTTTTGAGAAATTAGATGAGTCTCTTCTTATTCTTTTATTACATGCATGATTGGTTGTATAAACAAAGAGCATATCTATAGTATAATATAATCTGCGTGAATTTTTTGCGCGAATTTTAAAGCAAAGCACACGCTCAAACATCGAAAACAGATCCTATCTGTTGCTTTTAAGTTTTAAATCCAAGCCGTTTATCCTATTCGTTGCTTAGTTTCGGTTTCTTCCCTGTGTTTAACTTTCTCATGTACTGCCTCGACGCCTCTTCAGTTTCTTTCTTTTAATTCTCAATTTTTCTTCTTAATTCTTCATTTTTTCATTTTGTTTCTCGTGGAGATAGGAAGAGGCGTAGAGAGAGAGAACTAGCGATGGCAGAAGTGGAAGGAAGGGGCACGGAGGAAGGAATGCCTCCAGTAGACCCGACAACGGTTCCTCAGCAATTGTTTCTCCGAGCCTTACGCTCCGGTGTCGACCTCACCGCCATCTAGCCCATCATCAAGTATGACGTCAAGGATCCCCTCTCCACTCTATTCCATCTTCATTGTCGATCAAATCTTACTTAACCGCTGCTTACCCATCTCCAATTTCACGCCTCAGCCCTCAGCCATCCACTTCCCAATCCCAACAGCGGTCACATCTCCGTCTGCAACTCCGCCAATCACGTTCCAATCCCAAACTCCAGTACTCTCTCTCTCTCTCTTTCTTTCCTTCTCTCTCCATCGCTCTATTCTTATATTAATTTTGAGAAACAATCAATATGAACCAATATTTGTGAAATTGCAGGGGGAGGTATACAAACTGTTGCTGATTGCTAAGTCTGTAGATTCAGAAAAATAGATTTTTTGAGTTGTTAACTATTTTTATTTTTTAGCATTAGTCATGATATTGTGCTCAGTTTAGTTATCAACACTTACAATTTAACTTGAATTAATACAGTTATATATCTGAGAACTCTTTAATCAGTTTGAATTAAAAATAATGATTTCATTGTTGCATGCTGAAATTCTTCTTAGCACATGCATGCCTTAGTTTACAATGGTGAATTGCTGGATATTTAACAAGTGTTGTGAGCATAAGGAACCAAAGGTTTCAGAAACCAATTTAGTGATTGTACCAGATTTAACAAGTAATCATGGTAGACCTTGATGACTATCGTGATGCTTTTTCTACAAAATTAAACTCCTATTTTCAAATGTTATTTATTCTTTTTATGTTCAGTGATTTTTTTTTTACAATTTTGCATATTTTGACTTAGAGGTGGGTGTTCAAGATCATGGACTTCATGTTAGTGACACTACAACTATTGTCAGGTATAATTCCCCTTGCCTAGCCATTCATGTGTTTATTCATCTAATTTGATTGCTTAATTTTTTTTTTCTGTTTGCGTTCTTATTTATTTGTATAATATTTCCTTTTAATCACATATATTTTTATTGGATTTGAAGTCTATTAGAAATTAGGGGCTGATAAGTAATGTTATAAATATGAACATTGAAAAAATTAAAGTATGATAAAAAATAATAAACTATATATTTAAGCTATATATAATATTTTTCTGATTAATAGTGCTATTGTTATAAACGATAATAAGAAATAGATATGTAAAAAGTGAAACTTTGTGAGTAATTCTTCTCCTTCCCTTTTTTTTCTCTACGTTATTCATCTTTTAATTTCAAAAATCTGAACTGAGTCTAAGTACGATTGGGCTATATTTTTGCAAGGTTTATAACATTTTGTTGTTCCTTCGTATTTCCTTCAATTTCAGATCTTCCTGAGGACTAAGGGAAGCAACATCGACTGCAGGAGCATCTTTGCTTCAACCTCTTGCAGACTATCATTTTCTTCGAGAGGTAAAATTTATAAGGACAATCGAATTGTTCTGACATAAGGAGGCCTTTGGATTTTAATGAATTTCTATGACTTTTACTACAACTGGTGATTGAAGATTGACCCGTATGTTTGATTTTTTTTTATTAGGTGTGGACCGTGTGGTACCTCCTATTTAAATTCTTCCAGATACATATCAGTAAGGTTTATGATTTCTTTTCATATTATTTATTATTATAGACAATCAATATTAGATAGTGTTTATTTATTCACTATTAATCAATATGAAGAACCTCACTTATGGCAAAGTTGCGATATATGAACCTGACATTGGTTCAGTTAATTAAACACCCATATTGAAATTTAAAAATATAGACCAGCCTATATTTTGTGGCGTATTCATATATACCTTTGTATGTTTCAGATTATACTAGACCGGTGAAGACCCATTACGTCATAATACACGATGGCAAATGTTGCCATCGTGCATTATGATTTTTTCATCTTCCATGGTTTCTCTACATCTTCCTTGGAATAGGTTTTACCCCATTTCTCTTTTGCCTGATGGCACCCCTCTCTCTTCATCGCCCCTCTCCATCATCTCTCTACCTCTTCCATCACCTTTTCCGGGTGGTTCTCCATCTCAGTGTCTCTTTCTCTCCATCGCCTCCTATGCGATTTCTCCTCTCTCTGTCGCCTCACGTAGAAATTCAAGTCGAGATAGGTTTTGTTTCTTGCGATCCATGGCTAGATGCACAAATCCCACTTGATTAATTATGACAAGGCAAGTTTTTACCTATTTTTATACATTTTTTTGCATTTTTCTATTTATTTTTTTAGTTAGGTCTTTGTTTTTATTTTACACCTCAAATTTTTGGGTGTGTGTTTTTGTTTCTTTTCATGAGAGATCCCCCGCACCAAATAGTAATAGTAATAATAATAATAATAATAATAATAATAATAATAATAATAAAATAAATAAATAAATATATAAAGTCCACTTGGCGCACACAATTCATCAGCCCCTCACACCCATACAACTGAACACCATATCGGACTGGAAATTTCAATAAAAAAATAAAAATCCAAAACTTGACATGGCAACAGAAATAGTTGAATTATTTTTGAGCGATCCTCTTTGTGATTCTTTATTTTTATGTGTGATTCAGGGTTGTTGCATTGTGTTCCTGACTCCTCACTCTTTACTCCCAACCAATGATATTTAGACTGTATTTGATTTTGTCATGCTATTTATAAGATGTGATTTCTCATGTGTTTTATTTTATGATAGGAAGATTTAAGGATTAAGATTCAATAATTTTTCATATTCTTGCTGTTATTATTTTACAAATTTGGATTTATTACATTTCCTACAAATCTTATTATATGATTCAGTTTTGTTTAAAGAAATTGAACTCTTAGGTCCATTTAGTACTGATGCTGTTACTTTATCATTTGGTTAGCTATTCTGTACCACTTAGTATATTTATATGATATATGATATATATAGGAGAAAATTTTAGTTTCGTTGACCCTTCAATTTAATTTCAAAATTTTTAAGGCAAGACAACTCATTTTCTTACCAACCATGGATAGATGCACAAATCAAGGGAATCTTTGATGCTGCCATTATTATTTTGTATTAAATATGCTTCAAAGCTATATTTATATAGTGCTTAGAGAAATCAAATTGGTATCAAAACGTTCATTATTGTCGCACTCTCCAGTCTCCATTAATTTTATATCTACTGCACAGGTCATCCCTATTTGTGAAATTTTGTGAAAAAATGACCCTTCTTCTCTTTTCTTTTTATCTAGGTTATCGATTATCGATCTTTTAATTTCAAATCTAAACCGAGTCTAGGTACTATTGGTGCTATATTTTTGGGAGGTTTGTAATTGTTGGTTGCTCCTTGGTATTTTCTTCAATTTCAGATCCGAACTGAGGAAAAAAAGAAGGGATATCGACTGCAGGGCATCTTTTATATCTTTTATATTATGTGCTGCTGATTTTGAAGGAACAACCAAACAATCATCTATTGGATGGTGGTTTCAGTATATTCATCTCTTACAATTAGGTAACTTAATTTCTTTTTTCTTATTATTTTTTTTGAAAAACTTTGAAGCTAACAATGAGAAACAAAAATGAGATAAGCAGCCATTAATTGTCGAGGGAATGCATATAAATGATTGAATATTTTTCATGTATTTTTTTGTGCAAACTTCACTACATTAATTCCTTATGTTGGGTTCATGTATTTGCGAAACAGAAAGTTACACGTGTTATATGATAAGTCGACAAGTAATTACACATCAATTGTTGCTTTAAGCATCAATTTTTCTATTGTGAGTTTTTTTTTCTAATTTGAATTAATAATAATGTGATTTGTCTTTCTTTTTATTATAAATTTAGAAATTGTATGTCTAATTTGTTTAATTTTTTCAAATTTTTGTCAATTTTGATCAGAGCTTTTGGCATAAAAGATCTCAGTTGATGAGAGAGTGAAAAATCTTGGTATATATCGGTAGGACTACTTGAGATCAAGTATGGTGGTACAGAAACGTGGGAGAAATTAGGGCTGGTATGACACAAGTACAGGCTTGATACCAGTTGCATTCAAGGAAAAGCATTGGTACAAGGGTAGGTTTTTTAGTATCAAAACAATGAGGAGAAGGAATAAATAATGTTTGTTATGGTGATTATTAATTTTGGTGAGCTGATTTCTTAGTTGGTATAATGGTTGGTACCAATTGATGCATAGGGAATTGGGTTTATACAAAAGGCAATTGTCACTACCATGACTGTTATCATGTTCGTTGACCCATTTAGTTTAGAATTAGGTGAGTTTACTTTAGTATATTAAATTCTGCCTAAAGTTTCAAGTAACATATTGAATTTGATATGTTCAAAGTGCATGTACTTAGTTACATATCATCAGAGGTGCTTTCTCCTCTTTTTAATACATTCTAATAATTGTAAAATTATTTATCTTACATTCTATAAGGGACATTCAAAATTTTCTTAATATTTAAACTTTTTATATAGTCTAGAATATGTTTATGAGCTGACATATTCAATACAATTGGATTATACATTGTAATTATGCATATAATGTGCAGATTTGAAAGATTCTGAGTAAATTTGAACATTTCAAGCTATTTTATATTCATTTTAAGTCATTTTATCACAATAAATTATATTTATGCTTTTTTATATAGTCTAGAATAAGTTTACGGATTCACCGATTTAAAACAATTGGATTATACATTATAATTACAAATATAATGTGCAGATTTTAAAGATTTTGAGTATATTTAAGCATTTCAAGCGATTTTGCTTTCATTTTAACTCCTTTGATCACAATAATCTATATTTATACTCTTTATATTATCTAGAATATGTTTATGAGGTCAATTATTCAAAAAGATTGGTTTGTACAATGTAATTATTCACATAATATACAGATTTTTCAGAGTTTAGTATATTTCAGAATTTTAAGTGATTTTTCATTCATTTTAAGTCATTTGATCTCCATAATCTCTATATATGCTATATATATAATATAAAATATGTTTAAGCGGTCAATTAATAAAAAAGATTGGTTTATACGTTGTAAGTATTCACATAATGTGCAGATTTTACAGATTCTGAGTATATTTGAGCATTTTAAGCGATTTTCATCTCATTTTAAGTCTTTTTATCTTAACAATCTACATTGAAGCTCTTTATATAGTCTAGAATATGTTTATGAGCTAAATTATTCAAAACAATTGCATTATACATTGTAATTATTCACATAATGTGCATATTTTGCAGATTCTAAGTTTATTTGAGCATTTCAATTGATGTTGCATTCATTTTAAATTATATGATGACAATAATCTATATTTAAGCTCTTTATATTGTCTAGAATTTGTTTATGAGCTCAATTATTCAAAACGATTATATTATACATTGTAATTATTCACATAATGTGCATAGTTTACAGATTCTAAGTTTATTTGAGCATTTCAATTGATGTTACATTCATTTTAAGTTATTTGATGACAATGATATATATTTAACCTCTTTATATAGTCTAGAATATATTTATGAGCTCACATATTCAAAACGATTGGATTACACGTTGTAATTATTCACAAAATGTGCAGATTTTACAGATTCTGAGTATATTTAAGCATTTCAAGTAATTTTGCATTCATTTTAAGTTATTTGATGACAATAATCTACATTTATGCTCTTTATATAGTTTATAATATGTTTATGAACTCATTTATTCAAAATGATCGGATTATACATTGTAATTATGCAAATGATGTGCAGATTTTACTAATTCTGAGTATGAGCATTTGAAACGATTCTACTTTCATTTTAAGTCATTTTAACACAATAATCTATGTTTAATCTCTTTATATAGACTTTAATATATTTATGAAGTTACTTATTCAAAATGATTATATTATACATTGTAATTAAGAAACATAATGTGCAAATTTTACAGATTCTAAGTATATTTGAGTATTTCAAGCGATTTTGCATTCGTGTTAAGTGATTTGATCACAATAATATATATTTAAGCTCTTTATTTTGTCTAGAGTATATTTATGATATAACTTATTCAAAACGTTTGGATTATACATTGTGTAATTATGCACATAATATGCAGATTTGAATGATTTTGTGTATATTTGAGCATTTCAAGCGATGTTGCATTCATTTTACGTCATTTGATCACAATAAACTATATTTATGCTTTTTATATAGTTTTGAATATGTTTATGAACTCACTTATTCAAAACAATTGGATTATACATTGTAATTATGCACATGATGTGCAGATTTTACTGATTCTGAGTATAATTGAGCATTTGAAACGATTCTACTTTCATTTTAAGTCATTTGAACACAATAATTTATGTTTAATCTCTTTATATAGACTATAATATATTTATGAACTTACTTATTCAAAATGATTATATTATACATTGTAATTAAGAAACATAATGTGCAGATTTACAGATTCTGAGTATATTTGAGTATTTCAACCGATTTTGTATTAATATTAAGTCATTTGATCACAATAATCTATTTTTAAGCTCTTTATATAGTTTATAATATGTTTATGAACCATTTAATCAAAACAATTGGATTATACATTATAATTATTCACATAATTTGCACATTTTACAGATTCTGAGTATATTTAAGAATTTCATGCGATTTTGCATTCATTTTAACTTATTTGATGACAATAATCTATATTTATGCTCTTTATATAGTTTATAATATGTTTATGAACTCATTTATTCAAAATGATTGGATTATACATTATAATTATTCACATAATTTGCAAATTTTACAGATTCTGAGTATATTTGAGCATTTCAACCGATTTTAAATTCATTTTTAGTCATTTGATCACAATAATCTATATTGATGCTCTTTATATAGTCTAGAATATGTTTACGAACTCACTTATTCAAAAGAATTGTATTATACATTGTAATTTTTGACATAATGTGCAGATTTTAAAGATTATATGGTTATTTGAGCATTTGAAGCGATTTCGCATTCTTTTTAAGTGATTTGAATACAATAATATGTATTTAAGCTCTTTGTTTTGTCTAGAATATGTTTATGATATAACTTATTCAAAACAATTGGATTATACTTTGTAATTATTCAAAACAATTGGATTCAAAACATAATGTGCATATTTGAAAGATTCTGAATATATTTGTGCATTTCAAGCTATTTTGTATTCATTTTAAGTCATTTGATCACATTAAACTACATTTATGATTTTTATAAAGTCTAGAATATGTTTTTACGAAACAATTGGATTATACATTGTAATTACGAATATAATATGCTGATTTTAAAGATTTTGAGTATATTTGAGCATTTCAATCGATTTTGCATTCAATTTAACTCATTTAATCACAATAATCTATATTTATGCTCTTTATATAGTCTAGAATATGTTTATGTGGCCAGTCATTCAAAAAGATTGGTTTATAAATTGTAATTATTTACATTATGTGCAGATTTTACAAATTCTAAGTATATTTGAGCATTTTAAGAGATTTTGCATTCACATTAAGTCATTTGATCACAATAATTTATATATGTATTCTTTGTATAGTCTAGATTACGTTTATGCAGTCAATTATTCAAAAAGATTGGTTTTATACATTGTAAGTATTCACATAATGTGCAGATTTTACAGATTCAGAGTATATTTTAGCATTTTAAGCGATTTTGCTCTCATTTTAAGTCATTTTTAGTCTAGAATATGTTTGTGAGCTCAAAATTCAAAATTATTGGGTTATACATTGTAATTATTCACGTAATGATGCATAATATACAGATTCTTAGTATATTTCATCTTTTCAAACGATTTTCCATTCAATTTAAATCATTTGATAATATAGTATAGAATTTATGTTCTTTATATAGTATAGAATTTATTTATGAACACACTTGTTCAAAATGATTGGATTATACATTGTATACACACATAATTTGCAGATTTTACAAATTATGTGTATATTTTGGCATTTGAAGCGATTTTGCATTTATTTTAAGTTATTAAATGACAATAATCTATATTTAAGCTGTTTATATAGTCTAGAATATGTTTATGAGCTCACATATTCAAAACGATAGGATTATACATTGTAATTATTCACTTTGTTTTTTTGGAGAGACTAGGCAGAGGCTACCTAGGATTGTAATTATTCACTTAATATACGGATTTTACAATTTCTGAGTATATTTGAGCATTTCAAATGATTTTGTATTCATTTTAAGTCATTTGACCAGAATAATCTATATTTATGATCTTTATATAATTTAGAATATGTTTTTGAACTAAGTTATTCAAAACGATTGGATTATACATTGTAATTATGCAAATGATATGAAGATTTTAAAGATTCTGAGTATATTGGAGCATTTAAAGTCATTCGATCACAATAATCTATAATTAAGCTCTTTATAAAGTCTAGAATATGTTTATAAGCTCAATTATTCAAAACGATTGGATTGTAAATTGTAATTATTCACATAATATGCAGATTTTACAGATTCTGAGTATATTTTAGCATTTCAAGCGATTTTGCATTCATTTTAAGTCATTTGATCACAATAATGTATATTTAAGCTCTTTATATAGTCTAAAATATGTTTATGATATCACTTATTCAAACAATTTTAAGATTTGAAAAATTTTACAGATTCTGAGTATATTTGAGCATTTCAAGCGATTTTGCATTCATTTTAAGTCATTTGATCACAATAATCTATATTTAACCTCTTAATATTGTGTAGAATTGTTTACGAGCTCAATTATTCAAAATGATTGGATTATACATTGTAATTATTCAAATATTTTGCAGATTTAATAGATTCTGAGTATATATGAGCGTTTGATGCGATTTTACATTTATTTTCAGTCATTTGATCACAATAATCTTTATTTATGCTCTTTATATAGTTTAGAATATGTTTATGAGGTCAATTATTAAGAAAGATTGGATTATACAATGTAATTATACAATATGTTTATGAGGTCAATTATTAAGTTATTTGATCACAATAAAATATATTTGAGCTCTTTATATAGTCTAGAATATGTTTATGATATCACATATTCAAAACAATTAGATTATACATTGTAATTATGCACATAATATTCAGATTTGAAAGATTCTGAATATATTTGAGCATTTCAATCGATTTTGCTTTAATTTTAAGTCATTTGATCACAATAATTTATATTTAAGCTCTTTATATTGTGTAGAATTTGTTTATGAGCTCAATAATTCAAAATGATTGGATTATACATAGTAATTATTAACATATTGTGCAGATTTTACAGATTCTGAGTATATATGAGCATTTGAAGCGATTTTGCATTTATTTTAAGTCATTTGACCACAATAATCTATATTTATGCTCTTATATAGTTTAGAATATTTTATGAGGTCAATTATTAAAAAAGATTGGATTATACATTATAATTATTCACATAATGCGCAGATTTAACAAATTCTAAGTATATTTGAGCATTTTAAGCTATTGTGCATTCATTTTAAGTCATTTGATTACAATAATCTATATTGAAGCTTTTTATATAGTTTAGAATATGTTTATGAACTCACTTATTCCAAATGATTGGTTTATACATTTTAATTATTCGCATAATATACGGATTTTACAATTTCTGAGTACATTTTAGCATTTCAAACAATTCTGTATTCTTTATAAGTCATTTGACCACAGTAATCTATATTTATGATCTTTGTATAGTTTAGAATATGTTTCTAAACTGAGTTATTCAAAACGATTGGATTATACATTGTAATTACGCAAATGATCTGAAGATTTTAAAGATTCTGAGTATATTGAAGCATTACAAGCGATTTTGTCTTCATTTTAAGTTATTCTATCACAAAAATCTATATTTAAGCTATTTATATAGTCTAAAATATGTTTATGAGCTCAATTATTCAAAACGATTGGATTATACATTGTAATTATTCACGTAATGTGTTTATTATACAGATTCTAAGTTTATTTGAGCATTTCAATTGATTTTGCATTCATTTTAAGTTATTTAAGCTCTTTGCATAGTTTAAAATATGTTTATGAGCTAAATTATTTAAAACAATTGGATTATACATTGTAATTATTCACGTAATGTACATATTTTACAGATTCTAAGTTTATTTGAGCATTTCAAGCGATTTTGCATTCATTTTAAGTGATTTGATCACAATAATATATATATTTAAGCTCTTTATATGTTTAGGATATAAATTAGTCAAAACGATTGGATTATACATTGTAATTATGCACATAATGTGCAGATTTGAAAGATTCTGAGTATATTTGAGCATTTAACGCTATTTTGCATTCATTTTAATTCATTTGATCTCAATAATCTACATTTTGCCTCTTTATATAGTCTAGAATATGTTTATGAACTCAATTATTCAAAACGATTGGATTATACATTGTAATTACGAACAAATGTGCAGATTTTACAGATTCTGAGAATATTTTAACATTTCAAACGATTTTACATTCATTTTGAGTCATCTGATCACAATAATCTATATTTATCCTCTTTATATAGTCTATAATATGTTTATGAACTCGCTTATTCAAAAAGATTGGATTATACACTGTAATTATGCTCGAAATGTGCAAATTTTATGGATTCTGAGTATATTCGAGCATTTCAAGCGATTTTTGCATTCAATTTGAGACATTTGTTCACAATAATGTATATATTTCAGATCTTTACATAGGCAAGAATTTGTTTACGAGCACTCACATTTAAAACGATTGGATTATTTATTGTAATTACACAAATAATGTGCAAATTTTAAAGTTTCTGTGTATATTCGGGTATTTCAAGCGATTTTGTATTCACTTTAAGTCATTTGTTGACAATAATCTATATTTATGTTCTTTATATAGTCTAGAATATGTTTCTGAACTCAATTATTCAAAACGATTGGATTATAAATTGTAATTATTCACATAATTTGAAGATTTTACAGATTCTGAGTATATTTGAGCATTTCAAGCGATTTTGAATTCATTTTAAGTCATTTGATCACAATAATCTATATTGATGCTCTTTATATAGTAGTCTAAAGTATGTTTACGAGCTCACTTATTCAAAACGATTGGATTACACATTCTAATTATGCACATAATGTGCAGATTTGAAAGATTCTGTGTATATTTGAGCATTTCAACGATTTTTCATTCATTTTAAATCATTTGATCAAAATCACCTATATTTATGATCATCATATAGTTTAGAATTTATTTACGAACACACTTATTCAAAATGATTGGATTATCCATTGCAATTAAACACATAATTTGCTGATTTTACAGATTCTGTGTATATTTTGGCATTTCAAGCGATTTCGCATTCATTTTAAGTTATTGGATGACATAATCTATATTTAAGTTCTTTATATAGTCTAGAATTTGTTTATGAGCTCACAAATTTAAAACGATTGGATTAGACATTGTAATTATTCACATAATATATGGATTTTACAATTTCTGAGTTTATTTGAGCATTTCAAACGATTTTGTATTCATTTTTTAAATCATTTGACCGCAGTAATCTATATTTATGATCTTTATATAGTTTGTAATATGCTTATGAGGTCAATTATTAAGAAAGATTGGTTTATACATTGTAATTATTCACATTATGTGCAGATTTTACAAATTGTAAGTATATTTGAGCATTTTAAGCGATTTTGCATTCATTTTAAGTTATTTGATCACAATAATCTAT
Source organism: Rhynchospora pubera (assembly GCA_028095005.1). NCBI lineage: Eukaryota > Viridiplantae > Streptophyta > Magnoliopsida > Poales > Cyperaceae > Rhynchospora > Rhynchospora pubera. The sequence continues at coordinate 197,195,217 of CM051463.1, read as the reverse complement.
TATTAACCTCTTTATAGAGTCTAGAATATATTTATGAGCTCAATTATTCAAAACGATTGAATTGTACATTGAAATTATTCACATAATATGCAGATTTTACAGATTCTGACTATATTTTTGCATTTCAAGCCCTTTTGCATTCATTTTAAGTCACTTTATCACAATAATGTATATTAAAACTTTTTATATTGTCTAAAATATGTTTATGATATCACTTATTCAAAACGATTGGATTATAAATTGTAATTATGCAAATAATGTTCAGATTTTAAAGATTTTGAGTATATTTGAGCATTTCAAACGATTTTGCATTAACTTTAAATCATTTGATCACAATAATCTATATTTAAACTCTTTATATTGTGTATAATATGTTTATGAGCTCAATTATTCAAAACGATTGGATTGTACATTGTAATTATTCATGTATTGTCCAGATTTTACTGATTCTGAGTATATTTGAGGATTTGAAGTGATTTTGCATTCATTTTAAGTAATTTGACCACAATAATCTATATTTATGCTCTTTATATAGTGTTGAATAAGTTAATGAGGTCAATTATTAAGAAATAATGGTTTGTACATTGTAATTATTCACATAATGTGCAGATTTGACAAATTCTTAGTATGTTTGAGCATTTTAAGCGATTTTGCATTCATTTTAAGTCATTTGATTACAATAATCTATATTTAAGCTCTTTATATAGTTTAGAATATGTTTATGTACTCACTTATTCTAAACGATTGGATTACACATTGTAATTATTCATATAATATACGGATTTTACAATTTCTGAGTACATTTTAGCATTTCAAACAATTGTGTATTCTTTATAAGTCATTTGACCACAGTAATCTATATTTATGTTCTTTGTATAGTTTAGAGTATGTTTCTAAACTAAGTTATTCAAAACGATTGGATTATACTGTGTAATCACGCACATAATGTGCAGATTTTAAAGATTCTGAGTATATTGGAGTATTTCAAGCGATCTTGCATTCATTTTATGTTATTTGATCAAAATAATCTCTATTTTAGCTCTTTAAATAGTCTATAATATGTTTATGAGCTGCTGAATTATTCAAAATGATTGGATTATACATTGTAATTATTCACATAATGCGCATATTTTACAGATTCTAAATTTCTTTGAACGTTTCAATCGATTTTCCATTCATTTTAAGTCATCTGATCACAATAATCTATATTTAAGCTCTTGATTTAGTCTAGAATATGTTTATGAGCTCACATATTCAAAACGATTGGATTATACATTGTGATTATTCACATAATCTGTAGATTTTACAGATTCTTAGTATATTTAATCATTTCAAGCGATTTTGCATTCATTTTAAATCATTTGATCACAATCAACTATATTTAAGGTCTTTATATAGTCAAGAATATGATTATGAACTCACTTATTCTAAACAATTGCATTATACATTGTAATTACGCACATAATGTGTAGATTTTAAAGATTTTGAGTATATTTGAGCATCTCAAGCGATTTTGAATTTATTTAAGTCATTTGACCACAATAATCTATAATTAAACTCTTTATAAAGTCTGGAATATGTTTATGAGTTCAATTATTCAAAACGATTGGATTGTACATTATAATTATTGACATAATATGCAGCTTTTTTAGATTCTAAATAAATTTGAGCATTTTCAAGCGATTTTGTATTCATTTTAAGTCATTTGATCACAATAATGTATATTTAAGCTCTTTATATAGTCTAGAATTTGTTATGATATCACTTATTCAAAACGATTGGATAATAAATTGTAATTATGCAAATAATGTTCAGATTTTAAAGATTCCGATTATATTTGAGCATTTCAAACGATTTTGCATTAAATTTAAGTCATTTGATCACAATAATCTATATTTAGGCTTTTTATGTTGTGTAGAATATTTTTATGTGTTCAATTATTCAAAATGATTGGATTATACATAGTACTTATTCACGTATTGTGCAGATTTTATAGATTCTGAGTTTATTTGAACATTTGAAGAGATTTTGCATTCATTTTAAGTCATTTGATTACAATAATCTATATTTATGATCTTCATATAGTGTAGAATATGTTTATGAGCTTAATTATTCAAAATGATTGGATTATACATTGTAATTATTAACATAATGTGCATATTTTACAGATTATAAGTTTCTTTGAACATTTCAATCGATTTTCCATTCATTTTAAGTCATCTGATCACAAGAATCGATATTTAAGCTCTTCATATAGTGTAAAATATGTTTATGAGCTCACATATTCAAAACGATTGGATTATACATTGTAATTATTCACATAATGTGCAGATTTGTCGAATTCTAAGTATATCTGAGCATTTTAAGCGATTTTGCAATCAATTTAAGTCATTTGATCATAATAATCTATATTTAAGCTTTTCATATAGTTTAGAATATGTTTATGAACTCACTTATTCCAAACGATTGGATTGTACATTATAATTATTCACATAATATACGTATTTTACAATTTCTGAGTATATTTGAGTATTCCAAACGATTTTGTATTCATATACTTAGTTTAGAGTATGTTTCTGAAATATAAGCTATTAAAAACTATTGGATTGTACATTTTAATTGCACTCATAATGTACAGATTTTAAAGATTCTGAGTATATTGGAGCATTTCAAGCGATTTGCATTAATTTTAAGTTATCTGATCACAATAATCTATATCAATTATTAAAAAAGATTTTTTGTACATTGTAATTATTCACATAGTCTGCAGATTTGACGAAATCTAAGTATATTTGAGCATTTTAAGCGATTTTGCATTTATTTTGAGTCATTTGATCACAATAATCTATATTTAAGCTCTTTATATAATTTAAAATATTTTTATGAACTCACTTGTTCCAAACGATTAGATTATATAATATAATTATTCACATAATATACGAATTTTACAAATTCTGAGTATATTTGAGCATTTCAAAAGATTTTGTATTTATTTTAAGTCATTTGACCACAATAATCTATATTTATGATCTTTATAGTTTAGAATATGTTTCTGAACTAAGTTATTCAAAACGATTGGATTATACATTGTAATTATTCACATATTGTGCAGATTTTACAGATTTTGAGTATATTTGAGCATTTCAATTGATTTTGCATTCATTTAAAGTTATGTGATGACAATATTCTATATTTATGCTCTTTATATAGTCTACAATATATTTATGAGCTCACATATTCAATACGATTGGATTATACATTGTAATTATTCATATAATATGCAGATTTTACAGATTCTCTGTAGAATTTAAGCATTTCAAGCAATTTTGCATTCACTTTAAGTCATTTGATGACAACAATCTATATTTATGCTCTTTATATAGTTTATAATATGTTTATGAACTCATTTATTCGAAACGATTGGGTTATACATTATAATTATTCACATAATTTGCAGATGTTACAGATTCTGAGATATTTGAGCATTTCAAGCGATTTTGAATTCATTTTAAGTCATTTGATCACAATAATCTATATCGATGCTCTTTATATGGTCTAGAATATGTTTATGAACTCACTTTTTGATCACAATAATATATATTTAAGCTCTTTATTTTATCTATAATATGCTTATGATATAACTTATTCAAAACGATTGGATTATACATTGTAATTATGCACATAATATGCAGATTTGAAAGATTCTGAGTATATTTGAGCATTTCAAGCGATTTGAATTCATTTTAATTCATTCGATCTCAATAATCTATATTTAACCTCTTTATATAGTCTAGAATATGTTTACGAACTCAATTATTCTAAACGATAGGATTATACATTATAATTACGTACATAATTTGCAGATTTAGAGATTCTGAGAATATTTGAACATTTCAAGCGATTTTACATTCATTTTAAGTCATCTGATCACAATAATTTATATTTAAGCTCTTTATATAGTCTTGAATATGTTTATGAACTTATTTATTTAAAATGATTGGATTATACATTGTAATTATGCCCATAATGTAGAGATTTTACAGATTCTTAGTATATTTGATAATTTCAAGTGATTTTGCATTAATTTTAAGTCATTTGATCACAGTAATGTATATTTAAGATCTATATATTATCTAGAATATGTTTATGATCTCAATTTTTCAAAATGATAAGATTATACATTGTAATTATTCACATAATGTGTTGATTTTAATGACTTTGGGTAAATTTTAGTATTTCAAGCAATTTTGCATTAATTTTAAGTTTTTTTTTATCACAATAGGCTATATTTATACTTTTATATAATATAGAATATTCTTATGAACTTAATTATTCAAAACGATTGGATTATACATTGTAATTATTCACATAATATGCATATTTTACAGATTCCAAGTATATTTGAGCATTTTAAGCAATTTTACAATATTTTAAGTTATTTGATGACAATAATCAATATTTAACCTCTTTATTTTGTCAAGAATATGTTTATAATATAATTTATTCAAAACAATTGGATTATCCATTGTAATTATGCACATTATGTGCAGATTTTACAGATTCAGAGTATATTTGATCATTTCAAGTGATTTTGTATTCATTTTAAGTGATTTGATTGCAGTAATACATATTTAAGCTCTTTATTTTGTCTAGAATATGTTTATGACTTACTCAAAATGATTTGATTATACATTGTAATTATGCACATAATAATGAGCAGATTTGAAAGATTATGAGTATATTTTAGCATTTCAAGCGATTTTTTTTAATCACAATAAGCTATATTTATACTTTTTATATAGTTTAGAATATGTTTATGAACTCACTTATTCAAAACGATTAGATTATGCATTGTATTTATTCACATAATGTGCGAATTTTACAGATTGTGAGTATATTTGAGCATTTGAAGCGATTTTGCTTTCAGCTTAAGTCATTTGATCAAATTAATCTATATTTAAGCTCTTTATATAGTCTCGAATATATTTTTGTACTCAGTTATTCAAAAAATTATACATTGTAATTGTACACAAAATGTGCAGATTTTATAGATTCTGAGAATATTTGAACATTTCAAGCGATTTTAAATTCATTTTAAGTCATCTGATCACAATAATTTATATTTAAGCTCTTTATATAGTCTCGAATATGTTTATGAACTCATTTATTTAAAAAGATTGGATTATACATTGTAATTATGCACATTTGTACAGATTTTACAGATTCTGAGTATATTTGAGCATTTCAAGTGATTTTGTATTGTATTTAAGTCATTTGATCATAATAATGTATATTTAAGCTCTTTATATTGTCTAGAATATATTTATGATCTTTATTATTCAAAAGATTAGATTATACATTGTAATTATTCACATAATGTGCATATTTTACAGATTCTGAGTATATTTGAGCATTTCAAGCGATTCATTTCAATTCATTTGATCACAAATAATCTATATTTATGCTCTTTATTTAGTCTAGAATATGTTTATGAGGCCAATTATTCAAAATGATTGGATTATACATTGTAATTATTCACATAATATGCATATTTTACAGATTCTAATTATATTTGAGCATTTTAAGCGATTTTGCATTCATTTTATGTCATTTGATCACAACAATCAATATTAATCTTCTTTTTATTGTTTAGAATTTGTTTGTGAACTCACTTATTGAAAATGATTGGATTGTAAATTGTAATTATTCACATAATATATGGATTTCACAGATTCTGAGTATATTTGAGCATTTCAAGTGATTTTTACATTAATTTTAAGTCATTTACCACAGTAATCTATATTTATGCTCTTTATATTGTTTAGAATATCTTTCTGAACTAAGTTATTCAAAACAATTGGATTATACATTGTAATTATGCAAATAATGTGTAGATTTTAAAGATTCTAATTATATTGGAGCTTTTCAAGCGATTTTGCATTCATTTTAAATTATTTGATGACAATAATCTATATTTAATCTATTTATATTGTCTAAAATATGTTTATGAGCTCAATTATTCAAAACGATTGTATTATACATTGTAATTATTTAAATAATTATCATATTTTACATATTCCAAATTTATTTGAGCATTTCAATCAATTTTGAATTAATTTTAAGCTAATTGATGACAATAATCTACATTTAAACTCTTTATATAGTCTAGAATATGTTTATGAGCACACGTATTCAAAACTATTGGATTATACATTGTTATTATTCACATAATGTGTAGATTTTACAGATTCTGAGTATATTTAAGAATTTCAAGCGATTTTGCATTGATTTTAAGTCATCTGATGACAATAATTTATATTTATACTCTTTATATAGTTTAGAATATATTTACGAACTCACTTATTCAAAACCATTGGATTATACATAATAATTATTCACATAATTTGCATATTTTATAGATTCAAGTATATTTGAGAATTTCAGGTGATTTTGCATTATTTTAAGTTATGTGATCACAATAATCTATATTTATGCTCTTTATATAGTCTAGAATATGTTTATGAGGCCAATTATTCAAAAATATTGGTTTATACATTCTAATTATTCACATAATGTGTATATTTTACAGATTCTAAATTTTTTTTGAGTATTTCAATCGATTTTACATTCATTTTAAGTTATTTGATGACAAGAATCTACATTTAAACTATTTATATAGTCAAGAATATGTTTATGAGCTTACATATTCAAAACGATTGGATTATATATTGTAATTATTCACATAATGTGCATATTTTACAGATTCTGAGTATATTTAAACTCTTTACATAGTCTAGAATTTGTTTATGAACACGCTAGTTTGAAACGATTGAATTATTTGTAATTACACATATAATATGCATATTTTATAGATTCTTTGTATATTTGGGTATTTCAAGCAATTTTGCATTTATTTCAATTTATTTGATCACAATAATCTGTATTTATGCTATATATATAGTCTAGAATATGTTTAGAAACTCACGTATTCAGAACAATTGGATTATACATTGTAATTACGCCAAAAATGCCCAAATTTGAAAGATTTTGGGTATATTTAGGCATTACGAGCTATTTTGCATTCATTTTAAGTGTTTTGATCATGTTAATATATATTTAAGCTCTTTATATAGTCTAGAATGTGTTTATGAGCTAAGTTATTCAGAATAATTCGATTATACATTGTAATTATTCACATAGTTTACATATTTTACAGATTCTGAGTGTATTTGAGCATTTGAAGCGGTTTTGCATTCATTTTAAATCATTTAATCACAATAATCTATATTTAAGATTTTTATATAGTCAAGAATATATTTATGAACTCACTTATTCAAAACGATTGCATTATACATTATAATTACGAATATAATGTGCAAATTTTAATGATTCGAAGTATATTTGAGCATTTCAAGCAATTTTACATTCATTTTTAAGTCATTTGATCACAATAATCTATATATATGCTATTTTTATAGTCTAGAATATGTTTAGGTGGTTAATTAATAAAAAAGATTGGTTTATACATTGTAATTATACACATAATATACAGATTTTGCAGATTCTGAGTATATTTGAGAATTTCAAGCGATTTTGAATTCATTTTAAGTCATTTGATCATAACAATGTATATTTAAGCTCTTTATATAGTCTAGAATATGTTTATGAGCTCACTTATTCAAAACGATTGGATTATACATTATAATTATTCATATAATTTGCATTTTTTACATATTCTAAGTACAATTGAGCATTTCAAGCCATTTTGTATTCATATTAAGTGTTTTGATCACATTAATCTATATTTAAACTCTTTATATAGTCTAAAATATGTTTGTGATATCACTTATTCAAAACAATTGGATTATACATTGTAATTATGCACATAATGTGCAGATTTTAAAGATTCTGAGTATATTTGTGCATTCAAGCAATTTTTGCATTCAATTTAAGAAATTTGTTCACAATAATTTGTACTTAAGTTCTTTACATAGTCTAGAATATGTTTATAAACTCACTTATTCAAAACGATCGGATTATATATTGTAATTACTCACATAATTTGCAGATTTTACAGATTCTGAGTATATTTGAGCATTTCAAGCAATTTTGCATTAATTTTAAGTTATTTGATGACAATAATCTATATTTAAGCTCTTTATATAGTTTATAATATGTTCATGAACTCACTTATTCAAAACAATTGGATTATACGTTGTAATTACGAATCTAATGTTTAGATTTTAAAGATTCTGAGTATATCTGAGCATTTCAAGAGATTTTGCATTCATTTTAAGTCACTTGATCACAATAATCTATATTTAAGCTCTTTATATAGTCTAGAATATGTTTAGAAGATCAATTATTCAAAACTATTGGTTTATATTATGTTAGGTTTATATATTGTAATTATTAACATAATATACAGATTTTACAGTTTCTGAGTATATTTGAGCATTTCAAATGATTTTGTATTCATTTTAAGTCATTTGATCATAATAATCTATAATTATGCTCTTTATATAGTTTAAAATATATTTATAAACTCGCTTATTAAAAAATGATTGGATTATACATTGTAATTATTCGCATAATTTACAAATTTAATAGATTCTTAGTATATTTGAAAAGCGATTTTGCATTCATTTTAAGTCATTTGATCACAATAATCTATATTTAAGCTCTTTATGTGGTTTATAATATGTTTATGAACTAACTTATTTAAAACGATTGGATTATACATTGTAATTACACACATAATGTGCAGATTTTAAAGATTCTGAGTATATTTGAGTATTTCAATAGATTTTGTATTTATTTTAAGTCATTTTATCATAATAATCTATATTTAAGCTCTTTATATAGTCTAGAATATGTTTATGAACTCACTTTTTCAAAACGATTGGATTATGCATTTTAATTATGCACATGATGTGCATATTTTACAGATTCTTAGTATATTTGAACATTTCAAACAATTTTGCATTCATTTTAAGTTATTTGATCACAATAATCTATATTTAAGCTTTTTATATAGTCTAGAATATGTTTATGAGCTTAATTATTCAAAACGATTGGATTATATATTGTAATTATTCACATTATGTGCAGATTTTACGGATTATGAGTATATTTGAGCATTTCAAGAGATTTTGCATTCATTTTAAATCATTTGATCATAGTAATTTATATTAAGCTCTTGATATAGTTTAGAATATGTTTATGGACTCATTTATTCAAAACAATTGGATTATACATTGTAATTATTCACATAATGTGATAATCTGAGCATATTTGAGCATTTCAAGCGATTTTACATTCATTTTAAGTAATTTGATCACAATAATCTATATTATGCTATTTATATAGACTAAAATATGTTTACGGTCTTACTTTAAACATGATGATATTGATATTTTAGTTAGATATTCACATTATTATTAACATATATAAAAATTAATATAATAGAAACCAAACTTTAAATTATGTAAAAGAATATTGTATCGAGCAAAGCTCGATGTCCAACTCTATTTTATTATACAAAAGAGAAAAATTAACCCTCTAGAGTTTCGACTCTTTTATTTTTAAGAGCCATTACATATCTTTAAATATGATAAATCAAAACCACTATACTTTAACGTTATTGGGCTCTTAATCATCAAAAGAAATCTCGGTTTCAATTGATTAAAGTTTCTTCAGCAAACTCACATACGCATACTTAATATCTAGTACCCTTTCTGTATCAAAAGTGAAACGCAAGATCCTAACAAGTTATCAAACTTTTATACATTAACGACTCTTAATTAACAAATGATATCTAGAACCAAGTAGTAATATTGAATTCGTTATAATACAACATTTGACTTTAAATATATTTTGTTCATCAGAACCACACTATAAAATCAGCACTCACTGTTAAATTTTTTGCCGATAATCACCCTCATCGAGTGAAAGTCTCTGAAAGATTAGTTCATTTTAATCAACAAAATCAAAGAAACAGCAATGAATAAAAAAATGAGCACAAGGTTCAGACGATCAAATTTGTTCTTTTGTTGGAACTCAAATTCATGGAGCACTACATGCATGGCAGTACAAATAAACTACGGCACTTATGCTACTACTTACCAGAAACAAAATCCGACAGACTCACCTCCACTACAGCACGGAGATACGCTGATAAAATTTTCGTTTTCCAAAAACAGCAGTACAGAATTGAAGATACTGTATAATCTCTACCGGTCATCAGGAGAAATGCTATGGTGCATCGCAATGTATTAAGGCTTTTGTACATCACGATCATATTTGCCGATAATTTTACAAATTGAAAGTCTAACTAAACAAATTCAATCTATATATTGAAATCTCATTACAAACCAAATTTTATATTTTTTGGAATTTTTTTACTATTTTTTCGATTTTTTTAAAACCTGCCATTTTTAGAATTTCTTTATTATTAATTGGTTTCCAAAAAAGGAAGTTTTAGAAAATTCGAAAAAAATAGTAAAAAAATTTCAAAAAATATAAAATTTGGTTTGTAATGATATTTCAATATTTAGATTAGATTAGTTTAATTAGATTTGTCAATGTATAAAACGGTTGACGGATAATAATCGCAATGTACAAAAGCCTCAATACATCGCGATGCACCATAGCATATCTCGGTCATCAGATATAAAAACTTTTTTTTAACAAAAAGATGCTCGAATACACATCACAATATTTCACTATGACATAGACATAGACTTCACTCGAGTTTTTGATCAGGTGGTCTAATTTTATATGATTGCACGTTGTCAATTTATCTAATCAAGGTGTGCTTCCGCATGCTATCAAGCGCAGCAGTACAAGTAAATAGCTAACAAAGCATAGTTTTAAGTCCTTTTCTTAACAGTTTGAACGAGCTACATTAAGCAGATTCTTTAACAGAAACCAGGACAAAATGGAAAGCACGGGATCTCTTTTACTACAGAAATACATGGATCAAAAGCCCAACACAATCTCTCACGTCTTGCCTTACCTCCCAAACAAATAAGCTTAAATGGGCTTCCATATATCTTTTTTGGGCCGAAGCAATTCTCTTTGCTTAAACGCACCAGATTACCTCTTACACGAATATCAGTGCTCATCTATGATCTGAGCCGTCCGATCAATGATGGGTGCCCCGTGATTCATATCGAGATCATCGAGATTCGTGCGTCCCGTAAATATCTGCCCGTCGAAATTAGATCGGACGGTTCATATCGAAGTTTAGCACTCTGCTGATAGCAGAGGATACTGGTGCACGTGCACCTCTTGCAAGGTTCTTGTTGGAGGGTATCCTCTGCCAACTTTTTGAGGTCGGTAGAGGGCCAACTCTTGATTCGAACCGTTCGATCTAATCTCGACGGTTAAGATTTTTCGGGCCTATCAATCTCAGTTACATGCACGGGACTCCCTTAACCGTTGAGATTAGATCTAACGGTTTAGATCGAAAGTTGTCACTCTACCGACCTTAAAACGTCGGTAGAGAATGTGATTCCCTTGTGCGAGTTGCAACATATCCCTTCCACTTCAGTCTCCACGTCTCCAAGCCGAAAGAAATGGCTTCAGCGCTTCTACTGAGAAGCCTCCCTCTTCGCTATCCCTCATACCGCTTCACCACCGCCTCCGCTGCGGTGGTGATAGCGGCTTCTCTCTCACGGCGTCCTGTTTCCGGGCTCCCCGACGACCCCTCCTCGTCCGCGGCTGTGCGGCAGCCTACTCCGGCGCAGCCTCCGACGAAGAAGCTGGCGGAGCTGTGGACCAAGGACCCGGATTGTAAGCAATGGAAGGAGACGGAGGCGGAGGTGCTGCGAGATATCCAGCCCACTGTGCAGCTTGTCAAGGAGATTCTCCACTCAAACAGGTACAAACTGTGCATTGTTTTCAAATATGTGGTTGGTTTTAGAAATGCTTTGTTTTATTGCCTCAGATGATGTATGAAAAGGAATAGGAAGTGTTTGTTGTGGTTAATAGGCTGTAGAAATTGGGGACCCAAAATGCTGGAAGGCTTGAGAAAACTTTAAAAAAAAGTTAAAATTTTTTCTGCTACAGCGGTGTAATTGTTCTCTAATAGTAGTTATCAGTAGAGAATTTAGTCGTACAGTGCAGAAAATTTGTACCTTTATTTGAATATCTGAAAGTGCTGCCTGAAGAGAGGATCGCCACTTCATTTTTCTGTGATTCAGAGGGTTCTTTGGTTGGATGATTGGAGAGAAATTTGTTAATTATGACCAATGGCTATGTGAGATTATGTTGGGGTGATTCGTTTTTGTTTTGCGATTGAATGTGTGGTTTGTTGACTTGTCTATTATCATACATTCATGCGCTAGTAACTTTTTTCCAGTTCTGTGGCATGGATATAGTACAGTAGCTATTTTACATGATTTTGTATTATATCTTGACTAGTGTGTATTTGCAGTATAAATTGATGGTTTACATAGTTTTAGGAACCAGCGGTAAAGTTTGTGGTATGGTCTATAGTTTAAAATTATTATAAATTACCACACACTATGTGGTACTGGTACAGTTTCTTTATAGCCACCTTAGTTTGCTATGGCCTTAACTGAGGTCTCATTCCTATGGACTGCGAACCATTATTTTTTAACTATTAGATGTTGTTTGTTGAAATCACAGTATTGTGCACCTAAGTTTCAAAGTGTTATTTTGACATCTACAACTTTCCAAGGCAAAATCTTCAATCATTTCTAAGAACCAGTGTTGGAAGATGAGAGAATTAGATTATGGTTAGCACTTATCTGCTTTAGCTTGGCCATTAAATTAAATCTCTATATAGTTGAATTCAATGTGGAAACAAATAATAAGTGAAAGCTTGGCTCTATCGTGAATGCATTATTTTATTTTACTCTTTTTTTTCCTCCCTACATTTGATCATGATGTATTTTCCTGGCATATTTTTACTTCTAACCTCTTTTTAATTAATGATCGTAAAAATGTTATTTGAAGTGGTGTAATAGATATGTTAACTGTCTATCAATCAGGTACATGGATGGTGCCATACTGAATAAGGAAGATGAGGAAATGATTGTTGAAAAGCTTCTTGCATACCACCCTCAATCCGAAGATAAGATTGGTTGCGGCCTACAATCTATCATGGTAATGTTATCCATTTTTCATTGATTGCTAAATTTTCCAAGGGGCATCTTGAAAATATACGATGAAGACCTTGGATTATTCTTGGTTCAAACAAATCCTTATCAGTAGCACAGAACTTTCTAGTCTGGTATGACAATTAATTCAAAATATAGACTTTTGATTTGATTCAGTGGGGCTTTAGTGGCAGGAGCCTAATGGAAGGTTGAGTTTTGTTGGTGCCATTACAAAAGTATGGCGCCATTAAAATTTTTAAAAAAATGCCTTGTGAGTGTAGAATTAAAAATGATTTCCTTCTCAAACCCTCCACAAATGGCTTAACTGACCTCAAAAGGAGCACAACGCACTCACGGAATGGGGTTTTCAGTTGAAACCCGTATTAAGGAGAGAGTCTCAAGAGTCAAGAGTATGAGTATTATTTGATATGCTACACAGATACCTCCTAGAGGACATGCTTTTCTAAGACTTTTATTTGATATGACTTGGTTTTCTTATGAGCAATAATAATTTTTTGTGCGTTCCTTGGAAGGTTGACACGCACCCGCGGTTCACTAATTCAAGATGCCTTTTTGTTGTAAGAACTGACGGTGGCTGGATTGATTTCTCATACCAGAAGTGCCTCCTGGCATATATAAGGAAAAAGTACCCCACTTATGCTGAAAGATTTATAAAGGAGCACTTTAAAAGAAGCTTGATGTAATTCATACCATATTCTCTATCTCATACTAGTTTAATCTGTAGTCTATTATTGGTCTTTAGAAATGTCTGCCCATCTATTTATACTGAAAAAAAATTGTTTCTTGACGCAGGAAACCAAAATCGAATTTCAAGGATCAAAACAGCTGACTTATTTAATTCTGGTCCCTAGAAATGTCTGCCTTGTGGCTTTGAAAATTGTAATTGTAATTGGCATAGTGATGACAAGATCAGATTTTGTGGCAATTTGTTAAATAGAAGTTTTTTAGGATTCTGTCGTTTAGATTCTGTCAATTAGATGGTACACTGTCTATCTGCCATGTCATATAAAAGGTTACATCTTCCGAGAAACTCCTACTTGGATTGAACAAGACCCATGGGCCCGTTTGGATGTTGTAGGAATTTAAGGAATTTGCAATTCCTAGGCATAAATTTATTGGGAAGTGTGTAACTTTGTAAAGAGTTTGAATTGTTTATGATAAATTTGGTATATTTTATGTCCGGAATTTACAATTCTTGCAAATTCCGGCTTTATCCAAACGAGCCCAATAATGCCAGAGCCCAAGTCTAAAGCACAGTAGGTATTCTTTGAGCTTCTATTCCAATGCTATCTTCAGTGTAAATCAATAGAATGTTTAGGGGTGCATAACGTGGAAAATGACCACGACGTTAACTGTTGCATTGATGCACGAAATTTTTATACTTATTGCGTTGATTGTTGCATCCGTTTAACACATGTTGCGTTGATTGTTCCGTTGATGGGAACGATCAAAACGGTTATAACCGTCTTTGAGACTTTGACTACCTAACTGTTTTCATTTTATTAAGATGTAAGAAAATAGACTATTCTGCATTTTGTATGAAACAGAGATAGAGAAATGACAGGTTAGGTCACGCGAGAAAGGGAGAGGAGGCACTATAATCACCTCTTGCTCTCGACGGCGATTGTACTCGGTGGTGCAGAGGCGAGAGAGATAGATGTGACTGTGTTCGGCGGAGAAATGACAGAACGACGCTGCAGAAATCTAATTTTACTCATTTCTCCCTCGATCTCTCTGCTGAGGTCCTCTGCAATCTAATAATAAAACCATAAAAAAAATTTTATACGAAATGCGCGAAATAAACGACCACGAAACGTACCAGTTTCACTAATCGTTCCGTTCTGAGACGAAACAATATTTCTATTTGCGTTGGTTGTTCCATTCTTTAAACGAAACTGAAATCCTTATCCGTTATCGTTCAGTTCCGGACGAAACGAAACGAAAGAACGGTTGAAACGGCTACCTTGTTCAGCCCTAAGAATGTTCTATTCATTTGCTGATGCACTAATTATCCAATCCAAATACACACAAGGTACTAACCTTCTTGACGATGCATATATATATATATATATATATATATATATATATATATATATATATATATATATATATATATATATATATATTTTCCATGAGGGAGATATTACAAATAAATTCCCCTATGTTAAGGTAGCTTAGAAATCATGAAGTATTGAAAAGTGGATTCAAGCCTAAAAAAAGTGGATAATTTAATTGAAAATTTCTATCTTAGAGAACGATAGTTGAAGACCTTTTAGGAGTAAAGGGGAATGTTTTGCTCTGAAATCGCTGGACATTTGTAAGTTGAGGGCAAAAATATATTTCTGTGGTAATTGGTTAACAAATTAAGTGGAGCTCTTGTATAGCTTCTTCAGCCCTGCTAGCTGCTGTTTCTCTCTCTTTCACACTCACACAAAACACTGAACACAATAATAAACAATTCGATAAGGTCTCAAGTTTGTGATTTGGATACAATACGGATATAATATGGAAATAATTTGTTGTTTTGTTATAATATTTTAACAAACTAAACCTATAACTTATAAACGTCGTGAATAATATGAGATAAATAACACATTATCTGTATAACTTGGTAATTTTGAAAAAGAAATTAGGGTATTTTAATAAGATTATACATGTAATATGGGTAAAAATTAAAAATAGTGGAATAGTATACTTTGCTAACGCAGGCGCGCACACGGCGCACACAGAGGTACAGGAAAGGGAGCAAGGGGACCGCTAGATTTTTTTTTTTGAGAAAAGGCCCGTAGGCTTCATTGAATCAATCAGAGTACACATGAGTTACATCCAAATAGAAACAGGGAAAAGTAAAACCAACATAGTTAATATTCCTAAACCTAGCAAATTTGGCCAGCTCATCAGCCAGTATGTTGTTTTCCCTGCTAACATGAACGCAATGCCAATTCATCTTACTGTTTCGACACCAAAAAGTGACAGCATGTACTGTATCCCAATAGGCCTGCCAACAAACTTGGGAGGCGCCAGTTGCCCCAGAAATGACCTGTTGGAGTTCCCTACAGTCCGTGTAGAAGCAACATTCAGTAATGCCCAGAAGCAACTTGGGGACCGCTAGATTAGACTTCACTTCTTTACTGTAAAGCTCAGCTCTCCTTTGTCTTTCTTTTTTGCTCTTAAAAATATTCATACGGCACCTACCTCTTATTTATTTTTTTTAAAAAAAATAAAAACTCGTTTCTTTATACACCCATTCTACATCCTTATTATATATGTTGAAAACAAAACCTCTTCAACAAATAAAATTTCAAGTGGCACATGAAGTTCTAAAATAATTATGAGGTCGTTTGGATCGCTTAGGATAGGAGGAATTTTCTATTCCTAGGCTCCGTTTGGATATGTGTGGGAAGAAGGAAAGAAGGAAAGAAGTGGGAAGAAGTATTGGGAAATGTGTAAATTTGTGAAGAGTTTGGATTGTTTATAATAATTTTTTTTTCTTCTCATATTTCTTCTTCCTAACCAATCCAAACGGAGCCCTAGACATAAAGTATTGGGAAATGTGTAATTTTGTGAAGAGTTTGAATTGTTTATAATAAATTTATGTCTAAAAATAGGAAATTTTCTAAATTCTCACTTGATCCAAACGACCCTATAAGAATTTTAGGGTTCATGTGTTCAAATCATTTGCTAAATTCTTCTATTGTGAAGTAATATTATACAGTATGATTGGTCCCCTATGGTGATGTCCGCGTGGAACAATTACAATGGGGGTCAAAAGGAACTCGCCATCATATTATTCTGCAATAATTTTGTAGGTCTAGTCTAAGAATATATCTATGCTCTCATCTCACTTGAGAAAACAAAAGAGAATACAAGGAATGTTGATAATTAATAATACTCTCCAGAAAGATTCAAAGCTTCATGAAATTGACAAATTGTAGCAGGTTACACGGTCAATGTGTTTTGCCTGAGAGTCTGATACTCATGAGGTTTGTGATTCTACAGAGAAAAAACCGTTAATCTATGAAAAATAAAATATATGAATAGAAGAAGACGTGCACATATTTCCTGAAGCACTGAACTGAGAAGAGAATGGGTTCTATAATGTTTCAGAAACATACAACCATGATAAAACATATCTTTGGACTTGCAAAGTTGCAAATAAAGCAATTTCATTGGCTTTCCTTCTTTATTTCATTTTATTTTTGGATGGGTTTCATTTATAAACTCCGAAACTACATATGATGACTTGTGGAAATTAGTATGCTAAGGCTGTCGCCTTTATGGGAAGAAAGGTTTGCTTTGTATGGCATAAATGATCCAAATAATTGCCATTTGTATAATAGTCAACCAATTGATTTCTTCAGGTCCCACTTTGGGTTTTGGATTGATTTTAGTGTTACAGCTTACAGTGCAACAAACATGCAAGTCATACAAATTTAATTACATTAAATTCAAACTCATTTAATGCCACCTTTAAAGGTTTGGCATTCGACTTTGCATGAACTTTGGATATAATTAATGCAGGGAGTAGCTAGGGACAAAAATTCGATGCATAATTTTTTTTTTCTCCTTATTAAAAAGGTTAGATGAATCACACCTAATGCATGTAAAATCTGTATGCCTCTTAAAATAAGTCCATAATCCAAATAAATTAAACTATCTTCGCGTGTATGAAGTGAGCGGGTTTACGAGTTCAAAATTTAAGGAAAAAGATTCTTGAAATTATTCAATTTGCATTAATTGGAGAGATAATATTTGAGCCCTTATATCTTAGTCAGATGCTACCATATGCATATTTCTGTCTAAGGCAAATATATATGACAAAACAATCTTCAAACAAATAAAATGGCACTAGTACCACTGGTAACGCAAAGATTTTAAAAATACACAAAAATATTTAAATGCGCATAAATTAAACTGAAATGTTTAATTTTGCATAATGTTCAGTGGAGGACTAAATTGCACTAAATTTTTAATTCATCATATATCTAAATGATGAAAATTACACCTGGGTTTTATCTTCGTTTTTTTTTTTTTTTCTCTCCAAACCTTGATAGCAGCTATCAAGAAACACCTGGGGTTTATCTTCAGTTTTATATCTGTTGAATCAGTTGCTATGGTTCTCAAACAATTTGATTTTAACATAACCATGAGGCACTAACAGCAATGTCTAATTATATAATCGGCAATATATAAATTATAGTCATGCAAATACAAATTAACCAAGTAAGATAACAGATGCAAACCTGAGGTGCCAAGATATGCACAGTATTTTAATGGTCCACTTCTTGTATACCAGCTACTAAGCAATCCTGGGATCTCAGCTTTACTAAAAAAGATACAGAGCTTGAGAACCTTGGTAGGCCATTTCTGTGACTCCTCTTCACTTTCTCAGTCCTCTTGGTACTACTTAATTGGGTTGGAGTGCATGATTTGCACTCTTTGACTTATCAAATCTTTCCGTTCCATCAGTTAAAAACAAACACACATTCCAATGTTTAATACTTAAAGGGGTAGAAAATAAGAAGACTTATTGGATGGATAACTAAAAATTGTTCTATTCAAGTGATTTGGACATACTAATATATCCATTTCATATTTAGATACATATAGCTTCCTTAACGCAATAACTGTTATTTACTTACTTGAGATAAAGTTGATAAGTCATTAAACTTTAAAATCTACTGGGATCCTCACGCTATTTTAAATCTGCATCCCTCAATTACAGAACCTCATCTTTAATCACTAGATGGAATAATATTTCTTCTAATATTATAACTGTGGTAACAACAATTAATATAAGGTACTAATTATGTAATTCCTTCGTAAATGAAACAGACATATGCATGATAGACCGAAGAAAAAAATGGACCATTTGAGCAAGCAAAATATTGGATTGGCGATGCACTGGAACGATTTTAACAAGTTTGCACATCCTCTGATCCACATACAGCGACTTTCATCACGTTTATGTAACAAAGCAGACAAATATTCAATTAAATTTGACCCAATAAAGTTTGAAAACTTTTGCCTAATTAAAATTTAATATTTAACACCTGACTAGGCGAGGAGTACGGACGGGCATATCATGTTGTTTGTTTTGTGATGATGTTTAGGTTAATGACCATACAATATATGAAAAGCAATAAATATATAGGTTTTTCTTTCTGTAACTATATAGTTAATGATAATCTGGGTTGGTTGACTGATCAGTAGTTTCGCTCTATTTCGTCAACCAAGTGATCCTTAGTTCGATTCACAGAAAAAATATCTATTTTCAAATTTCTTATAAAAAAATCATTGGTTTCAAACCAACCTTAAA
Organism: Rhynchospora pubera; assembly: GCA_028095005.1. Lineage (NCBI taxonomy): Eukaryota > Viridiplantae > Streptophyta > Magnoliopsida > Poales > Cyperaceae > Rhynchospora > Rhynchospora pubera. The sequence continues at coordinate 197,175,750 of CM051463.1, read as the reverse complement.
AAAAAAAAAAACTATAGTTAATGATGGCATCCAATGTCATCGAGTGGACGCTACATTTGTAATGTGATCTTTTAAGATAGGTTTTTCGGACCTTAATTATGTATAAGAGACAAAATAACATCCAATGTCATTACAATCTATAACACTGATCACTGATCAGTGATTTCATGCATGTGTACATATATGTCACATGAGTGTGCGTGAATTAAAAAAAAAATTATATATAGAGGGACTCTAAATATAGACTCACACAATAGACGCTTAAAAAATTCTTCAAGAAAGGAAAAAGGAACAGTAGAAAAAATTAATAAATAGTTCGTATGGTTCGCCCAGTGGCAACTACAATTATTATTTAGATATTTTAGCATACATCTATTATTTATTATTCAGGTAATGAAACATTGATTATGCTCCTGTTATGAAATATTTTTTGACATCTTGAAAAAAATATTATTCAAATAAAAAATGAACTCCAGATGAATTCTCCATTATTTAAATATAAAATGTACTTTATATAATATTAAACCAATTTAAAATTTTAATTGATCTCCTTTCATAATGACGGAAGAGTTCTCTAATTAGAAAAATCCCAAATTATTCTAAAGAAACATGCATGTATTTATATGCGAAAATTTCCGCAACTGATAACAAAGGAGGACAAAAAAAATTATAAAATGCTCTTGTTGGAATTAGAGCCGTTACGGTGTTCATAATTCAGTGGCCGACAACATAACCAGCTTGCAAGTTAGAGGTCGAGATAGAAACACTGTAGAGCAACTTGCATGCTCTGTGACTGTGATTGCCCTGATTGCAAAAACAGAATTGTTATGGCACATTGGGAGGTGTCAATTGATTGAAACTTCATCGCCTCCAGTGAAATCTTAAAAATGAACACTAACATCTACTGTCATTTCTTTATATTGGCGTTAAGAAATCTTATATTAAAAGTACCAGACAATTTCTAACCAACCTGTTTTAACTGCTGGTTTAATTGTCTTATACCATTTTTATTTATGTTAGTATCAATCTTCTCTATTTTGTAAATATTTTTTATTAATAAAAATCTGTCGGCGTGGCAATTGCCACCTGGCCCTAAAAAAAAAGATATCAATCTTATCTATTGCAATTGCAGATCAGTTGCAAATGCTGATATGTTTACAACATCAATTTAGCAAGGTTGATTAATTATTTGACAATAGAGAAGATACTATAGGAATGTAAGAAAAAACATGGGAGCAATCACCATATCATTGTGCGATTATTTTTCATCTTCAATTATAGGAATGTCAGAAAAATAAAATATTTTAAAATATTAAGGGGTTTATAATTAAGAATGAATGTTGGAACAGAGAAGGCTTGATATAATTTGAGTCATAACCACTAAAATTAGTGATGTGGTAAAAGAAGTTCATCCTTTGCAATTTTAGATCACAGATGCTCTAACTTTATACTTGTTCTCGTTGCATCTTATAAAATATTACAAGTAAGAACCTTTGTTATTGTATCATTGTTTATTATTGCTACAAACTAAGCAAGATAATAATAATAATTAAAATTATTCATGTTTCATAAAAAAAAGGCTATAAGGCATTGGATCTTTAGATAAAAAACGATGTCCAAAAAATTGGAACTCGCTTACAGTCTGCTTGAAATAAATATCAGGTCATCTTTTTTTTTTTCCTTGAGGCTACCAAAAAAATTACAGAACTAAATTTACAAAAAAAGGATGAAAATTTATGTAACCATGAACTGTATACAATAAACAACACAAATAACAGAGGGTGTGTTATTGGTTTAAAAGAGATGGCTGAGAGTGCGCTGGCGACTGAGGAATTCATTGCAGCTAGCCACGGATGCATGCCATGGAAGCAGCTACAATCGAGGCTAATGGAGCAGCAGAAGCTTTGCATGAACAAGCAAAAAAGGCGTCTGAAAAAGGGAGCGACGTAAAAAGGACATTGGCTTTGTACCAAAGGACATTGATTTGCTGCTATAGCCTGGTCTAACTGGCAAGTCTTTTTTATTTTTTCAATTTCCCCCCCAGTGATTATTTTTATTTTTTTTTAGAGAGGCCTGTTCCTGTATAGCTAGTTCAAGCTTAACATCTTTAATAAAATGCAGAATAGTTAGTCGAACTATTATTTTCTAGCTCAAAGCCTCAAACAATAGTACTGCCTAAATCCAAGTGACCACGTCCTCGTCTGTTGTTTTGTAAGGCTAAAATTTTTAAAAGGCAACAGGCATGCAAAACATGTGGTCCGGTCAAGAACACATCTATAAAGGGATTTAAGAATAAGACACCAGCATTTGAGTTTCCTTTTGTTCCTTGTTATTGGCATCATGTTAAATGCAATTAGAGTGTACATTATTAAGGAGTCCATGTAGGTTACCACCGGTCCCCTACAAAAAAGAAAAACCAAAATATTACAATGTACTAATTAATTACAAAAAGGTTCTATCATAACACTGTCATTTTCTTAAGATAAAGATACACACTTTTTCAATTTTAAATATTTGTAGAAGTTATTTAATTACCTTGCGGCCTTCACTTTGACAATGTCATCCGTACGTCGCATTACCTTTAATTACTAAATAAAAACTAGTTTGTTAAATAAACAAAAGTTGTCAACCATCTAATTGGTATAACTCGATAAATTCGCAATTTAAATTGCATCAGATGTTTTCCAAATATGTATATTTTTGTTAGTAGATTGTGTGACGCATGTCATGACAGTATGAGGGATATTTTTGACTTTGTATTCATTTAGAAAAAAAAAAGCCTAAACAATATCTGACCAGAATTACAATGTCTTGAATCAGTGTCAGTCCTCCATCACGCTTATCTAAAATAGCATTGTGGCCTCGGATTCCTGAAGTTTAGTTACATGAGAGTGTATCAGGTGCAGACGGCCGATACCAATTAATTACAAGTAATGCGCACTGTTCTGTGCTGAGTGGAGGTACCCAGTCCAGTAGACTCTGTTTCCTGCGTCTGCGTGCCTGTGCAGTTGGATTCTTTCTCAGTCTATGCATTCAACAACCACAAGCAATCATCATGCATGCCTAATTTTAATCATGCAACAGGAGAAATTAAGGAGAAATATATAATATTAAAGGAGGTGTCCTAATTGCCAATATAATTCTAAACAGAGAAAACTTTCAATGGCATCTAGTAATGAAATTTTAATCTAGTAAGTTTGGACAAAAATTAATGCGTTCTTGTACCAAACAAATGTATTTTCTCTATCCCTTGTTTGTGACGCTTGGTCAATTCCAAATCAGATGATATGCTAAGTAGCCAAATAGGCATCCTAACCTTGTAGGTTGGTTAACTGTAAATATTATACAGAGCAAGCACAATTTGGAAAACTTATCAGTGAAAGGATAAATTGTAGACGAAATATATTTGTCCATTTATGCATTGTTGGTAAAAGGATAAATTGTAAACGCAACATATATATAGTGTCCATTTATACAATATTTCTTGTTATGTCATTTGCTACATTATCATCGTCATCATCTTCGTCGTCGTCATCATCATCATCATCATCGCTGTTACCATGATCAACAATAATGTTCATCTTAGTGATTTTGCTCTTATTATCATTAATTATCATCATCTCTATCACCATTAAATAACATCATAAATGCAAGTTTGGTTGCTCGATGCTTTCATTTATGTGAATTGAACTCTTGAACGTACCACCTCAATATTTCTAACCATTTATCTTATTTGCCGGTTTTGAAACTTGACACCAAAAGAAGTGGTATATTTTGATCTGATGATTAATGTCCACCTTATCCAATTTAATTTGATTCGAACTTTTTCTAAAGTGAGATTAATCTAAACTAGTCCTGATCAGTTGATCCAACTCATCTCAAGACTTATACATGATCCATAGCTAGATGACCTGAATTTAATTTAACCAATTATACGTGATTTGACAAATTTCCGAATTCAAACCAATCTGATCTGATCCTATCTGCCTAATTGTCACCTCTATTAATAAAACGCATTCTTGGTCTGATATATTTGATTTTGAGAACCAAGTATATATATATCATATCTTGGGGCGGACTCAAATCCTCTACAGCCGTGAATGGCTGTAGAGGTGTCCAGCCGACATCATTTTTTTGTAATATTTAATAATTTTGAAATTTAAATGTTAAATTCAAACCGTTGATCTTGTTCAATTTTATGGACGAATTATTTTTATATAAGTTTTATAAATTTTGGAGTTGATTTAATACTATCTCAAGTGATCAACAAATGAACGAATCTGGTTAACTATCACTGATTAATTCTAATATGTTCATAATTTCGTCACTTAATCAAGTATCAAATCAATTCCAAAATTTACAAAACTTATATGAAAACACATCGCCCATAAATTTGAAGAAGATCAACGGTTTGGATTTTGAATTTTAAAATTATTAAATATTGTAAAAATTAGTGACGACTGGAGACCTCTACAGCCATTCACGGCTGCAGAGGATTTCAGTCCATCTTGGGGCATCCATGGAGCCAGTGGATCATAAATGTATATAGAATATTAATTGAGAGAATTTGCATGGCAGGAAAAAATATATATAATAAATTAAAATCATTGTAGCGGAACAACATTTAAAAAAGGAGAAACATGTAAATTGAATATGACAAGATTGGCAGGTAGCATGGGCAGGGTATGATTTATTTCACGGGTATTGGCCTTTATTCTGACAGATGGAGTAATGAGCTACTCAGTGCACAATGAAAATTGATTTAAAGCAACTATGAATTTAATGTTGTTTTAAATACTTCCAAGTCTTCAAGTCTTCAATACAAAATCATAGCACAGAACACACATTCAATATGCGACGAGATGCATTCATTATTGTTGTTTTTTAGCTGTCTTTTTATTATTATTTCTTTATTTTAGGCTCCTCATGCTATCGTACGGATGGTCCCTTGATCAACCTCAGATCCAATAGATAAAACAGGGTTGGCGCCAAGCCAAGCTTGTAAAAATGGCAGTTCCGAAATTAATGCTGTATCAAATCCATATGACAGTACGAATGTTTGAATGCAGTTCCATCTTTTGAATATAAAGTTTATTCAAACTTAATTAATACATATAAAGTTTATCTTTTGAATGGTGTACATCTAAATTTCATTTGTACAATAAATTGCTGCCACTTTCACAAGAGCGAAGAATTATACTTATCCAAAGCTTAAAAATGTATATCTAACTTTTGGGACTTGATAACTTACAAATTAATGACATGAAAACCTAGATATTTTCTGTCAAATCAAGAGGTAGACTCCATACATCACAGTATCACACATTTACACAGCAACAAGAAACAACAGCATATATGCAAAAATCGAGTTTTGCTATGGTGAGTCGCGACTCACAGAGAATCCGTGAGTCGCGTTCAAAGTTTTTAAATTTGGTTCAAAATGAACGATCCAAACCATCTAATACGGTATCACTATTGAAATCTCCATGCAAACCAAATTTTATATTTTTTCGAAATTTTAAGTATTTTTTGAAAATTTAGAAAATCGTTAATCTAATTAGTTCTGAACCGTTAAAAAAAACAGTTTTTAAAAATCCGAAAAAAATACATTAAATTTTTTTAAAAATATAAAATTTAGTTCGTATGAAAATTTCATTAGAAAGATCATATTTGACGGTTTGAATCGATCATTTTTAATCAAATTTAGAAATTTTTTAGTGCGGCCAGTCCCGACTCACCTAGCAAAACTCTGCAAAAGTCCTCTCTTACCGATTACGGAATGCACAAAGACCACAACTCCACAAGCATTTATGGATATGGGCTGTCTCCCTCTTTGTGCGCAACAGCCTACATTTAATGCATATACATAACACTGATAACAGTTTGGATCTCAGGCCTTTCTCAAGTTCAATCAATAAGTGCCCAGGAATTTTCATTTCACTATGGCTCCGTTTGGATGGCTTCTTCCGGAATAAGAAATAAAAAATAACCACTTTTTACCAATAAATTTATTTCTAACAATCCAAACTCTTCACAAAAGTTACACACTTCTCAATAAATTTACCCCTTCCCAATAAATTTCTTCCCTTCTTCCTTCTTTCTATCTTATTCTCAACCATCCAAACGGAGCCTATTAGACTTGCAATACTTCAAATTGTTCAATTTTTCTTATTTGCATATATATGCCACAAATTTAAAAGAACAACACTAATATTTTAAATTCTAAACATTTGACAACATTATGTTTTATTTTCAAATGCATTTTTAGGAGTTCTGACTGAACTCTATATTAATTACTAAAATAAGTATTGGATGAGGGAATTGGATTAATTGCATGTGCCTAGGACTACATGTCAATATCTTTTTAAAGGGTGAAAGTCAAACTACAAATACCATGCATTCAGATAGTTTTAGACGCATTCGTTCAAATTTTATTTCTTCATTTCACACTTAGAAATGGATGCCTTTAACATTTTAGATAAAGGGTTGTAAAATTTTTTTAATTTAAATTAATCATTTATTATATTTAAAAAAGTGATGGTAGACGAAAACGTCGAAAAGCAATTATCAACTCAGGGAGAACATTGATAATTTCAAATTTCCCAATAAAATTTTCCACTAAACCAAAATTTCCATGTACTAATCATAAGCCCCATGCCTGCCTACTCTCTTCATCTCTCAAAAGGCCGTCACTATAAGCTTTAGTACTATCATATTGAGCTCTTTTAACAGGCCGATCGGAGAAAGAGGCAGTAGATGAACTACATGATATGAACGAATCACAACTATTCAACGAGTTATCACAACTGAAACATGCACCGGCCACCGCACTGGGACTTGCCGGTGGTGAAAGGGGACATGAATTACACAAGGGATGCTTGCGCTTGCGATTATTTGCCATTGTGCACTCTAGTATCACACCATAGCATTCTTCTACATCCTCCTACGTACAGTACATCATCCAACAAGTTGCTATATTAAATCCAAATATAAGCAATAATGATTTAATGATTAATTGGGAATTTAAGAAAAGGTTTTGTACCAACCTTTGAAACCTTAATGAGAGAAATAATGCATTCTGTTTCATCAAACTCCACTACACGAAGGAGCGCAGCAGTTGCCCAGACCGATGGAGCATGCTTAACCCATCTCCAATCTAGCAAACAACTAAAAATTTTAAATACTTAACTTAATTTAGAATAAAAATTAAATAAACAAAAGAAAAAGTACTGACCATCTAAAACTGAGAGAAGGATTGCTTCACACCGGGAAGTAATGTAATTACCCCTCTTTCCAGAATATAGTAGAGAAACTAATGGTTGTATGAAAGACAAAGCGGTGACAGGATTCAACCGCCACTCAAGGGCAGTTAAAACTAACAATTCCATTCTTCTGACTGTCTTTGCTTCAAACAAAAACCCAGTGCCATCACCTGTATTAGTCTCCTCTTGCTGGGTAACTGGCAATTGTAGGTCAAGGAGGAGAGGCACTCGAGTCTCTTCTATCTTAGCCGCTAATGAGAAGCAAGCAACTGCCGCAAGCCGACCCATCCATGGTTTATCATGATGCAATTGTAATACACCACTTAAGAAGCATCGGTCAAGATAATTTACAGAAAGAAGGGCGGTTTGTGTAGTGAAACCGTGTCTTGACACGGCATGTTTGACCCATGCAACCATGTCTCTTCTTGCCCCAGAAAGGAGGTATCCGAGAGAGCGCGGTGTTTGGTTTATGGTTTGAACTTTTGGGTTTGTCTCTGTTTCTTTGTAGGATAGAGAATAGATAAGGTGTAGATTGGTTTCTTTCTCTTCTTCAGTGAGAGAGGCAGATGTGGTTGCTTCTTTCTCATCTTGGTCGTGGTCAAGGAGGTCTAGATACTCTTCTTGACAATAAAGAGGATCGATCATGGAGGAATACGTCATCTTGGCCTAAGAAGAATAAGGAGCAAGCAAATGATATATATATGTTTGATGATCATATGTTATGATCCTTTCTGTAATACTACTCTTCGCATCAGTACAGTATGCAGACTACCATGCTTTGGGTAGCCATTTTAAAAAAAGAAAAAAGATAAAAATACTACTAAAATATATATTTTTTCCTAAATCGGAAAGAATGTAAGAAAAATAAAGATATTGGGTTGTCAACAAACCAACATAACTCACCCCTAAACATTTCTTATCGATTTTACACGAACCATAAATTATATACTTCTAGGCCTGTCAAACGTGTCTAAAAAACACGGAACAGAACAAAACAGTTTCCGTTTCGTTTATATGCACGGTATAAGAACCTGTTCCATTAACCGTTTCGTTTACGAATCGTCACATAAATCCATTTCGTTAACCGTGCCACTTCAGAAAATACACATAAAACGGTTTGAAATGGAGCTGAAACGGTCGATACGGTAAATTTTGGTGTTTCATTATTTAAAACTGTACATTCTGCTGTTTTGTTAACCGTTCCATTTCAGCTAAACGGAACGGCAAAATGATAAATAGCAGCCGTTGACAGGCCTATATACTTCCGTATTGTATCCACACACACTTGTCAATTGTGCATGTCCACCCCAGATGACATTTTTTGTTACGCACACTTGATTATTTTAGTTCAAACAAACGAAGAAAGATGCTATGTTGCTTTGATCAAATCAAAACTGTCAAATAACTCAATTGATCTTACTAAACACATTTTTCAAAGTCCAAAATACACACTTGCCAGCTATTCCAGATAGGGGTGTCTAACGTTTACAACGGCAACAGAATGGCTCATTCCGTTTGCCGTTCCGTTTCAGTAAACGGTATGCTATTCCATTCCATATTCCGTTCCGTTTCAGTAAACGGTATGCCATTTCATTCCGTTATTCGTTTCGTTTGGACGGAACGGAACGGAACAACGTATATTTACACTAAAAACACTTGTATTTGTCGAAACGGAAGCGAAATGATTCGTTCCGTTTACCGTTCCGTTTCAACAACGGTATACCTTATTATTCCGTTTACCGTTCCGCTTCTGAAAACGAAATGAAAATTCGTACCGTTATCCGTTCCGTTGGAACGGAACGGAACGGAAAACGGCGAAACGGTATATCGTTGACAGCCATAATTCCAGAAATAAATTGATGCCGTGACATTTTTTATTTTACAATATCTATAATTGAGCGTAAAGATCAAAAGTCTATAATTTGCTCCAAAACAACATAGTCATGTCAATTAGAACTTCAAAACCTCAAACATATGTAGCTTGGAGACGCACAAAAGTAAGAAAGGAAAATAATAAGCTCTTTCAGTTGACATACACACAAGACAGTGAGACAATGATCTACATTTTATTTTAAATTTTTTTTGTCAAGTGGACGATAATCTGTTATCAGCCCCCAAATCGGTAATTGATCTCTAAATTAACCCCATTATAACATCAATTTCATCAAAAGTTTACTTGAAATGCAACTAAGCAAACCAATTAGCCCCAATTAACAACCATCTTTAAGAAAAGCAACAAATATCAATTTTTTGTTGCTTCAAGGCCAAATCTTAATAATTTCTCTAACAAATGGAAAAAATAAACAAAATTAATTCAAACAAAACATGCTACTGGAGAAGAAATAGGTATTAAGTACCTGTTTTTACGAGGAGAGACAGAGAGATCTAGGGAGGAGGTATGATTACCAAAATCAAGCTGACAAGGTGTATGTCTTTCTCTATTGAAAGAGAAGAAGACAAAATGTTTTTGGTTTAAGTGTGAAATGTAAATTATTATTAGCTTGGGTGGGATGAATTTCTTCCGACTGTGTGAAATGTCTCTCTCTATATTGAGGTGTATTAGTAGCTTGGGTGGGATGAATTTCTTCTGACCGTGACAATGTAGAGGAAGAAATAGGAGCCTTGGTATGTGCGCGCTTTAGAAAGAAGACGAAGGGTTTGAACTTCGAAAGACTTTTAATTTAAGGTATGTTTGTTCCGATGCTGGTTATTTATATCATTATATGTAGGGGGTCAAAGAAAAAAAATGGAGGGAAAAAATAAGAAAAGATAGTGGCTTGGCCCACTTTGTTGTCTAGCTGTTGAAGGGATTTTTTATGGCCTTCCCTCTTTCCTTCGGACAAATGGCTGTTCGAGAGAAGTAACGAAGGATGGAGCCAAAATATTTGAATGAGATAAAGAAAAAAAAAATGTTACGGTCAAATTGATTTTACGTATCATTCCGTAAAATTCGATTAGATTTCAATTGGAAAGTTAACTGATCGATCTAAATCATAAATCATTCCACATGATCTTTTTTAAAGGTTTAATTTTTTTTTTTTGAAGGTTCATTGCTCATGATCTTTATAATAATATTTCTGTAGAGACTAAACTTTATAAAATTGTTTAACTATTTTGTTCGAATTTAAGAATTGTTTTTTATTGTATGAAATATGCTAATTAGATCGAGATTTTCTAAAATAGTACAAAAAAAATTGAAAGATATTAAGTTGGTCTCCAATGATATTTTTAATATAAGTATCACAAAAGTTCGGATCAATAATTTGAAATGAGATTTTTCATCTACTGTGGTAACCGAATTGCATCCATCACAAAAATAGACCTATCAGTAATTTAGATAAAAAAAACACAACAGAATTATGTTCTCTTTCTAGCTAGTTTTATGATTTTGGCGAAACTAAAATAAGATTTGTTTTCTTTTGGCTCCGTTTGGATGGTGCTAGAAATAAGAGAATAGTCTCTTCCTAGACGTAAATTTATTTCTAACCATCTAAATTCTTCATAAAGTTACCCACTTTCCAATATTATTCCTCTTATTAAGCGATTCAAACGGAGCCTTTGTTCATAACTTGTTTGGTAATGCCTTGTTATAGCTTGTTCCGCACAAGAGCTGGTATCCAAACACAGCAGAATTATTTTTGGGAGGAATGAGAACAAGCGTGAACAGCTTGTTCGCAATGCTCCAAAATCAAAATCCTGAAACTAAGAACAAGGGGCAGTTTCTAGTTCGCGCATATTCGTGGATTGTTTGGCTTTCGTGAACTAGCATTGTTCGCGAACTGCTAGTTCGACGATAATGCCAAACACACAAAATTAAATTCAAAATTTTTCTTCAAACATGGAAATTTTAAAGCGGCTAGCTAGGACCAAAAATGGACAGAAATTTTCCAGCCCTGTTGAAAATATTCGTATTTTTGTTCGGCCAAGAAACATGGAAGTTTATATTTAAAAAATATAAAAACTTGAAAGTTAGTCCAAATGCAAAATTAATTATGTCCCTACACATTAAATTTAACTTATAGATTTGGCATTGGGTTTTGCATGAACTTTCAATATTTTGCAGGAATTAGATAGGAAATGAAATCCGAGGATGACACTCACACCTGATGCATGCAAAATCTGTAACTGTGTCTTCTTAAATAGGCCTTCGTTGTTCAAATTAATTGAACTCAGCTTTCTCCGCATTAATTGAAATCTAATATTTGAAGCATTAATTATAAGTCAACTGTAGTCGTAAATATGCCAATCAGCCAATTATGACAAAATAATCTTCTAATCAAACCAACAAATTAAATGGTGGTACCACTGAAAAGTGAAAACACAAAAATTGAAGTAGTATTTTATATTTCATGCCGAGTTGGTGATCACTGATGTAAATGTCTACTCATAAATGCATGGATCCAAGAAAGGTTATACTCTAGAAGTAATAATATGTTTTGATTTTTCGTCTAATAAAAAAAACAAATTGAGCAATATAACTATTTTTTGCGGGTACACCGAACAACTATTTTTATTATCTAATATTATTTTATTTTTTTTATTTGCCCACATATAAGGATAGTTTTTGCTAGATATAGGACAAAACAAAAAACTTAAAAAGCTAATCACTCGAAAAGACTCATTTCATCTGTAGAGGTGCCATAAAAATTCCGAGAAACGTGATAAATTAAAACAAAAAACAAAGATATTCGAAAGGATTTAAGTAGCTAAAGAAGTAAAACTTGAAGAATTAATTGCCATCTTTCTCCTAAAACTTCTGACTATCGAGTATTTGTTCAATTAATTATCAATGATTTTCATATATAACAAATTGTAGAATTCAATTTATGAGTTTCTCTTGTTCAGAAGTTAGTAACTTATTAATTTTTTCAATTTTATTTAGTATATTTTGTAAGCTAAAATTATGCATTCATCTGGATGTTTTAATTATACTTCTATTTTATGATCTGAATATGATTTAAAAAAAATAAGTACAAAAATAATACGCCATAGGAAATATATATGGAACGAAAAAAGACGGACTACGAGTCTACGACAACAACATCATCTTGGGCATTTGTTGCTCTAAAAGAAACGTTTCCCCCCCCCCCCCCCTTTTTAGGATAACAACGATAAATGTCTTATACTATATTTGTTTTCCGTGAAGCTTAAATCCAAAGCCGCTTGCAAGTCATTATAATATTTTTTTTTAATTTAGTTCAACAAAATTTTGTCTTTAATCTTCGGGGGTGATAAGGATCATCCCCGTCATCCCCAGCGACACTTCATTAATAACAGACACGTTTTCTATAAAATGAAAAAAATTTCTCATCCCCATCCAGCGATATCCCATCCCCTCTGTCCCTTTGTTCCCTCTATCCCTCTGTTTTCCTCCCTCACTCTCACATTAACTACAACTACAACAATTACTAATACTAACTACAACAGTTAGTATCCGAACCATAACATTTACTCATATTAACTTCAACAGTTAGTATCCGAACTACAACAGTTAGTATACGAACTACAACAATTACTCATATTAACTTCAACAATTAATATCCGAGCTACACTTTCAACAATTTAAATATGCCAACTTCAAATATTATCTTCAACATCTACATATGCCAACTTCAACAATTACAACATTAGCTTCAACATTTATGAATATTAATTTCAACGGTTATGAAATGTGTGAGAGGGGGGAATGGTAGGGTAGAGGAGGAGGGAGGGGGAGCGTACGCGGGAGGGGTGGGGGAGGGGGGTGGAGAGCGTACGCAGGAGGGATGAAGGGGAGCAGTCGCTCTGGCGCTCATCCTCTCATCCCCTGGACTTCTGAAAATGGAAGAGACATTTCAAACGCGGTTTCTAAAAATGGAAAAAATAAACTCATCCGTAAAGGATGATGGGGATGATAGAAAAGCTGGGATGATTCTAAGCAATTCCGTTTAATCTTTTAACTTAAGAAAAGCGTAAATATGCTTTAGTTCTAGTATTGCTTTGTAGTTTCCTGTAATCATGTTTCTCACCAATTTTAAATTTCAGGAGTAATCGCTAAATCAGATTTATAATTTTAAATTTTAGGAGTAGCCGCGGAGTCAGATTTATAAAGATTTCGTTTTTTTTGTTATATATTCTCCGAAAAGAAATAAAAAGAAATTTGGCTATGCAGCTATGTTGAAATTTTTCTTTGACTGTGTTTAAGGGAGGAAGGGGCATATATTCGAAATGAGAATGATAAGGACGATTTCCATCATGACGTTTTTTTTTGGGAATGCCAAGGTCTAAGCGCTAATTTTTTTTATCGCTCATTTTATGATTTTATTTCGCTGATTCTCTATCATCTAAAGGTACTCCCCACTTCCCTTCTAGCACCTATGTGGCTATGTTTCTCTCCCTCCCTTACTTCATGCTGACCTCCCAGCTCACTCCTCCCTCCCATTAATTATTTTCTAGGAAAATTAAGATGCATAAGAAGATAATGTGTATTATTTTCAAAGACAATTATTTTTTTTTTCTAGGACAATTAACTTTTTTACCAGGGTAGCATTATTTTTCAGGACAATCAATATTTTTTTCCCATAACAATTAACAATTTTTGCAGAAAATTGACGTTTTTTTTAGAACAGTTACTATTATTTATTATTTTCTAAGGACAATTAATAATTTTCAAGAGGGAAATTAATTTTTTTTTCGGGGTGGTTAGTATTATTTTGAAGGAAAATTAATATAATTTTTTTAAGATAATTAATAATTTTTTTTCATAACAAATAAGCGGGGTGGGAGTTTGTATGAGGTGGGGATATTTATTTTGTATTTTTAGTTACACATCAACAATTATCTTAATAAAAGTAGCATTTCAACTCCATTTAATATGATAATAATTTTATTGTTGACCCCATAATTAGATTTTGTTGTTAAATATCATAATAATATATCAACATTAAGAGTTAATATAATACTTGAATCCCATTAAATTTTTTTCTGGCTCCGCCACTGGAAGTACGTCCTGGATGGGGATTAGAGAGAAACAAAAAAGGTGGGTGACGCTTGGTAAGTATTCAAAAAATAGAAAATAGAAAATGTGTGATGATGAAGATAACGCTTAGAAGAGGATGGTGTTAAGCAATTCTATATTCCAAAAAGTGACGAAAAAACATTAAAATTTTTTAAGAACTTCTCTTATATACATTTGTTTTCACAAAATTATTGGCGGCTGCCTTTCTCTTTCTCGAATAAAAAAATTATTGTTTGAGAACAATATATAAGCCAATCGCAAAAAAATATTTACAAAAATTTCAAAATTAATTTTAAAGAAACATTTTGTCATTACACCTTAAAATATATACTAATTTGACATATATTTTTTCAGAATTTATTTTTAGAATATGGGTCAATTAACCTAATCATTGCTTATGATACAGCGACAGACATGCAACCTGCTCTATACAGTCAATAATTATTAATCTACAAACATACTTCATAATTCGAAAAATACAAAATAACCCAGTTAATAGAGCTTAAAACCTGAGCTATGAAGATATGCGGAGGATTTGGCGGAGCTTTGGCTCCAAATAACCACCGCGGTTCTCAGCTTTATCTGAAATAGATACAGGGCTCGAAGAACCATGTGACCAGTTCTGAGACTCCATGTCACTTTCTCAGACCCCTTGGCATTTTCTACTTGGTTTCGACACGCGCAAACACGCATTATTATGTTTCACACATGTCAAAAATATCGTAACAAACGCTAGAACACAGTTCTTGAACTGGCTGGAATAATATTGCTGAAATCATTCAAGTGATTGATTTTAATATGTGTATTATGCCATTAATTAACTTGTGTCTTTCATAGACATTTAATTTAAAAATAAATTAGGTGGCTTAGATCTCCAATTTATTTTTAAAAAAATTAACTTGTGTTGGGTTTAAATATAGTTTTTTTTATATAATTTTGTGACAATCACAAATTTACAATGTACAATAAGACGTGAAAAGATCCTTTGAATAAGAATATTTTTTAATAAAATTTCTTCCGAGTTTTTTAGACTTTGTCTATAATCCATTTTTAGTCGCTGAATTTTAGTTTATCCTTCTTCAGCCGTCACAATTTTCAAATTATTCAAATTTAATCACTATGTGGAGATTTTTATCGAATTAACCACCTAATTAGCTCATTAATCACTGCCTTTGCTCGACCTGGAACATGTTCATCATACCAGATGATGAATCCACAAGCTCTAGACATTTATAAAGAAACTGATTTGACATTCAAATCAAGTGTGTTTGGTTGGAGTGAAAATAGGGAATAGGAATAGAGAAAAGTTTATTCCTTATTCCTTATCCAAATTTTTTTATTTTGTTAGAATATGAATAAGGGTCGGAATAAGTCCAAATTCTCTATTCCTTAGTTATTTGATTTTCACCGGAATAAAGAATAAGTCCCACCAAACACACTAGGTTGAATTTTTACAGAGTGATTAATTTTTTGGATAATTTGAAAGTTTGGTGACTTTAAAAAGATAAATTGAAGTTTGGTGATCAAAACTGAATTATGGATAATAAGCAAATACTTTCTATTTAAAAGAGACTTAGATGCTGAAAAAGTGTTTGATTTAATGATTACAATCTAATGTTTTTGTAGACAGTACATACTTAAATTTCAACTGATTTCTTTTTACAAATATTTAAACCGGATGCAATACGAATATATTTGTTTTTGATGGGGAAAAAGGGGTTTTTAGTTAAGAGACATGAATGTTAAAAATCAGATTTTGATGTAATGACTATTTGAACAAATATTTATACTCCCACAGATAGGGAATTACTTACGTTCAACTTTAATAGTATCATCCGTACCATTTCAGTGTCATCCATCCAGCGATGCGCACATCTTCCTTTTTCGCGTCATTAGATTCAATTCATAAATGTTCGGTACCGTTTATATAGATGTTCAATTTATTAAGCATGCATGTTTAGTTTATTAAATATTGTAAGCATAAATATTTAGTTTCTTGAGTATAAATGTTTAGTTTATGAAGTATATACTTTCAATTTATTAAGTATAATTGAAACAGGAGAGGAGGGAAAGAGAAACTGAAGTTAGAGGGAGGAATGTGCTAAAATAAAAATGACTCTAGAGCGTCTTTCCATTTTTTCAATTTAGTAAATATAAAAATTTAGTTTATTAAGTATATATATATTCACTTTGTTAAATATAAATGTTTAGTTTATTAAATATAAATGAGACAAAGAAGAATAGATAAATGAAAATAAAAATTAGAGGGAGGAATGTGCTAAAATGGAAAGGACGGGCAAGTGTCTTTTCATTTTTGAGTTAGAATGATACGAATGATACAGTGCATGATTGCAGGGGCGGATCTACCACCGGGGCTAGCCCCACCTCACGCCGTCGAGCCCTTGGAGCCCCCTTTAGCCCCAACTAATTTTTTCTGCCATTGGAGCACTCAAAAGTGGGGCTGAAGACTTAAACAGAGGTTGTCAGACCCACCTTAATATTTTTTTTAGATCCGCCACTGCATGATTGCACTTATCACTCCTGCCATAGATAAACTTAACCATATTTATTTTTTTAAAACAAAAAAAACTAAATAGTAAAAAATTCAGCTGAAAATAAACTTAATAGGAAAGAATTAATCAATGGCTCAATTTGAAATCACTCTGATAAGTCTAATAAAAGAAAATAACGTTTATATCAATGATCAATCGTCAAAGCACCAGCAGTGGAAAGTAAATCGGTAAAATCTAGGTCCGGAGTGCTTTGACAATGAAGTTAAAACAAGGACGGCTTCACATTCTGCCAAGAATTGTTAGAGAAATGCCATAAGAGAAGGTGGGGATTTGACTTGCGTGCTATCAAAGTTAATAAAAAATAAATTAAAGGTGCGATCAAATAAGACATGTTGACTTTGTGACTAGAAAGTGTCGGTTAGTTGTTTTTTAAGTGATGACAAAATAAAATAAGAAAATTACAATTTACTGCAAGTTGTCAATTAACAGTTCCATTTCCCTGTTTCTTATTTCAAATTGAACAAATTAAGTCGCTAAAAAGCAATGAAATTAATAGTGGCGCTTGTAGCACCAATAAGAATAATTAACTAAAAAGAACTTGATTGCAATATAATAATAATAATAATAATAATAATAATAATAATAATAATAATACCGGCGTTTGAATTGCAAAATACTAATACTAATAAATAAAAAATAAATAAAGGCGCTTCAATTGAAAGTCTATGCATAATCCTCACAAAAAAAAAAGTCTATGTATGGGAAATTGGAATTATTTGTCTTTTCTTTTGTTTGTCTAGTGACAATTTTGATTTGATGTGGCACGTTTTGTTTACTATCTGTTTATAGACGGCCTTACAAACAGCTAAATATCTCGAATCCTTGTTTAAACATCAAATATTCCAACTTTCTGTGAAAATTCTACCAAGGTATCGGGAATTTTTTTTTATGTGATTATTTGTAAAATAGTGTCTAATGGAAAGAAACAGCAATTTATCCGGCCGGGGCTGATGTTAAAAGTTTAAATATTTTGAAGTATTTAAGATAAATTTTACAAAAGTGTGGTATTAATAATAGAAACTGACAGTCTCTGCGGCGACACTACATTCAAAGTTAATCAAATGATGTTAGTTATACATAATATGCCAAAAAATCTGATTAACAAAATTTGTAGTATACTAATAAAAAAATAGAAGTTATTAGCATAGTATTTGTACCCTAATTTTTATATTCGATGACAATGACATGCAAAATAGTCCTCTGTATTTGAGGTTCTTCTTTTGATTTGGAAGAAGAAAAAATAGTAAATCATTCATTTTCTTTTCTAATGAAGTTACACAAGGAGATACGTGCTTAAAAATAACACATGATTATTTAGGGGGCGTTTGTTTGTGACTTAAAGGGTGCATAACTTAAGTTATGTATCCTTAAGTCACCAAACACCTCTTACATAAGATGCCTTAAGGGTACATAAGTTATGCAACCTAAATAGGTTGCATAAGTTATGCACCAGTCCCCTTTAATTTTTTTTCCAACAATACCCTTTAGAAATAATTAATAATAATATTTAATAATCTATAATAATTAATAAATAATAATATTTAATAAGTAACAATAACTATTAAAAAATCATAATTAGTAATAAATATTAATTATTATAATTAATAAATAATAATATATAACAAGTAATAATAATAATTAATAAACAATATTGATTTATTATTAAATAATTAATAATATTTATATTATTTAATTAAAAATAATTAATAATATTTCATAATAATAAAATGATTTTTTATTATCATTAATAATTAATTTTTATAATAATTAAAAATTAAAAATTAATTAATATTAATTAATAATTAATAATACTTAATAAGTAACAATAATTAATAATTAACAATACTTAATAACCAACTACAGAGCTGCTTGATGCTAACATAAAAATTCAATATTATATGCAAAAAAGTTATTATAAATTTAAAATTAATACATTCTAATATGCGAGTAGTTAAAATGATATTGATGGAATACTTTCATAAATCACAATATGCGTGGGAATTCAAAAGTCCATAAAAATGTTATACCTTGATCCAAAATAGCAAGTGAAAATAATTAACTTTCTGACCCAAAACAATGTGCATAAAAAAATTACACGCACAGTGCTCACCTCACAGTCACAGGGATATCATATCATTTGCGCTTGCGCACCAGTACCACCACACCAATGCTCCAGCTTCGAGGTCAAACCCTACGAAAAAAGTCCAAGCTGTGACTTGTCCTCTTTGTAAAGAAAAAAGAAAAGGAAAAATTACAGGGAGGAAAAAGGAAATAGATTAAAATTCCGAGCATTTTCTTCCGGGAACAGCAGCGTGCAATGCGTGCTTTATCTTTTCTCACTTCCTTCTTTTTTTCCTCTTATTTTTTGCATTGATACAGATTACAGGGACCCGAATCCCGTGTAGCGCGGGACACCGTGTAGCGCGCGTACGGGCCGTCTGATCTTGATCGGACGGTTCATTTTTTACGGGCCTATCAATTTAGGTTACATACACGGGGCTCCCTTGTCCATTGGATCTTGATCAGACGGCTACGATGCCGCGCTACACGGTGTGCCGCGCGGCACCAGATCTGAACTCCAGATTACAGAGCCTGGTGATCAAAAGTCAAAACGGACCAAGTGCACCAGATTGCATTATTATTATTTTTTTAAAGATAAATTAGAGGTCTAAGCCATCTAACTTATTTTTAAATTAAATGTCTATGAAAGACCTCTCAGTCGGATTTCGAACATGCGATCTTTCACTCAATGAGTTAAGGTGCATTGCTCTTTGCCACTTCTTGGTTCTTTATTATTTTTTTTTTTGTTATTTAGGGCTTGTTTGGTAAATAAGAAATGACGCTAACAAAATATACAACTAATATAAAGCAGGTGAATAATGCTACTTGGATAGGAATTAAATAATCTCTTTTTTTTTTTCGAAAGAGAATGTTTTTGAGGCAAATCGAATGAGAAAATGTTGTGTGGAAAACAATAGTTGCAATAATTGAATGGTAGATACAGCAAAGATAACAACAACCACAAGGTCAACTATGATATGTATGTAAATTATTTAAATGATGATATTAATACTAATATCTGGTATGTTAAAAAATTGAGTGCATTATGTATTAATGTTTGAATTTTAAATGCACAATGTTTGAGTAGATCTAAATGTAGACGTTTCTAGATCATGTTGTTAGAATAAACTGTGAAAGCACGAACGAACAAGTATTTAAAAAAATTAATTTTCAATATAAGCGGTTGCGAATAATAAAAATTCAGGATTTTTTTCATTCCATCCATAAAAAAAAACACTTTTCTCGAATTAATTTATACGTATGCATTCAGTCAACACTGCTACCTTTCCTGTTTTGATGCACTGTTTCAAATTTCCAAAACTTCCAATGCTCTGATATATATATATATATATATATATATATATATATATATATATATATATATATATATATATATAGAATGGCTAACGTGCCATCGATTTTCTATCGACTCTTTTTTTCGAAATTCAAAAGTCAAACGGTTGATCCAAACCGTTCAAGTTGATCAAAATATGGAAATACCATTGGAGACCAAATTTTACATTTTTTCAAATTTTTTGCTATTTATTATGATATTTTTAAATTGGAGGGCCTGAAATACTCTAATCATAATGTTTTAAAAATATCATAATAAATAGCAAAAAAATTCAAAAAATTATAAAATTTGGTCTCCAAAGATATTTCAATAACAAGAACAACTTGAACGGTTCGGATTGACCATTTGAATTTTGGATCTCGAAAAATGACTTGATGGCACGTTAGTCATTCTCTCTCTCTCTCTCTCTCTCTCTATGGTGCATCGCGATGTATTGAGGCTTTTGTACATCGCGATCATTATCCGTCAACCGTTTTATAAATAGACAAATCTAATTAAACCAATCCAATCTATATATTGAAATCTCATTACAAACCAAATTTTATATTTTTTGAAATTTTTTTACTATTTTTTTCGATTTTTGTAAAACTTTCCCTTTTTGAAAACCAATTAATAATAAAGAAATTCTAAAAATGGCAGGTTTTAAAAAAATCGAAAAAATAGTAAAAAAATTCTAAAAAATATAAAATTTGGTTTGTAATGAGATTTCAATATATAGATTGCATTTATTTAATTAGATTTTCAATTTGTAAAACTATCGACAAATATGATCGCGATGTACAAAAGCCTTAATACATCGCGATGCACCATAGCATTTATATATATATATATATATATATATATATATATATATATATATATATATATATATATATATATATATATATACGAGAGATAGATAAATAGACGTTTCAATTTATACATTTCAAATTATACTGTTGATAAAAAGATAGGCATTTATCGGAATTAGAGCCAGTACGGGTGTCCATATTTTTCAGTGGCCGACCAAAAATTCTGCACAAAGTTAAGGCTAGATAGACGAAAGCTGCAGAGCAACTTCCATTCTCTCTGATTTCCCCTGGATTGCAAAAATAAAAGATAAAAATGCAGCGGCACTTTAAAGGTACCAATTAAAGTATTGAAACTGTTATTCATGGGTGTATATATACTGCTATTAATGGTTTCATGGTCTAATTGTTCAAGTGTATTTCCTTGCTTTGGTATATATAATGCTATCTGCTTTTATGTGTATCTTGTTAAAACAGACTGTTATAATGTTTAATGGGAGTTGTCTACGGGAGTATTTCCTCGAAAAAAAGAATGGAGCTATCACTACCAAAAATGAAGTATCAATTTCTCCAGTGAGTTCTCATGACATATATCACCACCATCAATCCAAAGTTTATTATTATTCCTATTTTAACAAAGATAACCCAATTGCCAGCTTCTATTAAAGCAGAGAAAAGTTCATATAAGAAAAAAGAGTAAGGCCAAGTGCCATTATCTCAAAAAAAAAAAAAGTAAATCTGTCATCACACTCCGAACCAAGCCATAATTCGAGATAGACAGCCCCGCCACATGTATACACTCTACTGTACACACGTAAGGCTATAATACAGTGTGACAGATACAAATATCACAAACAATAAGTACATAATCAAGTATTATTTGTTTTTATTACAAACATGTTGGTAAGTATTTATATGACAAAAGTTCAGCCGAAAACAACACACACACAAAATACCATAATATTATACATTAACCATTATTCCAGCTTGACTTGGTCTTCCTCTGAAACTTTTCTTGCTTCTTCCATCAAACCTGAACCTGTCTCCACAAATTAAAGTTTTGTGGGCTGAGTACGCGAATACTCAGTGTGGTGATAGAGTGAGCCTATGGTCTGGTTATCTCTAGCTAGAACTAAACCATACTTAATTTAAACACTTTTAAAAATGTATAATACATTAACTAAGTGAGTGTATATGATGTTGTCTCGCACCTTTCGGCGCCCTCCCGGGGTGATGGGTGACGGTGCCCATTTATGGCGAACTGAGGGCGGAAAAAGCATACGGATCAGATACCTCTCGCGGGCCTTAAGGTCACGATACGGCTGTCTCCTTTACGGGCGAGACAACTGTGCAGCCTTAATGCTTCCCACGAGAGTTTATTATTTAGGGGGTTCGTCAGTTATTCCAGTAGGCGCAAGCCCCTACTGTTAATTACCTCTGACATGGTCGAGAGAACCTCTAGATCTGGAAACTCAAAGGTATACCGGTGGATTCTATGTCTTTAAACAGCTAGGGAATTGTATAACACAATTAGCGTTTACGGGGGGTTAGAGACTTGCTCTATTTTTGGTGTTTTGAGGTTTTTTGGTTTTTTTGTTGTTTTGGGGTTATTCTTCTTTTCTTTTTAGTTTTTAGGATTATTTCTCTTTTTTTGTTGTTTTCTGACATATCAATGGATTTGATCGCAGGGCAGTTGGTTCCGTGCTCTTGGTTTTGGAGTTGCCTTGGTAGATGTTGGGTTATTGCCCTTGCAGAGGTTTCGGCTTGATACCCTTCAATTGATGTTGGCCTGGTGTTCTCTATTTGGTTTGGATCCTTGATTGCTGGAAGTTATCTCGATTTTCGGGTTCTGATGTGAGGAATTTGAATTCTTGCCACTTTAGTTGATAATATGAGGAAATTGTGAGGAATTTGGGATTTGAGGATACAAGGAACCTGAGTTAGGCTCCTGTTTGGATTCTGATGACTTGGAGAGATTCGCAAAGACCATATTCAGGCCTGAGCTTGAGGGAGGAAAGTTCAATGTGTTTGGTTTTTAAGGCTCATTTTAGGAATTTTTGGGTTGGTCGTTTTCCTGAGAACGGGTGAATGACTCGATACCAGTCGGCGACGGTAATATCGGCCATTTTATCTGTTATCATCATGTCCCTGATTATTGTTCCTGATAACAGTCTAACGCCTGACTGTAGAGGGCGTTATTGAGGTGCGCGGGTGACGCTTGAGACAGAACCACTCTGGCAGTCTCGCACATCGAGGTTATACTCATCCGTTGGCATAGAGTATATGGCAGACATCTTAATCACCTGATCAAGATATCATGGTCTGGCTCCCACTGAGAGTTGATGTGCCTCGACGTCGTCGGTAAGCACTTCGGTAGCCAACCGAAAATTTGGGGTGGATGCCAGTATGATGCAGAGTTAGCCGCCCGTCAGAGATACGAGCGTGATGCTTGGAGTTGAGGTGGAGAGAAATGCAGTATGCACCTGGTTGCCAGCCAAGTGGGTATAGTTAGAGGGTATATGACTCGGTGATCAATCGAATCATTGGAAAGGCCCATCTGATTGCCAGTCAGATGTCGGTAACTTGGTTCCTGATTTCTGGCTAGGATGTCAAGTTAGTTGGAAACATCGGGCCTTGGCGTATTGATGTTCTGAGGATTCAGCACGTGCCTTGGCTTGTTCTATACTGAATCCCGATTATGCGCGAGGGGCGGCTCCCCAGATCAAATTCTTCGTCGATCTGACCAGCCTTAAGAGCATTATGATTTGGGTGTTGACTGTTCAAATCGTCTCCTACCGACAACTTGGTGGTCGCAGATTTCCCAAGCTGCTTTCATGAGGGCGATATGAAGTTCATATTTAGAAGGAGGATTCAAGTAGTCATCCGGAACTGGATTATATGTTTGGCCGGACGCCAGAATCGGGAGGGGGCCAGTGACTTGTTCAAATTGTCTCCTGAGATTGGTTCATGGGTCGTGACATATCCGAATTATCTCGTGAGGTCAGTTTGAGGCTTGTCTCTGAAAGGGGGGACTCATGTAGCTACCCAAGATTGGTTGATATGTTTGGTTGGGCGCCAGAGTCTTGAAATGTGGTCCATCAGGTTGTGATTCTGAAAGACAAAAGTAGGTGTGTTGGAGTTTTCAAGAAGAACTCCTGAGTTATTCCCTTGGGATATCCCTGTCGCGGGTCTATTCAATTAAAGTTTTTGAATATCAGGGGTTGTTGGGTGGATCTTATCCCTATCGCAAAACTATCGGAGTCTTGCTGCTTAAATAGTCGGGGTTTATGGTATCTGAAATGGTTCCTCAAGTCATCCCAGACAGCCGGTTTAATGTTCTTTTTAGTCGGGTGGTTATCCAAATCAAATCCACTGACAATTTGGGTAACCGGGGTCGAAAGGTTTTGGCTTAGATGCTCAGAACTTAACTTCACATCGCTCCTAATTTCATCTTCCCAAATGAAATGTTGGCCTTAGCTTTCTTGTTGGTTGCTCTCAGATTGAGGTCACTTGACCGCATTGGCGAAGTACGATCAGTATGTGTGTGTAGTCTCAATTCGACCTATTTCGTTTACGACCAAAGATTGTTTGTTTGGGTTTCCGCTAGATTGTGCAGGACTGTTCCTCGGTTGTTTGGTTCCAATCTTGTCAGGACTTGGTTTCTCCGGGGTTCAGTGCTGTCTTGGTTTTGGTTTTGGGTTTATTTATTTTGTTTTAGTGAGCCTTGGTTGGTCTGTTCCTCGGGTAATAGGGTGCCAGTCTTGTCAGGATCTGGGTTACTCGTGGTACAAGACTATTCGTTTTTGTTCTGGGTATTCCAGCGTTGGGGTTTTGGTTGATTGGTGCACCTTGTTGAGTTGGTCTGTTCCTCGGCTGATTGGTTCTGGCCTCGTCAGGCTCTGGGTCTACCGGGGTACAGGGTTATTTCTGGTGGAATTGGGTTATTCCTATTTTCTGAAAAGGAATTTTGAGTCCCTAATCGGGTTCTCAACATTGAACTTAATTCTTTTGGGTTTTGGTGGTCATCAGGGTTTATCATGGAGTTTCAGAGTCTCACCCGATTCGGTTCTACTCAGATAGTTCCGGGTTTCGCTCCGCCAGATCTCTTTAGGGATTGGTCTATTGGCTTTACTGGGTTTTGAATTTTAGCTTGGCATTAGAGTATTGTCCATCCCTTTATTGGTTTAATCTGAAAGGTTTAGGGTATGTGGGTTTTAGGTTTTGGCAGTGGTCTCGGTGTAGCTGTAGTACCAAGTATGTCATCTGTCGGGTTTCGGCAATAATCCTTGATCTATTGAGTTCCTCATATTTTTCTGGGTTCATCGGAATTTTCCATATAGTTTCCTGAGTTTCCTATGATTTCTAATGGTTTTTCCAAAGTTTCTGCTGAGGTGACAAGTCGTGGTCGACCGTTTAAATGGTTAAAAATGGTTTGGTCTTGATTCTGGTCATGATTTCAGCAGAATTAAATTCCTTGTGATCTTCTGAGTTTATTGGGATTTCCCTCATGTTTTTCTGGGTTTTCTAGGATTTTCGGTGGGTTTTGGGAGTTTTCTGGTTTTCGAAATAATCCTGGAAGTGACGTGGCAATCTATAATTGGTCAGGTTCTGGATTCTCCTTTTTAATTGTTCTGAACTGGTTTCGGCATGGTTTAGATCAGGGTTATGGTATGGTTAAATTCCTCATAATTTTCTGGATCCGTAGAAATTGGATTTGCATTTTTCGGAGTTACGGTTGATTTTCTATGAATTTTCAAAGGTTTCCAGCAATACAATCGGTCCATGTCATTAGGGAATGACACGTGGCGGAACCTTATTGGGCCAAGTCAGCATAGAGTAGTTAACACTGTCTTTGATTTCATTCGGCAGAGAGGACAGGTGCCAGCAAATGGTTGAGGTTGATTGTCTGTCAGTGACTCGCTATACACAAGTTCCACAGAAGATCACGGGAAATGGGACGGGGTAAAAAAAATGGTTTGCCTGCTCCGTGAACCAGGTTTGCTGTGAGCCAATGATTCTCTCGACGCGTGGGGCCTATTGTCAATGACTGTTCCTTCGTGAGCCAAGTCCACTGGAGCTTGGGACATAAACAACTCCTTTTTCCTCTCCTCCTCTCTCCCTCTTTCGCTCTGGATGAAGGTGTTACGCCATGGCTGTTGAATTGAGCTAATTGGGAGTTATTCGAGTGATGGGGAAGGATTGCCTGCTGTCGCGGCGACTACCTAATGCTGAGGGATTCAACGGTTGAGCATGGAAGTTTCCCCTTTGTTGCAATTGGTTTCCCCCCTCACGACTAGGGTTCTGATGAGGGCTGACGGAAATTGCGTCCCTGTGGTGGCGTTAGCAGCAAATTGCATGACCAGGTGGCATCGTGACATCTTCAAAGAGCTTAGTGCAGGATCAATTCGAGTTATGGGGGTTTTTGGTATGGTGTTTTGCCTCAGCATGAGTATGGCATATTGGTGAAGTGAAAGATTGCGGTTCTTTGAGGGTCATGGGGGTAGGGTAGCAGTTCCAGTAATGTGCTATTACATCCAGGGAAATGTATGTATCTTTAGTTTTGAGATTGCGGTACCCTGATGCAAAGCCTCAGAAGGTATGATTCTGACCAGGATACTTAATCCTTGATTCTTTTGTAACCCAGTACTTATCCTTGAACATCATAATACAAAAAAGGATGGAGTCTTTACTGGGAATTGATATGAATAGCTTGATGGAAGACAGCCTTTAATAGAGGAACTTGATAGGACAGTTGAGGTTACAATGACATGTTCAGATGGTTATTGCAATATTCACACATAGGGACAATATAGGGGTTGAATATGCAGTTTTAGCAAGACATGAGAAAGGTGTTTATAGGGGCTAGGGTAGTTGTGCATGAATATGATTGCAATAGAGGTATTTGTGGAGATGGTATGGGATCTTTTGATAGGGTCATGGGCTGTAATCAGGGGCACCAAGGTATTGGAAATGGCAGGTATGCATTTTCAGGGATGTGTAACTTGGTCTTTGATAACTGTTGCACAACATGATGTCTTAACAAGATGTGGCAAATTCATCATCATTTGTAGGAAGAATGTTTGTGGGAAGGTTGTGGGGCTTGATGACCTATTGCATAGGATGGTTTTAACAAGGCAAAGGAGAGGGGTATGGTTGAAAGTTTGTTTTAGGTGGTTAGAGGCTTGACAAGAATTGGGCAGCATGTCATCTAGATAAGCAAGTTTTAGCATTGCATAGGATGAGACTTAGCCATGGTTTAGGTAGTGAGGCAATGGGGCTGACAAGGTTGATGAAGGGACACCATTTGAGTGCTTATTCTCACTCAAAAGGGTTTCATTCCAGGGAGCTTATTCTCTCCCTGGATGATCTTCACAAGGCATATCTCAGAGAGCTTATTCTCTCTCTGAGATGTCTTCAAATGGTGTGCCTCAGAGAGTTTATTCTCTCTCTGGATGGGAGGGTACCTATTGTCCTTTGATTACATCCAATGATATGTTATATATTTATCTTTAAAACTTTCATTTCACTGTTTTCTAATGTTATGTATGAGATAGGAAAAAGAAGAGAAAAGGGGGACAAAGGAAAAGTAATAAAACAGATACTAAAGAAAAAAAACAAAAACAAACAGACAAGAGGTGGAAGTAAAAAAAAAAGCATATATTCTTGCACAAATACACTTTGGGTGCCTTGAGCTCTATGTGCAAAGAACTCAAGACACTTTCAGTACTTACATCTTGCCCTCTTGTTTCAACAGCCACCAATCCCTTTTTTTTTAGCTAACCTAATAAACTAACAAAGCTTCTCTCTTTTCTTTGTTGCTCAGCACATGAGCTGTATGTAGTGAAGGAACTGGAGCAAGAAGGAAATGTTGTATAGTGCGAGATGGTGATGATATTCCTGGGGGTTCTCTCTCTGTGTTCTCTCCTCTCCCTCTCTTTTTGTATGGAGAGCTGGGGGTCTTTTATATAGGAAATGGGGGTCTGGAGCTGTAGCAAGTTTAATGGACAGAAATGCCCCTAAGGGGCATACTTGACTTTTCACAGCAATTGTCACTGTGGTATTTACTGCTTCACCAACAAGGCAGCTACTCTCTTGTTCCTTTATCATTTTCCTTTACTCAATCTTTTCCTTTCTGACGCTTAAGCTTGGTTCTGTGATTATCTAATATTCTTGATTCACTACCCACTTTCAAACCAGGCACATCAATTTCTTCTTTTCTTGGCTGCATTGAAGTCATCAGCAAAGGTAGAATGATGCAACTCATTTCCTCACTCTCTCTTCTTTGCATAGAGATTGTAATTTGTCTGCCATGATGCTCATTTTCATTTGATCCTATAATGGCAACACTTCAACATTTCTGGTTCACAAAGCATTTATAGGTGTCTTACTTCCTTCTTTTCCTTTTTCCTTTCTTTAGCAAAGCATTTTTTTCTTAACACATCTTGTACAAGGAATATTGTTCAGAAATACACATCATCCTCAAAAGGGTTTTAAAGCAATGCATGCTTCTGTATAGGTTTTAGTGTCCTTGTCACACAATTACAGCCATGTTATGTTTGTCTCATCACAGTTACCTATTCCTCATTACATTCAATACTTGTTACTTCCTATTGTCACCCCTTCCTTCCATCTGCATTAAACATTGTTGTCCTATGACAAGTGAGTCCCACACCTTTGTCATTTATTATCAAAAAGCAATCATGCCCTATGATGCAGTGATGGAAAAGATAATTGCTCTTGAGCTGTTCAGAATTATTGGTAAAAAGGGATAAAACAAGGAATATCATGAGGCTGACAGGTAGGGCTGCATCACAGTGTTGTTTTCCCAGAAGGAGATGGCGTGTGGGGGCCTAATAGTCAGAGAGGAAGAGGGACAATTCTGCCTTGTGCTTGCGTGTGGTGAAGCCAATACAGGAAGAAGAATTGAAAGCCTTCAATTGGCAGTTATCATTTGTCTGACCAGTGGGCCCTGATTGTCATGGAGAGAAAAAAAATGGATGGGGTTCAACTGTCTGCATTAATGATCATGGGCTGCCATTTATCATGTGGGGCCCACTTGAAGAGTGGGGTCAGATGGTCAGAGGGAGATGGTTTGAGGCGTAAGTGCCTTCGCTGATTGCCATCGTGTCACCGCAAACTGATTGCCAGCCCCTAATTTGACAAGCTATCAAGCCAATTAAGGCAGAGATTATGACAATTGATGAGATGTTGCCGTGCTTGCTGCTTCTATGACATGTGGGGTTGCAATCGAGTGGGCTCAGGTGATCAATTTGGCACTCAGTCGTACGACCTGGGTTCGAAGGATTGGTGGATCAATGCCTCCCATCGAGAGTTAAGGATGGAGAATGACAGGTGGGACCCGCTCGTCAGGCCATTGGCGCGTCACTCATGCGGAATTTGAATCCCAGAAAAGAGGGGGAGGCGACGAAGATACACTGTGGCTCGGGTCTGTGTGCACGAAGAGAACAGGAAGGTTCTGACAGTGGGTCCCAATCAGAAAATAGAAGGGAAAATGGGCCGTAATTGGAATGGGCTGTCATGGGCCTTTTTCTATTTCTCGAATTTTGAATGGGATATCTATTTCGATCGGGCCAACATTTCCGATGGGCTTTGTATTAGTAAATTTCATATTATTAACAAAATAAAATTTCATTAATAAAAATAAAATTTTCTTAATACATGACTCTGAAATCTGTTACGAACCCATGGTATTACATTTTGATCATGAATTCCCATATATCTCATTCCATGTATCCCTGAATGGATTTCTTGCATTTCCTTGTGTCAATTCGCTTGTTTCTTGAACATATCGCGACAATTTTTAGGGTCAAACAGATGTTATAATGAAACTATCCACAAATCATGACATGCTCAAATAAATTGAAAAATATCGGGAGAAACAGAATAATACTAGCATATATAGATAAGTTCGGAATAATATAATAATACGAGAATCAAGCACCCGCACTCAATGGTCAAATTTTGTGTCAATTCAACTGACAAGCCCCAATAAATAAATAATATCATCATATGTGCCTACAGATCTACCTACGCAACACATCGATACGCAACAGCTCCTAGCCCACATCCCCCGTCGAGGAATGGGAAGTAAAACACGGTACCGGGTATACTTACTCATGGAGATCGAGAGGCAGTCTGATATAATGGCACATTCATCTCAGATCAAATATATATATATATATATATATATATATATATATATATATATATATATATATATATATATATATATATATATATATATATAGTTTTGCTACGGTGAGTCGCGACTCACAAGAGAGTCCGTGAGTCGGGCTCAAAACTCCTAAATTTTGTTCGAAATGACCGATCCAAACCGTTCAATATGATCTTCCGATCAAAACATATACGTTGACCAAATTTTACATTTTTTCGAAATTTTTAAATATTATTTTCAAATTTTTAAAACTGCTATTTTTGAATGGTTCAGAACTAATTAGATTAACGATTTTATAAAATTTCAAAAAAATACTTAAAAATTTCGAAAAAATGTAAAATTTGGTCAGCATGGAGGTTTCGATAGGTAGATCGTATTGAACGGTTTGGATCAGTCATTTCGAACAAGATTTAGGAGTTTTGAGTCCGACACACAGATCCTCTTGTGAGTCGCGACTCACCATAACAAAACTCTCTCTCTCTATATATATATTGTTAGAGATATGTCCTAGAAGCCAATTATATCTGGCTGCTTCTATGATTTTATGTCATTGATGATTTCATATCATTTGTTCCTTGATTTATGTGTTGAGGTTGATAGATCGCTAATTTTCATTTCGTAGTAAATGACAACAATAAATCTAAAACGTCCATAATCTTGATAATTAACAAAAAACATTAATTATCAATAAGATTTGTATGCAAGTTAAGTGATGATTAAGTTCTATAAATCATAGGTTAAGAGTAACCAACTTAATTGCATATGTTTATGTTAATTGAACATAGTACAGGACATGACCCAACGAAATAAATATATGGATTGTGTTATGTGTCATTATTTATTTCATTATGATTTTGATTCTAAGTTTGAGAAGTTTATCTTTTCCACATGAGGATAGGTTCAATAAATATCGTGTACCGCTGATTCCCGATAAGGGCTGCTATACGGACATTATTTATGTTCTCTTGAATTGTGCGGGGAAAAGCTAAATCATCAAGAAAACCGTATGTCCCTCATTAATTCATTTAGTGAGTGACGATATCTGTTTGGGCCCCTTGATGGAGATAGATTGTTTGCTAGCAACTAATGCAATTATCTCTAGATCAAGAAACGTATAATCTGCAAGAATGACACATTCCTATCTTGGATTATACGATGATATCGTGTGACATAAGAATCGAAATAGAGAAAAATTATTATTCTCTTATGCAGGATTGAAATATTGTAACAGTACACTATTTATGCGAATTGGGAATCATAACGTATTGCTAGATACCGCTTATGATTATTGGAATTAAATAACGATTTAATTCCATGTCCAACGTAGCATAAATCCTCAGAGGGTCACACAAAATTGGTATTTAACCATAAGTGGATTATTTATTTATTTGAAATAATGAGTATTGCAAAATATGATAAGTTGATTAATTAATTAAATAGCGTTATGGACCGTTATAATTAATTAAATCAAATTGATCATATAGAAATAAATTAATGCATTGTCTAATCTCTAAATAATTATTATTAAGTTAATAATTATTTATAAACAACACGCTTTATTTAATTAAATTATTTTGGGCTTTAATTTATTGGTAAATTAAATGTCCAATTTAAGTAGCTTTTGAGTGGGCCCTTAATTAATATAATTGAGGATCAAAAGGAGATGAGATAGTGGCCCATAGAGGCCCATACAAGGCCAGCCAAGAGAGGTGGTAGGTGGGAGTGGCACACATGTAATTTGTGTGAACTTCTAGCTAGGGTTAAGAGGCTATATAAGGCACCATATGGAGGCTCTTTGCTGTCTTCCTCTCTCTTCCCACCTAGCCGCCACCTACACCTCTTAGGTGCACCGCCCTCCTCTCCTCTCCACTCAAAGCTCATGTGTTGAGCACCTAATCTTCCACAAATTGATTTGTTCATTTGGTTGAAGAAAGGAAAGCTAGGAATTAGACTCGTTCTTCTCTTCGCTAGCACGAATTGAGAAGAACTTGGTTAATACCATAGTAGACTCGAGGCGACTCGAATAGGAGGTGTTTGGTGAGCTTCCCATCGACTCCTAAGCCAAAGAATCGAGCCTCTTGGTTGCTATACCAAGAGAGGTAAAATTCCACCTCTTTCTCTTGTGTAAATTAGCTTCTGTGCAAGATCCGTTTGTGTGTGATGTTTCAATGGCTAAGTTAATTGTAATTCGCTCTAAAATGAAAAATTATGCACTTAACTAATATATATATATATAACAACAAGAATAACCACTGTCTTAATCCGAACCAAATGCAAGTGTTGATTAACATCACTTTTAAGTATTATAACCACATTATTACCATGCAAAGCTTATCCTACATATACAATCTATTTCTGAATTAAAACATGCAATTAAGTGTTTATGTAGTGTTTAGAAAGTGATATGCACACAGTTAATTTATGATTTAATTGCTAGACTAAAGAATAACAAAATTTAAGGCATCCACGCCTAGATAAGCTGAAAACGAAGTGACTACTTTTCGGGGTGGTCGGTGAAGTCCTGACCAGCTTCCTCGATCTCGTACTCTGGGTAGTAGTCGTCTGCTGACCCTGAGTAGTCTGGTTGCTCACCTGATGGAAAACCGACTAATTAGAACGTCACTCGAATTCCCAACCCACTAAATTTAAAGATAGCTAAGTTATTTCTTTATAAATTGAAGTTCTAGCTACTAAAACTAAGGATTTAAATTATTTAAGCAGAAATTTTGTTTTGAAATATATTAATTTATTTTAAGAAATATTCTATTTAAGGTTCTACTCCATATTCTTTAACTTTACATAATTAATAATTCGTAACAGCCCTTAATTTTTTTTATATTTGTGTAGGCAGTTTTAAGATTATAGAGTCATACTTTATTAAAAGATAATCTATTTATAAATTTTACTAAATAATAAACGTAACTAAAATGATTTGATAGTTTACGGTTTTGGGCTTTATTTACCTAAGTTTCTAAACTTAATTAAAATCGGAAATTAAAAAAAATTCTACAAGGACTTTTAAACAATTTTAGCACTCCAATTACTGATCTTTAATGTTAACTTTGCGCTTAAGTCTCAAACTTAGCACTCTAATTGTATACTGACAAATTAATTTTACTTCATAAATTATGTGATAACCCATCACTAAAATTTTCAGCAAAAGAATACAATTTAGTTTTTTTTAAAACAAACCGAGATGATTAGGGAATCATATGAATACTAACTTAAATTTTTAAATTCCTTTATTAATTCCCGTTCAAAAATCCATAAACATCCTAGAAAATTGGAAATATAAGATATCACCTTTAGCTTGACTTTTAACCGTTGCCACCAATTGGAAATATACTCCTTATGCTTTTACTGTCTTTCTTGATTTACCTAACTATTTGTTGAATCTATGGATCTGATGTCTCATGCACAAACTCTTCACAAAGTTACACACTTTCCAATACTTCTTCCCATTTCTTTTCTTCTTCCCTTCTTCTCACACCTATCCAAACGGAGCCAAACGAAAGAAGAAGGGTGACATCCCAAGTATTTATAAGGAATATATAGGTGACGTGTCTCATTACTATTCTCATGTTTATACATTAGCCAATATGTCAAGGTCGGTTCACCTTAAGGGTTATATTTATCCACGTATCCAATTTGATGTGCAATTGAATGAAGAAGGATGACATAGAGATATTCATGGGAAGTGTATGAGTTCACTTTTTGCTCTTCATATTATATATATACTCGGTCAAATTTAGTTAAAAAACTAAGGTCAATTTACATGGGAAAAAAAAGAAAGTTTTAAAGGATAATATTGACTTACTATTTGATTAATTGACCACATAGAAAATGCAAATATACCTCGCACATGTTATAAAGTGAAATATAAATAGTCCAATTATATGCACAAGACTTTATCCGATTATTTATCCATGAAACTCAGCAATTAAATATTCTTTGTTTGATAACTAGCTTATATCAACAATTATTTCTTATGTGCAAAAATTTTATTAGGAATACTAGAAAATATTTAGAACCCAAATACTATTTTTCCTCGTATGCCGGTTTTAATCATATAATTTCTCATAATTTTTTGTATGTTATTAACCTATGATCATTTAATTAAAGTTCCAATTGGGCTTATAGATCAATTAATATTTTTTTTCAATTGATTTTGTTTGTTTGCATATAATCTTATTAGTCTTTGTTAATTTGAAAGTAAATTTTATTTGGAAATTTACGGGATTTTACAAAATCTATTGTGAACCATGTTTCATATATGTTTTTTGCACCATGGCCGTTTTGATCGGTGGGTTAACAAATTGTCAAATCTAATTTTACCAACCAATCTATATATTGAAATCTCATAGCAAACAAAATTTTTATAATTTTATAATTTTTTTACTATTTGTTTCGAATTTTTTAAAACATGTCATTTTTTACTATAAATACACTTATTTGTAGCAAAAAATAGCAAGTTTTAAAAAATTTGAATTTTTTTTTTAAATTGTAAAATTTTGTTTGCTATGAGATTTCAATATATACATTGGATTGGTTAATTTAGATTTGTCGATTTATAAAATCACCAATAAAACGGTCATGGTGCACTGAACCCTCTATGCATCATGGTTTACACTTCACAATTAGTGAACGCCTTCCAGGGCCGGGCCGGGCTCCCGGGAGGCCGGATCTAAAAGGGCCTACTCAAGTGTCGGGCCAGGCCGAACATAGGGAGGCTTTTGGAAGGGCCGGGTTTAGAAGGGCTTAAATATGAAGATCGAGTCTGACCTTTTTAGGCCCTCCGGGTTTCGAGAGGCCGGACTTGATGGGCCTGAAGGGCCGACGAACATACAATATATTTCTTTAAATATTTATTAAAACTATATTTAAAATGAATAATTTTATTTATAAAAGATAATAAAAATGCTATAAATTATTTAAATATAATTTTACACATTTATTTTTCATTATATATAATATTTTTTTATTTTTTCATCTTTAATTTGGGTTTAAGACCGGTTATATTATAATAACATAAAAAAAATTATTAATGTATTAATGAATTAAAATAAACTAAAATTACAAATGTATGAAATAATGTAACGTAAAAGATGAGAAATATGTATATATTTTTAACTTGTCTTAACATCATGTTAAAAAATTAAAATATTATTTGAAATGATATGTTCAATTTACATTGTATCAGATATGATCTTACCTTTCACTTGAGATTGTGTCTGATTATTCATAACTTCGGTCTCTCTAGACCTTAGGTCCTTCCTAAGCCTGATCTCTCTAGGCCCTGGCCCTTCCAAAGCCTGGCCTCTCTAGGCCCTGGCCCTTTCAAAGCCTGGCCACTCTAGGCCTCTCTTCAGTTGAGATTGTGGCCTGACCCTTTCAAAGCCTGGCCTCTCTAGGCCCTGGCCTTTCTTAAGGGCTTAGAGAGGCCGGCCCGAATCCAGAACCAGAGGCTTTTGAATGTTCACTATTCACAATAGATATTCTCAGAAAAAAAAAACTAGCATGAGATGCCTACACCGCCTAGGAAACCATCTCAACAAGCGTCTATTTGCAAGTTGCAACATATAGTCGTTGGTTCCTTTTATTTTAGTGTTTATTTTATTTTTTTAAAGAAAATCGTTGTCATTTTTCTCTGTTTCTTTCCGTTTGGATAGGTGTGGGAAGAAGGGAAGAAGGAAAGAAGTGGAAAGAAGTATTGGGAAGTGTGTAACTTTATGAAATATTTGGATTGTTTATAATTTTTTTTCTTCTTATTCCTTCTTCTTTTTTCTTCCAACGATCCAAACGCACATGTAATCTGACAACGGATCTTATTAATTCTTATACAATTGAGTCATACTTCTTCCCTTCTTCCCACTTTTTTTCCTTCTTCTCTTTTGGTAAATAATCTTACAATCGGCAAGTTTTAATTACAGATAAAATATTGAAATTACTAAATTATGTATAATGGAAAAAAGACACAACAAATAGTCCGAGAATTCTTGCAAACGAACGCAAAAATTGGTTGTATTATTTTTAGCATTAATTTACGCCTATGTCACAACAAATGCATTAAATTTATAAATAAAGAGAGAAACACGTGTTGTCATGAAAATATGAGTCGTTCGATCTAGATATAAATGAGTACAGAAGTATGATTGAATAGTTAAGTAAATTAAGTCCCGATAGAACTTAATTATCTACAATTTTGAAGTAAAGTTATGAAAAGACATGGTCTTATAAATCGGAACTTAATCATCTTTGTATATTCATAATAAGTGCTACCAAATACCTTCATTGGTCTATTACTTTACCGAGACAAAAATGAACAAATTAATCCAAAGAAAATTGACTATTAATAGTAATAAAATAACTGAGGGTGGTCCAAATTCTCTGAAACCCATGCGCAATGAGTTTTTAATTAGTCGTCTTGATGTATAGCGGCCGAAATAAATCTTTACACTACAAGAGAGATGTTCTATTGCTAGATTTGCTAAAATTTTTAGATAGACTTTTTTTTATTAGTGTTGGACTTTGTTCTATTACTAGATTTAATTGATGCACTAAAGTCTAGCAATTTTTTAGTAAGACTTAATTTTCTATTAATAGATACTAAAAAATCTATCAATTTATTTTTGATAGACTTTTGAATCTTGCAATGTTTAATGTAGCAATTTTTTGCTACATTAATTTATGGTGTAGCAAAAAATTGCTACATTATTAAACATTGCAAGATTCAAAAGTCTATCAAAAATAAATTGCTAGATTTTTTAGTACATATTAATAGAAAATTAAGTCTTGCTATAAAATTACTAGACTTTAGTGCATCAATTAAATCTAGCGAACAAAGTCCAACACTAACAAAAAAAGTCTATCTAAAAATTTTAGCAAATCTAGCAATAGACCATCTCTTGTAGTGTTAGAACGAAAAATGAAGTTCCAATTTTCCGTTTTGAGTTTATTCAAAATAAATAAATAGGTAACTAATTATAACTATGAAATTTGGAATATATATGCAATTCAAATATTCAATACAGTGGAAATAACAGAGAATGCATTATTGGTCCTGAAGAGATGGTGAGTCAAGACTCAAGAGTGCACTGGCGACGGAGACATTGATTGCAGCCAGGGATGCATGCCATGGAACTGGTACCGCAGCTAGAATCGAGGCTAATGGAGCCGCAGAAGCTTTGCATGAATCAGCATAAAAGGTGTCTGAAAAAGGGAGCAATATAAAAAGGGCTATAACTTTAAGACCAAAGGACATTAATTTGCTGCTATAGTTTTAGTCTAACTTTCAAGTTTCAACAAATACAAGTCCATGCATAATTGCATAGTAGTGTGTAGAACTGTGTTCCGACTTCCGACCAGTGTAAATGCAGAATAATTAGTTTGACTAGCATTGTTTCTCGCTCAAATACATTTTGTCAACATTCAAGCGACGGTTCTTGACTTGTGTCTGTATTCTTTTGAGAGATTTATAAATTTTATAAAGTTTTAGTTCGATACTTCAGACACGTTTAGAGAGTTTGTACCATTTCAACATTCTGTCATTCTCTGATTTGTGACAAAAATTTGACAGTTAAAACCATGTCTTTCACACATTAACACGGATCGAAGTGAATCAAAATTTTGTTAAAATCTTAAAAATTGTCTACAATTTTCATTTATAGGTTTTCTAGTTTTAAAAATGCATCATGGACAATCATCCGTGAAATTTGTTAGCCAACCAAAGTTAGAAAGTAATAAAGTAAGCAGGGAGTTTTGATTATGAATTATGATAATGTACAAACTCTAGTGAAAAAGAAAATGGCTATGCTCCTTTTTTATTATGATTATGATGTTTGAGAATCACAACTATGTTTAATTCCGTTAGATAAAATGATATATGTGTACAATCTTAACAGATTCTTGTTCAACTCTGTCATACTCTAGGACATCTGTCACCATAACACTCTACCCAAACAGAATTGTAGCCTTGGATTCTTGTAGACTTGTAGTTATTCAGGCATGTCTAACTGTCGGAGACCATCCGTATTAATTAACAGAATTGTAGCCTCTCTTTTTTTTTTTTTTAAGTTTAGTTATAAATTCTTCACTCTTCAGTAACACACTGTTCTGTTCTGAAAGGAGGTATACAGTGCTATTACATATGACCTATTATCAGTGGTCATGCTCAAGCACAGCACGCGACACCAGTCTACTCTGTTTCCTGTATCTCTAGTGCCTGTTCATTTTGATGCTTCTCAATCTCTGCATCAACACCACAAGTAATCATCATTTCTAATTCTGTTCATGCAGCGAGAGAATAAAGAGGAGAATATTGTGTTTCATTTAAATAATAAGAGGATATAAATTAAAGAAACGAAATCAAATAAAAGAAAATTTGTTAACTTATGTTAACATTCTCTCCTTTAGCTGCAATAGATTGTTTTAATAATTTAGTTTTTAGATGGAATCCCTCACCTTGATTTCTTGTAAATTTGTAATTAATGTCACGTTGTGCCGTCTGAAATGAAAAAAAATTCAGTATAAAAAGGAAATTTTGGATCTGTTCAGCCATTAGCAACATAATTTCTTGATGATGCTTGAAAAATATTCTGAACATTATTCGGTGTTTGGATGATACATGAAACTTCAACGATTAAAAGTTCCCTTAGCGACTGCTCGTGCTAATCCAACGCATGATGCAAGCTCACGAGTGTTCTAAATACGTGTCGTACCGTGTCGTATCTTGTCAAACATGTCGTGTCCGAATTATTTATTGTGCCGTGTCGTGGCGTGTGTGAATATTTCATGTGTCGTGTTGTGCTGTGTCTAAATTCTAAGAGATGGACACGACACGTCTAAGGACACGACACGTCTCGTGTCCTTGTGCCGTGTCGTGTTTGAACACGTTTGAATTTCATAAAATATAGTTATATACTTATGCTTATAAATGAACTAGACATTCAAACAATGAAATTATCCATAAAAAATAGACAATATAAGAAATTTTCTTATTATTTCATAACATTTACTAACTTTGATCCTGATTATAAACTTGTTATGTCTCTTGGGTTATCTCATGCCGTGTCGTACTGTGTTTCGTGACGTGTCGTGTCATATCTTAGATAATTCGCGTGTCGTGCCGTAGCGTGTCTATGCCATCAAAAGGACGACACGCCAAAAGACACGACACGCTTAAGTTCTCATGGTGTGTCGTGTCCGTATTTTACCGTGTCGTGTCACCTTCGTACTCTATCGTGTCGTGCCGTGTTCAGACACGTCGTGTTTTTTTAAGGACTAATCTCACAATATCATCATCATGATCGCCATCAACAATATACTATACCGATTTTTTGTTTGAAAAAACTGGATAATTACATGTTCCCTAATTAGGTTATTATAGGTCATATCGACGTCAATCAAATAAAATGCAATCTTTTTGGTGATGCTTTAATTTATTACATTTATCTCCGTAATCAATTAATTATCATCATTAATTCAACTAAACGCTGATAGCTAGATCCCAATTTTGTGCCTTGCTGCTTTTACGTTAGTTGAACACTTGATCCTTTTTCCTGGTAATTTCTTCACATATACTGGCTTACACTCACACCAGACCAATTACACAGTATTATTTTTTAACAGAGCTTTTATAATTTTTGGACAGTTTAATGAAACAATGCTACTTTGATTTTTCGATGGATTAATAAGTAGAACAACGTTGTTCCGACTTATGAACTGATTAACAGAAAACAATTAATGTTTTACTTTTGAACATATTAACAAAATAATATTATTTCAATTGCTATTCCGAACCCATCCAAATATATCCTCGGTGATTTAAGCTGTCAGTTAAGGACCCATATCTGGAGACAGCCAGAGAGCTTCATACGTCAAGCAAGGAAAGTATTGCTGGAGTGATCAATTTGCGGGATAAAGAAA
The DNA here is from genome assembly GCA_028095005.1 of Rhynchospora pubera. Taxonomy (NCBI): domain Eukaryota; kingdom Viridiplantae; phylum Streptophyta; class Magnoliopsida; order Poales; family Cyperaceae; genus Rhynchospora; species Rhynchospora pubera. Next base: position 197,135,595 of record CM051463.1, on the reverse strand, counting down.
CATAAGAAACAAAAAGATTAAATACTCATCATAGCGGTACTACATTTAAAGCTGGAGAAACATGTAAATTCAATCTGATAGGGTTTAGCAAGTTGCCACGAGCATGATGCCTCTCACGGGTACTCTCACTTTATTCTGTATAACTGTGAAATGGTGAAACGAATTTAAAGCAACTTATATAATGGGGACGAGGGAACAACTACTCGAATACCAAATCATAGAAGTAAGCACATTTAATATGCGAGGAGATGCATTTAATGTTGTCTCTAGCTGTCTTTTTTCGTTTTTTTCGGCTCCTTTCTTTGTACCGCTCGGTTGTTCTATGTATCACTTCAAAAATATTTAAAAAAAATACAATGCTGTAAGGGGGAACTTGTTACTAGAAAAAAAAAAAGAACCCACACGATGGTATTGTTTTGAAAATAAAATTTATTTTTATTTTTTGAAGAAACGTTGTTTTATCTTAATTCATGCACAAAGAACAACTTCTCCACTTGCGCGCACAATGCATCAGACAGTAACTTTTATTTAATGGTAAACAATAGATCCAAAAAACCTGTCCTGAGTTGGCCACACTACTCTCAGCTAGGGTGAGTAAAAAGCTCGTAACTCGTGAGTTACTTGAACTCGACTCGTGAAAAGCTCAATTATAACTCGTGCTAAAAGAACTCGAGTTGAACCAACGCGGTTAATCGACGAGTCGAATTTGAGTTAGGTTCAACTCAGCTCATTGACTCGTGAGCTGACTCGTGACGTAATAAATTTTAATTTTTCGAAAATTATCAACATGATCTATGAGTGTTAATTTTGAGTTTTAAGACATATTTTGCTTCAAATTAATGCAAAAGAATAAAATTGATAATTTATTTTTTATATTATTGTATGTATCAATTATTTTAATTTTGAAATAATGTATCAATTTAAAAAAAAAAATTTAAAGTAGACATACTCATATCAAGTTGGCTTGTGACTCGTGAGCCAACTCGAGTTAGAGACGAGTTGAGTTTGAGCTAACTTAAAAAACTCGAAAGTATTTCCAACTCGAGTCGAGCTAACTCGCTCGAGTTATAGTCGAGTTGAGTTTGAGTTGGCCCCAACTCGCTCGAACTCGGCTCGTATACAGTCCTACTCTTAGCACAAATTTAAGGATAAAGATTCGTTTTCTTCCCTCATTTTTCTTTCTTTCCTTTTCCTTCCCATTTCTGGAGCAAAACGTTAGTACGTGTTTCTATATTACATCATCCAATTATAAAAAATATATGTTAAACGTAACTCTTAGAGTTCTAAATGCGTCTTGTGCTGTATCAAACACATCGAGTCCTGATCATCATATCGTACCATGTCAAAATATGTCATGTGTTGTACTGTGCCGTATCTAAATTCTAAGGAATAGACATGACACGCCTAAAGACACATCACCTCTCTTGTCCCCATGCCGTGTTGTGTCTTTCTTAGACGTTTTCAGGCACATTTAACTTTTTAATATAAAATATTAATTTATTACAGAATTAAAATTGTGTTTAATAAAATATGTAAAAAAATAAGAAAACAAACATGCATTAAAAGTTAAAGAAAAATATATGTTCAGTTTTTATTTTAATTTTGATATGAAAATTATGTTTAATGTTATAGTTTTGTATCGTATCGTATCGTGTCTCGTATCGTGTTGTGTTGTGTCTTGTTTATCAAAGTCAAATACAACACGTCTAGGATATCGTGTCGTGTTCATATTTTACCGTATTATACCGTCTCGACGTTGGTACGATGTCATGCTGTATCATACTGTGTTTGGACACGCCACACGCGTGGTTTTTCGAGAACACTAGACGTACCGGTGGTTGACTTGTGCTAAAAGTCTCTCAAGATTTTTTAAAATAGTGGAGTGTGTGTCTATTGGAATGGGCTGTCTCCGCTTTTGCTATTTTTCAGCTTAAGCAAAGTTTGATGAGAAACGTAACAGTTTACACGAAGACTCGCAGGCTTTTCAGTGAGCCCAATTAGGAGCAAAGCGTTTGACGTTATTGCTTTTTCATTTTCTGGCTTTGAAAGACTTTCATATTATTCTAATTTCCCTTTCAACTTTTTTGGGTTATAATTTATAAAGACAACAATTATAATTGAGAATTGTTCTGAAGTCAGCACACCCAAATTACCGTGTAGAAACTTTTAGAAGTTTGAAGAATTGGATAAATTAATTATCGAGATAAATTGGGAAAAAAATTCCACCAGCAGAAGAAACCCAATTTGCAAAGAAAACACTTATGAGCCTTAGCTTTTTTACAGTCATGGCATAAAGAAAGAGAACTTGGATAAAATATAATCATAAATGAAGAGAAATCATATTTGAAATAATGAAAAGAAATCCCCAATGCCCACTTTAAAGCCTTTCATACATTTTGGGGCCTAGACAAAGATTCTATTTTTGCTCGAGTTCAATGATGAGCTATTATAAAGAGCGTTGAAGGGAAGAAGCACTTGATATTTTTTGGCAGAATCTCTTACCAGGAATCAAGGCGTAACTCAAGCTGACCATACAATTATATAATATATAGAATATTAGAATGTTATGGGTGGTCATACTCATATACACTTAAAGGTAGATGTGGAAACAGTATGTGAGAAGAGAAAAAGTGGTTCTCACGGTCTCACTTTGAGCGGCAATCTCTATTTGTAGTTTTTTCTATTAATTACTTATGCTGATAAGGATCATCTCCATTATTTTTCTAGCATTTAGATTAATTGCATTAAAAAAAACAGAGGGAATGAGAATGATGGGATGATAAACGCATCTTTTTTTTCGGATGAGGAGATGATTGACGCATTTTTTTTTTTTTGGATGAGGGGATGAGGAGAGAGGAAGGGAGCGACACATAGCGTCCTTCTATTTCACTCCCTTCTACGATTACGATATTTATTTCAACAGTAACGATATTAACTTCAATAGTTAATATATATAACTTGAACAATTATATATATATTAACTTCAACAATTACGATATTAACTTCAACAGTTATATATATTAACTTCAACAATTATGATATTAACTTCAACAGATATATTAACAATTATATTAACAGTTAATATATATAAATATAACAATTATATATTGTCACAGCCCGCAATGGGGTGGGGCAGTTTCTAGCCGCGAACACACAACTTCTGTGTACTCGCAAGGCATTTTTCTACAATCTTTAAGGTTTAGGTTTCAGCTTACCATAAATTACCATGTTGTCTCCTATGACTCATTGAGTCCTCATGGCAAGACAATTTGGCTTAACTTCGCTTGACTTGATCGAGCCCGTCTCTGTAACCTGGAACCCACATCCATTGTGGAAAACATACAAAAAGTACGGAATGAGAATTAAAATTCTCAGTGCGGGTTTTAGTTCCAGTATGCGGATTTAAACTAAAATCCAAGTTCCAGAAATAACACCCGTAAATAAACAATCTATTTGTTAAACAAGTTAAGTAAAAATATTATCTGCATTTAGTATAAAACAAGGTATGCATGTGTCAACTTAAATAAAACCAATTTCAAATTTTCTTTCTAAAACATGTCATCCAGTCTGTAGTCAAAATGGGACAAAATAACAAAATCTGACTATGACCGAAGTCATATACATGTCGGACTGAACACGTGGCACGAATCCCGTCGCAGACAACACATGTCTGTATATGATAGGAAATTGAACGTGTCAGGGGATCCGAGCATGGCAGAATTGAGCATAATATAAGTCTGGGTAAATCACAAATCTTTCATTTTATTCCATAATCATAATCACTCATGACTCCTAACCCAACCGGTTGGGTGGCAAAAGGAGACCTTTCCCTAACTTGGGTGACAAAAGGGATCCGTCTCTTACCCAAGTGGCAAAAGGGAATTCCAAATCCGCATAGCGCTACTGAACTGACCGAAGCCGGGGGCCAACTGACTCCGGAGAGTGATGCAAACATATCAAATCACACATATCAAGCACATCATATCATATCTTAGTTATTCATTCACATCATTTCATTCCTTTCAGTCAGATCATTGATAAGTCGGATTTATCAATAGCAACGACATTTCCAAATATCTGACTGTTACTTATCAAATTTCTCAAAACGGAGAACATGCCTTTTAAAATGCAGTTTTATCAATAATTGGGCACTATCATTTAAAAATGTTTGAATACGGTCATGCAGGCAAACAAATTTCCAATATGCATATGAATAAAATATATTTTATTAATTACTTAAACTTTAACAAAAATCCAACGTAATTCCGCACCTGGGTAGAAGAAAGCTTAAACGTAGTTTCTCGATATCTCATGATGGTTCGGATGCTTGTCGACCATCATACTTGGGTTCTCTCCCTTAACAGTTTGCTAGGCTTGATAGTCACGTGTCAAGTGATTCTAGTTCGGTTTCCTAATAAAACAAGTGACTTTCTTACTAATCGTTAAATACTTAAAGTAACCTAAATAACCTAATTATTGGCGGTTCTTGGGTTACCATACTGACGGCCTAAGTTAACCATACTGGTTGAGATTTGGATGGTTAAGTTCAGATTATTCATTAAGAGGATTATGTTTTAAAATATATTATTAAGTATTTTATTTTATTATTAATAATTGATTTTGACTTTCCAGTCATTAAGAGTTTACATTTATTTCTATTATATAAGTCATGAATTATATTTTAGAATGAAAATATTCACATATTTATTATATAGTGTTTTTTTTTCAATATTCATTTAGTTGTGCTATATTTGATTTATTTCATTAATACTTACTTAATTAGTTTGCATTGCTTAATATTTATTAAATTATTTAGCTATTTGTTATATCAAGAATTTAAATCAGAAAATTATAATCCAAAATCAAGAAAACAATTGGAAATAGAAAATTAAAATCGAAATTATTTGATTGGTTTGTTTGGGATCAGAAAGTCAGTGATTTAATTGTCATTGTATCTGTTCTTGACTCACTCAGACTATTCTCATCATCTCCCAAAAAATCGAATCCCACTTAATTAAAGGAATACCCAGTTATTGCTAACGGCCTTTCCTATAATTAATTATTAAGCATACTACCAATTAACTCATTCTTTGATTAAGTTTAAGATTAATTTTTTTTTGTCCAATTTTCTGCACTGGGCCGAGTTTAATAGCCCATAAATTAAATTCCTGTACTGGGCCAGTATAATTTTTTTCTTTTATTTCGGCCGAGGCCCAAAAAGTCAGCCCATAAGGCCCACAAACACACATGGCTAAGTCAGGTCAACCTGACCTAGTTGACCTGAGCCACGCTTAACGGGTCCAACTTGGATCCGATATGAAGGGGTCAGGATCCGACCCGCTATCACAACAAATATTCCCCAAGGGCCCCTGAATCAAAATAATTTACAGTATAGTCCTTTTTCTTACAAATAGGCCCCTAGAAATTTACAAACAAGTCCCCAGAAAACTTTTTCTCTTACGAAACAAACCCTGTCTCTCGTCACAGCGTACCAGTATGGTACCAGAGGTACAACCAGTGTACCAGAGGCTGATACCAAGCCTCAAACCCAGTCGCAAAGCCTCACACATGTTTCCTTTAATGCCCAATAGAAATAAACAACATCAAACCACAAAATTTCAAGTGTTCAACATAGTTGAGACCCACTAGTTCTAATAGTTGGTTTTCACCGAATTCAATATCAAAGTCAAGCATTTAGTTTAACATATCCTCAACCTAATAATCTATTTCCTCATCCCAGCACTGAGCTAAGGTCAAAATCTCGAAATCCAACACAAACCCTTAACTGTTAACGGTTAAGTACTCAACAGAAATATCTCAAACAGCTTGAATTAGAGGAGGACTGAGCTTATACCTTGGATCTCTGGCAGCTACTCCCTCCCTCTCCTCATTCATTTCTCTCCTTCCTTTTTAGTAGAAACCCTAATCACCCAGCCAACCGAATGGAGAAAGAGGCATTTATAGGCAGTGCAGAGAGGAGAGGAGAGAGAGAAGCCAACGGCAAGGATCCTTCCCAAGCTCGAATCTTACAGCCACGTCAGCACGGCCAACTCGAGCGGATAAGAACAAAATAGACTAGCCAATCTGAGAAGGGGGATTGGTGGCGCAACGGGATTGGCCGGCCACAGTCCATCCCATCTCAATTTCTCGAGTTGAATTTTTCGTCGGAGAGGAAGAAAGGAGGGAGAGAAATCGGACGGATCGCACGAGAGAAAAGAAAAGAGGAGGAAGAAGGGAATGGTGACAGCGCGATTTTGGGAATTTTATTAAAATTTGATCTTTGGGATTTTCTGTGGCAGGAACTTTGTAGCTAAGGATACTGCAACTCATATGAATTAATATTTATTTATTATTTCTATTAGAATTTGAGTTGTTTTGATGGTAAATTTTTGTATACTTAAGCTTTGATTTTGCTAGAATCATGTACGTTAATTGTGAATACTACACAAATTAAAAGATTTCAATTTCGAATAAGTTTCTCTATAGTTATTCATTTAATCGTTTTAGGATTATTAATTATAGAATTTCAGTTACCTTAGTAATACTTTTTAAAATTTATCTAATTAATTCGATTGTACTGCGTTTGAAAATTCTTGGTTGTTACATATATATATTAACTTCAATAGTTACGATATTAAGTTCAATACTTATATATATGTAACAATCTAGAATTTTTAAACACAGTACAATCGAATTAATTAGATAAATCTCAAAAGTGTTACTAAGGTAACTGAAATTCTATAATTAATAATCCTAAAACGATTAAATGAATAACCACTGAGAAATTTATTCGAAATCGAAATCTTTTAATTGGTGTAATATTCACAATTAACGTACATGATTCTAGCAAAATCAAAGCTTGAGTATACAAAAATTTACAATCAAAACAACTCAAATTCTAATAGAAATAATAATAAATATTAATTTATATGAGTTGCAGCATCCTTAGCTACAAAGTTCTTGCCACAGAAAATCCCAAAGATCAATTTTTAATAAAAATTCCGAAATCGCTGTCACCATCTCCTTTCTCCTCTCTTTTCCTCTTTTCTCGTGCGATCCGTCCGATCCCTATTTTCCTTCTTCTTCTCCGACGAGGAAATTCCTTCGAAAAAAAAAATCGAAGATGGATAGACTGTGGCTGGCCAATCCCGCCGTGCCACAGTACACCTCACCTCTGATTGGTTGTCCCTCCTCGTTCTTATCCCCTGGAGATTGGATAAGGCGTTGAATCTTTGACTTGTGAGAGATCCGTGCTAGTGAAAATCTCTGCCGTTGGACCCCCTCTCTTTTCTTCTCTCTCCGCACCATCTATAAATACCTCACTCGAGGTTCAATGGGAATTTGGTTGGGTGATTAGGGTTTCCACAGAAATTAAAGAAAAGAGAGGAAGGAAAGAGAGGGAAATGGCCAACAGCAGAAGAATCAAGGTATATCTGTCTCCTTTATGCTGTGATTTGATTAAAAAAATTGGTCTTTTGATTTTCGGCTGAAATTTGAGGAAAATTCAATTTTGAATTTCTAACTTGAATTTCTAACTTGTGTATGCTGTGATTTGATTAAAAAAATTGGTCTTGGGTACTGTGATGATCCTCAGTAAGCCAATTAAACCCCATAAAGACCAATCGTGTGATGAAATTGAGTAAAACCTTAGAAAAGGTGAAGTTGCGTTCTGTCCCGAAATTTATTGAGCAAAATTAAAGGGGATTAAGGTTTTTATCGCGGTTAGGTGTAATAGGAGACTTGTATGAAGCCTATTTGTGAGGTTTGAGGCTTGGTACCAGCCTTTGGTACGCTGGTTTCCTTACTGGTACCGTTCTGGTACGATGCTATATGGTTCAGGGGCTGTAATGAAAGAGAAACTTGGAATCAGGGACCTATTTGTAATTTCCAAGGGCCTGTTTATAAATTTAAAGGGCTTATTTGTAAAAGAATTAAGTTCAGGGGCCTCTGGATAAAATTACAAGCATTGCGGGTCGGATCCAGACCCCTCCTTATTGGATCCAGTCGGACCCGTTACGGTTGGCTCAGGTCAACTGGGTCAGGTTGACATGGCTCGACCCTATTCATTTTTGGGCTGGCTATTTTGGGCCTGGATTTTGTGGGCCGAAAGAAAAAAAAATGGAATAATGGACTTGAGCCCATTTCGGTTTTGTGAGGCCGACATTTAGTTGAGAAATTATTTTGATAAAAACAAAAGACTTAATCTTTGATTAAGTTAATAATTAATTAGAGGAAAGGCCATTAGAAATAATCGGGTATTCCTTTAGTTAAGCGGGATTCGATTTTTCGGGAGGTGATGAGAATAGTTCGAGTGAGTCAAGAACAGATACAATGACACAAATCACCGACTTTCTGATCCCAAACAAACAAATTGAATAATTTCGATTTTTAATTTTCTATTTCCAATTGTTTTCTTGATTTTGGATTATAATTTTCTAACTTGAATTCTCGATATAACAAATAGTTAAATAATTTAATAAATATTAAGTAATGCAAACTAATTAATTAAGTATTAATAAAATAAATCAAATATAGCACAACTAAATAAATCTTGGGAGAAACACTATATAATAAATAAGTGAATATTTCCATTCTAAAATATAATTCATGAGTTATATAATAAAAATAAATATAAACTCTTAATGACTGGAAAGTCAAAACCAATTATTAATAATAAGACAAAATATTTAGTAATATATTTTAAAACAGAATCCTCTAAATAAATAATCTGAACCTAACTATCCAAATATCAACCAGTCTGGTTAACTTAGGCCGTCAGTATGGTAACCCAAGAACCGTCAATAATTAGGTTATTTAGGTTACTTTAAGTATTTAACGGTTAGTAAGAAAGTCACTTGTTTTATTAGGAAACCGAACTAGAATCACTTGACATGTGACTATCAAGCCTAGCAAACTGTTAAGGGAGAGAACCCAAGTATGATGGCCGTCAAGCATCCGAACCATCATAAGATATCGAGAAACTACGTTTAAGCTTTCTACTATCCAGGTGCGGATTTACGTTGGATTTTTGTTAAAGTTTAAGTGACTATTAAGCTATGTTTGAATATTTATTATTTTATGTGACTATGTGCTTTGCTGAAGTAAATATATTTTTATTCATATGCATATTGAAAATTCGTTTGCCTGCATGACCGTATTCAAGCATTTTTAAATGACAGTGTCCAATTATTGATAAAACTGCATTTTGAAAGGCATGTTCTCCGTTTTGAGAAATTTGAAAAGTAACAGTCATATATTTGAAAATGCAGTTGCTATTGATAAATCTGACTTATGAATGATCTGACTGAAAGGAATGAAATGATGTGAATGAATAACTGGATATGATATGATGTTCTTGATATGTGTGATTTATTATATTGTATCACTCTCCGGAGTCGGTTGGCCCCCGGCTTCGGCCAGTTCAATAGCGCTATGTGGATTTGGAATTCCCTCTGCCTGCCCAGGGTTAGGAATTCGTCCCTCTGCCTGCCCTGGGTTAGGGAAAGGTCTCCTCTGCTTGCCCAACCGGTTGGGTTAGGAGGCCTGAGTGATTATGATTATGGAATTATGTTAATGATATGTGAATTTGTAATTCCCTCTACTTGCCCAGGGTTAGGGATTCGTCCCTCTGCCTGTCCAGGGTTAGGGAATGAAGTAGATGATTTGTGATTTGTCCAGACTTATGTTATGCTCAATTCTGCCATGCTCGGATCCCCTGACACACTCAGTTTCCTATCATATACAGACATGTGTTGTCTGCGACGGGATTCGTGCCACGTGTTCAGTCCGACATGTATATGACTTCTGTCATAGTCAGATTTTGTTATTTTTGTCCAATTGTGATTTCAGACTGGTTAACATATTTTAAAAGAAGATTTGATATTGGTTTTATATAGGATGACACATGCATGCCTTGTTTTATATTAAATACAGATAATATTTTTACTTGTCTTGCTTAACAATAAATGATTTATTTACGGGTATTATTTCTAGAACTTTGATTTTAGCTTAAATTCGCGTACTGGAACTAAAACCCGCACTGAGAATTTTAATTCTCATTCCGTACTATTTGTATGTTTTCTACAATGGATGTGGGTTCCAGGTTGCAGAGACGGGCTCGATCAAGTCAAGCGAAGTTAAGACAAATTGTCTTGCCATGAGGACTCAATGAGTCATAGGAGACAACATGTAGTTCATGGTAAGCTGAAACCTAAACCTTAAAGATTAGAAAAAAAAATGCCTTGCGAGTACACAGAAGTTGTGTGTTCGCGGCGAGAAACTGCCCCACCCCATTGCGGGCTGTGACAATATATTAACTTCAACAATACGATATTAACTTGTTATATATATTAAAAGTTAATATATATAAATAGAACAATTATATATATATATTAACTTTAACAGTTATGCATATTAACTTCAACAGTTAATGGAAGTGCTGGCTAATTGTCAAAGTTAAATATGTAACTGTTGAAGTTAATATCGTAATTGTCGAAGGGAGCAAAACAGAAGGGCAGGGATAATTAATGAGGGTGATGCGCTGGATTTCATCCGTGAATTCTATCATCCCATCATTCAATGGAATCCTCATTAATTATCTAGCGTCCTCATTAATAGAAGACCAGAGGAGGATGAAGATGATAGAATCTTAGAGATGATCTTAAGCAATTTTCATTACTTAATTCTTTGATGACTGTAAATGGCCGAAGAAAGTACTCCATGGCATTGCACAGTTCTCGGTCAATGAAATTATGATTGTTATGTATAGTACAATTGAAGAAAGAGGGAGGTCTTTGCCATCTAATTTTTTCTGAAATTAAAGATACATGCGGTTTTTGAACCATTAACCTCTTGGAGACCACGTACCACTGAGCCACTAGACTAGATCTTATTTTCGATACCGAATTAAGCATAGGGATCGGACTTGAATAGTTCTGGATCCATCTATTTTAAATTTGGATTGTTAATAAAGGACTAGGATTAATTGCATCTTTAATTCATAGTGAATGTTGAATCAACTTTTGATCTAGATCGACTCAAGTTTGGATTGTACACGATCTTCCTAGGGGTGCATAACGTGAAAAACGACCACGAAAGTGGTCATTTTCGTTAACCGTTGTATTGATGCACAAAATTTTTGTACTTATTGCGTTGATTGTTACACCCGTTTAACACATGTTGCGTTGATCGTTTCGTTGATGGGAACGATCAAAACGGTTATAACCGTCTTTGACTACCTAATTGTTTTGCATTTTCATTAAGATACAAGAAAATAAACTATTCTGCATTTTGTATGAAACAGAGATAGAGAAATAACAAGTTAGGTCACACGGGAAAGGGGGACGGGGCACCATCATCACCTCTCGCTCTCGACGGCTATTGTACTGGGTGGTACAGAGGCGAGAGAGATAGATGTGACTGTGTTCGGCGGAGAAATGACAGAACGACGCTGCAGAAATCTAATTTTACTCGTTTCTCCCTCGATCTCTCCGCTAAGGTCCTCTGCAATCTAATAATAAAACCATGAAAAAAATTTTAGACGAAATGCGCGAAATAAACGACCACGAAACGTACCAATTTCACTAATCGTTCCATTCTGAGATGAAACAATATTTCTATTTGCGTTAGTTGTTCCGTTCCTTAAACGAAACTGAAATCCTTATTCGTTATCGTTCCGTTCCAGACGAAACGAAACGAAAAAACAGTTGAAACAGCTACCGTTTTCAGCCCTAGATCTACCCGACAAAGGCCTACATTGGTTCACACATAATACCAGTAAAATACTAATTTTGTATTCTGTTTCATTTTTATAAAATGAGACGGTGGCGCTCCCACCTTTTTTGAAATAATAATACCAGTAAAATTACTACTTATGAACAATGTGGTATGCAACAATTGATGGATGAATCATAAATGAAATCATCCCCGACGATTAAAATAATTTTTTTCTTTTAAATTACTCAAGGTTAAGCATGTAAGTGCTTTTCTTGTGGAAATTTAAGAAAAACATCTAGAAAAGAATATAAATTTTGTCCGCTTCAAAGAAATCTTACAATCCTAATTACGGCTCAGTTTGGATGGTGTGGGAATAAGAAGAATAAGGGAAGAAGTAAAAAGAAGTATTGGGAAATGTGTAATTTTGTAAAAAATTTGAATTGTTTATAATAAATTTATTCTCTTATTTCCACACCTCATTCAAACGGGGCCTACAACATTAAACTTCTTGAAAGAATCATGTTAAATTTTTTATTTGCCAAAAAAAATATTATTGGTTCACACTAAATTTTTTTTGCTTTTGTTTTTGTTCGTTTGTTTTATTTTGTGGGAATAGCAGCCGTATGACAGCAACAGTAAGTAAAAAAATTTTAAGAAACAAGTGCCAAACGGCACGGCCATACGGGCCGAAGCTGGCCTGTGTTTCTTTTACTTGTAAATTGGAAAATAGGTCCCTTGTGAACATGGAATTGCACTGATATATGGTCCTCTCCTATTCATTGAATCAGCCCATCTTGGCCTAGAGCAGCTACACGCTAGCTAAGAGGACTAGAGGAGGAATGCAGCATGCAACAAATTAAGGACCTTAATCTTAGTCCTTTATTGAGAATCAAATCGATCGGACTCTCAAATCTGAAAATCAGACTGTCCTCAAATTATCGTAATTCTAAATGAATGGACGAAAAATAGCAATATTGTCAAGTACTTAAACTTTATATAAATATTAAACAACCTGCTTCAAAAAAAAAAAAAAAACGATAAATGTTTTAAGAAAAAGATAAACGATGAAGGACTTCCAAATTACATGGACAAACCTGGCCAATATTAAATATTGTGAATCTGTAGTTTAGAAAAGGTCTAGGTTATTCAATCCTACTTCTGCATATTATTAGAATGGTCAGATACTTGCCGAGTGCCGTTTGTATCCAGTAGGCCTGATTAACGTTGCTAACGGACACGGAATGGAGTGTTCCGTTTACCGTTCCGTTAACGAAACGAAATGGATTTCGCTACCGTTTACCGTTCCACTTACTAAACGAAATGATTTCGCTAAACGGCATGTACAAAAACACGTTAAAACACGTTAAACTGTTCCATTTCATATTCCGTTTACCGTTTCATTAAGGAAACGAAACAAATATCAGTACCGTTTACCGTTCCGTTTCAGCAAACGGAACGGCATAACTTCCGTTGGCAGGCCTAGTATCCAGTAACCAATTCACTATTCCATAACTTATCACTATTAGAATATTATGACATTTATGAATGACTGCTGTTAACATGTGTGGTAATTATCAAGTCAAGATCAGTGTGAGATTGTGAATATGTTATGTATTGCACAGGAATTCTTCAGACCATGCGACTTTCGATCCGAAACGGCCATCATTTCAACATTAATGGCGATGCAACCCATGGAGATTAATTTCACTTCTACTTGAGGGTCATGACATTTTCAAAGATGAGCTGCCTGTAATTGTATTGCAGTTATCAAGAATAGTTCAACACGGAATTATTATGATTTTCCCAAGAAAAACTATTTGTAGAAACTTCCAACTAATATCTAAAGATTCTTCAGAATACCTGTAAATCTCTGATAGAAAGGCAAGTCAACTCATCATAATATATTCTGTGATTCAGGCTGGCTTTAAAAGAAAAAAGTACAATAATTCTGCACATATTGCATCATTTCGACGTACATATAGGTTTAACTCAGTTCTGCTAAATTAATATATATATAACTCTAATTATATATACCATCCTCGAAGAGGATTAGCAATTAATGTTTTATTTTTCAATTTAACTATCATTGGGACAAGAATTATTGACAGAAAAACATAGAGGGTAAAATCGATTTTTTTTTTAGGAATAATAAGTTGTAACTCCATACATATGTTGTACTGTCATCCAAGACATCATATGTTATTCTACACAAACAAAGCATATTATCAAGTGCCTGTGCTTATTAATTAGATGTAAATGTAAATGAGTGCATGCTATCTATTGGTTTTTAATAAATTTATATGTCGATCTATGTCGTTTAATTAATGAGTCATGAATTTGTCAAAATTAGAACTCAAAAGGTACAATAGAAAATTAAAACAGACATAAGGATCATCTTAAATTATCAACAATTCTGGCAAATAAATATTGTATCAACAATTAGGTAAAAATCTAATACAGGAATTACACCGATAATAAAAGAGAGAGCACCAAACTACGCACAAGAATATCAAAATTCCATTAGCAATGAAGCCAACCATTTCAATTTCAAAAGCAGCTCATAACCTAAATCATTCATAAAAGACACTTTTATGCTAATTTCATAAAATTTTATAAAATTTATTAGCTGGAAAATTCTAATAAAACAACTGGCGAGCTATTTTTTTTTCAACCAGATCATCTTCAGTTAGGAACTCTCACCTGATACCCCCATTATAAAAATATAAGAAAGGCCCTTTTCTTTACTTTTAAAAGTTAAAAAAGAAATCTGAAGCCTTCACTTTTCCACCGAGTAATTTACTGATTATTAATTTTATTCAATTTAATTAAGAAATGTAAATATGTATATATAATATTTATTGTTATATTGCCCAAGTCAAGGTCAATTAATACGACCAAGTGAAGTCAAATAATATTGATGTGCAATACTGCACCACTCGTTACTCGCAATATTTGCAATAATTATCAATCTGCATTATCATGATTAATTTATATAAATATAGAGCCGGAACCTGCAGCATTGGCAAATCCCTTCTCGCTGCATTTTATAATCCATCAATAAATGTGGGGAGCAATGATACTAATTATCCAACTTCTGTTACTCATCTCGCCATCCAAAACCAAAGCAGCTGAATTTGATGTCGGTGCTCTGCCCGGGTGCCCAGACAGTTGCGGTGGAGTCACAATCCCTTACCCTTTCGGCATTGGTCCCAATTGCTCTCTGTCTGAAGTCTTCGAGCTCATTTGCAAAGCAACGATTAATGGTACTTTTGCTCCTCACTGGGGCGATTTCATGCTTCTCGATATAAGTCTCACCTTGGGTCAGGCACGCATGACAAACCCAATATCTTCCCAGTGCTACAACAGGACGACAAAGAAAGAAAATTACAACGATTGGAAGTTCGACAGTGGTGCATTCTGGTTTAACCACGAGAAAAATAAGTTCTTTGTCATTGGCTGTGATACACTTGCCTATGTCAATTTTACCAATGATGAAAACTCCTACTTGGGAGGGTGTGTTTCAGGGTGCAATAGCCTAGAGACCTTGACTGATGGGTCATGCTCTGGAATCGGTTGTTGTGAGACATCTATTCCCAAAGGACCATACTACTTAAACTTTTGGTTTGATGATAATTTCAACAGTTCCATGGTGTCTAACTTTAGTCCATGTAGCCATGCTTTGTTAAGGGAAGAAGCCGGGTTTATGTTCAACACTGATTAGTCCCAGAGATTTAAATAGCGGCGCGCAGCATAGCGCCCAATAGCGGATTATAGCGCGCATTATGCGGGTCAATATCGGACAAATAGCGGTAATTCCAAGTACTGACACGTGCCCACCCAATTGTCAAACTGTTACAACGCTTTCCAACCTCGTCCTTATATACTATCTCTATAGTCTCTATATCTCTATAGAACATAAATAGACCATGTGGGACTAAAGATTTCACTTCAAAACCGGACAGAAAAATTGTTGCAATAATATTGCTGACAGTGGGAATCGAACCCACGTAGTGGTAATGTCCACTGCAACAACCATCAAACCAAGTTACCGTTTGTGATGCATATGTTTTATGTTCTAAATATATACTATATAATAACCGCTATGGTCCGATAGCAGCCGCTAAATAGCCGCTATCCGCTAACCGCTATGATGTTGGCATGTCCGCGATGAATCCGCTATCCGCTATTTAAATCTTTGCTGATTACATCACCACTCGGCAGCTGTTAGGACAAAACACGTCAAGTGTGATTGATTGGGTCGTAGGAAACACAACATGTGACACTGCACAGACCAACAAATCCTCCTACGCATGCAAAAGCAATTATACTATTTGTTTGAACTCAAGCTATGGTCGAGGTTATCTCTGCAACTGCTCAGACGGTTATCAAGGGAATCCTTACCTTCAAGGAGGCTGCCAAGGTCTCTCTCTCACTCCCTCTCTTCCCCCTACGTAATTCATATATATTAGATTAAAATATCAATACGCAGAAACAAAGCAAAATCATAAATTTGTTGCCGTAATATATAGATTTCTTAGACATTGTGGCTTATTTATGTAGATATTGATGAATGTTCCAATCAAAATCAATGCACCAAGCCAGGAAAATGCCATAATTTACCAGGGGATTACATGTGCGCTTGTCCCTTTGGTTGGCGCAATAAGCATAACAGTAAGAAGGAATGCCAACTCAACTTGCCACTAGTCATAGGTATGTTACTTTTGGGATAAACAAATTACTTGTTGTTTTCAATGTTGCTCTAAGCCTCCAGGTGTTGAAATTGAGACTAACAGGTCATAAAAATATTAAGGCTCTGATCGGAAGAGAGAAGAACGAGAAAAGATTTCATTTCAACGGAAAAGAAAAGAGACGATTTTTCACTCGAAATCATTTCCGTTGATCGGCGAAGGAAGCTGGAATTTTCGTGCGATTTTGATCAGCAACCAATCAGAAGAGAGACAAAGAGGGAGGAGAAGCGGTGAGCGACGAATTCTCGCCAAATTTCGACGTTTTTGGCGAGAGTTCCGTACGGGATTTGGAGCTCGTGAAATCGCGCGAAGTCGTTTCTTTTCCTCCGTTCTCCTCTCTTCCGATCACATTTTCTAAATCGCACAAATTCCATTTCCAAATCGTACGATTATTTTCAGCGTTCCGATCAGAGCCTAAAGGAACAACTGCGACTATTGGATGATGTTTTGGGAGTGTCATGTGTCAGAGCACAAAAGTGTAATATAAAACTTATATACTTCATTAAACTTCTCTGTTTCTTTTTCTTGAAGAAGTATGGCACCGACAATTAGAATTATGCAAATGAAGAAGAAAATACAGCTTGTTGAAAACTACATGTTTATAAAAAATTAGCCAGAGGTGCCAAAATCTGAATATCTGATCACAATGAACCCATCCAACCTGCTAGAAACCTGATTATTTATGTCTATCTTCTTTTTTTTTTTCTTTTTTTTTTTTTTTGCACCACCATCTACTGAGCTAGGGGATTTGGGATTCAATGCCTCTCTTGCAAGCACCACCTACGCTGCAATTTTGTAGGAATAGCTAATCTCAATTTGAACTAATTATGTTAGGAATGTGTGCTGGCATCACCGCACTATCTTTTCTGGGGCTTGGTACATATGCGATCCATGAAAAAAGAAAAGTTTCTAAAGTAAAAGAGAAGTACTTTCATGAACATGGAGGACGGATTCTGTTGGAGAAGATTCAATCAGATCAGGGCTTTGGTTTCACTATCTTCACGAAGCGCGCAACAAGTAGAACTAGCAACAAAGAATTTTGATAGTGCAAATATAGTTGGTCATGGAGGTCAGGGCGCCGTCTATAAAGGAACTCTGAGAGATCAAATGGTGGCCATAAAAAAGTGTAAGATAGTCGATGAGAGCAAGAAGAAAGGATTTGGTAAAGAGATGATAATTCTATCCCAAATTAATCACAAAAATATTGTAAAACTCATAGGGTGTTGTCTAGAGGTTGAGGTTCCCATGTTGATCTATGAGTTCATCCCAAATGGTACCTTGCATCACTATATCCATGGGAATAACCAAGGAATAAACATTTCCCTCTCAGATCGTCTAAGGATTGCTCATGAATCAGGAGAAGCACTTGCCTACTTGCACTTTTCAGCATCTCCTTTAATTTTTCATGGGGATGTGAAATCTGCAAATATTCTTCTTGACCAAAACTACACCGCAAAGATATCTGATTTTGGTGCATCAAAACTAGCTCCAACAGATGAAGCACAAGTTGTCACACTTGTGCAAGGAACATTTGGATACCTTGATCCAGAATACATGCAAACTTGCCGATTGACAGACAAGAGCGATGTATACAGTTTCGGTGTGGTGATTTTGGAACTTCTAACTAGCAAACCCGTGTTTAGTTTTGGTGCACCTGAAGAAGAGAGAAGCCTCTCATCTCGCTTCTTCTCTACTATGAAGGAGAGGAAGTTGCACGAGCTTCTAGATGATCAAATTAGAAGGAACAAAGATATGGAATTGGCCGAAGAAGTAGCTGTGCTTGCATTGGCATGTCTAAATATGAAGGGAGAAGAGCGACCTACAATGAAAGAAGTAGCCGACGAACTTGATCGTATCAGGAGGATTAAGCAGCATCCTTGGATACAAGAATGCAATCATGAAGAAACAGAGAATCTGCTTGGTGGAGCAACTCATGACACTGAGATTGAACACACTGACAGTTTCAGTTTAGAGAAGAAAGCTGAGAGGAGCATTGCTGTTGGCCTCTAATAACCATTTCTTCCTTCGGTGTTTCTTTGCTATAATTCATACATATCTTGTCCTACTTATGTCAGTTGTCTTTTACTTTCCACGTTCAAACTCAACTAGGTGTTCTTTGGTGCTATTTTATTTCATAATATTTATATTTTCTTTTCAGAAGTACTATTAATATTGGAGGCTATTAATGTTTCTGTTTGGTTGCAAAGCAAGTTAATGGTTTTATGATCGCTTTCGTTGCTTGATGGTATAAACTCATCCTATTAAAGTCAACAATCACTTTCAAAGAGGACTGAATTCCATTTTCTAAAAGCTACTGCAATCTGCATCAGTGCACGAACTGCTGAGTGCCGAAAGCAATTGTGACCATGTAATTCGACTGAGGCTAAATTAATATCTGATACATTATTTTTACAGATATTTTAGAAACCAAAACGTTAAAGAAACAAAAGAAAGAGCAGAATTTTTAACAACATATAATTTTGAGAATGGCCATATAGGAATGATAACTGTAGCAAAAAAAAAAAAACATAGCTAGAGGCGGACAACCATAGAATTTATAATTGAGCACCGTTCCGCTGCTATAGGTTTTTGGTGCCACAAGTTGCCACAACTTCATATTTTATCAATATTTTAAAATTTAAAAAATTCAAACGTCAAATCCAAACTGTTGATCTTGTTCAATTTAACGAGCGATGTGTTTCTATATAAGTTTTATAAAATTTGGAGTCAGTTTGATACTCGATCAACTGGTCAACAAATGAACGAATCTAGTTAATTATGACAGATTAATTCTAATACGTTCATCATTTGATTAGTTGATCGAGTATCAAACCGACTCCAAATTTTATAAAATTTATATAGAAACGCAACGCTCGTTAAATAGAACAAGATCAACTGTTTGGATTTGGCATTTGAATTTTAAAATATTAATAAAATATAAAATTGTGATAATTTGTGGCACCAAAAATCTGTGGCAGCGGAATGGTCCTCTTTATAATTTATCCAGTGTTGGAGAACCATTTTGGTCAAGCTAGAGAAGGACATTCACTTATTTAAAATATAACCTAAAACTAGAGTCAAGCTAGGAACCGTTTTGGTCAAACTAGAGGCGCTCACACTTAGGGGTGGATGACGTGTATAACGAAAATGGAATGGGGTCATTCCGTTTTCCGTTCCATTTCAATAACGGTACAAATCAGATGATTCGTGATTCGTTCCATTTCGACGGAACGTGGCGGAACGGCTATATTTATACTATAAAATGCACAAACGAATCATAAAATACATTCCGTTATCCGTTTCGTTTGCGAAACGGAATGAAATTTCATTCCGTTACACGCTCCACATGAACGAAACGGAATGATTTCGCGTATTCACGGTATACCGCCCCCACCACTACTCACACGTCGTGAACTTCATTGAATTTTTTTACTTAGGTCCGGATCCGGCAAGAAGGGTAGCACTACATTGAGCTTAGTGGACAATGGTTAGGCTAAGCAAATTGATAACAGCACCAATTGAAAACCCAAGAAAAACTTGTTTGATAGTATACTCAAACAAAGAAAAGAAAAATTACCTAAGACAAACTATCATTATTTGACAAAGTTCTCACAGCTGAGGACTCGAGTTTACCAAGAAAAATATAATAATAATAATTGTTGAGAAATAACCCGGTACGGTACCACAACTATACAATCAAGAAATTGGAAACAACCAATTGCATACAATCAAATATCAAGCACCAATAAAGGAAAGATGTTACCGTGTATAGATCGAGTCACAACAAGCACAAGAGAAGAGAAAATACAAGAGTAAAGTGGTTCGGCCGAGCCTACTCCACCGGGAGGCAACGAACCGACAAATTTCACTATTCACCAAGGAGATTACAAGAGTTTCCAAGAGGCTCTCAAGAGAATACAAGAAGGTACAAGAGTATCTCAATTGCTAGAACAAGCAATCACTCTCTCTCTCTATCTCTACCTCTCTCTCTCTACCCTATCTCTACCTCTCTCTATCTACCTTTCTCACTCTCTATCTACGGCAGCCAAGAAGAAGCCGAGCTCCCAAAACCTAACATCGCACCACATACTGGAGGAGAAAGTAAATAAGTCTCAAGTAAGATGGGCTGGGCCCAATTTGGGCCTAAAAAACTCAACAAATCTCCACCGTAGGCTCAAATTGGCAACACAAGCATACACGTTGATCTTCACAAGCATACACCTTGATCTTCACAAGCATACACCTTGATCTTCACAAGTATACACCATCAAGTGCCAAGCATCACAGCCCAATAGTCTATCTGTCGGTATCCACATCACCTCCCACAAGCCTCTAAATCCAGAGACTAACCGCATCTACCTGAGTCCATGGCTCGTGGCCGCCCAGATCCAATGCACCATACGGAATCAGCAACCACATGTCTCCGCCTGCCTCCACCGACATCAAGGCGTCCACCAGAAGAACTAAGACAGTCAAGCCTACCGTCTCCAGCATGCCCTAATCCAGGCTGCTATGCAATGTGTGACATGCCCTCAACCACCGCAGCAACTCCACTGCAATGGGCCACATAGTCACCTCCTACAGCTCCACAAGCTATAGTGCCGGCCGATACGACAATGGCCGCAGACTCCACCGTACCGACCACCTCATAGAGGCCACCGTGCCTAGCACCTCGAATGACAACTCTATCACCTCGAAGTACCTCCATGAATCCATCACGGGTTCTGAACTCAAACCCGCGTGAATCCAACTCACTGGGTGACATAAGACTCCTTCGTACACCAGGCACATACCGAACATCAGTAACCGTATGAATCACACAATCCCACATCCGAAATCTTACCGTGCCAACTCCAACGATCGACAAAGCCGACCCATCAGCCAGAGTCACAGTGCCACCGGACTGCTCACGCAAGGAATAGAACCAATCCCTCCGTGTACAAACATGGAATGTGCTACCAGAGTCTAACACCCACCTACTCAAGGCACCACTGCTACCGCCACTCATCCCACCAACAACAGTCTCAGTCACATCCTCCTCACCAACACACAAGAAAATATCATCCACATCACCGACCACAACCGCCGTGTGACTAGATCCATGTGTAGAAGGACTAACCTGTCGTAACTCGGGACAGTCGCGTCGAAAGTGACCAGGCTTCCCGCACTTATGGCATGTCCCATGGCCGGATTTCTTCCATCGCCTCCGATCCGATACAGTCACTAGAGCATTTGAGGATTCTTGCACATTCTCCTCACGCCTCCTCAAGGACTCGGAATCCAAAAGTACGGTAGTCACCTCCGCGATGGTTAGCTCGCTCTTCTTCCCCAACAAAGGCATCGTAATAGCATCATACGACTTTGGTAGGGATGCCATAAACAGACAAGCTTGATCCTCATCCTCGATCTTTCCACCCGCATTGAGCACATCTCTTACCAAAGTGTTGAACGCACCAAGGTGAACCCTCAAGTCCGTACCCTCCTCCATCCTAAGTTGGTACAACCGCTTCTTCAAAGCAGTCCGACTTGCCAAGGACTTAGACAGATACATCTCCTCCAGTTTCTTCCACAAGTCATTCGGAGAAGTCTCGGCCATGAACGGGGCTTTGACCTCATTCGACAAACAAAACCGGATTGTACTTAGGGCTTTACCACACAACGTCTTCCACTTATCATCCTCTAACTCAGCTGGTTTGGTATCACTCAAGGCATCATCTAAACCCTGAAGCACAAGGGCATCACGAACCGTGCCTTGCCACAATGTAAAATTTTGTTTCCCATCAAACTTCTCAATCCCAAATATGGATGCTACACTAGGGTTTGCCATTGCCATATTTTGCCCAAGTTGAAACCGTACCAACAAACCTGTCGCTCTGATACCACTTGTTGAGAAATAACCCGGTACGGTACCACAACTACACAATCAAGAAATTGGAAACAACCAATTGCATACAGCCAAATATCAAGCACCAATAAAGGAAAGATGTTACCGTGTATAGATCGAGTCGCAACAAGCACAAGAGAAGATAAAACACAAGAGTAAAGTGGTTCGGCCGAGCCTACTCCACCGGGAGGCAACGAACCGACAAATTTCACTATTCACCAAGGAGATTACAAGAGTTTCCAAGAGGCTCTCAAGAGAATACAAGAAGGTACAAGAGTATCTCAATTGCTAGAACAAGCAATCACTCTCTCTCTCTATCTCTACCTCTCTCTCTCTACCCTATCTCTACCTCTCTCTATCTACCTTTCTCACTCTCTTTCTACGGCAGCCAAGAAGAAGCCGAGCTTCCAAAACCGAACATCGCACCATATACTGGAGGAGAAAGTAAATAAGTCTCAAGTAAGATGGGCTGGACCCAATTTGGGCCTAAAAAACTCAACAATAATAAGGGCAGAAATAGAGGGAGGGATGCTTGGTTGGGTTGATTAAATTAAATTTTAGTACTAATATTAATATGCCGAGTGCTTTTTTAACGCATCACTCACTATAAAAAGCAATCCCTAAAACATGAAAAGAAAAACCAAACAAATGCATCAATTTCCAAGCCTAGCAACTTTTTCTCTTTTTTCCGCAAACAGGTGGCTGAGAAATGAAAACAAACTTACACGGCCATCATAAGAGTTGATTGTTAACAATCCCTAACATCGCTACCTACATACCAAGTGAGCATGAAGCTCAGTAAAACCACCACCCAACTGAGAATCAGACTCATCATGGAGCCTCACTGCATCCAGCTTCTGCCATAGCACATCAATTGCATTGATCACCATCTGAGGAAGCCTTGATTGCACATGTTGACTCAACTGTGAAAATGAAGCTTCCTTAGCATAGATATATCTCCAACAAAACCCGGTTTCACCAAGCTATGACCTCATCATCGTACGTGTATGCCTCTGCATCCACCACCACTACCTGATTATAAAGTTAAAAGAAATATGGTGCAGTAAAAATGAGTATAAAAATTGGCAAGAAATGGAAATGAAGAAATCTGTTCAAAATGTTGTGCGATGACCTGTTCGGTTTCAGGGTCAATCTCAAACACCTTAGTGGGGCTGCTCTCGACCCAGCTCTGCTTCTCTGCCAGTGTCAATATAATCTCGGTTAGAAATTAAAATATTAATTCATCATAATATTTAATAATTAAGAGCCCCAAAATCATGTATTTCATATAAAATAATAAATCATAATAGAAACTTACAATTTTGAAGGGCAGACATGGCGTTAGACGGAAATTTCTGACCTTTCTTAATATTCTTTAGTCCAAAATGATGGTTTCTTCATGGCATTTTTACTCATTCTATCACTTTTCTTAATGGCAGAATTTTTTAGTGAAAAGATGTCTTTCTTAATGACAGAATTAAATATATAAGACTAAGGCTATTAAAGGGATAAAAAATAAGTAAATCTGGTCCATTGATTTTCCATCAAAATCAATGCACCCTTTAATTAAAATTAATAAATAAACTGGGTTCATATTATTTAATATAGGCCACATTAATTATAATTAATCATATTAATTATAACATTCTCCCACTTGGCCTATAAAATATCGTAATTGAACACAAATTCAGAATTGACCAATAAAACTTAATTAAATCTTGTTCAGTTAGAAATACCAAACTAAACTAATATAATCAAAATAAATATAAGTATTATTTGATCCCTATTAATTACAAAAGTGGTATTTCTTTCTAACAAATGGTTAATAAAATTCATTCGATCCACTTAAGACTTTCTAGCACATCCGATTCCGGATGAGTCTCCTCTAGCAAGACAGGAATGCTTTGACTCTTGCTAGCATGAATGCGATGCGAAGATAATGGATAAAGATTGGAACCTGGACTATTACACCGTATAACCTCTTTCTTCGTTGAGAAGAGTGCTCGCAGGGCCTCCACAACAAACCATAGAAGACAGCTCTCCTTTCGGTCGAACCCTAGGAAAGACGACTTGACCTTTTTCATAGATAGTCTGAGTTCGAGCTACTGTAGTCTCCCCCATTGACCTTCTTTAGGAATGAATTCCAACCCCTTGAAAACGCTTGAGACTGGAGCTTGTTCATGACACAGCACAGATCCTTTTCATTGGATTCTAACTGAATAGAAAAATGGGTAAAGTCACTGGAAGTTAAGAGGCGGTAGACATGGTAGATCTCTCCAGTCGGCACGCTTAAGTAACCACCAGATTTTCACTTCTTTATGATGAGAGAGCTTACCCCGAATCCTGCTGTTCTTCCAGGGAATCTGTCTTTGATAGAGCACTTGCCCGAGATAGAGGAATTGGGCCCCATTGTCGATTTCTTCCTCTTGGAATGAGACATTTCATTTGGAATTTTAGATAAATTTACTTAAATTTAACATAATGCGCAACATAATCAATAAGCAAATTTCATAATTTCAAAGTCAAAGTCGTAATTTGAAGCTTCGCGTCATAACTTAAGACATAATTCAATACAACAAAATCATAATTAGCAACCAGACCCATGCCGGCAAAAGTGGGTAGTAATGCTTTAGTGAGAGAATTAGTTACATAATTCTCAAATTAATATGTTGTATTTATATAGTAATATCTTTGACTTTGTATTTAACAACAAGATATGTCAATCCATTAGACACTTACTTGATTTGTTGTTCTTAAAAGACAAAATAGCAGTCGTATGCAGAATATAATTAACATAAATAACCTTACAATATGCCACAAAATTCTGCTTGCATAGTGGAAGATGACATTATAAACTGCTCAGCACTCTTCCATAAAATTAATCATTATATATACAAGCACAAATAAATAACCTAATGTGAATTTCTTACTGACTAATAAAATATCATCCACGTACAAAATGAGAATGATAAATTACTCCCACTAGCCCTGAGATATATACATTGATTTATAATATTTTCTTTAAATCCAAACTTGACCTCATCAAATTTGAGATATAATTTAGAAAAATTAGTATTTCACCATCGCTGCCTTTATTGATAATTGCAGCAGAATCTTTTCATAATGTCTGGTTTAATTTCAAAATACCAAGACAAATCTCAATTAGTTCTTTTCAAGTTGGAATAATTAGTTTTATTCAATGTTGTAAAATTCAGGAAAAATAAAGTTGTTAATAGTCAACTAATATTCACATAGCATAATAAAATTAAACTGAAATGAATCATAAAAACGCCAAATAATATTTCAGTTTTAACATAAAGTTCTTCACATTTTCAATTTATATCACCTTTGGGCAGAAAATAAATTGAAGATAACGAGATAATTCTATTTAACAAACTATAATGTCAATTGAAGTTGTTCAAATTGACATCCTTAATATTTATTAAATATAAACATTATAGTGGTACATAAACTAATATATCACAAATAACATAATATAAATAAAACAACTAAAAGAAGGTGATTCTTAACCAAACTAAAATTAATAATAAAGCACCAGAATTATTTCAGTTTGTCATAATAGTTGTTTCATAAAATCAATTTGTATCACCGTTGGATAGAAACAAATTGATCGTAAATGAAAATTCCACTTAATAAACTAAAATGAAAAATTAAAGCTGTAAAATTGACATTCATAATTTATTAAATGTAAAACTTTATTGTGATATATAAACATAATATATTACATATTTTTTTTAATAAAATGGTAATTACAATTAAAGTTGTTAAAATTGATAATGACCAAATTATTAAAAGTACCTTAATATGGTTTAAATTATTCATATGCAAAATTTATAACAAACTTCAGTTGGACCGTTTGTATATGTCAGTGCATACGAAACCATCTTTTTATTATATTGTAAATATCATATACAACAGGTAATGGAATAGATGAAGTAAACGTAATTAATAATCATCATACAAATAATCCCCATTTAGAATAAATGAAATAATATGATAACTTTATTAATCCCATCTACTCGCGTAATCGGTCAGAAAAAAAACCAAATAAATAGGATAATTACTTTAATAGGATCATTCTTTACTAGTAAATTCTTTGAATAGCAAAAGAATGATATAAATGAATATTTCCTAAAAAGAATGAATAAAGAAATTAATTTCATTTAAAACCCACACGAACGGTTTAAAGTAGGAAAATCCATAACCAAATAAGAATGTTATTAAGGGATTTTGCCTCATCATA
The DNA here is from genome assembly GCA_028095005.1 of Rhynchospora pubera. Lineage (NCBI taxonomy): Eukaryota > Viridiplantae > Streptophyta > Magnoliopsida > Poales > Cyperaceae > Rhynchospora > Rhynchospora pubera. The sequence goes on along the minus strand of CM051463.1, from coordinate 197,108,984 downwards.
ACACTATGGGATCAAATATATATTATGTATTATATTAATATAGTGCGCACGGAATCTTGTCCAAATAACAAGGCGTTATGAGATTTTGCACATGAAATATGGATTCATAATTAATGTCTAAATGAATGCAAATAATAGGGTGCGAAATCAGTTGGATTCACTTAAACGAATTAAATTTAATCAACCAAGAATTATAACAACTCAAACTGAGCGATTCGTTTAATGGTCTCTTAAAATGCTTAAATAAAATGCTAAACGGAACCATAATGAGTGGTTCATTTCCAAACGAATTTTCATGCATTTAGACGAACTAAAGGTTGAGAGAATAAACTTCATTTGTTCAAACAAATAAAAAACAAAACCTGAGCTAATCGTCTAAATAGAATTCATCAACTTAAATCGGTTAAAAAGAAACAAAAATATTATGTTTAACATTTAATTTAACAAAAATCCTTGCGTCCAAATTATAAGAAAACCTTATATACTCATAAAAATAAGTTTGTATTTAATACGAATTTACGATTGACTTGGATACCAAAATGTTAGAAATTAAAATATTAATTCATTATAATATTTAATAATTAACGCCCAAAAATCATGTATTTCATATAAAAAAAATCATAATAGAAACTTATAATTTTGAAGGGCAGACATGGCGTTAGGCGGAAATTTCTGACCTTCCTTAATATTCCTTAGTCCAAAATGATGGTTTATTCATGGCATTTTTACTCATTCTATCACTTTTCTTAATGGTAGAATTATTTAGTGAAAAGATGTCTTTCTTAATGACAAAATTAAGTATATAAGACTAAGGCTATTAAAGGGATAAAAAATGAGTAAATCTGGTCCATTAATTTTCCATCAAAATCAATACACCCTTTAATTAAAATTAATAAATAAACTTGATTCATATTATTTAATATAGGCCATATTAATTATAATTAATCATATTAATTATAACAATCTTTTCATTGATATGGATCTGAGGCACATACACGAAGCTGACTGTTGCTGCTGGGGACCATTTCACATGGTCTTTTCCAATTCCTTTTCTAGCTATAGCTTTTAGTTGCAGCTCCTGTCCACGCCGCAACTTCACTATTAATATTCCCCTGTAACCACAGTAGAGATAATGAGACATTGCATTACTGTTTTTCATGTTGTCTTGGTATTAGAAGCTCAGACCTCATCTGGTAAGCAACTACATTGTTATCTTTTTTAGACTCACGGTAGTAATGGGCAAATACAGTGTCTGTGGGGCTTCTGCAAGGTGATTAACTTTTTTTCCTTATATATTCGAGTAGATGTTTGAATTTTGAGAAAGATTTGCTTGAATGTTTTTCATTTTCAATTTAATTTCCTTCACTTTCTCTAGTGTCATTAAGCTACATATAATTAGATCATTAATCACGTAATTCAATCCATCTAATGGTTGAGATCAGGATTTCATATACAAATGGTAAGTTATCTAAAACTATATATCAAGCTTTTAAATTTTGTTTTTTTCGGTATGACGGTCCGGAGTTGATTTAACGGTGCGGCATTTTTTTGGTGAATACTATGTATTCTCGTGTGTAGTACTACAGTACAAGTCAGAATTCTATATTTTTTTTTAATATGCTAATAATCTAATATCTAATTTTTTGAATATGCTAATGCTAATAATCTATGTTTTTTTTTTCAATATGTAATCTTAAGCAAAGAGCACAATTAAATTCCTAATCCTAATGTTATGTAATCTAACAGAACGAAATTAAGTAAAGATAATAACAAAGAAAAAGAGGATAACAAACAGTAAATACAAAAGCTAAAGAAAAAAATTACTATGTATAATACATTAATACTATAAATATAATATAAAATTATATTGTATAAAAAGTCTCTTGTCTCCATTTTTTCTCCGCAAAAATAAAATTTTTCGCTGAAATAACGGTATTATTTTGGAAATGACACGTTAAGCATTTTTCTGATTTGAAACTGTAACGTTGGTGCGTTTTTGTCCGGAAAACCGAAATTTCGAAAATAACGCCGTTATTTCGGCGAAATTTAAAAGCTTGCTATATATATTTTTCGGTTGATATAGGAAGAGCATGACAGCATAGAAAAACTCTTCACATGTATGTTCTTATTTTCATTTTTTTTTTCATAATTTTATCTATTTGCACTATGGTTGATAGATATAATAAACTGAACTACAAATAAAATCTACTATAATAGTAAAATTCAACAAAAAGACAAGGAGAAAAATAGATCGTGCAACGCGCGACAACCACCACTAGTACAAATAAAGGACTAGCGAAACGCTGTGAAATTTGTGAAAGAATATTGATCCAAGAACTTCGCTACATTGTATGAACTATGATTCTGGTAAATTTAGATTTCAAACTCTAATCCTGAATTACTTACATATGGAAACATCAACAATAATTTTAGTAAAATTAATTTGTCTATCATAAAACTTATAAAAGAATGTAAAAATATATGTTTTACATATTTAAGCAGACAACAAAGTAAAGTATGGATTTTGAAAGCATCCGTTTAGAAGCGTTTGACAAACGCATGCACTAGCTTAAGTGATTAAAGCTTTAGAAATATTATAAAAAAATTTAGATTTCAGCCCGTTAATTTCTGAAAGATGTAGATGTCTTGAACTTTGCATTTCTGGATAGTCTTTCTACTTCATATTTCTGTTGTTGGCAGGCAAAAATGTTTATTTATCCATATTATGGAGGCAGTTTTATTTTAATCTAGTCGTACCTTTTTTTATCACTCCATGCACCATTATTTGTCAGACAACTCACATGCGGAAGCCAAGTTTCGTACGTCGGTCTATTTGGGATTTTTTTAGGGGTCAAAGATTTGCTTTTATTTTCGGATCTTTTTTCTAGCACTGCTTGATAAAGTATTAATGTTTCAAAAAAAAAAAAAGATAAAGTGCCCAATATTATAATTGAAATGAAAAGATGTTGTTCGAAACTGATCACAACCCTTATTGTACTAGGAAATATATTCTCACCAGCATCATGCTAGTAGCTCGGATAGTTAAAATTTAAAAACCTGAACGCCATAGCAAAAATAATTAAGAAACGTTCAGGCTTATCAAGATCACAAAGAGCATATACACAAAAAGGAAAAAAAAAAAAAAAAAAGCCTGAAACAACCACATCTGAGAAAAACTCAGTCTGTTCATCTCCCAGAACTTCATAATTAGCCACATCTACCTGAGCAACACTAAGACAACACTTGCAGAGAAGAGCGTGTAGATGAAATAAAGAAACAGTCGGTAGCATATGGCGCACGCTTGACGAAGGAGGCAATAGAAGAGGTGGCATGTGAAGAACGGTTCGAGCAGCTCGTGGATTGGATGGAAGAACATAAGGCTGCTGGTAAATGGATTGAGACAGCAGGTGTCGGATTAGGAGCACCAACTATTGTGATCAGTTCCTTAATGTCCTTTCGGGTTGAATTGGATTGAGACTCTCTTGTTCATTCACCATAGTTAGGAATCCCAAAAAAGATGGGTCATTATTTGTTAGTGCAAGGCTCTGGCCAAGGCTGGCAGAGGTGATCGAGCAGGATGCTGAGAGGGTGTTTCAGCCAGTTACAGCAGAGAGTTTTGGTTTTGTGCTGGCACCCGTCAGCCGGTTGTGAGGTTGGAGTTAGGCAGTTAGCATTAATTGGGCAGATTGTTCTTGGTACTTCAAGCCTGTTGCAACTCTATCTGGCTCCGGCTCCCGCTCCAATCCAATAATCGCTGATTTCTTGAATTTTAAAAAATTTAGTATGGGACTATGAGCACATTCTTATATTTGTCACGCAAATTTTAGTTACGGCAAATAAGAGTATACTTTAATTTAGAGGTATTTAATGCCCAAATTAAAATTTTGGAGGATTTAAGGGGGTGATTTGACATATTGGTTGGATTCAGGTGATTATTGTGTTTAATGTTATTATATATTGTTTCGTTTGTTTGGTTCTTTTAATAATCATATGCCTTTTTAGATAATACCGATTATTTCGAAGTTGTACCAATTCAAATCAAAGTTTCTCTTTTCTGACTTTTGTGCTCCTTGGATAGAAGAGAGTCACAAGTCTTTTTTTGAAAGACTGCCCATAGGCTTTGCATTAAACATAACAGAGAGTACAAGTAAAAATCAACGTCAACCCCAGAATGGAGCTGGACCAATAGAAATAAAACCCCACCCCTGAGCACAGCTAACTAGAAACAAAGAAAAGAAAATCATAACAGAACAACTACGAAGCAAAATAAATCCTAAAACATCAACTACTGGACATTAAACCAAAAACTAAAGAGTTGGGGGTGGGTACTAAAAAAACAAAAACAAAACATTCAAGGTGGTGCCAGAGTCACAAGTCACAACACAGACTCCTATACCCTCCAATCTCCGTTCCCTTCTAGAGGCCAATAAATAGGATGAAATCCGTTTATTCGATTACCCTGTTCGTATTGTATTCGATAAGGCGAATATGGATGAAATTTTATTTTCGTTAGACTAACTGGTATGGGCACGGATAAAGAAAAATTTTCGTTAACTTATCGGGTACGGTACGAGTAAGGACTATTTCGTACCCATTTTTTAACGAGTAATATTTTAACGAGTAAGGACTATTTCGTACCCATTTTTTTACTGTCCTTTGGGTTCGACCCCTAATTTTACCAGAACGACTAGTGAGGTAGAACAAAAGTTATAAATTTATTTGACCTAGACTTTCAAACTTTTATCAATGAGAATAAATTTAATGATTTTTGTTATATGTATCTAAAATATTATTTAAATGTTTCCTTTATCTATATATTTATTTGATATTATTTATTTAGCAGATTATATATATATTTTTATTAAATTAATAATATTATTATTATCCATTATGTACTTTTATTCTACCCGTACTGTTAATTCTTAACGAGTATGGGTAGGATATGAGTAAAGTCTTTTTAATGAATACGGGTACGGGTATAGGTAAAAAAAAATTTAACGAATGCGAATATAAAAAATATTTTCTACCATACCGTACTTATTTACAGCCGTACCAATAAAATAACCATAGCTAAAATGAAAATTATAATAAAATAAAAGTTTCCGCATCCGGAGTTATCATTTTGTTAACCCACTATTCCACTGACAAAGATATGACCACTCAGTTATTGCCATATTAAAATATACTTTAATATCGAAAAATAAGTATTGCAGTTTGAGCAGGTGCCATGCTATCATACTCAAAAGAGCCAACACTATTCAGAATTTTTTTTTTTTTTTTTTATAACGGCAATAGGCACATGCAACACTATCAGACTGAGAGCAACTTGAAAAGGACCTATGCTGTATGCAAGTGTTGTAACATCAATGTACTTCTCTTTATTGTGTTTTAATGAAAGATGTTGCATACGAACCTTTAAAGTTAAAAAAAAAGGACCTATGCAGAAAAAAAGCGCCACTTATCTTTTTCGGGTCTGACGTTAGAGTTGCGCAACATTTGTCTATCCAGATTTTTGCTCTTTTAATGACCTAACGTACAAGTGTGACAAACAACAGATTCTTGTTCTTTAATGACCTAACGTACAGTGAGCAGACGATGAAGAACGAAAGGCAGATCGTTGGTTTATATCCGAAAAAGCATTTGAGATTTTGAAGACTTGGTCGGTTTCTTTAGTTTCATTGTTTTTCCCTCTGTAAATTTTACTTGAGAAACCTTTTTTTTGTGGACATTATCATAAAAATTTTTAATGAAAACGATAACAATCACTTGTATCATACTTATCAAGACAAATATGACACAGTCATGATGCCCATAGTACTGCCAAGCTAGTAATCTACCTGTACATTATTATTGAGATAACAATTATGGTAAGAGCATTTTTATTAGTTGCATCACATCAGATGCTGCTTAGCCGATAATAATAGTAACCTCTGTGAGTTTCATAAAATTACATTGCCCACCAGGGATTTACTAGTTTTAACTTTTAAAGGAACAATTCTAAGCATGACATATAAGGTTCGTAGTTCTTGCATCAATCAAACCTGTATATTGAAATCAGTAAACTCTGCTGTCGACATTATTGAGTATGGTAAGCACAGTTGTAATTGATTTCTTTCGCATTTATCGACTTCAATTGTAATTGATTTGTATCAGTGCTGACAGTGCCCCTGTGCTTTTTCCATTTCATTTTCTTGTGGAATTTCAGTCGAAAGCATTTATTGACTTTACTTTGTGATTGATTTCCATCACAGCTGTGGTGCTCCTGTGTTTTCATGAGTCTGCTTATGTACACACAAAAAAGAAAAAAAATATATATTTTAGTTGATGAAGTAATCATTTATAGCTTTGTCAATTTGTCCTTTCATTTATTAAACTAGCGGACTGTTCCCATTTTTTTTTTTTGATAAACTTTATTGTTCCCTACTAAATATTCAACTGGCTTGAAAGAATCATCGCTTTCGAGCCTGCAAATCTCTACCATTAATAATCTCATTGAAACAAAATAAACCACCAGTCGCCGCATGCTAGATATAGACATGCCAGGAGAAGTATGATCACGTTAGAAGAATTTTTGGATTGATAATAGAAAGGAACTTCCCTTCTCTCTTCGCCCACCTCTTCCTAAACCAAATAAACTATGAAAAACATGATCCCCATAAAAGTAAAACAAAGAACCTTAATCAAAGCCTCTAATCCACCATCCTCTCCACCTCAAGCCACTGTTTCTAACCTAGACCTCATCTTTGGCCACTTCCAAATTTCCCTCATCTCCATCTACCCCCCTTCCTCTTCTTCATTTGAAACCATCATCTCCACCATCAAAACCAACCTTCCTGCCTTCCTCAATCACTTCTATCCTTTCAGCGGTCGAATCAGACCAGACCCGGTTACTAACCTCCCTTATCTCTTTTGCGACAATTCCGGTGTCGAATTTGTCATTGCGGAGAGTGAAATCCCACTTTGTAGCATTGATTTTGGAGATGTGGATCGGTCGTTACACCAAATACAAATCCCATTTGGTCTCGATCTCCCCCTTTCCCTCCAGCTAGTGTGGTTCGCCTGTGGCGGGTTTTCTGTCTCATGGAGCACCAGCCATTTACTCCTAGACGGTCATGGCCTAATCACCTTACCAACTGCTTGGTCTGATTTTTTATGGACCGGTGCATTCTTGGAGTCCCCGAGCCATGAGAGGTCTATATTTGTGCCACGGTCACCGCCGCAGTATAAGCCTTCTCTAAAGCAAGAATTCAGACTGTACAAGCCAGATGCACTAATCAATGTTCTTGGTGGGGCAAGTCTCTTGAGAAAAATATACCGTGTTGAGGCTGCCGATGTAGACAGGATCCGTGTACGTGCAAGTGGACATGTTAGGGCAACAAGGCTGGAAGCTATGTCAGCATATTTGTGGAAGCTGCTCGCAACTGCTACAGGTGAATTAGATATGACTTGTCGGCTGGCATGGCTTGTCGATGGGAGGACAAGGCTAGGTTCCAAGTATAACGATGCCATGCGAGGTTACCTAGGTAATGTCATATCCTACACTTGGAGAGAAGAGCGTGTAGATGAAATAAAGAAACAGTCGCTAGCATATGGTGCACGCTTGACGAAGGAGGCAATAGAAGACGTGGCATGTGAAGAACGGTTCGAGCAGCTCGTGGATTGGATGGAAGAACATAAGGCTGCTGGTAAATGGACTGAGACAGTAGGTGTCGGATTAGGAGCACCGACTATTGTGATCAGTTCCATGATTTCCTTTCGGGTTGAATTGGATTTTGGGTTTGGTGCCCCCGTTATGACTTTGCCCTGGCTCAGACCAAGCCGGCTCGGGTCTTGTTCATTCACCATTGTTAGGAACCCCAAAAAAGATGGGTCATTATTTGTTAGTGCAAGGCTCTGGCCAAGGCTGGCAGAGGTGATTGAGCAGGATGCTGAGAGGGTGTTTCGGCCAGTTACAGCAGAGAGTCTTGGTTTTGTGCCGGCACCTGTCAGCCGGTTGTGAGATTGGAGTTGGCATTAATTGGGAAGATTGCTCTTGGTACTTCAACCTGTTGTAAGTGTATCTGGCTCCGGCTCTAAGTAATCCTTGATTTCTTGAATTGAAATAATTTTTAGAATGGAGACATTGTATATTTTGTCCCGCAAAATTTAGTTACGTTAAATGAGAGAATACTTCTTAGAAGAATTAAATGGCAAAAACAAAACTTTGAAAGAATTACGGGGTGATTTGACATATTGGTTGAGTTCGGGTGATTATTATCTTTAATCTGTATTTTATTATTCTTCTTTTTGGTTTGTTCGATAATTGTAGGTCTTGCAGTTGCAGTAGTTACGGATTGTTTCAAACTAGTGGGTGCGTCGCGCGTTGCGCGACCTATTTTTATCACATATGACTATTGTGAACCTGTCACTTACAATAGAATAAATTTTGTTATATAAGATAAATGTGTCTGAAAAAAAAATAATATGACAAAAAAATGTTAAAAATAAAATACAAAAAATAAAGGGACCATAAATATATTCACTACAGCTACCTCATTCCTGCATGTTTCTGTTGTTACCAAACTACCTCCTTTACCCAATGTAAATTCAACGACAACCATGCAATGAGTTGATGACATACCATTATGTTCCAGGAGATCATAATTAAAATCCTGAGCAAATTTTCAAGTTGTGTATGCTCTCTATAAAACAAAGAACACTACAAATGATAAGTATAGTTACAAACTTACAAATTAACTATGATTTGTATAGACAAAAATCATATCAAAGAGGACCTTTGTATTAGCTTTTCTGAATCCCTAAAAGACTGAAAGCAATCCCTTGACAGTTACATCTATTTATACACCTCTTGAACGTTGTACAACTCTCTGTTTGATGGAAAGAAATTTAGCTAAAGAGCTCCCAAAGCAAAGCAAATCTATAAGAATGACGAATTATGTAGAGGGCAGCGTCTATTAATAGGTAACACACGACTTTCTAACTTGATTGTTATAATGGAACTATTTTCATATATTTAAGTTCTTTAAATCATCATTTTAAAGTGGCTAATATGATAGCTTTTATGGGGCACAAATCAAAGTGATTGATGACAAATTCTTTTTTTCTATCCTTGACACTCTTCGAAATATTACAGTTAGATACCGCGTGGGATAATATAAGCTAATGAGCTATTAATATTGAACCATACGGTTCATTACTTCAATTGGTTCCTCAATCATAAGCTATTAAGCATCAATCATTTAGGACAATATAAGATACCCACTATGAAAATGAAGGGTCACTTACATGAGTTATAGCAAGGCTCAGAACCTGTTGCGAGGTGACAACAGTAATCCCTCAGCTTTCATGGAGCTACAATTGACAATTAGAAAAAATCAAATAGAAGAAAATCAAAGACAAACTGAAAAATCCATGGAAGAGGAGGCAAGGGGAAAAAAAAAGAACATCAATCTTTGTTTAGCTGTACCTCTTCTAATTCTAAGCACAACCATACTATGAAAGAAATGTTTTATTGTACCTCTTCTAATTCTAAGCACAACCATACTATGAAAGAAATGTTTTATTTACAGTCATAACTCAAAAAAAATACTTGACCTAGTGTGCATCTTCCTCTAGATTTTTATAAGCCATTTTTTCCAATAAGAACCAGTCGATAGCAACCAAGAGTGCTGTTTATCATGATAACATCTAAAAAACAACAAAAATAAGCCTCAGTCTTTCTTGGGCTGCAGATTCTCAAATCATCATGCAACAAAGAAAATAACTAATGCTTACCGAAGTAAATCATCATAATAGTTATCAATTGAATATGTGACAATCCACGTATACATGCAAAAAGCTGATACATTGACATTATTTCCCCAACCCTCATACATGGCGAACATGAAAGAAAAATTGGCACAATTAATTCCAAATTTGACTAAAACAGACAGTAAAAAGGTTACAAAAAGACAGAATAACTTGTCAAGTTTGATAAAATATATCAAAGCCACATACTTATTTTCGCAATATATCAAACTCCTTACCAGCAACAAATATATACATGAACATTTTGCTAATTTACGACGTGAGGTATATCCGCATTGATAAATAATCAGCTGGAACACTCCGTATTTTTTTTGCAGACCGATAATAAACCGTTTAAGCAAGGAAGCACCTTACCAAGCATGAATTAATATTCGATCAATCAAAATGCTGAGGCTGTAACCACCAGCCAAGACACTAACTACCCAAACACATATAAATGAAAGGGAATTGGAACTGAACTGAAAAAGTTGAAATCTTAGGTGAAGTGAGCAGCTGTTGGAGCAAAGAAAGAATTAGCTTCGTAAATAATATAAAAATCACTCGTACCAGTACTCCTAGCAAAATAAATAAAAACAGTTACATGCAGATAGCAACATATTGAGACCAAGAGCAGTCTCACTTTTAAGCAATGAAGTAAGAGTTAAAAAAGTAAAATGCCAAAATGTACTTGTTGCATAGTTTGTTTTCTTTCTCTAAATCTGCCATGATGCTATATCTGTGAAAATTGAGCTAATTGAACATGTTAAGAATCATACAAATCATTACTATGTAAATAAACAAAAAAAATTTAAATGCTAAAAATGTACCTTTTTCATCTTTTGTTTTCTTTTTCTAGATCTGCCATGAAGCTATAAATGTAAAAACTGAACTAACCAATTGTGTGAGGCAAAATGCATTGAATCTATTAAGATCGCATACAGACTATCCATATAGAAATAAACAACTGAACATATGATTTATCAATATGGAGGTAAATACAAAAACGTATTTATCACTATGCTAAATTTGCAATATAAAAGACAGAGAGTGCACTGAAGTTTTGCATTAAGTCAACGCGTATTTCACACGATTCTAAATTTGCATTAATCATAATTCAAAGTCTGTCTCATAAGAATGCAACCTATGAGCCAAATAGGTTTCAATATTTTAGATTCGATAAGAATATTGTAGAAGATCCAGAAAAGAAGCATATACAAATAGAAAGGCTAAAAGAATAAAAAGCCATATAGTCGACAAATAGAAACTTACCTCTTTTGATTTTCACTTTAAAGAAGGAAATTTTTATTTCGGAATGAACTAAAGAAGAAGAACAACCTTTAGAGGTAGAAACTTCGCTATTTGTAGTTTTCTTCCTCCTTTGCAATGGAGCTCCAATCTGAAAATAGATGCACAAGAATATTTTCATTAGCACTGTTCGTTGTATGAACAATATCAGATTAGCCGATAAAAATTAAAATTCAGAGGAAAAATTAAAAAACAAATCAGAAATTAACACAACAAAGTAATTGTTAGTATCACCAAGAACTATCATCATCATTGTAAGACATGTCAGAAGGAGGCTAAGGAAAAATAAATAAATTGCAAATTCCACACTAAAAAAGAAAAAAATAGAATGGAGGACCATACCCAGCTAAAGATACAGAAGTGAAAAGGAAGTGTAACAGAAAAGAAAAGAAAAAAAAAGAAAAGGAAACCTCTGAAATACACAACACCTGCTGAAAGAGGCAGGGAATGAGAGAAGACCATCGAAAACCTGCACCAACCTCCCCAAATCCGAAGTAGCAGCGCACAAAAACCTAACACAGACACAAAAATGGAAACCAAATCAGTAAACCAAGAGGATATCGAAACACTAACTCTGAAATTGGTTTCTAATCGACATTTAATTTGAGAGAGGAGCATGAACCGCCACATACCTTAGCATCAACAAAATATGAGGAGCTCGAACTGATCCATGGACAATCGTTAACCGAGGAGCTTGAATTAATACACAACTTAGTCGACTGTTAATATGCCTTTTGAGAGAAGAGTGTACGCCGTTCTACTCCTGCTCTATGGCCAAAGAGGCCCGATCGACAAACCAAGCACACAGATCACAGCCATGGTGCATCGCTAGGCAAAAGTGGCGGCGATTATCAGAGATCAAACCATACAGACGATAAATAATGGAGAGATGGAGAGAAGTATCTACAACATAGGAAACATGACCAGAAGAGAGAGAATCATAAGAGAAAAGAGAAAGAGAAAGAGGGAGAGAGAGAGGCAGCGAGGTACAGACAGATTGGTATTGACCCTTCAGACCCCGAAAAGATGCCCCTAGAAAGATCGAAGAGGCACCAGGTAGACGGACAGATCGAATTCGATCGGACAGACTGGATTGATCTGAACAAAAATGAACGGTCAAGATTGAAAAACTGTTCCAACAACTGTTCGCGAACAATTGTTTCGGAGGCGGATTCAATTCTCCGCATTAATATATGTTTTGATATTCTTGTCCGATCTTTTTTAACGTAAGTAATTATGGATTATTAAACTATAATGGTCTTTGTATACTTTGTTATACTCCACGATGATAACAACATTAATTTTGGAATGAATAAAATGAATCTATAATATTCTTCTGTAAATTATCATGGAAAACATAAAAAATTATTTTTTGCTCACGGATGAGCACTCTCTTCTATGAATTGAGCAACTCACCGAAAAAAGTGTATTGCGGAGGAGAAAAAAAAATTTAATATCCTACTAATTCCAGACATGTTGTATACTTATATTATATGAGTAATGTTTTAATGAAAAAAAAAGCGTGCCAATTATTAAGCGGGCAAGGCCTCCTCGCACAGTGAAGGTTTTGTGCATTAATTATTTTTTCCTGAGCGTTATCTTTCCTTTTTTTTAGGGTTTATATTTAATGAGGGGTTATTTGGTCATTTAAAAAAATAATGACAAATTTGGTAATGGTATTTTCAAAATTTAATATGTTTTTGAAAAAAATAGTGGCATAAAACTAATTTAAGCAAATCTATAATGACATAAATTTAATTAGTAATTTAAGAATGGCATTTTCCTAATTAACAAAATTCATGGTGGCATAAAACTAATTATCTCTTTTATTATTGTTCTCGTGTACTTACATATGTATGTCCTTGTTGAAACCTTATTAACACAATCACGAATATTAATAACTTAACAATGATGCATTATAAATAATCAACTGAATATATAAAAATTCCATACATAAGTACCGTAAGCACAATTATTTGCTACTTCATTCTAACACTGTCTATAGGCTGAAAAATAATATATTCTGTATATTAAAGAAGCCATGTTTTTTTCACTCACTTATTTTGAAAATCAGTTCTTCGACGAACATCACTAAAAAAGGTAAAAAAAAAACCAATTCCATTCGACGAAAATCAGTTCACTCATAATGAGTGAGGAAAGGCCTAATATGATGCCAGTGGCAAAAAAAAAAAAAAAAAAACCAATTTCATTAAAACCATATTCGGCCTATAATAGGAGCAAATCCAAACTTTCAAAGCAAATCATATAGGTTAATGGCTAAACATTTTATAAGTGTCTAAAATTCAAAATCAAGACGCGAAGTGAGAAAAGAAAGCAGCGACTGGTCTGCCAAATAAATAAGAAAAGTAGCGATGCTATATATTTCTATAAAGGCTATACCTGGAAGGGAAGTCAGCTCCCCCCCCCCCCCCAAACCAAAGTTCCAAACCAATATATTTCTATACAGCTGAATGCCTTTCTTATTTGATAATAGATTGAACAGGTGCTGAACTGCTGATAGTCTCCAGTCTATATCATGCCTTGTAACATATTTCACTACAAAATTCAAGATAACGCATTAATACAGTAACAGAAGGATGGAAAATGAAGGTGACCAAGTTAGCGATAGGTTGTTGGCTCTAATCGATGAATAGCAAGATGAACTTACAAATTGACGAATCAACACATATTAGTGATACCAAATGCTGGCATTATCTGGATTGCATGCTATCCAAAACTTAAATATTCTTGCTTGAATCTTAACTGAATGTTAAACGGCCAGCAACTCGGCTACTGAAACCAATTTGACTACCATACTGACCTGCATCATAGTAAAGAAACGAAATAGATGGAGATTGGGAAAAGAAAAAATAGGATAAAAAAAGGGAGAACAAATTAATTAGAAAACAGTGGCAGGTATTGTAGATATCAAGCCATCATCAGCCACTTTTTCTTTTGTTTTTGGAGGGGGGATGATACTCAGAAATGGTGGGTATTATTTACCAAAATCATTTTTCTATCATATGAAAAAGATCATATAGAGGATGAGAGGAAAACAACTATTACCTAGCAACCGTCGTAAAGAGAATAGCTTCAATCAGCAGAAATCTATCTTAGTCCTACCTAAACAGTACAAATTGCAAGAGCTCATTATCTCAATTAATGCAGCAAAAATACAATTACAAGAATAACAGCTATATGTACTGGTAAAAACATAAAATGGAGGTTATTGGCAGATGCAAATATGCTATGTTTTGCTTATATCGACCTAATAATATGAGTGAAGCATATTTGAATTGAATATAAACTAAAGCATCACAATTTTATAAACACACTTATTAGTTCCAGAAAATGCTGAAACACAAAATAAAGACCTAATTTATTACACCCGAAAAAATTATTGTAGCAGAATAGCGGTCTCTATTTGAATTTTGACATACAGTTCCTTACTTAATTCTTACAACCAAAACAACAATTTATTCTAATAATATCAGCAGTAAATAATTAAAAAAGCCTTATAACAGAAGGGTAAATGAGTGCACCAGATTGGCCGCCTCTCTCTCAGCTTCCTGTTTGCCCCTCCCATGTAGCTGATAGATTTTCTTTAATGTTGGATCCTGCAACTTTGATTTATTAGCAATAATGCCAAAATAATGCAAAAATTAGAGATGGAAATCTGTTTGTTCACAATAAAGAAACAAATGTTAAGAACAAAATGCAACTGCTAACTAAAACTCAAACTTACCTTGGAAGATATCAGATTAGGAGCTAATCAAACTGACAGATAGGTAAGAAGAATAGCCAAAAGCGAAAATAAAAAAGCTTGGTTTGAGGCAGAAGTCAGAGAGGAGATAATATGCTCCATCTAAGCACACGGGAATGAACCTCACAAAATCCCAAATCATTGCTTGAGTTTGCATTTGCTAATCTCATTAGTCCAAAATTTTAGTAAAAAGAAAACCTGGTCAAAAGAAAGGGGAATGAACTCATAACCTCGCAAGATCCCAAAACAGTAAGCTGCAGAAGAAACAAAAGCGTGGAATCGTTCAGGAAATTACAAAGAAAAAGTTAGATCGGAAAGAATTTTCAGAAAGAAAGAGAGAGAGGAGTGAGAGAGATCAATGGCTAAGAAGGGCACTTAGCTGGAAGAGGAAGGAAGAACCCCAGGCGAAGCAGGAGAGGCACAAAGCTAGAGTTTTCTCATTCGGCGATGCGTTCTCCAGGAAGAGAAAAAAAAAAAGAAGAGGGATCGAGAAGTGTCGAGAGAGCCAGAGAGGAGGTACTAAGCCCCCACAGTTCGCCGTACACATTGGAATGAGGAGAAATACAGAAGAGGAATGGGTATTGCACGGAGAAAAGATGTGCCGGATCCAATGAGAACGCATCGCGGCAAAAGGGCAAGGCGAAGAAAAAGACGCAGAACAACACCGCACACAAACTGCAACATAAGATCGGATGAAACACAGCCAGGTCTGCGGTAGCCCACGCGGAGAAAGAAGACCAAACCAACCCAAAACAGCAGAAGGAACCGATGGCTGAGATGAAGCGCAACAGAAGGAAGGGACGACTGGGATTGAAGATTAATTCTACAGTACTCACCAGTTTGAAATTGAGGTATTTATGATTTGTGTGACTCAATAAAAATCCTTTTTTTTCTGACTTTTCTGCTCCTGGGATAGAAGAGAGTCACAACACGACTCCTGTAGTCTCCGTACTCCGTTGTCCTTCCTTCCCTTCTAGACGGCAAATAAGTAACGACAACCATAGCTAAAATAAAAATAATAATAATAAAATAAAGTTAGATCTGGAGTTATCATGTTGATTTATCTACTACTCTACTGAGAAGATCTGACCACTCAGATATTGCCATCTTAGAATCAATTTTAACAACTGAAAAATAAATATTGCAGTGGAGTAGGTGCCATCACCCTCAAGAGTCGAGATTGAGTGACCGATAGTAACTGAAAAGGCCGAAATTATTTAATATAAAAATTCAGACACCAAAAAATTTAATACAAAGAATTATTATTTTTTTTTTTAATAAGAAGAAAGTTCCAACGCGTTTATAAACCGCGCCTCCCTCTCTCCTCTCGAACGCGTTTTATAAACGCGTTACAGGCCCTAAAACGCGTTTATAAAACGCGCTAGAAGCCTGAACTTTCGGAATAGTTAAAACGCAATTAACGCGTTTATAAAACGCGCTAGAAAGCTTTTTACTCGTTTATAAAACGCGCTAGAAGCCTGATCATTCCAACTTCTATCACTTCGATCAAACTTTAGTCATTTCAATCGAACTTTAGTCATTTCTGTCTATAATTTTGTGAATTTATAAACGCGTTATTTGAAGTTATATAAGACTATACATTCTCGCAGAATTTAAATCGTCAACAACAGATTATCTCTTACAATTTAAAAACCTATCAATCAAATCCAAAAATGTCTACAATTACAATATATGTCAACCAATGTCCAACTTTTGGTGCTTCCTACTTCCACATCGGTTGTAGTATGCATACCACATTTGCTGAAATTCGAAATGAATTATACAGCAGGCTACAGATTTTAGAAACCCAGTACACTTTGAATATCCATGGTCGTTACAATGAAATTGTAAATGGGAGATATGAATCACTATTTCTTCCTGTAAATTCTGAAGATCAATGGCGCCTTTTTTACCACGAGACATTCGAGACGAGAGGGTTACCGATTATTGAGTTGCATGTTGATTTCATCCCCGTATATGGCACGGGACCAGATCTAAACCTAACACCCCTTGACGAGCCCGGTAGCAGTGAGCCAAACACTTCCTTAAACCTTATGTGTGGCCAGCAATCCACCCCTTACCAATACACTGGCGAACAGTCCGTTCCTACGCAAGACAATAACACATCAGGAGATGAAGTCGAGGTTGCCGATGGTGATGAAGATGAGGGTCCGGCGACTTACTCCGACCTTCCTACCGGAGAAGAATATACCGATGTGGATGACTTCTCCGAGAGAGAAATGCCTTTTTATTCAAACTGCGACCAGCCATACGTTTCAGGAAGGACGGACTTGCACCATCCTGTAAGTGAATTGTGTGATATTTCCATGTTTGAGTATGCTGGTATGCCGGAGCGTAGTTTAGGGCCACAAGGCGAACTTGCTGTTGGTAAACGATTCGGTTCCAAAAAACAATTAATTCTAGCTGTCTGTGATGTTTCATGCAAAACAAATCGAGAAGTTCGAACGGAAACTAGCAATAAACAAAAAATTGTAATGGTTTGCATGCAAAAACCGAATTGTAAGTGGCGATTGTATGGTAGACGTGGTATAAATGTGCCAACTGGATGAACAAGCGAACACAAGAAGCACTTCAAAGGTTGAGTTTAGGAGAAAGATGGCCGGAAGGAGTAAAGAATAAATTGATCAAGCATGATGGAAAATCACGTAAGTACTTAAAGAAAAAGAATTTAATTCATTCATTCATTTTAATCCATTTTGAACTAACTTCATCTTTTTGTTTCAATCTCAGAGGAGTTTATGAGCACATTCGTGTTAAGATTGGACCTTGGAGAATTTCGCGTGAAAGTTCGCGAGGAGTACCGTGATGGTGTAGGCTACGATTATTCCCATTACACAGTTCAAATTCCACCCGACATGGAGCAAACCGATGTGCAATTGCCCTTCACTCGAACCACATGTGAGTGCCAAAAACCACAATTGACAGGTATCCCTTGCGCACATGTCATTGCTGTTTGCAGGGAGACAAATTACAATGTAGATCAATTCGTGGATGGTCACTATAGCATGCAAAACCAGCACATGATTTGGTCAGCAGGTCGGTTTCATTGTTACAAAGATGAGGAAGAGTGGCCAGTTTATACAGGTCCGATAATTGTCCCCGACAAGAGTTTGGTCAATCGAGGAAGGCGCAAAATCATTCGTGCAGAGATGTGGATGGATAGGATGGAAGGAAGGAAAGGTGGAGGTTCCACAAGAAAAAACAAAAAGAAAAATCAAGGAGAAGCTTCAACCAGTCAACCGCGACTAGAAGCACCTCAACCCCCATATCCGATGGACGCATTGCAATCCGGTCGATACACCAGTAGACCACCAACAAGGGCCAACAGTCCAAGAAGGGCAGCGAGTACTGAACGTACGGTTCGGACTCGTCAAACACCCATTCAACCAGGACGAATGTCATTGCATGTTGATCCACGAAGCAACAATAATAGGGAGGACCAAGGATCTGTACAACCACAGAGAAATTCTATAAGCATTGATCCACGGGTAAGAGATGTCGCATCTGGAAATATGAGAAGTGAGTCGGCTAGATTTCCAACACATCAAGGCAATACATCAGGGGAGAGAGGAAGAAAAGGATTGTTTGGGGGGAAATTTGGCAATATACTGTCTTTCGGTAGGAAAAAAAAATAAAATAATTGAAGATTAAGGGTTGTCGTAATTTTATATATTGTAATGGAATGTATTGTAAGAGAATATACTATTATTTTATGAATTTCGAAATTATATATTATAATTTTTATGCATTCTAATTTTAGTTTTAATTTAGTATTATTTTATGTATTATTATTTTATGCATTCTAATTCGATCTGTCAAGAAGAGCATTGACAGACATGCATTCTTGTTATCTACAAAATCCTAAAAGGCTTTCAGAAGCAGTTAATTAACTCGTATAATGGGACCCTCAGCATTCAATTAACTATTTAGCGTTGGGAAGCAGTTAATTAGCGTTGAGAAGCAGTTAATTAGCTCGTTTTATAAAACGCGCTAAAAGGTTTTGTACCCTTTTATAAAACGCGCTAAAAGACTTTGTACCCTTTTATGAAACGCGTTAAAAGGCTTTACCCTATTATAAAACGCGTTCAAAGGCTTTACCCTATTATAAAACGCGTTCAAAGGCTTTACCCTTTTATAAAACGCGCTAAAAGGCTTTTTACTCTTTTATAAAACGCGCTAAAAGGCTTTACCCTTTTATAAAACGCGTTAAAAGACTTTGTACCCTTTTATAAAACGCGTTAAAAGGCTTTATCTTTTTATAAAACGCCCAATTCTCGCATCTCTCATTCTCACCTCTGAATATCATTCTCATCTCTCATTCTCACCTCTCTCATTCTCACCTCTCAATGTTAATAAGTGCAAAATTGTAATAAGAGACTTTCCGGTGGAATCTGTTATTATGTACGAAGGTCGGCCCAGATGGACAGCTCGCTAACTTCATCATCATCTGAGGTAGACCAACACTCTGCTGCCTACGATCATGGGTAATGGGCGGTAGAGTTCTGCCGACCCAATTAGGGAAGAACTCGACGACTGTCGAAGGCTCTCGCAGAATTGGGCAACTGTCCAAGAGTCTCCGCAAATCGTTGTTTTCATATTAATGAGAATTATTGTAATGAAAATTGTTATTAATTTAAAATCGTTGTTTTCATATTAATGAGAATTATTGTAATGAAAATTGTTATTAATTTAAAATCGTTGTTTTCATATTAATGAGAATTATTGTAATGAAAATTGTTATTAATTTAAATCGTTGTTTTCATATTAATGATAGTTATTGTAATGAATTTTTTTTTAATTTTTATATTAATTAGTTGTAAATATTACATATGAAGTTCATATTTTAATTCATACAATAACATAAATTCTAGATATGAAGTTCATATTACAAATTAAATTTCATAGAAAATAAAATAGATAAATTCCATTATTCTAGCACAATTAAACTCTAATTTTTCTCCACTTCCTTAACCTCTTTATTCTTCTCCTCCTCCTTATTCTCACTAGAACTCTCATCTATTTTAACCCCCATACTAAAATCAGGGCTCCTGCCACATCCTGGAGGGAAACGACGTACAGCCGAGACGACCCTTCTCTTCAGAGGGCCGTAAAATGGGGTCCTTTTTGCTCCCACATTAGATGTTCCCTCTCCCACCTTGGATGTTTCCTCCCCCATCTTATTATTGTTTTGAGCCTTCTCCATTTCTCAAATTTTTGATTTTACGTGTCTTTTGTTTGTGATTTTGTGATACGAAATAGGAGAACGAATTGAGATATATATAGGCAATTATTTAGCCGTTTATAAAACGCGCTAGAATAGGGGTCTAAAACGGTGCTCAAACAAAGTATCACGCTGCTCAAAAAGTGGACTCCACCTTTTAGCGCGTTTATAAAACGCGTTGGAATCCTTGGAACGCGTTTTATAAACGCGCTAAAAGGTGGAGTCAGGTAACGCAGTTAAACAGACTGACAGCCTGCGAAAGTATTGAATTCCATTAACTTAGCCCTTCGTACGCGTTTATAAAACGCGCTCAAACCTTATTACGCGTTTTATAAACGCGTACGAAGGGTTGAGTCTATAAATAGTCCTCCTTCTCCGCAAATTCACGTCGAAAATTCAGAAATCAAAAACCAAAACTTTAGAGAAGTTACGCAGAGAAAAGAAACCGAGAAAACATAATGTCAACTAAACCACGTCATGTTTGTACCGGTGTGCTTCTACAAGGAGATGGAGGAATAAGTAAACGAGATATTCTTCGGCACGTCTACTTGCACTATCCTTCCGACAAATTTTACGTGAAGGTCTTTCAACGCGACGTTTTTGTAGTGAGAGGGCCGAAATATTGGACGGATGCAGTTAAGAGGGATGGAGGATATCATGTCCGACGTGGAGATGGAATCGTTTGGTTGCGTTTGCAACAGGCATGTCCTCCTGGGTTTGAAAATCACCCGTTAAATGGAAATGACATATATCATTTGGACTGATTATTAGGTTTTCTATAATTAGATGTTTTTATTATTGTGTGTTCTATAATTAGGTTTTCTATAATTATATGTTTTTATTATTGTGTGTTCTATTATTATCTGTTTTCTTTTATGTTTTAGTATATGTATTAATTCGTGTAGTATATGTGTTGTAAGTTTTATTATCTAATTTATTTTAGTTTTTATTTTATCTATTTTCATTTTTATTGTGAAATTCGAAATATTAATATTAATAGACTTAATATTTATTTAAATTATATTAGACATTACAACTCAATGAACATTGTAACAAAAAACACAATACAAATTAAAAATTACAATTTATTAAAATTTTGAACCACACAATACACAACAAAAAAAATTACAAAATGCATAATATTAAAATTTTGAACCACATAAAAAAAAATTGTAGAGGATCCATTGCTAAGGGTGGGAAGAGAAAACATCACCGCAACTTATAGAAAAGAGTCGGGCGACTGATTGTCATATTGACCCCCTCTTTTTCTGAGACTTGGATGAGGATGACTCCATGTATGCAGATTCTCATCCAAGGATGCCGGCTGCGGTGTTATGGCTCGTAGACCCAGCCCAACAAACCGTCCTCTACACGTAATAACAGATTCCACAGGAAAGTTTTTATTTTAAAGTTGGTGGAATATTAATAGCCATAAGGATTGTGTGCGACTCTGTATCAGTGAATAAGTGTGCCGCATACAACCCTTATGGCTATTAGTTTCGCACCAACTAATATTATTTTGCATTCCACCATCTGACTCTTCTTTTCCTCTCATTTTTTTCTTTTTTTCAGATCTTTTCTCTTTTTTTTTTTTATTTTGGACGACAGAAGGATGGGTATTTATATGGAAATTAGATCTCTCGAACGCGTTTTATAAACGCGTAAGAACTCTTCTTACGCGTTTTATAAACGCGTAAAAGCAGAAAATAACGCGCAAACTCAGAAACTTTCGCCGCAATTACTGCAGCTTTTAGCGCGTTTTATAAACGCGTTTTAAGGCTTGTAACGCGTTTATAAAACGCGTTCGAGAGGAGAGAGAGAGGCGCGCTTTATAAACGCGTTGGAACTTTCTTCTTATTAAAAAAAAAATAAATAATTCTTTGTATTAAAATTTTTTGTGTCTGAATTTTTATATTAAATAATTTCGGCTGAAAAGGACTCGTAGAGAAACAGGCGCCTCTTGGCTCTTATTCGTACTGACGTAGGAATTAAACAACTTTTGTCCATCCAGATAAGTGCTCCATAAATTTGCACACTTTCTTTAAAAAAATAAAATAAAATAAAAAGATAATTGCACCGTCTACGTGGACGAATAGAAATAGGAATTACAGGTTTCTGATACCATTTTGTGCAAAGGCTCGTTCTAATTACCCAACGTGCAATTGTAACAAGCAACATATAATAATTATTTGGATTTGTCTGAGACTTCTGGGTTACAATGCAAACACTGAGCAGACAATGAAGGACGATAGACAGAGTTTTGTTTTATATCCGAAAATGCATTTGAGATTTTAAAGACTAGATCGCTTTCTATAGGTTTCATTGTTTTTTTCTTCTGTAAACTTTACTTGAGATACCTTTATTTGTCGACATTATCATAAAAAAAAAATTAATGAAAACGATAAAAATCATATGCATCATAGTTCAAGGCAAAAATGAAATTCTGTCTTGATGCCGAACTGCCAAGCTACCTGTACATTATTATTGAGATAAAAATTATGCTAAGAGCATTTTATTAGTTGCATCACATGCTGCCCAGCTGATAATAATAATAACCTTAGTGAGTTTCGTAAAATTACATTTCCCTGCAGGGATTTACTAGTTCCTTATAGACACAATCCAAGCATGATATATGAGGTTCATACGTAGTTCTTGCGTTAAAGCAAACCTGTACATAGAATCAGTGGTACTCTTCTGTCGACATTACTGATTCCACAATAAACTTCCTTAGTTGATGAGAATGCACCTTATTGGGCAACCTTCAGCACCACGCAGTCTGAGAGGCAAGCAGTGCAAGGAGTATATTCCAGGTTTGACATTTTCTAGTTTCAGGCCTTCAACCAGTATAATTTCCTATAACAAAGAAAAACATACCAATAAGGTGCTTGATAACCTTTAACCACTAGTAATCAGTTAAGTCATAAAAGGAAACATATAAAAAATGGCAACAGTTGCAGATCTGATGTGTACAGATAATTTGAAGAAGATAATCCAACAAAAAAAACATTCAAGTCTATAACAATAGCAGGACCAGTCATGTACAAGACTCCTACTTGACTTGTTTTATAAAAGAAAGAAAAAAAGAGGTTCAGAGGTTCTTTGGCAGTATGTTTCTGTTTTCTTCGGATTTTGCTGCAATATGGTCGAACTATTTCTCCAAAGTAGACTTTCAATCGGAATTTGCCATGCAAATGTAAAAATTATAAACAAAAGTTGAACAAAAGAGGTTCAGAGGGTATTCTACTTCCATAAAAGAGTCCTAATCAATAGTAAGATAAGTCAACACAGGACCTGGTGCTTGATAACCTTTAACCACTAGTAATAAGTGTTAATTGAAAAGTCAATGAACATAGATATAATCATATAATGATCTGTCACCCATCATTTTGAAACAACTTCAAAATTAGGATGACTAGTTATCAACTAGCAAAGCAAGAGATTGCAATAATTGTTCTTTGAAAAACTTTAACTTCTCTTTTGTAAGAATAACTCCAGTTATAATCTCATAGCCTCCAAACCTAACAATATGATGGATGCATGTATAACCGTACTGGCACTAGTTTTCCCTTTTTTATTCTAAAATTCTATAACAATGAACAGTCTTTTGTCAAATAATTGTTTTTAATATTTTTGTAAACTTCACTTTCTGAAAAACCTATTCTATACCCTAGTAATGAATAGATAACACTAAAACAAAATTATAAAACCAGTTATGAAGGTCATGTACCCGGCCTTCAAGAAATACTAGATGAGAAGGGATGAGATCATCAAATGCTGCAACTGACAAGTAATCAATTCCTGCAAATTATTACAGTGTTGATATACTACGCAACAAAAAAAAAAGTATATGAAAGGTGTATCCAACTAGAAAAGCAGTTGTGACAATTACTTATGGATTGAATTTACACTTCTAAAGTTAAAGAAGTAACAGCAGCATGGAGGGAAGTGTTTCAGTCAGGGCTTGCAAGGGTATATGAATGAAGGTATGAAGGAGACGATTACTGGTAATCCAAAGTGTCTACCTATTTCAAGTCCAGGTTCTTATATTCACTGGAATAGAGCATGGTCCCACAAGCTCTTGGTAATGAATGGTGAGTTCTCCAGAGAAAATATAGAAGCTCATTCGACATGGTCTTCGCAAGTGATTTTAGTTGAATTAGATCATAAAAAAGACCCTCCTAGGACTTAGGCTATTTACTACTATTTTCTAAATAATAAATGAAAAAAAAAATTTTGCCAGAAGATAGTTGCAACTGACCGACAAGCTTAATATCAGTATTATCAACAAGCCACTGAGCACCATCTCTCATGAAGCCAACATAGCTCGTATCAAATTTTTTCTTCCACATTAGTTTCCTATTATTTTGTGAAAAGGTAATCTCTACTTCAGACTGCAATTGTAAGTCTGAATTTTGCTACTAGACATGTCAATTTGTGTATTCACATATCCATATTTGGTACATGTACATACTTTCTCATGAGCTTTAATTTATATATATATTGGGTATGAGAATTAGATTAGGAAGCATATAAACAAAGCACAACAGCATACTTATCAGTGTTTAGTGTTCTGAAGAGGACCTGACGAACACCTCGAGGAATATTCAGCCCTCTCATTACTTCAGCTGAGATAAATGAACGCACCAGAAGGGTATTAGGAAAGATCTTTGTCAACTGGGTAAGAAAAGAAGAAACAGCAATAACAAAGCACCTGTAATGTTACTATGTCTTGGAAGTTGGAACATCAACTAGCAATGCCGGACCTGCCAAAAGTCACCCACCCAAATTAATTCCCTTAACAACAATAATTGGAGAGTTAAAAACACTGATAGAGGGCACTAAGCATATACCATTAAGCACAGCGAGGTCGAGTGTATCGACGTCGAAGCCGGCCTCGAAATAGTGCTGGAAGACATGGCCGGGGGCATCGACATGCGTCCCGGAGTGCGCCCCGAGCTTCATCTCGGAACCATTGGCTTGGGATCCGTTGGCCATGGACTGGGCCAGCCAGAGGAACTGCCCAACGCCCTCGGTGGATTCCCAGGAGGGCATGTCAGAGCGGTAGAAGTGGGTGATGTCGATGATTCTGCCTCCGTCGAACTCCTCCCTTCGCAGTGGGGCTGGGAGTGGACCGGATGAGGCGACGGAGGCAGAGCAAGAGGGTTGATCGTCGTAGGCGGGGTGGGCCCCGGTGGCGGTTATAGAAGGGAGGTGGAAGAGACTGTGCAGCGAGGAGAGAACGAGAAATAATTGGAGTCGCGCCATGGGCGGATGCTGTGGATGACCAGTCACTGACTGAATGAGAGCGAGCGAGCGAGGGAGCAGGTATGTATTGCTTTTACTCGCTTTAGATCATGGATTCATGGTCAAACATTATACACACAGAAAATTCTATTCCTACCATAGAAAATCCGAATGCCACAGAAGATTTCGAGCACTGTCCAAATCACAGTGCCACATCTTTACTACTTATAAAAGCACCAGTCCAAAGGTCTATCTAAAATTTGAACCCAAAGGAGCAAACAATTGTTTACCCAATACAATATGGACCGTCTATTTTTACGATTTGATCAGATTAGTGGTGTAGATTTACTCTCAAGATAAAAGAGTTAAACCTTTGGCTTAGACCTGTTAACATTCACTGAGCGGAGCTGTCGCTTAAATTAGCGCTGCACTAGCGCATGTTCGATCCTCCGTTCCCTTTCTATTTTTCTTTTCATTTTTGCATTAAAATCTGCAGCCGTAACAACTCCTCTCCCCCACAAATCGTGGCCAAAATGGAAAGACCAAACCCTAAGTTACCGCCTCTTCTTCGATATTTCACAGAAATTGGATCCGCCGCTCCCGTCAGATCAACTCATTTCTCTCTCGCGAAACTCATGGCCTTCTCTCTCCTGGCGAGTTTTGGCCGCCACTCCTCTTTCCCCTCTCCAATCCAACCATGGCCATGTGAGGTGTGACTACCACTACGCGCCTCCTCGCACCTCCAACACTTCCTCCTAAACTCGATTGCCTCTACACTTTTCTGCGCAAACGAGCACTCATATACCTATCTATCTCCGTACTTCACAAGATCCGATCCTATCTCCACTACTGTTTGTCGCCTCTCCATACTCGACCAAGCGGCAGCACCACCACTTCATGTCACCTCCGATTGCCGAAGACACCTCTCTCAGTTCAATTGACCTGGCATGAAGTGTATTGTACTTTTTTTCCCTAATTTCAATCTTTTCATTTTCTTCGTTTGATTCTAGGTTCTCTTTGTTTCTACTGGCTTATTTACATATTTCATCTTCATATGCTTTGCGTAATGCTTCATCTTAACGCATTTCTGTTGTTCATGACTTTCAGGTTTTTGTCTCGATCAACAACTGCAGCAAGGAGGTGCTAGCAATTTCATCTTATGGGTCTCTTCTTCGGGTTATCTCTTTCACTTTTTCACTGTTATTTGCTCCCTTGAACTGTTAGGTTTAATTTCATAAGGGATTTTATCATGCAATATTTGATTTCCTTTTTCTTTACCCCTGCTATTTTCTGTTCTCTCTTTTTGTTCTTTTTAGTCCGAATTTGCTCTCTCACAGAATGAGAAATGATGCAAGTTTTTTTTTTCTTGCTACTTTGTATTGATCTACACCAGACCGTGGATGTGCCTATCTCAAATTGATAAGCTTTAGGCATAAATTTTTGTCTAAATCGATTGGCTCTGGATCTAGATCCATCCTCTCAGTGAGCTGCTCTTTCAATTCTATTAATGAGGCTTGTGATCTTTTTCACCGTTTTTTTTTTCATCAGTACTTTAATACTATTCATCCCTTTTCATTCATTCAACTTCTCAACACCTCTTTCTTTATTATGAAGCAATGCACCCTGGTCTAATCCAATAAGCCTAGGTATAGTTTTTCAGGTAATATTAGAGCGCTCTATCTTCCATCTTGTTACATGCTCTCAGCATTCTCAAGTAATATTAGAGCATGATTTCTACAGTTATCGCCACTAATGTCTTTCTCTCTTGATTTGCTTCTCTCGGTACTATTCATTAGTATTTACCCCTTTTCTTGATTTCTTTGATTTAGGACACGTTAGTCTTGAAAGTGTTTCATCCTGCTTCCTTCCACAGAAACACACCTCCTAGCCATGAATTTGGACTTCCATCAAATTTAGGGTACTGCTAATTTCAATTTAACATACCTTGCACTGGTAAATACAATTTTTCATTAAGGGCATGTTAGTTGATGAAGTACAGATTACTGGATAATACAATTTAAGAGGTTACAATAGATGTGTTTAGGCCATTTTCTCCATCCCCAGATATAGTTATTTGGGTATAAATTTATTCCGAAGTCTGATCTAAATGCTGGATAGTTATCCATTTTCTTGGTTAAAGGTACAAGTTTTAAATTTTTAAGGATTTTCTTTTCCTTTCAGGGGTAGAAAAGATTCTCCTGGTTAATTTACTGTGATGATTGGGAGAATCACTCCATATTTAGCTATAGTGAACCCAATTTAGCTACAAGTTTCATCTTATTTTATAGTTGTCTATCTCCTTTGTACGGTGGTACATTATATTGGCTGTTGCTTGATTTACAGGTACATTGTTATGTTGTTTCTTAATTTTCTTGTGCTATATTAGTACTGGTACAATAGTACATTATATTTAGTTATTGGATCCTGCTGATCTAGAACGAACTTGGTCAGCTATGTGATGGCCCGCTATACTTTTATCTGTTTATTCACATTTGTTGATATGTTAACATCGTTAAAGTTAATCTTTAGAAAATATTAGTGGTTCAGGCTCAAATTTCAGAAACTTAGTGGGTAATTCTAACCAGTCCATGTGCTTGTATAGTTTTGATGCATTAGGAGTGGGTGAGTTAGTGACTGACACTTTACCTTTTCTTTGTTAATTGCAGTACACTGGTCTCATTGATGGAAAAGAAGTGCAAGTTTCATTCTTTTTATTTCTTTGGAAGCTACCTCTTTTGGGGATTTAGTTCGTTTACAATATTTACTGTTTGAGAAGCAATTTTTTAATTATAAAAGGAAGGAAAATGGCGACTTTGATGAGTTCTTCACCATTGCGATAGGGGCTTGAGTTCTCTAACAATCCTCGGAAGAAGAGTAATCAGGTGCTTTGCGATCTTTACCAGAGATAATTGTTAGAGTTATGTCCTAGAAGTCAATAATTTAATGACTTAATTATTAGTTTATGTTTTGGATGAGATTTTATCATCTGTTCCTAGGTTTATTATTGACAGATCATTCAGGTTGAGGATCTGAATTGTAGATCTCTGTTGATCATTCTTTAGAATGACAATAATAAATCTAAACGGTCCATAATCTTGATAATTAACAAGGAACATTAATTATCATATAAGATTAGTATGCAAGTTAAGTGATGATTAAGTTCTACTAATCATAGGTAAAGAGTTACCAACTTAATTGCATATATGTATGTTATGGAACATAGCACAGGACTTGACCCATCGAAATAAACATATGGATTGTGTTATGTGTCATTGTTTATTTCGTTATGATTTTGGTTCTAAGTTTGAGATGTTTATCTTTTCCACATGAGGATAGGTTCAATAAATACTGTCTACCGCTGATTCCCGATAAGGGCTGCTATACGGACTTTATTTATGTTCTCTTGAATTGTGCGGGGAAAAGCTAATCATCAAGAAAACCGTATGTCCCTCATTAATTCACTTAGTGAGTGACGATATCTGTTTGGGCCCCTTGATGGAGATAGATTGTTTGCATGCAACTTTATACAATTATCTCTAGATCAAGAAACGTATAATCTGCAAGAATGACACATTCCTATCTTGGATTATACGATGATATCGTGTGACATAAGAATCAAAATAGGGAAATACATTTATTCTCTTATGCAGGATTTAAATACTGTAGCAGTACACTATTTATGCGAATTGGGAATCATAACGTGTTGCTAGATACCGCTTATGATTATTGGAATTAAATAACGATTTAATTCCATGTCCAACTTAGCATAAATCCTCAAAGGGTCACACAAATAGGACTTTAACCATACAGTGTATTAATTGATTTGTTTGCATTGGAGAATGCAAAAATATGATGAGTTGATTAATTAATTATATACCGTTGCAAACCGTTATAATTAATTACATCAAAAGGATCATATAGAAATTAATTTAATACATATGCTTATCCCAAAGTAATTATCATTGAGTTGATAATTAATTATGCTCAACAATATTTAATATAATTGTAGGAATTATATTGAATAAATAGGCTTAATTTAATTAGCCGTTGTGAGCCGAAATAATAATCAATTGGATAGGCCCATTATATAATTGATATAATAGGCTTAAGAGAAAATAATTAAAATATGGAAAAGGCCCATTTAGGCCTTTATTTTGGCCGGCCTTAGGTGATGGCAAAATGGTAAATAGTGAGGTAAGAAGGTTGGACTTGATCTCTATATAAGGACCACTAGTTGGTGCCTTCCAACCCTAGTTCTCTCTCCTCCTCTTGCCTCCTTCTCTAGCCGCCACCTTCAAGAGAGAAAATTAGTTTTCTCTATTCCATTTTATGCTCTCTTCCATTGATTATTAATAGGTCTCATGTGTTGAGAATAGCTATTCCTAAAATTAGTTCGAGAATAGTAAAGGGATGAGCATTCCTCTAGTTCCTACTAGCATAGGACCTATGAGAATGGTTAGTTTCCTTGGTGGACTCGAGGCGCGCGATTAGGAGGCGAAGGAGAGCACCCCATCGATTCCCATGCCGTAGGATCGAGCCCCGCGAATACGATTTCGCGGGAGGTACAATTTCCACCTATCTCTTTGTGTTAACTTGGCTTTTGTGCACGATTCGTTGTGTGTGTTGTTTCGATGGCTTAATTAACTTGTAATTAGCATAAAAATCGAAAATTACACACTTCCTAACAGTGGTATCAGAGCACATGGTCGTACTTAAACTATTTTGACACTTAATTAAGAGAAATTAGCTAATTAACGGATTAGTAGAGATGATGCGTTTGTTTGCTGTCTGGAAATGGTATTTTCTGTGTTGTTTCGCGTTTTTCGATGTGATATGTTCTCTGGAAGATCTTTCCATCTACATGAAAGTTGTAGATCTTTGGATTGTGATTCTTTTGGCGTTGGATTCACATTTTTCTGAATTAGTATAGATTTATTGTGAATAAAACGGCGACAGTGCGCAGAACCAGTTTCTGCTCGCACTGTCCTGTTTGAATGGCTTGAAAGATTTATATTTTGAATATAAGTACCAGTGTTCTATGGCTAGAAATAAAGAGGACTTGAAACTATTTCTGAGCATGTGTCAATTGTTGCATGACTCAGATTAATTTGTGGGTTTTCAAGTATGAAAAGGAAGATCTTGTCAGATCCAGTTTGTTGAGCAAATCGATTGTTCTAATAAACTGAACCAACTGAGAACTCCTTTAAAAATTCTGTTTAAATGGAGTTGTTCTATTTTGAGTTAGAATTCCAGAAAAATGAATTTCATAATTTTTCGTGGAAGTTTGGACCTTCAACTAGGTTAAAACTTTTCGATCGACAGTCTGTTCCAGTACAGAATTTGTTGATTGTTTAGCATGTAACTTAATATTATTGAACTGAACTTGGTTGTTTTCTTTTCATGAATGGATAGCCTGTAGTCTAAACAAGTTTTTCTATGTATATTGTATATATAAAAACTGGATAGAAGGTGGTCTAACAGACCAAATGGTTGAGAGGATAAGCTGAAAATCTCATAACGGTGTTTCGTGCACTTGTAAGAGATTTGTCTTTTTTGATTCTCCCAGATGGTTTAAGATCTCTTCTTGAAATTTTTACTGGTAGTCACAACTATGATAAGGAGCTTAAGTAATTTATTTGAGAATTTTTGGAGACCGAAAACTGTTGTTTTTGTTGGATTCCATTAGTTACGTTTTTTGGTAAATTACTGTTTTTCTAAGTATTCAAACTCTTTGAAATTAATTAGAAAACTCCTTGTTTGATCTCCTTTCAGTTATGGGATGTTGAAAGAACTTTCTAAATGAATTTAAACAAGTTTGGTTGTTTAAAATTGAGAATTTGTACACGGAATTTACTTATAGCAAACGATACGCAAAGATGCTTGAAAATCGTTAATTGGAAACAAAGTGCTTGTATGTGCTAACTTTGTTTTGTAGGTGGATAGTGGGTTTAGTATGGCTCAAGACTCAATGCCTTGTGGTTGTAAATTGAATGCATGTGTGAATGTTTGTAATGCGGCCTTTGGTGCCATTAATTAATTAATTTGTTGATTAATTTTTGATGTAACTTGTGAGGCTTGCATGCCCCTAAGGATAGGAAGGGAATAGAATGTTTTCACATGTATTTTGCACCTTTATTTTATATAGGATTTAGATCCTTATAGAATTTAGTGGGAGGGCAAGGATTAGATTAGTTTTGCTCCATGGACGATGTGACGAAACTAATGCAAGCGGGAGCCGTACAAAACCACAACTATGAGATGCTTATATGTGATTGCTATGAATTGTCATAGGCTAGGTATGGGTGTATGCTTACATGACCACCAAACAAGTGTCACTTAATTGGTTGTCCCAAACAAAACATGATTAAGTTAAATCGCCCTCCTTCTCTCTATCCCCTTCTAACGTGTATGATCGTTCATTGATGCATTCTCGCCGACGCGGGACATCGTGTTCCATCATCCGTGTCGGGGTGTAAATCGGATTTACTAGGAGCAAATAGAGAAATGTTACTTAACGATGTTTTCTAATCGGATTGGACATCGGGGCAAAGTTTGTGGATGTACATGTGATATTTCACAAACCAAGAATCATATGGAATGATTGGTTGGAGAACCTACTCTATCTAGTTGTTTTTAGTGTCACGCCGACGCTAGCACCATCTCAACGAAAATAGGGATCTTGGAAAACCTACTACATTAGGGACATTAAATAATTGTAGTGGGAGTTTTATTTGTTATAAATAAAACAATTGCATAAACTAAATGACCGTAAATTGATTTTGTTATAGATGTTTAAATTGTTAATTTTGTTGCGATCAATCTTTGAAAATTAACAAACTCGTTTCTAAAAGTATTCACTTAAAGAAGTAATACCGATTCCTAAGACACGATCTTAGTGAAGAGAAATTTGAGTATGTCAATTCCCAAAACTTTCCTCAAACTACCCGAACGTAGCAACGTGATGATTGATTGACTTTTGGCGAAAAGTTATTCAATAAAGCATATGCTTAATATCCTCATTTGAAATTTCTAGACCTTTGAATTAGCGAATTCATATGGACTAAAATTAACTCGTACGTTCTCATCCGCTTACTCAAGAAAGTGTTCTTGGAGAAAGTAGATATTAACTCCATCATTTATGATTGAGTATAAAGAATATGAGTTGACCAAGAGATTATTCTTTTAAAAGAAGTTATATGAATGTGTCATTAGCTCACAAATCAAAAGATTGAAGTAGCTAATTGATGACTAGAGATATTAATCTCCGATATCAAGGATTGTTGATATTGTCATACGATCTCTTTGGAATCATGAAGGATATAATGTTACCTTTTTCGCACGCTTGTTAATGCAAAAAGGTGATTGATTAAGTATTCAAGAAATACTTCACCAATGTATGAGTTGAAATTTCGAGACTCTTATTGATGACCATGTGTCACATGAGATGTTTCATTTGTCGTTTATGGGAGGCATTTGAATGGTTGTCCGAAATACCATGATTGTGACGATTAGAAATATTCTAATCCTAAAGTGTATTTGTCGTTCAAATTATCTCACTATCTTTAATTCACACTAGTAACTTGATACTAGTTCATATGCTCGCATTTAAAGAAATGTGTTAGCAATGAAGAATAAGAAAATGTTCGAGAGATGCAAAGTTAACTCCGTATAGGAAATGACTCATTCATTTAAGTCATTACCATTGAATACGTAGAGTTATATTTATTAAGAGTTTGTTTAGGAATTGAAGGTTGCATACCTTAATTCTAAAAACCTCTCAAAAATATCTCCATTTCATATTCCATGATGGATGATTATGTTTAGTAAAAGACAAGATCTTTTATTATGGATTTGTTTATATGATTTCATGCATCTTGACTGAATTTGCTTGAAATAGATAAACAATTTTTGAATGACAAATAGAATGTGTAAGACTTGACATAAAGCATTTGACTTTCATGTTATATATACCGCTTAGTCACATAAGTAAACGAGAATCGCATTACGAGAGTCTACGTAACGTAGAGCTCGTAATTCAATTCGATTCCAATCGATTGATATGCGAATCATGTTTGTTAAATGACAAAAGCACCTTGAACCTATGAAGGTTTAAGGACAAGTGAATTAATTAGGACTTATACATATCGATGTATAAAGACCTATAAGTACTTGTGCAATGAAAGGTTGTTGATACTTTACTACTTAACCAACGATCATTGTAGATATTAACATATCTATTTGATAAGGTATAAGTATGAACCTTTTGACTAGTTCAAAGGAGTTCAAGTGTGAAGTTAAAAAGACCGTTCAAGGAAAAAGAAAAGTCTTACAATTAATCATGGTAAGTAGTTAAGTCATATGATTTGAAATATTATCTAAAGAGTATGAAAGTAGTTTCATAACTCGCTCCATGAGGAATAATATGTCCAAGAATGGAGGTATCGAACAATATTTTGTATAGTTCGATCGGTAATAAATCAAATGGACTTATTCGACTCGTATTAGAGAATTATGTTTGAGGACAATATTGTTTACACTGAATGATGTTCCATCGAAGTCTATTGAAGAAGATATCTTATGAGATTTTGATCTCTAAGTATAATGCTTCTTAAGATTTGGTGTTGATAAGCTTATTTCAAGATTGTTGATAAGCTTGTACCCAAATAAGACACTTAATATTTGTAGGATGCTTTATATTAAAAGGCACTACTTCCACGAATATGATAAGAACAAAGTAGTTGTTGCTAATCATAATGTAGTCTTGATGAATTGAAACTCTCAAGAAGAAGTAGTGGGAGTAAAGTGAGCATTAAAGGAGTTTATGCGTCACTACAAGAAGTACTCTTATGGGAAACTTGTCACTCCATACATGGTGCTTAGTGGGAGTTGAGTGGAACTTTATTCACAAGTTGTTTTGAAAAGAAGTTTAATAGTACACTCCTTCTAATGAGGACTCAACCATCTCACGAGTTGATGATGTTTGAGAAACTCATGGAATATATGAGGAGTCAAGAACTCGTTCAACAAATCGTTGTGGAAGTAGTTCTTGAACCTCAAGTACCAATCCTACAAAAGATCAACGAGAATTGATATGCCTAAGCCGTTTGATGCATTGGCTTCACGACATTCTCAAACTTAGCATATGAGAATCCGTTGATAAACAAGGAAACGATGGAATGATCCGATTCCACATATATGGTTTGAATTCATATGATCTTTAAATAAAATCCATGTATAACAACAAGGTATAGACCTTGGTTGATGTTCATGAAGGAGCAATCCATCGAGCACGTTTAGATCTTCAAAAGGAAAGATCGACATGGATAACAAATCGACTATGTACAAAGCGCGGCTTCTCGCTTGTAGCTATGTCTAAGTCGATGACTAGTTGACTACGTACAAAGCACAACCTCTTGCTTGTGGCTATGTAAAAGTCAATAAAGATCATTCTGGCAATAGTTGTATTTCATATATGTCGATATATGGAAAAACACATAAA
The DNA here is from genome assembly GCA_028095005.1 of Rhynchospora pubera. NCBI lineage: Eukaryota > Viridiplantae > Streptophyta > Magnoliopsida > Poales > Cyperaceae > Rhynchospora > Rhynchospora pubera. Next base: position 197,074,145 of record CM051463.1, on the reverse strand, counting down.
ACCGCCTTCTTCGTATGAATGAAGGAAGATGTTGTGCATTTGACACAAATCGAGGTTTATGTATTGCTAAAAACATACGCATGCTTCGAGGATCCATTAATGGATTAAAGCAAGTGTTGTGGAGATTGGAATAAAAGTTTTGACAATGAAGTCAAGGAGTTGAACTTCGTCAAAAAGTATCTTGTATATACAAGATATTCAGTGGAAGCATAATTGTATTACTTGTATTGTTCAAGATAACAATTCATTAAATTGGGAATAACATTAAGAAAATGAGTATTGTCAAGATCTCTTTGGAGAATGCTTTCTCAAATGAGAACTTGGGCGAAATCACCTAATCCTAGGAAACAAAATCTATAAAGATAGATTATGATGGATGTTAGGTTTGAGCAAATGTGCATATATTGACGAAGTGTTCTAGAAACACGAAAGTTACACTCCAAGAAAGGATGTCTTACTATACGTCACATGGCATGACTTGAGTATTTAACTCGGTTTATTGTAACTCAATTCGAGAAAGTGCATGAAATAGTTCAAGCATTCTTTCATTATGAGTTTCATTGTGTACGCCATATTTATGCATATGCCCCAATGTGTAGTATCCAAAGGATATGACAAACAGTTGTCAAATGGATACAAGAGAGACACATTAGGACGATAGTCAAGGATATCCTCGAGTACCTTATGAGAAAGAGTGATATAATGTTTCATCTCTTAAGATGAAAGAGAGCTCGTGTAAGTTAATTACACTAATGCTAGTTTTTTGAAAGATTGATATAATCACAGTTGAAATACATATTTTGCTAAAAGGTGGTGTTGTAAGTTTAGAAGGTGTTCTAAATGGAATATTACAACCGTTTCCGTCACCAAAGCAAAATACATAGCAACTTGTGAAGCAATAAAAGAAGTTTATTTCGGATCGATTTCTTAGTTGAGTTATTATGGTTCTAAGCATCTCGAACTATAACTTACTCCTAAAGAACCCAATGTTACATTGGAGATTCAAATATGATCTATAACGATATCACTTGATATCATATGATGGTGATCAAGAATATATATAGGAGAATATATATATATATGGTCAAACAATTTTTGGATAGGTTCGCGAACACAGCGAACACTCTAGCACGACCTCTACCTTGAGCAGTATACGAGATGCAGTTATGCATCCATACGTGGTGGACGTGTGAGTAACTAGCTATAAGCGTATTATTTATTTTGAGGTCCGAGACATGTATATATGTAGATATATGACATTGTCCTCAATTCTTCGTTGGCTAGAAGTCACTACTGATTGACTCTAGGCCAAGTGGGAGATTGTTAGAGTTATGTCCTAGAAGTCAATAATTTAATGACTTAATTATTAGTTTATGTTTTGGATGAGATTTTATCATCTGTTCCTAGGTTTATTATTGACAGATCATTCAGGTTGAGGATCTGAATTGTAGATCTCTGTTGATCATTCTTTAGAATGACAATAATAAATCTAAACGGTCCATAATCTTGATAATTAACAAGGAACATTAATTATCATATAAGATTAGTATGCAAGTTAAGTGATGATTAAGTTCTACTAATCATAGGTAAAGAGTTACCAACTTAATTGCATATATGTATGTTATGGAACATAGCACAGGACTTGACCCATCGAAATAAACATATGGATTGTGTTATGTGTCATTGTTTATTTCGTTATGATTTTGGTTCTAAGTTTGAGATGTTTATCTTTTCCACATGAGGATAGGTTCAATAAATACTGTCTACCGCTGATTCCCGATAAGGGCTACTATACGGACTTTATTTATGTTCTCTTGAATTGTGCGGGGAAAAGCTAATCATCAAGAAAACCGTATGTCCCTCATTAATTCACTTAGTGAGTGACGATATCTGTTTGGGCCCCTTGATGGAGATAGATTGTTTGCATGCAACTTTATACAATTATCTCTAGATCAAGAAACGTATAATCTGCAAGAATGACACATTCCTATCTTGGATTATACGATGATATCGTGTGACATAAGAATCAAAATAGGGAAATACATTTATTCTCTTATGCAGGATTTAAATACTGTAGCAGTACACTATTTATGCGAATTGGGAATCATAACGTGTTGCTAGATACCGCTTATGATTATTGGAATTAAATAACGATTTAATTCCATGTCCAACTTAGCATAAATCCTCAAAGGGTCACACAAATAGGACTTTAACCATACAGTGTATTAATTGATTTGTTTGCATTGGAGAATGCAAAAATATGATGAGTTGATTAATTAATTATATACCGTTGCAAACCGTTATAATTAATTACATCAAAAGGATCATATAGAAATTAATTTAATACATATGCTTATCCCAAAGTAATTATCATTGAGTTGATAATTAATTATGCTCAACAATATTTAATATAATTGTAGGAATTATATTGAATAAATAGGCTTAATTTAATTAGCCGTTGTGAGCCGAAATAATAATCAATTGGATAGGCCCATTATATAATTGATATAATAGGCTTAAGAGAAAATAATTAAAATATGGAAAAGGCCCATTTAGGCCTTTATTTTGGCCGGCCTTAGGTGATGGCAAAATGGTAAATAGTGAGGTAAGAAGGTTGGACTTGATCTCTATATATGGACCACTAGTTGGTGCCTTCCAACCCTAGTTCTCTCTCCTCCTCTTGCCTCCTTCTCTAGCCGCCACCTTCAAGAGAGAAAATTAGTTTTCTCTATTCCATTTTATGCTCTCTTCCATTGATTATTAATAGGTCTCATGTGTTGAGAATAGCTATTCCTAAAATTAGTTCGAGAATAGTAAAGGGATGAGCATTCCTCTAGTTCCTACTAGCATAGGACCTATGAGAATGGTTAGTTTCCTTGGTGGACACGAGGCGCGCGATTAGGAGGCGAAGGAGAGCACCCCATCGATTCCCATGCCGTAGGATCGAGCCCCGCGAATACGATTTCGCGGGAGGTACAATTTCCACCTATCTCTTTGTGTTAACTTGGCTTTTGTGCACGATTCGTTGTGTGTGTTGTTTCGATGGCTTAATTAACTTGTAATTAGCATAAAAATAAAAAATTACACACTTCCTAACAATAATTACTAGAAGACGCTGAGTCTGAGACCTGGTGCAATCGAGGAGGAGGTCAAGAAAGCTTTTCGAAAGCTCACTTTAAAGGTCAGTTTATGTTCAGTTTAAATTGTCTATTTTCAATTTTGCATTTGCATTAGTTCTATTTGGTGTTTTTGAAATTATAAAATAGGAGCTGTTCTTTGATTTATGAAAAATATGGTTCATTAGCAAAATTTTCCAAACTTTTCTATTACATCACACTTCCACAAGATGTTTCAGCTTTTGCTTAGCATTATATAAAAATATTTTTTCCCTAATAATTGTCTTTTTTCCTTGACAGTATCATTTAGAGGTATATCGAGAAAATCAATGCACTGTTCAATTCCAGCAGTTAAATCAAGCATATGAGGTAATTTATTGATAACAATGAATATAATTTGTTTGAAATAATTTTTTGAAAGAATTAGGAGAATTAATAAGAGCTGTATGTAGTTATTAATAACAGGTAGATATAAGGAACAAAGAAAGATTAAACTGATATCCAATTGTACGAAATTGCTGATGATATTAAGAGAATTGAGTAGATCAGAGCGATAAGAGGAAGAAGTATACGTATGCTCATGAGGAGGAAGAATATGATACATACACTACTGAAGAGTCGTCAGACAAATGGATGGGTTCCTAAGCTGCCAACTTTTTTTCTGGTGGCAGATCCGAATCCGTATATTTTTAGTAGGACAAAATTAGAGCTGTAAAGATGAGAAGCATAAAAGAGTAGCTCTGGTTTTATTATAAAGAGATCCTCTTCTCTTTCTTAGTAATGAAAAATTTACATACAATTTGGTTTAAATTAACCTGTAAAATGAATTGTGTACATAAGTGAAATTTGGTTTAAATTTACATACAATTTGGTCACGTTGTCAATATGGAGATGGCACGAATCATGGAAAGATTTGATGCTAGATAGAAATTTGATTTGAATTTAATTCTAAATAGTAAGATTTGCATGAGAGCTTAGGACACAATTTAACTATAGATTCAAAAGATCGATCAAATATTGACAATTTTCCATTTTATAAATGTCTGCTATGGTATGTATTGATCGAATTTATTTGAAGATAGTAATGGAAATACTGACCAATCATAATAAATGTGCATTCATAAAAAAATGTTGATTCTGTCGGGATAAAATTAATGGATGACCATGAATTTAGTGTGATTAGAAATAGAAAGATTGAAATACTATAATAAAAATTATCGAATCTGGTAGATTGTTTAGTTAAATATATTAAAGGAAACATATAAATGATAAGATCGTGATATTTGTCATCGAGATTGAGAAAATAATAATAATAATAATAACAATAACAATAACAACAACAACAAGAATTGAAGAATTTTTGTCATGTTGGTATGTTCATTTCCTTTAGCTGGTCTTTACTTTTATTTTTTAAACCAAATAAAAAATAACTTCAGTTGGTATGTTCATTTTATTTTTTTAATCAAAATAACAAAGTAACTTCAGTCCATCTTTTGTCATGTTGTATTATGTTTTTATTTTTTGAGATGGGAAGATATACTTTTATATGTAATTTTTTTTTTATTGAGAAACATATTTATTTTCATGAATTTCTTTTTAGTTGTTCACATGTTTACTTTTATTTATTCTATTTGTTCAGATAAGTGATTACTGCTCTTACCTCCAGCTGTCGAATGTTGATCTTAATTATTTAAAATATACAACATATTTATGTTAAAATATTATTTTCACATATTAAATTCCGCCCACACATTGGGTGGGCGTTGCTGCTAGTAACTACATAAGCATAAGAATAACTCTTTTGTTAGCCAACAAACTAACCTAACGATAATTGGTTGTATAACTATACTGGCACTGGCTGGAGTGGCTCTCGCCACGGGCGAAGCTAGGTATGCTTTGGTGGGTCATGGGCCATCTGAAAATTTTTTTTATATAATATTACACGTGTTTGTAATTAAAAAAAATCACAAAAAATTAGAGATTCATCTCAAAAATTTGAAGGATTCAGCTGAACATATCGTGTCTGATTTAAATTGCATAATGATGCTTACAAAATTGCATAAAAATCCAGGTATTTGTTCTCGACTAATATCGCCTTCTTCCTTCCTCCCCAATGAGTCTTATTAAACCAAAACTTAGAATAGAATGAAATAATTGGATCAATAATTATTTATAGCATATATATACTAGTACGAATCTCGCGCATTGGGTGATTTGTCTATAAAAAATACATAGAAGATCAAAAATACAATTCAGATATTTTTATAAAAACTACCACTAAAAATCCTAAATATTGTTCCTGTTAAAAAATTCCAAGCGTCACAAAAGATCAGAAATATTGTGGTTTAAATAGTGGTCAAACTCCTCCGTATGCCTTCCATCTTTACATATCTATAATATACAAAAATTAGTGTTCGATGAGATTTATAATGAACCTATTATGCAAAATTATGAAAAAAATAAAAATTTATAGAAAATTGGTGTATTTTTTTATTGTCTTGGATTTTGAATTATTATTTTATATATTAAATATATTATTTTAGATTTTTATTGTTATTATAATATATATATTTTTTTATGAATTTTTTAAGTAACATAAATAAGAAATATTTATTTAAAATTTATTATTATACTATGTTACATCATACATATATTTTCAAAAATGTAACATATATTAAAAAAAAAAATTTAGCCTCTCGCCACCTAACCTTAAAAAGAAAAAAAAAACACTGTAGCACTGGTTTTCCGGGATCCCTTCTTTTTATTCTAAAATTTCTTTTATCGATGAATATTCTATCGAATAATCATTCTGCAGTATTTTTGCAAACTTCAATTTGTGAGAAACCTATTCTGTACCCTAATAATAAAACAAAAATTATAAAACCAGTTACGAAGATGATGTGCCTGTAAGTACTTTAACGGGATAATACAAAATAAAATTTCAAAGCCATAAAAAAAATACCTCCGATCATTGTTAGTACTCGAAATGCTGATTGCATCATGTATCAGAAAGACTGCTAATCTAATTATCTGATTAGCCTCCCATATTAATGACATATTTTTAGAATTTCGGACTAGACCATTTTTTTTTTCTCTTTTTATACTTTTCTCTTTTAGCCTTAATGAGAGATAGAAATACTGGGGCCGTTTGGATCAAGTGGAAATTTGAAAAATTGTCTATTTTTAGGCATAAAGTATTGGGAAGTGTGTAATTTTGTGAAGAGTTTGGATTGTTTATAATAAATTTATGTCTAGGAATAGAAAATTCTCCAAATTTCCACTTGATCCCCCACTAGTACTACTTTTCATCAAAATAGTAATATTTAAAGGGTTGTGGATCACTTAAAAAATGTAGATATCAGATGCAAATCAAAAGCTAAGATTAAATACTTTTTTGGTGTGTTTGGATTGTTGGAAGAAAGAAGAAGAAGAAGGAAGAAGAAGAAAAAAAATTATAAACAATCCAAACTCTTCACAAAGTTACACACTTCCCAATACTTCTTTCCACTTCTTCCCTTCTTCCCACACCTATCCAAACGCACCCTTTGTTCAGATTCATTGTATCGGTTCAACTAGTCCAGTTGAAATCATCCCAAGAGCAGCCTGAAACTATCGTCTATTCCAAACCGTCAGTTGAATCCAATCAGTCCATTTAAATATTGATTTCTAGACAAATTTTTGTATTCTCCACTTGAGCTCAGTATCCAACAATTATACAATAATGCTCTCTTTTTATCTTTACGTGAAATGAAAAAAAATATAATACATTCATGATAATAAGTCATCTTGTCATTACTAGTCATTACTAGTGCAGTAGTGCCTAAGACAACCATCAAATAGGAATATTGCTTTCCATGTATTACAATTACAATGCACTTTGTAACATCCAATCCAACCCTTTATTTTATTTATTTATATTTTTTTAAGAGAGAGGGAGGCAAATCAACCATTTATTCGATCAACAAAAATACTTTACGAATAAACCAGATGTTTATTCGTGGTCTATTTTTATAATAAAATTCTCAACTATGGCTCCGTTTGGATGAGGTGTAACAGATTATAAAAACTATAAATTAAATTAATCGTACGATTGTGTAATCAATTTTTCATAAAAGTATACATTTTTTTTCTCATGTTGATTGTGTGCATATAGAATATGGAAACCGTGTGGGAAGAAGGGAAGAAGGGAAGAAGAAAAGAAATTTATTATAATGAATTTTTTCCAATACTTCTTCCCTTCTTCCCACACGGTTTCCATATTCTATATGCACACAATCAACATGAGAAAAAAATGTATACTTTTATGAAGAATTGATTATACAATCGTACGATTAATTTAATTCATAGTTTTTATAATCTGCTACATGATCTGCAATATATATTCAAAAGTTCGGTTGAAATAAAGTTGAAAATTATGTGAAAGTTGGAAGAATTAGAAACCAGGGTCCAGGAGTTTATATCGTGACATTGGATGGGTTCTCCGCAAAACGCTACAAACTCAACTGAATCAAGGTATCATTTTCCAGGCGCTTAGAGACAGAATATCGTATTAATTTCATTTTAGATGTGTAAAAGTTAGATGTTATTGCTCTTGGTTATTTTCACGAATGATACGCACGTTTAAAATTTTATATTTTTAGAATTCAAAGTAATAATCAATATATATAAAATCAACCTAGTAAGTTGTGATAGAATTAATATTATATAGATTTAATTTGAACCAAAATGAAATTTTCATTAGGTGGTTTCTCAAGTGGCGGAGCTCCTCAGCGAACCTTTGTTTTTGTGCTTGATTATTATATTTCTTTATCAATCATTGTCAATGCGAATTTTTTTGTAACTGATCCTTATCCATCAGTAGAGAAAAAAAACACAATAGTTCTTTATCTCGAGGCAGCGACTTTTCTCTATGAATTATAAATTTAGTTTCTAATGAAGATCTCTAGAAGTTCAGAACGCCGATCCTCTGCAGTCGTAAAAAGACTGTTCTAAGTAGTCATTTTTTTTTTTTAATATTTAAAAAGTTTAAAATTCAAATGGAGAATCTAAATAGTTGATCTTGTTAAATTTTTACCGGCGATGCGTTTTCATATAAATTTTATAAAATTTGAATTTGATTTGATACTAGATCAAGTGGGTAATAAATGAACGAATCTGGTTAGATTAATTCTAATACGTTCATAATTTAGTCACTTAATCAAGTATCAAATCAACCTTAAATTTTATAAAACTTATATGAAAATACATCACCAGTAAAATTTAACAAGATCAACGATTTTGATTCTTCATTTGAATTTTAAAATTTTAAAATATAAAAAAAAAACCGCTCGGAGCAGTTCTTTTTTTAGCCGTAGAGGATTCGGGTTTGTTCATCAATTTCCAACATCAATAGCAACTTGCTAGTTGCTACTTTTTTAAAAAAAAAAGAAAGAAAGATTTTACCAAAGCATAGATTTTGGCTTGTTGAATGTACACTCTTTATGACTTTATTGGCGTCCCATCTTGATAACAGATAAGCTCGGATAATAAATAAACAAGAAAAGGCATTGCTTATTATAGTCTCAACCTGTGCCAGAGAACTATTGTTCAAATACAGGAACGAAGACGACGAGTACAAAGGTCTCTCGCTTGACCACTTCTTCATACGACGTCTCTACCAACTTCTCTGATCCAGACATGATTCCCATAAAAATCACAGAAAGAACCTTAATCAAAGCCTCAAATCCGCCAATCTCCACACCAAAGGTACTCATCTCTAACTTAGACCTCATCATTGGCCACTTCCAGGGTACTATCATCTCCATCTACCCCGCTCCCTCTTCTCCTTTCCAGACCATAGTCTCCACCATTCAATCCAAACTTCCTTTCTTCCTCAACTACTTGTACCCTTACACCGGCCGTATTATTGCCGACCCGGTCTCTAACCTCTCTTCCCTCATATGCAACAATCATGGTGCTGAATTTGTCGTTGGAGAAACTGAAACACCTCTTTCTAGCAATGACTTTGGAGATATGGATCAGTCTTTGAGCCTTATTCATCTCCCCTTTGCCCTTGACCTACCATTGTCCCTTCAGTTGGTGAGGTTTGGCTGTGGTGGGTTTTCCCTCTCATGGGGCATGAGTCATTTACTTCAAGACGGGCACGGCATAGCCACTATAGTGACAGCTTGGTCAAATTTCGTACGCACGGGTACACTATCGGAGATCCCGAACCATGATCGGTCAATTTTCGTGCCACGGTTACCGTTGCGGTATAACCCTTTGCTTGATCAAGAATTCACACTATACAAGCCAAGTGAACTAATAAATGTTCTCGGTACTGCAAGTCTCTTGAGAAAAATATATCGGGTTGAGGCTATTGATATAGACCGGATCCGTGCAGAGGCAAGTGGACCTATTAGGGCAACCCGGCTTGAAGCAGTATCAGCATATGTTTGGAAACTACTTGCAACTGCTGTAGGTGCATTGGATACAACTTGTCGCCTGGCATGGATTATTGATGGGAGAAAAAGACTAGGTCCCAAGTACAAAGAAGCAATTAAATGCTACCTCGGTAATGTTATAACCTACACTTCGAGGGAAGCGCGTGTAGATGAAATTAAGAAACAATCACTTATGTACGGAGCGGCTTTGATGAGGGAAGCAATAGAAGAGGTATCATGCGAAGAACGCTTCGAGCAGTTGGTTGATTGGATGGAGGAGCATAAGAATGCTGGTAAATGGACCGAAACAGTAGGGGTCGGATTAGGTTCTCCAACAATTGTGATATCATTTATGCCATTTCGGCTTAAACAGGATTTTGGGTTCGGTGACCCGGTATTGACATTGCCCTGGATGAGGCCTGGAAGGCTTGGGTCGTGTTCTTTGAACATTATTAGGAGCCACGGAAATGATGGGTCATTGCTTGTTACTGCAAGATTGTGGCCGAGTTTGGCAGAGGTGATGAGGCAGGATGCCGAAAAGGTATTTAAGCCGGTGACAGCAGAGAGCCTCGGTTTCTTACCTGCTACTACCAGCCGATTGTGAATGCGAGACAGACATCATCATCATCATAATATAACTCCCAATGCTTTTCAAAAATAAATGAAAGAAACTTTATGCAGGTTGTCATGTGGAATCTATTTTTACTTGTCAATTAATCTTTTTGTAAAACAATACTTCTCCTCGTTCTATCACATTTGATGAGGAGATCATCAGTGTAAACAGTAATGAACAAAAAAAGGCAATTAATCAATTTAATTAATCGTTATGAGACCGATGATATACTTTGTATCCAAAACAGAAATACAATCTCCCTTGTAACAGCCAAACTTCCCTTTCCACTCTCCAGAGCACGGAGACACCAGCATAATTTTTAAACTGCAACTAAGGTTATACATATACTAATTGCGACACTCAATCACTGATTTACTGAGTTAATGTTAGTTGGAAATGATTGTGAAGTCACGAAGTTGCAGGAAAGATCGTAATGGACCGCTACACTATTGGGCGTAAGCATTTCTGGTCCATTATCAAATAATTACAACTACAATTGCATTTTGCATTCGACTGCAACATTATGGTTATATATTTATTGATTATAAATAACAATGGACTCATAAAATTTATGTCTTTTGTACTTCTTTACTTTATACAAAGCAAAATAAAAGAAGCGAAATTCTATCGTGAAATTCAATTTCGAACCGGACTTTAATCACAATCATTCATCAGCGCCAATGAATTATTATTTTTTTTAGAAATGTGCGGTTGAGATTAAAATCCGATTTAAAAATTGGTTTTCACTGCAGAATTTCTCATAAAAAAAATTAAAAACTATGTAAAACAAAATCATATTAAATACATCAGTTTTAAAGGTTTTGAGTCCCATCCTTTACAAGTTGATACAATGATTCTTTCTTAAAATCAAATTTATGAACCACTTTTAATGATTTAAGGAAGCTCATAATCCCCCTCTTTGAAGCTTAGAAGATAAGAAAAATATATGCATCGTTACTTCGTTAGTTAGTCGGAATAGTTAATTATCAAATTTAAAATAATTTGATATTTTTTAAAAATTATCAAATTATTGCTGTTTTTAAAAATCGTCTAATAATAATCAGTTCAACTTGTACCAGATAATATATATACACTAAAATATCGTATCAAATAACATTAAAAGTTATGTATTATAAAGATACAACATTAGAAAAATTATAAGAATTAAATTTAAAGAAATTAGAAATAAATTAAATAATATTAGAAATTAAAAATTTTAATAAGAATTAAATGAAGTCAGACTGTACAATTGATTTCCTTCCCAGCCAATTGTACTTCTCTCCTTTGTAAGGTATCTTCCAAAGATTCTCCATCTCGCTGCCACTACCTCCCCACACCTCACAGAGAAGTCGAAGAAAGAGTCATCACTCTCTCTCTCTCTCTCTCTCCGTGCAATGGCTTTCTCCAGCCACTTGCTCTCCTCTCAAACCTTCTTCAAAGCACACAACCTAGGCCTTCCATTGAGGCAGCGCCAATCGGTTCTTCCTCCTCTCCCTCTGACCTCCGCCACACCTTCCCTTAAGAAGCTGAGCTCTCGACAATGGCGAGATGTTGGGTTTATTGCACGAGTGGAAGAGAAGGCCAAGACCTCCTCTCCTTTCTCGCCTGACCCTGACCCTGGCACCGAACCTCCTGATTATGAGGTTCACTTTTTCATACTCTATCAGACAGGAGCATTACTGAAATTATAATCTATTAAAGGTTTTAAAACTGTTTTCAATGGTGGACTACTGTGTTCGGTTGAAGTCCTATTCTGGTACTATTTGCACGTGCTACCTGGTGTACTGGTTTGACTTGTTTGTTCCTTTTTTATCCTTAATTGATTAACCTCATGTTTGAATTTGAACCAAACCCTGAACATTAGGTTCCAGAAATAGATCTTCAAAAGAATCACGCTGATAATACTGGTATTATATATTAATGGTCTGTTATGACGCTGGTCAGCTTTTGGTCTTGTATGGTTTTTAGGTACTAGGCAGTGTCACTGGTTGTTGTTTGATTTGTATCAATTTATAACTTGGTTTAATTGAAGGGTAAACAGTGAAATTAATTGATGACCTGATTCCTAACTGAGTGAATTACATTTTGTCCAAGCCCAAAATAAACTGAAACCAAGAGTTCAGCCAAGGCCAGCTAATACTTAGCAATCCAAGTTTGCGTGCTCTGGTTTTGTAGAGGTTTTTTTAATATGTTCCTACACAATAGAAAAGTGAACTTAACTTACTTTTTGCTCGAATTAACACTGTTATGTTCTTTGGTTCCCTTGTGGTTGCCATCTGTAACAGTTATTGGATGAATCGGGAAACTGTGACCCCTTGTGCTCTGTAGATGATGTCAGTTCCCAGTACTTTGAAGCAAATTATCAACCCAAGACTGATCTCTTCAAGGCTCTGGTTGTATTTGGGCTAGCCTTTGCTGGAACTGCTGCTATAAATCATTCCTGGGTTGCTGCTAATCAGGTCACATGTTGCTATTACTCCTAAAATAGTTAATTATAAGGATTCAGGTTTCTCAGCAATATAATAATCTACACTTACATTCTGTTTAATTCAACTTTCTTTTGTTTTTTGTGGGTGCAGAATGTGGCCATGGTGCTGGTATTCGTTCTTGGTTATGCTGGTATTATTTTTGAGGAGTCTCTTGCATTCAACAAAAGTGGTGTCGGTTTATTGATGGCTGTTTGTCTGTGGGTTATCAGAAGCATTGGGGTGAGCCTCTTAGTTTTAAATTATTAGATTTTTTACATAATATAATGACTGGTATAGCGGCTTAGAGATATTGTTTATGTTGCAGGCACCATGACTGCTACAAACGCTTGCACCATGACAAGACCGACGACAATGCGCAGAAGTACAAATTGGCCAAAAAGAATGCAAAGAAAGCTGTGAGCGAAGCAAGAGGTCGGGCTTATGAGGATCTATACCAGAAGCTGAGTACGAAGGAGGGTGAGAAGGACGTGTATAAGATAGCCAAGCTTCGAGATAGGAAGACGAGAGACTTAAACCAAGTGAAGTGCATCAAGGACGAGACTGATAGGCTTTTAGTGAGGGACGACGAGATCAATAATAGGTGGAGGGATTACTTCAACAAGTTATTCAATGGAGAGGATGACGACTTAGGAATTGTGTTGAACGACTCCTTTGATGACTCCAATAGACGTTTTGTTAGGAGAATTCAAGAGTCCGAGGTGAAAGAAGCCTTAAAACGAATGAAAGTAGGTAAGGCTCTAGGACCTGATAACATACCAATCGAAGTATGGAGGTGCCTCGGAGATGTGGCTGTAGTTTGGTTAACCAAACTATTCAATAGCATTTTCCGATCAAATAGGATGCCAGATGCGTGGAGGAGAAGCACTCTAGTACCAATCTTCAAGAATAAAGGGGATGCTCAAAGCTGTACAAACTATAGAGGAATTAAGCTTATGAGTCATACAATGAAGCTTTGGGAGAGAGTGATAGAACATCGTTTGAGACGGATGACAAACGTTTCGAAAAACCAATTTGGTTTTATGCCTGGGAGGTCAACCATGGAGGCCATCTTCCTAATAAGGCAATTGATGGAGAGATATCGGGAGCGAAAGAAGGATCTACATATGGTTTTCATTGATTTGGAGAAAGCATACGACAAAGTGCCAAGGAAAGTTATGTGGTGGGCACTAGAAAAGAAGAAAGTCCCCACAAAGTATGTTACCCTCATCCAAGACATGTATGATGGTGCCGTTACTTGCATCAGGACATGTGATAGTGTAACTAGTGACTTTCCTATTAAAATAGGACTACATCAGGGATCAGCTTTGAGCCCGTATATTTTTGCCTTAGTGATGGATGAGATCACGAAGGATATACAGGGAGAGATTCCTTGGTGTATGCTCTTTGCGGACGATGTGGTGTTAGTCGATGAGAGTAGGACGGAGGTCGATAGGAAATTGGAATTGTGGAGACGAACTCTAGAGTCCAAAGGGTTTAGGCTTAGTAGAACTAAGACGGAGTATATGGGGTGCGAGTTTAGTGGGATACGACCAGTGGACGGAGATGTCTGTCTAGACGGGCAGGTAGTACCTACGAAAGATACTTTTCGATATTTAGGGTCGATGCTGCAGAGCGATGGCGAGATAGATGAAGATGTTAGTCACAGGATAAGAGCGGGGTGGGTGAAATGGCGACAAGCATCAGGCGTCCTATGCGATAAGAAAGTCCCGCAGAAGCTAAAAGGCAAGTTCTACAGGACAGCGATTAGACCTGCGATGTTGTATGGCGCAGAATGTTGGGCTACTAAAAGACGACATGTCCAGAAGATGAGTGTAGCTGAGATGCGTATGTTGAGGTGGATCTGCGGTCACACGAGGAAAGATCGGATTAGAAATGATGACATACGAGATATGGTTGGGGTCGCACCAATAGAGGAGAAGTTGATCCAACATCGTTTGAGATGGTTTGGACATATCCAACGCAGACCTCCAGAGGCACCGGTACGTATCGGAATTCTTAATCATTTCGAGAACACCCGGAGGGGGAGAGGGAGACCAAGATTGACATGGGAAGAAGCGGTGAAAAGAGACCTTAAAGAATGGAACGTCTCCAAGGAGTTGGCGATCGATAGGAGCGCTTGGAAGTTAGCAATTCATGTACCGGAGCCATGACGTAGGAACTTAGGGGTAGGAGCGATGTCATAGGTTTGTAGGTCCCTCTATCAGGTCACGGTCGAGGTCTAGGTTTCTACTATTACTATTATTATTAGAGGTATTATTATTAGTATGGCTAGTCTTACTATTAGTATTTTTTATTTTTTATTTTTTTTTTTTTTTTTATTTTTATTTTATTTTTTTATTTTTATTTTTTTATTTATTATTTTTTTTTTTTTTTTTTTTTTTTTTTTTTTTTTTTTTTTTTTTTTTTCGATGTGTTCTCTTATTGGGTTTCTTTCTAGCCTACCCCAACTTGTTTGGGACAAAAGGCTTAGTTGTTGTTGTTGTTGTTGTTGTTGTTGCAGGCACCATCAACAGAGATAGCAGTAACTGAGTTGACAAGGGCAAATGCTGAAGTGAGTGAAATTGTGTACTTCTTGCTTGGTGCCATGACTATTGTGGAGATTGTAGATGCACATCAGGGTTTCAAGCTGGTCACTGACAACATAACCACTCGAAATCCTAGAACCCTCCTTTGGGTGGTAAGCTTTATTTGATGAATTTAGCTGGTAATTGTTCCAGACTGACTATTTGATTGCCCCGCCTGAAAAGTACAAGGCAAAAGCTGTTGGGTTAATTGGGTCTGGCCCTGTTTTAGCGAAATTATAATTTTTCAGAACGAGAAAAAGCTTCCTGAATACCCCCTATACTTTTAACAACAACACTTTTGTACTAGAGAAACCGATAATATATATCTAAATCAGGCAGTTTAGTGAACGATGACCATTGCATCACCTCAATCAGACTTTTGTCTTGACCCAAGGGTTCAATGCATCAGACTTTGACCCTGACTAATCCAATCATTGGTTAACTTTCGTTCACTTTTCAGAAATTCTCATATATAGAAATCTATCGAGTAATCTTCAATTTTGTTGACTTTTTTTTTAGATTGGATTTGTCACTTTCTTCTTGAGCTCAGTACTTGACAATCTGACATCAACTATTGTCATGGTCTCTTTGTTAAGGAAGTTGGTGCCTCCATCTGAGTATAGAAAGTATGTTATTTTGTATGATTGTTTATCTCTTTTGTTTTGGTTCATTGCAAGTTACTTGTGATATTGTACCAGTCTTTAAAATGCCATAAGCATTCTTTAAACTTGTAACGAAGCCAAATGAATTATATAACTGCAAATAACTGTTGTGGTTCCAGGCCCAATATCAGCTTATTTAACTAAGCAGCCAATGGCTGGTTGGTTTCCTCGTACTTGAGTGTGTGTTTCCAACCATGGGGCTGGTGGCTTTTAATGTCCAAGTTAACAACTACAACCAACTTAGAGATTTTATCGCATGGCCATATGATATAGGCGTTAGCAAAAGGAAACCAACAGAATTAGATAATTTCTAATTATTTCCATATTATTTATTTCCAAGTTTTAATATGTTGAA
Source organism: Rhynchospora pubera (assembly GCA_028095005.1). NCBI lineage: Eukaryota > Viridiplantae > Streptophyta > Magnoliopsida > Poales > Cyperaceae > Rhynchospora > Rhynchospora pubera. Next base: position 197,057,924 of record CM051463.1, on the reverse strand, counting down.
TTAGGAAATGTATTAGGGTTTTGATTATTATGCAACTATATAGCAATAGTTCAGATGTAAGGAAAAGGCAGAAAAGAAATAAAGAATTAGTCTTCTTCTCCAAGTCTCTCTCTCTCTCTTGTATTCTGTTAGGTCAGAACCACGGCGAGGAAAGGAGCTCGCCGGGGGAACGACTCAAATAGTCAACCCTCTACCCACAATTATAACCTAAGATCAGAGAATCATATCAATTTGGTATCAGATTCCATGGCTGTTGTTCCTGGAGCTTCTGACCTCAAAGAAATCAAAGATATGTTGGCAGCTTTGCTCAAACGCCAAGATGCACAAGACCAGAAAATAACAACAATTCAGGCCCATCTAGCAGAGTTAGACTCACGCATCATCATCCCTGAAGACACTTCTGAATCGACTGGTGCAGGCAACAAGGGTCCTACGAGCGTTGGTGCTGTTGTGCCCCCACGTTACCATCGTGTGGAGTTTCCGCTCTTTGACGGCTCTGATGAACCACTTGAATGGCTCTGTCGTTGCGAGCAATATTTTCGAGGTCAACGTGTCCCTGAGGAAGAGAAAGTTTGGTTGGCAGCATACCACATGACAGATGTTGCTCAACAATGGTATTATAAGATAGAACGTAGCGAAAGGATTCCTAATTGGCTGCAATTTAAAGAAGCATGTCAACTCCGATTTGGTCCCCCCTTTCGCTCCAACCCAATCACAGAGTTGTCTTTGTTACAACAATCTGGCTCTGTTGAGGAGTACACCAAGGACTTCTATCGAGTCCTATGTCGCACTGAGCAACTTGCACCAGCACATGAAATCGGATTATTCTTGTCAGGGCTGTCTGAAATAATTAGGTCAGATGTGGAGATGCAAAATCCAATCTCTTTGGAGACAGCGATCGGTTTGGCACGTGCTTCTGAGCGACATTACCAGATTTTGTGGGGCTCTGGTTTGCTGCCCCGTCCACCTGAGCAATTGTTGTCTGTGCAACCGGTACGAGCTCCATCACTTCTTCCTAAGCCACCTGAAGTACTGACTCTACCCGCACCGCCGAGAACTGAACCAGATCAGCGCAGTTTACGCCGCCTCACTCCAACAGAGATGGCTGAGAGACGTCAGAAGGGCTTGTGCTTCAATTGTGATGAATTTTACACAAGGGGCCATAAGTGCAAGCGGCTATTCTGGCTAGAAGTCATGGATGATGAACAAGCAGAATCATTGTTGTTGGCTGCCAACGAAACACCTAACAAATATGGATAATATCCACAACTATTACCCTACTTTTCAGCTTGAGGACAAGCTGCTTCTCATGGAGGGGGGAAATGATATAGGCGTTAGCAAAAGGAAACCAACAGAATTAGATAATTTCTAATTATTTCCATATTATTTATTTCCAAGTTTTAATATGTTGAATTAGGAAATGTATTAGGGTTTTGATTATTATGCAACTATATAGCAATAGTTCAGATGTAAGGAAAAGGCAGAAAAGAAATAAAGAATTAGTCTTCTTCTCCAAGTCTCTCTCTCTCTCTTGTATTCTGTTAGGTCAGAACCACGGCGAGGAAAGGAGCTCGCCGGGGGAACGACTCAAATAGTCAACCCTCTACCCACAATTATAACCTAAGATCAGAGAATCATATCACCATATTGTGTGCACAGGGATACTGTCAATACTTCTGTCAAATTTGTTCTACTAATGTGATGTCCAAGTTAAATAAGTCAAGACACCCACTAGTAGTTTGGTCCTATGCATGAATAATCTGGTTAGGAAGGATGTAATTGAGTTAATTAAAAAGTTACAAGAGTAATCATTTTTGCCCAGCTTAACCTTTTTCGGCAGTTGTGTATCTGTTGCAAACATGAAAACTGTAGCAAATTTTTTCCTTTTTCTGTCTCTCTTTTGCAAATATATAAAATTTCTTTTCTTTTTTGCTAACATGAGAAAATGTCCAGTATAACTGCAAAGAGAAGCTTGTTTAATGTGAGAGTTACACAAGGGGCGAGTCACTCAGGCCAGGGAAACTTCTAATTTTAGAACTTAACAATTGGGTGTTGTTTGCAGGTTGTTAGGAGCGGTCATTGTAATAGCGGCAAATGCCGGTGGTGCATGGACACCTATTGGAGATGTGACCACCACCATGTTATGGATTCATGGTCAGATCTCTACTTTGAACATTATGAAGGTCAGTTATAGTTTTCTTTTACACTATCTAATTAATAATTTCCATTTGAATACTTGATAGTGTCTTTTATGCTCAAGTCTTTCAAATGTATGGTGGCAGGGCCTTTTTGTTCCATCAGTCATTTCATTAGCTGTCCCGCTATCTCTCATGTCACTTACAAGGTGATTATTCTTTCAAGTTTTAATTATGCTTAATGCCATATAATATTATTATGTATTAGATTGTTATTGATAGCCTTATACTTTTCAGTTTATGACACCATCTGAAGAAGTTACTTTTTCTTGTTAAATGTTTACATTTTCGTTTCTTGTTTGACTTTGTTCTGTGTTTTACCTGTTGGGTTTCTGTCCGTGTATGAGCTCCTTTTGTCTTTTGTCTTTTGTCTTTTTTCTTCTTTTTTTTTTTCTAATTTTTGCTTTCTTTGCTGGCTTAATGTTTTTTTTAATAGATGATCTGAATTGTGACCATTATGGATTTCAAACTTCTGGTGTAAATGGATTGGTAAAAATATTAATATTACTTATTGGGTCATTCTCTCTTGGCGGCAAAAGTAGTATAATGTTCACTTTTTCTGACATTACATTTCCTCTTCGACTATTTTGACGCCTAGTGAAGTAAATGGATCCTCCCAGAAGAGTTCAAGTCTGCTGGCTTCTGAGCAGATGGCCCCACGGGGACAGCTGGTCTTTGGGGTTGGGTTGGGGGCCCTGGTCTTTGTCCCAGTTTTCAAAGCACTCACTGGGTTGCCTCCTTACATCGGCATTTTGTTGGGGCTCGGTGTTCTCTGGATCCTGACTGATGCAATTCACTATGGGGAATCTGGTAGACAGAAACTGAAGGTCCCACAAGCACTGTCACGCATTGATACACAAGGGGTGCTTTTCTTCTTAGGAATACTACTCTCTGTCGGCAGGTATTTTATTTTCAATTTTAGTCATGTATATTATCATTATTTGTACAAATATTTCATTTTGTTTTTTTTTTTTCATTTATGCATATAAGAGACTTCAGAGAGAAGTTACAATGCCTCTTCACTATCTCTATCTGCAGGAAAACCTTTACTATAATTGGCAAACTCACATCAGTTTCTTATGTTAGCTTCTCTGATCATTGATCAATATGCTAAGTACTCTGTGTGATTAAATGATTTAGTTTATGAACAACGAAAATGACCTTGACCAACTTAACTTTGGTAATAAAATTTTGATTATTCATATTTTGGGGGTGATGTTTATAACAAATTTAGGGTATAAATCATGTAGTGGCTATCTTTGTCAGTTTTGCATTGTCAAAGTAAAAGTGTTAAAGTTTAAACTGAAATATCTCAATGGAGTTTGGCTTTTTTATAAGAAGAATGACGAGGAATGCAAAGTAAGGCTACTTTTGCTTTTCGTTTTCATCCAATTTGTTAATTTTGCTATCCTTTTCACACTTGCATAGTTTGGAGGCAGCTGGTGTTTTAAGAGAACTTGCAAACTACTTGGACCAACACATTCCAAATATCGAATTGATTGCAAGTGCAATTGGTGTGGCCTCAGCGGTTATAGACAATGTCCCATTAGTTGCTGCGACTATGGGCATGTATGACCTCACCTCCTTCCCACAAGACTCTGAGTTCTGGCAGTTGATTGCATTTTGTGCCGGCACGGGGGGTTCCATGCTTATCATTGGATCAGCAGCTGGTGTTGCTTTTATGGGAATGGAAAAGATTGATTTCTTCTGGTATCTTCGCAAGGTAACTTTGGGAAATATGTGTAACCTCTTATGGTGCTTTTTTTCCCCCCTTTTTTAAAAAAGTAAAGGGACCCAACAAAGCTGGTGCTGGGTTTCTAACCTTCGATCTCCCACATGGAGGGCATTACCTTACCGCATGATTCTCGATTCTGGTATTGAAGTCTAACAGTTTGTTTGTATAATTTTAAATCAGGTGAGTGGATTTGCCTTTGCTGGTTATGCTGCTGGAATTATCACCTACTTAGCAGCTCAAAATCTCCACCTACCAGTATTGCCAGATTCAGTTGTAGCTCAAATTCCATTTCTTTCTGGTTCCTAAACTCCAACATTTTTTGTGTCCGGAGTAAATTTTATATGCTCAGAATTGTTGTTCTCCTAGAGGATTTGTACAAGTAACGTTCTAGTTGTTCAAATCAGTTGAATCCCTATTAGAGGCGTGGTCTGTGTAACTAGAAGAGAGGTCTAGCCGTCTAGGTACTTTTTTTTTTTTTTTTTTTTGAGAGCCAAGGTCCAGGTACTTGAATAGGAATAATAGTAAAATAGAGGAGGTCCAGTCAATTTTTTTTTCCCTTTTTGTTTTTCTGCAGATAATGATGCGGTAAATTGTTAGACCCAGTAAGCATCATATTGGAAACTTCTTTTTTCCAGATTACTTCGTTTTGACTCTTGACACCCAGACTCCAGTGTACCATCTTTTCTTTATATTAGCTAAAAATATTTAAGCATGCATTGTACAATGCTCAAATGTGTACTCTAAGAATGAGTTCAAAATATCAAAACAAGTTATTTGGTATTTTTGATTTTTTTTTTATGAATATGTTATTTTGACTGGTTTAGAAGTTGCGTTATAGACGTTAACAAAAACTATTTTGGAGTTGCAAGCTTTGAATAACAAAAACTAGTTGAAGTCAACAAAATGACAAGTCAAAATAGGTCAAAGTGTCCATTAAATGACGCAAAAAATATCAAATTATTTTCGAAGTTTTATAAGTTGATAGGACATTAAAAATCCTAAAAGGTCTAAGAATAATTACACTGACACATGAAATTATCTAATGCTCCTGTCATAGAAAAATATCCAAATCCAAACAAAATCCTAAAATCGCCGAACTTCAGTGAAATCAATCAAAAGCAATTTCGTCTATAATTTTACAATACAACAAAAAAAAAATCTTATAAAACTGTCAAATTCAAATGTTGCATGGAATTTGAAATTATAGCATAGTAAAACTTAATCGCAAAAATAACGCGATGTTTAAGAAAGAAAACGAAGTATGCAATCAAAGGGAATATTAACTATTTTTTTTACATTTTTGAAAGACAAAAAGAGCTTGACAGCGGTCGTCAGGAAATCAAAGGGAATATTTTACATGTAAGTGCTACAACGATTCTAGAATGCAGAATTAATCGAAAATTGTAAAATATCTCGTGCCATCGCTAATCGAAATCGAGTGTTGAGTGGATGAACTTGAGACCCGCAAGCCTAGCGCGTCTCCTTCTCTTCAGGGGTGTTGGTCGGCCTTGACTCGTTCCCTCTGAAAATTCGCCATTCAAGAGAAGGTATATATAGAGGGTTCAAATCGCTAAGAAGATGCAAATGCAATGTTTTAACCAAAAGATGCGATGTTCACAACATTTTGTCCATGTGCACTGTATCAATTGGAACGGACCGCCCTAACTTTGTTCAGAATACTACATTAGTACATTACACAAGCATTTTGACAACTATGAAGCTTAATAAAATAAAAAATTTTAGATAAGCACTTATTATTCTGATAAGTTATTTGTTAAATTAGAGTTAGTGGGGAACTGGGGATCAATGATTAAGGTTAGTTTTGAAAAAGGCTAATATGATTTGAAGAAGCAAAAAGAGTAAGATCGGACTTAACAGCTTATTAGTTCAATTTTGAAATACAATTGATCATTTATTACACGATAAAAAAAAAAAAAAAGTTCTACTGCCACAATTTTGGCGTCACAAATATAGCAATTTTATATTTAAAAATTTTAATATCGAATTTAAACCGTTGATTATTAATCAATCTCGTCCAATTCATAACAATTTAATAAGCAAACTGATTTGAACCAGTCATGATACAAACATGGTCAGACAGACCCCAATACGGACTCGACTCAGTACCGGAGCTAGTCGAGAAGCGAACGAAGCGAAGCAGCGGACATTTGAGAATTGAGAGAGAGCGCTAGGAGAGGGACGGCGGTCCGCTTCCGACTGCGGCCTTCCTCCTCCTCCTCCAAATAGAGCATAGAGAGGTCATATCTCTTTCTCTTTCCCTCTTTATTCTCTCTGCACGCCGTTTTTTCTACTTAGTGCTGTACTGAAATTAAGTGTTTGTTTTCAGCTGTGAGGGGCAGGTGGAGGCGCTCTCATGGAAGAGAAGCCTGTAGAATTCAAAAATTTGTGCTCCAGAGAGTACTTCGGTCACAAGAGAAAGGTATTCTCGCATTTTCATTTTCTAATCTGATATTTATACTCAGGTACAGCAGTCATTGAAGAGAAGCTATGTTGTGCTTCTAAGCTTAACCCTTTGCTGATTGCAAATTCTTTAATTACATTTTTTTTTTTGTGGGTTCTATATGTAACTAAAAAATAAGGTCTTTGTCTACTCCTACTAGAAAGAAAATTTTGAAGCCTATTTACTGATAATATGTTTGTCTCAGGTGCATTCAGTTGCCTGGAATTGCATAGGAACCAAATTAGCTTCTGGCTCCATTGATCACACTGCCAGGGTTTGGAATATTGATCCCCACAGCCATGTACGTCATGCTTACTTTATTAATATTTTTTTAATATTTCTTACTTTCATTTATTGTGAATGTTATGCTGTAAGTGCTGAAGTGAAAATGTCATTTGCAGGGGAAGGTGAAGGATATAGAATTGAAAGGGCATACAGATTGCGTGGATCAGCTATGTTGGGACCCCAAGCAACCAGATATTGTTGCTACTTGTTCTGGAGATAAGACTGTTCGACTTTGGGACACTCGCAGTAATTACATCTGCTCTATTTTCTTACTTTTTTTTGCTTCCACTTTGATAACTGGTACATAGGATGCTGGGGCTAGTTCCCTCAAGGTATGTTTCTTGGTTGCGAACTGCTGAGCCGATAGCCTAGTTTAAAGCGTAAGCCACAGTCAGGTTTTTAACCTTCTTTTTGGTGCAATTAGGATTACTTTTGGGGTGCTCATTCATGTTTCCTTTTTGTACCTTATATTTGTGGAGTTATATTAGTTATTATGTTATTTGTAGTATTTATGTTATTTATGTTATTTGTAGAAGTCTAGGGTCCTATTTGTAAAAGTACGATTCTTGATTAATATAAAAAGGGAGCCTCTGTACTGAGGCCATAATCCCTCATTTTAACCTAAATCTCTTTCTCAAACAACATGGTATCAGAGCCCCGTTGACGGCGGCGGCGCTGAAACGTTCCCCCTTCCTCTTCTTCTTTCCTTCGTGCACTGCCTGCCTTTCTTTCTTCCTCTCTCTGCTTCGTGTGTGAGCCGCGTGTATAGACCAGCAGCAGCGACTCTGTGAGCCGCGTGAAGACCAACTGCATCACCCCTCCTCTTCGCGCGTAGGTGTGAACCGCGTGTGGATCACCTGCTCGCCCCTCCTCTTCGCACGCAGGTGTGAGCCGCGTGTGGACCACCTTCAGCAGCTCGTCGTGGACTGCGCATGCACCAGACAGAGTCTGCCTCCTTAGCTGACCCATCTGACTCGGTTGTTCTAAGCATGTCTTCTCTCTTCAGGTCATCTCTATATCTTTCTCAGATCTGTTTTGTTAGATGCTGAAACCGTGATCGTGTGCGTCCGCACGGTTTGTGTTTGAAAATTGTGGATCTCGTCCTCTAGTTGTGTTTGTATTTAAGATACAAATTTGATAGTTAAGATGGATGTACCTGTGACTACTAAGGAATTACAGGCCGTTATGGAAAATATGGCCAGATTGTTGAATGTGAAGTTTGAGAATGTGTCCGGTAAGACTTCCGGATCTGTGTCAGAGTCACAGGTGGTACAGAAGATAGAATTGTTACCTAATGATATCAAACTTGAGGGGGACGAGAAATTATCTGAGTTGGTCTCGGAGGGCGTTACTGAACCTTCACATGAAAGGACTCGAAGGATATGTGAAAGGTGAGTGCATTGAACCTATTGACAAATCGAGTGCTGAGTGGACAAGATGGAGTCACATGAATTCTCTGGTGGTTTCTTGGTTGTTGACATCTGTGTCTCCAGCCATAACTGGAATGGTGGAATCGATTAGAAGTGCAACAGATATCTGGAATACTCTGGCTAAAATGTACTCAGGAGCTGGGAGTGTGATGATGATGCTTGATGTGGAAGAAAGGATCGATGCCACTGTCCAAGGAGAGAAATCAGTTCTCGAGTATGCGGCAGAGTTGCGCAGTTTGTGGGCTGATTTGGATCACTATGATCCCTTGTCACTGAAAGATCCAACAGATGTTCTTTGTGGAATACAGTATCTTGAACGGAGGCGTGTGGCTCGCTTCCTGAAAGGTTTGAACTCAAAATTTGAGACAAGAAGGGCGGCAATATGTCATTTGCCGTCACTTCCATCATTGAATGATGTTATTGCTTCGATGGAGGAAGAAGAGGTCAGACAGAAGGTGATGGCATCTCAAGCCTTGCCCGTTGTTCGCTCAGCAATGGCGGTGCCTGGAACCCAAGTCAGAGATGACAGGGATTGCTTTAATTGTGGACTGAAAGGTCACCTCAGTTTCAATTGTCCTGAGCCTCGCAAGTCTATTGGTGGCCGAGGAGGTGGAGGACAGAGAGGTGGATATGGTGGTCGTGGACGTGGTAATGGATATAGAGGGCGAGGAACCCGAGGACGTGGAGGTCGAGGTGTTGCTCATTTTGCCACGACAGAGGAACCCTAGGCTGCAACAGAAACAACTGGAGGAGAACTGACAGAGCTGGAAGAACTGAGACTTTTCAAAGCCCGAGTTGAGAGCTCTAGAGGCAAGGGAAAGGTCTCGGAGGAATGTGATGACGGTGCTTACTTCGGTAATGTTGGTTATTATGCTCATGTGACTAAAGGTATTCAGGCACAGGCTTTTGCATCCACTAAATCTCATATAGATTGGATTATAGATTCAGGTGCATCTAGTCATATAACAGGATCATCTAATGTCTTTGTGGAATATTGTCCTAGTCAACAAATCCAACCAGATACAGTCCAAACTGCTGATGGTACATCTCAACCTGTCAAGGGTATTGGTTCAGTCTACTGTAGTTCTTCTATTACCCTACCATCAGTATTGCATGTTCCTTCTTTTCCTGTTAATTTACTCTCTGTTAGCTCACTAATTGATCAATTGAATTGCACTGTTCTTTTTGATCAAGATACATGTTTGATTCAGGAAAAGAAAACGGGGAGGAGACTTGGGAATGGCAACAGGCGTGATGGACTTTGGTATCTGGATAAGGAGGCTGCTATGCTCGTTGCTGCTATGGAAAAAGGAACAGAAGCAGAGGCTATGTTGCAACATAATAGATTAGGGCACTTATCTTTTGATAGTCTGAATAAATTAGATCCTGATTTGATGAATAAAGTAGATAGGGATAAATTATTTTGTGATACTTGTGAACTTGGAAAACATACTCGTTCTAGTTATAAAATGATTGGTTTAAGAAGTTTGGAGCCTTTTGCACTTGTTCATTCTGATATTTGGGGACCATGCCCTATTACTTCTGTTAGTGGATTTAGATGGTTTGTTACCTTTATTGATTGTTACTCACGCATGACTTGGGTATACATGATGAAACAGAAATCTGAAGTTCTCAAATGCTTTAAAGATTTCTGTGCTTGTGTAAAAACTCAATTTGGAATACAGGTGAAGGTCCTTCGAACAGATAATGGAACTGAGTATGTCAACAAAGAATTTGCCAATTTTGTGTCTGAGCAAAGGGTCCTCCATCAAACTATTTGTCCAGATACTCCAACACAAAATGGAGTAGCTGAGCGCAAGAACAGACATCTATTGGAGGTGACACGTTCATTAATGCTGAGAATGAACGTACCGAAGTTCCTATGGAGTGAGGCAGTTTTGACAGCAACCTATCTGATCAATAGGATGCCATCAAGGGTGTTAGGAATGAAGACACCACGTGAGGTACTATTTGGCTCTAATGATTTTGTTGTTCCGCCCAGGGTGTTCGGATGTGTGTGCTATGTGAGAGATCACAGATTGACAGTAGGAAAGTTAGACCCGCGGGCGATTAAATGTATTTTCATAGGTTATCCTTCAAATCAGAAAGGATACAGGTGTTGGTGTCCTACTGAAAGAAGAGTCTTTGTTAGTATGGATGTGATTTTTCGAGAATCTGAACCATACTATGGAGAAAAGACAGAGTTGGGCTCATTGTTCGAAGATGACTCTACCAGTGATGGCAGAGAGGGGGAGAAAGAGAATAGAATTATAGTTGGTGATTATCCATGTCCTTTGTCGGGACTGAGTGGTGATAGCAATCTAAATAATGATGGAGATGATGGTGATGATAACAGTCTGAGTGGTGAAAATAACCAACAGGGGGAGCTGATAGTGTATAAGAGGAGGCCAAAACAACCTAGGCAGCATGAACAACCTGAACAGCATAAGCAGCATGAGCAGCCTCCGCAGCATGAATTGATTGTTCCCTTAAATGCCAATGTCCCAAGTAGCTCCTCCCCAAGTCCTTCCCCAAGTGCTCCCTCAGATTCTCACTCAGAGTTGATAGGTAACAATTCTCCTCAAATTTCCCTTCGTAGAACATCTAGGGTTAATGCTGGAAAACCTCCTGTTAAGTATGGTAATTGGGGAAATGATATTGCAAATTACGTTTCATATGCATCTGTTCCACCTGCATATAAGTCATTCCTTGCATCTTTAGATTCTGTGCCTGTACCTAACACATGGCAGGTAGCTAAGCAAGATCCTAGATGGTTTGGTGCCATGCAGGAAGAACTTCAGGCGTTGAAGAAGAATGACACATGGGAGTTGGTACCTTTACCAGCTGGAAAACGTGCTGTTGGATGCAAATGGGTGTACACTGTCAAGCAAACTCCAGAAGGCAAGGTGGATAGGTACAAAGCCCGACTGGTTGCAAAAGGATACAGTCAGACTTATGGTATTGACTATGATGAGACCTTTGCCCCTGTTGCAAAAATGAGCACTGTGAGAATGTTGGTGTCGTGTGCTGCCAATTTCAATTGGACATTACACCAGTTGGATGTCAAGAATGCTTTCTTGCATGGAGATCTCCAAGAAGAGGTGTACATGGAGATTCCACCAAGATTTGCTACTCCACAATCAGCTGGGAAGGTATGCAAACTAAAGAAGTCATTGTATGGGCTGAAACAGTCTCCGAGAGCATGGTTTGATAGGTTCAGACTCGCAGTCTGTGGCATGGGATACAAGCAGTGCAATGGAGATCATACTGTATTCTACAGACATCTGAAAGGTCGTATCACCATCCTGGATGTTTATGTTGATGATATTGTGATTACTGGAGACGATGTTGAGGAGATCAGGCGGCTAAAGGAAAATCTTGGTAAGGAATTTGAGGTCAAGGATTTGGGATATTTGAAGTATTTTCTGGGAATTGAAATTGCCAGATAAAAAATTGGTATAGTGCTTTCTAAGCGAAAGTATGCACTAGATCTTCTTTCAGAAACAGGGATGCTAGGTTGTAGGGTTGCCCCTACTCCTATTGAGCCGAATCAGAAGCTGTGTGCTGAGGGAGGTGACTCAGTGGACAAGGAGCAGTACCAAAGGCTAGTTGGTAAGCTCATTTATCTATGCCATACTAGACCTGATATTTCTCATGCAGTGAGTGTGGTGAGTAGATACATGCATGATCCGAAAGAGCAACATTTGGATGCTGTTCACAGGATCCTTAGATATATCAAAGGAAGTCCTGGAAAAGGACTGTGGTTCAGAAGCCATGGGCATCTGAGAGTTGAAGGCTATTGTGATGCTGACTGGGCAGGTTGTGTGGATGATCGTAGATCCACCACAGGATATTGTGTGTTTGTTGGAGGCAATCTTGTGTCTTGGCGGAGCAAGAAACAAGATGTGGTGGCTAGATCTACAGCTGAGGCTAAGTATAGGGCTATGGCACTCAGCCTATGTGAGTTGATGTGGGTGAGGAATCTCCTGTCTGAGTTGCGCGTGTTTCGACGAGAACCTTTACAACTTCGATGTGACAACAAGTCAGCAATCAACATTGCAAACAATCCAGTTCAGCATGATCGTACCAAACATGTGGAGATTGACCGTTTCTTCATCAAAGAACAATTGAATAATGGAGTGTTGATGTTGAACTATGTGAAATCAGAGGACCAGTTGGCTGATTGTCTAACTAAGGGTTTGGGTTGTAAACAGTTTGAGAGTTCTTGTAACAAGATGGGGATGATTGATATCTATCGTCTATCTTGAGGGGGAGTGTGGAGTTATATTAGTTATTATGTTATTTGTAGTATTTATGTTATTTATGTTATTTGTAGAAGTCTAGGGTCCTATTTGTAAAAGTACGATTCTTGATTAATATAAAAAGGAAGCCTCTGTACTGAGGCCATAATCCCTCATTTTAACCTAAATCTCTTTCTCAAACAACAATATTCTTTCACAGGCGGTAAATGTGCACAAAGTGTTGAACTCAGCGGAGAAAATATCAATATCGCATACAAGCATGATGGGACCAACATAGCTGTTGGCAACAGGGTATTTATCTATTTTCTTCATTGTTACTTGTTGAAGAAATCACATCATGATTCAACAGATATGTGGATTTGTTGGACAAATTAGCACTAAAGAAAATGACATAGACTTTTATCCACTTATGCTTTGTGTGTAAATTGTTGATCACCAGTTATACTTGTTTTCTCCTTGTATTTTGTAGGATGATGAGTTAACTATATTAGATGTCAGAAAGTTGAAGACAGTTTACAAGAACAAGTTCTCTTACGAGGTTAATCTTATCTTTATTTTCAATAATTGAAAATTCATTTGCCATTTTTAACCGGAACATGATTTTTTATATATATTTTTAGTTGCTAAATTCTTACAAGTTATTGCTTTTCAGATTAATGAGATAGCTTGGAGCAAAAGTGGGGACCTGTTTTTTATCACCACTGGAAATGGTAATTTATTATTTTTGAATTTTATGAGGATCAGAAAGTGTCGAGACTTGTTCACCAAAGTCACAGGAGCAGGAATATACAATTTTAACTACTAAATCTGGAATTAAAAATAAAGAAATAAAAATTACTTGTGTTATGGTCAATATATGAAACCAACGAGGAGAGAATTACTACTTGGGAAACCCTTTTATCTTTGTGTGTGATAACAAACTAAAAGTCTAAGCCTTTTTATCCCAAACAAGTTGGGGGAGGCTAGAAATGACACCCCGACCCTGGTCATTTCTTGTATATATGGCTGAGTTTTTTACGCTGGCTCGCCAAGCCTATCGCAAGCATGCGGGCTTGAACCCTGGACCTCTTAGAAGAGAGCCAAGTGCTCTTACCACCTGAGCTACTAGACCACATGCTTACCTCTTAGAAGAGAGCCAGTGTGATAACAAACTGCTATAGAAAATTTATGCCTCTCTCTCTCTCTCTCGCTCGCACGCACTTACTCTTGCTTTATATTATCTTGTAGGTACAATAGAGGTATTTGATTACCCATCCCTAAAGCTACACCACAATTTGTTTGCTCATACAGCTGGTTGCTATTGCATTTCGATTGATCCTTCAGGAAGGTTAATTAAACTTACTTTCTTTTCAAGATCTTTCTCTACCTAGATCATATTTTCTCTCAATTATTTCTTCTTTATCCTTTGGGAAAAAGCTTATTTGCAACTTCTGTTCTTGTCATTTAAGATATTTTGCAGTTGGAAGTGCTGATTCCCTCGTCAGCCTCTGGGATGTGAAGGAGATGCTCTGCATTAGAACATTCACAAAAATGGAGTACGCATGTTTTTAAGTTCTTTAGAGAAGGTTCTTTTGCAAATCGCACCCTATATAGTTTTTTTATTATTAATTTGCAACAAACATCCCAACTCTTCCCTTTGCTTGTATCTACCACCCTGTATTTATCCAGAGATTTTCAAATAACACCCAACCACAGTCAAGGGTGGTATTTAAGTCACAGAACTGTCGACTTTTTTTTCCCTAAAACTCAACTTTTTTGTTTCCTTTTTTGCCAAGTCTCCAAATTGTCCTAAACTCAAACCAAGGGACTTAAATGTTGGTGTCTGATTTTGTATGATATGCTATCAAAACCGAATCAATTCAGCTAATAATATAAATAATCAAGGACAATTAATTTTTTAAATTTAACTGTTGCACAAATATATTTTTATTTGGATACAACCTTAAATTTTTGGGGTTAATGCCAATATCAAATTCTGGGTGCTGTTTGCAAATATGGTAAACTTTTGGGTGTGGTCTGCAAAAGACACTTAGAGAGACAGCTGTGAACTTTCATGCACTTATATCTTTCACTTGCAATTGTTTTACTTTAGGTGGCCAGTAAGGACTCTCGGTTTCAACCACACAGGAGAATTCATTGCTTCAGCCAGTGAAGATCCTTTTGTGGATATTGTATGTTTATCTCTTGTAAAACTACTAATATGAATTGCAAGTATGGTCTTACAGGTTACTAATGAGCAGATACCAGATGCAGTATATGATATTTCTCTTTGGATCCCAAATTGATATTTTAGCGTTTTTAAATATTAAAATTTCAGGCAAATGTGGAAACAGGAAGATCAATCTATCAAATACAAACTAAAGCTCCCATGAATAGTGTGGAGTGGAACCCTAAGTATAACCTTCTAGCTTATGCCGGAGATGACAAGAACAAGTATCAAAATGATGAGGGTATGTCAGAAGTTTGTTATTATCTTTTAGTTTTCGAGCTCGCAAAAGATAAATTAAATTTTAAATCTGGTGGAGATTCAGAGGATCCAGCTGACCCAAATCCCATGAAGTACCTGGATTTTGGTGCAAGTTGGCATCCCGTCGTTTTGATTTGGATTAGGACCATCAATGGTTATGATAGTCTAAGAAGCTAATGAGAATCTGTATGTATGGATCTGGATGTTGATCGTAAGAAACAAATTCAATAGCTTATTAGATACAGGATTAGACCCAACAGGAACCAAATCCAAACCACCAGTGTGAACCTGAATCTGTAAGTAGATTTCAATATGGATGATACAAAAATGTCTAACTATATTCTAGTTGTTGGAATTCTATCATGGTTCTGAGTAATAAAAATGGTAAAATAAAAAGAGGTTCTGCATTGATTCTCTAATTCTTGCATCTACAAAATTTGTGGTGTTTTTCGACAATGTATGTATTTTGAATTATTAAAACAACTGAAAGATGATCCCACAAAGGAAGCATTCATCCCTTTGCAAAGCTAATATTTTGATCTCTATTGTGCTCACTGAAATGCTTTTCCCAAATGATCTTTTTTTAAGAAATATGATCCTGATTTTTGAATGGTTTTAAATTCGCAGGTGTTTTCCGTGTATTTGGTTTCGAAAGCACATCCTAATGTGATTGTGGGTGGCTCCATTTTGTGTGAACTTGGTGTGGAGAGAGATTCATGGAGTTTGGAGGGGAATTCTTTCTTCTGAATTATGCATGCTTTCTGCACATTAGACATTAATTATTGTCATAGATTTTAGAGATATATTCTCAATCAATTGAAGGTAACAACTTGGAATATTTTCAAAATCTGAGAAAAGATTATGCTAGGATAAAATTTGCATATGCTGGGTAGTGCTGTCTCAATTTTGTGTTTCTTTGGTGATCTAGTTGCATAGAGGTTTATTCCGGATTAGTATGCGATCCAAATGCACTGGCAATAGTCCAGGAAGAGCTCTTCTGGTCCGGAGTAGCTATTCCTGAAGTTGTTGGTTTAGCTTTTCTAGCGACGTGAATAAAAAAAAAATAAACTGTTGGTCAATTGTGGATTTGTACGATGGAACATCTATGAGTGTATAGCGTCAATTGTGGTTTGCCAACATAAATCACTGTTTGGTTATAATAAACTTATAATGAATTGCGCTGGCTTCAGCTTACTTTTACGTATGGTCTTTGCCTCTTTCGTCATGGTTACGTTATTTTATTGCTTATACTGTCTATCACTGAAAATACGGGAATGGTGCCATCTCAGCTAAATGTTCACCATGATATAAACTTATATTTTCATAAATGGGAGAGACTTGTATGTTTACTTCACTTTGTAATCGAACCTGAATGAAACTTGGCCCATTCATTATTCAATGCAGCTTAATCTAACCACTAGTTTTAGCGTCAATGAGGTATTGATGTTGTATTTAGGCTTTCGTTTCTTCTCCTTTTGTATTGAATGACCCATGGGCTGTACTGATTGGGTTGTCAACTGATTAGGGCTGTCAACGGTAGATTCATTCACGTGTTTCCGTGGTCGTTCTGTTCCAACGGAACGGCTAACAATATAATTTTTTATTTCGTTTTTGAAACGGAACAGCTAAATGGAATGGTTTTGTCATTCGTTTGTGTGGTAAATAGTTGAATTTTAACAGTTCCGTCCCATTCTGTAAAAACGGAACAGCTAAAGAAATTGCTGATATGTACCGTTTTTGAAACGGAACGGATAACGGAAACAAATATTTCCATATCCGTTGCAGACGTTAGACAGCCCTACAACTGATTATGTTTCTCGTCTTTATTCGAGCTTTGCATTATTATACTATTATTTGTGTAGTTGATTTGTCTAATCACACGTGAAGATCCAAACACATAGATCTGAATCTAGTATTGGTCTATACTATTTAGCAGTTATTTCTATCCAAGGTTCTGTTAAGATCACATAATCGTCAAGAATAATTTAGCACATTAACCTAATATCCGGGTAGAAATATGATTTTTATTGTAAAAGTTATATGTAAGATCTTAAGATTAGTGGCACCACAAATTTCTACTTGAAATGGTTATGATAACACTATTTCTTACTTTGTGAAGTTGGTATTATTCGTTCACAAGTAGCTCAGAGCCAAACATCTCTAGTACTAAGGCCAAATTCATATGCTTATCATATTAAGGGAACTGCAACCTTTAAGTGAGTAAGACAAGGAAAGAGACAGACCAGCAAAAGGAGCATGCAGTCCAGCAAAAAAGCTGTATTACCTCGAATAAATCATTAACTTAATCTTTCTTTTATTGTCTGTATCCCTACCGAACCAAATTCATTCTCCCTCATATAATTAGGTCAGATATAATACTTTAATCATTTTTTTAGCAGGTTTCATAATTGGCCCAAATATTTGTTACTGAGGTTTGCTGGCATTTACGGAAATGAAATGTGGTCCCAATGCAAATTTCATACAAGGATCAAAGTTTATGAATCATTAAAGTCATGTACGGGTGAAAATAGTTAACATTTGTTTATTTATTAATCTTTAATTGGTATAATTGATTTCAGGTTTGAGGTCAAAGTAGGTATTGATGGTTTGAATTTCAATAAAAGAAATCTAACAAAAGCATGACTAGGGCTGTCAATTTCATTTCGTTTCGCACGTTTTCCTTCCGTTCCGTCCGAAACGGAACGGAAACGGTAAGGATTTTGGTTGCGTTTCACTGAACAGAACAGAAACGGAAGTGGTATTGATTTCGTTGGTAGAAACGGAACAAAAACGAAATCTACCGGTTCCGTTCCGTAAATCCACGTTATTCCGTTCGCCAATTGCACCATTTTGGAATTAGAGAATTGCAGATATAGAGGCGGAGAAATAGAGGAGATCAGGAGAACACCTAGAATCGCGCCGCACCATTTCCTTTCTGGCCTTCTTCCTCGATTTCTTGTTCTCTTGTAAGCCATGGCAATATCATCTCTCTCCCTGCGACCTTGCCTTTCTGGCTTGCTCGAGTCAGAGGTCAGACCTCCTCTCATCTCACACAGTAAATTTCTGCACAAACACGAAGAGCCGCTAGGGTTTTATCTCCTCCAAAAATTCGAGCTTTCCTCCTTCGATTTGCTCCACCCTCTCACTGGACCCGTTTTTGTTCTTCAATTCAACTAAAGAGAAACCCTCGAACTGTACCAGAGATCGTGCTTGAGCCGATTAAAGAGATTTTAAGGACTATTAACTTGCCTGGATCGGAATCTCTGTCAAATCGTCTCCCTCCTTTCTTGAACAGCCGAAGTTCGAGGTGAAGGAGCCAACAAGTATCTCGCGTGTGGCCACCTCTTTACCGTGCTCACACAGTTTGATGCCACCTCTCCAGTGACCAGTGACCTTGGTAGTATAATTTTAATTTCATTTTTTGTTCTAGGCCTATGTTTATGGCCACTAGGTTAGTAGTTTCAGGCACTGGTTTTTGTTGAGTTGTGTTGGTTTTTTTGCTGGTAAGGAATTTCAGTTGAATTTGATTTTTGAAATCGATTGGATTTTCTGAAAATAACAAATGCAATATGGTTTTGTTGAATTCTTTGAGAAGAAATTGTTTGTATTATGTGTCTTCAGTTTGCTTAATATGACACATGCTATCTATTTTGCTTAACTGAGAATTTGACTATCTAATTGTTTGATTGAGATTATTTGAGTTGTTGAGTAACATTTTCGGAAGAGGGCTTGGTATTTGAGTTATTTGAGATGTTGAACAGGTACTGGCTTTGGTACCAGTTTGCTATGTTTTTCTTTTCTCTTACTGGTAAGCAAGCTACTAAGGTCCTAGGTGTAAGACATTTTTTTTTAGTTTGGTACTAGCTTGTTACCAGTTTGAAAACCCTCTTAATTTTGGATTTACTAGCAAGGTGCATATTTATCTATTTCATACTTATCTGATAAATTGTTGTTGTCAAAAAGGAAAAGGTTTTCTTTGCTTTTTTGCTCCATCCTTTCTAAATTTCTGCTACCAAAATTTATAACGTTTTTAACGTTTGTTCCGTTTCAGCTGACGGAACAGAAAACGTAAAAGATTTTAGTTACGTTCTACTAATGAAACGTCAACGGAACTTAAATGTAATTACGTTTGTTGCAACGGAACGTACACGGAAGTTACTATTTCCGTGTACGTTCTGCACGTTTGACACCTCTAAGCATGACGCACTAAACTGTTGGGTATCCAAAATTTTGTTTATGTGCGCCAGGAATAATGGAAACAAAACAAGCTGAACTTATAATCCTTGCTTTAATTCACAGAAATCAATTTATCCATATCCCTTGCAAAGCCTAAAGTTTGTAAACAACATAAAACATCTTTTACATTTAGAAACTAATAAAAAAAAAAGCAAGCCCTTTTTTAGTTTTTTTTTATAGAAAATCAAAATAGAGCCCTAATTAAGAATCATATGGTATTCTATCAAGCACTTGCATTGCATCTTTCATTGATGGTCTCTTTTGAGGCAACATGGCACAACAAGAAAACCCTAGCTTGAAGAAACTTAAGATGGCATCCTCTTTGCCTCTGACTATATTTCTTAAACTTGCGTCGACCATCTTCAACACCCGATCCTCTTGCTCCGAGATAGAGTTCAACTGGCACAGTTCAACATCCGAGAATACCCGGCCAGATATCAACTCAAGTAGCACAACCCCAAAAGAGTACACATCAGATTTTGAGTTGGGCTTTAGGTTCTTTAACGTTTCAGGTGCCTGATAAGGAGCAGTGGTACCCAATGAAGATGAAGGCCCCGCAAATGGACTTGCCGGCAGTGAGGGGGAGAGATCCGGAAGGCTTAAAGCTGACCGTTTGCTCCCAAATTGCCGGTTTATCAGGTCAGACCTGATCAGTCGTTCAAGGCCAAAATCTCCAATTAAAGGCTCAAATTCAAAGCCTAGTAGTATGTTGCTTGGTTTTATGTTTCCATGCACTTGCTTCTTTTCATGGATGTATGAGAGGCCTCTTGCTATTCCTTTTGCAATTCTCATCCTTGTGTTCCAATTCAAATGCAATGGCGACGAACCTTGTTTCTCTATTACAAAACAATAAAAAAAAATCATTTTAAGGCGAATGTTTTGCATTCATATGTTTGAGTAATTCTATTACCAACTTATAAATACCATATAAATTTGGGACGCCTACTAATTTGAGATTGATTTTGATAAAGACTCCTATCATATACAAATAGCCGATTCTGATACATTTTACTACTGCCTTTTCTTTCATAGCTTTAAAATCAAGAATAATTTTTTTTTCTACCTAATTGGTAAAAGTCTAATTACTCGTTCATCATATACTAATAGAAGGATAAAATCTTACTTCGGATGGAGATATTTGAAAGACTTCCATTGGGTGCATAATCGTGTATCAGAAGCTTCTCTTCTGGTCCCCAATAGAAACCCCTAATTCGTAGCACATTTGGATGCCGGATTCTTGCAATTGCACGTACCTGCATCTCAAAGTCCTTCAACTTCTCAACCCCACTACTGTTACCATTTTCCCCTATTCTTCTCACTGCTAATGCTGTACCATCTGCCAATACAGCTTTGTACACAATATTAGGTCCAGCCGCCCCTAAAATATATGCCGAAGCCTTCAACAGACTTTCCAATTCTAACTCAGGAGTGCCATCTATGGTTATCAGTACCGGCTGTAGGTTATTTTTCTTTTCTTTGGACTTGAAATTTTTCATTTGTTGCAGCGCATTGTTATCTTTTGGTGTCTCTGCTTCCGTCTCAGAACTCTCTGAGGTTTCTTCAGTTTCATCTTCATATTTATTTTCCTTTCTCAGACAACATGAAAAACCCCTGCTGCTTGGTCCTGGTTTATCTGATGCCTTTCCTTGTGGATCCCCTTTTTTTACAGCACCTAATTCTCTTTGATCACTTTCTTGTCGCCTTCTCTTCTTAACATGGTAAACATACATGAACACTATTGATAACACGGCAATGCCGGCTAAATCTCCGGCAGCTATAGCCAATATGGTGAGAAGCCTAATGCCGCCATGTTTTCCTGACCGACCTCCATTGATTGCTGAATCTCCACTTGTGTTGTTTGGTATAGCCGCAATAGCAGGTGGAGATTTAGATTCTGTAGTTGGGTCTGTAGCATTTGGCGGGTTTGACAGTGTCGAAGGAATTGTGCAAAGGTTTTCAAGCGGCGCGCCACATAAATTGGGATTGCCCAGAAATGCTGTCGCCTTTTGTGCAAGGAATACTCCAGTTTGTGGGATAGGCCCAGTGAAATTGTTGAATGAGAAATCAACTGTGGCGTTTGGTGGAATTGTTGTACCGAGTTCCAGTGGTATGGTACCAGTAAGGTGGTTATCAGACAGATTCAAGTACTTGAGATTCTTGCCACTGAACTCAGCCGGCAGAGTACTATTTAGAAGATTTGAGCTAAGATCAAGTGTTTCAAGGCGGTCGAATCCACTGGCTGGTAAATCACCATGGAGGTAGTTATTTGACAGAGAGACAATAGTCAGATTTGGCAACAGAGTGATATTGGTCGGCACAACCCCAGTAAGTGCATTTCCTGCAAGGTTGAGCTCCTGCAAGTTAGTCAACTGTCCGACTGACTCAGGCACCTCACCAGATAGCTCATTATTAGAGAGAGATAACACACGCAGCTCGGTCGCATCGAAAAGTGTGCTAGGAAGGGTTCCATTGAACAAATTTCCTGATAGATCGAGGTGGCGGAGATGCTTTAGCAGCCCTAATTCGGATGCAATGGGGCCGAGAAGTTGAGAGTTAGGCAATACTATACTAATGACTCTTGAAAATGTCGGTACCCAACTGTTAGAAGAATCGGAACTGCCAGTGGTGTTACTGATACTACTGATTGTATTATTTGTGGCATTAGTTGTAAGACTACTGCTAAGAGGAAAGCCCATGCATACTACACCATTCCATGAGCAAGGTGACGTGTCGAAGTAGCCCCAGTTCGACAGAACAGATAATGGATCGGATAGAATGGAGTACTTGAAAGAGAGAAGCAATGGTATGTCTGGGTTGATAGCAAGTAGAGGAGAAGGAAGGAGAAATAGGAGAATGGATAGAGAGAGGTAAGATGGAGAACAAAGGTGGCTATCTCTTGAGGTCTTCATGTTTGTGGTATGAAAAGGAGAAATGCATGATCTCAGAGGACACAGGGAGAAAGGAGTGGGGATATGAAAAAAAGGTCCAAGGAGTGGGAGTCGCTCACCAAATCAACGAGTGATGAAAGGGAAAAAAAGGAGGGAAAAAACAAAACAAAATATTTGTTTTTTCCAGTTACATTACTGATGCAACTTGTTCTAGTCTTGAGATTACTTAATACTGCAAAACATGGATTCCTTCCACAAGGTGTGTGTACAATTATGGCAGTAAATATGGGTAATGAAACATGGGAGGTGATTAACGGTCAGTTATCAAAGGAGCAGAGACATGTGAGCTAAGAAAGGATATTTGTTTCCTTGCGGATTTAAAAATAGAGAAGGCACAGCATATCTCGTCACATCGGTGGCCTTGAGCCTCTTTTACAGAGGTACTGGAGGCATCCTGTATTTTAAGTGCTCTTAAGATTTTGCAAAGAAGCTCTAAGTAATTATAAATGTTTTCTTTTTCCGAGAGAAAAGGTTCTTCATTCTTTGTAACATGATTAGTAACTTGTTGCAACTTGCAAGTGGCCTAGCGTACAATTACAAACTAAAAAAAAATAACAATAAGACTCATCATGTAAAAAAAAAAAAAATTAACACAAGAAAAATCTAGATCTGACTCGACCCATGACCAGTCATATTTTAACCACATAATAAGAAAACAAAAGTTAAAACTCATGTAAATTTAGACATCAAAATAATCTAGCATTCCAACTAATAAAATTATAATTTATCATTTACATTAACATGAGCAATCTTAGACTTTACTTGCGACACTTTTGGTTCAGAAGACACAAGCAATTTTTTCACCAAAAAAAGGGAAAACCTCGGTTGAAAACAATTTCTAACAAATGATCTTCCCAACAAAACACCACTAAACTCAACCTAACCGGCCCAAAAGAAAAAAATGCTAATAACTATAAATTTCAAAAAGCAAGAGGATGTTTTTAAGAGTGTGTCTTCAGTTTAGCCGAAAAAGTTTTATTTTTTTTTGGTTTGTGTGAACTTAAATGGGTTGTTTTTTGTGTCGCTAGATATGCTTATTCGTCTGGTGGGCAGTCTGATTTATCAAACAGATATGCATTTAAGAGTGCAGGGACTTTAGTGAGAAAAGGTTTCATTATATTCTGCGGACTGGATTCTGTCAGTAGGTATAACACATATATAGTCTGTAATTACTTTTGTTTCCACATAATGAAACAAAATGGTAGCCAACGGTTACTTTTTCAAAATAAAAAAAGAAAATGAATGCACCCAAAATTAGAACTAAATTAGAATTCTTTGATCGCCATGAAAATTACTTTATACGATCATACCATCAAATGATCAAATAATAAAGTTAATGAAAATTTTGTTAAAGACAGCAATAATGAACAGATAACAAAAAACGTGTTATATATATGAGATTAGCGTACATTAGCTTTTGATTTCATTTTTTTTAATCCTGATTTTACCAAAATAATAAAGCATATACACACTGGTACTGTGAACTGGAGAAGATATCAGCTTATATAACATCAAAGGCCTTCAGCTTTCACTTTGTCATGCCTGCCTTCAGTTTTTTAATCTGGAAACTGGAACAAATATAACTGGAAGACTCACCTACTTACAGGCATTTGTCAATGAAAAAAAGTAGATTTACCAAAGATTCCTCTGTTTCAACTTTAGCAGTCTGCCCCAAGCCCCCAATCTTAAATCTTGACCTTAAAAGAGAGAAGGGTAAGAGCAAAGGAAAAGGGAATGCCACAAAATCATTTAATGGATGAACCATTATATAATAGCTTTCACCAAAAAGAAATATAAAAATTGCTTGTCAGTACGATTCTCATTGAGGTTTTATTTATCGTTAATAGCATGACAAATATAATTTATGTTTATCAAACAAATAAATATTTTTTTAGTAAAATTTTTGCAAATGTAATCCTATACATATTCTAAATAATTTTTAGCTGGTTTCAAAGAAAAATATTAGTGTAAACACACTCGAGTATTCTATCTTACGTAAGCAATAACAAAATTGCAAGTTTGCATATTATTTATTTTCAGTATCTAATCCAATAAAATAAAGGAAACAACTAATTATAACTCTTCCGTGCATCGGTGCATGGATATGTCGACCTCTTTATGGTAAAAATGGTATTGTAGGTTGTAACTCTTTCATTAATACCACCATGTTAGTCTTAGCCCGATTCATGCATTTAGTGGTAAAACAAGTTCATGGAACGATGAGAATAAAAGAGGGAACGTTTGTTAGGACCATATCTGCTTGCTACGCCTGTGTTCCCAGTTCAGTAGATGCACTCGGTTACTTCTTGAAAGATGTGGAAAGGAGAGAATCTTGGTCTCCGAAAAAAGACATTTGCATGAAAATTAGATCCAATGATTCCTTCTTTTCAACCCACGAGTTGGTGCCTTTGGGTCTGTATAAAGTATACAACCTGTTGTTAATTAATTAAACACTGTTAATTATCCAATCAAAACAGCACAGCTGTTTATTGGATTGTAAATACACAAGATAGGATGCACAAAGTTGGACTAAATCAGACGGTGCAGATTAGGATAGCATTCAAAGAATATTCTGAGTTGGTACCACAGTTCGTACCTGTAATTCTGTAAATCTGTTCATCAG
This sequence comes from Rhynchospora pubera, assembly GCA_028095005.1. Taxonomy (NCBI): domain Eukaryota; kingdom Viridiplantae; phylum Streptophyta; class Magnoliopsida; order Poales; family Cyperaceae; genus Rhynchospora; species Rhynchospora pubera. The sequence continues at coordinate 197,033,282 of CM051463.1, read as the reverse complement.
GTCGGAATTAGCTATGACCACTAGATGTTATGCGTCAGGTTGATCCAAAATCTTATCAACTCCCGCCAAATTTCATACAATTTGCTATCGTTTCACTTTCACGTAATAAAAATGACTAATTTTATAAAACAGAGCTTGCACATGAATCTTCGTCTCCCCTGTAGATGCTATGTAATTTTTACTTTTTTAGTGAGGGCACTAAGAAAGTGTGAAGTCACGATTCTTCATACATATTCAAACCATTTTTATATTTCAAAAGGAAAAAAAAAGTATCGAACCATGAAGTATTTATTTTATTTTCAAAATGTATCTGTTTAATAAGAATTTTGAATAATTGACGTTTCTTTGAAACCATAAAATATTTCTATTTAAATTTTTAGAGAAGTGTGCATTTTTTATGTAAAGAAGTATTTTCCTGATAGAAAGAAACGTTAGGATCTCAACTCGCAAGTTAGATAAAAAGTAAGAAAATTCAAAACAACCGTATCAGAACATTTTATCTTATAGTTTCACACAACATAGCTCGTTGCGAACTATATTTTAAATTTTTAATAAAGAAACCTTTTTTCGGGTGCATGTAGAGCTGTTTTAGTTATTTGTTTTTGTGTGTGTGTGTGGGGGGGGGGGGGGGGGGTGTGCCGGCTGAATCAGATTTAACGCAGAACTTGTGTGAAAAGTCTACATTTTTCAATATAAGTTTCTTCAAGAATATTTTGAACCCGCTAGTAATATTGTTCAATTTTTTTTATCCACTATTGTTCAAATTAATTAAAAAATACATGGAATTGCTGTCAGATTTATGAATTGACTTTATATGAAAATTAATTAATTAAATATTCTGTTAAAGGACATTTCATACGAATCATTAAAATTTTATTTGTTAACACACGTCTAATGTGCATAAACCATATAAAGGTTGCCACATATCAAATATGAAAATTTCAAAGTAATTCTTTATGAGAAATGCTAGTGTCCAATATATTAGATGGATGGGCCCGTCTAATACAATCGTTTTTACGTTTTTAAATTTCAACTGACCGATTCGAACCGTTCAATATGTTCTCCATATTTGAAAACTTACCAGAAACTAATTTTTACATTTTTTCGAAATTCTTTACTTTTTTGGTATTTTTGAAAATTCATGATATAAACATTATGGATCGTCCAATAATAAAGATTTTCAAAAATATCAAAAAATAATAAAAAATTTCAAAAAAAATATAAAAATTGGTTTCTTATAAGTTTTCAATATGGAGAACATATTGAACAGTTCGGATCAGTTATTTGAAATTTAAAAACGTGAAAACGATCGTATTGGACGGACTCCATCCATCCAATATATTGGACTCTGGCATTTCTCATTCTTTATTGATGATCTCTCATTTCTTCAATAAAAGAATGTTTTTTTTTTTTTAACATCTTCATCATTTTTGTTTTGACATATCTCACACATAGTGTATCGTACTAAATGGCTTATGACAAAAGTGCATAATAATTTCCTCCAGATATTAATCGAATGAGCCTAAACCCATAGCTAGGCACTGAATGCTATCTAACATTATAATCGTACTCATGCAAATACAGGTGAACCAATTAAATGAATTGAGCGTTGTAGCTTGCAACAAATCAAATCATAGCTCCCTGGAGGCTTATTTGTCAGATTTGATTGCAAATTCACCAAATCTAGCTACTTTGTAAGTCAAAAGATGTGACGCAGGGAGGGATTGGTGAAAAAAATCAGTTTATCCACTCTGCACCTACTCCAATCGTTTGGAAGAAAAAAAAAAAATTTAAGTCTTGGTTTTTAACATTATGCTCTGAACGACTGGACCTATGATATTTTTCTTTGCACCGGATTGATATATTATTGGGCTTCTTCTAATCTAGACAAGAGATAGACCTGCAAACGCAATGAATCGATCATGAAACAATCCATTTCAATTAACCGTTTTGTTTATAGCACGAAATAAAAATTAATCAACGTTAACTGATTCGTTTCAAAAAGTGATCGAAACGATCAATTAACTAACAATTAATTTTTATACATGTTTTCTTATTTCGCATGTATAGCTGATTGGTTTGATACTGTAATATTCTTGGTTTATCAAAATTTTGTTTATAAATACTTAAATGATACATAAAAATAGTATAAAATGATTAAATGGAAATAAACGAAATGAAAGAGGCCAATTTCATTAACCGTTTCGTTTAACAAACGAAATAGAAAAATAGTTTCGTTAACTATTCTGAGGAACGAAACAAAACGATTAACGGTTGAAACTCAACGGAGTTAGTTACGTTTGCACGCTTGCACCTCTAACAAGAGAAGACATTGTTTTGGGAAATTGATTACCGTCATCTGCAGTTTTGTCATCCCTGCCATCGCTAAACATAAAGTGAATACTTAAAATAAACAAGGTGAACATATATAGTAATCAAAGTGAACATAAAGTGAACACTTAAAATAATCAAGGTGAACATATATAAAGTGAACCCTTAAAATAAACAAGGTGAACATATATAAAGTGAACGCTTAAAATAAACAAGGTGAACATATATAAAGTGAACACTTAAAATAAACAAGGTGAACATATATAGTGATCAAAGTGAACATATACAAACAGATAAGTTCAATAAAAATAAGTTGAATGTGCATATAAAACTCTTAACAAGAGATAACAACACTTATTTGTTTGTAAGTGTTCACTTTGATAGCTTATATGTTTATCTTATCTGTTTTATGTGTTCACTTTATATTTAGCGATGGCAATAATGGCAAAATAAGAGATGACACTTGTAATTGGAAATTGATTACTGTCATCTGCAGTTTTGCCATCCCTGCCATAGCTAAATATAAAATGAACATATACAGCAAACAAGATGAACACATAGATGATTTAAGTGAACACGTACAAACAAATAAGTTCAATGAAAATAAGTTGAATATGCATGTAAAATTCTGAACAAATGATGACAACACTTATTTATTTATAAGTGTTCACTTAGATCGTATATATGGTCACCTTATTTGTTGTATATGTTCACTTTATATTTAGCAATGACAGAAATGGCAAAATTGCAGATGGCAGTTATCATTCCTGTTTATAATTTATGTTTTCTTGAGAAATCGTTTCATCAAACAGAGTAGGGGTGAAAACGGTCACCGTTACGACCGTCCTTTCGTTTCATTTCGTCCAAAACGAAACGAAACGGTTAAGCTTTTTTGTTGCGTTTTATAAACGAAACGGTTAACGAAAGCTTAGAACAGTTTCATCCATGTGTATTTTCGTGATTTCGACCGTTTCGTCCAAAATGAAACTGTTAACGCAAATGGATGATCAATTTCGTTTTAAAACGAAACGGTTAACGAAATCGACCGTTTTCGTGGTCGTTTTAGACGTTATGCAGCCATAAAACAGAGTCGAGCCCAAAAAACTATAAAAATTGTTAAAGACATTTATGCGGCCCAACATACATTGTGGGCTGCCTACTCTACCGCTACCAGTACTAGGATATTTAGTATTATTATTATTATTATTGAATATCCACGCTCTTGGGCCTATTAGGATATGTTTTAACTTTTAACCATGCCATTTTATTATCTAATCTAGGGCTGAAAACGGTAGTCGTTTCGATCGTCATTTCGTTTCGTTTCGTCTGAAATAGAACGGTAACGGTCAAAGATTTCGATTTCGTTTAAGGAACGGTGCGGATAACGCAAATAAAAGTGTTGTTTCGTCTCAGAACGGAACAGTTAACGAAACAGAGCTGTTTCGTTATCGTTTATTTCGTCCGTTTCGTTATTCAATTCTATGGGAGTGCTATTGATTTAATTTCAGTGAAGGGGCGGAGAAAACTAGGGATAAGACTTCTTTCTGCGCCGCTGAATACACCTCGCCTTTCTCTCTTTCTCATGCCTCTGTCTCTTCCAAATCCTTCTCTTTCTCTCCACCTTCGCCAGTAACTCTCTTTCCGCCAGTACCTCTCCCTCCTCCTCTCAACCTAGCCGAACACCACGTCAACCTCAAACCAACCCCTCTCTCAACTTTCCCTCCTCCCTCTCGCACTTAACCTCCCCTCTTCTACCTCGAGCTCAGCCATGGCGACCTACACCTTCCTTCTCTGTTGCCTCTCTCACCCTTAATTCTAATACACCTCCCTTATCTTCTCACTTACAAACCCAAATCCTTTTCTTCTCCTCTTCTCGCTTGAACCCAAACCCTAAAACGAAATCCCCTTCTTCTCCTCTTCCCTCTGCCAAATTCTTCTCTTCTCCAGATGAGCGTGAAAGAAGGAAGACAAGGTCGCCACGGCAGTGCAGAGGCGGTGAGAAGATCAAGCCAAGCTCCACCACACACAAAGCCAATCCCATCGGACTAGAGCACAAACAAGACCAAAAGAGGAACATGGAGGTCCAACAGAGGGGGTTAACTCAAGAAGCAACTCAGAGGTCAGTATATTACTTTCATGGTTGGATTTTGGTTTTCTGCTGGATTTTTTGCTGGTAAATATTTTTTGAAAAAAAAGGTTTAATATGAGAGGGGATTTTTTGCTGGTTCATTACTTGAATATCTTCTCAGAACCATTTTGATTTGGGTGTTTTTTGGATTTGATATGAGACGGTACCAATACTAACCTTTGTTTAATTTCATCTTTTTCTGTCATACTTGATTTGATCTGAGAAAACAGTACCAACCATTTTGATTGGGGTGTTTAATTTGATATGAGACCGTCAGTACCAGTACTAACCTTTTTTATTAGGGTGTTTAATTTGATCTGAGACAGTACCAGTATTTTAATTCCTTTTAAAATATCTAATTTTCCTGTTAAATGCTATGTTTGGAGCTAGTGACATTTAATTCTTTCATTTTGTGCAGCATTTCTACTGGAAATGAATTTTGTGCAGCAAGGATTTTGAAATTGAATAAACTGCTTTTGAAATGTTATGTCTGTAGACTAGTTTTTTGAGAACTATTGTGCTTGATTTGTAAGAACTGTTGTGCCTGATTTGTTGTGTATGATGTATTTTGGTATGTATGATGTACTCCATGGCTTTAGTGCCCATTTAGTGTTGTATTTTGTTGTATCCTTTCAGTTGTATTTTGGTATGTATATGTATTCAGTGTTGCATGATCATTTAAGTTTTTATGTATTTTCTCTCGTCTCTATGTAATAAAACTGGAGAACGGTTAAACAGTCAAAGACGGTTTTAACCGTTCTGATCGTTCTGGTGAACGCCACAATCAACGCAACTTGATTTAAACGGATGAAACAATCAGCGCAAGAAGAAAAAAAAATTTCGTTTATCAACGCAACGATTAGCGCAAATAGTCAGTTTTGTTGGAGTTATGTCCTAGAAGTCAATAATTTAATGACTTAATTATTAGTTTATGTTTTGGATGATAATTTATCATCTGTTCCTAGGTTTATTATTGACAGATTATTCAGGTTGAGGATCTGAATTGTAGATCTTTGTGGATCATTCTTTAGAATGACAATAATAAATCTAAACGGTCCATAATCTTGATAATTAACAAGGAACATTAATTATCTTATAAGATTAGTATGCAAGTTAAGTGATGATTAAGTTCTACAAATCATAGGTAAAGAGTTACCAACTTAATTGCATATGTGTATGTTATGGAACATAGCACAGGACTTGACCCATCGAAATAAACATATGGATTGTGTTATGTGTCATTGTTTATTTCGTAATGATTTTGGTTCTAAGTTTGAGATGTTTATCTTTTCCACATGAGGATAGGTTCAATAAATATCGTCTACCGCTGATTCCCGATAAGGGCTGCTATACGGACTTTATTTATGTTCTCTTGAATTGTGCGGGGAAAAGCTAATCATCAAGAAAACCGTATGTCCCTCATTAATTCACTTAGTGAGTGACGATATCTGTTTGGGCCCCTTGATGGAGATAGATTGTTTGCATGCAACTTTATACAATTATCTCTAGATCAAGAAACGTATAATCTGCAAGAATGACACATTCCTATCTTGGATTATACGATGATATCGTGTGGCATAAGAATCAAAATAGGGAAATTCATTTATTCTCTTATGCAGGATTTAAATACTGTAGTAGTACACTATTTATGCGAATTGGGAATCATAACGTGTTGCTAGATACCACTTATGATTATTGGAATTAAATAGCGATTTAACTCCATGTCCAACGTAGCATAAATCCTCAAAGGGTCACACAAATAGGACTTTGACCATACGTGCATTATTTATTTATTTGCAATATTGAGTATTGCAAAATATGATAAGTTGATTAATTAATTAAATAACGTTATGGACCGTTATAATTAATTAAGTCAAATGGATCATATAGAAATAAATTAATGTACATGCTAATCCTAAATTGATTATCAACATATTGATAATTAATTTTATTCATCACACTTTAATTTAATTAAGTGAATTAAATTAAAGTATAGGCTTTTATTTTAATAGTCTATTTGAGCCTAAATTGAATGCAACTTGAAAGGCCTATTAAATAAATGATTTAATATGGACTAAGAGAGATTGAACAAGCCTAACACATGGCCCATAAGGCCCATGTATATGGCCGGCCATAGAGGGGTAAAAAGGTCAAGCAAAGGTTGGTGGAGAGTGGTCTATATAAGGACCACTTGAAGAAGCAAAACCTAACCTTCTCACCTTGCCTCCCTCTTCTCCCTAGCCGCCACCACCTTCTTGGGCAGAATTTTGATTCTCCCATGAAGGTCTCTCTCTCTCTTGCATTCCCATAGGTCTCATGTGTTGAGAATAGCTATTCCAAAAGGTTAATTGCTAGAATTACTTGAAGAATGGTGAAATGGATTAGCTATCTCCCTTCTCTTGCTAGCACAAGAATTGGGACATGGCCAAATTCCTTGGTGGACTCGAGGGCGCCATGGAGGAGGCGAAGGAGAGCACCCCATCGATTCCCATGCCGTAGGATCGAGCCCCGCGAATACGATTCCGCGGGAGGTATAATTTCCACCTTAATCTCTTTGTGTTAACTTGGCTTTTGTGCACGATTCGTTGTGTGTGTTGTTTCGATGGCTTAATTAACTTGTAATTAGCATAAAAATCGAAAATTACACACTTACTAACAGTGGTATCAGAGCACATGGTCGTACTTAAGCTATTTTGACACTTAATTAAGAGAAATTGGCTAATTAACGGATTAGTAGAGATGATGCGTTTGTTTGCTGTCTGGAAATGGTATTTTCTGTGTTGTTTCGCGTTTTTCGCTTTGATAAGTTCTCTGGAAGTTTTTTCCATCTACATGAAAGTTGTAGATCTGTGGATTGTGATTCTTTTGTCGTTGGATTCACATTTTTCTGAATTAGTATAGATTTACTGTGAATAAAACGGCGACAGTGCGCAGAACCAGTTTTTGCTTGCACTGTCCTGTTTGAATGGCTTGAAAGATTTATATTTTGAATATAAGTACCAGTGTTCTATGGCTAGATTTAAAGAGGACTTGAAGCTCTTTCTGAGCATGTATAAATTTTTGCATGAATTGGATTAATTTGTGGGTTTTCAAGTATGAAAAGGAAGAACTTGTCAGATCCAGTTTGTTGAGCAAATCGATTGTTCTAATAAACTGTACCAACTGAGAACTCCTTTAAAAATTCTGTTTAAATGGAGTTGTTCTATTTTGAGTTAGGATTCCAGGAAAATTAATTTCATAATTTTTCGTGGAAGTTAGGACCTTCAACTAGGTTAGAACTTTTCAATCGACTGTCTGTTCCAGTACAGAATTTGTTGATTGTTTAGTTTGTAACTCGAACCTTTTGAACTGAACTTGGTGGTTTTCTTTTCATAGATAGTTAGCCTATAGACTAAACTAGTTTTTCTATGTATATTATATATATAAAAACTAATTAGAAGGTGGTCTAACAGACCAAATGGTTGAGAGGATAATCTGAAAATCTCATAACGGTGTTTCGTGCACTTGTAAGAGATTTGTCATTTTTGATTCTCCCAGATGGTGTAAGATCTCTTCTTGAAATTTTTACTGGTAATCACAACTATGATAAGGAGCTTAAGTAATTTATTTGAGAATTTTTGGAGACCTAAAACCTTTGCTTTTATTGGATTCCATTAGTTACGTTTTTTAATAAATTACTGTTTTTCTAAATATTCAAACTAGTTGAAATTAATTAGAAAACTCCTTGTTTGATCTCCTTTCTGTTATGGGATGTTGAAAGAACTTTCTAAATGAATTTAAACAAGTTTTGTTGTTTAAAATTGAGGATTTGTACACGGAATTTACTTATGGCAAACGATACGCAAAGATGCTTGAAAATCGTTAATTGGAAACAAAGTTCTTGTATGTGCTAACTTTGTTTTGTAGGTGGATAGTGGGTTTAGTATGGCTCAAGACTCAATGCCTTGTGGTTGTATTTGAATGCATGTGTGAATGTTTGTAATGCGGCCTTTGGTGCCATTAATTAATTAATTTGTTGATTAATTTTTTGATGTAACTTGTGAGGCTTGCATGCCCCTAAGGTTAGGATGGGAATAGGATGTTTTCACATGTATTTTGCACCTTTATTTTATATAGGATTTAGATCCTTATAGAATTTAGTGGGAGGGGCAAGGATTAGATTAGTTTTGCTCCATGGACGATGTGGCGAAACTAATGCAAGCGGGAGCCATACAAACCCACAACTATGAGATGCTTATATGTGATTGCTTGTGATTGCTATGAATTGTCATATGCTAGGTATGGGTGTATGCTTACACGACCACCAAACAAGTGTCATATGATTGATAGTCCCAACTAAAACTCGATTAAGTGAAATCGCCCTCCTTCTCTCTATCCCCTTCACGCCGATTGTCACTCATGGCGCGGTCCGCCCAAGCGGACGTCATGGTTGCCAATTCGGTAGTCGGGGTGCAAATAGCTAAGATTTGCAAGGAGCAAATAGTGAGAGGTTACTTTTCGATGGACCCAACTAGAGTTTGGACATCGGGGCGAAGTTTGTAAATATACTTAGATATTCACAAACCAAGAATCATATGGAACGATATGATTGGTTGGAGAACCTACCTTGTCTAATTAAGTAGGGTGACGTGCCATAGCAGGCTCTACTTGATGAAAACCGGGATCTTGGAAAAACCAACTACATTTGGGACATTAAATGAATGTAGTGGGAGTTTTATTTGTTATAAATAAAACAATTGCATAAACTAATTGACCTTAAATTAATTTTGTTATAGATGTTAAAATTGTTAATTTTGTTGCGATCAATCTTTGAAAATGAACAAACTCGTTTCTAAAAGTATTCACTTAAAGAAGTAATACCAATTCCTAAGACACGATCTTAGCGAAGAGAAACTTGAGTATGTCAATTCCCAAAAATTTTCTCAAACTACCCGAACGTAGCAACGCGATGATTGATTGACTTTTGGCGAAAAGTTATTCAATAAAGCGTGTGGCTAATATCCTCATTTGAAATTTCTAAGACCTTTGAATTAGAGAATTCATATGGACTAGATTTAACTCGTACGCTCTCATCCACTTACTCAAGAAAGTGTTCTTGGAGAAAGTAGATATTAACTCCATCATTTATGATCGAGTATAAAGAGTATGAGTTGACAAAGAGATTCTTCTTTTATACATGAACGTTTCATTGGCTTATAAATCGAAAGATTTAAGTAGCTAATTGATAACTAGAGATATTGATCTCCGATATCAAGGATTATTGATATTGTCATACGATCTCTTTGAAATTATAAAGGATATAATGTTACCTTCTTCGCACACTTGTTGATGCAAAAAGGTAATTGGTTTAGTATTCAAGAAATACTTTGCCAAGGTATGAGTCGAAATTTCGAGACTCTTGATTGTGATTATGTATCACATGAGATGTTTCATTTGCCGTTTATTGGAGGCATTTGAAAGGTTGTCCGAAATACCATGATTGTAATGCTTTAATCCTAAAGTGTATTTGTCGTTCAAATTATCTCACTATCTCTAATTTACACTAGTAACTTGATACTAGTTCATATGCTCACATTTAACGAAATGTGTTGGCAATGAAGAATAAGAGAATGTTCGAGAGATATAAAGTAAACTCCGTATATGAAATGACTTGTTCGTTTAAGTCATTGCCATTGAATACGTAGAGTTATCTTTATTAAGAGATTGTTTAGGAATTCAAGGTTGCATACCTTAATCCTAACCTCTCAAAATTATCTCCATTTCATATTCGATGATGGATGATTATGTTTTATAAAAGACAAGTTCTTTTTATTATGGGTTGTTTATATGATTTCATGCATCTTGATAGAATTTGCTTGAAATAGATAAACAATTTTTGAATGACAAATAGGATGCATAAGACTTGACATAAAGTATTTGACTTTCATGTTATATATAACCGCTTAGTCACATACATAAACAAGAATCGCATTACGAGAGTCTCCGTAACGTAGAGCTTGTAATTCAATTCGATTTCAAATCGATTGATATGCGAATCATGTTTGTTAAATGACAAAAGCGCCTTTAACCTACGAAGGTTTAAGGACAAGTGTCTTGATTAGGACTTTTACATATCGATGTATAAAGACCAATAAGTACTTGTGCCATGAAAGGTTATTGATACTTTACTACTTAACCAACGATCATTGTAGATATTAACATATCTATTTGATAAGGTATAAGTATGAACTTTTTGACTAGTTCAAAGGAGTTCAAGAGTGAAGTTTAAAAGACCGTTCAAGAAAAATGGAAGTCTTACAATTAATCATGGTAAATAGTTAAGTCACATGATTTGAAATATTATCTTAAGAGTATGAAAATAGTTTCATAACTCACTCCATGAGGAACATTATGGAATAATGTGTCCAAGAGTGGAGGTATCGAACAATATTTTGTATAGTTCGATCGATAATAAATCAAATTGACTTATTCGACTCGTATTAGGGAATTATGTTTGAGAACAATATTGTTTACACTGAATAATGTTCCATCGAAGTCTATTGAAGAAGATATCTTAGGAGATTTTGATCTCTAAGTATAATACTTCTCGAAATTTGGTGTTGAGAAGCTTATTTCAAGTATTGTGGACTTGTAAGCTTAAACCAAATAAGACACTATATATTTGTAGGATGCTTTATATTAAAGGGCACTACTTCCACGAATATGATAAGAACAAAGTAGTTGTTGCTAATCATAATGTAGTCTTGATGAATTGAAATTCTCAAGAAGAAGTAGTGGGAGTAAAGTGAGCATTAAAATAGTTTATGCGTCACTACAAGAAGTACTCTTATGGGAAACTTGTCACTCCATACATGGTACTTAGTGGGAGTTGAGCGAAACTTCATTCACAAGTTGTTTTGAAAGAAGTTTAATAGTACGCTCCTTCCAATGAGGACTCAACCATCTCACGAGTTGATGATGATTCGAGAAACTCATGGAATATATATAAGGAGTCAAGAACTCGTTCAACAAATCGTTGTGGAAGAAGTTCATGAACCTCAAGTACCAAACCTACAAAAGATCAACGGGAGTTGATTGCCTAAGCCGTTTGGTGCACGGGCTTCACAACATTCTCGTACTTAGCATATGAGAATCCGTTGATAAACAAAGAAACGATGGAATGATCCAATTCCACATATATGTTTTGAATTCATATGATCTTTAAAGAGCAATCCATGTATAACAACAAGGTATAGACCTTGGTTGATGTTCATGAAGGAGCAATCCATCAAGAACGTTTAGATCTTCAAAAGGAAAGATCGACATGGATAACAAATCGACTATGTACAAAGCGCGGCTTCTCGCTTTTAGCTATGTCTAAGTCGATGGCTAGTTGACTACGTACAAAGCACAACTTCTAGCTTGTGGCTATGTGTAAGTCAATAAAGATCATTCTAGCAATAGTTGTATTTCATATATGTCGATATATGGAAATACACATAAAACCGCCTTCTTCGTATGAATGAAGGAAGATGTTGTGCATTTGACACAAATCGAGGTTTTATATTGCTAAAAACATACGCATGCCTCAAGAATCCATTAATGGATTAAAGCAAGTGTTGTGGAGATCGGAATAAAAAAAACTTTTGACAAGGAAGTCAAGGAGTTGAACTTCGTCAAAAGTATCTTGTATAAACAAGATATTCAGTGGGAGCATAATTGTATTATTTGTATTGTTCAAGATAACAATTCATTAATTGGGAATAACATTAAGAAAAATGAATATTGTCGAGATCTCTTTGGAGAATGCTTTCTCAAATGAGAACTTGGGCGAAATCACCTAATCCAAGGAAACAAAATCTATAAAGATAGATTATGATGGATGTTAGGTTTGAGCAAATATGCATATATTGACGAAGTGTTCTAGAAACATGAAAGTTACACTCCAAGAAAGGATGTCTAACTGTACGTCACATGGCATGACTTGAGTGTTTAACTCGGTCTATTGCAACTCAATTCAAGAAAGTGCATGAAATAGTTCAAGCATTCTTTCATTATGAGTTTCATTTTGTACGCCATATTTATGCATATGCCCCAATGTGTAGTATCCAAAGGATATGACAAACAGTTGTCAAATGGATACAAGAGAGACACATTTGGACGATAGTCAAGGATATCCTCGAGTACCTTATGAGAAAGAGTGATACAATGTATCATCTCTTAAGATGAAAGAAATCTCGTGTAAGTTGTTACACTGATAAAGGTTTTTCAAAGGATTGATATAATCACGATTGAGCTACATATTTTGCTTAAAAGGTGGAGTTGTAAATTTAGAAAGTGTTCTAAATGGAATATTACAACCGTTTCCGTCACCAAAACGAAATAGATAGCAGCTTGTGAAGCAATAAAAGAAGTTTATTTGGGATCGAGTTCTTAGTCGAGTTATTATGGTTCTATGCATCTCGAACCACAACTTACTCCTAAAGAACCCAATGTTACATTGGAGATTCAAATATGATCTATAACGATATCACTTGATATCATATGATGATGATCAAGAACATATATATAGTAGTATATATATATAGGGTCAAACAAAATTTTGGATAGGTTCGCGAACACAGCGAACACTCTAGCATGACCTCTACCTTGAGCAGTATACAAGATGCAGTTATGCATCCATACGTGATGGACGTATGAGTAACTAGCTTTAAGCGTATTATTTCATTTGAGGTCCGAGACATGTATATATGTAGATATATGACATTGTTCTCAACTCTTCGTTGGCTAGAAGTCACTACTGATTGACTCTAGGCCAAGTGGGAGATTGTTGGAGTTATGTCCTAGAAGTCAATAATTTAATGACTTAATTATTAGTTTATGTTTTGGATGATAATTTATCATCTGTTCCTAGGTTTATTATTGACAGATTATTCAGGTTGAGGATCTGAATTGTAGATCTCTGTGGATCATTCTTTAGAATGACAATAATAAATCTAAACGGTCCATAATCTTGATAATTAACAAGGAACATTAATTATCTTATAAGATTAGTATGCAAGTTAAGTGATGATTAAGTTCTACAAATCATAGGTAAAGAGTTACCAACTTAATTGCATATGTGTATGTTATGGAACATAGCACAGGACTTGACCCATCGAAATAAACATATGGATTGTGTTATGTGTCATTGTTTATTTCGTAATGATTTTGGTTCTAAGTTTGAGATGTTTATCTTTTCCACATGAGGATAGGTTCAATAAATATCGTCTACCGCTGATTCCCGATAAGGGCTGCTATACGGACTTTATTTATGTTCTCTTGAATTGTGCGGGGAAAAGCTAATCATCAAGAAAACCGTATGTCCCTCATTAATTCACTTAGTGAGTGACGATATCTGTTTGGGCCCCTTGATGGAGATAGATTGTTTGCATGCAACTTTATACAATTATCTCTAGATCAAGAAACGTATAATCTGCAAGAATGACACATTCCTATCTTGGATTATACGATGATATCGTGTGGCATAAGAATCAAAATAGGGAAATTCATTTATTCTCTTATGCAGGATTTAAATACTGTAGTAGTACACTATTTATGCGAATTGGGAATCATAACGTGTTGCTAGATACCACTTATGATTATTGGAATTAAATAGCGATTTAACTCCATGTCCAACGTAGCATAAATCCTCAAAGGGTCACACAAATAGGACTTTGACCATACGTGCATTATTTATTTATTTGCAATATTGAGTATTGCAAAATATGATAAGTTGATTAATTAATTAAATAACGTTATGGACCGTTATAATTAATTAAGTCAAATGGATCATATAGAAATAAATTAATGTACATGCTAATCCTAAATTGATTATCAACATATTGATAATTAATTTTATTCATCACACTTTAATTTAATTAAGTGAATTAAATTAAAGTATAGGCTTTTATTTTAATAGTCTATTTGAGCCTAAATTGAATGCAACTTGAAAGGCCTATTAAATAAATGATTTAATATGGACTAAGAGAGATTGAACAAGCCTAACACATGGCCCATAAGGCCCATGTATATGGCCGGCCATAGAGGGGTAAAAAGGTCAAGCAAAGGTTGGTGGAGAGTGGTCTATATAAGGACCACTTGAAGAAGCAAAACCTAACCTTCTCACCTTGCCTCCCTCTTCTCCCTAGCCGCCACCACCTTCTTGGGCAGAATTTTGATTCTCCCATGAAGGTCTCTCTCTCTCTTGCATTCCCATAGGTCTCATGTGTTGAGAATAGCTATTCCAAAAGGTTAATTGCTAGAATTACTTGAAGAATGGTGAAATGGATTAGCTATCTCCCTTCTCTTGCTAGCACAAGAATTGGGACATGGCCAAATTCCTTGGTGGACTCGAGGGCGCCATGGAGGAGGCGAAGGAGAGCACCCCATCGATTCCCATGCCGTAGGATCGAGCCCCGCGAATACGATTTCGCGGGAGGTATAATTTCCACCTTAATCTCTTTGTGTTAACTTGGCTTTTGTGCACGATTCGTTGTGTGTGTTGTTTCGATGGCTTAATTAACTTGTAATTAGCATAAAAATCGAAAATTACACACTTACTAACAAGTTTCGTGGTCGTTTTAGACGTTATGCACCCCTAATCTAATCCTCTTGATTTCGGTTCATGCATAATTAGAGAGACATAGTCTTCCTTTTGAACTTTTTAATGGATCTCCTGCCTCTTCTAGAACCTATTGCAAACAAAATGAAAGATTTAATTGCATCAATCTCAACAAGGCTTGGATGACAGTCGAACTACCAATTCATGCCAGTATTAACTCCTAGCGTTCTTTATGCTGACCAAAATATTGTAGTAGTTCAAGTCCTAGATTTCAAGAAAAAATGTAAGAAAAGTATTCTGAATTTCTGATATTAACCTCGCAGGTGCGGAAACAAGATTCATAGAATGAAAAAAAAAAAAAAATCGATTTTGGCTTTGTGCCAGTACTAACCAGTTCTAATAACTTGACTTGTTTGTATTTCGATGTCTAATATTGTTTCAGTATTATTAATTAAAAAAAAAATATTTGAAAAAAATGACCCTTTAATTATTTGATTGATGATAATATTGGTACAACTAAATTATACAACCAACCGCCTTTTTGTCTCCTGTAACCAACCATACACTTATAGACCCACATAGCACATGTATGAACCTTATCTATAAATAGTATCACAGTATCTCACAATAAATAGCATTACACCATTTGAATTACTATCTAACCACATGACAACAAGACATTATCGGTTTCAACTGTACTGCCACATAAGCTACTGTGAAGTAAGCACATCAAGCGCCATAAAGATGAGCTGGAAGCTTCGGCTTGACAACGCACTGAAGTGGCTCCTTCTTGGGGGTTGAAAGCCCAAAAATCTCTTCCAAGCTCAAATCGGCCTCCTTCATCCCATCAGGAAGCCTCCAGTTAAATCCGTGCAACAAATTCGCAACACTAACCTGAATCACCTTCAGACCGAGACTGTAACCCGGGCACATACGCCTGCCTGATCCAAATGGGAGTAATTCAAAATCTTGGCCCTTGACGTCAATCGATTTTCCAAGGAATCGCTCTGGCCTGAACTCATCAGGTTTGTCCCAAATAGTTGGGTCACGCCCGATTGTCCAGACATTCACTAGCACACGCGTACCGACTGGAATGTCATACCCATTGAAGACAGCATCCTCGCGAGACTGGCGTGGAGTCAACATTGGAGCAACGGGGTGCAACCTCATGGTTTCCTTTACGATTGCGTTGATATACGGGAGTTGGTTAATATCTTTCTCCTCAACCCAACGCTCTCGTCCAATGACTCGGTCGAGCTCCTCTGTCGCCTTTTTGAAGATCTCGGGTCGTTTGAGGAGCTCTGAAATTGCCCATTCTGCTGTCACTGCAGAACTCTCTGTTCCACCAGCTATCAAATCCTGAAATAAGAGAAAAATATTTCTAACTAATTCTGCTTTTTCCCTTTTCTCTGGAGTATATCTATCATATAGTTTGATGAACTCGATGTTTGCAAATTTTACTGACCTTTTAAAGTTTGATATGGTGCCAAAAATAAAATATGACAACTAAACCGTCCAAAAGAAAAGATTGCCATGTAAATTCAGTAGACTTATGTCAACAGTGCATAATGCCCAATTGGTTTTATTAGTCGCTGATTATGACATAAATTATGAGAGCACACTATGTTTGAAAGAGAGCAACCGTTGGAGCACGCAACTAATTTAAATAAAGCATATTATGAGTTATTCAGGTCACATTCATCTTTCCGCACTAAGGGGCGTTTGTTTGTGACTTAAAGGGTGCATAACTTAAGTTATGTATTTTTAAGTCATCAAACACCTCTTACATAAGATGCCTTAAGGGTACATAAGTT
Source organism: Rhynchospora pubera (assembly GCA_028095005.1). Taxonomy (NCBI): domain Eukaryota; kingdom Viridiplantae; phylum Streptophyta; class Magnoliopsida; order Poales; family Cyperaceae; genus Rhynchospora; species Rhynchospora pubera. The sequence continues at coordinate 197,016,427 of CM051463.1, read as the reverse complement.
ATGCAACCTAAATAGGTTGCATAAGTTATGCAGCGGTCTCCTTTAATTTTTTTTCCAACAATACCCCTTAGAAATAATTAATAATAATATTTAATAATCTATAATAAGTAATAATAATTAATAAATAATAATATCTAATAAGTAACAATAACTATTAAAAATCATAATTAGTAATAAATATTAATTATTATAATTAAAAAATAATATATATAACAAGTAATAATAATAATTAATAAACAATATTGATTTATCATTAAATAGTTAATAATATTTAATTAAAAATAATTAATAATATTTCATAATAATAAAATGATTTCTTATTATCATTAATAATTAATTTTTATAATAATTAAAAATTAAAAATTAATTAATATTAATTAATAAATAATAATACTTAATAAGTAACAATAATTATTCAAAATCATAATTAATAACAAAGATTAATTATTGTAATTAATAATATTTAACAAGTAATATTAATTATTAATAATAATAATTTAAGAATAATAATTAATTTTTATTAGAAAATAAATAATAATATTTATAATATTTAATTAAAAGTAAATTATTAATATTTCATAATAGTAAAAATGATTTATTATCATCATTAATAATTAATTTTTATAATAATTAATAATTAACAATAATTAGGTCACAACATATAATACATAATATTAATTCAAATTTAAGGACATTTTAGTCTTTTGACATGAATATATACATGCATTAAGTTAGTCATCCTTACTACACAACCAAATATCTATTACATAACACTACATAAACACTTAGGCATCCTTAAGTTATGCAACTCCTTACTACACAAACAAACGCACCCTAAATGTCAAGCTCGCCTTAATCCAATTATGACAATGCTGTGTGATGGATTTCAATTTGAACAATAAAAACGTTGTATTAAGGAGTAAATCTATTGTGAACCATGGTTCATATAAGCTTCCGTGTACCATGACTGTTTTGGTCGGTACTTTCATAAATTATCAAATCAAATTTAACCATCCCAATCTATATATTGAAATCTCATAGCAAACAAAATTTTACAATTTTTGAAATATTTTTACTATTTTTTTCGAATTTTTTAACACTTGACATTTTTTGCTATAAATATACTAATTTATAAGCAAAAAATGGCAGGTTTTAAAAAATTCAAAAAAATAGTAAAAATTTTCTAAAATTTGTAAAATTTTGTTTGTTATGAGATTTCAATATATAGATTGAATTGGTTAATTTAGATTTGTCAATTTGTAAAATCACCGATCAAACGGTCGTGGTGCACGGAGCGCTCTATGCATCATGGTTCACAATAGATTTACTCTTGTATTAAGTATTAACCTATTATATGACCATGGTTAATTAGTCAATTGATTACCTGGGTAAAAGCTTTAACACCTTCTCTTTTGAGCTTAACCTCTAAAGTAGGATCATCAGCCAACTGCAACAAGACATCAACCATGTCCTTGGCCACAAAGTTCTCCCCCTCGCTCGTCCTCCTCTCATTGTGTTCATCCAACACGTGCTCCAAAAATCTGTCAAACATCTTGCCCAACTTCTTCATCCGTTTGATATACCCTTGCAAATCAAGGAAATTCAGCCAGGGTATCGAATCCCCGATGTTCAACACTCCGTTGAGCAAGAACAACTCATCCAACATCCATTTAAACTCCTCGGGTGATACAATAGCTCCCTCTGATGATTTGTCTAAGTACTTCTTACCCAGCACCATCCTGCTTATCACATTCAAGCTGACTGTTGACAATAAATCCTTCAACATGATGACCTTTCCTGAGGAACTGTACAGGTCCTGAAGAAGGTTGCGTATCTCCTCGACACGTATGTACTCATATGACTCAAGCCGCTTGGCACTGAACAGCTCCACCAGGCACATCTTGCGTGCCTGCCGCCAATACGGACCGTACTGAGACCAGGTGATGTCGGAGTAGTTATAGGTCGTGTACTTCCCAGCTGCAAACTTTGGGCGGTCGGTGAACAACACATCATGGGTTTTGAGAAAATATTTGGCCAGTTCAACTGATGACCCAACGACTGCCGGGTAGGAACCGAAACGGACAGACATCAAGGGGCCATACTTCTTGGATAGTTCATGGAGTGATCGGTGAGGGAGAGCGCCCATTAGGTTGAGATTGCCAATTATGGGCCACGGCTTGGGGCCGGGAGGGAGGTTGTACTTCTTGCGGCGACGTATGTAAGCTATGGATTTGAGGAGGATGATTGTTGCTAGCATTATTACTAAATAATTCATGGCCCATGGCGATAAGTACTCCATTATTGGCAAGGTTTTTATTGAAGAAGCTGGAGGAGAGAGAGAGTGATGGTTAGTGGTCTTTGTTTTCCTTGGTAGAATGAAGCGATGAATGGCATTGCAAGTTAGCAATTAGACTATTTATAGGTGTTGGCTCTGGTTGAAGACTTGAAGTTGATCTATCAGTGTCCCCACTCCCCACTGTCTTTTGTGTTTTTTTACTCATTTAATCAATACCCCTTGGTATATTGTTGCCTCACTAAGTCACTATAAGAGAGAGAAACTTACTATGGTTGTTCTATGTAATGATCCAAACAAGTAGTTCTATTATCTATAATTTAATCATCAATCGACTGAGAGAGCGCCACCTGTATCGCTAATTTCTCCTTAATTTCGTCTTCAATTGCGTATCTATTATATAATCTGATTGACATGACTTTTACGTACAGGTACATGATTATTTTTTGTTTCCGCAGACTAACCCCAACTTGGAGTTTCAAAAGGTGACAGCAAACATTTTGACGGCATAATTGGAATTCAGGGCTCCTTAACTTTACCTATCCAGAACTATTCTCCTTTTCTTTAAACCCTCTTATCACTGTTTCCTCCTTTGCCGCAACTTACAGCAATCCTCATCTCCTTTTCTCACCACTCCTTCAATCTTCTTCCACAGCTATGCTACAACTCTCCCTTCTTCTTCAAACTGTTTCTCCTGCTTTTGCAATACTCTCTACTACAGGACAAGATTCTGTTTTTTTGGAAAAAACAAGGGGCAGAAGGGTCTTTTTCTACTAAATCGGCTTATCAATTGATCAAGTTGTATCCGACTTACACCACTGATTTGGACAAATTATGGAAATTCAGAATACCACCGAGATTTAAGATATTTCTTTGGCAATTAATGTTAAATAAACTTCCTACTGTTGATAATCTTCAGCGGAGGGGATGGCAGCTAGAAATAGATGCTTTTTATGCTGCTTTCAAGTTGAAACGGCCATGCACCTCTTTGATTACTGTCATTCCTCTAAATCCTTGTTACTGGCTATTTCTCTGCATCCTTCTTTTAGGGGCTTCTCACTGCCTGCTTCTCTTACTCAAAAAAATATTCTGAGAACTGTTATACCTACGGATCTTATAATAGGAATTTTCTGGCTACGGCTGAACTTCTTTCACAAAGACTACAGCTGAACTTCTTTCAGAAAGTTTATTGGAGTAGAATGTCTTAAGAAAGCCTCCTTGAAGTTTCTTCTTTTTTTGTTTTTGTCTTTCTCTTTTCCAAACTATTATTTATGACGGTTGCAGATTCGCTTTTCATAGATAGGGTCTTTAGATAAGAATATCTTTTTCTTTCTTTTTTTTTCCTTCTACTTTTAATTTTGCTTTCATTAGCTTCTTGCTAATATTTGTGCTTTTAGACATTATTTTAATACAAAAGACAGGGACTTGACCCTTTTTTTCTTAAAAAAAACCAACTTGGAATTGGAGGTACATTTGCGCCACTTTTTCTGTGCATTCATTACATGAGGCAACTGTACAGCTGTACTGTATGTAGGAAAAATGGCATAAACAAAAAATAATAATGTTTCATTTCGAAATTTTTTTATTATTTGAGTTCTACATGTTTGATTTTTTTTATTTTTGTTTAAACGAACTAATGATGCAAGTACAAAGATGCAGGCAGTTAACCGATTCTTTTTACAAACCGCTGCGTAAATAATGATAATATCGATTAGTCGCTCTTAATGGCACGCTGCATTAATTCACAATTAGCACTTAGAATTTCACACTCAACAACTAATCCAGCTATATTTATTGCAATTGAAATCTACTCCTGCAACAGCTAGGAGTTGTTGGCATAAAAACTTAAAAATCTGGGCTGGTGTGCTACTTATTATTTGTAACGTTATGCAATTTAATTTCCGGGGAAATTGGACCTATGCCACCTCAAAGTTAGAGAATTAGAGAAATGCCACCTCAAATTTTACTCTTGGAAAAATGCCACCCAAAATCTATTATACTTAGATATTTGCCACATTTATACAATTATTATACATTTTTTAAATAACAAAACTGCATTATGAGATGTATTTTTATAATTCCTCATACGCCCTTCATGTCTCCTTCTCTTTCTCTTCATCCCGTCTATATCTCCCATCCTATCCAATGCAATGCTCTTCTAAACTCTAGGAACGCCTTTCCTGCCTTTCCCCTCTTTCCATCACTCACACAAATCCTCTCTCGTATTCTCTCTCGATCTCAGACAAACACTATTGAGGATTAGGGATTGGATTAGTTTGGTATGGCTAAATGAATTGGGTTGGCCTGGTACAGCTAAATGAATTGGGTTGGTTTGCAAGGATTAGGAAGTTGTAATATTAAGGTTTAAGAAGCTGGAGGGTAATTAATGATTTACTATAGTAATTAACTAAACACCAAGCGTAATAAACATATATATATATATCCTTCGTATCAGTAAGAGACCAAAAGAACCAATAAGTTTAAAAAAATACACATCAAAATCTTTGATATTGTTTTTATTAACACAAGCACGCTTTAATATATACATACATTCAATTTTCAAGATAATTGCTTGCTGATAACAAAATTTTCACCTTCCTCATGTGGAAACAGTAACTTTCAGCACACTAAAATATTGATTTATCAGACCATATTAAAAAAAAATGCAAAATTGAACAAATTTGCTTATTGGTGGACAAAATTGAATTGTACAACTGATAATAGGTGATAAAACAATAATATTGATAAGAAACTAAAAAAAATCTTCAAATAAGCAACGATAAGTTCCAATTCATAAAAACTGGAAATTATAACTGTAAGAGCTAAAATTGGAATTTTGGGATATAAGATTCAATTTCACTAGTCTTCTCTCTCCTATCATTTATACAAAACAGAAATTAATCACAAAGTAAAGTAGTACGAAAAAAATTCTGACATAAGATTCTAGGTCTATTATAGTTCTTCACTTCTCAGTATTTTCAGAGAGGGACGAATACTCAATGGTGTTTGTATGAGATCGAAATAGAGGATTTGTGCAAGCATAAGAGACGTAGCAATAGACGAGATGGAGCAAAAGGGCGAAGCAGCAATAGGGCTTTCGTAGAGTTTATAGGAGAGCACTGCATTGGATGGGATGGGAGATAGGCGAGATAGACAGAGCATGAGACTCTAAGGGCATATGCGAAATTATAAATATACATCTCAAAATACAATTATGTTATTCTTGTATAATAATTGTACAAATATGACAAATATCTAAGTATAATAGATTTAGGGTGGTATTTTTCCAAGAGTAAAGTTTGAGATGACATTTCTCTAATTTTGTAACTTTGAGGTGGCATAGGTCTAATTTTCTCTTTATTTCCGGGTAATTTGAATAACTGGTCGATCGGGTAGAATACAAATCAACACATCAGTGTAAAATTGTAATAACTTATTATTATACAAGGCTATTTTTTAAAATAATAATAATAATTATTATTATTATTATTATTATAATGGAAAAAAATTATTTTGGGTAAACACCTTCGGAATTAGTAGGTTCATACTGCTGTTTGAGTTCTGGTCTGGCCGCTAAAGTTGACGTGTTCCTTAATTACCTTTTATTTTATAGGCCAGTTTTTCATCCTAAAAGTGCTTATTTTTCATGTCGTTATTATAGCGCTATACCATGGTTCTTATTAAAAATAAATAAATATTGGTTCTTTTTAAACAGATTAGAACCCAAAATGATTCATTCCAGAAACCGTTAATTATTTTCTATCAGTTTTGAATTATTATAAATCTTTTTTAGTTCGCACCCTCTGGTCACATCTAGTGGATTAGTAGTACCCTCTCCTTTATATATACACTAGGTTGGACATCGAGCTTCGCTCGATATATAATAAATTTGCTCGATACACAGATTTCAACAACTATAAAAGGCTTGTTGATTTATATATAAATTAAATACAACTATGATTTTGTTATTGTATAATTCAATTATGTTCATGTTTAGATATAAAAGTCTGTTTTTTTAAAAAAATATTGACTCATTAATTTGCTTTTAGTATAGTTGATAATCTCCATGATATAAACATTGCTTTTTTTTTTTTTTGAGAAAAGAATGACTCCATAAAGGAGACATTCATGCTTCATTAAGCCAAAAGCTAAAAAAAGGAGTTTTAAGTACATCAACAAACTTCAAAAGTTAAAAAGCCTTTACATCCACAACAGAGAGTAATCTAACCAAAAGAAACAAAACCATAAAAACTAGATCAATCTTCCTCAGAAGGAGAAGGGTCAGTCACAACTCCATCAGCCCTCTTATTTTCACGCGAAGCTTTTATCAAATCCCCAACCTTATTCTGAAGACCCCCTGTATCACATGTCCAATTAACAAATAAACTAACGACATTAAAGTATAAATTCAGTGAGTTGCTACCAGCCTCAAAAGTAAAAGCCCTTTTGTTCCTATCCTTCCATCTAACCCAAACCAAAGCAGCAAAAATACCTAAAGCATAATCTCTAGCCGAACCAATTAAAGAAAACAAATAGTCCCAACAAGAAGTAATATTATCAAAATTAAAACAAATCCCATTATCATTAAAACGATTAAAAAAATGCCAAATCTCAGCCACACTAGGACAATTAATAAACAAATGATCAACACTTTCTTCATGACAACAATAAAAGCATTTATTCGGACCATACCAACCACGTTTCATCAAATTATCTAAAGTTAAAACTTTATTATGCACAACCAACCATAAAAAAAGTTTAACTTTGAGAGGAACCTTCAAAACCCAAACACTTTTATTCAAATCTACTTTAATCCCCCCATCATTTATAAAATGATAACAAGACTTAACAGAATAAATCCCAGAAGAATTTCCCCTCCACAAAAGAGAATCAGAATTAACAGAGAAAATTATATTAGATAAAATATGAAGTAACTTTTCTCTTTCCTGTTTCATAATATTTGAAAACCCTCTTTTAAGATTTAAATTCAAAATCCCAGACTTCCAAACATGAGCTAGAGATGCATCAGGTCTCTTAGTTTTAGCAAAAAGAAAAGGGAAAACCGTATTTAGAGCAGAACTTTCATACCAAATGTCAAACCAAAAACTAATAGAAGAACCATCCCCTATAATTCTACTAGAGTTAGCTCTAACAATAGGAGCAGCCTTTTGCACACCTTTCCAAAAATTAGAGCAAGAAACACTGAACTTAAAACCATGCTTAGAAGTGATTAAACTTTTCCAAAGACTACAATAATCCTTATAAAAGAAATTCCAATACCACTTTCCCAACAAAGCTAAATTCATCTGTCTTAAATCCAAAATCCCCCAACCTCCAAACTCCTTTTTTCTAGTAATAAGATCCCATTTAACCAAATTATATTTTTTAGTACCCCTGATTGAGAAGAGCCCCACAAAAAATTCCTTCTAATCTTATCTAACTTTGAAATAACCCAAACAGGAGCATAAAAAAAAGAAAAGTAATACAAAGGAAGAGCAGTAAGAACAGAATTAACTAAAATTAATCTGCCACCCATTGACAATAAAGTTCCTTTCCAATTAGCTAACTTTGTGTTAAATTTATCAACAATCACATTCCAATCCCTTCTAGACGGTTTCCTCCAATGCAAAGGAAGACCTAAGTAAGTAATAGGCAGAGAACCAATTTTGCAATTCAAAATTTTTGCTAACTGAACAGCCATATTATCAGAGATATTTAAAGGAACTAACTCAGTTTTAGCATAATTAATTTTCAACCCAGAAATACCCTCAAAAGATTTTAAAGCCCAAAAAACCTTTTCAACCATAATCTCATCAGCTTTAAGAAATAAAAGAGTATCGTCAGCATATTGTAAATGAGTAATTTTTGAACCATTTTGTAAATCTGGCCCTAGACCTTGAAAATGTCCTAAATTAACACCATTATCCAGAATCTTAGAAAGACCATCAGCTGCTAAAATAAATAAGTAAGGAGAAAGAGGATCTCCTTGCCTAAGCCCTTTTTTACATTCAAAATATCTACTTAACTTACCATTGATAGTAATAGAAGTTCTACCTCCTATCAAGGACTTAGCTATCCAATAAACCCATTTATGATGGAAACCCCTTTGGATTAAAGAAAGAAAAATAAAGTCCTAATTTACATTGTCAAAAGCCTTCTCAAAATCTAATTTGAGAAGAATTCCATTCTCTTTATGACTATGCACATGATGAATAATCTCATGAGCAGCTGCAACACTATCTAATATAAATCTACCTTTTAAAAAAGCACTTTGATTCTCACTAATAATCCTTTGCAAAATAGGACTAAACCTATTAGCAAGCACCTTAGTGAAAAGTTTAAAAATACAATTTAAAAGACTAATGGGCCTAAAGTCTTTCACTTTACAAGCCTTACTAATTTTGGGAATCAAACTAATAGTAGCCCTATTAAGAAGAGCCAAATCAAAACAACCTTCAAAAAAATCAGAGAACGTCCGCAAGATATCAGGTTTTAACAGTTTCCAAAAACGCTGGTAAAAAATCACCGAAAAACCATCAGGCCCTGGTGTTTTATCAGGGTGCATTTGAAATAAAGCTATCCTAATCTCCTCTTCAGAAAAAGGTCGTATTAAAGAGAAATTTTCCTCAAAGCTAACTTTATCTTTTTCTAACCAAACATTCCCCTTAAAATTACCCCAAGTAAAATTATTAGTACCTAACAAATTTTTATAAAACTCAAAAATATGCTCATCGATTCTAACTGAATCCCTAACTTCTTCCCCCTCTATCAATAAATACTGAATAAAATTCTTTCTTCTTCTATTAGAAGCTACCCTATGAAAAAAACTAGTATTAGCATCACCCTCTTTAAGCCAAACTAATCTAGATCTTTGTTTCCAATAAACCTCCTCCCTTTGATAAATATCATAAAGCAACTGTTTATAATGAATTAAAGAATCCAATTCATCATCCTCCAGAGAGCGAGTATCTAAAGTATCTTCTAAGGATTTAATCTGAATATGTAAAGAATCTTTTTCTGAGTCAATATCAATGTTAATATTCTTACTCCAACCATTTAGGTTCCTACGAAGATTACGAACAGAATTATTCCACTCTTTAGCCCTATCAACAACAGAATGATTAGAAACCCACCAATTATTGACTTTATCAACAAACCCCTCGATTTCCAACCAAAATTTCTCAAACTTAAAAGATTTAGTTCTTAAAGGAAAAGTAAAACCAGAATCTAAAACAATTCTATTATGATCCGAAAAACCTTTTGATAAGCTATAAGAGAAGGAATTACGAAAACTATCTACCCACAGTTGATTAACCAAAAATCTATCCAAACAAGCTTTCTGTCTTGAATTACCCCCTCTAGCCCAAGAAAATTTTCTATCTAAACACCTAAAATCCAACATATTAAAAGAATCTATCCACTCATTAAAACGTCTAATATTACTAAAATCAAAACTAACCCCCACTTTTTCAACTCGTTTCCTAATGATATTAAAATCACCTCCCACTATCCAAGGAGTATCTATTTTAGAAGCTAAAGAATGAATATGATCCCAAAACTCTTTTTTGAAGTTATGCAAAACAGGATCATAAACAGTAGTAAAGGTAAACTCTGTATTAGTACTTTTATTTAAAAACCTAACAGAAACAGAAAAAGGAGAAATATCCCAATTCAAAACATCAAACAAATCACTATTAATGCCTAAGAGAATCCCTCCAGAATTACCTCTAGCAGGAACAAAATTCCACTCAAAATTAGAAGCTAAAAAATTCAAAGTCCTAGAAGAAAAAGTTTTCATTTTGGTTTCCTGTATACCCACTAAACTAACAACTTCCCTTTTAATTGTTTCAGCAAGTAACTTTTTTTTACAAGGTCCCCCTAAACCTCTCGCATTCCAGGAAAGAACTTTCATTTAAAAACTTTATTTAAACCCTGTAAATCTGACGCATGATCAGAAAAAAAAACTAATAACCTCATCATTATTATTTAAAACTGCCAAAGCTCCCTTGAGTAAAGTACTCAGCTTTTCACTATCCATACTTTTAACAGCCCTAATTATATTTAATTTATCCTCTAAAGAGTTACCAAAAGAGACCCCAAAGTCATCTAATAAATCAACAATAACCTCATCATCCAAAGAAAAATAAGGTAAAAAAAAATTAGTAAGATTACCTAAAGCCACAGAAGGAGCCCCGGCCATAGAAATCGGCTGCACTTGCTCCACCATCATGTTACTTCCCTCTTGAGCCTCTACAGTCTCCATCTCCATATGCTCAGTACTATCTTCCCCATCTTGAACAGTGTGATCAGCAGGAATATGAATGGCCAAAACCCCTGAAGAAGAGTCTGTCGACTGCTGACTTGAAAGACCATGTTCTTTAGCTGCCAACTGAGCTTTCAAAGCTAAATTCTGAGCTTGAAGAGCCTCCATCTTAGCCAATACTTCCACTAAAGAAGGTGAATTTGTAACATTAGTTTCAGTCTGATCCTTTGTGCCTGGTTCAGCCACCAAATCCTTCTTTGAGCTTGGAGAGTTCTCTTCCTTTTGACTAACCCCCTCAAACACAACATTGGAGATTACCCCCTTCTGCACCAACTGTGAAAGAATACCAGGAATTTGCTCAGCTAGAAAAGCATATTTACCACCCACTACCACTTCAGTATCATCAGCATAAACCAAAGGATCACTATCTTCTAAGATATTAGCAACACTTCCAAGTTCCAACTAATTTTATTGGAGCCAGAAAAATAGCAAAATTGATATAAGATAATTTTTAATTACATTGGTGAAAAACTAAGCTAACAACAAAAATAAAACCATATAATATATGGAGGCTCCAATCGCATTAACATTCTTCAATTCCATATGCATACCCAAAAAGGCAAAAATAGAGAAAAGGAAAAATCAACGTCAGCATCAAAATCCTGTACCGTGGAGAGGAGACCAAATGACCAATGCATTATTATTTATTACATACTAAAAAGCAACCTAACAAAACCCAAAAAAAAAACTAATACAACCAACAATCAAGCAAAGTAAAAAATAAAAAAATAAGAAAAGAGAGAGGGAGAGAGGGAGAGCCAATACCACCTGGCGTCTACGCAAAAGAAAAAAGAAAAAAAATATCGGGACTGATAAGGATCATCTCCAATATTCATTATTCCCGTCATCCCCATAACGCATTTTCTATTTTTGGAAATTATTCCATCATCCCTCAGTGTACGCTCATCCCTTTCTCCCTTCGTCACTCTGTTTCCTCCCTCCCACGTACGCTTCCCCTCCAACCCCCTCCCCCTTGCCCTTCCACATACGCTGTCCTCCCACCCCTCCCCCCTCCCCCCTCCTCCCTAACACTTCATAACTGTTGGAATTACTATACATAAATGTTGAAGTTAATATCGTAATTTTTGAAATTAAATAGATAGCTGTTGAAGTTAATATTGTAATTGTTAAAATTAAATAGATAACTGTTGGAATTAATATCGTAAATGTTGAAGTTAATATATTTAAATGTTGAAGGTAATATCGTAAATGTTGAAATTAATATCAGAAAGATAAACCTTAGTTCTATTCCATCTCTGCAACAAGTTTAGTATAACAGTTATATATATTAATTTCAACAGTTACGATATTACCTTCAACATTTAAATATATTAACTTCAACTGTTATGAAGTGTGTATGAGGAGGAGGGCGAAGGATGCAGTGGGGAACGGTGTATGTGGGAGGGAGGAGGGAGAGGGGAGGACAGCGTACGTGGAAGGGAGAAGGGGGGAGAGGGGACAACGTACGTGGGAGGGAGAAGGGGGGAGGGGGACAGCGTATGTGGGAGGGAGGAAGGGGGAGGGGGCGGGGGACAGCGCACGCGTGAGGAGAGAGGAGTTAGTTGCAGCATACGCGTGAGGATGATGGGAATGATAGAATCTTAGGGATGGTCCTAAGTAATTCCGAAAAAATATTGATGGAGACTCCATCTCTATATTATCATCCCAACAGTCCTGTCAGCAACAATAGTAGCCCCTGCACCTGCCATCTGATCTCCTACTGGAAGAACCAAACTATTTGATTATAAAATTATACTTTCTTGTTCTCTATTTCTAGTATTTAACTTTTGATTTGATAAAATCTTGGATAATTCGCAATGCAACTACTCAACAAAGGAAAGATGTGTTAAGAACTTAAGATCAATTTACAATTCAGCAAATGAAAAGGTATCGATTTACAATTCAGCAAGATCAATTTACAATCCTTCTAGCACTAATTATATATCGGCTCATCAATCTCTAGATTAAATGTCAGTAGTCAGTACAAAAATTTAATATGAAATATGATGTAGTGTGAGTTTAGTTAACCGATTCCGACTTCAATTCAGACTTTTCTTTTACATGGAAAAAGTCTCGTAAGCCCATGAATCATGGACACCAAAATATGAAAAGATGCTTGATTCTTGTTTTCTTAAAAAATGAAAAGAAAAAGAATTGAATCAATCAAGCGTGGTGAGGAGGAAAAAAACACAAACCACAGGTTGGTCTTCTTTATCCCATTCCGCCAACTCTTCATCTCTAGTTTAATCTGAAAGTGATAATAGTATTTTCTAAATGGATTAAAAACTCCTAATTGGAAGTCAATTTTAACCAAAACAATGGCAGGCACAATCTATTGCTTTCTCCTTTTATTCTTTTAGTTGAAATAAACACCTAAAAAAAATGCGTGATTTTTGCATGCTTTTATAAGTATAGTGGGCTCGTCGTGCGTTGCGCGACCTATTTTTTCTCTCTTCTTTTTGTTAAATTTTACTATTATAGTAGTTTTATTTTGTGGTTTAGTTTATTACATCTACAAACCATAATTAATCATAGTGCATAGTTAATCTCTTTCCAGCATATTGATTTTGGTTTTCGCACCAAAGTTTTCCAACTGAACACATGCTCAGTCTAAAAAATAGGAACAATAATACATACAACTAACAAACATTTGTTTAAAAGTGAACGAATTTAATTGTTCCTAACAAACCACATAACTCATTTGGCTCCATGCATTGTATGGTTATGATTCTTGGTGATGCTTTAGTCTTCTCATCTTTTCCTTTTCCATTGTTGCACACATGGGTCAATTGATAGATAACAACATACATAAATACAATAATAAAGTTTTACCACTCACACAACATTTAATAAACTTTGTATATGACTGGTACTAACATGCTATCAGATGGCGCCTTTATTATTGCAATAGCATCTTCTTTCAAACCAACCAAAGCTCATGTACAAAACTGATATATAGAAGAGAAATTAAGGGGAAAAAAATGCATTTGAGGTCTTTAATATCTCATAAATTATCAGCAAGAGTTTGAATTATTTAGGCAATGGTAAAAGTTTCTGAAAATTTCTGGAGGAAAATGGAAGATAAAGTTTTGTTGGCGGAAAAACACTTGGCACTATGGTAAAGTAAAGCTTTGCAAGAAAAGATAGCCTTTTAGAATGACTGCTTGATAAATTATGTTTGCAATTCTCAGTGCTTTTGCCTTTTGCAAGTCTAATCTAATTACTTAAATTTTTGAAATAAAATGAAAAACATACCTGAGGTAGGTCCACCATCTCCCTCTAGGCTAATAGATGAAATGATTGGTAACAGCCTAACAATTGACTCGAGACAAATAGATTTGCTTTCCAGCATCAAGGTATGTTGAAATCTGTCCCAGGGTTCTCTTGTTTAATCAAATAGTTATTGGACCTAGATGCATAATACATCCTGGAACGAAGATATCTCACAAAGAAAGGGGGAAAATAATAGAAAGACTATCATATATTCCAAAATTTAAAATTTTTTAAAAAATACACTCAATAAAAAAAAATGTAGATGTAAAGTAGTTCAATTTCTGATTCGCAATGTTAATTAAAATCTCTCTATTATTACTTCTTTACCAAAGTAATGTTAAAGCCTTAAAACTATACAGCTTTATGTTGGACAAAGAAAAAAAAAATCTTTAACTTATATGAGTATCTTCATCATGTAAACTCAACCTTCTTGATGGAGGTTATCTTCATGTAAACATATATAACTTTTTAAAATAAGAGATTATTGCTAACTTAATTTATATGACTATTGCATTAACTTATATAAGTTCCAATTTGCCAATTTATCTCGAGTGAGGGTACTCTTTATATATCATAACCAACATTATTTTGCTTCATCTTCTATAAACCAATAGTGAGACCAGTTCGATTTTCAAACTTAAAAGTGTTGAAATTTACATTGTTCTCAAATTAATTATTGGGTCCTATATTCACTACAGTTAGAGAAAGGGTAAATGTCAATTTACAAGATTGCCAAATGTCTTGTACAAAGCATCCAAAATGTGATCAAATTAGAACACAACCAAAATTTTACACAAAAACAAACATTTTTACCTTCCATTCTTTGAACAACCTTTCATCGGTATGTCCTCCATCAGGAAGCACCCAAAATCACATCAAATTTTCAAACACTGCCTATATAGAGAAAGCAAAACTGAAGAATTAATTTAATGAAATTCAAAGAAATTCTAGAAATAAAAACAACCTTAAAGTGAGAAAAAATTAAAGAAAATGATAAATTTGATTATTAAAATTTATCCAAAAAACACCGCCTATCTACATTTTTTCATCATTGATGCCTTTTGCTATCCTTACATTCTATCCATGTCTATTTTCTCCACGCAACTCCTACAAAACCAAAACCAGCACCATTATTATCCATAATAAGCCAATAATGAGGTTCAAAACATGCCTGAAAGTAACTACTAATAGGCACGAAAACAGTCATTAGAGGTACTCAATGTAAAAATTGATAAACATTAACTGTAATAGTAATAGAAATTATAGCAGTAATAATTTGTTGCTGAATTTTTTGTGCTTCTTCAATTTATTTCAACGAAAACTCGAACTATAATGCTAAACATTCAATCAGAAAAGAAAATGAAAAGAAACTATCTTCAATAACAAAAAAATAAAAATAAAAAATAACTTATCATTTAACAGCTCATGGAGAGAGAAGCTTCATCCCTGTGGGGCTGACACATTTCCTGTGAAAATTTAACCGGGATAATTAGATGAGTAAAAATAATCATCACATCTAGTAAGAACGAAAGAGAAAGGTCTGTCAAGGCAATGAAAGATAAGAGGGAGTGGATTGGCATCGGTGTTGGTACTGATTCTGACAGAGATGGTGATAACATTGTTAAAATAAATTTTAAAATAAACTAATATCGTGCATTGTAATTGTAAAGGAGAGAAAATTCAAAAGATGTGAAATTCCATCAAAATGTGTGCTATGCATGTCATAATCAAAGACTGTTTTGCTAAAGAAAAATAGGAACTGATACACAGATAATGTATGGGTCAGTGAAATGATACCATATTATCGGCTCGGCCAGTGGCTTTAACCTTGATTTTACCAGGGTGGCAATTGGTCAGGTGCACTGCTCATCCTAGTTTGCCTCTTGACATGCTCACCCAAATGTGGATGGTCTTGATTCACATGCATTACCTCCTCTCTATCTCTCTGGTTTTGGTTTGGATTAAGTATTGGGTCAGAAGCCAATCCAGCCCTCATCAGCGTGAGAAGAGAATGCTCCAGGGTTCTCACAGGGGTCATTTGGATTTACCATTTTGCCCCCAGACTTTTTCTGTTAATTTGTGCACTGTCAAAATATGCAGTGTAAGGTGTGTTTCCTTAGTCCTCCCAGTTTCCAAATTTTGGTACGTGCGACTGCTGCTGTTGCTTCTAGAGGGACAATAGAAATAAATAAATAAAAAGCAAAAACAAAAACAAACTTGAAGTTTTAAATTTTGGCATTTAATTGCGAAGTCCATGGATGTGCACAGGCATAATACCATAACACACTCGTTAATGTTGCGTGACTGAATGACAGCTCATAAATTAGAGTTAAAAACATTGACAGTTTAGATTTACACAGACTATTTTCAGTATCAGGTTGGATATGATACTGGTAAGAAGCAGGTAATAAAAAATGCATAAAATTAAGTTAAATAATAGAGAATATAGGTGCAAAAAACACCAGACACAGAGAAAGGAAAAAAAGAAAAGAAAAGAAAATGGGATTTTTATCTCTTTTCTCAGGAAGAAATGAATCAGAACAAATCAGGAAGGAGAAGAGAAACTAACATTCCTACACAGTCGAAATAGATGCAGAGGTTACGCCGTGAAGAACGCAGTTGAGAGAGCTAGAGAACCTTAGTGCCTGCAAAGCGGTACTCGTCTGAAAGAGAAGAAGCTGATCTACCTATTCGAAAAATCGGTAGTTGGAGCTGAGATCGGAGGCAGCCGAAAATCGACGGCGAAGAGCAGCAACGGTTCTCTCTTTTGCACCTCGGGAGTCGCGTGGAGAGTAGATAATAAATAAAGAAACGAATGAGAATGAGGAGAGAGACGAACATAGGAGAAAAGATGATGGAGAAATTTCCAGAAGGAACAAATCAGACGGAAGAGAAGACAAGAATCAGACGATGGGGATCGAAGAGAACCAAACGGACGGCCAGGATCCGATATGTTCCAACAACTGTTCGCGCACAGTTATTTCGGAGGCGGATTCAATTCTCCGTATTAATATATGTTTATATTTATACAGGCATGTATCTAGTTAGCTACTTTATATCCTTTGTAGTTACAAACTGAAGTTACCACAATTAGGCCCTTCCTTATCATCAGCGACTATGTATATGTGGGAGACTTGAGCCATTCCTTAATTCCCAGTGCATACTATGCATAGTCCTGGAAATTCAGGTTTATTTGGACATCTTCAGTTGCTTTGTAGAATATCCCTTCAATTTTCTTGCTATAGCAGATGAACCCTACAACAATATATTGGTATTCGTCATTAAAGTGATTGAGCAATATTTTCAGGTGAAGAAAGCTTAAGAAATTGAAGTATTATAAATGCACTTAAAGGCATGACCATATTTAGGCATGTTAACAAAGGCTATGTTTGGATGCGTTGAGAATAAGGTAGGAAGAAGGAAGAAGGGAAGAAATTTATTGGGAAGGGGTAAATTTATTGGGAAGTGTGTAACTTTTGTGAAGAGTTTGGATGGTTAGAAATAAATTTATTGGTAAAAAGTGATTATTCCTTATTCTTTATTCCGGGAAGAAGCCATCCAAACGGAGCCAAAGGAAACAATTTGAAAGTTGGATTGGATTATTTTGAGTCGGGTTCAGTTGAGTACATGTAATATTCAAGTTTACTAATTGGATATTTTTAAATTCTTACCTTGACAATGTGGATCTTAGCATAATGGGTGCATTTGGCAACCCAAGTTTAGTCTTCCCTTGAGGTTAGTACACTAATCTACATCAAGTATGTTGCCAAATGAATCAAGGTTAGTGGGTTTAGTTACAAAACTTTCACTACCCAACTAACCTAGCAAAATGGTGAGTTAGTCTTCCCCTTGCATTCAAGTGAAGAGAGAAATGTATAAAAATTATTATTTGCAATTTTTTAATGTTGGCTTGCCATCTTTAATTAATCCACCGTTTTTTTCATTGCCATGAGAATCATAAACATTTAAATAATCCTTAATATAAATAAAATATGATTGATTAATAATTAATAATAATTAAATTAATTAATAATTATTTTAAAATAATTAATATTAATATTAATACTAATATTAATATTTAATTAATAATTATTGTAATAATGATTTATTTCTATAATTAATAATTATTATAATATTTAAATTATTTAATTAATAATTCATAATTAAAAATAATAAATATTAATAATTATAAATTTTTAACTAATATTTACTGCAATAATTATAATATTTAATAAATAATAATTAGTAATTGATAATAAATTTATAAATTTAAATAATCCTTAATATAAAATAATAATAATAATAATAATAATAATAGTAATAATAAAAATAATAATAATAATAATCATGATGATGAATGATGATACTTAATAATAGTTATTATAACATTGATAATAATAATTAATAATGATTTATTTCTATAATTTATAATTAATAATTAATAATAATAAATTTTATTAAAATTAATAGTAATTAATAACTACTAATTAATAATATTTAATAATAATAATTATAGTATTAAGGAATCATAGAGAGTATTTTGTTAGTATTAAGAATATTATTAATTATTAACGTTAATAGTAATTAATAGTAATCTTTATTATAGCATTAACGTTGCAATTTTATTAATAGTAATTTTTATTAAAATTAATAGTAATTAATAACTACTAATTAATTATAGAATTAACGTTTGTAAGCACTTTGATGACATTTATAAAAAACCAAAAGTAATCAATAATTTATTCATTTTCCCTCCATAACTAACCTCAATATACCACACCAAACAACATTTACTAACCTTAGACTACTACTAACTCCTTCCATTCACTACCCTTACCATTCTACCTCTCTAACCCCAAAAAGTACTAAACTTACACCACTAACCATACTAGACCTTATTTTGCCAAATGCACCCCAAATATTTAAGTCTAATTTGAATGTAATCATGACTTAGATGAGGCCTAATCATCACCTCTCTACATAGACATTACCAGATAGCTTTCATCTGATACCGGTACATATGCTAATCAATGAACAAATCAACCTAAGTTGAAGCTAAAAGAAACAATGTCAATTTTAGATGAACCTTTCATAACTAACTACTCTACTTTTAGACCTAATAATTATTATATTATTTATGACAAAATGGATCATACCTGATTAAAAGCAACATAATTTTTAAAGTAAAATTAGTGCCATCCCAAAAGACAATTCTTTTTCCTCTTAACAAATTAAATTTAATGTCCAGATGTAAAGTAAAATCTTGTAAGACTTTGCACCTCTGTACTGATGTAGTAGACGAAAATTTACTAGTGATCTCGAAAAAAAGTACAAAAAAAGACAATTTATGTTTGAATCGAAATGATCAAATGAATGGTTAGCACAAAACAATGAACATCCAGTTTTTTAAAAAAAAAAATTCTAAGAAAAAGAGTGATGTGTGTAATTTAAATAAATTTGATACCTGATTAACGGCATTGCATTGAAAAGTTGGAGATGTCTAATGTAAATGGGACAGCCAGCAAGGGGAACAAATAGAGCCAGTGACATGACTGGTAAGTCAACCACCTCTTCTCCTTTCTTCCTCCCCCCTCTAGTAAAAAAAATAGCTCTCTAATGAATAAGCATAGCTTTAAAAATCGCGCAAAAAACTCACGCAGATTATATTATACTATGGCGTGTTTAGATGAAGGGTTGGATAAGGAATAAGAATAAAAAATTTCGGAATGCGTGCTTATTTAAATTCCTTATTCTTATACCATGGTTTTGTTAGTATAAGAAAAATGACCCAAATTTCTTATTCTTATGTTGTTTGGGTTGCACAAGAATAAATATTTGATCCTTATTCTCCTCCATCCAAACACACATAGATGTATCTGTACAGAACTCTATAAAGGGGTGTCATTCTCATCCAGAGAGAGAGATAAAACACTGGAGAATTTCAAATGAGATGGAGAGACTCCATTGCTTCAATTGAGAGTGAAGCATTGCTAATTCCTCAAGAATTCAATGTGTGCGCAGTCGGTCCGGCATCGTGGCTGTGGTTAATGTGGCAAAACTCGTCTTTGTATGTGATTGTTGTCCACTAATGCATGAAGACGGTGGTCGAGAAGGCGAGGAAGGGCTTGGTGTGACATGCTACGAAAAGAATCGCAAGAGATCTTGGAAAATCGATTTCTGCTGCGGTATGATTTATTATCCACGATTTTCTAACAATAGTATCAGAGCCAATAAGTTCATTTTTGGTATGGATTGATACCTAAGCTCTTCTCCATTATTTCTGGTTGTTATTTGAGTGATTTCGTAATTTTGAGAGAGAATTAGGGGAAACCCTAAGTTATGTTGATATCTCGTATTTATATGCATATTTTTATCATACTTAGCACCAAAATAGCACTCAAATCAATATAAATTGTCTCATAATTAACTGTGATTTTCAGAATATTGGTACTGCCGCCGCTTCTTTGTTATTTTGTAAAATTCTCGTGAATATTGAAGACAAAACACGCAAGCAACACGAATTAGAGCTAAGATCACAGCCAGACGACTCATTCCTGGCCCACACACGCATGGTATGAACCAGAGAAGGCCTACATAGCACCAGGCCAGATTGGACCTCACACGGAGGCCCAAACTCCAGCCTACACCTCAAGACATAGCGACATTTCGATCAGAAATTCTAGAATTTAAATCTGAAATTTCATACATGGAAGGTGAATTTTGGTAATTCTGTAGAGAAGGACAGTTCTCTCTTGCCCTAGCCGCCTTTGGGATTTTTTCTGGATATTTCTATGTGTGATTTCGACTAAAAAAGGATCCAATTTTTCTCCCACATAGTTTCCATCTCTTGCACGTATGTTCTTTGGCTCTTTTCACAAAGATTGAAGGAAGCGAATTTGGACAAGGTGTCAACAATCCATATCAATTCTCCATCGATTTCTAACCATAGGAGAAAAGAGTAAAGCACGAGGGTTATTTGGTTATCTCTTTCATGCTTTTATTTCGATTCTCTATGCGTTTATTTGTTGTTTTATGCATGAAACTCTTTATTATTTGTAGTTTGAACATGTTAGGCTAAATTTTATGTGTCTTAAAGTTAGGAAGTAGTTTAATTTGATATTTGTTATGGTTTGATGAGATACGATTATGCTATGTGATGTTGATGTGTTGAGATATCGTTTCTATGCTTGGTTATGTTTATGATTTGTTTGATCGTTTGCCTATGAATGAACTGCAGCATTTTTTAGGTCTTCAAAACTAGAATAAATTGTGAATTATGCTAAGTAATTGAGGTAAGTCATTCACTCGAAAGAGGGGTTAACTAATCAACCGATAAGTGTAGTTTCTACGATCTGAAAAGACTTAGATACTGATGTGTGCTTTTTAGGGTACACAAGACTAATTAAAAACCCTAAACCTATTTGGTCGGAATGCAAGCGCACTATCCTACCGCGTAGTACTTAGGGGTCGATCCCACAGGGAGGCGGTTAAGAATTACCGGACTTACAACTTTGGGTAATCTAGACCTGGCAAATAGTCGGATTTGGTGTTTAAACTACAGGGGTAAAACAGTAAAGTAAATAACTAAATTAAAGACAATGCAGGGGAGTGATGCAGTCGCACTGGACTGAGTGCAACCAGAGATGCAAGTGAAGTGTTGAAGTAGGATGCAGGTCGAGATGCAACTGGTTCAGGCTGGATGCAGGATTGACAGAAAAGACTCGAATAAAAACTGAATGTATTTATATGTTTTTGGACTAGGGTTATGACTTCACAACTTTGTAATGCTTGGATTAATGAAACTTGTTTATTGTATTCACATGGCTTAATAGGTGAGTGTTAATAAGTGGTTTATAAGTACTTTTGTGCATATCTACTTGTGTAAAATCTGAAATGCATTAATCTTGAGCGGACCGTTTGGTAATAATTTATTCTAACTTCCTCTTGAATCTGTCTACTCAAACTATAATCAAATAGTTTAAGCGGATTGCTAGAAAGACAGAAAATCAATTATACCTTTGTATCTAGCTACTCAATGATAAATCCAAACAGATATTAAGACAAGCGTGCAAGTGATCAAATAAATCGCACCACACAATTTAGCAAAAGATAGGAAGAATTAATAACAAACCATGATATAAAATAAACTAAGCATTCAATAATCAAAGCATTTCAGTTGTTACATCATAACCCTAATTAAAGTTTAGCTACTCATAATAAAATAAAAACAAACAACAAGATTGAACACAAACACAAGAGATAAAGATGCAACCAATCTCCTTGGCTTTCATCTCTAGGCTTGAGTGTTGCACGTCTTCTCCTTGATGTCACCAAGAGAGATGCAGCCACGCCTCCAAGAGAGACCAGGGCTGAAGCCCTAGGCCAAAATTCGACCAGAGAGAGAGGGGGAAGAATAGATCTCGAATTGAGAAGGGTGAGAGAGGTCATCTCTGGACAGCAGCCCCTTAGCTTCCTTTTATGTTGGTTTCCTCATTTTTCTCCCCTCAATAATTAATTTCCTTGCCATCAATCACAGGAGGGAGAGAGCTGGACTTTCCTTCTTTCAGTCAGGCAAGAATAAAGGGCGAAATTTGAGAGATTTTAGCTAGCTGTCACGTGAAAAGTTGGATCTGTTTCCAAATCTGCGCATAGGGTGCAGTGCACCCTGGAATGCAGGTGCATCGCCAAGTCTGTAGCACATCATTTCCTAGTCTGCGTCAGGATGCACCCTGAGATGCGGGTGCACCCTCAAACCTGAAATGCAATAAAAACAACAAAACAGCAATATCTCTTTCTTTCTTACAAAATGGACAAAATGATATAAAATGAACGTGAAAAGGACATAAATTATGAAGATAATTAGGCTTAACCGGACACAAATACCATGTCATTTTCATGTTCATCAGATACCTCTGGAACATCAACACATAATCCTTAATCAATTAATCTCCGACACGAAAGTTTAGAACTAGTTGGTTACGTAATAAAAGTCAAGTTCCATACTGTGGTGGCTTTTTCCGACATTCCTTCGAAGAATGGAAAACGAGTCTTCCTCGAGAAATGACAACCAGCCTTAGATTCACCCCTCATGAGACTAGATTCTTGTTTTGAATATCCCTTGACGACAAGAGAGGCAAAACAAGAGCCTATTCTTACGAGGGTTTATTATTTGTGTGTGGGTTCTTTTGTTCCAGTAGGCGCAAGCCCCTACTGTTAATTACCACGTGGTTTTTCACGAGAACCTCTCATTAAGGGATCTAAAAATTATATGTAAAGGCTAGGGAAATCGTTTTTAAAATTTTTTTTTTTTAGTTTAGTGGGGTTTTATTCTTTTGGCTTAAACCGGACTCAATTGATGGTACCAGACCTAAGTGACAGGGCCCAATTGAGGAAATTTAAATATTTAATGATTTTTATTTGGACTTTTAGTTTGAGAAAGGGGTTGATTTTATTTTTAATTTTTATATTTTGACTTTTAAAATTTCTTTTTATATTTTTTTAATCATGCTTACTTTTATAAATGTTTGATATTTAACGTATTTCTTTTGAATTGTTTTTTTTATTTTCCGAATTTCTTCAATTTAATCTTTAAGAATTTGTTGAGAGGGTTTTGATGAATTTTTATGTCATTTTGGAATTTTATAAAATTATTTAATATCATTTTAACATTTCTTTTGACATTTTTTTATTGAAAATTCTTCAAAGATACAAAAGATCAATAATTTGACAACAAAATATTTGTGATTTTAGCTTCTTTGGATTTTTTTTAATTTATAGATATTTTATTTGACTTTTCTGAATTTTCTATCATCATTTTAGAATTTTAGAAGTTTACGAAATTTATTTAGCTTTAGAAACATTTCAAAAATAGAAAACACCATTAAAATAACATATTTTTATATAAAAATATCAGTGAATTTAGTTTATTTTTAAATTTATAATTTTATGGATATTTTATTTGAATTTTTCAGAGTTTTCTACTATTTTTAATGAATTTTTTAATTTTTTATTATTTGTCATTTTCTGATTGGTCCATTTAAGCACACATGCTTGACGTGGCGCTGACTGGGCCTGACTGGGCGCTGACTGGGCCAGCTGACATGGCATGATGTTGACTCCTTCAGTCCGTCTTGTGTAACGGGTTTTCTGACAGGAAAATGACCCGTCTCACGGGATTTGGTCACAGAGGATTGTTTGTGGCATCGGACTTCATCTCCTTCAGACCCGATATGAGGGAATTTTTGCAATTTAGTCCCCGAAAGTTTGACGGCCAAATTGTCCCGTTGGAATCGTGAGACTGAGGAGAACACATTGGTGCAATTGGTTGAAGCCATAGATGATTGTGATGCCTTGTAGGACCTGAGAAAACTTGGGCCGCCATTAATGGTGTTCAAACCTTTACACTCCCCTTTCTTTGCCAGAGATAGGTTAGTTTTATCCATGAGAGTTTTTAGATGACAGTGGTGATGCCAATTTGTCATGAGGAGTCTTGGAAAACGGCATTCTGGACTGAGGTAACTCGGGTTGCCTTTGGTCTGAATTGAGTGCAACTAGTGGGGCCCATAGGGGAGCTTTCTTATGCCAGCAACCAGATGGAGAGGTTCAGGAGGTCAAACGTGGTTTTTCTATGCCTTTGTTTCGGCTTGGAGCTTCACAATTGAGCACAAGGGGCACTGAGGCAGAAGGTATACTTTTGAACATTGTTAGTTTTACATGTAAGTGGATTTACAGCAGATGAGTTTGATTTAATATCCAATTTAGCTTCACTTAAACTTGATTCATGCGTCCAAACCAATATAGATTATAAGAACAAGGCATTTGGCATTTAGCACAACTTTTAATCTTTACATTTGAGCATTTTTGCTACTGTTTTTGATGACTTTTTGTTTGAGTTGCTCAAAATACTGAAGAATCAGTTACACTGGCCATCAGAGGTGCATTTGTAGTTGTTGAAAGCAACTGTTGTATTTATTTCAAGACAAGATAGTTGTCCATATGCCCAGTTCCAGATTCTTTTGAAAGCCAATGAGAAAAGCCTTTATTTTTATTCAGAAATTCTGATGATTTACAAGCATGACCTTTAATATGTTTGTTAATTTTCTGTGTGAAGAGTTTTGCAGAGAAGTCCAGCATTTTGAGAATACCAATTTATTTGGATGATATCTCTGTTGTCCTTTATTATTGCATGTTTGAGATTTTTTGTAAAATTTTGAAAATTGTAGAATTTGTCTCATTGCAAATGGAGTTACAAGATGTGAGTCGAACGACTAGGCTTCTATGCCTGGATCCATGTGTCACCTCAAGCAAACCATTCTTCTTTTCTCTCTTTTTTTTATTATATTATTATTGTGATTTTTATTATCCCTTAAAAATGAAATTCAGTTTATGCATGAAATCTTTTTGACACACATTCCTATTTTTTTTTTTGGAAAATAACAGAGCTTAGAAAAATGAATTTTTATAATGTATGCCCTTATTATTTTAATTATACTTTTTTTTTTATCTGTTTTCACTAAGAAACAAGATGGACTATAATGCAAACTGATGCAAATACAATTTACGAAATATTTACTTATTATCATTTTTTTATGTACATTCCTTTATAAAAGATGAGTGCTACCATGAAACTTTTTTTTGTTTTATTTATTCTTTTATATCATGAAATAAGGCAATCAAATGGGACTTTCTAAATGCAAGAAATTTTTATGTAGACTCACTGTTCCTAAGACTCAAAATCACTTAGGCTCCGCTTGGTTGGTGTGGGAATAAGAGAAATAAGAGAAGAAGTATTGAGAATTGTGTAATTTTGTGAAGAGTCTGGATTGTTTATAATAAATTTATTTTCTTATTCCTAGGACTCATCCAAACGGAGCCTTAAATTCAAATATGAAGAGTAATGGACTTGAGCTATATGCATATTTAAAAAAAAAAAATGCAAATTTATCATATGGCCCTGAAAATTACTTAAGATGTGAAAGTTCCCCTTTTCATTATCATGCCTGATGCAACGGATGAAAATTGCCACATTCAACTACATATTTCGAAATCCAATTTTTTTATTTTGTCCCTAGGAATTAATGCAATGTGAAAACCTTACTTTTTTTTTTAAATGCCAATATGTGCATATGTCCCTGAAAGCTACTAAAATATGAAAACCACATTCTCCTTTTGAAATGCTTATTTACTACATATATGTATATATTCTTGAAAATTACTAAAATGTGAAATCTTTTTTTTTTTTCCATGACAGATTTGAGAAATTCATGTCAACTCCTAATAGAACTTATATGCAAAATTTTTTTGAAAAATCATTTAAACATGACAAAATTTGTAACATTATGAAATTTTTAAATTTTAATTTAGTTCGAAAATATTTCGCTAGAATTCTTACATGCCATAGTTTAAATTTTCTTTTGGGCCTGGAGTAAATAAAATTAGATCCGTAAAACCTGAACTGTGAGAATCTAATCAAGACAATGCTCACCGAAATTTTAAAAACTAATATTAAAATAATATAATCTATTAAAATTAATATCAATATAATAAGTTTAATACAAATAGTATCACGAGATCGGAATCCTGGATTCCGAACGTTAGATCGGAATCCGAGATTCCGATCTAAGCTTTGATCGGATTCTGAGTTTCCGATCTAAGCTTAGATCGGAATCCGAGATTCCGATCTAAGCTTTTTAATTTTTTTATATATTATTTATTTATTTATTTATTTTATTAATTAGTTAAATAATTAAAAAAATATAAAATATATTGTAAAAATATTGAAAAAATATGGAAAAAATCAGGAATAATTAAACTAAATTTTATATGTAATTTAGTATTTTTTGGGAAAATTAAATTTTTTCCTTTTATTAGTTTATTAATTAGTTAATTAATTAGAAAAATAGATAATATATTCTAAAAATATTGAAAAAATATAAAAAAATCAGGAATAATTAAAAAAATTTTATACGTAATTTAGTATTTTTTTGGAAAATTAAATATATTTTCCTTTTAATTAATTTATTTAATTAAATATAAATTTAATTAATTTATTTAATTAAAAAATGAATAATTAAGTATAAATTTTTAATTAATTTAAACAACCATTTGATATGCGTCCCGGATGTCGTCCTCTGTATATATTATTTTCATATTATATATTAAACAATCATATCGAGTCTCATGATCAAGGAAGCACTTTCTGGATTGCGTTACAAAGGAATCACACGAGATTGATGTTTTACTGAGACGGAGAAGAAAGACTAAATTCACTTGATTTACTGCATTTCTCTTTTTAATGATTAATTTATGATTTTAAAAACATTTTTAGTAGTTTAGAGTGGTTTTTAGGTTTGCAAACTTTCAAAGTGGAAGACAACAATCTGTCGTGCAAAATCTGTCGTGCAAGACAACAATCTAAATGTAGTGATGGTCTAATGATAACATAGGACTCAAAGAAGATACAGAGTTTATTAATAATATAATTTCTGTTATTAGAATATCGAAATTGCTTAAGATCATTTTCTGGATTCTATCATCTCTATTATTTCAAAATCCTCATTAAATATCCAGCGCCTTCATTAATAAAAATCCAGGGGATGATGAGGATGATAGAATTCAGGGAATGAGAGGATGAGCGCCAGGGGATGAGGACAAAGCGAATGTGAGGGAAGGAAGGGGAGGGAATGGGGGAGAGGAGAGGGGTAGAGAGCGAAACAAAGGGAAATAGAATGAATGACCATAACAGTTATATATTTAACCAAAATACTTACATATTTAACTAGAACAGTTATATATTTAACCATAAAAGTTATATAGTTAACCAGAATATTTATATATATAACCAGAATAATTATATATATTAACTAGAACAGTTATATATTTAAACAGAACAGTCATATATTTAACTAGAACGGTTATATATTTAGATAAAATAATTATTTTCTAAAATCGTTGTATGTATTAACTAGAACAATTAAATAGAACAGTTGTCATTTTCTATGTGTCGCTCCCTTCCTTCCTCCGCTCGTGTCGTTCATCCCTCCCTCCCTTCTATTTCGCTCATACCCCCCCCCCCCCCCGCTCATCCCCTCATCCTTACCCCCTCTTTTTCTTTTTCGAAATGCAATTAATCTAACTGATTGGAGAATGATGGGATGAAGAATCTAGGAGATGATCCTTATCAGCTCCGAAACATAGAGAGTTCTGAAGTGATATTCAAATATAATGTTTTTATTTCTTTTATGCTTTCTGTGGTGAAAATATAGTTTAATATTTAATTTACAGCAAATGTAATATTTTTTTTGGTTCATAATTACCTTTGAGTTTATCTGGCATAGGTTGAAGGAACTCCGTCACTGACGACGGAAAGATCGAGGGAAGTAAGCTTGAAGTGACAGGGAGGTGGCCGAAATCCTGAGGTGCGAAGAGGGATCGAGAAGATCGAAGAGGAGGTGTTAGGGAGGGAGATGAGGCGCCACATATTTTAGAGGAGAAAAGAGAGAGAGAGCGCGCGCGATTAAAACAATACCGTGTCGGTTTCGCGTATGCAACTTTAAAAATTACGCAAACAAATCACGCAAATTATATTCTATATTGATATTGATACATGATTTTTGAAATATAGAGCAAGAAACTATGAGTTATCTTTAGATATGTTTGGTAGAATTCCGAACAAGGGATGAACGGCGGCCCATGAATATCGGAACAAATCTTAAAACTATAAAATTGGAAGATATTTATGTGGCCCAAGATACATTATGGGCTGCCAACTCTACTACTACTAGGATATTTATTATTATTATTATTGAATACCAACGCTATTGGGCCTACTAGGATATGTTTTAACCATGCCATTTTATTATCTAATCCCCTTGATTTCGGTTCTATGCGTAATTAGAAAGAAATAATCATCCTTTTGAACTTTTATGGATCTCCTGTCTCCTCTAGAACCTATTGCAAACAAAATGAAAGATTTAATTGCATCAATCTCAACAAGGCTTGGATAATAGTCAAACTACCAACTCATGCCAGTATTGAATATGTTCTAACACTGAACTGGTATCTCAACTCCTAGCATTCTTTATGCAGACCAAAATATTGTAGTAGTTCAAGTCCGAGATTTCAAGAAAAAAAATGTAAGAAAAGTATTCTGAATTTCTGGTAGTAACCTCGCGGGTGTGGAAACAAGATTTATAGAATGAAAATTAAAAAAAAAAAATGCTTTTGGTTCAGTGCCAGTACTCACCAGTTCTAATAATATGACTTGTTTGCATTTCAATGTCTCATATTATTTCAGTATGATTAATTAAGAAAAAAAATCAGAAAAAATTATTTGAAAAAATATTGGAAAAAAATTACCCTTTAATTTATATGATTGATGATGGTATTGGTACGACTAAATTATACAACCAACAGCCTGTTGTCTCCTGTAAGGCTGTAACCATACACTTCCAGACCCACAGCACATATATGAAGGCCTTTATCTATAAATAGTATCACAGTATCTCACAATAATTAGCATCACACCGTATGAATTACTATGTAACCATAACAACAAGACATTATCGGTTTCAACTGTACTGCCACATCAGCTACTGTGAAGTAGCACATCAAGCGCCATAAAGATGAGCTGGAAGCTTCGGCTTGACAACGCACTGAAGTGGCTCCTTCTTGGGGGTTGAAAGCCCAAAAATCTCTTCCAAGCTCAAATCTGCCTCCTTCATCCCATCAGGAAGCCTCCAGTTAAATCCGTGCAACAAATTCGCAACACTCACCTGAATCACCTTCAGACCGAGACTGTAACCCGGGCACATGCGCCTGCCTGATCCAAATGGGAGTAATTCAAAATCTTGGCCCTTGACGTCAATCGATTTTCCAAGGAATCGCTCTGGCCTGAACTCATCAGGTTTGTCCCAAATAGTTGGGTCACGCCCGATTGTCCAGACATTCACTAGCACACGCGTACCGGCTGGAATGTCATACCCATTGAAGACAGCATCCTCGCGAGACTGGCGTGGAACCAACATTGGAGCAACGGGGTGCAACCTCATGGTCTCCTTTACGATTGCGTCGATATATGGGAGTTGGTTAATATCTTTCTCCTCAACCCAACGCTCTCGTCCAATGACTCGGTCGAGCTCCTCTGTCGCCTTTTTGAAGATTTCGGGTCGTTTTAGGAGCTCTGAAATTGCCCATTCTGCTGTCACTGCAGAACTCTCTGTTCCACCAGCTATCAAATCCTGAAATAAGAGAAAATTATTTCTAACTAATTCTGCCTTTTTTCCTTTTCTCTAGAGTATATTACTATATCTATCAAATAGTTTGATGAAGTCGATGTTTGCAAATTTTACTGACCTTTTAAATTTTGATATGGTGCAAAAAAAATTTAAATATGACAACTAAACCGCCCAAAAGAAAAGATTGCCATGTAATATTCTAGACTAATGTGAACAGTGCATAATGCCCATTTGGTTTTTTGTTAGCCGCTGATGACATAAATTACGAGAGCACACCATGTTTGAATAATGCCAGAGAGCAACCGTTGGAGCAAGCAACTAATTTAAATAAAGCATATTATTGTGATGTAGATAAGTGTATACTGTCACGTCACATTCATCTTTCCCCACTAAATGTCAAGCTCACCTTAATCCAATTATGACAACGTTGTGTAATGGATTTCAATTTGAACAATAAAAACGTTGTATTAACCTATTATATGACCATGGTTAATTAGTCAGTTGATTACCTGGGTAAAAGCTTTAACACCTTCTCTTTTGAGCTTAACCTCTAGAGTAGGATCATCAGCCAACTGCAACAAGACATCAACCATGTCCTTGGCCACAAAGTTCTCCCCCTCGTTCGACCTCCTCTCATTGTGTTCATCCAATACGTGCTCCAAAAATCTGTCAAACATCTTGCCCAACTTCTTCATCCGTTTGATATACCCTTGCAAATCAAGGAAATTCAGCCAGGGTATCGAATCCCCAATGTTCAACACTCCGTTGAGCAAGAACAACTCATCCAACATCCATTTAAATTCCTCGGGTGATACAATATCTCCCTCTGACGATTTGTCTAAGTACTTCTTACCCAGCACCATCCTGCTTATCACATTCAAGCTGACCGTTGACAATAAATCCTTCAACATGATGACCTTTCCTGAGGAACTGTATAGGTCCCGAAGAAGGTTGCGTATCTCCTCGACACGTATGTACTCATATGACTCTAGCCGCTTGGCACTGAACAGCTCCACCAGGCACATCTTGCGTGCCTGCCGCCAATACGGACCGTACTGAGACCAGGTGATGTCGGAGTAGTTATAGGTCGTGTACTTCCCGGCTGCAAACTTTGGGCGGTCGGTGAACAACACATCATGGGTTTTGAGAAAATATTTGGCCAGTTCAACTGATGACCCAACGACTGCCGGGTAGGAACCGAAACGGACATACATCAAGGGGCCATACTTCTTGGATAGTTCATGGAGTGATCGGTGAGGGAGAGCGCCCATTAGGTTGAGATTGCCAATTACGGGCCACTGTTTGGGGCCGGGAGGGAGGTTGTACTTCTTGCGGCGACGTATGTAAGCGATGGATTTGAGGAGGAGGATTGTTGCTAGCATTATTACTAAATAATTCATGGCCCATGGCGGTAAGTACTCCATTATTGGAAAGGTTTATCTTGAAGGAGTTGGAGGGGAGTGATTGTTAGTGGCCTTTGTTTTCCTTGGTAGAATGAAACGATGGATGGCATTGCAAGTTAGTAATTAGACTATTTATAGGTGTTTGCTCTGGTTGAAGTTGCTCTATCAGTGTCCCACTCCCCCCACTGTCTTAGTGTTTTTTTACTCATTTAAACAATACCCCTTGGCATTTGTCGCCTCACACAAGTCACTACAGTCTACAGAGAAAAGAGAAGGAACTTACCATGGTTGTTCTATGTAATGATCCAAACAAGTAATTCTACTATAATATAATCTGTCAACTGAGAGAGGGCCACCTGTACCGCTATTTCTCCTCAATTTCGTTTTTAATTGCTTATTAATCTGATTGACATGACTTTTACAGCTACATGATTATTTTTATTTTTTGTTTTTGTTTCCGCAAACTAAACCCCAACTTGGAATTGGAGGTACATTTGCGCCACTTTTTCTGTGCATTCATTACTTGAGGCATAGGCAACTGGGTATATTCAGCTCCTCTCCGAGTTTTCTAAATGTATATAGGAAAAATGGCATAAACAAAATCATAATGTTTCATTTCAATATTTTTTTATTATTTGAGCTCTACATGTTTGATTTTAATTTTTTTTTAAAAAAAAAAACCGAACTAATGATGCAAGAACAAAGATACAGGCAGTTGAAATCATCTGGCTGTATGATAAAATTTATTCTTGTTCTTTTTTAAAATTTAAAGACCTGTGTTCAATTTCCAGGGGACGTTTTCTGATATTGCGAATTGCAGTTGGGATTTTTATTTGTTTATTTAGTAGCAGTTGCATGAACACGTTTTCTCACATGATGGTCATCTTCCTGACACCTTCCTGATCCTTGTAAAAAAAAATAAAAATAAAGTACTCTGCGGATTCTTAATTTATAATTTTTTTAGTAATTATATTATTTTCTAATCTTTTAAATTAAAAAAGAATGAGTAAAATAACATTAATATTATTCACACTTTATTATCTAATAAAACAAATTAGTGTATGGTCAAACGAAACTTTTAACTTTATCTTTCAGATATATGCGTATATGCATTTAATTGCCGATGCATATTTAGGTAACTGAATTACGAGTCATATGCAGTCAAGAATATTATATGCATTTCATCAAAACAAAAGAGAATGTTATATATACTATGTACTTACTTCTTTACTATATATGTGACAATATATGCAAACATCGTATGTTGATCAGGAACCTAATTTAGGAAAAGGCGGGCAATATATACTTTTTACTAATTTAGGACCAACAACAACGTATTTAGACTAAATATGCTCAGATAGTCCTAAACACATTTAGAGTTATGCTAGAGTTAAACACATTTGATGTCAAATGCGATTTTAAACTCAATTATTAAAATTTTAAATGACCGATCGGTATCCATCAATATGATCTTCATATTAAAATATTTCTGGTAGACCAAACTTTTTTTATATTTTTCAATTTTTTAACTATTTTTCTATTTTCAAAATTGGAATGTCCATTAATTAGATTTTAGATTGATGATTTTTAAAATTCAAAATAAATAGTAAAAATATTTTTTTAAATATAAAATTTTGCCTTCAAGAAGACTTTATTATGGAGAACAAATTAAGCGTTGGATTGACTGTTATAATTAGGGGTGTCAACGGCAGCCGTTTACCGTTTTGCCACCATGTTTCAGCAGAAACGGAACGGTTTGTGGCATAGAAATTATATCATTTTCTAAATGGAACGGTATGTGGCACAGCTGTTATACCGTTTCGACTGTTTCAATCTCATTTCAAACCGTTTTATGTGTAATTTCTTAAGTAGAACGGTTGATGGTACAGAAATCTATTTCGTTTAATAAACGAAACGGTATGTGTCAATACCGATTTCATACCGTTATTAAATGGCACGATAATGGTATAGCTCAATACCGTGCCATTTAACACTTTAGACAGATCTAGTTATAATCTCGAAAGTTGAAATCCGAACGTGTTTAACAGGCTCAAATATCAAACGTCTTTTGACTTTAGGTTACTCTTATTTTCAATATTTATGTTTGTCAAGTTCTCTTAATTTGACTCCAACAAATATTTTATGTACAAAAATTTTGTTTTCCTTTACTAAAAAAATAGAGAGATTTATTTTCCTTGAGACCAGATCGTGGTACACGATGTAGCTGGTTTGTGCTCTCTCTCTCTCTCTGTAAGATTTACAGATGAGATCGCCGATCTGAGAGGAACGATTTCAGCAATCTCAAAAAATAAAAAATAAAAAAGGAGCGATATGAGTAGGCCTGGGCGCGATATACTGTTCATACACGAATCCGTTTCGTTCTATTCAAACAGAACGTGTAACGGAATAAGATTTCATTTTGTTTTACAAACTGAACGTTTAACAAAATGTATTGCGTGATTCATCTACGTAAAATACAGTTCAAATATCAGTTCCACCACGTTCCATCAAAACAGAACGAATAACGAATTACTCCAGTACATATCGTTACTAAAAACGAAACGGAAAACAAAACAATCCATTCCGTTTCGGATTTCAACGTTACCCACCCCTCATATGATATAAGTGGTCCAACCGTCCAAGTCTCCGAAGACCGGAGTGTCCTTTACTTTTCTATATCTTTTTAATATTTTAGACTTGACCTGAGATCTAGACTTTAGAGAAAGTAATATATTCTTAATATTTCCTTTTGCTATCTATTAGCATTGACAGCATTGACGGAGGACTGAGGAAATTGCTCAATAAAATAAATAAAGCAATCACAAATTAAATAATTAATTTTGCATCAATATCCGTAAAATTATCATATAAAAAAATTATGAAAGTCACAATGAAATTATAGATACATCATTACAGAGGTTGCCCGGCGATCCAATACCTCCTGCGTTCGCTATTTTTTTTTCTTTTTCCTTTAAATGTAAAATATTTTATATGAAATTTCTATATAATCATAATAATATACATAATTGTATGCAATAATGTGATTGGAAAAAATATATAGAAAGATTCTTCAACTTATAGCTTGAATCCCTTCTATTTATTATTTTCTTTTTTTTCTTTTTTTTTTTTGACAGAAAACAGGAGTCTAGCTCTATTTGTTAGTTCACAATATAATTATATAACAACAATGAATTTACGCCAAATCATAAAAAGAATAAAAATAAGTATAAATCTAGTCAATGACAATTGTAAGCAAGCATAATGATGCTTCAAAAGTAATACCTATGGGGTCTTCTTCATTAAATAAGAATAATACTTTACTCTTTTCAGTTTACGGTTCATATCATAACACATCCCGACCATTTGGAAAACGACTTCCACCACACATGAGAAAGTTGCAACTTGATTACAATGTGATTCGTGGATTTTGTAACGAACCTAAGCTCAATTTCAGCTCAAACAACTCAGATTTGAGTCGAAACACAGTTCTCAGTCAGTCAACACAGCTATTGTCAGACCAACTCAGAAAAGGGATTCCAAAATTGATACAAAATACGTCAAATTGAACTAAACTGAGTACTCAAAATTGAAATCGGATAAGAGACGATTGAATTGAAATAACACTCGGATATTAATCCTTACATTAAGCAAAGTCGCAAACAATTGAAAGAATTGGAAAAAAATGATGAAATGAGAGATAAAAATGAATAGTGATGTTTTTCAGATCTGAGATATCGCTTAATGTCCTCTCCCTTCAGCTCCTACCCCTAATTACATCTGGAAAATATTTCTCAGTAATTAACTAAGTTTTACAATTCACTTTCATCTTTTAACAGCGAACAAAACAATCTTGTCTTCAAGCGGAATCGAACTGTAGTCCCTTCATGCCACGTCACTCAACTGCTAACTGCTAACTCCGTTTCTCTAATTATCTGAGGCAGTGAGAATTTCCAATTTCAGTTTCATTTCTCAATTTTTTTTTTTTTTTTTGAAACAAGTGAGCATAAGTTCACCATTTTTTTCATTAAAACGAAAAAAGCGGTCTATTACAACCCTCTTTCAACCATCAACCTCTAAAACCTGCCACACTAGTACCAAAATCTTGAGGCACCAGTGCTCCATCGCTATCTCCCTCTATTCATTATTGCAACACAAAAATTATCCATCGAATTATCCATGGAAAAAAAAACACAACATAGATAAATTAAATAATAATAAGATTCTTCCTCAATCCAAGAGTTAACACAGCATAGCCTCTCTAATTGCCCTTCTTTGGTCGTATCTCTCTCAAAGAATTGCATGGATCCATGCGTTCTTCACCTCTTCGACGTCCGCGATCTCGCCTCCATCAATTTGCAATGGTATTTTTTTCAACGGAAGGCAACCACGCCGCTACTTGTGTCTTGACCTCCTCCGACCATAACCCTGACCAATAGTTTATCGAAGTCAAAATCTGTGAGGCTAAATATCTAAATGAATGACATAATTTATTTTGAAAGCATATTGTATTTCTATCTTTCCATATACACCACAACCACTACATATAATACTAGCAATCTTACTTATTTGGGGATCTAAATTAGAGAGCCAAGTTACCAAATCTTCAGCCGATCTAAAAATAGCTGGTATCTGAAATCCATGCAATAACCATGTCGTCATGTCCACATAACTATCTGGTGAGAACACCCAAAAAAGAGGTGATCAACCGATTCTAGTGTTTGACAATAAGAGCATGTAAGGTCTCCCTCCCATCCCCTCCTAGCTAGATTATCTTTGGTAAGCAATCTTTTTCTACATACTAACCATACAAAAATCTATATTTTAAGAGGCACTTTAATTTTCCATATAGGAGCATAAGTATAATCTTGAATTTCTCTATTTTCTAACCACCTATACATCTTCTTTGTTGAAAATTTATCTCCCCCCTCGCCTTCCCAAGATATCGAGTCCAATTTGGGCTATATATTGAAAGTCGAGACTAGTTGTTGCAGGTCAAGCAAAGCATCTCTAATAAGACTCTTTGACAATTGTCTATTAAAATGTAGATTTAGTCTCATTCCTAGAACATCGGCAACCATAGCATTTTTATCTGTGCAAATCTCAAAAAGTGAAGGAAATAAAATTTTTAATGATATCTCACCATACCATCTATCTAACCAGAATCTAATATTAATTCCATCTCCCAAGTTATAAAAGCACTGTAAATCAACTATTTATTCTAATTTTTTTTATTTTTTTCTAAAAAGAAGACCAACGCTGATTATTGCGACATTTTTCCATATTTAATCTTTATAATATCTTTTCACCAACCCTTACTCAACGGATCGTTGTACTTCCAAACCCATTTATTCAACATAGCATCAATGGTCTTAAGGTTAAGTATTCCTAGTCCACCCTCCATCTTAGTTTCATTTCTCATTTTAATTCCTGACAGATTTATATTTGATTTTACGTTTCGTTTACTTTGACAAAATTCAAATTTTAATGTTGATTCAGCATAAAACATACTCGAAAATTCATTAAAATTTATATAAATGCAACGCCACAAAAAAAAAAAACGATGCCAATAGTTCCATTTGAATTTTAAACTTTTAATTTTAAGAGATTATAATATCGTGTGATACCATAAATTTGTTTATGGCATTGAACCTCTTTGCGTCACATATAATACAATGTTGTCAACCACATAAGAAAAGCTCCTGACGTAAAATTGTTTACATAAAATATCTGATTAGTACAGAAGGTCATTTTCCTAATTATTTTACACATTTTTAGCGTGTGTGCGTGAATTATGTTGCAAAATACTCTGTGCAACTGAGCTATCTTGTACCAACTCTGATGAACGGTGACTGACAGATTATTAAACGGTACCAGTCAACCAATACAGATACTCAGCACTCAGCACTTATTTTATTAATATGAAACATCTCATAGGTTATTGAGTTGACGCGGACTCGAAGCCAAAGGTCTTTGCGGAGTCAACATTCAATGTAGAAATTACAAAGTCTTTTCATAGAACTTCTCTCGTCCAGACCTATTCTTTGATTTTTTTTTATTTAATAATTGTTAGATACAATATTTTAATTTTAATAATAGTAACGCCGCACCAAAGCTTTAGTAACTTAGAAAGTTACAAAATTATATATTTTATCTTCAAAATTTTAATATTTGTTTTTTTTTCTTTTAACAAATAAGAACATGCAAGTTAAATACATGCCAAATTTTCGTCTTTCAAAATATATACTTAAAATATTAAAAAAAAGTTCAACAATCTAGTGAAAAAACCACCTCTGATAATCTATATGTTGCTCTGTTAGCCTGATTGACGTTAAATGCCCCCAATTTTCTGAGTTTTGTTTTCAATGAAGTTCTTCATGATTTGTAAAGGAAAAGGATAAAAATGATATCCTTCGAAATAGTACTTGCTGTGTTTGACAATGAAATTGGCAATTACAGTTTTAAATACTATTAAAGGGTGAGTTTAGATGTGGGAGATGCATTCGTAGTTCTAACCTCAATATAGCACGCTACTCGAAATTAAGAATTACCAAGTACGTAAGTCTCCACTTAATGGATGATTTGAGCAAACCATATTGATCAGGCTAAATTAAATCTAAATCCTTTATGACTTTCAAAAAAAAAATTTCTAAATCCTTTGTACGTAGACAGTCAGGAACTCAGGATTCAGGAATGATAACTGCCATCTACAGTTTTGCCATCCCTGCCATCGTTAAATACAAAGTGAACTTATACAGCAAACAAGGTGAACATATAGACGATCTAAGTGAACAGTTACAAACAAATAAGTGTTGTCATCACTTGTTCAGAAATTTACATGCATATTCAACTTATTTTCATTGAACTTATTTGTTTGTATGTGTTCACTTAGATCATCTATATATTCACTTTGTTTGATGTATATGTTCACTTTACATTTAGCGGTGGCAGGGATGGTAAAAATACAGATGGCAGTAATCAATTTCCCTCGGAATTAGATAGGATCAGAGACGGAAGTTCCAGATCTATGCAAATGCAATTGCAATTGCAGATTCTAGACCTTTACCTGATTACCGAAAAATTTAAAAATAGTATTAAATTAATATAATATATTAAAAATGATATCAATATAATAATATTTTTTTAAATAGTATCACGAGATAGGAATCCCAGATTCCGAACGTAAGATCGGATTCCTAGATTCCGATCTTAGCTTTTTAATTTTTTTATATATTATTTATTTATTTTATTAATTAGTTAAATAATTAGAAAAATAGATAATATATTGTAAAAATATTGAAAAAATATGGAAAAAATCAGGAATAATTAAATTAAATTTTATATGTAATTTAGTATTTTTTGAGGAAATTAAATTTATTTTCATTTTAATTAATTTATTTAATTAAAATATAAATTTTTATAACTTATTTAATTAAATGAATTGTACCATTTAGAAAGGATTATAAATTTTCAGAATTTGCAGGGATACAAAGGCATAATCCTTTCAGAATGTTTAAAGTTTTATTAATCCTTTATGCATTTGCAGGGATACAAAGGCATAACTTGAACATTAAAACTTTAAACAGGCTTAACTTTTGATAGGAAGGTCCGTTTGGGGCGATCGAGCACAATCTAGAAAGCTGGCGATGAGATCTACACGTTTTATCGGGGTAAAACCCCGTAACGACCATTTTCGAAGCCAAAAAACGCTCTCTGGACCTCCAAAATCCACTTTGAAAGTTTGCAAACCTAAAAATCACTCTAAACTACTAAAAATGTTTTTAAAATCATAAATTAATCATTAAAAAGAGAAATGCAGTAAATCAAGTGAATTTAGTCTTTCTTCTCCGTCTCAGTAAAACATCAATCTCGTGTGATTCCTTTCTAACGCAATCCAGAAAGTGCTTCCTTGATCATGAGACTCGATATGATTGTTTAATATATAATATGAAAATAATATATACAGAGGACGACATCCGGGACGCATATCAAATGATTGTTTAAAAATTTATAATTTTAATTTAAATTAATTAAAAATTTATACTTAATTATTCATTTTTTAATTAAATAAATTAATTAAATTTATATTTAATTAAGTAAATTAATTAAAAGGAAAATAAATTTA
The DNA here is from genome assembly GCA_028095005.1 of Rhynchospora pubera. NCBI lineage: Eukaryota > Viridiplantae > Streptophyta > Magnoliopsida > Poales > Cyperaceae > Rhynchospora > Rhynchospora pubera. The sequence continues at coordinate 196,976,778 of CM051463.1, read as the reverse complement.
ATTTATATGTAAAAAATACTAAATTACATATAAAATTTTGTTTAATTATTCCTGATTTTTTTTATATTTTTTCAATATTTTTAGAATATATTATCTATTTTTCTAATTAATTAACTAATTAATAAACTAATAAAAGGGAAAAAAATTAATTTCCCCAAAAAATACTAAATTACATATAAATTTTAGTTTAATTATTCCTGATTTTTTCCATATTTTTTCAATATTTTTACAATATATTATCTATTTTTCTAATTATTTAACTAATTAATAAATTAAATAAATAATATATAAAAAAAATTAAAAAGCTAAGATCGGAATCCAGGAATCCGATCTTGCGTTCGGAATCTGGGATTCCGATCTCGTGATACTATTTAAAAAAATATTATTATATTGATATTATATTTAATATATTATATTAATTTAGTATTATTTTTTAAAATTTCGGACCTGATTACCTCAAAAGAACTGGGCTCAAAACTTGGGCTAAAAGTTCCAATTTTATTTTTCTAAGGATGTCTTTCCATATCATATCGTTATGAGTTATTCAGCCATTTTCACAATGAATCAATGATGATGGCCCAACCGCCCAAGACTCAACAAAACGGCTTTATACAGATAAGGACGATTTTTCCTAGTTAGTATCCTCTCCCTTAATTAGGATAATTTTCTCAATTAGCACTCATTTATGAAAGAAAACAAAGGAAGTCGTATAATGAGATAAAAACAAAACTAGACAATTCCAAATATGAAATGGGAACCCAAACTGACTACCTACAAAAATCAGCATGGAATATACGACATGCCAAGAATGACCTTGCCTATTGGTTCAACTCATGTCTCAGGCATTTTCTATGGTACCAAGCAGAAAAGATAGTTTTTGGATTTTATTATATTCCTACGAAACCACAATGCGCAAATCATTTTACATGCAACAAGAAGAAGAGCAGATGAAATGCCAGAATGCAAAATTTCTTTCAATTGTCTTTATTGAATGTTACAAACTCAGGCATCACCTAAGCCAACAAAATCCACCAAGAAAGAAACAAAGAAATTGAATCATCATCTAACAGAGAAAAATTGTGTGCTTGAATATTTGGAGAAAGAAACCTATTACCCCTAAGTCTCTAAAAGTTAAAATTCCCTGTGGACGGCTCATAAAAAAGTACATCATGCCACAGTTATTAGGCCATGAACTATTTTTATCCTCTACATATCTTCAATTGAACTAACTCTTCTTCAGATTTTAGCAACAGTTGCTTTGTGCTCTTTGTAATATAGTTGTCCAAGTTGTAACCAGCAACGCAGAGTCTCGAGATGAGTACTTGGGCCAGTGGTCTTTGGTTTTGCACACAAAGCCTCTGAATTAAACGATCAATACCCTTCTTGTAAAATAAAAGAAACCTTTTCTTAATTGAATAAAGCACCAAATGAACTGACCAACCCAGATTATTGGTCAAACACAAACGATCTATTAGAATACAACAACTCGCAGGTGTCAGATCAATACTGTATTCACGTAAAAGTGTATAGATAGTAAAGGCATCATTGACCCGCCCTGCAATACAAAAGCTGGTAAGCCAGATGGTGTACGGGTCAGGGCCAACTGACCCATGTACCCGGTCCAGTTCAAGCAACCCACGAACTGCCTCCTCCAAGGAGCCGTTTTCAAAATGCTTTGTTACATCAGAAATAGCATTCAATGCTTCAACTTCAGTACACTCTTGAGCCAAGTAGTCCAGCCATAGCATCACAGCCTGTCCAACCATTTTCTTCCTACCAAGCCATTTCATTACTTGATAGTAAATCGATACAGTCAGCTTGAACCCTGTTTGCACAAGATGTTGAAAGAGCTTATTGGCATCTTCATCTCTATGTGCCTTATAAAGCCCGTTGATAAGAGTGCAGTAAGTATATTCATCAGGAGAGTACCCCTTTATCTGTAGCTCCTTGAAAAGTTTTAGAGCCCCATCAATATCACCATTTTTACAGAATCCATTGATCAAAGTATTGTATATGATGACATCTGGCATGACCCCACTATTAAGGATGCCATGTACAAGCTTATATGCTTTCAGAATTTGACCAGACTGACACAATTCATTGACTTGTTTACGTAAACCAGCACTGTCACGAATCTGGTCTGTGCCTTGCGAGAGCCGAAGAAATAAAAAGGGGTTTCGACCCATCTCCATTTTATAGAGCAGAAGCTGTGCTTGCTTCATCCGACCTGCTTTGCAAAGCCCATTCACCAGCGAGTTATAACTGTGGATTGAGGGTTGAATTCCAAGATTAGACATTTCGTCAAATATCTTTTGGGCTTCATCAACCATCCTAGCATTACAAAAGCCACGGAGCATTATAGTGTATGTTGCTCTATCAGGGACCAAATTGTTTTTTGATATTTCCAGTTGAAGTGATCGGGCTTGGTCTAACTGACCCCCATCACACAAAGCCTTGATAACGGTATTGAAACAAAAGACATCAGGCGCCAAACCTCGATCTGTCATCTCATCCAACAAAGAAAAGCACTCTTCAACCTGACCTGCATCAGCATAGCCTTTAATCATGGTTGTGTATATGATTGAATCAGGTTTCACATCCTCATTCAATATTTTGCGGAAGTACTGGCATGCCTCGTTAAACCTTCCTGCCTTAAATAACCCATCAATCAAAGAACTATGACCTTCTAATCCAATAACAAAACCTTCCTCCTGAAAAACTGCCAACTGTGCAAATGCATCATTGATCCGACCCAATCTGCATAACCCACTTATTACTGAATTAAAATCAGCCTCCCTCGGTCCACATTCCTTCTCCTTCATCAATTGCAGTAACCGAGCCACATCATCAAACTTCCCAGCACGACACAACGAAGTAATAATGACGTTATACACACGTGCATCGGGATAAACGCCTCTCTCGAGCATTTCGTCGAACAGTTGCAAGGCATCTTCCACCATCCCTGTTTTACACAAGCCATCCATGACAATGAGATAATTAGACCTACCAGGACTACTGTTCGACATCAACATCTGGTTATAGAGTGCCATGGCAAGTACCACCAAGCCATTCTCCATAAACATCTTAAGCAATATACCATAAACCCTCAAATTGGGTGGACAGTCAAAATCCGGGATCATTCTCTCGAACACCTCGATCGCCTTCTCGAATTGGCCGGTTCTAACATACGCAGCAATCACGGGTTCAAACGCGCCAGGCGGGACATAATGCTGGTCATCATACTTAACCTTGATGAAATCCAATGCTTGGGGGAGGGAATCCGGGTGTTTAAGGAAGAGAGCAACCATCCGGTGGAAGGAGTTGAAGGAGCCAAGGCGGCGACGGTAGGAGGCTAGGAGGTAGAGCCGGAAGGCGGGGAGAGGGGAGGAGAGGGAGAAGAGGGCTTCGGTGATGATGTGGCGATTGAGGAAGGGGTCGAGGTGGCGGAGAGAGGAGAGGTAAGGGAGGGAGGAGATGAGATCGTCGGCGAGAGAGAGAGAGTTGGAGGTGGAGGTGGAGATCGGGTGAGAGAAAAGGAGGGGAAGGAGGGGGCGTGGCCATCTCATGCGGTCATTAGTTAAGACTGGAGGAGTAGAGTAGAGGATTGGAATTGGATTTGGATTTGGATTTGGAGAGGAAGTGAGAGCGGAGGTAGGGGCGACGGCGGCGGTTGCTGGGGGTTCTGTTTGTTTGTTTGTTTGACCGTCCCCGGTTTACTTGGGAGTTGGGTTGCTTCCACTCCCAATCGTTCAGTTCTCAGTTCCAGAAATATTAAGTTGAAGGAATTCCTGATTAAGAATTTGCAAATGGTGATGGAGAAATTTAAAAAAAAAAAAAAAACAAACAAACAAAACAAAATTAGAAAATGACACATTTTAGAAAAATAATAATAATAATGCGTTTGGAGAACAAAACTAGGATTGGTCATTGGTGACCACGAAACGCTATTCTTACGTGATGAAGAATAATTTAGTTTGAATCAAGATGATTAGCTTTAATCGATTTTGAATTTGGAATAAATTTTTAATCCGAATTTGTTTGTATTATTTTTAAATTTAATCGGGTTAATAAATTAATGGGGAAAAATTTTAAGGTAATCAACGTTGGTCCCGGGAAGCGAATTTGAGGAGATGCACATGCAACGCTATTATTCATTTTATCTCTTTTCGAATCATTTCCTAGTTTGGTTGACTTATGTATACTAATCTTCAAATTTAGCACGCTTCAATTTTTCAGTTTAATAAATCCAATTCCAAGCCGCAGTTTCATTGGTGTTATTAGGATCGGATTCCAATCAGTATGAGATTTCTGTCAACAAATTCTGATCAGTATGAATGTATGATATCAGCTCAGTCAGGTAATCTTCAAAAAAATACAAAAGGTCATAATTTGATTTTGGGCCAAGATCTTTAGTTGCTGAGGAATAAACCAGCCCTTTATTACATTATTGAAAACGATAAATTTGAAAGAACTTGACTACTTGAGCTTGGGAGATGCTTTGGGTAACAGAGTTTTTGCTGCATACAACATAATTTTTTTTAGAAAAGACTAAATTGCCCTTTTAACATTTAGTAAATTCGTTTATACACCTTAAATCTTGTCTGTCCTCTTTTACCTCTCCACTGAATTTTGAATTTTTTTTCATATCACAAATCCATTATTTCATTCGTGAAAGTGCTATAGAGCAAAAAAATAAATAAATAAATAAAAATGTGTAAAATATTTATGCAAAGGAATCATTGGTTTCTTGAATGTTACATAAGTCAGCAAAAAAAATTTCTTACATGATCAATTGTTCAATTTCGTACATAAGAATTCTCAAGAGGAGAGTACATTTGTCTATTTGTCTTTTAGCATAAATCTTAATTAGAAGAGAAGGGAAGCACCGTTTAGGAAATCAATTAGGATAAATAATAAATATGATTGATTGATTGATTGTAAGGACAATTTAGTCATTTAGAAACAAAAAATGTTGCTCCAAGAAAAAAACATGTTGCCCAAAGCACCTCCCCTTGAGCTTCGTCCGGTACTCCGGTCCACTCCAAATTAAGTTTAACACTTGCAAGCATTATCCAACTATGAAATACTAAATTAAGAATATACAGCCTCCTTCCACAAATTTTGATCTAATTAGTTGTATTTACATAGGCTGAGAATAAAATTTTCCTTTTATGGGCTCTATCATATATTGGACCTTAGTTGATCTGTTGAAATATACAGAATTTCAGTGGCCTTCAAATTTTAGGTCCATTAATATCACAAAATGCTCTCCTGAGATTAAGCCTGTCAAAGCCAGCCCACGCCACGTTATGTCGTTCTGTATATACGAAACAAAATGGTTAATGGCACAGATTTTTATTCTATTTCGATAACGAAACTAGGAATTATACCGTTTCATCTCGTTTTCAATCAAAATCAGTGTAAAATGTGAAACGGAAAGGTTAACGGAATGACATTTCGTGCCGTTTTCCTAAACGAAACGGTAAACGGCATGGGCGTCGTACCGTTTCCTAAACAAAAACAATAAACGGCGTAGGGTGTTCCGTGCTTTTTTTTTAACGTTTGCCAGGCCTACCTGAGATGCTACCGGGCTCAAGATGCAAATTTTTTAATGGACTTTGAGGGAGTTCTGCACAAAAAAACAAGCAAGCTTATGAGTACCGGTAATGTGGGTAGTATTTAAAAATGAAAAATGCTTTAGTTGTTTAATTCAAAATTCTCACATTGCATGATGTTATGAATGTTTTAGCTTTAAATTTTGTAGCCAATCAACTTATCACTTGTTTATTTGTGGAATGAACCATCACATAAATAAATCTCCGTCCTGCAAAAATTTAGTGCAGCACTTGCCTCATTTGCTTTACTAATTTAGAAGGATACAAACGCATTTTAGATAAACAATATCTATTGATATGTTGTGCAATAGTTTCAACAACCCATTTTAGATAAACAATATCTCATGATATGTTGTGCAATAGTTTCAACAACAATTTTGTTCTAATAAAACTACAGAAATAGTCCTGCTGCAAGTCTAGTCAGGTCACTTGTCTTTCTATAAAAGAAAAAATGGTCAGTAAGTCAGTAACTGAACCATTCTCCCCAACATAAAATGCTGTGAATATCAGAATATTCTCCAAGTTGAAGTGTTGATGCAACATCACGCCCACTTAAATATATATAAAAATTCAAAAAGGAAAGCACCCTCTTCCACAAACAAAGTGGCTCCCTTAGAGAGTGAAATACTACCACAAATGCAACAATACTTGGCAGTTACATATGAGCGTAAATAACAAAAAATAAGAAAAGAAAGTTTATTTACTTATGGCCACGCATAAAGTAAAGCGCAAAAGGACGCATCGAACCTCATCACTATTGCATCTCAGTGGAAGCAATCTAATTATATTTGGGACCGTTGCTGACCCAATACAAACTGCTGCTGAACTAAGAATATTCTTGATTAAAGATGGAACCAAAGTTTCTTTATAGACTACAATTTTGAAATGGGAAGGAACCATTTAAATTTAAAATATACATTAAGTTAGAAAAAAAAAACATCAGACTACTTGGGTGTTTCTCATTGGAAAGAAATGTAAATTTTACGTAAAATAATAATTCAAAAACGAAATTGTTTAGGATTATCTCAGCTTTTCTATCATCTCCATCATCCTTTACGGATGCGTTTATTTTTTTTCTATTTTTAGAACTCGCGTTTGAAATGTTTCTTTCATTTTCGGAAGTCCAGGGAATGAGAGGATGAGCGCCAGAGCGACTGCCCCCTCCCTTCCACCCCTCCCGCGTACGCTCCCCCCCTTCCCCCCTCCCCCTCTCACAAACTTCATAACTGTTAAAATTAATATTCATAAATGTTGAAACTAATGTCGTAATTGTTGAAGTTGGCATATTTAAATATTGAAGATAATATTTGAAGTTGGCATATTTAAATTGTTGAAAGTGTAGCTCGGATATTAACTGTTGAAGTTAATATGAGTAATTATTATAGTTCGGATACTAACTGCTGTAGTTAGTATCAGTAATTGTTGTAGTTGTAGTTCAGATACTAACCGTTGAAGTTAATATGAGTAAATGTTGTAGTTCGGATACTAACTGTTGTAGTTAGTATTAGTAATTGTTGTAGTTGTAGTTAATGTGAGAGGGAGGGAGGAAAACAGAGGGATAGAGGGAACAGAGGGACAGAGGGGATAGGATATCGCTGGATGGGGATGAGAAACTTTTTTCATTTTTAGAAAACGCGTCTGTTATTAATGAAGTGTCGCTGGAGATGATGGGGATGATGAAATACGGAGATGATTCAAAAGTTCACAAAATAAATCCAAAATGGAAACGAATATATTTAGGATGAATTTATAACAAGTTAACAACTCTATTGACAGATTATAAACGTACACTAATTTTTTTGGGAACGAACTGGTGGATGGTAGAACAATATCTAGCTTTCTATTTATAACTAAGATGCCCATCACTGTGATGATGCAATGAGGCAACATGCAAAAAAAAGTATCATGATCATCCCTTGCTTTGTTTGGGGTAAAGAAGGCAACATATTTGAGGAAGCATGGAGGTTGCGTATATGCCATCAAGTCTGATGCACTGTTTCCCCTTTTTAAACCGGGCTCTTCACCCATACCAGAAGAAAATAAATATATAATTAAAAGGACTTTCGTCCCTTACATTTTCCGTAAAGCACAGATGGACCTAAAAATTATGCAGGGTTTGTAAGATATCATTTTGGTATTTGCTATGTTTTGTAAGAATAAAAAAAAAGTTATTTTTCTAGACCAGAGCTTAAAGCAGATTAGCAACCACATGTTTGCAATTTTTGTTTAAGTTTACATCTGTTATTATTTATGCGCTAATTACTGTGGCCAAGAACGCTAGCTTTTCATCCAAGCGAGAAAAATATATTTTTTTGAGGGCTAGAAAAGCTAGCAATTTTCATTAAAAAAAAGTTTACAAAAGGAACAAAATAAAATCCAGAATTCGTAACTAATTATACTGGTACGAACAAAAAAACTAAAAGCAAGGTAAACTCGCTCCTAACAAGTTTACAACCTAGCCTGCACAAGAATAAGGATCCGGATAAGAATAAGCTTCAAATTTCTTATTTTTGTGCAACCCAAACAATAATGGAATAAGGAATTTGGACTCTTATTTATATTCTAACAAAATCATAGTATAAGAATAAAGAATTTGAATAAGCACATATTCTTTAATTTTTTATTCTTATTCCTTATTCAACTGTGTATCCAAACACACCCAACAAGTTTAAAATCTAGACGGTACCAATACCGTACCAATAAGCAGAGAAAAATATTGAAGATAAGGTTTTGTACAGGCCAATTATGGAGCCAGACTGGAATTGGAATATCTTACTGAGAGCAATCAAATGGCTTACTGATGTTGACTTCAGTTATCTATCCAATCCATGGTAAATAATAGCCATCTACCATTAACTGTCAAATAACTGAAGTTGGGACAGACATGAAAGGGACAATAGTAGGAAAAGAGGTGGAGTGGTTTAAAAAAGGATGCATTTGCAGCATTTCTTCATTTTCTAATTGTTGTTTAGTTGGTGGGTCAACACCAATAACTCTTCACGAGAGCTTTCCGAAAAGCACATTTTAATTGATTGAAAAAAAAGGATGGTATAAGAGGACACATGTTAAATCTATTCTACGCAATAATATGGTGAGTGGCGGAATCAGAATTCTCAAATAGGAGGAAAAAAATTATAGTATGGATTTTTTTTTGAGTTTTCAGAGTATGTCAAATAAGAATTTTATTATGTTTTAAAATAATTTACATATAATTTTTATAGATATGAGGATTTGTTTTAAAAAAATTGGAGTGTGCCAAGCACACTTTGAGTAACACTTAGTTTCGCCCATGAATGTGGTATTTTTATACTACAATAAGTGTGATAATGCATGGTATTACGATCTATACTATATTGAATAAGGGTCGATAATTAGCAAACAAATAAATATAGATAGATAAAATCGATAATATAAAATTTACGAGATAAAATAATTCATAAAAATTTAAAAACTCAATCCCGTTTTTTTTTTCCAAATTTAGCCTATTATCATAAAAATATAATCACAAAAATTAAAACATCCAATAAACACATGCGTGGCAGAACATTGTATCTATATAACAACCACTAGACAAATGGGTGTTAGAATATTATATTATTATCTGTACATATATATCTATATATATCCACATTCATTTTTTTTATTATTCTTTTGCCCAACGGGAAGCAGGATCTAATCCTCGTGAAAACAACTGCACTTCTTCTCAGCCAACTAAAACAATTTTATTTTTTCGAAAAAAAAAATTGTTCCACATCTAGAAACTCAAGTCAAACATAAACTACCATGACGCGGCAACAACTAACTACCATCAATGCATCATCTGATGATGCCAAATGAAGTGATGTTTAATTTTTCCAAGTAAGATGTGATGTTCAATTTGGGAAAAGAAAAACGATTTGAACTGATGATAACTGACAGTTACCAAACTTCCCATTCCATTAAGCAAGGATTCACATCGGCTATTATTCGTCCAATTAAAACAGATGATTTAGTCAACGAAACAAAAGCTTGGAATGCATCGAAGAATTTTAGGATGCTTTTAAGTTGATGTATATCTTATCTTAACGCATATGTTCAGAAAATGGTCACTGACTTTATTTTATTTGGAAGCCAATTAATCTTTATAAATAGTATATCAAAATTCGTGATACAATTTTTTTATCTTCAACGTTTAGTTTACCTTTTCATTTTTAGTATTTGTGTCTCCTAATAAGTAAACGGACAAATTTTTTATAAAAATATCGATAACTCTCTGGTATTTGAACCGAATTTGAATGTATCTTTTAAAATAAAATGTATATATAAACTTGAGCAAATGGTAAGAAATAGTCTGGTACTTTTCAAAGTGGAGGTAAAATTATATCAAATCATACTCTGCTTCGGGAACAATAATACAATCACATTCACATCGTAAGTTCGTAACAATATCAATAGATGCATTTCCTCATATCATCCGGCCCAATAACTAAAATCACAGGGTCTATCCAATTAGCAGATTCTAGATTTGTAAAGTAACATTGTTTATCTGACACCAACAGCTGTACTTGTACACTTTGTACTCGTATATCTTGACTCCTTTTAAATAGCGAAAAGCATTAATTCCTTGCTTGAAATAATCTGAGGAAATAAAATGAGAACAAAGGTGTGGTTTAAAAAACCTGTTACCTAGATGCCATCAATGTGGTGCCTCCTGCCTTCCACGGTTCCACCACAAAGTTGCAGAATTGTATAATAATACCGAACTTGCAAAACATAATAATATATTTAAGAGGGTTGCATATAAATATTACATATCAAGTTATCAAGTAGATATTTTATTTATTAGGATTCGATGGCACTGTGAAGCAGTGTTTCCTCGTAAAATTATACAAAGACATAGTGCAGCAATAAATTAATTCAGCTTTCGTAATTACAATATTTACATTAGTTAGATAACGCATGAAAAATTTTTACATGAAATGAAAATAATATGACGTTGTTATAAAATATCAGCTACATATTAGATGCATTCTTCTTTATAGAGTAAGTATATATTGTGGTGTTAGTATGAAATAAGAATATTATTTTTTTGTATTAATTATATTAATAAGAGAAATTATAATATAAAAAACGTCAATATAAATTTTTGTACTTTAAGTTTGAAATCCAAAAAAAATTTGTCTTATTTCTACTTCTGAGGCTCTTTTAAGTATTATAAACATAAGTTAGACACCAAAATTAAATTATTACGAAAAAGAAGAATTTCTACAGATGGTTTGATATATACCAGAAAATGCAAAGCGCCCAAACTGTTGAATACGGCCGTTACCGTTACAGACGTCACTTTTCAATTTTCAGTAATCAGAGTTACAAATTTCACGAAGTTGGACCAAAAAAAAATATGAAGAATGTTTGTCTTTTGGACTTTTGGTTCAGAAAGGAAATCCTCCCAAACCTTAAAGAGTAAGCAATTCAAGCACGCTAAGCAACGCTTGAAAGGAACCTAAGCACAGATCCGCAAAAAAAGTTCTTTTTAGTTCTGCACAATTCTTTTTCCAAGTAAAAAATATAATAACCTGAGCTAAGATCATTAGGTGAAAATTATGCACTAGACGCGCCAAAAAATTTCAACTATACAGTATAATTTTTCAGCCATCTATATATACAATATTATACGCTATAACAAAAATTGAAAAAAAAAACTTACTAATATTGGCAGCTTTCGCCTTTCGGGATTGAGTAAATAGGACTAGCTATTAGCATATTGTTATAATGGAATTTTTTTTTTCGTTCATCCCAAAGTACTAACACTTCAGTTTTTATTGATCGTTTAATGATGCCGAAACATATTATTAGATTAATCAACATTATCAGGAAGAGATACAATAGTATCAGACCGGTGATAAAATATAATTAGTCAAAAAAATTGTAAACATCCTTCTAATTGAGACTTGAGAGTATTATAACACATAATTAAAGTTGCATATAAACATATTATCATTACAAGCATTGCTGCGTAGTTCAATAAAATTGTAATAACACAGTTTTTGGACTTTTATTTAAATTATCTGAACATATATTTAATATTTACTCACATATATTGTGCACAAATGTTGACAATAGCAACTATAATATTGATGATTAATTAAATTCCGCATAGCAATGAGGGGCCACAATGTTTCTCTCTTATTTATTTTCTCGTTTTCCTTTCATTTTTGTTCCATTTTTGGAAAAGAAGCCAAAACAACTTTTACAACCAAAAATTTTTACATTCGGCTTTGTTTGTTGGAGACCTAGATTTTATAATGTGTTGGTTGATCGAATTGAAACTGGCTGTAATTTTTTTGAAGACAAATTGGGAGTCAAAATTTTCAATTTATTTTTAAATTAAAAGTTTTTTGAGAAGCTCTCAGTCAGATTTCGAACCTACGACTTTTCATTCAAAATATATATATATATTTTTTTTACTAGACTAAGAGCTGGTTCTCGAAACTAGATGTAATTATCTACAATTCAGATTAATTTGAGTTTTTGTTTAGAATAAACCGTGTTATAAATCGAAAAGTGCAGAGACCGCAATTCCCAAGAATGCCATAATACATATATTATTTCATGTGTATATATTATAGGTTGCTATGAGCAGTTAGGATAACGCACAATATTGAGCTGTAAAGACTCCGTTTTCTTCACTATAAACTCGTAATTAAAAATAGTAATAGCACATTTTATTTACTCCAATGGCGCACATTTTACGGAGCAATGTTTTTCAAATCATTAAACAGCCGCGCAGCCTAGAACCTATTAACCTAAGAATGGTTTGATAAATGATAAACTGAAGTTTGAAAACTGTGGAGATGTGTGCGTTGCAGCTGGCGATAATAATGTGTTATACCGAATCCGGACCTACAACCCAAAGGACAAGAACATAGGGACGATGTGGTAGTAATTTTCAAAGACCAGTAAATGTACTTTTGCAGGTACACCCTTACAACGAAATAACAACGAATTTAACTGTATATTCAGAAAACAAAATTTATTAAATTGAAAACCGTGACCCAATTTTTCCTGTGTGATTTTAACGAATATACGTACGTTCGTACTCCGGTCAAATTCCAAAAAAAAAATGCCCCGAACTTATTCAATTTTTATCACCTAGCAAAAGCGATATATTATATTAGATAGAAACATGCTAAAATCAAACCAGTATGGACGGATGTTCCGTCAAATTCGACCTTATTTAAAGTTTGGAAGCTTAAATGACCGACACGAATTGTTCAATGTATTTTTCATATTAAAAATTTTCTTGCCGATAAGTTTTATGTTTTTTTTAGAATTTTAGAAAAAATCTCAATCTAATTAGTTTGAATCCTCTAATAACAACAGTTTTTAAAAATTTTAAAAAATATATAAAATTTAAAAAAAAACGTAAAATTTGTTTAGGTATGGAGATTTCAATATAAATAACACATTAAACGGTCTGAATCAGTCATTTGATTTTTCAAATTTGAGATCTAATCATATTTGATAGACAGACCCGTCAAATAGCTTTGACAATAGCAATCCTCCTTATATTGTTTAAATATCTCCACGTTTGAATTATATATATTAGCCACGAACCTAAAATGCTCTAAGATAATATGAACTTGTTCGAATTGTAAAATGATATGCCAATTTGTGTGTATAGAAAATGTAGTTATAAATCGTTTGAGCAAATGTTTATATATATATATATATATATATATATATATATATATATATATATATATATATATATATATATATATATATATATATATATAGAAAGTTTAATATGCACCATAGTGCATAGGACATTCCGTGCACCACGGACTTTTTCGGAAATATTTTTGTAAATTGACAAATATGATTTAACCAATCTAATCTGCATATTGAAATCTCATACCAAACTAAATTATATAATTTTTTAGATTTTACTACTATTTTTTTCGAATTTTTTAAAACATGCCTTTTTTGGAATGTTGTACTATTTACAATTTTCCATAAATAGTATGTCTTAAAAAATTCGAAAAAAATAGTAATAAAATCTCAAAAATTGTAAAATTTGGTTTTCTATGAGATTTCAATATGTAAATTAGATTGGTTAAATTAGATTTGTAAATTTATAAAAATACTCTCGAAAAAGTCCGTGATGCACGGAATGCCCTATGCACTATAGTGCATATTAAACTTTCTATATATATATATATACATAACATAATTCTAGTCTTGTCACAAATCATGAAATCTATCAGTAATTGTACACCAAATTTAATATAAATGAACTATGCTTTTTCAAATTCTCAATAGATAAATTATTTTTTTTAGTACTTTTCGGTACCGTATGTTTTGGCTCAAATATCGATAAAATTGAAAAACCAGAACAAGCTGGAACGTCGGTATTCGATAAAAAGAGATAAAGTATCATAAAAAAAAAAAATCAGATTTCTGTCAACGGCTAGCAATGATGCTCAGTGGCGAAGTCAGGATTGAAGTATGACGGAGGTTAAAATCTGGCTAAATGAAATTGAAAATCAAGAGAATAACAAGTTTAAGTACAAATTACTTGAAACAATACCAACATCCATTAATCTTTCTTTAACTGAAGCATCATTGAGCATAATATTTTGAAATTAGAGGAGGCCCATGAACTTAACTATATAAATTTATCTTAATAAATTTAAATATGATGAACAAATTTCTAATTATTAGGGGGGACCTGGCCCTTGCCAGTCCCCCTCTGTCTTCGCCACTGGTGATGCTAGTAGGTATTCTAAACATCGATTTTTTGTGCTTGCTGGAGCATGGAATGTATGTCGAGCTCATTTTGTCTTGCTAACCATTTCAAGCAATGTTTTTTTGAAGAAAAATAAGGGTCAAATCCCCATTTCAAGCAATGTTAGGCGCGTTTCTGTCATAAAATTCTAAAAATAAATTAATAATATCCTCCAAGTATGATGTAAGATAAGATGAACTTTTTATTTGCTCGAATTATGAAAAGTTATATCAATTTCGAACTATTTGTCAACTTCTGCGAACGTAGATCATTTGTCTGTCATTATTGGAAAATGCATAAATCGTCGTGCATATTAATATTTCGAGGAAATGGCAGCGTAGTATTTTTTTGTATATATTCTGCAATCCTACGCAGAGTCCAGATAAAAGAAACATAAATTATACTCCTTTATTTTGACGGAAAAATATACGTGACAAAATTTATAGAGGTTTATCTGAATATAGGTATCTATTTTTTTTTACAGAGGGACACATGACTAAATTCTGAAACTAACTGGGTATAGACATAAAATAGCCAAAGTAAAAAACAACAAGCGGTCCAAATGAGCCGTTATCTTTTTGCAATGAAACGGATACCACGTCAGAATATAAACGACAAAAACCAACTAATCACCTGTCGTCGGTATACCTGTCAAACGTTAGAGATGGAAACGGAACAGCCATTTTCATTTAATGTTCCGTTTCGGTAACGGAACGAAATGGCTGTTTCATTTTCGTTCCGTTTCGACAAACGTAACAAATTTCTGTTCCATTTAACGTTCCGCCTCACATTTCCTATTGATTTCAGCCCATTTCCGTATTCCGTTCCATTTACGTTAACAAATTTCGGTTCCGTTTCCGTTCCGTTTCTGAAAACGGAATCCATTTCAGTTTTCATTTAACGTTCCGTTTCGACGGAACGGAACGGAACAGCGGAACGGTTGTTAATACTGACAGGCCTGGTCGTCGGACACGTGCATCTGAAGATTGGTCAATGGGGTATTATTGTTCGCTAAATACGAATACTTCAATTGTATCACGCATCTCCAGTGCAGAGAAGACTTTTTTTTTTTTTTTGAGAAGACTTCATCCTGTTTAGTGGTAGTATTAAAGCTATTTGTTATTTGAAAATTTGCGAGAGAGTTCGGTTAGAAGACTAGAAACGTGTCAGCTATTTTATTTTTTTAGATAGACCATCCAACTTATTTTTGAAATAAATGTCTATGAAATACTTCCCCAGTCGGATTTCGAACATGTCATATTTCATTCATGAAGTTAAGATGCATTGTTCTTTGCCACTACCAAGAGTTAGTTCTCACGTGTCAGCTAATTTATTTATATTATTGTGAATCATCCATGTGAATCATCCTGCAGAAACACGGAACATAATATCGAGGTAATCAAACAATGTAGCTGTTAAAATTAATGCCAAGCCTTAGTTTGATCAGCTATTTTTTTAAGATGGGCGGATTTAAAGAGAGCCAATGGGGTTCAAATGACCCCATAAGGTTTTTCCAATGAAGCATTTTTTATGTATAATTTTATGATTTTATTGATAATTTCCTTGAGAAAATACTATTCGACCCCGAAAAAATGTCCAAATAGTGACATTGTTGACCGCATAGTTTTAAAAAATAATTTTTTATGATTATTTTATTGATATTGATAAAAATATTAACTATTTTTATCTCTGTTTGGATCATCTAAGAATGAAATTAGGGTTTAGGATTTTGGAATAAATAAATAAAATGATCCAAACACTCTAGGAATAAAAATTTAATCTAGATTTTGGACCACTTTAAAATATATATATCGTTGTTTTTATAAATCAATTATGTATTAAACTTTAAGGCTCTGTTTGGATGGATAGGAATAAAGAGTTATTTGGGAGTAAATAACTATTCCCGATTAATCCAAACAATTTAGATTAAGGGTTTGCTCCGGTTCATAGACGGATTAACTAATCTGACAAAACGTTAGAATAAGAGAGTGGGATTAAAAATTAAAAAGGAGAAAAAAGTCATGGCTCATTATTTATTCCTTGCATCATCCAAACAAAAACTTTAATTTGAAATTAAGCTTATTCTTAAGAATTTACGATTAAGAATTTTAATCCTGAATAACTAATCCTACCCTTAATCTCATATTATCCAAACAGAACCTTATATAAGAAATTTAAATATGTAAATGTAATTAAAAGTCATTGATTCTAGATCATTACAAAATTCAATTTTTTTTATTAAACGGTAAAACTAGTGTCATATATCATTGTCAACTTTTTAATAATAAATTCCAAAATATGTAACATTATGAAATTGTTATATTTTTGAAAAATCCCCACCCACCTTATCAGCTATCAGGAACAGCAGACTCGTTTTGCACGTTTTTCGCCTGGAATTGCTCGCTTTATATCCCCAAGGCCAGAGCTGTTATCAGTGTTATCTGTTATGGCTTTATGGGCCACAGAGACCATACGCTTTATGACCACACGGCCACACCATATCCTACCGACTTGCTTATCCGAAGGCCATAGATGTACGACAAACTAATCATATCTTATATAATAAATAATTTTATTAAACATGACTTGCCTGCGTGTATAATGTTGCGAAATTAATAACTCGATTTTGAAAACATCAAACTTTTTGTGGTGTTTGAATTCGTCTTAGAATGATTTTGGAATAGTTAATTATATGTTTCAATTTTTTCAATCTAGTAGATATGAGAATCCATACTTCTATTGCTTATTTATGTATTTTGGATTAACCCTAATTAAAGTATTACATCGATATGCCATGCACTTATGATAAATTTGTTAGTGTAAGATTCGGATTTTCGTTAATCCGCTTCTTTTGTCAAGAACCCACAAGTGGTGTAAGATTATACATTTTGTTTTTAGTATGTGGAAACATTATGTAACAATTTTTTAACGATGGCCATAGAATGCGGTACGGTATTGCATAATTCGCACTTACTTTTGGCTCCGTTTGGATACCGTGTGAGAAAAAAAAAAGAAGGGAATAAATTTATTATAAACAATTCAAACTCTTCACAAACTTACACACTTCCCAATATTTTTTCCCTTCTTCCCACACCTTAACTAATGAATACTTCTCTCTAGGCCGTCAACGGTACATGATTGAATGTTACGATGTTCCGTATCAATGAAACGAAACAATTAATGACACTGACTTTTGTTTCGTTTCAATAATGAAGCAGAAAACTAAGCACGAAATTGCACAGTCTTGCCTCGTTTCAACCGAAATCAGTGTAATACGTGAAACAGAACAAATAACGAAATAAAAATATATGTCGTTTTGATAATGAAATGGATTATCGTACCATTTTTCTTAACGAAACGATAAATAAAATGGACTGTTCCGTGCTATTTTGTCACGTTTGATAGGCCTACTTCTCTCGGTTTTAAAATTGTTATTGACTGCTGTACCCTGTATGTACTTTTACCAAGTCACCATATATTTTGAACTTGTCAACAGTTGCATTGAACTTAAAAGACTGATTAAAATGAACCTTTACCAATAATCAATACACAGACTACACGCGCGACGCATGTTTGGAAATGCACGATTTATTTAAATTAAAAGAAATTCTCTATTTATAAATTTACGCATTCACGGTTCCAGTCGGCGAGTCTAAACAGCAGAGTAAAATATGGTTGCAGAAATTAGAAGTATGAGTATTTATAGGATAATAACTATATCATTCCTTTTCTTGGAAGTCAACTGCTGGAGAATTTTACTAAAAAGAATTGAACTTCTAGATTACATAATGATTATTGCTGTAATTTAGTTTGGCGTTTATAGATTTACTGCCTTAGAGGTTTTAAATATATAAAAGTAGATTATAATATTGTCCTCAAATTGTAGTCTTTTGAGATGAATTTTTAAAAGATATTGATCGAAAGTTAATTATAGTCACATGAAAGTCGACTTTGTTAGTACAAAAAAAATATTTTGTTCCATATGAAGAGATAATGTTTCATGGGAATTCCAAACCAACGGTTTGTTTCTATGTCACATTTTAAACCAGCCTTTCAGAGTTTTATTTACTTAATTGTCTGGACCACTGGGCACACAAAGACCACTAGCATGTGTTTTGTGTTTATGCAATGCACCTCTGAATTAGAAAAACATATGGGTGTGTCTGGATGAGCCAAGAATAAGGAATAAGAATAAGAAATTTCGATATGCGTGCTTATCCAAATTCTTTATTCTTATACTATGGTTTTGTTAGTATAGGAATAAGGGCCTAAATTTCTTATTCTTGTGTTATTTGGATTGCACAAGAATAAAAATAAGCACGCATACCGAAATTTCTTATTCTTATTCCTTATTCAAGGCTTATCCAAACACACCCATATAGCACCCAAATTCCGAAAGTATAAAGGTAAAAAAGATATTATAATATCCAGGCAACAATCATACCTGCACTAAGAAACACGATTCAGATCAATTACCACGTGACCAGCAAATCCAACGGTCAGTGCTGTATCCGGATACATATAATCTTTTTCTTATTTTTTTCGTTAATAATTGCACAAACATTGTTGAGATTATCAAGAAAAGTGAGCGACTTCAATTAAGAATTTCATGCAAATAGATTTAAATCATCTGATCTAAATCCAACGGTTAATATTGAACATGTGATAATTCGTACTTGTGAGTTGCATCAGATCCCGTCGGATTTGAAAACCAGTAGAATTTATTAAGAATAGAATACACCAGTATAGGGAGAATAATGGTGCTGGACCGCAGAAAAGAGAAGGAAAGAGGGAGAAAAGAAAGAATAGAGATGTCTCGGGAAAGCAAGTTTTGGTGTGGGTTGCTGCGCCTCTGACCCAACAAAGATAAACAAAGCAGTAACGCCCTCCCTTTTATTCCAGCTTTTATCCGACGAGTTTTGTATTCTTATTCCAACTAACTTATTCCCCCCTTGCCTCGCGCGCTTTACTATTCTTTATTATTTGTGTTTATTGTTTTCTACACCCTGACGAAGCTGCTTCGAACAAAGGAAATCCTAGACCAGCCAACCGTTCCCTCCACCCGTTCCACGTGACGCTTTTGTGTGAGAAGACGATTTTACCCTTTAAAGAATTAAAGTTTTTCCATTATCAAATAATTTAACTCTTTCTATAAGGAAACTTCAGTGCAAAGATGATTTTTTTTTTCAATTTAAGGATACAAGAAATAATCTGAAAGGACTGTTGGGCAGCCCAAAAAAGATAATAATAAAATTTTAAAATTAATTTATTTTTTATTCACAATATACTTTCACTTCTCACCAACGAGGTGGCGTTCGGTTTAACATGAAGAAATGAGAGTTAATAGATTCTAAACATAATGACAATGGAAGTTTTATAGAAACTATAATGATAATATCATTACATTATTAGTTTATTACTGTTGTTCTTAATTTAATTATTGAATGATGCAAACAGTTGGAAAAAAGAGAATGAAAAAGAAAGCGTGGAATTTTTTGTAAATATGAAAAGTTTTGTTTTTTTAGGAATAAAATTTTTATTTTTCGTAATTCTATTTTATTGTATTTGGTAATTATTTTTCCGAAATATTTCTTCTGTCGTCATTGTCCTGGAAAAAAAATGGATCGTCAAACCAACTTAATTTTTGTTAGTAGTTAAGTAATTTTATTGGTATTCAAGTGTTGTTTAAATTCAAAATTTGAACTTTTTACGTGTCTCTACCAATGATAAATTCCAGCATTGTATTTGGACACTTAAATATATATATAGTTTTTTTTTTGTTTATATTCTCCTCTCTCTCTGGGAAAGGGAGAAGAATTAAAAAATATGAGAAATTCAAAAAATATATATAGCATATTGAATCTCTTTTGTTTTTATTTGGACACCCTCTAAATTTTATTTGTATGAAAGTTTTTTTTTTTTTGAAACTTTGACAGAGACTGTCAAAGGGTTATTTGTATGAAAGTTAAGAGACGTTATTGTATCAGCATTTAAGTCTCATTTAAATACAAAATACAAATCTCTGATAAAGTAGACTCATAGCATTGCATTCGAACATTATTATAAACTTTGTTTGTTAATGGGCATGGCGCCATGGCCGTACGGAGCCGAAGACAGAAGAGGCAGAGGTGGCATAACATGATAACAAGCACCACGTGCTACTTGCCACGTCTGTCAGTTGGACGTGGAAAGCGAAGAAGAAAGGAGGGATGCCACGGTGCACACGTGTGGAGAGGCCTTGGGGTTGTCACGTGCATGCGGAGACTCTAGTTTTTGGTCTTTCAGAGCTTTGCTGTTTTTTTTTTTTTTTTTTAAATAGTTTGTTCTTGTGGCCTTATCTGTAACAAACCAAACACCATGCCCTCTCTTTTTCTGCGGCACTTGCTGAATTCAAGTTAGGGATTTGGGTTTGCTGGGATTTTTTTTTTTTTTTTTACAAGTTGAAAGTTGGATTTGACTAGGAGGGTCAACGTTATTATGATATAAAGTAGAGGGTTTGGGAACAATTTTAGTTCAAATTTTGAGGTCTGACGACTGTTCAAATTTTGGGAATCAAATGAAATAATTTGATTACGGCGATATTCTGATGCTTCTTTTATACAAGTCAGGTTTGACGACTGTTTATGTAAACAAGTCAACCGCTTTAAAGCTAACTGAATGCAACAAATTTAAACAAGTCTTTGTCAATTTACTTGCATTAATTTCTTAAAAAAAATTAATTGTTTTTTTCAACCAAATATTTATCCACGAACCATCCAAATAACAAAAAATTGCAATCGTTGACACTTATAACAAAGTCAGCTTTGATGTTAAGCTCTGAAATGCAAGTTAAATTAAATATTATATGTTTGTCATAAAAATCAATTTTTGAATCAAACTTTAATCTCAACTACAGATTTTTAAAAAAGATTAATTCATCAACACTCATGGATGATTGCGATTAAAGACTGATTCAAAATTATTTCTCATGGTAGAATTTTCCATATATTTTCTCTATTCTAATGGTTATGAGTTAGTGATACTCAAATATTTTTTGCTGCACGAATTATTTTACTATTGATTCACTAAATTTAAATCCATTTGAAAAAAAAAATGTCTAATTCCAATGAACTGTTCCTGCAGAATCTCCAATAAATTCTTTGGATCAGTGGCGAAGCTATAATTTCGTGTCAGCATGGTCCGTAAATTTTTTTTACCGAAAATATATATATGATGTAACGTCTAATATAGACATAATATAATAATAAATTTTAAATAAACAAGTCTAAAATAATATTACATAAAAAAATTCATGAGAAATTAAATATATATTATAATAACAATAAAAAACCTAAAATAATATACTTAATATACAAAATTAATAATCCAAAAATCAAGACAATAAAAAGTACAACAATTTTCTCTGGATTTTTATTTTTCTCATAATTTTGCATAATAGGTTCATTAGAAATCTTATTGAACACTTATTTTTCTATATTATGGATATATAAAGATGGGGAAGCATACGAAGAAGCTCGATCACTATTCAAACAACAATATTTCTGATCTTATGTGGCATTTGGAATTTTTTTTGACAGGAACAATATTTAGTATTTTTAGTGGCGGTTGTATATATTATATGAATTGTATTTTTGATCTTATGCGGTATCTTTTGTTTATAATATCCTAACGTATCACGCAATGAGCGAGATTCGCGCTGGTATATATATGCTACAAATAATTATTCATCCAAATATTTCATTCTATTCTAAAATTTTTCTTAATAAGATTCATTAGAGAGGAAGAAATAAGATGATTAGTCAAGAACAAATACTATTTGAGTCCATATGCGATTTTTTAGATGTTGTTATGCAATTCAAATCAAACATGACATGTTCAGCTGGGTTCTTCAAATTTTTAAGATGATCCGTAAATTTAATTACAAACAAATGCGATATCAAATAAAAGTTTTTTTTTTTTTTGAGGTGGGTCTACATGGCTTCGCCCCTCCTTTGGACCTTATTATTTATAATATTATGGCTCTTTTGCCATGCAATATCGATTGTTCTTTAGAATCATTTATCGAGAATTTGCGAGGGATGGTGAACAATTCTGAAAATAATAAAAATTAGTTTTGAAGACATCTTTTACAGAGAGCTATTGAATAACTTATCTTAATTGTTCAATGTGAAGTTACCATAGTTAATTTCTCAGTCTGTTTACTTTCAGGTATGGTTGTCAATGAAATCCGTTTACTCATTTATCTAATTCGTATCGTACCGTATAAGACGAGTATGGGTAAAGTTTTATTTTCGTTAAGTTAACGGTACGGGTATGGATAAGTAAATTTTTTTGTTAATTTAACGGGTACGGATACGGATAAAAAAGCTATTTCGTACTCATTTTCATAACGGGTAATTGCCACATTAAAAAGATACAAATACATGATACATGTGACATCTTATATTGCATGATCAGTAAAAAATATTGCTAGATTTTATTTAAGATCTATAATTCTTTCCTTTCAGTGTACAAAAAAAATAAAAAAGCAAAAATCTAAAATATTCGTCATCATTGTTGCACTTTATTAATATGCTTATTGATATAATTTATTTATACAGAGTGTACAAATTTTATTGTTATTATATCTATTTTTTACCGTTATCGTATCGAATCGTTAATTCTTAACAGGTACGAATAAAGTTATTTTTTAACGGATACAAGTAGAATACGGATAAAATTTTTTTTAACAAATACGACCATTGACAGCCCCACTCTGAGGTCTAAATGAAACGAGTCAAAGATGGCTGCCGGGTGTTCCTCAGTTCCTACAAGGCTACAACCGTCAACCAAAGAAAGAATATTATCCATAGAGGATGATTTCCACCAGGGCGTTAATCTTCAAAGAAAAAAAAAAGAATATATAATTATCCATTGAGGATCCTTGGTTTTAAGTTGCAAGAACACCAGAGAGAACGAGATATGATTTCTGATGCTGCGTGTCACATTCGATGAGACTTCTTTCTCTTTCAAAATGAAAATAAATAAATATATAAAATAAGACTTCCTAACGGACGTGTTGGAAATGGAAAATGCATTTAGACTTCCTCGTTTTTATTTTAGCATTGTTTTGAACCCTAGTTCGTCTAAAGAGATGTGCCGTTATCAAGTCAAAACAACGGTAAAATTATACGTGAAGATAAATAAAATGCATTTGTTTCAAAGATACACTAAAATCAGTCGTGACTTGTGACTGACGGATGAGATCATTAGCTACGATGAAATTTCAGTTTTTGACATTATAACAATCAATCCGAACCGTTCAATGCGTTCTCCACATTGATATCTCGTTGGACACCAAATTTTATATTTTTCTGAAATTCTTTAATATTTTTTTGGTATTTTGCGAAATTCTTAATCTAAACAATTTTGGACCCTTCAATAACAATGATTTATAAAAATCTAAAAAAAATAGTAAAAAAATTCAGAAAAATATAAAATTTGGTCTGTAATGAGATTTCAATATGGACAAGGTGTGGGAAGAAGGAAAGAAGGGAAAAAGAGAAAAAGTATTGGGAAGTGTGTAACTTTGTGAAGAGTTTGGATTATTTATAATAAATTTATTCTTTTATTTCCTTCTTCTCTTCTTCCCAAATGAAATCCAAACGGAGCCATGGAGAACACATTGAAAGGTTCAGATTAGTCATTAGGACATGAAAAGTTGACATATAATCGTGGCTGATTTTAGTATACCTCTTTGTTTCAATGATAATAAATAAAATATATAAAAGCATCTAAACCTGATGCAGTTTAATTTCAGAAAACAAACCTTCGGAATTAATTAATTTTGCCATTTTCAAGTAAAAATGTAACGGAATGAAAACTTTTGTCGTGCAGATACAGATAGTAAATTAATTGTAGGGGCATGAGGGAAAAAGAGAAGATAGATAGATACAGATGGTAAATTAATTGTAGGGGCATGAGGGAAAAAGAGAAGATAGATAGGTTTTGGAGGTTAGAGAGGGAAGGTGGGAGACAGCTGTCATGGGGTTGTAATATAACTGCTGAAAATACAAATACTGCAAGTACGATCGCCTGAATCTCGCTCCTTTTTGTCCGTTTACTTCTCTCCCTAGTCTTTGCTCTCTCTCTCTCTTATGTCACTCTCTTTTAACCTTTTCGTTTGGATTTTCCCATGACCGTCCCCTTCTTGGATCTGGTAACCACACCAACGGTAGATTTTTTTTAGGCCTTTGTGACACCCAGATTATTTGGTTTTTTTCCAATTTGTTTTGTTATCAAGACAAATTGAGTTTGTTGTGAGAACCGCTTTTCGTAATCCAGATGACATCTCTGTTTTTTTATTTTATTTTTTGGTAGAAATAGAACCTTGTTGTTACCCAAATGAGCCTCCATGCAAAAATGTATATAATAATATGTCATTCGTGTAACGCATAAAGATTATTTGAATTTTAAATGATTAATGGGCCATCATTATTGTAATACGTATGTCTGAACTTTCCGAATTCAAAAAAAAGAGGAGGGGAATGTGCGCCTAGAATTTCATTTATTATATCATTTTCGAATATATTAAAATTTTATATCAATTTTTTCTCCATCGGTACTCATTAAAAATTAGTAAAAATCATTGCTTCTGGGATGGAGCATGGGTTTGATCATAGATGCCTTTGCGTTTTGTTTAACAACAAAAATTCAAAACTCATATAATAATATAGATTTTTGGGTTAATTAGATTTATGCTTTGTGAAAATTTGAAATTAGTAAAATGCCATCACTAAATGACAAATTAGTTTTATGCCATTATAAAATAGTAACAATTAGTTTTATGCCATCAGCAAATTGATTTACCAATTTTACCCTTTTAAATATGCCACTACAAAAATTTGAAATTAGAAAAATACCACTACTAAATGACAAATTAGTTTTATGCCACTATTAAAATTTAAAATTACAAAAATGCCATTATTAAACTACAAATTAGTTTTATACCACTATAAAAAATTTGAATTTAAAAAATATCATATCACTAAATGACAAATTAGTTTTATGCAATTATAAATTAATTAAAATGAGTTTTGTTATAGAACGATTTGTAAGGTCAATCCAATGGACCAAACTTTATTTAACCATACAATTATATATATTTCTCATTTTATGTGTATTATTATTTTATAAAGGGAGCCTTTTGACCGTCATTTTTAATTTAGCAAATTATGAAGAAATACACTTTGCCAATTTAGTAAATAATTTTTTGTTCTAACGTTTCTCCTTGACTCCGTGACTTTTACTTAGGTTTGTTAATAAGGATAGTTTGGGAATTTTTAGAAATATTAAGAGAATTCAGGATGGTATTTTTAGAATTGAATCTGTTTTGGAAAGAGATAATGACATATATCTAATTTAAACAATTTGATGATGGCATAAATCTAATTTGCAATTTAACAATGGCATATCACTAATTAGCTAATTTTTAGAGTGGCATAAATCTAATTATTCCTAGATTTTTCTAATGTCGCTAAACGGTCGCGCTATTTGAAACAGCATAATTAGGTTAGCCAATTTAATATTTTAAATGAACTTAGTAAACTAACACATTAATGTATTTTTTTTAAAAAAATCGGTGAATTAATCGAAGAAGAAAAAGAATTCTTCTCCGTGGCAAAAATATCTAACGGTGCATTAAATGTTGCCCGGGAGACAATATAGGGAACTGAAAGATACTGTATTCAGGTCTACGGTTGAGTTTTGATATTTTTTTCATATCCACAAACTAGTCAAGTCAAAAAGGCAAAAAAACCAATAATTTTTCTTTATTTTTTTTTTCATGTAACTAAATATAGAAGAGTTTTACTTGTATGCTATTTACTCACTGATGCCGTGAAAATATGTGGCGCATATCCTTGTTCATGTCATAATCATATGGCTTGAATGGCTTAGGATAATAGTATATGTTATACTATTTATATCAGGAGTGGGGTTTAATTTGTGGAAAATTTCAATGCACATGAGTTGGCAATGAAAGATTGAAAGGGACTAAGCATAAGATCTGATTGCTCAGGCGGTTTGTTTGGTCCCTTAGCCCAAGAGGAAGTTAATACAAAGTTAGTTATCAAAATAATTATTTTACGGTACCCATACCCATATTACCTACCTCGACATCGATGTTATTTTGTTAATGGAACTTCACTTGAAGGCCCGTAAAATTGTCGAAATTTATAAGTCAAAGACGAAAATAGAAAAGAAAATTTAACTTTTTTTTTTCTTTTAGTAAAAATGTTTATGGGTTTTAGATCTACAGCTTTGCGATTGCGTGGTGAATAGTGATACATGAATGCAAACAATACTTTCATGATCGTGACGCCTTTTACATTTCGCTGAACAGAAGTTTTTTTTTTTTTTCTACTGCGAGCCTTGGAAATAAATAAATACTGAGAAGGCGGACACAAGTAGTGAACATTTAATTGCAACGGTCAAATACTAAAACATGGCTTAATTTGCTGATAGTAGAAAATACCAAATTGCACGTAGCATTGATTTAACAAAAGAGTTATTCAAGCGTCTCACCTTTTTTCTTCCCAAATTACGCCTCCACTTATGATTAAATAACGATAAGTCCGGTTTAAAAAAAGCACTATAAAGTTACTACCGAATGGTACATTGCAAATTTTATTGGACGATTATAACTTAATTCGAAAATTATTAGGGTACATAATTTAATTTTTATAAAAAACCAAATTACTAATCTGAAACATTGAACTGAAAAATAAGTAGAGCAGGAATGCGATTTATCACATACGATGCTTTATTTGACATTCGAGCAAAATTGACCGCTATTTACCCACCGATGTGAATATTTTATAGTGATATAAAATGAGAAATGATTATTGCTATATGCAGTTTTGCCATCGCTTGAACTAAATGAACACATAAAATAGACAAAGAGAATATATAAATGATCAAAGTAAATACATATAAAAAATAAGTCCTGTCATCCCTTGTTCAGATTTTAATATGCATATTAAACTTATTTAACTATATGTGTTCATTTTTTTCAAAACAAGCGATGGTAAACAATTACAGAACTGCAAATGCAATAATCAACTTCCATATAAACTTATGTGTCTTTGAAGTTTTAAACTTCCATATACGAGGAACAAAAAAGAAGTATTCACATTGTTTTTCTTTTTCTTTTTTTCAAACGAGCATGAACTTAAAATTTGTGCCTATAAATACATATTTAGTGAATTTAGTGAAATATTTACCGTCTGTTTCTGTTATTGTGCATCTATACCTTACAGAATTGTGTTAAAAATTCGTCCGAAAACAATTTTTTTATTATTATTAAACAGGTACATGAATTCATAAATTTTTTCTTGCAATTTAAACTTTTAGATGTCTCCAAATTTCTAGTACTAATACAACAGAACGTCAGTTAATCTGGACCCCATAAAACTAATAAAAAAAATGTAGATCTGAGGGTTCTAATCTACACTCAGCAGTCTCTAGAGATGGCCTGACCTGTATTATTAACAGAGCAAACAAAAATGTAACAGTTTATTTGGACCGGTGGGGTCTGGCCTGTAATTAAGATATAGAGTACTAATTTAGGCATGAATTCAGTTTAATAATTTACCATAAGGAAAAATAAATTGTATACGGATCCGTTCCCACGGATGGCAAGAACAAAAAATTGAACAACCGACTTATCCCCCATGTGCGCCTAAGATTAGTTTGCAATTATATAATCAATAATATATGCTGAAAAATCCGACAATCCCTGATCTACTTTATTTTTTCCCTTTTTCTAATATTATATTATACTAAGCAAAGAGGTATTTTATCATCAAAAAAAAAAGCAAAGAGGTATTTGCATGTTCCGTTTGGTAACCCATGCACGGCTCTGAATTCCATCTAAAAACCCCTTTAGTTTTCCTTTTCTGCTGAAAGTTCTATCAATAGAATATTAATAAATTTCACTAATTATAGTTCCTTATTATTAATATAGAAAGAACTGATGAAAAACGTTCAGAATTATTTTGAAGTTCAAGAACTTTCAACACCTTAAAAATGTATTTTAATAAATATACTTTCAGGGGTTGGAGTGAAAGATGTTAAAAAAAAAAGATTGAGCTCAAGCTTTTTTTCCCCAGGCCGCGTGGCAAGTTAGGCTTTGGAATAAACAAAGAGGAAAGGGGAATAGTAAATGATAAAATCCCAACAACTGATTAAAAAATACTATAAAATATTTGGAGGAAGGAGCCAGGAAGGTGAGTTACTGAAGGGGAGGGGCATGGAACGAGGGGTAGTTTGGGAAACCGGCGGGTGTCGGTTGGAAGGGTGGCCGTTGAAGGGTGCGGTTGGGGATAGACAGCCTGGCCTCTGACACTACTGCACTCATGACTCCTCTCTTACTCCCTCTGATTCCGCGACCACTCTTGTCGTTTTGCGCCACGTCAGCGCCTCGATCTCCACTATTCAAACCAAACCAACCCCCCATGCTCTTTTTCTTTTTTCCTTCGGCTGGAAATTAAAGTATTTTTATTTGGAATTTATTATCACCCGTGCTGTCCTTAGCTCCGTGCTATTTATTTTCTATCCGTATTCCTACTATTCCTCAGTAAAAAAGATGATTACGAAATCATGAGTTTTTACTTTATATTTATAAAAAATAAAAGAACTCTGATGTCAAAACAAAACATATCTTAAACATAAAATTTGTTGAATTTTAGAAAAAAAAACAACTGCTGTTGTCAAAAAATGGTTTCAACGTATTTGTTCGCAAAGATATATTTTTGTGGTGGCCATTCTAAGGCCTAATAAGCACAATGTAAAAATGTTTCACTGCCAAATTACCAAAACACATGCAAACTAAAAGATAAGGATCATCCTCGATATTCATCATCCTCATCATCCCCACGCGTTTTTTCTATTTTTGGCTCTACGCGTTTTCTATTTTTAGAAATTCTTATCCCGCGTATTCCCTCCTCGCGTACGTTATCCCCCCTCCCTCCTGTAGCTCTGTTTCCGTCACTCCCGCGTACGTCATTCCCCCTCCCACTTCCGAGTATAACTGTTAAAATTAATATATAAAATCGTTGAAGTTAATATCGTAACTGTTGAAGTTAATATACATAAATATTGAAGGTAATATCGTAACTGTTGAAGTTAATATGTTTAAAGGTTGAAGGTAATATCGTAACTGTTGAAGTTAATATACATAAATGTTGAAAGTAATATCGTAACTGTTGAAGTTAATATACATAAATGTTGAAGGTAATATCGTAACTGTTGAAGTTAATATATATAAATGTTATATTACCTTCAACATTATATATATTAACTATAACAGTTGAAGGTCACGCGTTTTTTCTTTCTGAAAACCGGGGATGATGGGGATGATATAATTTCTGGGATGGTCCTAAGCAATTCCGATTCTTTTATCAGTTTATGGTAAACAATTAAATATGCAAGTCCTGCTCTCAAATTTGAAAAAAAATTGTAACGTCAAGAGAAAAACTGTCACATTACTTATTTTGTGAGTCAATTGTTAAATAAACTACTCTAAAATTTACTTTGTATATTATATTTTATATTTTTATGTATGCATGTAACAATATTATAGTCCAAAGACGTCATATTTTGTCCGGGCTCATAATTCATGAAATTTGGTTCAAACCTTGAGGACAAATATTCTGCATCGGAAGGATTGACAAACAAAAATGACAAAATGGTATTATAGTGGGAATAATAAGAGGACTGAACGGAACCAACCCGACCCAACAAAATCGTGGTGAATAAAAAAGACGTAAGCTGTGGGGCTCAAAGAATGCTGTCCAGGCTGTCTCGGTCAAAACTACTATACTAACTCAAATCAAATCTCTATTTCTCTTTTCCCTATTTCGGTTCAGCCCCCCCGTTGCGGTTTCCAGTTAGGCCTAGACCCAAACAATTATTAGCGGGCCCCATGCGCCCCGTACGTACACCCATGCGCGTACACACGTACGGATTCCCTCGGCGGTCCCAACCAACGGCTCAGATCCACTGCCTCCTTGCACGCCGTAGACTCCAGGTCTCTCCGCGGGAATTGATTGGACCCGAATCCCGTGTAGCGCGGGACACCGTGTAGCGCGCGTACGAGCCGTCTGATCTTGATCGGACGGTTCATTTTTACGGACCTATCAATCTAGGTTACATGCACGGAGCTCCCTTGTCCATTGGATCTTGATCAGACGGCTACGATGCCGCGCTACACAGTTTGCTGCGCGGCACCAGATCTGAATACGAATTGATTGCCACGCCCCAGTTCACTGTTTAGTTCCATCACTCTTTAAAAGTTTTTCAGGACAGAACTACCCCTAAATATTTCAAAACAAAAATACGTAAAAAATAGATTTCAATATTGAAAACTATCATGAATGCAACGAAAAAAATGAGCAAATACAGCCCCTTCAATTGTTAGAAAAATAAATTGTTAATTATATTCACACTTTATTAAGTTGATGGTAAGAGCCACACATTTTTTTTAACAATTAACCGAAAAATTACATTTTTTTCATGAAGAAAATGAAACAATAAAAATAGGTTTCTTAATATGCATATAGCGATAATTATGTCCATAAATGCAACCTTCATCTTTAAGTTGAGAGTATTAAGTTCAATAAATAAAATTTTATGCTGTAATATAATGTACACTTCAGATATAGGGGTTAATTATGTCATTTTAAAATTAATGGAGTGTTCAAACAATATTAAGGGTGTCCAAATCAATTAATGTCTCTAAACACCGTCAGTTAACTTTCCGCCTTATCGTTTGCCATCAGCGGGACCCGCTTCTCAGTATGAACTGAATTCTAAACATAGACGCCTTTTTTCTTTCCGATTTTAGTTACACGAGTAAAAGGAAAAAAATAACTATTTGTGTAAAAAACTGTAGTGGGTAAATTTAACAGCTCACTCCCAGCGGTGAGGCAGGCGAGATCCGTGCGTCCCGTTTCTAACGACGATATTTTGGGCTTCAACTGCGAGATTTTTTCGGTTTTCATATCTTGGATTAGAAATGGACGGATAACTCCCAAAACGGGAAACGCTAACAAGCCTTTTATGAAGGTAGAACCGTTTTATAACGTCCCCGTGCACCGCGCTTCCTGTCCCCAGTTCCGTACTGATGAAAGATAGAGATATTTATTATTGAGTGGAAAGAAAAAGGTGTTTGTTGCTTGTTATATTAAATTTTGGGATTTGGGAAACGTACTCGGTGCACCGTAAACCTTTCCATTTGACTACGTGTCGGAATTTCCAACAGAAATGGTAATACGTGCACCTGTGAAACACGTCCACGTCAGATTTGTTAACAAACGTAGAGATTGTAATAAAATGGTAAGGTTTACAAAGGAAAGGAAGACGAGGGGTCGCAGCGGTTGAGCGACGCGTGTCCATTTGCCAGCTGGATGCAAGCAACCGACTGCCTGGAAGTAGCGACCCCACCAACGTCCTATCAGCGGTTTCCCATACCGGCTGCTCCCGGTCACCCTTCTTTCTTCCCACCCCCTTTATAAATCCCTCTTCTCCCTCTCTCAACTCCCGTGTGACCTTCTCCACCTCCTCTCATGTTCCTTCCTTAAAACCCCTACTTAACAAACAAAACCTGTTCTTTCCCAAAATTCAAAAATACAAAACAGATTTGCCAGAGTTTGAATTTGAATGGCTCTCAGTGGTAGATCGAAGGACATGGATAGAATAAAGGGCCCATGGAGCCCTGAGGAAGACGATGCGTTGCAACGGTTGGTGCAGAAGCACGGCGCGAGGAACTGGTCGCTTATCAGCAAATCGATTCCCGGCAGATCGGGCAAGTCGTGCCGGCTTCGCTGGTGCAACCAGCTCTCGCCTCAAGTCGAACACCGTCCCTTCACAGCCGAAGAGGACGAGACCATCATCCGAGCCCATACCCGCTTCGGCAACAAATGGGCCACCATCGCTCGCCTTCTCTCCGGCCGCACTGACAACGCCATAAAAAATCACTGGAACTCCACTCTCAAAAGGAAGTACGCCGCCGCGACCGTAGCCCCAGTAGACGATCTCGGTGCGGATTTGGACCAGTCGGTGTTTCGCCCGTTGAAGAGATCTAGTAGTGATGGGTTCAAGTGCCCGAGTCCGGGTAGCCCATCTGGGTCCGATTTGTCTGATTCCAGTCATCAAAGCAACCCTCTCGTTGCCGTGTCCTCATCTCAGCCATCCACATCTCATGTATACCGGCCTGTCCCAAGACCGGGTGGTGTTGTTCTTCCCAT
The DNA here is from genome assembly GCA_028095005.1 of Rhynchospora pubera. Lineage (NCBI taxonomy): Eukaryota > Viridiplantae > Streptophyta > Magnoliopsida > Poales > Cyperaceae > Rhynchospora > Rhynchospora pubera. The sequence continues at coordinate 196,944,106 of CM051463.1, read as the reverse complement.
GCAGATGGCACCTCCAGTTGGATCTTCTATCGAAGATGATGATTCAAGTATTAAACTATCCCTCTCCTTGCCAGGATTTGATGAGTCGGATCCAGTACCCGTACCGGTACCCTCACCCTCTGTAGTAACACCGCCGCCGGAACCTATGCCAGTGCTTCCGACGCATACAACACCTGTACAGCCCATGCCAGTTCAAGCACCGGTTTTCCCATTCGGCCCAGAGTTCATGGCCATGATGCAAGAAATGATTCGCGTCGAGGTTCGAAATTACATGTCGGGGCTGGAGCACCATAGCGGCACACCAAATCTGTGTATGATGGCTACAGATGGGGTTCATAATGCGGTCTTGAAAAAATTGGGTATTGCAAAAATCGAGTAGATAGAGAGTAATTAGGCAAAATACTCTTCAAAGAAGAGATGAAGAAGTTGCGGTTCCTTTGAAAATTAGAAATCTTTTAGCTACCAGTTACTTTTAGTGTAATTTTTTATTTTTTATTTTATTTAGTTTGTTAAGGACTCCTCCTCCCTCTAATCCTGTTGTTTCTCTCCATCGGCTGTCTCTAGCCATAGGAATAAATTCCATGTACAGAAAATGAGATAAAAAAAAAATCTAAATTTCGGACAAAAAGAATGTCTTAAATGAGTTATCATGCGAATATTTTTTACTTTGTGATTTTGTTAATGGAACTGTTATTCTTCGTGTTGAGTAAACTTGGAGTAGAGCAAACAGACTGGTACGAGGCTAAACCGGTACCAGCACTTACTGGTAGTTAAATAGTGACTTTTTGAAAAAATAAAAAATATAAACGAAATTATCAAAATAATGGATTTTTTTAATTGAACAGTTATGGTTCGTGTTCATTAAACTTGGAGAGTAGGTATACTGGTAAAGGCTATACCGGTACAAGAATTTACTGCCCGAAATATTGTACCTCTTTTGAAAATAAAAAATATTAACGAAATATTTAATAATAGGCATGTACTGGATTTTATGCCATTTGAGTCTGGTGAGCGTTGATTATATAATATGGTTAAGACTTGAGATATAAGAGAATGTAAGATTTGTTTAGTTTTGAAATAAAGATATTTCCAGTCAAAAATAAAATATAGGGTTTACTGACGAGAAGGGAAAGTAACCGGTTGATTGGACTGTTGTGGCAAGTGACAGCTAACTGCTGCAGTTTTAAATTTTATTTTCGGTTTCCAAAATTCCGCAACCACATCTTCCAATTTAGTTTTTGTTCTTCTGCGGCAACTACTTGCGTGGCTGTTCGTGCGGTCTGCTATTACCAAACGTGCTTTTGAGAAATGTAGATGTGGGTTAATCCTTTTTGCCTTATTTGCAATGGTAATTTATGGAAAAGAAACAGTCGGAAGATTTGACAAATGTGACTATTCAGAGTAAATAGGAAAAATCGTACCAAGCCATAAAATTCTAAGATAGGTCGATCTAAAAAGAGTCGGGTTAGATTAAAAAAAATTAAAATGAAAATAGTAAAAATACAATATTTAGATATTAAAATTAAAATTTATCATTTATATATAGTATAATTTTAAACGGGGCTGATAAGGATCATTCCCAATATTCATCGTCCCCATCATCCCCAACAGTTAGATTAATTGTATTCCAAAAAAAAAAAATAGAGGAGTGAGGATGAGGGGATGATTAACGCGTTTTTTCTTATTTGGATGAGAGAATGAGGGGACAGAGAGCGAAAGGGAGCGACACCGAGCCACTTAACTTCAACAATTACTTATTAACTTCAACAGTTAAATATTAACTTCAACATTTAATACATATAACTAGAATAGTTACGATATTAACTTCAACAGTTACGTTATTAACTTTAACAATTATATATATTAACAGTTAATATATATAACTTAAATAGTTTTATATTAACTTCAACAATTATGATATTAACTTCAACAATTATAAATTATAACTTCAACAATTAGGATATTAACCTCAACAGTTATATAATTAACATTTAATATATATATATATATATAAATAGAACAATTATATATATTAACTTCAATATATATATATATATCAACTTCAACAGTTATGTATATTACTTCAACACAGGGGCTGGATAATTAATGGTACTTAATATGTAATGGTTGAAGTTGATATGTAATTGTTGAAGTTAGAGCGAAACACAAAGGTGGGGAACGGAAGCGAAGCAAAAGGTGCTGGGATACGCGTGGATGATCCTTGCCAAAAATAGAAAACGCGTTATCATCCCCATCATCTCTTGGAATCCTCATTAGTTAACTAGTTTCCTCATTAATAGAAGTTCAGGGATGATGGAAATGATAGAATATTGAAATGATCTTAAGCAATTCGTAATTTTAAACAATAAAAATCATTAATAAAGTTTTAGTTTTTCATTCGTTAAATTAATTGAAACTTTCAATGATCTTTACTTGGTGACAGTAGCCCAAACACCATTGATATTTAAATTATATATACATCTAGTTTGCAAGGCTAATAATATATCGATACTGAAAATTTTCTATCGCGTTCATTATAATCAAAATGATCAAATTAAATATAGTTCGTCGATAGATTCTATCCGGACTTTAAAATGAGCTGTTAATATATTGAGTGGTGAAATCAACCGTGGTAAGTTAATAAAAATTTTATATAGTTGTACTGCTCACAAAATTTGTTGTGGGGTATTTATAATTTTGGACCTCTCTTTGCAATGCAGTCACGGTAACACCCAAGTAGTAACAACAATAACAGCAGAATTAGCACTAAAATACAATTGCTATTTTTAATTTGAGGCGGGCGTCTATTTGTTAGGTGACATTGTGACAATGTATGAAGTTTGGAGAAACGAAATCTAAGAATAATTTAGGCATACTTTAACTAAAACCTTAGCCGGAAATCAGGTATGCAGATAACAATTATCATTTATCCAAATTAAATAACAATATTTGTTATCGATACAAATATTTATTCCCATTTAAACAAACGAAAATTGTTGATTTTTTTTTTTTTGTATCAAAGATAACGTCTATGAAGAATTATGGGACTTTGAATTTATTTTGATAATAATTGCAAGATAAAAAAATTGTCCAAATTGGTTCGTTGGTTTATTAGTTCTGGATGCCTAGATATAAAAATTATTTTGCTATCCTTTTAAAATATTGTAATATGTTGGAATGAATTTACAATATCTTAGATCACTTATTTTGAAAGTTAGCTTTGACGAACTTATAACTTAAAAAAATTGAAAACAAACAAGAATAGCTACGTCGTCACTCAATAAAAAAAAAAGCAAACAAATAACAACTGTATTTACGGACACTATAAGTTGCTATTTATATGACTTTCTGTTTTTGTTTGTTTATATATTTTTTTGTTCTTACAAAAATTAGTTGCTTCAATAAATTTATGTGCTCGAAAAATAAATATGTCACGACTGATGAACTTTTATTGTGATTTGATAGTTTTTTTTCTTTTTTTAATACTAATGTAAAATGAGTAAAATATTAAATTACAACAAACTCCTGCTAATGTAAATATCCTCGAGCATATGAACAGTATAATTAAAAATATATATATTTTTTCAGTGCCGTGCTGGCGCGATCCTACCAATTGCATCCCTTGATCGTAAAATTTCATCCAGAATGTGGTCGGCTGGCCGATCACTATATACGTCGAAACGAAGCTCATAAAATTTGAAAAGATGTACAACATCAAAAAGCAGTGGCGGATCTAGCAAAAATATTTAAATGGGGCTGAGTGCGCTAATGAATCATTTGATCGAACGGGTTCTCTTTTTCTGTTCTTTAGCCCCACCTTTGAGTGCTCCATTGGTTGAAAAAATTCATTGAGACTAAAGAGGAGCTTCAGGGCTCGACGGCGGTAGGTGGGGCTCTAGCCCCACCCGCCCCACCACTGGATCCGCCCCTGTCAAAAAGGGTTCTTAGATACTCTTTTTGAAGATATTAAATAACATTTGGATTTTCAACTAATTTGTGTTAAATACATATGCAAATTTCAAGAAGGATAAAAAATTAGACTTTTTATTGAAAAATAGTAAGTCGCTACCAAATTGATGGTTTTATTAAAAACGTAAAAATTCTTAATCGTTGATTTTTACCATATCTCTATTACCTAACAAGTAAAAGTTTTCTATAAAACAAAAATAATAGCAATTATTTGATTTTCTTATTTGTCTTCGTATTATTGCTGTTAGTGTATAACAACATATCTAGGTTATCTAAAAAAAAAAAACAACATATCTCACGAAATCCATTTAACTAACTTAGTGCTATCGATCAAATTATGGAAACATTCAGCAAATTAATATTTGTACGGATTTCTGCCTTCAATTGAATTATTTTCAAAAGAAAAGGACAAAAAATTGTTGGTCTTAATTGTGCACAGATGATCAAGTGTCCGAATGGGGAACAAATGTGGAGCTACTAATCCAATCATTATCTAATTTATATACAAATTTTAACCACCTTTGAAGTATTGCTATTTCCATTTGTAGAGCAAATAATGTTTGGGTTTATCTGTTACGCTGGCAATTTCTTCACCAGACAATCAGATTTGGACGCATCAACAGGTGAACTTAACCGAAAGATCTTCAAATATAATAAAGGAACTGGTTTGGAGTACTAAGCATGAAATCAGGGGCTGAGGATGTCACTGTCAAGACGCAAAGTTATGCATGATTAAATGATATTGTATTATATAGCTAATGATCTCCTGGCTTATATATAGTTGGTTGATACTTATCCATTCAGCCATCTGAAAATTACGTTTACGACACGAATCATCTGAAGGTCTGAACGTTTTTTTTTTAATATTACTGCCCATACGTCCTTGGATTCTTTTAATATTTTTAACGCCGTCCAAAAATCTCTTCAAGACTTCAATCTATCTTTCTTAATTATCGGGAAAAATCCTTTTTTTTTTTTGAACGAAAGATTTTTTCAGATTAATTTGCTCATAACGTGCAAATCCAACACGTTTAGAAAAGTTGGTGGTTTAAGACTTCACCTTAAACCCTTGCTATTTTTTTTTTATTTATTATTTTAATTTTTATGAGTAAATTTCTGTATTTGCCCCTTCACAAAATAGGAATCGTTCCCTAACAAAATGACAAAGTCACCGATGATCTTAAAACAGATTATTTTAACTATCCATATTAAAAAAAATCATGCCATTTAGCTGTTCTATATATGGAAGTGCCTGCCCTGGTTATTTGTTTCCCTGGTCAGTGGTCACACATAAAGCTAGCACAAAGAATTGAGACTTGAAGGCGGTGAGCACATAATAAAAAATTTCATCTGCTCGCGGTGAACATACAAAAACTGTATTATAAATATTGGTCATACAAAGGTGCAGCAATACATACTATTAAGATAGACCCTTGTGTATTCTTTATTTGAAAATAATTAGTATTATCCAAAACGAACCATTTACTTGAAAATTGAAATACACTATGAACGAGCTTGCACCTTTAGCATTTTTTTCAAAATTTTTTCCCTTCCGGTTAGTAATTAGGATTCTCTCTGTAAATTATAGATTGGAAATGTCAATTATATTAAAAGACATCATCAAAATGATTTTTACGTGGGATTTCATGTCATTTCATTTGAATTAATTTCATAGGATTTTGTTAGATCTAATTACATAGGAATTCCTACCAAATGACATCAAATCCCTTCATTTTGATCATGAATTTTCCATCGAAATGAAATGAAATGAAATCCCATGTTAAAAGAATGGGATTTTGATCAGGGCCATAGTTTGCCTTTCTATACATGAATTATTCATGTAAAGGAAATTGATTAATTGGCAACATACAAACATTCTTTCAATGATAGGGAGAAAATCTTTAGTATGTTGTTGTTTGCTAATTGCTATCCTTACTTTACAAACTAAATATAATGTGACACTTAATTATTTATTACTTCTACGATTAATTAATATTTATTTTTTTATATTTGTACTTTGAATTTTCTTTTGATGAAATTAGTATGAAATCGACAAGTAAAGATACCCAAGTAAGTTAGTCATACAAATTACCAGAAAACTAAGCCCCATTATAGAAGGACAAGGCAGATTGGGACGTGGGGATGCTTTTGACTTAGACCGCCTTACAAATCATAAAAGTCTCTCTCAGTCGTTGATTGCCAGCTAAGTTTAACCTCCCATTGCGTCGCCTTTTTTATTTCTTTTGTCTGTTTCCTGGCTTTTCTATTTATATATTCTCTCTCATCTAATCACTATTTCTCCATATGCGCTAATTCTCTCCGGAAAGTTTTTTTTTAAAAAAAAAAATTCTCTCCGGAAAGCTTTGCTTTTCCTAATAATGTCTCACAGGTAATGCCTTGATATGTATTATAAATCACAGAGATTTTTTCTGTTCATTTTATATTTAAAATTTGCAAATAATTTTTTAAAATTATTATTATTACCATTGGTATATTAGTTTTACAATACGATATCATGTTGTACAGAAGTATAGTTCATTTTTTTATTAGGAATAAATAGTTTGTTAAAATTTGGTTTTCCCAATTTTGGTTAAATATAGACCAATCAACAAAAAAGTAATACCAAACTATCTCCCACTGATAGATTAGTTCTAATATGCAACTACTAAGGCAAATATGACAATTTGGTGCGTACTTCTTGTGACATTTTTTGTTGCTGCCCTTGTGTCTTTTTCCTAAACAAGTAGTTATGAAATAAATATCTGGATTCAGCTAAACTCGTTCGTTATTATGTCATTTTCCAATTTCCTAAACATCGCCAATAATGTATAAAATTTCATGGTTAGCTTCAAGCAATTGAGGGAAACCCTCTATTTCTCTAAAGGTCCCACTACAGAAATTCGGCTGAAAAACTGAAAGGTTTTGTTAGGAGGCGACTTTATGAGAATGATAAAGTTACATGTTCTGTCCAAAAGAAGTGGGTAGATTAGAATTGAATAAACTTCCAGATGGAAGGAATGAAAAATCTATGTGGAAAGAGAAATTAATCTGAAGAGTTCGTAATATTTTGAATAAAAATCATAACTGTACATCTATAGATAAAATATAAAATATTTTTGAGAAATACTAGTGTCCTATATATAGGACGGATAGGTCCGTCTAATATGATAGTTTTCACATTTTTAAATTTCAAATAACCGATCCAAACCGTTCTATATATTCTTCACATTGAAAACTTGCAAGAAATTAATTTTTACATTTTTTTCGAATTTGTTTACTATTTTTTGGGTATTATTGAAATTCATGATATAAACATTATGGATCGTCCATTAACAACGATTTTCTAAAATACCAAAAAAATAGTAAAAAAAAATAAAAAAAATGTAAAAATTGGTTTCTTATAAGTTTTCAATATGGAGAACATATTGAACGGTTCGGATCGTTTATTTGAAATTTAAAAACGCGAAAACGATCGTATTGGACGGAGTCCATCCGTCCAATATATTGGACTCTAGCATTTCTCAATATTTTTTGATAACTTAACAATTGAATTTCGTACAATTGGAGACCTCAAATTACATTAAGGATAATTATTTTTGAAGTCATAAAAATACTAAAATAGTGAAAACACTTAATATATGATAAAGAAACACCGAATCTAATTTTTTTTATATAAATCTGAAAAATGCACCATAAAAAAATATAATGTCGAGCTTCAGATGGAAAATCTGTTAAAAACATCAAAATAAATTATTATCTAGTTTTTTCTTAATACAAAATGAAAAACGTTGACCACCTCACCCAAATAAAATGAAAAAGAGATTTGATACTGATTAAGGAATTAAATTCTAGTACCAAATAAATTTGTATCTAGACTTAACCTCACTAATCGTTTGTAGTTTAGTTCTAGGGTCGAACTCAAAGGACAGATTAATGAATATCGGACTTGTTCTTTTTCTAAAGCTAGACAATTAAAAAGAAGTGAAATCGATTATAAAATAAACTAAATAGATAAATCTAAAGGTAAATTGAAATAATATAAGTGTCTTTTAGAGTTTTTGTAAATTGAAATAATTAAGAAATCTAAAGGTATGTTTTTGGGTTTTCAAATGATATAAAAACGTCTTAGGGATCAGGTTTCGCTTTAGTTTGGACTTCTAAAACTCAAAGTTCAACACTTTCATGCAAACACATAAGCTTTAAAAGCAACAGTGTTCCAACTCGGTCAGAGTTGAGAAATGAGGTGGCTCGAATTGACTTGGTTTGGTCTATTATGAATCATGCGAGGATTGTTGGTTGGCTAAACCTAGACTTACTAGCACTCGACGTTCGCTTTTTGGGCCAGGGAATGGTTTAATAACAACCGCTTCTAATCAAACTAATTAACCCACAACTTTTTTTGTATAGGAAAGACAATTATTTTAAACTTGTTTAATGGTTTTCGTAAGGATATTTAAAAGTCTTTTGCACTGTCTAAAAATTACACTTTTGATGTTAATTAATCTCCCTTTTTCGGATCAACGAGTTATCCCATGTACTTGGCTTAAACTAATCTTGTTTATCCTAACTTGGACTTAACTAAACGTGGTCAGTCATTTAGAAGCTAATTAAAAAATCACAAGTAGTTTAAACAAGCAATTAAAGACTACTCATTAAACAAATCACAAATCATAACAAATCGTCACAAGTCAAATATCACCATCACTACTCCCTTACTCCTAAGACAACTTAAATTCAGCCTAACATAGTACTAGAACAAACAACAACAAGAGTATAAATAACAAGATACAAGTCCATTAAAAATAGAGAAGAAAACATAGGAAGAATAAACCAAATACTCCCTCTATGCTTCAATACCGTCTTTTAGAACAGTAGGGTGATGCAAGATGAGTTTTGAACCTTCTTCTCGCTGACATCGCTTAGAGATTTGGATTTCTTCGGGTTGGTCAATAAATCTCGTAAGGTAGGTATGAAATTGTGGAGGCTAAGATGTCTTCTAAGGCGGATACAGAGCCTTTTTATGGAGGTTCCACGCACAAGGAAAGAGGTCTAGGGCGTCAGGGCAAGAAAAACTACAAAAAAGAACAACTTCCATGCATAAAAACTTGCCATATGAGATGAGACAACATCTAACTCGGACCGAGTTGAGAAGAGGTGAGTCATGAGTATGTCGGCTACGGGAATTCGGTCCGAGTTGGCTCCATTTTGGTTTGAGATGCTGTCTGAAAAATGTCTTTTCGTGCTAACAATGAGCCATCTCGCATTCGTCTTGTACATGAAATCTTTTAGAGCTTGTAAATCCACAAAAAAATCACTTAAAACTCTGAAAATAAGAAGAGAGACGAAGACAAAACCAATTCTTGAAAAAACATAACATTTTATCAAATAATTTAATTCTTTGAATGTAATTTAGGTGGTAAGTACGGTCCGAATACCATCAAATAATAACGATATCAATTACCTTATCCTGTTAGACTAAGAAATAGATTGTATTGAAAATCCGTTAATTAGTGTATGATTGCGCGCATTCCATCTGTCGTTAGTATATTAGCTTATGATAGATAGATATTTTAGTTGATGCGCTACACAATAACTGACCATCTAATAGTGCCACATGGTACATGAGCACAATAAACTTGAAATTTCGTCCGATGTCGGCAACTCCTAATTTTATTTCTCAAACATGTTAATTAATGGGCTGACTATAAAAAGGTCAAAAGGTGTCATTAACTACTTGGCACGACGCAAAAATGATTCCTCTAAAAAAGGTCAGGCAGATGAAGTTTAAAAGAATCTGGATAAGTGCTGCTCCTTACATCTAACACGTAAGAAGATGCAAATGCAAACTGGTATTTCGGTGGAACTAATCTCTATCCGAAGATCTTTTACTAAAATAAAAGATGGAATCTGTTTTTTCAGTTTAATATTCACAAAGGAATTTTGAACTCTTCTTTTGATTATATTTGTTATCATAGTAGTTAAATCTATAATTAATGTCAGCATAATTATTCGAAAATAAATAATATTATTTATTCAGAATTATAAATTAATCAGCACTTTTAATGATGTGCTATAACTTTTTTAAATGGAAAAAAAAGAGTATTGTCTTGTCTTTAAATTAGCAGTGTACACAATCTTATAAAAATATTAGCGCTTTAGCTATGAAAAACAATTCAGAACATACCTTTTTATATTCGAACGGTCCATCCAAAACATCTATTGTGTTCACATCGAAACTTTAAAAATATAATTTTTCTATGTTTATTACAATTTATCTTTTTTATTTATTTTTGAGTAATGACATGAGCTGATATTTTTTTATTAATTTTTAGTTATCATTCAAATATGCAAAAGATAGTAAATTTTTTTATAGACAGATTGGCTATATGAAAATGCGATTTTTTAAAAATGCTGATTTTAAAATAAGAAACAATTCTTAATGATGATGAAAGGATCATATACTACAAAAAATTATAAATTTGATGAATTCTTTTCTAAATATCATAAAAAGGTCGATTAATTTAAGATGTCATCACATACTGTTCTCGAGATATGAGGCTGTAGGATGTCAGAGGACAGTAGTGATTCTACCAATAATTGTTCCCAGTAAAAATTAAATGGTCTGTAAGTCTGTTCATAAGAGCAGATGGATGTTATCATTTTGCTTATTAAAAAAGAAGTCTGTATTTATAATTTTATATTCTAAATATATTTACATAACTTCAAATAAATTTATCTCACCGAATATTTATCTAATTATTTCTAGTAGTGATTTCATAACTTTAACTCAAATAAGAAATATATTTTTTGTATGTATTAATTTCATATTTTATAATTCTACTAACGGATCCCAAAGAAAGGGGGCGTGAGTTATGACAGTTATGGTCAACGGGCAGTTGGTACTTGGTAGGTGGGATGGACTTTGCTTCTCATGTAAATTAGTTACCGAAATAATATGCATTTGCATGACGATAAGGACGAATAATACATCGCTTTCCCGTGGAAAATGTGTGTACTTTGTTTCTTTAATAAATAATTTGAGAAATTTTTGTTGGGAAGGATGCATCTGCAGTTAAAAGTGTTGAACTCCTGCGTCATCCGCTGTCTTTTTCGTAGTTGGACCGAACAAGGAAAACACAAGCAAGTGCCAGTCGTTTACCAGTTGTGTTCTGTGAATAAGCATTTGGAATACCTAAATACATGCCAAAACAATTGACGTGTACGCGTGGTTTTTTTGTCGCTTGTTGTTAATCAAGTGTAGAGCCTCTGTTGTTACCGTTAAAAAAAAAAAAAACTGATTTCGATCGATCAATTTGAGTAGCAAACTTTTTCCACAGTACAACATAAAATAATCGAAATTAAAATTGGTGTAACATTCAAATTCGAAATATTCTATTTTAGTTGGTTTTTTTAAAATTTAGATGATTAATTTTTTTTAATATGATTTTGGAACTTATGAAGATGGCATGTTGTTTAATTTTAACGAAACCATGGAGCCAGATATATGCAACCCCACTTCAGCAAAAAGTAACAAAGGTAAGCACAATGTATCCTTAAAAATGCAAACAACAACTTACGATGACAGCTATCCAAACATTTTACAACTTCTAAAACAACATGAGCGCCGCTGTAGCTACAGTGATAAAGAGGATAAGATCTACCGAGACATCAGCCTTCAGCCTACTACAGTCTTTGTTTTTGGTTGGAACTTGCTCGAACTATCTTGGTAAACGAATCCTAATCAATTTAATAATTTCAACCATCTTCCTTATCTATGTCAGAGAGAATAAAAATGCCACAAATATCATAACTTTTTTATTTCGTTAATATTTTAAAATTAAAAATTTAAACCGCTGATCTTGTTCGATTTAACGAGTGATACATTTCTTTATAATTTTTATAAAATTTGGAGTTTACTTGATACTCGATCAACATGTCAACACATGAACGCATTAGAATAATTTGTTATTGCTAACAACATTCGTTTATTTTTTTGCCTCTCGATCGAATATCAAATGAACCCCAAAATTTATAAAAATTATATAAAAGTTCATCGATTGTTAAAGTGGTTTCAAATTTTAAATTATTAATGAAAAAAAAAGTTATGATATTTGTGGCACTATAACCCTCTCTAATCAAAATAGGATCAATGACTCTTATATTTATTTGCAATTAAAAATTATTTTTAGTAAAAAAATAATCATAACAACAAAAAGAATGTTTACTATGAGCGTTAGATTTATGTCTTTGAAAATACATACAATTATTAAAAATGCATTAATGTGGGACCCTTATTACATAAAACAAGCGGTGTTGTGTTTCAACACGGTTTAATTCCATCAAACTCTTCCGTGCACCTTGCTCCAACATCCGTATTGGTTCTCTTCTGATTGTCCTGCTTTTGAGAGAAAAATATTCCTAGCCCACAGTGATTAATCGAGAAAACCTCAGAATTTGAGATCCATACGACGAACCACCGAAAACAGACCCGACAATGTGAATCCGTGTCCGAAATCTATCTGCCTATCTGGTATTTGGCAATATATCTCACCAATTATACGGAATAAATGAGAGTTTTGCATATATTTAAATTTTTTATTTTAAATTAGACGCTTCGAGTTAACTTTGAAATATATGAAATATATTCGATCTGCAGTAGACAGTTTTTCGATAGGAGTTTTTTTTCTAAAAAAAAGTAACTTTTTTTTTGTCAAAATTATGAATCACTATAATTAATTTGATAGAAAAAAATAGGCTGTGATAGAAGTTCATATTAATAATAGTAGATAGAATTAGTTGTCCAATTAAAAAAAAGGCAGAGTTAATCCGAATTATCAAATTCAAATTAATAATCTGAAATTTGAGAAGACAGATGAAGAAATATATACTAAAATTGGATCTGTGTATTTTTTTTTATTTTGTTTATAGGAAGTGGACTTAATTTATTGGGTTTTATAATAACTCCTAATTATTAATTGGCACTTACCGGTAATTTGTTTCTGGCTTTCTGTAGTAGAAACGACGACCCTATGAAATGAGGGGATAAAAAAGAAATAACATGCGTCTCATATTTTTCAACCAACGGTTCCCACTTATGCATCTTTTGTAACTTTCCATTCTGCTTGGGCCATCTGTTTCGCCCTTTATGACTTAAAAAAAAACTTAGTATGTTTATGTAATATTGTGGTCTTATTCCATTTATTTGATATACAAATATACAATACAGGTGGCAGTTCACATTCAGTTTGCAGTTAAAAGGTAATTTCATGATACATCTAACTGTTGTGAGAATAGATTAAACAATGAAAGCTTGCTTCCGTTTTAGATTACGTGCTAGGTTAGTTGTCCTGTCAAAGTGCTTATTCTATCACCAAATCACCAACGAAATATTAGGTATTTCCTTTTCTACAAATAGCATATATAGGTTGTTAAATTAATTATGCTTTCAACTATTTGTCAGAATATTATAAATAATTATCAGATGTAGTTGGATTGCCGCTTGCGAGGTGCCATCACTACGTTTTATTTTACATATTGAATAATTTTAAATTTAAAGCTCAAACTCAAAATTAATGTAGTTAGTTATAATTAATTAATATTACTTTTTATTTTTTAAAAAAGTTTGTTAAAATCGATAGATGTGATATTATTTAAAATCTTGAAGTCTTGATTGAGAAAGACGAGTGAAAACAGAGTGTGGCTGAAATTGAAAGATTTGAAATAAAATAGACAGATACATATTTACACAAAAAAATTGACAAATCCATCATTGATGATCAGGTATAAATTAAATCTTGCATGTAAAGCGAAAACTTTCTATTCAATTTTAGTTCAACAATTTAACGGTCCAATACAAACCGACTAACTAGCAATCATTAATAACTTTTTTTAATACACCGCTTACCAACAACAAAGACAGCAGATGAAAAGTCCAGATCTCTGGTCTGACGCTCACAAATAAATGAATGGTTTTGAAAAATTTGAAGTAAAGACAACTTAGACTATTTTTAAAGCGCCAAAAAAGTTTTTGTCAATCTAATAATGAAGACACGGAGAAGATTAGGCGCTTAGCCTATTTTTCTGTTAGCCGGTCATCGTCCGTCTGAGTCGCAAAAGTGTCGTGGGAAGTTTGGCAACTGCCATACAGTTGTTAGTCGACCTGAAGCGCATCTCTGCTGAGTGCTGACCAATTTTGACAAATGAAAAAGAAGTATACAGATTATATGAGGCACTTTCTTAATACCACTTTGTGTTACTATCAAAAACCACTCAGAGCATTCATTTGCATTTTTCTCACGATATAACAAGAGAGCCAGTATGGCAGTACCCAACATATATGACACATACACTCATCTAATTAATATGATAAAATTTTAATTTTTGAGATTAGAATAGGCGATCCGAATAGCTGAAATTGTTTTCGATAATAAAATCTCTTTGGAGACCAAATTTTATATTTTTTAAAATTTTTTACTATTTTTTTTTGGAATTTTTAAATATGCTTATTCTAAAAAGTTATGAATCCTCCAATTTTGAAAAAAAATAATTAGAAATATTTTTTAAAAAATTGATTTTTAAAGATATTTTAATATAGAGATCATATTAAACGGTTCGGATCGGCTGTTTGAAATTTTAATGGTCAATGTTTGGATCGTGTCTGACGTCCTATTTGTATCATGTTTTGTCGTGCTCGTGCTCAATGGAGAAAGAGTACGTTACAGTAAGACTGTACATGCTCTATTGGAGGATTTTTGGTTTGAAAAAAAAATTGTCAGAATATTTTGGAAAAGAAAAAAATATAAAATTACATTTAAATTTATAATTTGTATTATGTAGTTGAAAAAAATGTTGTCATTTTTTTATTATAATGTGTAATCAAAAAACAAAAATAATAGAGATTATATGATAAAATCTCATGTTAAACCGTATCAAATTTTAAAGGAGAAGACACATAACTCGACATATCAATGCATCACATCACACGCCACTAATCGTGCCGTATATGATGCGCCGTGTTATGTTTAACTGTATCATAGACGGTGCGCTTGTAAGGTGAATTATTATATCAGGGGGAAAAAAATTGTGGATGAGAAAGAGGAGTTAGTTGTTGGGACGTAAAGGTTGTTAAGTTGGACTTTGGATCTAACCAAGAATAACTCCTTCCAACAGCCTTATAGCGATGGATGGCATGGCTAGATGATGACTTGATCAAGATGCTTGCACATACATACATGTTGTGTCATGGTCGTTTTCTTCTTTCCACGGGTTAGAATTTTCTGCCTACTTTGCATCTTTTGTTCTTTGTTGGGTTCAACGTGTGCATCTGTGGTTGGACTTCGCATTATCTAAAGAGATTATATCTTAATCATTGGCGTTGTGGGTTTATATAAATTATCAATGAGATATTTTGTCATTAGTGCAAAGTGCGGACTGCATTAATTACGTGCCAGTATTTCTCAACGTTGATGGGTACACTTTGAATGTGGGTAAATTTTTGGTAGATAATTCATCCATATTTTCAGCTTTTTTTGTTGGTTGTTAACTTGTGGATTTTGGTTTATTCAATCACAATGTCTGTGATGTAAGCGGCTATAATTGTTTCTGACTATAAAATTTCAGATGAAACCGTGTTGGATTAGAAATTTCTTGAAAATCAATTATTGAAAGTCGGATGTAACAATTTTGGGTGGATGGGCAGGTAGGAAAGGGACTTAATCAACTAAAAATCAACAAAATTTATCTTATCACATTCCGTTGTTTTCTCGGACTATGCTACGGATGCTTTTTAAATTATATTAATTTTCATTTATTAATTATATAATATATTAATATTTTTAGGTTCAATTTAAAAAAAAAAATCATGACAGGATATGCGACTTGTTTTCTTGGCCATTTAGATCGCTTAAGAATAAAAGGAATAGCCTCTTACTAGGAAATTTATTCCTAACCATTCAAACTTTTCACAAAGTTACACATTTTTCAATATTTTCTGCCTAGAAATAAGCTATTCCTTTTATTTCTACGCGACCCAAACGGCCCATAGAGACGAGACACAATTGAAAAGCATATTTGGTTGGATCTAATCTTGTAGTTGTAGCAGAGCAGTTGATAATGTAGATTAAAAATTAGAAGCATGTTGTATTTTATTTTTCGGCTATTATTAATTGGTACGTTGTGTACTTTCTCTGCAAAAAATTCAATTATGTACACCTAATTTCATTTATTTATTTTCAAGTACGAATTCATATAAAAGCATACTTCACTCACACATCCTCAATCAACTCAACGTTTTCCTATCTAGCTAATATCTGATTGTAAATTTTCGAGTATCAGCAGGGGCAGATCCAATGGAGCCATGGAGGGCAGGCATAGGCCTAGCCTATCCCATGATCTAATCATGTTTAAGGATTTTAATTTGAATTATGGTAAGATAGAGTGTTTTTTATTTTAAATAAGGTCATTTATTTATAGAGGCATAGCCCACTCTGTGAAATAGAGTTTATCCATCTTCCGCGTCTAGTGAAAATTGAACCTGTTATCTCTAAGATAACGGCAGAGTCATCGACCAGACTCCCACATTCGATAAAATAGAGTGTTAATCAAGTGTTTCGAAGCGCTAGACCTACTACATATTTAAGATCTAAATTATTTAAATTTGATTAATTTTAATTTGGCCTACCCCATATCTCAATCTTGGTTCAGCCCCCGATTATAAGGAGTATATGTAAGTGCAACAACGATTCTAGAATGCGGAATTAACCAGGAATCGTAAAATACCTCGTGCCATCGCTAATCGAAATCGAGTGTTGAGTGGATGAAGTTGAAAACCCGTAAGCCATGCACGACTCCTCTTCTATCACATCTGCTCCGTATCCAAATTGAAGAGCAGAAATCGTTAGTCATTAGGCGGAAGCGTTAGTATTGATCTTCTTTGAGTTTTCCTCAGCCATAATGATGGTCAACAATGACGTTTTTCTCTTTTCTTTACTGAAATTTTTTAATGGCAGAATTATAGGAAAGGGTGCCTTAAAATTTCAGATTATAGAGTATTTAATGCTGAGGCAACTAAAGGGATCAAGTACAATGAATCTGGTCCATCAGAATTTCCATCAAATTATGATGCACCCTTTAGTTAATTGTCTTAGATGAACTTGGCTCACACATTAATTATCATAGGCCACATATTAAATATTCCAACATTCTCCCACTTGGCCTATGCTGAAAACATCATAATTAAGCACAAATTCAAAATTGGCCAACATCTTAAACCTTGTTCAGATAGAAATACCCAAAGGTTTAAATAGCGGATAGCGGACTCGTAGCGGACATGCTAATATCATAGCGGATAGCGGATATTTAGCGGCCGCTATCGGACCATAGCGGATTTGCACACACAAGTGCATTTTGAAGGTCTAGTTTAGTCTAAAATAAAAAATTAAAATAATTTCATGCAACTAATTAATGCTAACTAAAATTATATTTATTTTCTATGCAGATTTGAGCATTAAATTTTAAGAATTTGAAAATGTTCAAAACATAAAAATTGTGGCCACTTTTGTAAACTTTTCATAGAATTTTGAATCACGTCAATCGGAGTTCGTATGCGAAAGTTATACCCAAAATACTATTGTTATATCAGCAAATTATAAACTGTACCGCTATTTCCGCTATTATACCGCTATATCACCCGCTATTTCCCGCTATTTCACCGCTATATCCCGCTATTTCCCGCTATAGGTCGCGCTATCGGACGGGCCGCTAAACCTGTAGCGTTGTAGCGGTGTACCAAATAGCACCGCTATAGCGCCGCTATTGCGGCCGCTACGGCCGCTATTTAAACCTTTGGAAATACCAAACTAAACTAATACAATCAAAATAACTATTAATATTATTTGACCCCCACTAATTATAGCATTGGTATTCTTTCCAACAAATGGTTAATATAATTCATTCGATCCACTTAAGTAAATTTGCTTAAATTAACATAATGCGCAACATAAGAAATAAGCAAATTTCATAATTCAAAGTCAAACTCATAATTTGAAGCTTCACATTATAACTTAATACATAATTAAATACAACAAAATCAAAATTTAACGACCAAACCCTTGCCGGCAAAAATGGGTGGTAATACTTTAGTGAGATAATCATTTAGCATAACTCTCAAATTAATATGTTGTATTTGTATAGTCATATCTTTGACTTTGTATTTAACAACAAGATATTTAATGTCAATCCATTAGACATGTTACTTAATTTGTTGTTATTAAAACACAAAATAGCAGTCGCCGTTATTACAAAAATAAGATAAGTGACCTTACAATATGCCACAAAAAATTTTGCTTGCATAGTGAAAGATGACATTATAAACTGCTCAGCATTCTTCCATAAAATTAATCATTATATATACAAGCACAGATAAATAACCTAATGTGAATTTCTTATTGACTAATAAAATATCAACCACGTACAAAATGAGAATGATAAATTACTCCCACTAACCCTGAGATATATACATTGATTTATAATATTTTCTTTAAATCCAAACTTGACCTCATCAAATTTGAGATATAATTAAGAAAAATTAGTATTACATCATCGCTGCCTTTATTGATAATTGCAGCAGAATCTTTTCATAATGTCTGATTTAATTTCAAAATACCAAGACAAATCTCAATTGGTTCTTTTCAAGTTGGAATAATTAGTTTTATTCAATGCTGTAAAATTCAGGAAATATAAAGTGATTAATAGTCAACTAATATTCACATAGCATAATAAAATTAAACTGAAATGAATAATAAAAACGCCAAATAATATTTCAGTTTTAACATAAAGCTCTTAACATTTTCAATTTATATCACCGTTGGGCAGAAAATAAATTGAAGATAATGAGATAATTCTATTAATAAACTATGATGTCAATTAAAGGTGTTCAAATTGACATCCTTAATATTTATTAAATATATACATTATAGTGATACATAAACTAATATATCACAAATAACATAATAATATAAATAAACAACTATGAGGAATGATACTTAATTAAACTGAAATTAATATTTAAAAATTTCAGTTTTGACAAAATAGTTGTTCCATGAAATCAATTTGCATCACCGTTGGGCAGAAACAAATTGAATTAATAATAATAAAATTCCACTTAATAAACTACAATGACAATTAAAGTTGTTAAAATTGACAATCATAATTTATTAAATGTAAAGCTTTATTGTGATATATATAAATAAAATATCACACACTTTTTTTTAATAAAATGATAATTACAATTAAAGTTATTAAAATTGATAATGACCAAATTATTAAAAGTAACTTAGTATGAGTAACTTAGTATGGTTTAAATTATTCATATGCATAACTTTACTACTACAGTATATTCAAGCATATCACTATTGACTAACCAACCTTCAATAAAGATGCCAACCATCTATATACAAATTCAGTATTCTGAACAAATTGTGACTATTCTATAGATTTACATAATAATTAAGTAATCTACAAGGTTCAATTGACAAGAGAGAACCATAATATGTCTGATTGTACCTTAATTTTGTCATAAAAATCATTTCTGGACCACACTTTGTTGGAACGGGTCGTTCCAAACCCAGGACGGGTCGTCCTACACGAAAAGGTGCGACCAGAGTTCATCCAAAAACTTTCAGACAGCCTGAACACTCTCTGGTAATCTGACAATAACTTTCTCTATAATCATCCGTTTTCTGTGTTCTTGATCATCCTGGAAACTAGATTCAAAGATCTTTCCAGTGACATAAGTTTCATCAAAAACAAGTTTATAGATAAAAAAGTATAGCCCTCGAAAAACAGACTATCCCAGACGAAAAATCGACAAACTGTCAGACAGACTTAACTTGCAGACAGCATTTCTCACTGATACTTTATTGGAATTTTACAAATTTACATTCTATGGAAAGATATATGAAATATATACATCTCAGTAAAATTTCATGCAAATCCAAATTACCAATTAAGAGAAAAATGTCCCGTACTACTGAAAGGTCAGAAATTTCAGAACCCTGACATTCTGACCTCTTGTGATTGCGAATTGATTATCTCCCTGTGCACCCGCTTGATTTTCAAGATGTTGGTCTCTTTAGAAAGTAGACCCAGAGATCTTTCCAATTCCGAAAACTTCACTCAAATCGGATAAGCGGATCTTGAGATAATGATCCACGAATTTAGATAATTAAGAAAATCAGACAAAACTCAATCCACTCAACACTTACAACAGAATTTCTGTTTAACCGTTATGAAATTCTATTTCAATAAAGGCAATCTAGCGGTATAACCCGCTCTGATACCAACTGTAAGTGCAACAACGATTCTAGAATGCGGAATTAACCAGGAATCGTAAAATACCTCGTGCCATCGCTAATCGAAATCGAGTGTTGAGTGGATGAAGTTGAAAACCCGTAAGCCATGCACGACTCCTCTTCTATCACATCTGCTCCGTATCCAAATTGAAGAGCAGAAATCGTTAGTCATTAGGCGGAAGCGTTAGTATTGATCTTCTTTGTTTTCCTCAGCCATAATGATGGTCAACAATGATGTTTTTCTCTTTTCTTTACTGAAATTTTTTAATGGCAGAATTATAGGAAAGGGTGCCTTAAAATTTCAGATTATAGAGTATTTAATGCTGAGGCAACTAAAGGGATCAAGTACAATGAATCTGGTCCATCAGAATTTCCATCAAATTATGATGCACCCTTTAGTTAATTATCTTAGATGAACTTGGCTCACACATTAATTATCATAGGCCACATATTAAATATTCCAACAGTATAGTCTTGATTGGTACCTATGTTTACTACTGGAGCTTCTTTTGTTGACCAGGGAAGCACCTTGTCTAAAATCATGCTCAAAATGAAAACCGCCTTTGAATTTGGGGCACATCAATAATGGGTTTGAATTGTTTTAATTATATTGTTGGTTCCTAAGTGGGTGCCAGCTTGTTGGATCAGTTAATTTATACACATTAGCACTACTGTGTGTATCAAATGTTGGGGCTAAAATAATATAACCCTGGCCTACAATCAGCATTAAAAAGTATTATTCTTTATTATAACCTCAATTATGTTACGCCTTGCATAGAATTTATGAAAAAAAAAAAATCCTAACTACAAGGTGGACTCTTTATCCGACGCATTCTCAACTTCAAATAATAAAAAAAGATTGCTCAACTCTGGCGATGCTCAAAAGAGGGAAGGAATTCAATCTTTTGCCTGATTCCTCTGTTATTTTCTAAATTGGAAATGTATGCAATTTTATAAATTTGCTTACGGAATTTTGTAGGTGAAGATCAAAGCTATCTTATTCATGATTTGTGCTATTTTATAACAAGAAAGTAAACCAATCATGTTGCATGAATCACCATACATCATATGGTTGGTTGTAATATATTAATACTTTATCATATATTATTTCATTATTTGACTAGTGTTAGTCCTAATCAACAGAGTAAATTTCCAAATTAATGCATAAAAGTAATAGAATATAGCGAACAACTTTTAGGTTTTAAATGTTCAAATTAACAGTGGAAAAATGTATATAGTTTATCTGCAATTGTAGAATGATTACTTGACCAAAAGGAAATAACAGAAGTTATGGCCTTGGTGGGTGGGATGTCTAAATGAAGGGAACAGAGCATTTCCATGATGGCATCAAGGTAACAGCCTTGTATACAATCCAAAAATTGAAGATAGATCTGTTGCTGTGTTTCTTCGTGTACCCAAATTGTGCACCTAAGTACCGAACGTCAGATAAGTAATGTGATAAAATGAATTTTGCACAACATAAAAAATGTACAGCCAGGCAATATATATATATATATATATATATATATATATATATATATATATATATATATATATATATATATATATTGTTAATGGGTATATACAGCCAGGCAAGTGAAACTATAATGTCTCATGTCCCCTTTCAAATTTTCAGGGGGAAAAAAACATACTAAAGTTTGAGATTATTGAATTTATAAAATTAGTGTGAAGATATGTTTGGAAGTAGTTAACAAAGTTCAACTTCCATTTGAAAGTAGTTTTAAAACTCCCAACTTCTAAATTCTCAAGTTATATTCAAGTATATTAGAAAGTAAAAAGAAAGCACACAAACATTTCGATGAACTATTTTACTATTTAGTTTTTTTTTTTAGAAATGCTAGAAAGAGGCTATCTAGCATTTAATTCTTAAAATTTCAAAATTCAAATGTTAAATCCAAACCGTTCATCTTATTTCATTTATTTAGCGATGTGTTTTCATGTAAGTTTTGAAAATTTTAGAGTTTATTTGATACTCGATCAAAGGCTAAAACATGAACGTATTAGAACAAATCCATCATAGTTAACAAGGTTCGTTTGTTTTTCTATCTTTTGATCGAGTATCAAGTAAATTCTAAAATTTACAAAACATATGAAAACGCATCGCTCGTTAAACTAAATAAGATCAACAATTTGGATTTAACATTTGAATTTTTAAATTTGAAAAAATAACTTAATAGCAAAATGTTGGCATTTGGGGACAACCCATGGGCGAAGCCATGTAGTCTTTGGACCCACCTCAAAAAAAAAATTACAATCATATTTCAATTTTCACTTGATTGTAAATAAAAAAATTATATAAGAAATTAGGGACTTACCTCAAAAATTTGACGGATCCAGATGAACATGTTATGTTTGGTTTAAAAAATCGCATAGGGACCCAACCAACTTTTGATTTTAATGAATCGTCTTCTTCCTTCTTCCACAATGAATTTTATTAAGACAAAACTTAGAAAAGAATGAAATATGTTCAAATCAATTATTATTTGTGACATATATATACTAGCGTGAATCTCGCGCATTACATGAATCATTTATATAATGTTTTGTAAACGTTAGAAAATTATAAAAAAAAAGCTATCACATAAGATCAAATATACTCTTCGGATATTATATGAAAATTACCACTATAAATCCAAAATATTGTTCCTGTCAAAAAAATTCTGAGCGTCATAAAAGATCCAAAATATTGTGGTTTGAAATAGTGGCTGAACTCTTTCGTATGTCTGACATCTTTAATATAGAAAAAGAAATGTTCAATAAAATTTTTAATGAATCTATTATGCAATATTATGAGAAAAATGAACTCATAGAAAATTGCTGTACATTTTTTATTCCCTTAATTTTTTAATTTTTATTTTGTATATTGGCTATATTATTTTGAATTGGATATATTATTTTAAATTATCTATTGTTATTATAATATATGTTTGATTTCTCATGAAATTTTTTATGTTACATTATTTTAGAATTATTTATTTAAAAATTATGTTATCATACTATGTTTATATTAAACGTTACATAATATATATATATATATATAGAGAGAGAGAGAGAGAGAGAGAGAGAGAATGACTAATGTGCCATAGATACACAGAGAGTCCCGTGCCATAGAGTCGTTTTTCGAGATCCAAAATTCAAATGCTCAATCCGAACAGTTCAAATTATTCACCATATTAAAATATCCTTGAAGACCAAATTTTAAATTTTTTTTCGAGTTTTTCTGCTATTTATTATGATATTTAAAAAAACGTTATAATTGAAGTACTCCAGACCCTCCAATTTGAACATATCAAAATAAATAGAAAAAAAATTCAAAAAAATGTAAAATTTGGTCTCCAATGGTATTTCAATATGATGATCAATTTGAACGATTTGGATCGACTGATTGAATTTCAGATCTTTAAAAAATGACTCAAAAAATATATCTATGACTTGTCATCTATCAATCTATGGCACTTTAGCCCACCTCTCTCTCTCTCTCTCTCTCTCTCTATATATATATATATATATATATATATATATATATATATATATATATATATATATATATATATATATATATATATATATATGGCAAAAAAGTTTTGAGGACCCTGCTGACATGAAATCCTAGCCTCGCGGGGCAACCAAAATACTGAGAACGGAACTTTTCTCATATAATTTTGTATTTGACTAATATTTGTCAGTAAAAACTCAGTAGGATTTAATGGAGAATTGTTCAACTGGAAATTGCAAAATAATTCTTCATTAAACCTATCTATTTAATTTTCGCAGAGAAAATAAGTTGTTCACAGATGGTCAAAAGAAACCGATCGATAGGAACAAGTACCAAGTACACATTGTGTTTTTGTGTAATGTATAGACATAGCATTTTCAATGTACTTTAAATGCTTGTACATATTATAGTTAGAGAATTATTGAGCAGTAGTACTAGTAATGCGCATCGACAAAACTCTCTCTACTACGCCTTCAACTCCAATCCATGCCTATCCTCTTTGGCCTCTTTCTCCGTACAATTCTTTAATTCCTATTTGCAAAGGTGGTTTTCTCTTTTCCTTAAAATAAGCTCGGTTCCATCTTTATCAATCAAGGCACTTTCACTACTAGAATCAGACTTATCTGCTACCTAAATTCCCGTCCGTATTCCGACGCGACAAGGTCCTCGCGTCCACTTAGCGACGCAACCATAGGGACCCTGATACCCTAGCCGCAAATACTCAACATCTGAGTCGCATGGACGCGAATTACTTTACTGCGTCCTTAATTATGATCTCTACTGCGTCAAGGCAAGGACGCATCTTTCCTCGTCCGACAGCTCATTCGATTTTTACTGCGTCTCTATTTGAAAACAACCCTGTCGACACGACGACGCCTTTCCATAGCGACTCAGATAAAACAGTGCGAGAAAATACGGGACCCACATTGTTAGAATGTGGTGGGACCCACATTTGTCAGAATATGGTGGAACCCACATTGTCAGAATGTGGTGGGACCCACATTAATTTGTGAATCGATATACCGACAGCTTTGCTTGTCGATCATTTTGCAGGACCCACATTACCTTATGCGTCGGTATACCGATGCATTTGCTATCCATTTCAAATACAATTATACGGCCATTAATTTATGCCCGGTACCAATTTGGTACCACCACTATTGAATTCTATTTTAGCCCAATATAAATTTGGTACCATCACTATTTAATTGATATGATTTCAATTGAAAAACAAACGTCACACATGACACAAATTATAAATTTGAATGAACTCATTAAACAACATTCTTACAAGAAATTCGATACAAACCATAATTCCAAGTAAAATAACATACAAATAAGAATTCAAATTAAAATAACATAAATTTGTAAATCTGTCTCAACAAAAAACTTTAGAACCTACAAACAAAGAACCTCACACAAGTTCTAGCTAAAGTTTTCATAACCATTCACATATCCATTCTCACCTTGCTCCCGCGATCCAAGTAAGGCTGTGAATCCTCCTATAGCATTTGAAGTGTTTGTTGATGCTACACCTAAGTACTCTCCATTTATGGGCCCTTGTGGATTGTTGTTGCTGACGAGTGGAGGTGCAAAATTTCTGTGTTGCTGAAATATCAAGATTGAGTTAGCAATCACCAACAAAACCTACTCTGTATTGGCAATTGCTATATATTGCATTTACTGTACTGGGAGAACCTATTTGTTCATAGTAAGTATTAAAGCTTGACAGCTACATTAACATTCCACTAGGCAAAACATACAAGCAAAAGCAAGTCAACTAGGTACCAATTTCTATGAGAAAACATACAAACTTGTACAGCAAAAGCAAGTCAACTAGGTATCAATTTCTGTGAAAAAAATAATTTGGCAGTACCAATGTTTTCAAAAGAAGGAAACAATGCCTAACACACAATCATGTAGATCAATCCATCAAATTACAGTAAACATAAATTGAAATTACAGAGTTGATACCAGTTAAAGTTTGTCGTGCAAATTCATCATCCCTCAGCCATGCAAACTTATCCACTGCCTAAATTTCAAAACGTCACATTCAGTCACTAGTACTGATGCACAAAAAATCTTTAGAAAATTAAAAAATTCATAAATCCCTCTGCCCTGCAAACTTATCCATTGCCATGCAAACTTTCCCTTTTGTGGTTATTTAGCATTATTGAATTTCTATATAAAGTTTCCATTACATATGAAATCGAATAGAAACACAATTTCCATCTGGAATTCTAGCATTATCTTATTGCTCAGGTTCACTATTGAGATAAATCAGGTTGATATAGAGTTGAGTACCTTTTCAACAAAGCATCTACCATGCTTGGCAGATCTCGATTCTTCTTCAATATATCTAAGTGCCTTATCATTTGGTTATTACTTTTCTCCACCTTAATCAGATAAAATCATGACCAATTATACAAAAAAGAAATAAAATTTTGACACAACAGATCCAAAAGTACATAAAGCCTAGCCTAAACACGCACACCTTCTCGAGTATGTTCTTCAGATAAGCTATCTCGTCCTTCTTGACCAATATTATCTTCTCTTGCAAGTCCCTAATATAAGAACTATTTTAAGGCATGCAATTAGACAATATGTTGATATCAACTTGGATTTTAGAGAAGCAAATTTATTCAAAATTTTAAATCCCATTCACATCAAGGAATTGTTCTTCAATTATATGTTGGACCTTACTGAGGATGGAATCAACCTATAACTAAATTGCAATATATTTGTTAACGATGACAATGGCATAACAACATGTCCATGCAACCAGCACGTTAAATAAGATCCATATTGGTGAGAAATTATTTAGAAACCTAGCTTCTTTCAATAATATCATTTAATTTTCTTTTCTTTTTTTTGTTGGGGAAAAAGGATAAAAACAAAACCTTTGATCCTTCATAAATGTTGTCAAGGGCAGTAAAATAAGTATTACATTTAGTTACTCCAGTAGCTGCAAAATAATATTTACCAGGAAAAATAAATATTTAAAAGGAAATATATAAAAGGATCAAAGAAGTAAGTGACATACCTTTAAAAGGAAATATATAAAAAGATCAAAGAAGTAAGTGACATACCTCCAAATTGTATGATAAAGACTCAACAACCTGCAAAGCCAATCATATCTGTCAAATTAAAATGCAGCTAGATACCATCAGGAGAACAAGCCACAAAATAGCTACTTTTTTTTAGGCATACTAGATAGCAGCCATCTGGTACACAAAATATCTAACTTAAGGACAACAAATATACATTAAATAAGTGAGCTTAACACCATCATATAGATTAACGTTTGAAAAAAATATATAGCTCACAATATTTTTAAATAAAGTGATAAATGCCATCCTTCTGAGCTTCAGTGAAACCCTCAAAAGCTTTGTTAAAGTCTTGTAGTGTGACAACAACATGTAGAATCAATTTACTAATTTATACCAAATCAATCGTACCAAGTCATAAATCAGATCCGAACCAAATAAATACTCAATAAATAGAGAGAGATGATCTTCTACCTGAGGAAAGCTCGCCTTCCGGCCCAAAGGTTGCCATCATGGCCGATGATCCCCGCAAAGGGTGTTAGCTTCTTCGTTCGTTTTGTGCGCGAGTAAGATAGGGAGATTAAGAGGCGAGAGAAGGCGGTGGTGCCAGAGAAAAGAACATAGAGGGGAGAGACGAAGCCCAGAGGCGGATTTGATGAGAACTCATTTGTGAAGGGTCGATGGGAGAGGAAGATCGAGAGCGAGATCTGAAGAGCCTGGTAGTGACTACATTTGCGAAGATTTGGTTTCTCGAAAGGACAGAGGGGGTTGGGTTGGGGCGGCGAAGAACCCTAACCAGTTGAGATTTATTTTGACGAGAGAGAACTGGAAAAAAAATAAAAATGCAAAGGATTTTGCATAGTGTAAGCAATCCAATTAAATTAGCGCCCAAATTCCGTAGAGAAAAAAACATGCAATTCTACCATTTGCAATTAACAAGTTACTCTTATATCTTTGAATTTTATACCGTTACAATTATAAAGGACTTATGTCTAGAATATTTAGGAGGGAACAAATTTACATCTCGCGCCTAAAAAATATTATTGCTTTACAATATTTTCTCAATCATAAGTAAATTATAAGTGTAAAATTTTAATGAAATTAGTTGCACGT
Source organism: Rhynchospora pubera (assembly GCA_028095005.1). NCBI lineage: Eukaryota > Viridiplantae > Streptophyta > Magnoliopsida > Poales > Cyperaceae > Rhynchospora > Rhynchospora pubera. The sequence goes on along the minus strand of CM051463.1, from coordinate 196,916,111 downwards.
TTTTTGTAAGAATGATTTTTTAGGTACCGTTAATTTTGTTAAGCTTTAGCCCTAAAAAATTATAAATATTTTCAAAAGAAAATTGGACAAATGAGGTACATAATTTGCTGAGGATTAACTTGATTGATAATTCTGACAATATATTAGCGCCACTGATATAATGTGCATAACTTAATTCTCTAGTAATTTTTTTTATCTGAAAGTAATATATAATTTCAGGTGTTATTTAAGAGTTCAAAATTTTTTACTTAAGTATAGACGTATTGAAAAATTAAAATGTTGCATTTGTCAAGTTAACTGATAAGCATAATTTTATTTAATTCTGTATTGACAAGTTAAAACTCCAGAACTTATAAAACATTATACAAAAGTGCATCGCTCATTTAATAAAGTGCTCAAATGAATGATAAAATAAAAAGAGTAATGCTAGAGTCAAACATTTGACTCTTCAGCCCGTTAAACACGATAAGATCTTAATTTTTGAGATTATAATAGTCTACCCGAAAATCGCTCTTTATTCTTCATAACAAATCTCCATATACATTAAAATTTTATATTTTTCAAATTCTTTTACTTTTTTAAATTTTATAAATCATCAAAAATATATATATATTTCTGAACTCTTCAAATTAATAAAATCCGAAATCAGATCTCAATTTTCCCTATTACAACGAGTCAACGACGATTCTGAATTGCTAAATTATAATCTCGTTTGACTCTAGAATTATTCTTATTTTTTTCCTATATTATAATCTAATCAGAATTCAATTTATTTATTTTGGTACTTTTTATTATATTTATTTTTCAAATATTATATTCATTTCCATAAGCATATAAATTATATGATCAACGAAAACAATTTTGACAAATTAGATTAAATGTAATGATAATCAAACAAAGATATTCAATTTAAGCCTAGAATTTATAATTATTATAATCATTGAAATGTACTCCTAGAATTTTTTGGGGGAATTGCCAGCGCCTAAACAATTGAACTTTAACTTGAAATTAGAAAATAAATTGATGTAATTAATATCTCGAGATTTGATTTAAATTGTTTTAACTAACAATTAATAATTAAATAGTTATATTAGAAAACCGTTAATAGTTATTAGAAAAACTTTCTCATGGATCTGTAATATTATTTGTCATCATAATTAAAAAAAAAGTTTATTTGTAATATAATGACTAGCAATTTCATTTATCTTATTTGAAAACCGTTATTCTCTTATCATATACTGATATAATTTATCAAGACACAACTACTAGATTTAGTTCCTAGATTTCATTTGGATTTTTCAAGTTGCAGTTAAATAGTAGAGTTTAGTTGAAATTTTCATTTTTGAGAAGAAAAAAATTCCAATGGTACTAATTAAGTTACATATATATACTACATTCGAATAAATTAAAAAAAATGTTTAGTTATTAACAACTTAATCTAATTGATAGCTTAACTAACTTATATTGTTGATCATATTAAGTTGTACATACTAGTAATATTATTATTACACATAAATAGAATTTAAAAAATTGCATATCATGGCATTTAAGTTATTGTTACTGATATGTAATATTTGTCTTCATAAATTCAAATTTTAAAGTTATTAAACAAATATAAGTGTATCAGCTTATAGTTTTCAATTTGTGGTTGTTTCATCCAGTTTTTAGCAAATATAATCGGGAAAAAACATTTGAAATATAATGAAATGGAAATTCATGAGATTCTTTCAAAAAATAAAAGTTGACTGAAATAATATATAGGAATCTAAGACTAAGATATAATATATGCGAATCTAAGACTAAGATATAAATTATTTGACATGCTTAATATAATTGTTTCTAGGATAGTACAACTTCAATTAAGAGAAGCCTTTGGATTTGATCCAACGATCCACATACAAGCACAAACAATCTATCCATAGGCCACGATCCGTGGCACATCAAAGCAACCAGTCAGGATATGCCACTTGTCGGGGTCTTTTCCTTTTTGGCAATTCATACCAAAAGGAAACTGCGTGGAGTAATAATTGTAATTATGTTTTATACCATCCGTTAGATTTGTATCAATGATTTAGATGATAAACAAGTCATCGATCCGTAAATTCCATCCGGAAAAACACAAAAAGAGCCAATCTAGAAACGCCAAGTAGCAGCCCCTATTAAATCATGAAAATATTTATCATTTCTCTCTCTATGGAAACACGTTCTTGCACCTCCATTTAAGTAGACCACATGCTATCAATTTAAATGTGAAAAGAGAATAAATTACGTGAATTGTTCCTTCCGTCATCATTAAACCAGAGGGATGAACACAAAATTTTTTTTTTCAAAGAAATCCCTAGGAAGAAAATAAAAAAGGTAAAACCGTTGTCTATTGCGTCTGGGCCTCATGGTTTCGTCTTCATTGTGATATTATGTGGCAGCACAATTCAAATATTTTTTTTTGTGGCATGTTTAAATTGAATGAATTAGATCCACATAATATTAAAATGGTTTGTCAATATCTTATTAAAAGAGTTTCTAAATAATGGCCCTAAAAGACAACGGTTTTAAATAATATGAAAAATTTCATATGTTAAGTACTGGTTACATAATAGGATATTGTAAACGTATCGTGTCGTATCATGTCACACGCGTGTTAGAGTTCGTGTCGTGTCATATCGTGTTGAGACAGGTTAATATTTTTAATGTGCTGTCATGTCGTCCAAAATAAAGAAATGGTTAACACGACACGCGTTATGACAAGACACGTCTAACACAACGTGTTAAACGTGTCGAGACATATTATAATTTATTCACTAAAAATTTGTTAAAAATATTTAAATAATATTTAAAACGATCTAGATTAGTTATTCTAAACTCTAATAGATTGCTGAACCACGTAGCATTTAAAAAAGTATAATATTCATTCTCGGAAATATTATTATATGAATACATTTAATAATATTATTTTTCTTTACATTAATATGATGAATTTATATAGTAATAATATATGAGTCGCCCAACCCTCTCATATGCATATGAGAAAAGGTGACAAAATTTAGTTTCAATTGTGAAACTCATATGCATATGAGAAAAATAAATAAAGACGCATTAACAACAACATTAATAAAAGAAATAACACTATCATATTTTATTTGTTTAAAAAAACTTAAATACTAATTACCACTAGTTTTTTTTTTAAAAAAACCGGGGCGTTACATAATATTTAAATTTTTTTAAAAATATATTAAAAAATTCAAAATATAAAATAAAATTAACACAAATTTATTTAAGAACGCATATAAAATTTCTTGTTTAAAAAATTAGGAAGACTCCCAGATAATAAAAAAAAGATGTTTCCATCAAAAATTTCTTAGCATTCAATTAAAGGCGATTGATATTTTTGTCATAATTTTTTTTTTCAATAATGCAAGGGACATATGAGTGGGAGGTTATTTACTTATTTGTTTATTTCATTCATTAGCTATGTTTTAATGAAATTTAATAATTAGTATCAAGAAAGATTTTAATAATTAATTTTGGCGGTAAAAATTGGCGCCAGAAAAAAAATAATTGGGAACCAAGTTTGGGCTATATCATGCCCGCCTCCTCTCTTTGATGGACATATCTAAAAAAAAAAAAAGTTCTATGCTCGAATCAACATCTCTTCCTGTTGCTCCGGTTCAAACCCTAAACCTCACTGTCGAATCGACCTCATGCTCCCTCTTTTTCTCCGCCACTCGAACTCACGCTCCTTCTCGTTCTCCGCCACTCAAATAAACCCTCCTGTCGCTTACTGCTGCTCTCTCTATCACCCAACCCTCTCACTGCCGCTCACCTGTGAATGAGGTAAAGGGATTCTATCCGTGCACTTTAATTTGTTATTTAATTTATTTTTTTTTAGTTCATTGAAGAGTACTAAAAAAATATTTTAATTTCTCTGAGCCTTTCCTCCAATTTAGGTCACAAGATTTTTTGAAATCAAATATATTTATCAATTTAATTATTGGTGTTTTGGTACTATTGTTGCTCAAGTAAAGTATAATTACTGAATTTATATCACTATCTATGGATTGTCAGAAGGTAGAGATGGTACAAATTTTAGATCCGATTAAGGAGCTTGATAAGGCAGACCAATTTTGTTGCTTCCAGAAAAAAATGCTAATTTATTGTACTTTTATTTATTTTTTATAGTGTCTTACTATTTCTCGATGTACACACATCATTAGAGAGTTTAGCTTTGTACATGAGTTATGTACCAACAAATCATGAATTGTTTACCTTCAGGGGTTGCATGAGCATAAATTGTGTGCACATCATGCATAAATATGAAAACAAAAGCAAGAATAATAAGTAAAAGAGTTAAAAGTGTTCAATTTTGAAACTACTCTGATAGAGATGGGAGTTCAGGTACGATATGAGATTATTATAGATCCTCTTATCCTACTTTGCAGATGTAATATTAAATTTTTAATTGTACTAAATTGTTGTTGTTCTTTGTCCCAAAATTTGAACCATGAGCAAAGCAAGCTCGGTTAGAAGACATGCTACTGCTAGATGCTCTTTATGTTAGAATCAGTCAAAGCACCTCACAAGGACAATGTTTAAACATCTCTTCATCCCATATTTCTTCATTGTCCTAAATCAACAAAGTTGACCTTAATTTTGATGATAAGTATGTTTCTTCTTTAAATGTATATTTCTAAGGTCTTATTTGCAAAATTGTCTGTGATTCATTGGAGGAGCAGCTTCTTGGCCTATGAGGAATATGTTAATTTGACCTCATCCCAAGCGATCAGAAATGATATTGCATCTAATTCGTTGATTTTTTTTAACTAAGTCATTTAGATGATTTATTTCTATTTCAGTTGTCATAAAAATTAGTGTTCTTACTTGCTGGTATAAAAGAATGTAAATTTATCTAAATTCAGAGGAATCTGGTATTGGGCTTGCAAAGAGAATGAGCTCATTTGGCGCTGAAGATTCTTACAATTAGAAGAATATAAATATATATTATATGCAAAGAGGTGTGTATATGTTTTATCCAATGGACGCATGCTTTTATCTTTTACTGTTATAAATATATATTTTTTTATAATTTTATCTCTTCAGCAACTCAATGGAAGTTGAGGCATAGCTGCCACTAACATATCTGTTTCATATGATTTAACAATGAGGTTTTATGTGAATCTTTAATCCCGGTACATAAACTAATGATTAACAGCTTTTAAAAAAAACTAAGATATCGACTCATGTAGTTAGCTTTATAGTTTATACCTAAACCCAAAATGTATAGTGCTTAATTTGTTGCTAAATCTTGAAAGCCTAACTCCCGTGCAATAAACAACTGTTTATTAAAATCCATGACGTGCTTCAAATGATTTTCATGTCATCACCTAGTTTTCAATTTTTCAAAAAAATATTTTCAAAATATACCTATCCTAAACTAATCATTCTTAATAGATTTCATGTTTTCTGCCTTAAGTTGTAAATCAAACAAAACTTTATTTGCGAAATTTTATGAATGTTCTTAAAAAAATAAAAAATAAAAAATTAGTGATATATATATATATATATAAAACATCTGTTGCATTTTGTTTTTGTCTATGAGGTACTGATATTATGCTATTTCAAAACAATGCATTTTTTTTGTTTCGTATGTAACACCTGCATTTTCTTTAGAGATAATTTTAGAGATAATTATGATATTATGCTATTTCAAAACGATGCATTTCTTAAGTTGTAAATCAAACAAAACCATTTCATGCATTGTATGCTCTTATAACTTTAGAGATAATTATGATATTATGCTATTTTAAAACAATGCGTTTTTTGGTTTTGTATGTAACACCTGTTGCATTTTGTTTTTTGTCTATCGGGTACTGATGATGACTCTTTATTACACTCTGGGAAAGATGATGCGAAGGAACTTGATGCAATTTTTTTTTTTGAATATTTGCTTGATTGATGGATGTAATATGAACAATTCTCTCTAAATATATTTGTGCTTTACTTGTTAATGCATTCGGATATTGAGTTTATGTATGCTGTGAATTAGGATATTGGATTTATATATGCTATGAATGAATGGTATTGAAACCGGTACACTGTAGAAAATAAAATAATTGTTATGAAATATATCTTTCTATATACGTCGACATACTGACACATTAGATTAACAAGAAATTTTAATTTAAATAATTTCTAATTTGTTTATTATTATATGTGTTGATATGTGTCAACTAGCGACGTCAATTATACGCTTGTAAGAAAAAAAATTGCGTCTCTATCCGAAAGAGTTATGCGACCTAACTAATAAGCGTCCCTGTTGATATGTGTCGGTATAGTGACGCGAATTAAATTCAGCATATTCGCGTCTCTACAAAGAACCAGAGAGCGTCTCTAGGTAGAGGGTTGTTGCGTCCTAACTAATATCCGTCGGCCTACCGACGCAGCTTAGAAGTCCTCAAGCCCGCTTTTCCCTTTTTGCGTCCCTATTTAATTGAGGGACGCGAACACGTTGGTGCTGTGACGCAGTAAAACGAAATTCTAGTAGTGTTTGGTAGCTTGGGGAGGAGACAAACGGCATGTAATTATTGAATGCTTTTTACCAGTTAGTGATGGAGGCCCCCTCCAATATGTCCTCTGGCGCTCTGCGTGCCTCTCTTTCTTCCCACTGCAACAATTTTTTATTTTAAGTTAACCCCATATTTCTTTTCTTTTCTTTAATGGCATATCCAACTGCCCAAATGCTTATTCTTCTTTACTTTAATTTTCTTTGGTTGAGTAGAAGTAGATATGTAACTAACTGCCCAAATGTTGCAACTTTTTGAGGGCATTTGCAACTGCCCAACTATTGGTGCGTGTTGTAATGGTGCTTCTTCATATACCAAAGTGATGCCATTTGTTTTTATTCTGATCAATTTTTGGACAAATAAAATAATGTATACTAATTGTCTTTGGATAAACTAAAAGAAAGATAAGGCTCAAGCATCTTTTTTTTTTTTTCTTTCCTTCCTTTTTTTGAAGTAGGTTCTCTGAATCCAAATAACTGGTACCCAACTTGTGCACAATTATATCTCACCCGAATCTAACAAGATCTGTTATGACTGGCCAGATCCTATGGATAGATTATTAATTACAGTAATTAATTCAATCATTCCCACTCTGATGGTTCTCATGCATATTTATTTAATCACACATCTCAATCTGTGGCTGCTTGTATTATATGGTGCCTTCCACTTTATAAGAAAACCCACTTGTTTGTTAAGTGCATGTTGGTGGGTTCTGAGGTATACATGCAAACAACCGTTAGAGAGACAGCATCAACTTATGAGATCATGGGAATATTGATGCCACTTTTGGTATCACTAAAAATAAAATTTAGGCCAGTTGCTAGTATTTCTCTTTTTGTCCATCACCAAGTCATTTCATAAAAAGGGTTCGTTAAATATGGAGGCCCAAATTTATCTTAGTAGAAGGGGATTATATAACTGGGCTTTTTTGTTGTATAGTAAGCCCATTAAGCCTTGATAATAACATATGGGCCTGTATCCGATGAGAATCCAGTTACTTGAAAGTTGAAACTTATTGTAGCGGGTTTGACTTATCTAGATCCGATACCGATAAGCAACTTCCAGTAAACTAAAACAAAGTGAGAAATGAAAATGAAAAATGTGCATGAAATACGCCATTGTCAGATCTCGAGTATAGGTGAGAGAACGGAGCAGGATAGAAGAGAAAAGGAGAGAGAGGAAATCTCGAAGAGAACGTTCTAGATGCTTCCCACGGCGTCTAAAGGTCGGGGGTACTCGGCCTCCCGTCCAGCTCCGATCTTCGCTCCTTACCTCCGACGAATCATCAAGGTGGGATTTGATCTCTCTTTGACTAATTGTTGATTGGGAGTTAGAATAAAGTGAAATTAGTGTCATTTACCTGATCTATTAGGCTTTTTGTAGAGAATTTGGAAGATTGGGGTACTGATCTGTTGTTTGTGTTTGCGTTGGTATATATATCAGATTATCAGTTCATTGTTCTTCTCTAAACCATTGGTATTTGTATGCGTTTCTTAAATTAGTGGCAACAAATGGATATAGAGTACACATTCTGGCAAATGCTTCACCTCTGCACTTCTCCCAAAGTCGTGTATGTATATCTACCTTTTCTTCAGCTTTCTTTGTTGGTTAATAACTTCTCTTTTCCGATTTATTATGAATTTACTTTTTCTCTTAAATGGTTTTACTTACATTTTTTTGGTTTGCCCTGTTTCTCATCTGCAATGGATAATGGATCGCAGCTACCAGCATACCAAATACCATAAACGTAAGCATTCCCCATTTTTATTTAAGTTGTGAACATATAACTCTAATTTCCCTTTTTTTCTCAGAATCTTGAGCCATAAAATTACATTTTGTAAAGTAGTTGAGCATGTTATGCTTTGTTATGTACCGATATATTTAAATTATATTGAGGTTGTCGTGAGATTTGCTTTAAGCAATTTATTGCAGCTAGTTATAAGTCCAATCTAATACAAAGAAAATAGCTCTCTTTATTTGTGTTTTCAGTAATAAGAAATTTCCATTTCTGTAGGACTTATTTCTTTTGGTTTTCGTGAAAGCTTAACTCTTTTTCCCTTTGAATGCAGAAACAAAGAATCAGTGGGCACGGGATGATCCTGCCTTTGTGGTTATCTTATGTCTCTTTCTTGTATTTGCGACTTCGGCATATTGTGCTGCGTAGGTTTCTCTAGTAACGACTTATACCCATGTTAGAGTAGTAAAATCAATGATGAATTATTTTAACTTTCCTCTTCACATAGTGTTTTTAATTTGTGTACTTAGGTATGGAGCAAGTTTCGCCCATGCTACTTTGACTGTTTTTTCTGTCGTGTTTGTCCATTTCATATTGGCTGGAGCTATTTTGGCTACAATCTGTTGGTATTTTCTTTTTCTGAAATTTTAACCTCCCTAGTTACAATTTTTTGTCATTGATAAATTAGCATATTATGCTGAAATTTGTACAAAACTCTTAGGTTTCTGACTAATTCATACTTACGCGAGGAGCCTAATAGCCATGTTGTTGAGCAGCGTGTGGAGTGGTAATAATTACTATGCCTAAATGTTTCTCTTTTCCGCTACGTCTCATCCAAAAAAGAAAAAAAGTTATCCTATCCTAAGTTGTTTCTACTTTGTTCAGGCTTTATGCTTTCGATGTGCATTGCAACTCTTTCTTCCCAGCTTTCATCATGCTTTATGGTACATATTCTTAATTTTATATAATTTGCAAAAACAAACATTTATATTTTCTTAATGTTCACATTCGGAAGGTAGTTTCATACAGTTCTTTTATTTAATGTTGTGTATCAGTGATTCAGTACTTCCTATCTCCTCTTTTGGTGGCGCATGGCTTCATACCAGTTCTTCTATCAAATCTTCTCTTTATGGTGGCGATCACTTACTACAATTATCTCAATTTTTTAGGCTATGATGGTATCATCCTCTCTTCAGACATTATTTCCTTTTTTCCCCTTCTAAGTTCAAAATTAGAATATTCTTATATACACCCTATGGAAGCAGGGAGATGTGCCATTTTCTCCGGAATACAGTAAAAAAATGCGCCTAAAATTATTTTCTGTATGCAAAGGGCAGAAAATTAGAATGAAGGATATTTTGGTCACTGTAGAAGTGTATGGTTAACTGGAGAACCAATTTCTTTCTTTCTTTGGGTGTGGGGTGGTGGGTTGGGGGAAGGTTGTGGTTGGGGGTGGTAGTTGATGTATATTCCTGGGATGTGATGCCTCGTGTTACTTTTATAATGTGTCGACAGGAAGTATACCTTCCAAATGTGAAAAATATAAGTGTACTTATTTAGAGTATGTAAAAATTTTGGAAACATAGTAACATGTATCTCCTTTAAGCTAAAATATCTCCAATGAGTCCCTAGCCCCCCTCCTCTATTCAGCGATTATCTTAATCTTTTGAGATTCCTAGACTATCCTTTTTGTAACTTCAAGTCTTCAACTATTATAGAAGCATGAATTAACATAAGAGGGTATTGTGGACTTTTATAAAAATGAGATCAGGAGGGATGGTAATTTGGAAGGGCCTATGAGCTGGTTCTTGGTCTGTAAGCAGCGTGCATAGGTTATAATATTTTGTTAGATCTGGCTCTCATCATCTTACCTAACAAGATCTCTCTTTTGGCACTTTTTATGCAGTATTACCATTCCTTGACAGAACTACATTTTTCTTGTATCCAATCGGACTGGCCATTATCCTTTCCCCTCTATGTAAGCACCGTTGAGTTTGCTGGCATACTTTCAATTTAATTGTATCTGAAGTATCCATCTTTTAAATAGTCATCTCTTTTTTATTCATGCAGTGATCCTGATCGGCTACAACCCAACAAGACATATCATGAGCTTATACTTCCGTTAGAGGTTGATTGGAAATACTCAGTTAGTTAGATGTCGGTTTTGAGCTAGACATGTTTATAGGGTATATCTGGATGTGAACTTGTGAGCGAATTATTGATCAGAAGTTGACAGGGATTCATTTTCACTATTACATAGGTGGTCTTAGATCACAAAATTTGTGTCTATAAGGTGCTGCCAGTGCGCGGTTCCTTTACGGTTTTGGTCCTAATGTAAAGTTTAAGAGTTGCTCATGAATCCTTTTTGTTCCTGGGAACATCTACAACATTTTAAAACTGGCATTTGTTCACTGTTCAGCAATTGCCTTAATTTTTTTTTTTTTTTAAATTGCTAATTGTACCTTGATTCTTTTTTGTTCTCTGCGGAAAGCTCATTTTTTTTATTTGTCTATTTAAAGTGTGCTCATTTTTAATTAAAATATTGTTATGGTGGGAACATTTCTTAACAACCGGTTTAACTGACAGAACTGAAAGTTATGCTCAATATTGCGATGATTATACCATCAATTCAGCTCACATATTGTCCAGGATATATTTTATTGTCAATAAGTTAAAATAAATCAGGCAGTCCGATATATAAGGTCAAATTTAGAGTGACTTAACAAACGCAAATGATTAAAAGAATTATTTTACATAAAAGAAGATTAGCGAGCCAGAGCAACTAATTGTCCGCAATCATGGTATCGAGTCTAGTTCGGTACCAGTTTTTTTTTTTTTTTTTTTTTTATAAATGGGAGTCAGGCTCCCATCTTTTCATTAATATAAAATTGTTACAAATTAGCCAGCGGCTAACCAAAATGAATTAGTGAGTGGTTGCAATTTTACTTTTGTTTTTTCGGTACCAGCTCTTTAGAACTATTCCGCCTTTTTCAAAAACGAAGTTTTTTGGATAATTGTTTAACTAGAGGCGTGGTCATTCCAACTTTCAAAAACTAGAATGTGCAATCTTTTTTTTTTTTTTTTGAAATGGTCCCCGTAGGAATTTGCACTATGATTTTGAGTTAGATTCTAGTTACACGTGTCAGATATTTGGTGATCTCTCACCTAAAGCTGCCACCCCTTTGCTCAAACATGCCACCTGTGTCCCCTTTCTCCTATTTTTATCGCCCCTATTTTTGACTTGCGTGCTTCATATAACCTATCTTGAGAAAACAGTTCCAAATCCTTATCTACAATCTCCACCTCTGACCTCCTCAAGCACAGCGTCGTCAGGTTCCAGCATGTCAGATACAAAGGTTTCTCATAATTATTTTCATTTCTCATGCAAAAATGGTCACATTTCAGGTGTAACACTAATAATTTCGACCTGATCTTCTGATTTGCATTACACTGGATTCTCATACTTTGTCTCCAATTTATTCTGTTGGTTACTGGGTTGTTCATTGGTGATTGAGAGGTGCTAATAAGAACTTCATTTTGGGTTCTTTGTACATACCAATTCAAGTAAATCAACAATTTGTACCTTAAAGTTCCATTATCCTGGTTCCATTAATTGATAGGGAGTTGTCTTCCTCTAGACACTATACAAAAAATTTTGCCTCTAATGTTCCCCTTTCTCTGACTATTGATATTACCTTAACGTATATACAAACACAGGGTGCATCAGCCAAGAAAGATGATGCAAAAATTAGCCCGAATGAAGAATCTACAGTGAAAGAGGCTCAGACAGTAAAAACTGTAGATATCAGTCAGCAAGCAGGGCAACAGCAGCATGTCAAGAGGCCTGTCGAAATTGTGCATGAAATACCAGCAAGCGATGATGCCGCTGCGAAGAAAAAATAGAGGATACATGGACTTTGACATTGATGATTTCTATATGAGTTGTCAGTCAAATAGCATGTCGTTATATGCTGAATTAGGTAATATTTTGTAAGTTGTTTTATCAGAATAAGATCTTTTTTTCTGGCATTTGGGTACCGTTTTGTTATGTTATTATGTTGATGTATTAGTTTATAATGTGTCAATAAGTTATGAGATCGATGGTGTAGAAAATTATCATAATTGACATTATGGAGCTTCACGTTGAGTTACTCGATCTGTGCTCTATAATTTCCTATTATGAATGCTTGATCCGGGGGAGACATTCACGCTTGCTTGTTTCTCATACATTGTTGTTGATATTTTGTGCTTCTAATTAAGGGGACATAAGACATCGTCCTAATTTATCATTATGAAAAAATAGGCGCATCAGAATTGATTTGCAATTTTTTTATATATCTTCTAACGAAGAAAAATATGTTTGAAAGTATTTGATGAACTTCAGAGAAAAATTTTAATTTGTCTTGAAATGTGTCTCTGATTTTAAAAAGGGGGCAAACGATTGTAAGAGTGGGAGGTACAACTCCAACGTAATTATTTTACACAGAAGTTAATATTTCTCTAAGGTAATGAATTTATGTATATATATTTGATGAGAGATACCGGTGCCGATAGTTCCTTTTGGTTGTAGTTAAGATTTGATCTGTGTTGTACAAACGCTTGGTGTCTTTTCTTTAATGAAAAGAGGTGGAAGGCCTCCACTTATTTCAATATATATATATATATATAGAGAGAGAGGAGGATTGCTAAAATGCTATACATAGCACGGATGGCTTTCGTGCTACGAATTTGTTCTTGCATTTCATGCTTCAAACAACCGATCCAAACCTTCTTCATATTGAAATTTCATTAGAAACCAAAATTTACATTTTTTTGAATTTTTTTACTATTTTTCTCAGATTTTTGAAAATCACTGTTATTGAAGGGTCCAAAATTTATTAGATTAAGTATTTTAAAAAATCTGAGAAAAATAGTAAAAAAATTCAAAAAAATGTAAAATTTGATTTATAATGAAATTTCAATATGAAGAAAATAATGAACGGTTTGGATCGGTTGTTTGAAGCATGAAATGCAAGAACGAATCCGTAGCACGAAGGTCATCCGTGCTATGCATAGCATTTTAGCAATCCTCTATATATATATATATATATTTGATGATGTTATCATACCATCGATTTTTTATAAGTGCATCACTACGTAAAAATTGGTACTGTACAAATAAATTCTTGGACATGTATATTATTTTATTTACAAGATATTGGCCAATTTTAATGATTAAATATTTGAACACTGCGGATCAAGTAGACTACAATATGTATTATGTACGAATGCATACAGCACATTTCAAATGAATTATAAGAAAATTCTTACTCACAATACTTAATTCCAGCTTATATTGTTACTGCGAAATTTATACATTTTGGGGATACGGTACATTGAGATCGACTCGTTCAATTCGAGTTCAAATTTTAAATCATCTTAATTGACTCATTCAATTTGACCTGAAGTAACTTAAATTCGATATATCATATATCATGAAAGTTAGCCAATTTATACAATCTTTTAATATGCAAGAAAAATTTATATTTTTTTTAGGTAAAAATAAATGAGAAAATATATGGTGCATACTAATGTACGAAAGTTTCGGTGCATACTAATGTACGAAAGCTTCGGTGCATACCGATCCGAACTTTTGGATCTGCTTCGAAATGACCGATCCAAGTCGTCTAATATGATCTTCCTAGTATAATCTCCTTACCGACCAAATTTTACATTTTTTCGAAATTTTTAAGTTTTTTTTTTCAAATTTTAGAAAATCGCTAATCTAATTTTTTTGTGAATCGTTAAAAAATAACAGTTTTTAAAAATCCGAAAAAAATAATTAAAAATTTCGAAAAAATGTAAATTTTGGTCGACAAGAAGATTCAATAGGGAGATCATATTGGACGGTTTGGATCGGTCATTTTGAAGCAGATTCAAGAGTTTGGATCAGTTTGCACCGAAAGTTCCGTAAATTAGTATGCAGCATAGGTTTTCTCAAAATAAATTATGTATTTAAATAATTCTTTAATTATAAAATAACAAATATCAGTAAGCAAATAAATATAATTTAGAAAAAAAATGAATATAAACTTACATTTCAATAATTTAATATTAAAATAATAAAAATATTGTTGTAGTTTATATAAATTTAAGTTCGCTACGAATTCGAATTTAGTTTGATTTATTTGCTTATATAATCAAATCAAATGGTTCGGCCGTTCACACCTATAATCTGGACGAAACAAAGACGTTGGATTTAGAAACTTTCTTTGTCCACACCGGGTTTACCCGATTTTAAGACCCGCTAGAAGCCTAGAACCCTTTTTGGTATCGTAATTGCAGACGGGCGTCATTCCCACACTACTTTAGACCCGAAGCCCAAAAACCCAAATCAAACCTCTCATCGCCTCCGCCTGGTGGCGATGTCGGCTCCGTCGAGGGACAACAGCATGCAGCTCGTGGCGGCGAGTTCGTCGTCGGGAGGCGGAGGCACGGGGAAGGAGCTTGCGCTGGTGGACGAGGGAGCCGCCAAGGCGAGGAAGGTGTTGTTGCGCGAGGACGAAGAGGATCTCGAGGTCAAGCTCCGCCGAATCATGGAGCATGTCCCCGTTCGCGTCAGCAATACCTCTGGCAGCTCTGCTGGGTCCGGCTCCGGCGACTTCCACCAGGTTTGTCCTTGTGTCAATTTGGGATGGTCTAAAGTAGATAAAGTATTGTGTGGGTAAGTGTGTTTTTGTTGTTTGTTGTAGTCTCTAGCTGCTTGTGATGATAATGTAATAGATGCAATTGGTTAAATTTCCTCTTTTTTTTTTAGTTTCTCTTTTACTTATCTTTGGAAGGCTTTATAAGGGTATGTAGATAAGTTGCACTTGCTAGTGTGTTTGGTTAGTTAAACTGTTAGAACTAAAACTGGTATTGCCCTGAGCCTGTACCTAGTGTAAATTGGAATTTATGCCTTACTTTTCTAGTGACGTAATTGATTGGTTACAGTTCTTGTTTTTAAGGTTTTTGATTGTTAGTTCTGGATTCTGCAATGCAATGATTTATAATTTATGTTTGCAGTACATAGTTGTCTATTTTAGTGTATAATTCAACTTAAACCATAAAATCAGATATTAATTATAGAAAGGACTAAAACTCTTAATTTGTTTTCTTTTTATTTGCTTATTGTTGAATGTCTCTTATTTCTAACTTTTGTTTTCAACAAATGCATTCCACAGTACCGGCAAATGAGGAGGAAGGAACAAGACAGGGTAGCCCGCATGGATGCAGACTACCAAAAGAGATTAGAGATTGCAGAGTTCAACTTGCGTAGAGAGGAAAGATTGAAAGCTGCAGAAGAAAGAACAGCAAAGAAACGGCAGAAGCGCCAGAAGAAAAAGGACCGTAGAAAAGATAAAAAGAAGAGCAAATTAGATATTATTACTGAAGAAGAGCCGAAGAAGGATGGTGAACCTCTAGTACACAGCGATGATTCATCTGATGATGATGATGAATAAGGCAGTGAACACTAGTTGCTCTTTTGCAAAATTTAAACTGTATTAGATTTGGTTATGGATATTTTACCAGGAGCCAAGTTTAAATCTCCAAGATGCATAACCTAGTAGATGTATTTTTCTTGTAGGATGTTTAATTTTGCTTTATATACTAGTTTCAGTAGCTAAAGGCTTAGTGTTTCCTGCTGTTTGCTCTAAGAAAACTATTGATTTTGGATTTGGAAGAATTAGCAATGCTTTTGACAACAAATAAAAGTTGCTTGCAATTGTAAGTCAAAATGCATCTTTGCACCAGTAAAATATATTTTACAGAGAAGATACAAATATTTCAAAGTTAAAAATCTGTTAAATCAAGAGTTAGCGACTACAACACAACCACCTCAAGCTCGCTAAGACAATTTCTAATTTTACAATATAAAAGATGAACTCCCTACTCTGACTTGACAGCACCTTTCAAAGTGTCGTAACTTGAGAGGAAAAATAAGCTCTGGTTCTTCTGCATGAATCTGTGGATCAAAAAAGTCAAACCTTAAAAAACTCAACCAGACTCAATCACTAAAAAGTTAGCTTTCTCATTGTTGTCCCATTAGTTGCCACAATAATAGTCTCATCTTTTGCATGTACTCATCAGAAACAATTACAAATATGAGTCTGTTGTACCAATAGACAACACTTCTGATATCAGACCCAGAACGAGTCTACTACCAGTATCTTGCGGACAAACCTAGTTGCATTTATTTAGCCACTCTTTTGTTTTAGTACGTTGATATATTCAGCGTTGGATAGAACAGGACATAACTAATAATAACAGCCAAAAGACAAGGGAGATTTAGCGACAACAGTGCAGAGACATCACATACTTTAGGAAATCCAGTAACCTCTGCTGTAATTTTGTGAGGGCCTCTTCTTCCATGCTGACATGAGAAAGTAGTTCAGGCAACTTAACTACAAGAGAGAGAGATCAAAACATCATAAGCAATGCAGGACCAAAGTAATAAGCATAATGAAGATATTATCTCCTACTTTGAAGATCTTAGGAACACAGCCGCATTGGTATTAGATGATTAGCAGTAATTTATGCTCAACTTGCTCCAATTGAGTTATATATCTTCTTTCATGTACTTCTCATCAGACATAGGGTAATCAACAAGAAGGACAATTATTCCTTGCTTTTCCCAACTTGCTTCATAACTTCACCCAAGTTCTTTTTTACTCTGAACACTAACTTCATTCATACAGGGGGATTTCTGGTATAGGTCGAGGGACAATAAAACTTGACCAATTCAATATTTGAACTTAGCAATCAAAAAGCATCAACAGATGTTCGTCCCATTCAAGGTGTTAGGTGGTAATTTAGCGTTTATCGGAACGGTGATATAACGGATAAAACGGTTGTGCGGTATGAACAAAAATCTAGATAAAACGGCAATAAAACGGAAAAAAACAGAGTTTCTTAAAAGCTTGGTCCCATTTAATAATTAAACTTACCGAAAAGCCTTAACAGGTGTTCAGCTCCATATATAGTTGAAGGCGAGACATCCTCCTTAACCATGTCATTGTATTGTGCTTTCTCTTTGTTGTAAAGAAGCAAAACTGGTAATGCTTTGTCAAAGTAGCACCTCAGCCCCTTGAGAATCTCAGAAACAGATTCATTAATCCTACAGGCACAAAACATGAAAGCACAAAATTATAGCTAACGGGTACAAGCTGAGGCATCATTGAATTGAATGGTTCAGAATACTAACATGCCATCCTTCTTGGTACGATGTTCCAAATATTTTTTTAGAATGTCATCTACATTTGGGGAGCGTGGCAATTTTACAAGCTGCAAGTCGCATAATAACAATAGCCATGAATTAGAACATTACAATAGTGATGTAATGATAAAATCTATGTAAACCCCAGCAATATTGAAAAGCTCATATAATCTGATTTCAGAAAAGTCTAGAAACTATCTTTAGTTCTTTTCACATCCCAGATACATAAACAAGGCCAAAACAACCAATCCATCTCTGTTAATTTCAAGATTAATGCAACAATTTTTTTTTTTTTGGGGGGGTGGGGGGGGGGGGGGTTGTACTTTCAGCATTAGTATTATGTCAGCATAAGTATGTAAGATGTAGAGAGAGAGAGAGATGAACAAGTACCTTACCCAACTGGGTAACAAACTCCGCATCATCTACCAGTTGCTTCTTCAGGGTTAGAGGAAATTGCAACATCAATGGTGATTCTTGTGGTTTTTTCTCCTTCTCCTTTTCCTTAAAGATGTCAAACAATAAACAGTATAAACACCATTCACTCTTCAATTGGTCATGAAACAAAATTGCTAACAAAAGGGGGGAAAAAAAACTAAACAAGAAATCACCTCGCTAGGAGGCACACTCTTCCGCTTCTTGCCCTTCGATCCTGCATAATTTTTCTTTTTTCAGAATATGTGATGATTAGGATAATAATAATAATAATAAAAAGTAGTGACATCAACCACATATAATAACAGTAATAGAAGAAACCTTGGTTCTTAGCATCCTCTTTTTCCGGCTTTACATCTGCAAATATATTGTCGCAAAACCAATAATAATAATTATAATAACAATTACGGCATAGATCATATTGATAACTATAAATTAGACCGATGCAGTGTAATATATACCTGTTTTGGAGGGTTTTTGAGATGAGCGGGACTTACTCTTCTCTTGCAATTGGCTCTCTTTAGCAAGCTCCTCTTGCTTTGCTACATTTTCTTTGGTGTGCTTCAACAAGCGGTCCACTGCCACCCACTCATCCCAACTAATATATTTTTAGTTTCTTTAAGTTTGCAGTATCCAAATAAGAAAGAAAGCATTTCATGCATTATTTTCTACCGTAGTAAATATAAAACAAGTATGCTCCTCTCATAGGCTATCGTTTGGATTGACAAGAAAAACACGAAACCCAGGCAAGCATCTATTCTGAAATACTATTTGGCATTTGTGTTGGTGAGTAGCTGTTCGACACTAACTTGCTATTCCCCTATTCCAACCCAAAGTTGGCTTAGTAACTATTCCAAAAATCCAGTCAGCGTGCTAACCTTGCTAACCTAACTTGATCGAAGTGTACCCATAACGTCTTCAAAAATAATAATAAAAAATAAAAAATAAAACGATAAAACAGAAAACAAAAACTTGATCACGCCTTTAGATTAAGGTTGAGAGCAAGTATATGCAGGAGTGCATATCATGCCGTGTATTGTTGTCATGTGTAACTAAACAAAGCATCTATGTAGCGGGAATCTATCTCAAATGATCCCCCTCTCCTACCCTCTTAGCAATGGAGTTAGGAGCATCACTCAAAATGGAGGAAATAACAAGCATGCAGCAACATAAACTTAAACACATTTAGTTTTTAATTATATGCATGCAGAGAGTCTGTATTCAATTCTTCAGAGTGATAGGCAAATATATGACTATACTTTCTATCTTTATGCTTTGCGGAACTTGCAACAGATTTTAGCATATTCTCTAACCTAATACCAGTTTAGCTGACCTTGTTTCAACCAACATTTCCCACGACTGCGAGTACTTACTTTTTGTTCCAACCCTGCAAAGCAATTAGAAAAGTTAGCTACTGACTATAAACTTATTCATGTCTCTTTTCAGATAAATCATACAAACAATTTAGTAACTTTGAAAAGATTAAAGAGAACTCACAAGATAGTGCACGAAGAATTTCCACTTGCCTTCCAGAACCTCAGCTTTTTGGATCTTAAAAGAGAATAAAATATCAGTGAATATCAATTAAAAAAAAATTCATATAGCAATTTAAGAATGCATCAATCACGATTTCAGAAATGACAAGAAAAAAATTTATAATTAAGCCAACTTTTGAATGATTTAAAACAGATGCTCAGCAGTCAGCATAAAGCAACTCATTGTTTATTTCTTACTTCTCAAACAATGCTTTTGATGTGAGTTATTATTATCAGCATAAATCAACTCATCTTTCATGGCTTACTTCTAAACAATGCTTAAGATGTGAGCTATGAGCATAGTTTCCAGAAATCTGGCATGTAATGTCCCCTTATCATTGTATGCTGGAGGTCGGACCATGCAACATTTATTCGAGTTTCTTGGTTTTTCGATTTGATAACTTAGCAATATCCAATGGCTCTAACGGGTAGTCAATTTTAAATGGAAGAACATAAATGTACTCTAGCTTTCTAAAAATGCAAGGCCATTAGATCTGGACAAATTTCTTCCAGTATATTTTCTGGTCAATAATGCTAACAAGCGAGACATTTAACAAAAACAATTTAAACCTGAAGACACAGAGCAAAGAAACAGACCCAAAATCAAAACAATGGCTCAGATACTAAAAAATTGTTCACATAAGTCCAAATATATATCCCACATATTTCCCATTTATTGTGTAACGGCCATTTTTTTTGTTCCTCTGGCAAGATGTCAGGAAAAAAAAGCCCATAAAAATGGGTGCAAATCACATCAGTTACTAGTGAAGCTCCTGAAGGTGAAACCCCGTTGGAGAATTTAAGTGTTTTGTTTCTGTCCCTTTTACTTCTAAATTTATTTTTCTTTCAATTGTAACGACTATAGGAAACGCTCTGGTTCTTTGTTGCAGGCGAGCTAATTTCCAGTGATTCACATTTTGGGTCACATGTATTCGAATGTGGTTTGTAGGTGGCAGAAAAAAAAAATATGGTTATTGTGGTTCTAAGCTAAATTTGGTATTAAATTAACCTATCATATATTCACACGTCATATTAAAGGCTTGAAGGTGAATTCTTTCTCCTTAGGGTCTGCTCCAGGACTTAATCATTAAAAGAAAGGAAAGGAAAGAGAACCAAAGTTAGGTACCCTCCGATTTGGGTGGGTACAGATCGGGAGTAAACACAATACAATTCTGTGTCTTTCTCTCACGTCGGAACCTTCCCCTCACTTCCTTTAACTTCGGTTCTGGAGCGGGTAAAGAGGCGGGGCAGGTGCGGTCAACAGCGGTTTTCCTCTACGCTCCTTTCCATTCCCTCCAATTTGCGATCCTGGAGCAGACCCTTAAGGACAAACAACAGCATTCTAACTAGAAATTTCAAAATAAGTTTGTAACATAAATTCTCGTCTCCAGCTACCTCCTAGCGCACTATCCAGGCTTTCAAGTAACCTAAGAAGCCAATTGTAATATTCAACTGGGCCAATCCAGTAACTAGCTTCAATCAAAGCATTCGAGGTATCATACATTTCTTCAACCCTTCCAAGATTGAACAAAAGGACCTTTCATAACAATCTTTCCTCCCTACATTACTACATTGAATAACTCTCGGTCGACTAACTTAAATTATGTAAAACAACTAAGAAAGGAATTACTAATATGTCAAAGGAAGGACAAAACCCTAGAAGAGTAGAAGGAGAGAATTCATACCTTAGCCTCATAGATGAGGGGGCCATGGAACGCAAGCACCTTCTCTCCCTCAGAGAAAGGAGGAGGGGTGCTGAGGTCAGGCGATCCGGAGCCGTCCGATGGGCTCCCGTCGGCCTCGGCCTCCGCGGCATCACCGTTCGCCATCTCTTCGTCCTCTCCCTCCTCCTTCGGCACCGCTCCGTCGCTAGGGTTAGAACTCCCCATTAATTAGAGGTGATTTCCTGCTCCGTTACACTCGGAACTCGGCGGAGAGAGACTGAGACTGAGACCTGCCTGCCTCAGAAGGATTTTTGTAAAATCCTTCTATTTTCGGAAGAGTTGTCCGTTTTACGGGCCTTTCGCAGCTGTAAATTTGTAGCCGTTGGATCTTGGCACGACTCCAGGATATATACAAGTCGCTGCAGAGCATTATTCGTACCAGCCTATTAGCACTGTTGGGCACTTTGGATGGCTGAGAAATAAGCAAGAATAACAAATTTCGAACGAAAATTTATTCCTAATCATTCAAACTCTTCACAAAATTACACACTTCTAATATTTTCCGTCTAAAAATAAGTTATTTCTCTTATTCCTAAGCGATCCAAACGGCCCCCTTATTTTTTTTCTCCTATAACTTTAAGACTATATCCCGAATTTGAACTTCTTTGTGCTCGGTAATTGGTGTTCACCATCTAATCAATTACCATCCAATCATACAAATACAATCACTGAATGTAAAACCTAGACACATTCTCTTTCTCTCCCATTTTCCACTCCAACAGGCGCCTCTTTGTCTCTTCTTCTCTTTCTATTCTCTCTCCTCTTGCGTCGCTCCAGATCGCTTCCAAAACTCCGACCAGATCGCCATGGTTTCTTCTCTCTATGGCTTCTTCTGATCCAAGGCCTCCTCCCCTTCGCTCATCCTCCGCCTCTTCTCGCTTGGGCACCACCCTTGAGAGATGTCGCTCCAAAGTTAGTCGTTGATGGATTTGTCAGACCTTTTCACGTAACACACCCATGTAAGAATCTCTTCTTGAGAATTTCAATTACCGAAAAGAGTTTAGTTTTTGTCCTTTTTTTATCTTCATTGATGGATCTGTTAAAGTTTGCTTCAAAAAATTAGTTGAATCAGGTTTCATTGAGAAACCCCTTTCTTCATCAACCCATCCAACGTTCTGTCAAAGTTTGCTTTTATTTGCCTAAATTGATCAATGTTTTTTTTTTAAGATCCCTTTCGTTATCTATCTATTTCTGTTTTTTTTTTCTCTCTTACAATTCAATACGGTATGGCTTATGGATCTTTTCTTATTTTTCAAATCATCTTATTTCATTATGTGTTTAGTTAATATCTCTAAGGGATCATCTTATTTTATTATATTGTTCAGTTCTCTAAGGAATCATTGTTTCAATATTTGTAAATTAATATTTCTATGGAATCATCTTGTTTCATTATATATTTTTTTAAAAGTCACATGACCTGAAATGATTAAATATTATAAGAGCACTTAATTAATAATTGAACTTAATTGTATTTTGTTTTGTTTGTGTAGAAATTACAGGATATGGTGAGAAGAGTTGTGCGGAAGGTATCGAAGGAGTTGATGAAAAGTGTTTAGCTTGTAGTGGTTAAAATTATGTAGGATTTGTTTTATTATTAATAGATGTTATTATTATAAAAATCGTTTAGTTTGTTGAAATAATGGATATTATTTTTAATAAATGATCATTGTTTACTTTATTGCATGGTTATTAAAACATCACATTACGAGCGCATCTAACTTAACACATAAACAATTTTAATTGATCTCTTAAATAGTTTATCTGAACACAAAACTATGAAATTAAATTTTTTCTGCAACTAACTGAACAAATAGATTTTAAGTTCATCTCTTAACGTATTTAACTGAACACAAAAAATTAAAATTTCAAATTATTAATGCATCTAACTGAAAGCATACATACTTTTAAATAATCCGTTAAAGTGTTTAACTAAACCCAAAAACTAAAAATCCAAATTTATCGTGCATCTAACCGAACACTTACACACTCTAATTCATCCCTTAAAACATTTAATTGAACCTTTATATCAGTATATTTGATGACGTCGGCACCAAAAAATTTTCGAAAAATGATACAATTTTTTTGCTGATGTCAGCACGTGTCTTGCTGACGTCAGCATACGGAAATCTGGATTTTAAAGTCCATTTCTGACTCCGTGGCCTATTGGATGGTTGAATAGTTTTTTGTTAGATGGTTTATATCATTTCCGTTTTTGTTTTGCAAAAGTTGAATTCATCAAACACTGCTGACAATTCCGAGTTTCCGACAACACTGGGCATAAATTCAGAAAAACTTTTTTTTTTTGTCTGTTTGATTCATGAACGAGCAAGGCAGGCGATAGTGCAAGTTAAAAAACGGCCGATTAATCAGGTTTGAAGAGGTCAAGTCTACCAGAGCAAACAAGGACCGGATCAGATTAGACTTCCAAAGACTTAAAAGGATCGGGTTTAAAAAACTTAAATTCTGAAAATTCGGCCGAGCTCTTTTTTTTTTAAAAAAAAGAAAAATAAGGTCAAGCCCTTGTCTTTGTCTAGGCCGAGCTCTTTTTAAGTTCGTTCTTTCTGATTCCGTTTGGATGGTGTGGGAATAAGAGGAATAAGGAAAAAATTATTAGAAATTGTGTAACTTTGTGAAGAGTTTGGATTGTTTATAATAAATTTGAAAGTATGAAAAAGCTATTTTTTTATTCTTGCACCCATCCAAACGGAGCCTCTAAGTCCTTCGAGTTTTGGAGGCGGGGCTTGCAGAGCCGAATTAGACTTAAGACGGATCGAATTACATTTTCTATTTTAAAACTGTTTTATGTTAATCTTTTTTTTTTAAATGGCATGTCGGCAATCACCGACCGCAAATTAGATTATGTAAAAAATATTTACAAAATTACAGAGCACCAGCAAGAAAGAAAAGAAAAAAGATCCCTCTCTCCCGCTTCACTCCCCTACCTAGAAGAATCCTAATCCGCTCCCGCGCGGGACCGTCCAGCGCAACCTTCGAACCGTCCGATCTGATCTGGACGGTTCGGGCCTATCGATCTGGTTACATGCACGGGGCTCCCTTTGCCATTGAGATTAAATTATACGGCTCACAGCTGTGCGCTGGATGGTCCCGCGCGGGACTAGATTCCATTTGCTACCTAGAGTGGATCAGAGAGAAAATGTTGACATTTCGATAATCTAAAATAAATAAAGGGAAATTTTTTTACGTACCCCTCAAAACTGAAGAAATGCAGAATTTGTCCCCCAAAAGTTCAAACTCGTGATTTTACCCCTCGAAAATTCAACTGCCTCCCTTATTTACCCTTCTGACATATTTTATGTCATAAAATACTGATAAATTAAAAAAATATAATTACATGACGATTATGCCCCTGTTTGAATTAAACTGATTCGATCCATTCGATCCAGACTATACCCAAATCGAATCAAAACTATTCTCATTCGCACAAACCAGAAATCACTTTTTCTCTTCTCCTCTCTCGATCAAACCTAGAGAAAACCTTAAATCAAAGTTAAATTTGGAAAGCTAAGTTCTCTCTCCAGACAGATACCCATATTTCTTCTCTCCTCTCATTAAAACATGAAACCCTAATTCTTCTCTCATCTCTCCACTTGCGCAGAAACCAGGAGGACGCACAAACCTCTGTCGCCTTTCTGTCATCTCGTCGCGAAGCTTCTCATTCGCACGAATCGCTAGTTTTTCTCTCGCCCGAATCGTTGCTCTTCCCTCGCACGAACCAGGTTCGTCTTTTCTTTTCACCGCATTTCTTTGTTCTTTTCTTTTCACCACATTCGTGTTTGATCAATTTCTTAGTTTATTTTAACAGTAATAGTCAAATCCTACTCAATTTTTTACTAGTTTTCAATTTAAACAAGTTATTGCTCACCAAAAATATACAAATTACTTCAAATTGGGAGGTTTTAGACCTAGGAGGTGCTCAGCTCCTACCTGCCATTGGATATATCTAGGATATTTTCATTACATTATTATTATGTTACAAATGTCGCGCATGTATCTAATTTTTATGGATTTTCTATTTATTAGATCAATTGCCATGGTTCGGGAGATGCTGGTGGTCATTGTTAAGGCACCTATTGGAATCATTTACTCTTTTCCTCCTTTTTGCGATATTCATCTAAATTGTTTGTACTCCCCATAGGCTCTGAGAGTTACTCTGTTGTATTGTTCCTACATATAGTATGTAAACAATAATGTATGAGATTATACGAGTAAATAATATGTGTTATCAAATTTCAGCTACTGAATTGCTGAATGTTTTGTTTTAATATACTAGTCTCATTCTTTTAAATTTACCAGTATTAAATTCTGGTTTCATTTCTTTATGAGTCTGATGTTTTGGTTTCATTTATTATACCATGTGTTAGCTTTATATTGTGCTAGGATTAAGCATATATGCACTTATAAGTTGGAGCTGTCAAAAATCATATATGTACCAATTATCTTGGATATATCAGTAGGCTTTTAACTGACTGCAATTATATGAAAGATTCAATTATATGAGAAGCCCAACTAAAAAGCAAAAAATGAGATTACAGATAAAAAATAATTATTAATTTGTAGTTGAAAGATACAGCTTGCAAGATACAACTCCCATTATAATCCAACCGAAAACAAAAGAAAAAAAATGGAAGTTACAATTATACAACAGAAATGAACTATCTTTACAAACTATATTGCAAAAATAAAAAGGCTTCTTATCAGCATACTTTATATCCTTCGAAACCCTGAAAATAAAAGGTCAACACACATCAATTATCCCGTGATCAAAATTAATAATGAAAGAATTGACAGGAAATGAAATCCCATGATCAAAAACCATATAAATATAAGAAAGGAAATGATTTTAATTCTAAAAATTGACCATTTTGCCCTCATTATTTAAAAAGGATATTAACGGATAAAGGGCCTAGGTAATGCTCATTTCAACGCTCATTAAAAAAAGGATATTAACGCTCATTTCAACTGATCATAAAATTGTATATAATGGCGGAAAAATTAAAAAGCACCGATAACACAAAAGGTAGAACAGTTTACTCTAAATATAACAGTGATTTTAGCAATCCTCTTAATATATTAATCACTGATAACACCGTGCGCAACAGATCTTTGTGAATTAATTGAAGATTATGCAGTCTCAGTTTACTCTAAACAAAACAAAGAAACAAACAAATCCAATTTTAAAAAAGAATTACATTATATCAATCATTATTCCAGAGGAGCATGCCTCATCTAAGATTCATATAAACTTGTTATGAATACCAATTGCAATGTCCAAAAAAAAAAAAAAATAGATTTGTAGGGGGAAGTTACAACATTGTATGTCTAAAGAACAATATCTAAGAATATTGTGTAACATTTCTATTTGAGCATATATTGTCTATGAGTCATCGCCAAAACTACAAACAAATTAATAAATTTTTTATCCAATCTCAGTAGTAGAATCCGTGTCGAGAATTTGAGAGCATCCTTTAGATTTGTATTGAGTCCTGACAATTAAGATATAATAAAGTAAGAAAGTAGTAACTACCAGCTATAGATTTGCTTCTAATTTTAGATTATTCAATAGATCCACAAGAGATCACTCATTGATGTTATTGACTAGCAATGCTACACCAATGTTCCACCAGTATGGACAGGCCATTTTCAATATGATTTCGAAATTGATTGTCAACAATAGGTTTTGATTCCTACTTTAACAGTGCAAGAATTTATTCATAAAATGTTGGCTTAACCACTGTTTGTAAATGATTGACCTAAAGTCAGAATTGATGAAACAAAAATCCATTGACCATTGGAGATGTAAAAATCAAGTCTGCACAGACCCCAATTAATTGTACCATTTAACTACTATACTGTTGATTGTCAATTAAGCAGTAGCAAAGAGACTACAGGGTACTATTTGGTTTTGTCTTGGACTCTTGGTACAGAGAGAGTAAGGTGCCTCTGGTATTTGGTTTGGTACGGAGAGTAAGGTGCCTCTGATATTTGTCTTGGTTCGGTCGACATTGATTTTATGGACATTGCTTTTGCTACCATTCATCATTTGTAAACTACTTTAAAGAAAAAAAAAAGCAGTCATTGTTTTGGTTTAGTTCTATATTTTCTTGATCAGTTGCAGCAAGAAGGATTACAGCCAACCACAAAATATTGAATCACACTCATTCAGCATTGCATGTATCACGTTTTATACACAATATTTGTGAAATCAAGCTTATCTTCTGCCAAAACTAAGAAATAAATAAAATAATGCAAATGTGTTTCCAAATATGAAACACATCATTAATCATGAAATTTGCAAAAAGAGATTTAAGCAAAAACAGCTCAAAGTCTCTCTTTTTTTTTTTTTTTGAGTGGCAGAAGAGAGACACACCTACATAATTAATGACGAGACTGCCTATTTGACTGAAAGCTCATTACCAGATTTTCTAAATGCAAAATTCAGCAATTTGAGAAGAAATAAAGGTTTACTTATGTTTTGCGAGACGAGGAAGGCCCTGCTATTTCAGTCACCTGACCTTGCCTCAAACCACCTCCAAGAAGTGCATCAATCCTGTAAATATTGAAATAAGTTAATACCAGATGGTACTAGTAAATAACAGTTTGAAAATTAAAGGTATAACATGTAGCTGGTATGTGGTAGTGAACCAATTTGTAGTGCATACATGTCTCTGATTAAAAAACTGGCGTATTAGGCCAGAGATGGAAGATACATCCAAGATGTCAGTATAGAATTAGGCTGGAACATGGGCTCTAATTATAACGCTATCATAGAATTACTTGAAAGTAACTGACGTCAAATATTGGAAATTTGAAATTAACCCATCAATGTAATTGCCCAACTTACAAAAAGAACCCTTTAATTTTATTTGTTAATGCAACAGACATTATGTAACACTTGTGCCTAAATTGATTGTTACCAGTACCTAAATTGATTGTAGTGACACGAGTTTAAAACTTCATCAAATTCAAAATAATAATGGAATTAAGATTCAAGATCGTGCAACCATCACAAACAGCTCAGATCTTAGTTCATAACAATTAAAAGGAACAAAATAAGCAGAATTTGGGAGAAAGGAAATTTAAAGGATCAAAATCAAGGTTTTAGATCAAATCTAAAAGCAAAATGGATGGGAGAAGCAGCAGCGAGAGAGAGAGAGAGAGGCGGTTTACCTTGAGCTTGAGTAGCTGGCAGAGAGAAGAAGTAGCGATGGCAGAGAGAAGCAGCGATGGCAGAGAGAAGCAGCTACGATGGCAAGATCTGATCGGAGAAGAAGGAGCGCGCGTAGAGGTCTCGACAGATCGGAGAAGAAAGGGGGACTTAGATGGATCGGAGGAAAATGATAGATCGGAGGGTATTATTGTCCTTTTACAATCAACACATATGATCTGCCTTGGTGGGTCCGGATGCGATTGAAGGACCTTTCGAATTCTAACCAAATTTCTACTAAAATCCCAGGATTTCGCAAGCCTCTAATTTTCCGACAAAATCCGACACAATCGATTGAAATCCAACATTTTACTACATTGTGATCAGGAAATTTTGAAATCATAGGAAATCCGAATCCAATTCCTATGGAAAAAGTCGATTGTGATCAGGGCCTTAGTATATTTACATAGGTTATTGCAATTCCGCTGTTACATTACACATGAAATATGTTTTCCATATTCTATAGAACTATCAAAGCACTCAAAAACTACCAAAAGCATTTACAAGAAACTGGCAGAAAATGACGATTTTTTTGAAAGCATGGCTCTTGCCGAGGATGCCTATCTTGATCCAGTTCAAAACATCAGAACTTTGGGTAAATGTAATTAATTCCTTTTGTTTGTTCTTATAAAGTCATTGATGGGATGTTTACCATAACAAATTAAAGAATCAATTCTTTATAAGTTTTATATATAGTTCAAATTTTGAATCATCATAGTTGCAAACATTGCCAAAGTCATATCTCTGGCAACAAAATTTTAACTTACTAATACACAACAAGGTTGGTTGATTTCATAATATTATACGGATTTTAATTTTTCTATGATAATATAATAATCCAAAATGAGTAAGTATCATAATTAAACTTAAAATTTCTTTCAAATGCCTATGATGTAACCGTTTACATTCAAACCTCTTTTAGAAGGTAAAAGCTTCAGGATTAATTTTGCCGTCTGAAATTCACCTGCATCTCCAATCTCACGTCTGTTTGTTCTCTCTGACCAGTTTGCTACACCAATGCTCCTTAAGAATTGTGAGCGTAGAAAAAAATATGAGTATGAAATTATGAAAAGCAAGAATTGTGAGAATTAATTAATTTTCTGCCTAAAGCACACGATAAGAATAACAAAAAATACTTGCCTAATCGGTTAATAGAAACAAACAAAAAGAGGAGATCGAGTGGGCTTACCT
This sequence comes from Rhynchospora pubera, assembly GCA_028095005.1. Lineage (NCBI taxonomy): Eukaryota > Viridiplantae > Streptophyta > Magnoliopsida > Poales > Cyperaceae > Rhynchospora > Rhynchospora pubera. Next base: position 196,886,477 of record CM051463.1, on the reverse strand, counting down.
CTGGAGGAGCAACCAAGAAGAGAGGTGACAGAGGCAAGGCTTAAATATGGCGACGGAGGCAAGACTTCAATCTGGCGACGGAGACAAGGCTTCAATTGATTGTGCTGGTGCGAGGAGATCGAGTGGGATGGTGCGAGGAGATGAACTGGGTTTAGAGAGAGAAGCAATGATGGAGATGGACTGGGTTTAGAGTTTAGAGATAGAGAGAGAGGCAATGCAACGGAGGAGTGGAAGAGAGGAGATCGAGTGGGCTAGTGCGTGATAAACCACAGTACTACACAATGGTTTACATGGCTTGTGTCACAGAAGAACTTCTGGTTTCGCTTCTATCTCTTCAGTGTAGATACATTAATTGTTTTTAGTCATTATTGTAATAGATGATAGTTAGTTATCTTTTGTTCAGTTAGAGAGAGATTCTTTTGACAGCTAGCTTTACCGATTGACTATATATACAAAGAATAGAAAGGAACTCTGTAATGAAAAACATTCTCTAAGTTTCAGTCAATAAAAATAACTTTTTTCTTTTCTCGTTTCAGCTCATCTGAGCTTTCATGGTATCAGAGCACAAAAGCTGATCCATGGCGTCACCTAATGAAAATCCCCTTCTTGAAACTCCACTTAGCTCCACCCATCTTACCCCTTCCTCCATGGATCCAATCATCTCCTTGACTCTCCCAATTGCCTCAAAATTGACCGATTCCAACTTTCTTACTTGGAAATCTCAGATCCTGCCATTAATCCATGGTTACAACCTTGGGAAGTACATCGATTCTCTTCCACCAGATCCAACTCGTCGATCTACAGAAGGTCTGATTGAAATCAACCCCGAATACTTGCCTTGGCATAGTGATCGGTGCTGAGGTTACTGGTCAAATTAATTCCTTAAAAACCGATACTAATTCGTTTGCAGTGTAGTTTAAGGGTCGAATCACGGGGACGGACTATTCCTTTCCTGAGTTTAAACAATTCGTATTAATTTAAATTCTTTTGATTAAATAAACAATTCAAATTTCAAACAGATCAAACTTAAGGTGAGTTGCAGTTACAGAATTTAAAATTATAATTTCCTAGAAAAAAAACTTTATCCAATTGAAAGTTTAAACAATTAACTAATGATTTAGGGGTTCAGGTTGTCTAACTCTTCCTGTCTGTCAAGGTTGGGACGGACCGTTCCATCTCTGGAACGGGCCGTCCTAACCCTGTCAAATGGCTGGAACTGTCCGTTCTAGGCCAGGACGCCCCCTCTCGGGCGGTCCGTCCTGGTCTTGGAGCGGGCCGTTCCAATCATCCGATGTTTGTCTTGTCATCTTACTTAATTATTTGCTGAGTGTTTTTGCGTGAATTGGACCAAACCTAACCTACAGACTTGCGCTCTAACTCTCGTTCAGGTCAAGTTGTGGGGTTCTGTTTGATAAATCCTAAAAGCTCCTAAATTTCAACTCTCGTTTCTTGGTTTAGGTGTTTCTAATTGATTTCTGGGTCTTGGTAAACTCTCAACCTCTCGGTTTGTTGAGTAAAACTTCTAATTACTTGAAGTTTGGTTAAATCCTTTCAGATATCGCCTACCTAATTGATCTAAGTGTTTGTTTGTTATTGCAGATTGACTTTTCTTTGACAATTAAACTAGGCCTTTGTTTAACGCAATAATCAGATCTAACATTAACAATTTGCAACAAAAAGATAGAATTAAAATGCAGAAATCAAAACGCAACTTTAACTTAGCAACTAATCAAGTATTCAAACAAAACAAACAACTAAAAGAAAAGTTATCGAACCATAGCCCCTAAACTAAACTACTCCATGCAAGAAAAAGCAGGTTTCATCATACAAAAACACAAAGAAAAAGAAAGAAAAACCAAGTTACAACAAGATGTGCTTGAAAATCGTCTATCTCCTAAGCTCTGTCCTGTCTGGGGCGGGCCGTCCTGATCCTGGGGCGGTGCGTCTCAGGCTGGTGGATGGCCGTCTCGACAGGGTGGTTGCCTTGCTCCTTTCTGGCTCTCCAAACTTAGCAAATTTCGACTCCCCTGACTTGGAGCCAGGACAGAGCTTATATAGGCATCTTGGGAAGCTCCAAAACGTGGCATAGTGGCCCAGAAAGGCGGTGGAAACTGAAGAAACCGCCTCACCAAATCAGGCACTCTATATTTGGCATTCTCGAAATAACTCTCTGGCCTGGTCGTGGACTGGGACGGCCTGGTCTAAACATGGGGCGGCCCGTCCCAGCATGGGCTGAATGCGTCGTCTGAATTCCCTCTGCCTGCGTTTGCACTGAGGTGGGACGACCCGTCCTGTGATTGGGGCGGCCCGTTCCATCTTGCTGGATTTGTGCAACTTAGTCGATTTTCTCCTTTTTTCGCGCCAAAGTGTGATGAACCTGTATAAAAAACTTGCCGGGCTACGGCTGAACTTTCCTACATCTAACATTAGCACAATTTAAAGGAAAATGAGTAAAAACACAAGTAATTTGAACGAATTTAGGGGCTTATTCTGGCTGAAAATCAAGTACGAAAACCGTACATCAAAATCCCCCAAGCTTGAACATTGCTTGTCCCTAAGCAAAACTCTAGACTTAGACCTGAATTAGACCCTAATTGAGTTCAAATACCTGTGTACTAACTAGTTCAAAGAATCCTTTTAGTTTAAACTTAAGTGATTGTGACTTTAAGTTACAAGGGCATTTTCATCAAAAAGTTTTTCTATTAAGACCAAAATATTTTATTTTTGAGTGACTTAACTTTTTCTGAAATCAAACCAAAGATCCTCACATCACTTTGACTTTGTTTCATTTCACTAAGCATTAAATCAGTTAATTCTTCAAAGTTTTTATTCAGTTAGAAATCAAGTAGAAACGGGATCGAACCTGCTCAACTCAAATAATTCAGAATAACTCCAAGTTGTTTTGCACAGACTTACGATACTTCAAACCAGAAATTTAAATAACTTAAAAGAAAAATTATTTACAAGATACAATTCTCCTGGGGCGAGGAGGTTTTTCCCGAGGCGGAGAAGTCGGCCAGATAAGAGCGGATTTTTAGAGGATTTTTCCTCTTTATTTTTTTTTTTTATTTTTATTTTTTTTTTTTTATATATACCATGAATCTCTTTCTGTTTCTTACCCATGGTTTATGGAATTCTTTTAATCCGCAAGTACCTATAGCCTCCTACAGTGTCCATGGCACTGCACCACTTTTTAGTTCCCCTTTTTGTTTTTGGTTTTTCCATTTTTTTTTATTTTGATTTTGAAAAGAAAATTGCGAAGGTTTTTAGTTTCTGAAAATCTGTGCAAACCATCTTACAGTTATCCTTATTTTTGAGTTACTCAAATGATCTTAGGCGAACTAAATCAAGCCCTTTGCCGGCTCTATTCAATACAACCGTATAATTGCTTTTGAAATTAACCATCCAATGCTTAGCAAAATTACTCCCAAGTCAAATGAAAGTTACTATCCTTAGCTTGCCTCAAATTAGTTTAGTCAAATTCATTTTACAAATTTTCAACAAATTTTTAGTTTTTCTCAGAATCTGCCCAAATTTCTCAAGTCACAAACATCAAGATTAGCTAAATGATCCTTAGAACTATCCTAAATGCAACTTAGAATGATTTAACTATGCAAATCCTACATGTATATACAAAAACTGCCAATGCATTGTGTCTGGAACGGCCTGTTCTAGTGTGGAACGACCCATTGGGGCGGACCGTCCTGATGGTGGGACGGACCGTCCCAGACACAATACTTGACTAGTTTCAATGCTCAGACAGTGTTGGAACGGGCTGTTCTAGACTGGGACGCCCTGTTGGGACGGGTCGTCCCATTGGTGGGACGGTCCGTTCCAATACTGTCTGAAACTGGCAATATGCTATGCAGATGCTCTAAGTTATCCGTCTTTTCGATTTTTCGATCCTTTAACCCCCCCCAAAGCTTATCTACTGGACTGTCCCTAGTCCTAGTAGATGCAAGAAAGAAAATAAAGGAGAGAAAAATAGAAAAACGTACCTGAAACTGGCTCAGAACTGTGGTGGGTCAGGTGGCGGTGGAGCTGATGGTCCAGGGCCAAAGATGTGACTTGCGAGGCGGCTGAGCAGATCATCATTCCTTGCATTGCGCTCATCTTGCTGCTGCCTCCATCTCCTGTTGTCCTCCCGCTCTTCATCAAACGATGCCTGCAAGTTCCACTGAGCGGTGTGGATGTCATGCAGCATGTCAAAGTATCGCTGGTCCGATCCCCTGCCGTATCCCGGCTGCCACTGTGGCTCAAACCCTCCATGTGGGCGTGGCGGAGAGGGGGATGGACGAATGTCCTCCATGCGGATCCCACCCCATGTGAAGTGCTCGCCCTGAACATCATCGAAGGGCTCAATGTGGGGCATCGAGGGGAAATGGGAGGGATGCTGAGATGGGTGGCTGGAAGCACCAGCTGCCTCCGCCTCTGCCGATGTACCGGCGCCTGCTGCCCTAGCAGCGGCCTCCATCTCAGCCAAACGGCGCTGCATCTCTTCTTCTTCATGGTTGATCAAACGCCCATCTCTATCAACCAGAAGCCAGGTCCTTTTGTTTTGGAGATCTATGGACCTGGTGAATGGAAGCGGGAACCGATGGCGGCCATAACAAAACTGATACTCTGATCCAACCTGGGCCACCATCCCCATCTCAACCAGTTGCTTCATGCCTAGCCGGTTTGGTCCTCCGCTTCGCCTCAACTCATCCCAGGGCACTGTGACATCATACTGGCGGATCAAATGAGTCACGTACCCGCCCACTGTGATCTGACCCGTGCCTGCCCTGAGATTGTTGGCCTGTTTCTCGAAATGCTTCATCATGAAGTAGGCCAGATTGAGCTTTGCCTCGCCCTTGGGATAGAAGATCTGGTTGAGGATTGCTTGCTCACCACGGGTCAACTTGACACCCGACTCACCTTTGGCAAAGATGGTGAGAGAGAGCATCCGCTGTATGAAGCGGATAGTCGGGTGCTGGATGTGGGAGGAGCGGCGGGTATTGACTGGCTGTCTGTGCTCCAAAGATAGCTCTTCCCAAAGGTTGTCCTCAAAGAACTCATCCGTGATCTCCCCATTTTCCAGCCCAAAGAACCGGGCGAAGTCATTCTCGTTGCAGATCATCTTCTTTCCGTTTGCACGGAATGTCATCTGCCAGAGATCATCCTTGAAGAAGAGGTCAAGGGTGCAGAGGAACTCCATAGTGAGGGCCGTATAGGCTGGAGCTCTGATCTTCCAGAATCTCGGGCGAAACCCGACAGATCTGGTGAGACGGAAGAAGTCCTCGCGGATGCCAAGCTGATCTAGCACCCGCAAGTCAATCGCCTTGGTGCTTTGGAAGTGTTTGTTTCGGAGGTTTTTGAACCTCTGCTTGGCATCTGAGCCCTTGAGGCGGATGTGCACATCGGCAAGCTCAATTTCGGCGGGCTGTGAGGGGTAGGTTTGCGTCTCAGGGACGAGATCCTCCACCTCTTCTTCTTCGGCCTCTTCTTCTGCCTCCGCTGCTGCATTTATCTCTGCATCTGTGGCAGCGGGCTCAGGATCATGTTGAGCTTCAGGCTGGTGGGACTGAGCGGTGTCAGTAGGCTCGGTCTGATCATCTGCCATGCCTGAGATAGACTCAAGCTCGGACCAGTAGTACACGTAAGGTGATGGCTGCCTGCGCCTGGTCCAACCCGCGAATGGAATGATCTGGTCTGGGTCCTCAACTGTGTACTGTGACTGAGATGATGGAGGCGGGTTCACCATGAACTCCCGCGGATCGAGCGGGTACTTGTCTAGCGGTGGAATAGGGCTATCTTCTTTTGTTGACCACCCACCGATGCCCCTGGTAAATGATCTGGGCACAAGAATTCTCCTCTTTCCAGGCTTTCGAGGGAGATCTCGAAACAAATATTTTGAGATTTTGTCTGAAAGTCTCCCTGAACTCCTCCTCTGCATGGAACGGGTCGGTCCAGAAATGGGGCGGTCCGGTCTGTCCTGGAATGCAGTGTTTTTGGATGTTTGATGGGTCTGGGGCGGACCGTCCTGATGGTGGGACGAACCGTTCTGGACTAGGTGGATAGAGGGGTTTTGGGTTGGGACGGGGTGGTCTGGGATTGGGACGGGTGTTTTTGGCTGGGTTTGGAAATTGGGACGGGTCGTCCCAAAGGTGGGACGGTCCGTTCCAAGTAAGGTTTTGGCAGAGAAAGGTAAGTACCAGAGGTGTTTTTTTTCCGTCGATTTTTCGATTGATCTTGGTTCTGGTTTCTGGTACAAACTTAATGGAATTGGTTTAGAGAATGAAATGAGAGGAGAAAGGGTTTGAATTTACCGAAAAATCCAGAGGAAATGGTGGTGGTGGCGCTGCGGCAGAGGCGGATACGGCGGATTCCGGTGAAATCGAGAGTTTGCGTCGAAATGGAGAGGAGGGAGGCGAAGTGGAGACGGAGGAGAGGCGATTGAGGCTGAGTCGCGGCCAATTCGACGGCGGATGCGGCGGATCTGCAGATGGGCAGCGGCGCGGCAGCGGCGGATGGTCGCGGCAGCGAGAGGGAGAGAGAAAGAGAGAGAGTGGTTGCGGGAGAGGAGAGGGCTAGGGCTCCGGCGAGGCGTCGGCGGCGGCGTCTCGTCGGATTTCGCGAGGGCAGAGAGAGAGAGGGTCGGGTGAGGGAGAAGGGAAAGGAGGGGTCGGGTTTTGAAATAGAGAGAAAGAGAGAGGGAAAGGTGGGGTGTAACTGTTGGGTTAGTGGGTTAATGGGTCGGTTTTGGGTAGTGGGGGGTTACACGCGAAAACCACGCGTAACGGTTATTTTTCGAAATGGGACGGACCGTCCTATGATTGGGGCGGACCGTTCCATTGGGTAAGTCCACATGATCAATTGCGCTCCGTCCTGGTCCAAACCTGGCCGTTCCACTGGTTGGGACGGGCCGTTCCAACATTGGGGCGGTCCGTTCCAATCAGATTTTTCTCCCCCAAGCTTGTCTTTCTCAGTACCTCATTAATTTCTTCGCGTTTTCTTCCTGAAAGTGATCAACCACATCACAAATTGAGCCAAGTATTCTGGTTTATTTAGCCTACTCCTAATTTTTTTTATTCTTTTATTGGTTTTTCAAAATTTTTATTTTATTTTAGAATTTTTGACATAAAGGAAATTGAATAAACTTAAATTTCAAAAAAACTGAATCCTTGGGTTGCCTCCCAAGAAGTGCTTGTTTAAGGTCTCAAGCTCGACCCCTGATGTCTACGTCTCTGTGGGTGAGGGGTTGGTAAAAAAGTGGACTTCCCCTCCTTCTGTGCTAGCATTTGGATTGACGTAGAACTTGAGCCTCTGTCCGTTCACCTTGAAGGTCACATCTCCTTCCTTGTAGATATCAACAGCTCCAAATGGATAGACCTTCTTCACAACGTAAGGGCCTGTCCATCTAGACCGGAGTTTGCCAGGAAATAGCCTCAACCTGGAATTGAACAGAAGCACCATATCCCCTGCTTCAAAGGATCTTCTTTGGATATGCTTGTCATGCCAGAGCTTTGTTTTCTCCTTGTAGATCTTAGCATTGTCATATGCACTTAGCCTTATTTCCTCCAGCTCGTGTAAGTCCAGAATTCTCTTCTCTCCAGCTGATTTATAATCCATGTTGAGTGCTCTAACTGCCCAGTATGCCTTGTGTTCCAATTCTACTGGCAAATGGCACGCTTTTCCATAAATCAGCTTGAATGGGCTCATGCCTATGGGAGTCTTGAAAGCTGTCCTATATGCCCATAAGGCGTCATCCAATTTTAATGCCCAATCTTTTCTTGTACTGCTCACCGTTTTCTGCAGGATATTCTTAATTTCTCGGTTTGATATCTCAACTTGGCCACTAGTTTGCGGATGGTAAGGAGTTGCCACCTTGTGTCTCACTCCATACTTCTTTAAAAGATTCTCAAACTGTTTGTTAATGAAGTGTTTGCCCCCGTCACTAATGACTGTCCTTGGAATTCCAAACCGTGGGAATATGATCTTGGTAAAAAGCTTTTTGACTGTTGCTGAATCTGCATGCTTACTCGGTACAGCTTCCACCCATTTGGACACGTAATCAACTGCCACAAGAATGTACTCATAGCCACATGAAGATGGAAACGGTCCCATAAAATCAATCCCCCAAACATCGAAGATCTCAACCTCTAGAATAGGATTCTGAGGCATCTCTTGGCATCTCGAAATGTTGCCTGTCCTTTGACATTGATCGCAAGAAGAGATAAATTTTCTTGCGTCCTTGAATAGCGTGGGCCAGAAGAATCCGGATTGCAGAACTTTGGCAGCGGTTTTAGACACTGAGGCATGTCCTCCGTAAGCTGAAGCGTGGCAATTGTGCAGGATTTGCTCAATTTCGCTCTCCGGTACACACCTTCTGAACATTCCATCAACTCCAAATTTCCACAGGAAAGGGTCCTCCTAGAAGTAGTATTTAGCATCGGCTATGAATCTCTTCTTCTGCTGGAAGGACATCTGATAGGGTATAACTCCGCTCGCTAGATAGTTTGCAAAGTCAGCATACCATGGAGTCGCCTTAGTTGGGACGGTCCGTTCCAGATTGGGGCGGGCCGTTCCAACTGAGTCGCCTGGCTCAGACTGGGCCGTTCTAGCTGGAACGGTTGTCCTGACATCCTTTGCCGTGGCTGGGGCGGGCCGTTCCATGCTAGGGCGGTCCGTTCCAACCTGGATTGAGTACAAATGTTCGTCTGGAAATGAATCGTTGATTGGCAGTGCCTCGGATTTGATGCCTTCTGCTTTGATCCTTGATAAATGGTCAGCAACACTGTTCTCAGTACCTTTCTTGTCACGGATCTCAAGATCGAACTCCTGAAGCAAGAGAACCCATCGGATGAGTCTTGGCTTGGCGTCTTTCTTCGAGAGTAAGTACTTGAGCGCAGAATGATCGGTGTAGACTATAACCTTTGAACCGATCAGGTAGGACCTGAACTTATCTAAGGCAAAGACTACTGCAAGAAGCTCCTTTTCTGTTGTGGTGTAGTTGACTTGGGCTTCATCTAACACCTTACTTGCATAGTAGATGGCATAGGGCTTCTTATCCTTTCGCTGTCCGAGTACTGCTCCAACTGCATAATCACTTGCGTCACACATCAATTCAAACGGTTCATCCCAATTTGGAGGTTGCAAGATCGGGGCTGTCACGAGTGCTTTCTTCAATCTGTCAAATGCATCAACACAACTTTTATCAAAGATAAATTCTGCATCCTTCATAGTCAAGTTTGTTAAAGGCTTAGCAATTTTAGAGAAATCCTTGATGAAACGCCTGTAGAAACCGGCATGACCAAGGAAACTCCGAACATCCTTTACACAAGTTGGCTCCGTGAGCTTCTCAATCACTTCCACCTTGGCCTGATCAACTTTAATTCCTTGTTCTGAGATTATGTGGCCCAAAACGACTCCTTCTTGCACCATGAAATGGCACTTCTCCCAATTCAAGACTAGGTTAACTTCTTCACATCTCTGCAATACCTTTTTCAAGTTAGCTAGACAGTGATCGAAAGTTGTACCATAGACAGAAAAGTCATCCATGAAAACCTCCATGTCTTTTTCTATAAAATCAGAAAATATAGCCATCATGGCTCTTTGAAATGTTGCTGGTGCATTACACAAACCAAATGGCATCCTACGGTATGCATAGGTCCCATATGGGCATGTAAAGGTCGTTTTTTCCTGGTCTAGGGGGTGAATTGGAATTTGAAAGAAACCAGAATAACCATCTAGATAGCAAAAGAAAGAATGCTTAGCCAGGCGTTCGAGTAGCTGGTCAACGAATGGTAAAGGAAAGTGGTCCTTTCGGGTAGCTGCATTCAGCTTGCGATAGTCCACACACATCCTCCATCCTGTGACGATCCTTGTTTGGATCAGCTGGCCTTCGTCATTCTTTATCACGGTTGTGCCTCCCTTCTTTGGAACAACATGAATGGGACTAACCCATTTGCTGTCTGAGATGGGGTAAATGATCCTTGCCTCTAGAAGTTTATGAATTTCTTTCCTCACAACTTCACTCATGTTCGGATTGAGTCTCCTTTGGTGTTCCACAGTTGGCTTAGAGTCCTCTTCAAGTAGGATCCGATGGGTGCAAATCGAGGGATCGATACCCTTTAGATCCTCAATCGAGTATCCGATTGCTTTCTGATGAATTCTTAGTTCGTTTAGTAGCTTCGCTGTTTGATCTGCATCAAGATTGGCATTAACAATAACAGGAAAGGTCTGATCTGGGCCTAAGAATTCATACCTGAGATTGTCTGGCAGGGCCTTCAGTTCTGGCCTGGATTTCGCATCATCTGAATTGGGGCGGGCCGTTCCAATTTGGGGCGGTCCGTCCTGATGGGTGTCCAGGCTGAGAATTTGTTGGATTTCAGCTGGAGATCGCAGCTGCATGATGGCTTGATCTGCCTTGATTTGGGGTGGTCTGTTCTGTTCCTCTCTGGCAGCCAAGTATTCAACCATTTGGAGAATTTCGTTGAATATTAGGTCTGCCTCCTCCTCTTCAGGTCTGGCCGAGAAGGAATGGTATGCCTAAACAACACGTGTGTTGAAGGATTCTTCAACAATGGCTTCCAATGATTCCACCATAAAGATTGAGTCAATATGGTCAGGCATCTTCATAGCTTTCTCTACATCAAACTCCACTTTTTCATCTCCAACCTCTAGAATCATCTTGCCGGTCTTGCAGTTGATGAAAACTCCGGCTGTGGTGAGGAAGGGGCGACCAAGGATGACTGGAACATCTAGATCTTCTTCCATATCCACAACCACAAAGTCACAAGGTACAACCAAATCTCCAACTTGGACCGGCACGTCGATTGCTATTCCCAATGGCAGTCTAATTGATCCGTCAGCAAGCTTCAAAGTCATGCGGGTCGGGCTCAGCTCCCCCATTCCTATCTGGTTGTAGACTGTCTCGGGGATGAGACTAACGCTTGCTCCGAGATCCAGCAAAGCTTTCTTCTCTTCTGCATTCCCGATTTTACATGGGATCGTGAACTTGCCTGGATCCTTCATTTTCACTGGCATCTTCTTTGTGATCAGAGCGCTGCATTCTCCGGTCAAGGCCATGGTCCCGCATTCCTCCAGGTTTTTCTTGTTGGAAAGGAGGTCCTTCAAGAATTTAGCATAAGATGACATTCTGGTTAGGAGGTCGGTGAAGGGAATTGAGATCTTGATCTGCCGTAGAATGTCCAGGAACTTCTCGTATGCCCTATCTTTCCTGGCCTTGGCGAGTCTCTGCGGATATGGAACCTCGATAGCTCTGTTAAAAGGAGAGACGTCCCTCGGGAGTTGGCTGCTTGTGGCAGTTGAGGTGTTTGGGACGGCCCGTCCTGGGTTGGGGCGGTCCGTTCCATCATCTCGTTCTGCTGCTGGTGGGCCCGTTCCAATGTCTGCCGCAGCGCTGGGCTGGTCCGCCTGATCAGCTTCTGCCCCGTCCTGGGTTGGGGCGGGCCGTTCCAGATTGGGACGGTCCGTTCCAGATAGTCCTGGAGGAGAGTCTGAGGGCATTTCAGGCCCGTCATACCTTGTTCCACTCCTCAATTGATGCGAGACGCTCTTCACATCCTCCCTAGGGTTTGGTTCAGGTTGGCTGGGGAACATACCTGGTTTGGTGAGAGCTCCGACGCTAGATTGAGACAGCCTTTCGTCGAATCTTTGAAGAAAAGCCCCCATGTCTTCCCTGATCTTCTCCAACTCCCGATGGACGGCATGATTGAAGATTCCTTGACTCTGCATGAATTTCTCAACCATGGGCTGCGTGAGTGTCTCTTGAGGGCGTTGTTGGTTCCTTGGTGGTCCGGTTTGGCTGGGGTTAGCAGCTCCATTTGGATTTGAGTAAGAGAGGCCTGGATGGTTTCTCTTGTCGCGATAAGCATAGTTGTTGGTTGGCGGGAAAAAGGAAGGCGGATTCATGAGTGCATTCACCTCTTCTGTCTTCTCTTCTCTCTCAACCAGGTGGCACGCCTTGGCCGTATGCCCTTCTTCCTCGCAAAACTGACATTTAGCCACCGCCTCAGCCGGTTTCTTGTTGAGATTTTTGATCATGACGGTTAAAGAATCCAGCTGCGATTGCATGTGGGTATCCCTGTCCACTTCAAGAAGTCCTCCTTTCTTCTGGGCTCTAACTGACCAGTTGGTTTGAGACCTGGCCATATTCTCAAGTAAAGCCTTCGCTTCTCTGCAACCCATCTCGAGGAATGATCCACCTGCAGTTGAATTGATATTCTGACGAGTCATATCATCCAAACCATCATAGAAACTGACAATAAGCCTATTTTCAGGTACATCATGGTGTGGACACATTCTCTGCAGGTCCTTGAACCTTTCCCATGCCTCAAACAGGTTTTCATCTGGTTCTTGTTGAAAGGTTAACAATTCCCTAACCAATTTAGTTGTTTTTACCCTAGGATAAAACCTATCTAAAAAGGCTTTGGTTAAGTTTTCCCAAGAATCAAATGGTGCATCATTAAAACTATTGAGCCAATCCTCAGCTTTGCCCCTAAGAGAGAAAGGAAAAAGAGTTAAGCGGATTATTTCTGGATCCACGTCTTCAGGGACAAGGGTTGTGCAATTGCGCAGGAAGCTTTGCAGATGGCGATTGGCATCTTCGTTGGGGGCTCCACCGAAAGCTGAGTCCTTGATCAAAGCAATCAAGCTTGGGTTGTAGTAAAAGTCACGGGTTCGCTCAGCCTTTGGTGGTCTAACTCCAAGTCGGACGTTAGTCGCTGTTGGTGCACTGATTTCTCTGAGAGGTCGATTGGCCTCGGCTTCCCTTGCTGCTTCGAGGGCTTCTCTAAGGGCTCGCTGGACGGGAGTCTCCTCGGGTCTTCCCCCATTGCCATTCAAGTGGTCTGCCATGTCTTCTTCGGGTGGCGTAAAAGGTGGTTGAGTTCTCTCTGGGTTTCTGCGGTTGCGCTGGTAAAACTGGCGAAACGGTTGAATCAGAGAGCCTTCCTCCTCTGTGAGTTCAGCTAAACCTGGGGCGGTGCGTCCTAAAATGGGACGGGCCGTTCCAGATGAAGATGGGCTCGGTTGTTGATTCTGTTCCCCTCCTCCTTGTTGACGAAAACTTGTATCGCGTGCGCTGCCTAGTTCTTTCTCCTTGTTAGCCAGCGTATGCGACTGCAAAATTTCAAAAACAAAAGAAAAGGTGAAAAGAGATTGAAAGAATTTAAGTTAAAACAGAAAGTACAACTTAGAAAAAGGCACCGTCCCCGGCAACGGCGCCAAAATTTGATCGGTGCTGAGGTTACTGGTCAAATTAATTCCTTAAAAACCGATACTAATTCGTTTGCAGTGTAGTTTAAGGGTCGAATCACGGGGACAGACTATTCCTTTCATGAGTTTAAACAATTCGTATTAATTTAAATTCTTTTGATTAAATAAACAATTCAAATTTCAAACAGATCAAACTTAAGGTGAGTTGCAGTTACAGAATTTAAAATTATAATTTCCTAGAAAAAAAACTTTATCCAATTGAAAGTTTAAACAATTAACTAATGATTAGGGGTTCAGGTTGTCTAACTCTTCCTGTCTGTCAAGGTTGGGACGGACCGTTCCATCTCTGGAACGGGCCGTCCTAACCCTGTCAAATGGCTGGAACTGTCCGTTCTAGGCCAGGACGCCCCCTCTCGGGCGGTCCGTCCTGGTCTTGGAGCGGGCCGTTCCAATCATCCGATGTTTGTCTTGTCATCTTACTTAATTATTTGCTGAGTGTTTTTGCGTGAATTGGACCAAACCTAACCTACAGACTTGCGCTCTAACTCTCGTTCAGGTCAAGTTGTGGGGTTCTGTTTGATAAATCCTAAAAGCTCCTAAATTTCAACTCTCGTTTCTTGGTTTAGGTGTTTCTAATTGATTTCTGGGTCTTGGTAAACTCTCAACCTCTCGGTTTGTTGAGTAAAACTTCTAATTACTTGAAGTTTGGTTAAATCCTTTCAGATATCGCCTACCTAATTGATCTAAGTGTTTGTTTGTTATTGCAGATTGACTTTTCTTTGACAATTAAACTAGGCCTTTGTTTAACGCAATAATCAGATCTAACATTAACAATTTGCAACAAAAAGATAGAATTAAAATGCAGAAATCAAAACGCAACTTTAACTTAGCAACTAATCAAGTATTCAAACAAAACAAACAACTAAAAGAAAAGTTATCGAACCATAGCCCCTAAACTAAACTACTCCATGCAAGAAAAAGCAGGTTTCATCATACAAAAACACAAAGAAAAAGAAAGAAAAACCAAGTTACAACAAGATGTGCTTGAAAATCGTCTATCTCCTAAGCTCTGTCCTGTCTGGGGCGGGCCGTCCTGATCCTGGGGCGGTGCGTCTCAGGCTGGTGGATGGCCGTCTCGACAGGGTGGTTGCCTTGCTCCTTTCTGGCTCTCCAAACTTAGCAAATTTCGACTCCCCTGACTTGGAGCCAGGACAGAGCTTATATAGGCATCTTGGGAAGCTCCAAAACGTGGCATAGTGGCCCAGAAAGGCGGTGGAAACTGAAGAAACCGCCTCACCAAATCAGGCACTCTATATTTGGCATTCTCGAAATAACTCTCTGGCCTGGTCGTGGACTGGGACGGCCTGGTCTAAACATGGGGCGGCCCGTCCCAGCATGGGCTGAATGCGTCGTCTGAATTCCCTCTGCCTGCGTTTGCACTGAGGTGGGACGACCCGTCCTATGATTGGGGCGGCCCGTTCCATCTTGCTGGATTTGTGCAACTTAGTCGATTTTCTCCTTTTTTCGCGCCAAAGTGTGATGAACCTGTATAAAAAACTTGCCGGGCTACGGCTGAACTTTCCTACATCTAACATTAGCACAATTTAAAGGAAAATGAGTAAAAACACAAGTAATTTGAACGAATTTAGGGGCTTATTCTGGCTGAAAATCAAGTACGAAAACCGTACATCACATAGGCAAGATCAACTTATGTTGGGTTGGATTCGATCTTCTCTGTCTGATTCAGTCATGGCATAGGTCGTGTCTTGCTCTACTACTCAGGAGCTCTGGCACACACTGCAACAATACTTTGCATCCACCTCTCGAGCTCGTCTCACTGATCTCAAGCCCCAGATCCAGACAGCACAGAAAGGTGATGCCTCTTGCTCTGACTATCTTCAACAATTGAAGAGGGTTTCAGATGAACTGGCTTTCGTTGGAGTGCCTGTTTCTGAAGATGAACTGGTAACCTATACAATCAATGGCCTTGGCACCGACTACAATTCAATTGTAGCTGTAGTGTCAACAGCTCGCCGCTCAGACCCTTTCTCCTTTTCTGATTTGCGTGGCTTGCTCTTAGGTCATGAAGCCTTGCTCAAGAGTCAATATACTCAACCTTCTGCTTTTCATGCTGGTAGAGGTTCTACTGGTAACAGATTTCGTCCTCCACAGCAACCTTCCCAACCAAACCCGTTTCACAATAATCAGATCCGACCCGTTAACCCCTCTTACCCTTCTTTCAGGCCACCATTTCGGCCTAATTATCCTCAAGCTGCACCTTCTTCCTCCCCTCAAGTTGCCTCAACAAAGCCTACTTGTCAGATTTGTACAAAGTTTGGGCATGCTGCCAAGCTTTGTTACAGGAGATATGACTATGATGCTGAGTGGGTTCCCAATCCAAGGTTTCAGGCATTCAATGTGCAAGCTGCCTCCTCATCTGGGTCTTCCTCTTCTTCAAACAATGACTGGGTATTGGATTCAGGAGCCAATCATCATGTTACAAATGATTTGAACAATCTCACTTCCTTCTTTGCTTACACTGGTATGGACTCTCTCAAAACTGGTAGTAGTCCTGGTTTATAAATTTTGCACATTGGTACCATATCTTTTCAATTATCAGATACTAATGTACAATTGTTGGAGGTGTTACATGTTCCCAATTTTTCAACTAACCTTATAAGTGTGTCCAAGTTACTAAAGGACAATCCAGGGTTGGAAATTAACTTCCTGCTCTCTCTTGCACTTTTAAGGGGCTCCACACCAAGACAGTTCTTCACCAACTGTATAGCAACAATGGTTTATATCTGCTTCAACTAAAATCTTCACCTCATGCTTTTTTTGGAACTCGTGCTTCTGCTTCAATTTGGCATGCTAGATCGGGGCATCCTTCAAATACAACTACTACAAACATTTTACACTCTTTCAGTTTACCATGTGATTCAAATAAAATGTCCTTTTGTAAAGACTGTGCTCAAGCAAAGGCACATGTATTGCCTTTCTCTAGTTATGTTAGTTCATCTTCTTTTCCTTTGCAACTAATACACTCTGACGTGTAGGGCCCAGTGCCTGTTGTATCTTCTTTGGGTTACAAATACTATATAACCTTTGTTGATGATTTCTCAAGTTATACTTGGATTTATTTTCTAAAACAGAAGAGTGAGGTCACTCAAATATTCTCTCTTTTCAAGTCTCAAACCGACAATCTACTCAATGCATCTATTAAAACTCTGAGGACTGATGGAGGTGCAGAATACAAGTCAATTTCTGCCAAATTTCCACAATTACAACATCAGACTTCATGCCCCTATACACCACAGCAAAATGGAAAGGCTGAAAGGAAACATAGGAATATAGTTGAATTGGCACTTGCTGTAATATCTCATGCTGCTATTCCAATGCAATACTGGGATGAAATTTTCTCAAGTGTGGTGTATCTCATAAATCGCCTTCCATCCAATTGGCCTGAAACTTAGAAAATTTCTCCACACTTGGTTCAAGTGTGGAGCTCGAAACTTGGTTCAATTGAATAAATTTAATTTTCCAAAAAAAATACTAAATTACATATAAAATTTTGTTTAATTATTCCTGATTTTTTTATTTTTTTAATATTTTTAGAATATATTATCTATTTTTCTAATTAATTAACTAATTAATAAATTAATTAAAATGAAAATAAATTTAATTTCTCCAAAAAATACTAAATTACATATAAAATTTAATTTAATTATTACTAATTTTTTCCATATTTTTTCAATATTTTTACAATATATTTTCTAATTATTTAACTAATTAATAAATTAAATAAATAAATAAATAATATATAAAAAAAAATTAAAAAGCTAAGATCGGAATCTCGAATTCCGATCTTAGCTAAGGTCGGAATCCAGGAATTCGATCTTGCGTTCGGAATCTGGGATTCCGATCTCGTGATACTATTTAAAAAAATATTATTATATTGATATTATTTTTAATATATTATATTAATTTAATAGTATTTTTAAATTTTTCGGGGCTTTTGGCATCCTACAAGAAGAGATGGACACGAGGGAAGAGGTCAGGTAGAACAATTTTGTTCGATTTTTGTAAAATTAGTATTCATGATTTAAAAAATCAATTCAAATACAAAGAAGGATGAATATCTATAGGATTAGAGGGTTAAACATCTATATATATATACAAAGGGCTGCACAGCAAAGCTACTGTACTGCCCCTGCTTTGAAGTCGGCTAGCCTAGGTAACCTTTCTAGAAGAAACATCCAAATGATCATTTGCATCGTTCGAACTTTTTTGCAGTGAGATAACCTCTGAAATGATTTTCATATTGGACCTTGGGATAAATACCTCAACAGTCAACTCATTCCGATCCAGGTCATAAATGGACTAAAATCCTCTGCAGCCCTTTTTTTTTTTACTACTCCAAGCAATTCTTTCTTTTCTTTTTTTTATATTTCAAAATTTAAAAGTTCAAATGGAGAATTCAAATCGTTGAACTTGTTAAATTTTACCGGCGATGCGTTTTTATATAAATTTTATAAAATTTGAAGTCGATTTGATACTTGATTAAGTAACATAATTATAAACGTATTAGAATTAAATCTAACCAGATTCGTTCATTTGTTGACCTCTTTATCTAGTATCAAATCGACTTCAAATTTTATAAAATTTAAATGAAAACGTATTGCCGGTAAAATTTAACAAGATCAACGGTTTAGATTCTTCATTTGAATTTTTAAATTTTGAAATATTAAAAAAAAAGAGAATGACTGCTTGGAGCAGTAAAAAAAAAGACTGTCGAGGATTTCATTCCGGTCATAAATTGACACCGATCAAGATACTGACTAATTATCTGAGCCACTTCATCCAATCAAAGGAGCAGTCAAAAGTTATTAATAAATTAGTTGAGAGTTATTTTGTGTTTTAATTAGTCAAAAGTGAGTTAATAATCTGTTATGATAATTTGTGCTACCTTTGTGGTCTTCTAAGAGTTTATTTAATGTGTTTTGGTATTAGAAAAAATGATTGAGATTATGTATTAATGGGTAGTGAGTTTTAAATATAATAGATTGCTTTATAAGCTAAAGATGATGATGTAATAGATAGATTATTGAATTATTACGAATTTTGCTTGTGAGTTGAGTTTATCTCCTCTTTTATCCACTGTTGGGTCGAGTTCTTACTACTCTTCTAGTGATGTATTATTAAGCTTGCTGGTTTCTCTAAGGCTGTGCTCCAGAACTTTTTAGTAAAAGAATGGAAGGGAAGGGAAGGGTTGGGAGAGTAGAGTAAACTCTTACACTCCAATTTGGAGGGTACAAATTTAGAAAAAAATAGAGTAAACTCTTTCCCTTACTCTAGTTTCATTGATGTCCTGGAGCAAGTATAGAGTAAACCTCTCCTTACCTTCCTCTCCTTTCCTCTAAATTTGACTTCTCTGGAGCAGACCCTAAGTCTCCCGATCCGAACGACGTCATAAATGGCCCTTCCAATCGGATTCATCGGATCACTAAGGCCAACTTTCATCGTAAGCTACCTCTCTGAGATGATCTCACCACTGAGGAAGAGATGGATTCTCCCGGAGGAAATGAACCATTTGATTCGTGGAAAGAGCCCCAATGAAACTGATTATAAAAAAAGTTTAACATAAAAGGAAGTTTTTGACGGCCATCAAGACGAACTAACATCATATTATATCATAACCATTCCACAACATCAAGACGAACTTATTAAGTCCATATCAGTTTGAAAGGATTGCTCATTTGCATTTCCAAAATTATTAAGGTTTCGTTCTCTTACTTTATCAAAAGCCTCCAATACAATTATTATGAAATAAACCTTATTGTTCGATACATAACCTACATGTACCCGTTAAAGAAAATGAAAATGTATAATGCAAATCTACTCTTATTTTTTCAATAAGCAATAGTAATAACAAAAGTTCCGCTAAGCACACTGCTTCCTCAAAACCAATAATTTAAATACGAAAACTTAGTACAAAACTAAACTACAAGGTTGCTAGTTCCAACGAATATTTTTTGTACTATGACAGGGATTTCAAAATGTCCCAACTCATCTGCATGTGAGATGGCAAAGGTGCAACAGTACTGAGCTTCTTTAAACTTGACATATATTGATCAAAATCAGAAGATCCAAACATTTTCAAAGCAGAGGAAATATCAGGCAAAATCATTTGCTTGCAATGAAGATGCAGAAAAGGTCTTCTATCTGAGATGGTACCGCCTTCAGAATTCAACCCAAAAGGAAGCTGCTGATTATGATTTGTTCTGAAGTCTAAATAACTTGGCAATGGTACAGGTTTCCATCTCTTGTGAGCCCTCCACCCGTATTTGGCATCCCCAACTATGGGTGTTCGCAAAACTTCTGCACAGTGGACCCTCAGCTTTTTAAAAGGAGCAAGACAACAAAAAGGGAAGACAATTAATAATTGAGCATATGACAAGTTGTGCTGATATCATAAATGTTTTTAAAGACTTGCCTGATGCTTTCTTCCAGTAAGGGGGCTTAGCTCTAACCACGTCAGCCCTGAAATTAAGAGAAACAGGAATAGGACGTCATATAGACAGACCCGGAGAAGTTTTTTTTTTTTTATTAATTACAATAGGTCTCCAACAGCCAAAAAATGACCAACCATTGGAGAAAGATTCAATGACATTATACTCTGTGACAGCATGCTGAGCTGATGGATCATCTGAAACAGTCATTCTTTCAGACTTGCCATCATCTAATACAACCTAAAAGAAGAAGAGTTTGATATTTAACTAAATGTGCACATCCCAAAGAAGGGGAAAGTAGGAAAGTTCCTCCTAGTGAGTTACCTTTGCTAGTGGAACTGTTATTAGCCCCTTGGTTCGTCTAGGTACACCAATGACCAGTGCTATGTACTTCCTTTGCAGTACCCTAAAAGTATCCTGCATATCTCCAATTAAAAAGTATAAGAAAAAGGGTCAAAGTTTAATGACAACTGATTCAAACTATAAAATCAGAAGATATGTTCTTTTAGAGAGAGTACAATCTAGACAAAGTATAATTAGTCTCTTAGAAGTGTTCTTTTAGCAAATGCCACTAGCTATGACTGCTTTTTGTAAAACTGATAAAGAGTGGTTGCCTCTTTGAGTAAAAGAACAATTTTGGTACTTACATCTGATAAAGCATTTGAAGTCTTTTCACGAAAGATTGAATGAAGAAGAGTGGCACTAGCTTGATCTCTACCTAACACAAGCACTCCACTACTATCTCTATCCAGCCTATGTACCTAGAATGAGTATTATTAGAATAAAATAGTTCACTTTTAGTTTTCGTTTATTTGCAATATGAAACTCACCAATCTAGGTCCATCAGGGTAATCATACTTCAAGTACTTGCTGGCTAGTGAGTCCATACTGTGTTCTATGCCAACACCTCCCTTTTAAAATTCAAAGCAATAATTAACACTAGGAAGTGCAACTGAAAATAAATAATTTGGGAATAATAAATAAATCTGAAGTACCTACCTGTACAGGCAAACCAGGTGGTTTGTTCATGACAATGATTGCATCATCCTGAACATTATTCGGGAAAAATGAAAGAAGTTAATATACAACAGAACTGAAAGCAACTGATTGGACCAAATTTAGATTTTTACTAATTGGAGCAATTCCACCAGAACAGTTTTTACTAATAGAGGATCAAGATGCTCATTTAACAATAACAGTATCATGACACAGAATTTTCAAGTGATGGAGAAGTCCCTCTCCATATTGCATCCTCAGAATAATATTTTGAAACTTCTTGAGGTAACTACCCAGTTTTCATTTAATTGAGCATTTACATTATCACTAATTATCTCATGTGGGTTTAATTCCTAGAGTTGTAATAATTTCCCCAACAGATGGAATGTTCAGCACATAATAGATGATGATCTTTTGCTCCAAAGGTTATGACATGATGTTTGTTTAGAAGCTCATCAAATAATTACTCTGCATTAACCCAATGAATAGCCTTATATGAATTGTAATATATTACATATTTATGGATAATATTAATATACAGTGATATAATCTATTCTCTTCTGAAAAAAAAAAAGACATCTCTAGTAAATGTAACACCTTTTTAATACCCTTACGGCCTTATCTTATTCTTCAGGGTGTGTTTGGATTAGGGGTTGAATAAGGGATAAGAATAAGGATTTTCAGAATGCGTGCTTGTTCAAATTCCTTATTCTAATTCCATGGTTTTGTTAGAATATGGATAAGGGCCCAAATTCCTTATTCTTGTGTTGTTTGGGTTTCACAAGAATTTGGAATTTGGAGCTTATTCTTATCCAATTCCTTAATTCTTTTTCCGTATTCTAATTCTATTTTAAGAAGTAACTCAATCTTTACTTTACAATTGCCCACTATAGTACCATTATTTCAGTTAATGCTCAATTCATTTTGCTACATCTTTTTTACCAAGAATACCTTATATAATTCCAGGCTACGAACAAAACTCATCTCATCAGTGTCTTTACAGACACGAGGCTTCTTCACTATAGGAAGTGAGTGTTGAACATTTACCGGTAAGCATAGTACATCTCCAGGTGATAGAGCATCCTTGGCCGAGACCTTCCCAAAAAAGTAAGTTATTACTATAAATGGAAAGAAAATCAGCAAACTGCTCCTCGCTAAGTGAAGTAAAGTACATATGGTTTAGAGTAACTACCCTTTTCAAGCGTGACTGTTGTTCGCTGCTTGCATTTGAGTCTGTCAGGGTTTTTTTAACCTGCCAGAGCAAATAACACTGTTAAAGCGATAACAAAATTCCTGATTCGATCAGGTACTAAAACAGTAAAAGACGACTATACAACTTTGGTACCAGAAAAAAAGTGGCGCTAGGCAGTGTCGGAGACAGGGAGGGACTGGCGAAGGCCAGGCCTCCCCTAAGAAATAGATTTTTTATTTCATTCTACCTTAATTTTAAAAGGTAATTTATATTTTAAGACCACGGGTCTCCCCCAAGCCCAAACCCAATTACCCATAAAAAAACTCTCTTCCCTTCCCATCACGGGTCTCCTTTTATATTTAGTCATTAATCAAACTTTTAAATAATTACCACGCACGGGCCATGTTTTTCAGGTATACCTGATTAAACTTTTAGGCTTTAATCGTTTTTCTAAAAATATATATATATAACTTTTAGGCTTTAATCGTTAATCAAACTTTTAAATACAAAAAGTTTTAGATCATGCTGATTCTCTTTTAGTATTTGTATGTTTTTCCAGTTTGAAGATAAAAGGAGGAAAAGATGTGTTGAATAATGCTTTACTTAAGAAAGATGAATGAACGGACTTAGAAACCAACTTGGTTCAGAGTCTCAATTTTTTTTAAAAATGTGAGAAGCTTCTGTCATTTAGAGCAAAGCAAAACTTGTTGCTGGTAATTTTTTTAAAGGTAATTAACACTCAATTTCATTTAGTCATATTTTGGCCCCCACTATTCCTCAATTCTGGCTTCGCCACTGGCGCTAGGTACAATGGCATAATAAGGGATAATATGGAAGTTGATGGTTAGGTCATAAGAGATGAATCGGAATTAGATTTTATCTTTTTGGACAACTTTTACTTCTGTACAAAACATTTGTTTCATTGCATATAAATGAAACAGTAACCATTTTTTGGTTGTTTTTAAAAACTAAATAAATAAATGAAACAATAAAACAGCGATTGCAGAGGGAACTGCGAGTATACCTGTCTCAAACGAAATAGCTTCTGAACCAGGGACAGAGGCAGGTCGGGGCAGCAGCGCCGGACCCACTTGACAGCAGTTGTCGTTGGTGAATCCTCCTCCTCATTCTTCCCTGCAATGCATTGCCCTGAAATCTTCCGTGCAATAACGGCCGTGTCGACTTGAGGCGCGAAGGGAGGCAACTCGAGCCACCTAGACCGCTCTTTTGCGCACCGATTCTCTTGCTCTGTCGAGGAAGTAGAGGAGCATTGTCTGTTTAGTGTCGACTGGAGGGATGACCTGATGGCGACCGCGTGCTGGCGGGAGACGAAGAGCAAGCGCCGCCTTAACTGGAGGACCTCTGCCATCATTTGTTGCGGCAGAGTTACGATTGCACAATCATTTTCTATGCCTAATTGTCTATCAATCGGAGCTCCTGCAACAAATTTTGGTTCTTTCCGCTGCGGGGCCCACGTAAGGGCCCATGTTCATCGCAATTTGGAATCGGAATTATAACTGTCATCCGCAAATATATCATCCGCCCATCGCTAAATACAAAGTGAACATATACATCAAACAAAGTGAACATGTAGATAATCTAAATGAACACTTACAAATAAATAAGTGTTGTCGTCACTTGTTCAGAAATTTACATGTATATTCAACTTATTTTTATTGAACTTATTTGTTTGTATGTGTTCACTTTGTTTGCTGTATATGTTCACTTTATATTTAGCGATGGCTGGGATGGTATATTTGCTGATGGCGGTAATCAATTTCCATTTGGAATTTGCAAACAAGCTAGGATCCCTAGTGTGTGCACTGTGCACTACGAACCGCATCCTCAGCAGTCCAAAAAAGAACTTCTCCAAGAAGTCCTTTTCATTTTTTTTATTTTTAAAAATTATAAAACTCAAATTGAGAATCCAAACCGTTGATCTTGTTAAGTTTTATCGGCGATCCATTATTATATAAGTTTTATAAAATTTGAAGTTTATTTCATACTTCATTAAGTGACCAAATTATGAACGGATTAGAATTAATCAAACCAGGTTCGTTCATTTGTTGACCACTTGATCTAGTATCAAATTAACTTCAAATTTTATAAAACTTATATAGAAACGTATCGCCGATAAAACTTAACAAGATCAACGGTTTGAATTCTCTATTTGAGTTTTACAATTTTTAAAAATTAAAGAAAATGAAAAGGACTGCTTGGAGCAGCCAAACTTTAACTTCCGTCAGATCACGATCCAAAGGCCATCGATAGTTTGAAGGAAAATACTGCTCTCTCCAGCCTACCCGACCTGCCCGATAGCTTCGAAACGAAATGAAAAAAAAGAAAAATTAGAAATTCATTTGGTTCTTCGTCTCCTTAGTTTCCTTCGTCTGACGAAAATCGAAATCCTAGATCGATCGAGCGACAGAGTATAAGCGAGAATCAGTGGGAGAGATAGTACCGTGCTGAAGCGAGTCTGCACCTCTCTAGGTACCTCCGACTCCTGTCGAAACCCTAGACAGGTGAGCTCTTTCTTGATTCCTCATTTTTTTATGTTCTTTTTTTTTAAGGTTGATTTTTGTTGATCGTTGTTTACCAAATTGATTTTTTAACAGGTCACTGCACAAGCACAATTGATTGAGAGATACAACTGAACCTTAATTTTTGTTCTATCTATAGTGAAATTAAGAACAAATTTGGACAAGCACAATTTAATTTTACGCGCAATTTATTGGACAAGCCCTTCAATTCTTCGATTGTATATGGAATTCTATTTTCTTTCCAAAAAAAAAATGCAAAAACAAGTCCCTGTACATTGGATTTTATCAAAATGAGATGTGAGAGAAACCATGAGCTTGTAGAGACCACTTGTCTAATCTCCAATTGCATTTAAATCTTTGACCAGTATCTAATATGTTAAATCTTTGACGTAAATTTGTGTTTACTTGAATTGAGGAGAATCCTTTGTCTGTTTCATTTTCATAATGTGATTAGATATCAAAAGAGAAGAGGCTGGTGATCCAAGGCTGGGTGAATTCAGAGAGTGGTAAAGCTGAGGCATAGTGTAGAAAGTTGTAATGCTTTAGAAATTGAGTCGATTTATTCGATTTGACTATGTAGTTTGTATCCACACTAATTATGACGCAAGACTTATTATCTCGTTATCACTGTATGTAAGTTCATTAACGGCACTGATTATGTATTTTATTCAACAATTAATATAAGTGTTGCTTCTATCTTGCATCTGGATTGTATTTGACTTTGTATAAGTGTTGGGACCATAGGTGCTTCATTTTTCTTTTATGAATGAATTGTAAAATTGTTATTTAATTTTCTAATATCTAACTTAAGGAAATATTATGAAAGAAGAAGACATTAAACAAGCCAATGATAAGAAAGAAGAAGATAGCGAGAAGATAGTGTGCAAGCTGATGGAGAGGAGACCAATGAAAAAGATGATGAAAGGAAGAGTTGTTGATTAACTAATTTTTTGGGTTGATTTTGTAAAATTGATTCTGTTATAAATTGCTGAGATTGTATGCTTTAAATTAATGAGATTGTTTTCATATTTTGTTGGCTTTGTTATATTTGTCGAAATTACTAAAATTGTAAAATTGTATGTTTCTTTTTGCCGAAATCATAGTGTACTTGTATTCATTCTGTTTATATTTGTGATATTGAATGCCAATACCATGTTTGCTTTTATAAACTTATAGTACCAGTCAAAAAGGCAATGGTTGGATACAGATACAAAAGTTGACAACTATTATAAACACAACTAAAAAGCAAGAAATGAGATTACAAATCAAAGTGAATTATTCATTTGTAGTTAACAACTTATAAGTATGATTAAAGTTTACAAGTATACTTTTTATACAGCTCCTGCATAATACCTGAACTCATTGACATCCTATTTGACATTCAAATGAAGAACCCCTTTCTGTCAGGCATACAAGAAATTAAGAAATAAGGGATCGTTTATTAATTGATATTCTGATATTACATAAACGATTTTTTTATTAAACATAAAATTTACAAAAAAGGAACTCATCTTTCTGTCAGACAGTCAAACTAATCAATTATTGTCATTTTAGAGTTTACCTGCTAGTTGCAACATGAGAAATGTTGTATGAAACATTGTGAAGGCTATCAATAAGCGTAGGCCAACCGAAAAGAAAGGCCACTTTTACTGCAACAAAGGTTATTGGTTCTATTTCTCCCACCGAATCGAGTCTTTATGTGGTCAATTGATCCCATAATCCTTCTCTCCACTCCCGTGAGATAGTAAACAACCCTTTTATGGTACAACTTGTTCCTTCTAAATCTCATTGGTACCGACAAGGAGAGAGGAACTGGGTCTGGGTTGGAGCGAGAGAGAAACAGGTGGAGGGGACGAGTGAGAGAGGTCTCTTCGTTTTTTCTGTAGAGTGCTGGAGGGAAGCAGCATTCCTGTAGAGTGAGAGAGCTTGAGAGAGGAGAGGGGATTCGATGGAAGGGGAATCGGGCAGGGAGGGCAAGGATTCGCATTCTCAGCGGCCGAACTCTTGGCTGTACCAAACAGCCAACTTTTTTTTTTTAATATTTCAACATTTTGAAATTTAAATGTTAAATTCAAACAGTTGATCTTGTTCAATTTTACTGGCGATTCGTTTTCATATAAGTTTTATAAAATTTGGAGTTGATTTGATACTAGATCAAGTGGTCAACAAATGAACGAATCTGATTAACTATCACTGATTAATTCTAATACGTTCATTATTTTGTCGCTTAATCAAGTATCAAATTGACTCCAAATTTTATAAAATTTACATGAAAACACATCGCTCGTAAAATTAAATAAGATCAACGGTTTGGATTCAAATTTGAATTTTAAAATATTGAAATATTAAAAAATAAATGATTGGCTGTATGGTACAGTCAAGAATCTGGGCTGTTGAGGATGCGAATCCGGGAGGGCAAGCCCTCGACAGAGATTTTTCGCTGAGTTTCTCGTGCACCCTTGGATCCAGATCGGACAGACAGCATAAAAGGACTGCTCGGCGCAGTCCTTTTAAACGACTGTCGAGGATTCGGATGCTGTGCACTAGAGCTTTGATTTTATTTTTGAATTTTTTGGTAAATTACGCATTGATCCTTACAAATATTAAAAGCAACGTTTATTTTTAATTTTATCTTTTTCATTTTGAAATTTAAATATCACATATGACAAATAATATCTGTCGACTGGCATTTTAAGAAAAACATTCTTAATTAGACTGATTCTCTTTTTGTGAAAATGGAACTCTAAGGCTCTTATCAAAACCAGAGACGAGCGAGAAAAGAAAAAAAAAAAAAAATTCCCTTCAAATTTTTAATTCCCTCGCCTTCTTTGTCGGTTGCAATCAGCAGATTTGAAAAAAGTGAATTCCATTTCTCGTGTTAAATTTGCTGTTCCGATTAGAGCCTAGTTTTTTGGAATTTATGCAAGCTACTTTAGGATTGTGGCCCTGTATGAACTTAAAAGAACCCCTTCAACAGAAGAAGATGCGCACCAAGTTTTGCTACATTATTGCCATCTGTACTAATTCGGAAATATGTTGGGGAAATGTTTGTTAACTTTTTGAAGGCAGAGAGCGAGAGGTGATTTCAAGGTTAAAATTCCCAAACTTAAAATGCTCTCTAGCCTGTGGCACGATGGCAATATAACAAACTCATACTTCCATTATACAGCTAAAAGGACAGAAAACCATACAACGCCATCTCTCATCAGACCAGAAGAAAGAAAAAGAAAAAAGGGCAAAATTAAAGGTGGTTCACAAAAGTTTTGCATTGAATGTTTTCCTGTATACCTCAGAAATTTGATCAAAAGATGAAAAATACTACTACAACCGGCAACACGAGCTATCTTGTAATTTCTCATTATAGAGAATGATACCCCATACGGCCATACCACAAACAACACAAGCATCCACTCCCCCCAGTCACTTACATTTCCTGTATTCTATTTTGTACCTAATCTTGCACAAGCACAAAATAAATTAGCTGTAAGGTGTCGAATCTAGAAGGAAAGCTGGTTGTAATATTCATCATCATCAAATTTGAACCACTTCTTCTCAACATCTTTTAAGTAATCCAAAAGCATAATCACGACAAAAAGGAAGAAGCCACCTGATGACTTTCCAAATCCGCCACCTCCGCCGCCACCTCCACCGCCGCCTCCACGGTAGGGAGGAAATCCCCCGCCCCCTTGGTAAAGTTTAGGCTCCATCACCTTGCCTGAACAAACAAACACATTACTGAACTGAATACTTCTTACATAAGAGGCTGTTCTTGTGACATATTTTAAACACTTCTATCAGAGAAACTATGAATTGTCAATACAAACTGCTACAAAATCAGTTCAGATCATATCACAAAGTATACTTTTCAAGAAAATAATTCAATTTGTTGGTGCAGGGCTATGTCGTGTGGTAGCATGCATGTAGAAAACGAACCAAGTTAGATTTGCTCTTTATGATGTCAAGAGACCCAAACAAAAATAATAATGAATCGGCGTGGTAAACAAAGTTATTAAGTTTTCAGCCCTGAGAACTTATAAAAAAACTAAGTCATTGCTTTAATTGCATAACCAGGAAAACATCAGCTATTTGCAATAAAAGTAAGCTTGAGGTAACAAAATAAAGAACAACAATTTACCACCTTAGGTTTTTATCCTAGATCAATCTAAATCTTCATTATGCTGTATAAGACCACTGAAAATTGAAATCACTTTTTGAACCATGCAACATGTAGTCAATCTCATCATTTTATAGAAAGATTATGTGTCAATAAGATGATGCTTATGGAGTTGGATTTCAAAATTTAACTTGTAAACAACTGTCAACGTTGCTAAAATAAATAGTTGCATATTGACCCTTCCTCTTTTCACAAAGCTAAAAGCTAATCAGAGAAATATACCTGAAACAGGCCCATTAGGAATGCGGGTCGACTTCCTCTCAACAGTTTGTGCTTGAGTAGCACCAGCGGCAGCCTACAAAATTGGGAAAAAATTATTGTCAATAACAATGCTTGGATGATTACAACTACATGTATGATGTATCTATGCCTTTATTTTCCCTTGATTTCATTTACTTCGTAATCATTTTCTTACTTTGCCCTCTTGAGAAAAAAAGTAGACAAGAGAAACCTTTCGACAAAATACCAGCAAACCAAACCCTCAATCAGAGGACCTAGACAGCAGATGGCATTCTTATACAATCTGACAGGTGCTGCTGCTTGTGATATAACTCTTTGTATTGGAAAAACTTCTATGGCAGGAGAAAAAAGTTTTACCAGTACAGTGGCTCGTAACCTAGCTTTACGAGGAATTGCTCTCGCAAATGGAACTGCACTTGGACTTGAAGCATTGCGTGCTAGAATTTTCCTCGTACCTATATGTGTTAAGATGGATAATCCTCAGTAAACCATACCATTTTAAAAAATGCAATGCAAAAGATTTATTATAAACAAGTAAATCATACATAAAGCTGAAGGTAATGATGAGGGTAACATATGTCTCAGATTACTTGCATGTTTTACATTAGAAAGAAAACACGGATTAAATCTGATAAAGCAAACGTTTCAATACAATTAAGAACCATATGTCGCATCAGACTTTGCATGATAAGATTACCAATAAAAAGTATGACCTAGGCAAGTAACACAAAAAGGCCTACCAGGCAAGTTAACATTCTAGTAAGGTATAATTAGCCCATTCCTAAATAACCATATTCAAATAAGACATAGCTTTTTTTATTTACCTTGATAGCAACTTAAACTACTAATTTAAAAAAGATTTAAACATTTCAATACTGCCTTTACCTTCTAATCTCCTGAGGGGAATCACAGGTAACGCTGGAGATACACATGGTGCCACTAATGCATTTGCAATAGATGACCTGAATAGTTAAAAATAAATTCAGTTGAAGAAAATAAACTTTGAAGCCTTGTTACAAGGAGGACAGTTTGAATAGTTTAACTCTTTGGAAGTGCGTAGTATTTTCATGCAGTGGATTCCGTCTTTATGAATAAGGCAGTTAACAAGACCAAATAAAAAGCTTAGATGATCAGCCATTTATTCCTTTGATTTCTACAAACCGCAGAAACAAGAAGATGACCATGCCCTCAGCCATGGTCTGTTTAGAAAATTCTATTTTTCTTTATGATTACATAACACCACGCACCAAGAGACATAAATTGGTAAAAACACGGCCATCAATGAAAACCCACCACAATCACCAGTTTCTACTGCTAGTACAATTTCACCATTTCAATTCCCCAATTTCAATCCACCACATAGTGAGAAAAAGAAAGAAGGAAAACTGGTATTTCATTGGATTGGCCATGGCTGGCCACCGTGCTTACCACGGCTGAGCCCAAGAGGCAAGAGCACACAAAAATGGCTCGTTTTCATTATCAGCGACCAAGTAACCTAAGCATGCCTATACTTACTTCGCCTAATTACTCAAATTTCGATTTAATTTCATTTTTAGGAATCAAAAGGAAAGTTCGAAGAATTTGCAAATTATAAGATACCACAATAAAATTAGCAATTATCCTCCCATATTTCAACAAAAAGAATACAACCCAACTTCCAATTAATCCACAGATATAAATGTTCGACGCACTTTGGCCTCGAAAAGGTACAAAACAAAGTCTAAATTGAGGAAATTAAGTATAAATAAGAAAAATCCTAGACTTACATGTTCTTCTGTGTACCCGAAAGAACAGCTAATAAGCAATTCAGTTCTCTTTGTCCTTGACGCTCTCCTCCTCTTAAAGGATAATCTTCTCGGTTCTTCCCCTTTTCGTTCAAGAAAGGAGGCGGAGGAGAGAAAGAGGGAAAGGATTTGGTAGAAACCGACTTTTTAATGTTCTCGAAATTTCTATTCGGATTCGGACCCAATAAATTTGTATATCGGATCCATCAGTTTCCGTAAACGGAGGCCCAAGTCAGATGGTTCTGGAAATTAAAGATTTTTGGGCTCGGCGGATAAAACTGCGATACATTATCGGCAGGGCTGTCAACGTGCATGGTAATTACTACTTACCATCCACTGGATTGTCATCCAGCGCCATCCACAATACGCTACCTTTCTTTTCGCGTGTCTCCTCCCTTCCTTCCTTCGTGACTTTACTCCCTCTCGCCGCTCTTTTCTCTCTTCTCTCACTTCCCTCTCTCTCTCCCTCTCCCTCTCCCTCTCCTTCTCTTTTTTCGTGAACTTTTCCTCTCCTTCGGTTCTCTTCCAAGAAAGACACAAAGAGAGTTAGTCTTACCGGCCATGATTTTTTCTTTATCACTGGCTATTTGGTTCTTTTTTTTTCTCTCCCTTCTATTTTGTGTTATATATGTTCAATTTTATTCGTTATATCGATTAAATTTATTTGTTATATCTGTTCAATTTATTTGTTGTATCTGTTCAATTTATCTGTTATTTTTGTTCAATTTATTTGTTATTTTCTGTTTTGTATGTGTTCACCTTTATTTTTTTGCATGAGTTCAAATTGTTTGTAATATATGTTCAATTTATTTGTTACATATGTTCGATTTGTTTATCTTCAATTTTTTAGTGAGTTCGCGATATTTGTTATATCTGTTCAATTCATTGTTATATCTGTTTAATTTATTTGTTATTTCTATTCAATTTATTTGTTATTTCTATTTTATTTATGTTCACCTTTATTTTTTTGTATGAGTTCAAATTGTTTGTAATATATGTTCAATTTATTTATCTTCATTTTTTTAATGAGTTCATGGTGTTTGTTATATATGTTCAATTCATTGTTATATATGTTAAATTTATTTGTTATTTCTGTTCAATTTATTAGTTATTTTTGCTTTATATATGTTTACTTTTATTTTTTTTACATGAGTTCAAATTGTTTGTAATATGTGTTCAATTTATTTGATAAATTTGTTCATTTTATTTGTGTTACATATTCACTTTGTTTTTTTTTCGAAAGTTTG
Source organism: Rhynchospora pubera (assembly GCA_028095005.1). NCBI lineage: Eukaryota > Viridiplantae > Streptophyta > Magnoliopsida > Poales > Cyperaceae > Rhynchospora > Rhynchospora pubera. The sequence continues at coordinate 196,854,574 of CM051463.1, read as the reverse complement.
ACAGCGGCTGCCAAACGTACAAGGGAAAACAAACAAAAAGAGCAGAAATCAAATCAACAAAACTTGTAGTAATTCGCTGACTCCTCCTTAACCCAACTTGCTAGTAGTTCTATAGGTTTGCTTGAACTTCTAAAAATCCTGTTATTGCGCTCCATCCAAACAGCCCAGAAGGTTGTGCAGGCAACCGTGCTTAGAAGCCTGTCAGCGGCAATGTGCCCCAGCAGCTCTGTCATTGAGGAAAGTGTGGAATGGTTTCCTGACAGGTTAGGGAGTCGGTAAAAATTCTGTAGCCTGTTCCAAAGGGTGGAAATGAAGGCTCAATTGGAGAACAGGTGTGAACTATCCTCAAAGGCAGATGCTTGGCAGAGAACACAGGTAGTTGTCACTTGCATTCCTCGACGGCTCAGTTGCTGTTTGGTCAACAAACAGTTATTGCAGAGCAGAAATAAGAAAAACTAGAGGGAAGGCGACAACTTGAGGTTCCAGAGACACTTAAAATTTGTGGAGAACTTTCCTGCCGTAGAGAAAGCCTCATAAGTGGAGGAAACCGAGAACTTGCCGTTGGCAGACCATTTCCAACACATAGTGTCAGGCCTAAAGGCGCTTAGCAGAGCTGGAGGTAGTGAAAGCATGAGATCTATGTAAAGCTCTCTAGGTAGAGGTAAAAGCTGGTTGACAATGGCCAGAGCATCTCTGAAACAAACCTTTGGTCTTGGAGGCATGAGATGATTCTTTGTAAGTGCAATTAAAGGTCTCCCTCCCCAATTGTCAAGCCAAAAGGAAGTGTTAGAACCTGAAAAGACGGTGATTTGGGTTGAAAGTTGAAACAGGTATCTCAGAGAGCACACATCTTTCCAAAAGAAAGAGCCAGATTTATTCCAAAACATATATATATATATATATGTTTAATTTTATTGTTTTTGTCTGAGTTCATGTTGTTTATTATTTCTATTTAATTAGTTGCTTGATATGTTCAATTTATTTGTTGTATCTGATCATCTTATTTCTTTATTTAATCAATTAGGAGTCGAAGGGAAATTGAGAGCGAACAAAAATGAAGATGGAAGAAGAAAAACGGGAAGGGAAGGGAGAGAGGGGGTGGGAAAGAAGAGAGGAGAAATACAGGGGGGTTAGGGAAGGGTAGAGAGGGAGGGTGAGCGGAGAGAGAAAGGACGCGCGGAAAAAATTGGAGGCGAAAATACAGTGTGGATGACACGGATGATTTTTCGTTGGATGACAGTTATCACTCCCGAACGTACATAACGGCACGGAAATGGACATTTTCGTTTGTGTTCCGTTGTTTCGTTCTAGTTCCCTATCTAATTTATTGTAAAAATTCTAGGATTTAGAATTGGCCATGCAAAATAGAAATCCTTTTTGTTGGGTAAAAAAACATCGATTTTCACTTAATGTTCCGTAATTAAAACGGAAATAAAATCTCCTCCGTTTTCTGTTCCGTAATTACAACGGAAATTAACGTTAGTAACGTTTTTGTTATCGTTGAAATCAGAAGCTCAATATCTATTTACCAATAAAATCAGAAAGTTCTTAGAAAAACTAGAAAATCAAAGATTGTTTTTACATCAGTGAGCTAGCGATTTTACATCAATAACAATCAACAGAAAAAAGCAACCATCTAAATCTCTCACCCAAAGAAATATTAGTAACAATCAACAAAAAAAAAAACTTTCTAAATCTCTCACCCAACCAATTAGTCTCTGTCAAGAAGAGACCTACCTTATTTATTCAACAAAAACCCCAAAAAATATAAAAATAAGAACAAAATGAACAATCACCAAGCTAACAAACAAATCACAACAAATTAACCAACATACAAAGCACGCCAAAGCATAGTCTCATTAGCTCATTCAGACCATCACAGGTACTTCATCTCTGGCGACAAATCCATCGTCTGTTCAGACCCACAAAGAAATCAACAATCCCTAAACCCCTATACCAGTAAAATCAAAGATTGTTTTCAATCAAGCTAACAAAACCCAGAAAATCATGCTGAAATTTTTTTTCAAGTGGGAAAGAGGAGCAGCTCAACAAAATCACGAAATTGTTTTGAACCCAACAAATCAAATCAAATCACTTTGAACCTTCGAAAGGGAACAAATTACTTTGATTTAAATCCCAAATCAAATCAAAACTGAGCAAACTCAGCTTGTCAGTCTTCAATACCTTAACCTGGATTCGAGTGAAGGAGGAAGGGGTAATGACAGTAATAAACTCGAGAATGTCGGTGATGGCGGCATGGATGCCCTTGCAGCCGTCTACTTTTTGTACTTGAGAACGTCGGTGATGATGGCTTCTTTTTCTTTGCACATGTGTGTCCAGGCGTCGGAAAGATGTCTGGCCAAGGTGCAGGGATAGAGGCGAAGCGCCGCCAAGGCTTCGCGCACGAGACGAGCTTCTTTGGAGAGACAAGAGAGGCTGAGAGGGTTGAGAAAGTGATTGGAGAAGAAGAAGGTGAATTAATGGGGTGAGGTCAGCGGCGCGGAAAAAATTAATAATGACGTTACTGTTCATATTAATTTTGATAATAACAGAAAAAAAATCGAAATTTTAATACTAACGTTGCTGGATCGTCATCCCAGTTGACGAAAGCCCAATACCTTTGGATCGTCATCCCAGTTGACGATCCAAGCTTCGATCGTCATTCCAGTTGACGACCCAAGTTTGGATCGTCATCCCGGATGACGATCCAACGATCCAACAAAAAACAAACAAAAAACAAATATTAAAAAAAAAGGTTGTGAAATTATACAAAAAAATTTCACAATTTTTTTAATGTAAATTTTGCATTTTAGGCCCCAAAGTTTTTATTATTACAAAATATATAATTATAATTAAAAATTAAACATAATTAAAACATCTATTATAAAAATATAAGTATATAATTAAATTATTGTATTTAAATACATAATATTGTATATGTTTGTAATATTTATTCATACATATATATATAATGTATCGTATAATTTATATATTAAATACATATTATTGTATATAATTAAAATATATGATACATATTATTATGTACATATATTTCTATGTATATTTATTTATACATTAAAAAAATTATATATTAATATCTACATTTAATGTATAACAAATTTTTTTATTGCACTATATTGTAAAAATAATAATTTTAGGGTCGTCGGCGAAAAAATTGAATATATTTTTGTTGAAATTATTCGCCGATGACCCTAAAATTATTATTTTTACAATATAGTCCAATAAAAAATTTATACATTAAATGTAGATATTTATATGTATGTAAATGTATAAATGTATATATTTATATGTAGATATTTATACAATACAATAAAAAAACATGTAATGTATAAATGTATATATTTATATGTATGTAATGTATATATAAACATATTTTTTAAAGTATAATTTTTAATATATATTATATACATATATTTTTTTAATATACTTATACATAGAAATATATGGTCATCGTCACCATATATTTTTTAATGTATAATTTTTTAAAAAATTATATACATTAAAAATACATATAAAATATACTACAAAAAAATTTATTGGACTATATTGTAAAAATAATAATTTTAGAGTCATCGGCGAAAGAATTGAATATATTTTTTGTTGAATTTATTCGCCAATGATACTAAAATTATTATTTTTACATAGTAGTCCAATAAAAAAATTGTTATACATTAAATGTAGATATTAATATATAATTTTTTTAATGTATAAATAAATATACATAGAAATATATGTACATAATAATATGTATCATATATTTTAATTATATACAATAATATGTATTTAATATATAAAATATACGATACAATATATATATATATGTATGAATAAATATTACAAACATATACAATATTATGTATTTAACATGCAATAATTTAATTATATACTTATATTTTTATAATAGATGTTTTAATTATGTTTAATTTTTAATTATAAATTATATATTTTGTAATAATAAAAACTTTGGGGGCTAAAATGCAAAATTTGCATTAAAAAAAGATTGTGAAATTTTTTTGTTTGGATCGTCATTTGGGATGACGATCCAAACAAAATAATTTCACAACCCTTTTTTTAATATTTGTTTTTTGTTTGTTTTTTGTTGGATCGTTGGATCGTCATCCGAAATGACGATCCAAGCTTGGGTCGTCAACTGGGATGACGATCCAAGCTTGGATCGTCAACTGGGATGACGATCCAAAGGTATTGGGCTTTCGTCAACTGGGATGACGATCCAGCAACGTTAGTATTAAAATTTTGAATTTTTTTCTGTTATTATCAAAATTAATATGAACAGTAATGTCATTATTAATTTTTTCGGTCAGCGGCGCCTCTATTTCTCCGCTACCTATGGTACTTAGCCTTTATTACATGATTTATGAAGCAAGCGAAGGGGTTACAGGAACAAGTATTGGGCTTCACATTTTTGGATGGGCCACGGAAGAAACGTGGGCAACGGAACGAAAATGAGGAATTTCGTTTACGTTCGTTGGTATAAACGTTACCGATTTCATTTCCGTTTCTGTTTCGCACTCTCTAATGTTATCGGAAATGATATCATCCAGCGATCCAATGCCCAGGTTCAGTTTCACGCGCTAACATCATCCGCACGACGTCAGCATGTCGTGGACTAATTGATGTTTCAAGAGATGAGATAATTGTTGAACAATTTTTTGAATTAAATACAACAAAGAATAGGTTAATTTACGTTAAGCGTTCAGTTTGATATATTTATAAAGTGACATATTAATAATTTTGCATCTCTTTTTTCGCGCATTCAGCCGTCAAATTTGAAAAAAAGTACATAAATGTTTAGTATTTTATTAGAACAAGGGATGATTTAACATACGTTATATATTCGATTTGATATCTTCGTAATATAACAATCACTAGTACAAAAATAAAATATTAATATGATCCATAAAAAAATAATAATAATATGATCCCTAATACATCATGATCAGACTTAACAATCTAAAGCAATACAAATTGTAACCAATCCACAAGATAACACCATCACAATTCATACAAATATTAGGACACATGTTCAGTTTGTTAAAAATCTAATGTTTGTGAAGAATGAACACACAACGCCACACCAACTTGATCGAAGCGCAACCCAAACCTGCGTAATATGAATACAAATATATATGTAAAGTGTTAACGACATGATCCCTTAATTTTAAAAATAGATCACAATTTAATACTAAATAATCATTTCAAACAACTTTATGCAGAAAATAGTTTCTGACAGTGAAATATAAGATGATCCCTTACGTCATTTAACATAACATTTTCAATATCTAACACATCCTTTATGCAAAATTTGAAGTAAACATTTGCGCAGGTAATCCCTAGATGCATGCAAGATGAACATTTAGGAAAACTAAATTAACCTTTACAAAAATAAGATGAACAAATAAGAATGTGACGAATATGAATTAAATATGAATAAAAAATTTTCAAAATATGACAGCAATTGAATTGAATATGAATTAAACTACTGGATGCTCAATTAATTGTCAAAATAAGTGTAAGTATTAAAGAAAAAGATTAATTAAAAATCAGAAATGGTGAATGCGAGACGGAATGAGAAAAATACCAAAGGCAAATGTGTATTCTGCGATCGACATGTTCAAATGGTAGAGAGAGATCGCCTTGTCACTGATTTGCCATTAACGGCTTGAATCAGAGAGGGAATCAGCGAAAAAGGTTCTGGTCTATGTGGAGAGGATGTGGGTTATAATTGTGAGCGCGCAAAGCGAGTCGATGTCAGAGGCGGAGGGGAAGATGAAGAGAGGTGAGGAGGCGGCCGCCACCGCCGTCAATGATCGGAGTAGAACAACTCGGCTTTGAGATACTTCACCATGGTTTTCTTTTTCATGGAATTGGATCTGGAAGGACGTGAATGGAGAAGAGAGAGAGAGCGAGAGAATTGTTCTTATTGGTGGGTTTGAAAGGTAAAAAACAAAATCCGTGGATTTTGTTCTGATTAGTTAAGAGGTTTGAGCCACGGATCGATGGGTTGGCACGTCACATGGATATCATGTGCGGAGCAGGAATGGATGGAAAATATAAGGATGGTAAACACCAATTATTGTACATTATACAAATTAGGGATTCGGATGTGATTAGGGCTGAAAACGAAAGTCGTTTCGACCGTCCGACCATTTCGTTTCGGACGTGCAAATATAAATTTGTTTCGTCTATGAAACGAAACATACCAATTCGCGATCATTTATTTTGTCTGTTTCGTTTTGCATTTGACGCGTATGATATTAGGGTGTGTTTGGATAGGCCGGGAATAGAGAATAGGAATAAAAAATTTTAGTTTGCGTGCTTATTCTTATCCTTGTGCAAAACAAACGACATAAGAATAAGGAATTTGGGGCCTTATTCCTATACTAACAAAACCATGGTATAAGAATAAGGAATAAGAATAAGCACGCAAAACGAAATTTCTTATTCTTATACCCTATTCACGGCTTATTCCGTTGCATCCAAACACACCCTTATAGAATTGCAGAGAGGAAGAGGCAGAGAGGACGAGGTAAACCTAACCCTTACCCTCTGCGTCGTTCACCTTCTTCTCTCTTTCTCTCTTAGCTAACCTACCTCCTTCTTCTCGTTTTCTCTCTCGCTCTCGCCACCTCTTTCTTCCCTCACTCAAACCCCAGAGAGACACCTTCTCCTTCTCTGCTCGATCACTCACCTCACCAAATCCTTTACTCACCTCCCTCTTTCTCACTCGACTCTACAAACTCTTTCCTTCTTTCTCACTCGACTCCACAAAACCTTTCGCCAAACTCCTTCCCTCTTTCACTGTTTGCCTCACTCAACTCACATTCCGTGTTCCTCTCTCTCTCTCTCTCCCCCCCTCTCACTTCTCTGCTCAACCCCCCCCCCCCCCCAAAGGCACAGCCGCATAGAGCACCCTCTTCCTCCTCAAGTCACACTGGGCACCGACCTCTGACAACCCATTCTTGAGAAAATTGAGGAAGAAAAGAGAGGAAATGGAAAAGGCTCTAGCATCCGCTGTTGCTTAGAATCCAGTCGGGAACAATCTTTTCTAGTTTCTCTGTTGCTTAGAATCCGTTTGAGAATTTTAATCATTTTTGAATTTATTCTAAATCATTTGACCACATGAATCAAAATTAAAACTCTTTATAATGTCTAGAATATGATTCAAATGTTATTTATTCAAAAAGATTGGATTATACACGGAAATTACGGATATAAATTCCAAATAATGCAATAATGAGAATAGTTTGGGCATTTCAATCATTTCTGGATCCATTCTAAATCATTTGATCTCAATAATCTACATTTAAACTCTTTATACATTCTAGAATAAGACTCATATGCTATTTTTTTAAAAAAGATTAGATTATACATTGTAATTACGCATATAAAGTGCAAATTACGCAATTCTGAGTATCGTTTGAGCATTTCAATCGTTTCTGGATTCATTCTATGTCCTTTGATCGTAATAATCTAAATTTAAACTCATTACACTCTCTATAATATAATTCATATGTTATTTATTGAAATAGATTGGATTATACAAGGTAATTACGCATGTAAGTTGCAAATAATTCAATTCGGAGCATCGTTTGAGCATTTGAATCGTTTTTGGATTCGTTTTAAGTCATAAACTCTTTATAGTGTCCTTTGATCACATAAACGTACATTCAAACTCTTTATAGTGTCTATAATATGATTCATATGTTATTTTGTTTTCAAAAAGGTTGGATTATACATGGTAATTACGCATAAAAAGTACAAATAATGTAATTATGAGAATAGTTTGAGCATTTCAATCATTTTTGGATTCTTTCTGTGTCATTTGAACACAATAATCTACATTTAAGCTTGTTACAAAGTCTAGAATATGATTGATATATAATTAATTCAAAAATATTTGATTATACAATGTATTACGCATATAAAGTACAAATAATGCAATTCTGAGAATTGTTTGAGCATTTCAATCATTTCAGGATTCATTTTAAGCCATTTGATCACAATAATCTATATTTAAACTCTTTATACTGTCTAGAATATGATTCATGTATTTTTTATTCAAAAATATTAGAATATACATGGTAATTAAGCATATAAAATGCAAAAAATGCAATTCTGAGCTTCGTTTGACAATTTCAATCGTTTCTGGATTCATTCTAAGTCATTTGATCACAATAAAGTACATATAAACTCTTTATATTATCTAATATATGATTCATATGTTATTTATTCCAAAATATTGGATTATACATGGTAACTACGCTCATAAAATGCAAATAATGCTATTCTGAGCATCGTTTGAGTATTTCAATTCTTTATGAATTCATTCTAATTCATTTGATCACAATAATCTCCTTTTAAACTCTTTATACTGTCTAGAATATGATTCAAAATGTATTTATTCAAAAATATTGGATTATACAAGGTAATTACACATTTAAAGTGCAAATAATGCCATTTTGAGCATCGTGCGAGCATTTCAATCGTTTCTGGATTTATTCTAAGTTATTTGATCACAATAATCGACATTTAAACTCTTACAGTCTATAATATGATTCATTTGTTATTTATTAAAAAATATTGGACACGGTAATTACGCATATAAAATGTAAATAATGAAATTCTGAGAATCGTTTGAGAATTTCAATCGTTTCAGTATTAATTTTAATTCATTTCATCAAATTAAGCTGCATTTAAACTCTTTATACAGTCTAAAATATTATTCAGATGGTATTTATTCAAAATGATTGGATTCTATATGGTAATTACGTATATAAAGTGCAAATAATGCAATTTTAAGAATCGTTTGAGCATTTGAATCGTTTCTAGATTTATTCTAAGTCATTTGATCACGATAATCTACATATAAACTCTTTGTACTGTCTAGAATATGATTCATATGTTATTTATTCAAAAAGATAATGCATATAATGTAATTCTGAGCATCGTTTGAGCATTTCAATCGTTTCTGGATTCATTCTATGTCATTTTATCACAATAATATACATTTATACTCTTTATACTGTCAAGAATATAATTCATATACTATTTATTCAAAAAGATTGAATTTTACATGGTAATTATGCACATAAAGTGCAAATAATGAAATTCTAAGAATTGTTTGAGCATTTCAATCATTTCTGGATTCATTCTAAGACATTTCATTACAATAATCTACATTTAAACTCTTTACACTGTCTAGAATGTAATTCATATGTTATTTATTCAAAATGACTGGATTATACAAGGAAATTACGCATGTAAAGTGTAAATAATTCAATTTGAGCACCGTTTGAGAATTTCAATGGTTTCTAGATCCATTCTAAGTCATTTGATCACAATAAACTAAATTGAAACTCTTTATTATTTCAAATAGATTGGATTATACATGGTTATTACGCACATAAAGTGCAAATAATGCAATTCCGAGCATCCTTTCAGCATTTCAATCATCTGTGGATTCATTCTATGTCATTTGATCGCAATAATCTAAAGTAAAACTCATTACATTGTCTTGAATATAATTCATATGTTATTTATTAAAAAATTATACAAGGTAATTACGCATGTAAAGTGCAAATAATTCAATTCGAGCAATGTTTGAGCATTTCAATGGTTTCTGGATCAATTCTAAGTCATTCGATCACAATACTTTACATTTAAATCCTTTATACGGTCTAGAAAATGATTCATATGCTATTTTTTTCAAAAAGATTGGATTATACAATGTAATTACGCACATAAAGTGCAAATAATGCAATTCTGAGCATCCTTTGAGCATTTCAATCGTTGTGGATTCATTCTACATCATTTGATCACAATAATATAAAGTTAAACTCATTACATTATCTTAAATATAATCATATGTTATTTATTCAGAAATACTGGATTATACAAGGTAATAAGGCATGTAAAGTGCAAATAATTCAATTCTGAGCATCGTCTGAGCATTTCAATTGTTCCTGGATTTGTTCTAAGACATTTCATCACAATAATCTACATTTAAAACTCTTTACACAGTCAAGAATATAATTTATATGTTATCTATTTAAAATGATTGGATTATAAAAGGTAATTATGCATGTAAAGTGCAAAAAATTCAATTCAAGAATCGTTTGAGAATTTCAATGGTTATCTATTTAAACTCTTTATACTGTCTAGAATAAGATTAATATGGTATTTCTTTAAAAAGATTAGTTTCTACAAGGAAATTACGCATATAAAGTGCAAATAATGCAATTCTACGTATCGTTTCGGCATTTCAATCGTTTCTGGATTCATTCTAAGTCATTCGATCACAGTAATCTACATCTAAACTCTTTATATTGTCAAGAATATGATTCATGTTTTATTTATTCAAAAGGATTGGATTACATATGTTAATTACGAATATAATTGGAAATAATGCTATTCGGAGCATCGTTTGAGCATTTCAATCGTTTCTGGATTCATTCTATTCTATGTCATTTGATCACAATTATCTACATTTAAACTCTTTATACTGTCTAGATTATGATTCATATGCTATTTATTCAAAAAGATTGGATTATACTTGGTAATTACACACATAAAGTGCAAATAATGCAATTGTGAGCATTGTTTGAGCATTTCAATCGTTTCTGGATTTATTCTAAAACATTTGATCACAATAATCTAATTTTAAACTCTTTACACTGTCTAGAATATAATTTTAAACTCTTCACAATAATCTAATTCATATTTTTTTTAAAAAGATTGGATTCTACTTGGTAATTACGCATATCATGGGCAAAAAATGCAATTCTGAGCATAGTTTGAGCATTTCAATCGTTTCTGGATTCATTTTAAGTCATTTGATAACAATAATCTACATTTAAGCACTATATACTGTCTAGAATATGATTCATACGTAATTAATTCAATTGATTATACATGGTGTTACGCATATAAATTGCAAATAATGCAATTCTGAGCATCGTTTGAGCATTTCAATAGTTTCGGTATTCATTCTAAGTCATTTCATAACAATAATCTACATTTAAACTCTTTATACGTCTATAAAATGATTTGTATGTTATTTATTAAAAAAGATTGAATTATATAGGGTAACTACGCATATGAAGTGCAAATAATGTAATTCTGGACATCGTTTGAGTATTTCAATCGTTTCGGGATCCATTCTAAGTAATTTGATCACAATAATCTACATTTAAACTCTTTATACAGTTTAGAATATGATTAATATGGTATTTATTCAAAAAGATTGAATTATATAGGGTAACTACGCATATGAAGTGCGAATAATGCAATTCTGGGCATCGTTTGAGTATTTCAATCATTTCGGAATCATTCTAAGTAATTTGATCACAGTAATCTACATTTAAACTCTTTATACAGTTTAGAATATGATTAAGATGGTATTTATTCAAAAAGATTGCATTATCCATGGTAATTAGGCATATAAAGTGCAATCGTTTGAGCATTTCAATCGTTTATGGATTCATTCAATGTCATTTGATCACAATAATCTATATTTAAACTCTTTATAAAGTCTAGAATATGAGTCATGTGGTATTTTTTCAAAAGCATTGGATTCTACTTGGTAATTACGCATATCAAGTGCAAATAATACAATTTTGAGCTTCATTTGAGGATTTCAAACGTTTCTGGATTCATTTTAAGACATTTGGTCACAATAATCTATATTTAAACTATTTATACTGTCTAGAATATGATTAATGTGTTATTTATTCAAAAATATTAGAATATAATTGGTACTTACCCATATAAAATTCAAATAATAAAATTATGAGCATCGTTTGAGCATTTCAATCGTTTTTGGATTCATTCTGTGTCATTTGATCACAATAATCTACATTAAGCTTGTTATAAAGTCTAGAATATGATTCATATATAATTAATTCAAATATATTTGATTATACATCGTATTACGCATATAAAGTGCAAATAATGCAATTTTGAGCGTCGTTTGAGAATTTCAATCGTTTCTGGATACATTCTAAGTCATTTGATCACAAGAATCAACATTTAAACTCTTTATACTGTATAAAATATGATTCATATGTAATTTATTCAAAAAGATTTGATTATACATCATATTACGCATATAAAGTGCAAATAATGCAATTCTGAGCATCGTTTGAGCATTTCAATCGTTTCTGGATTCATTCTAAATCAAGATCACATTAATCTACATTTAAACTCTTTATACTGTCAATAATTTGATTCAAATCTTATTTATTCAATAAGATTGGATTATACGAGGCAATTACGCATATAAATTCCAAATAATGCAATTTTGAGTATCTTTTGAGCATTTCAATCGTTTCAGGATTCGTTCTAAGTCATTTGATCATATTAACCTACATTCAAACACTTTATAGTGTCTATATTTTGATTCATATGTTATTTTTTCAAAAAGATTGGATTATACTTGGTAATACACATATAAAGTGGAAATAATGCAATTCTGAGAATCGTTTGAGCATTTTAATCGTTTCTGGATTCATTATAAGACATTTGGCCACAATAATCTAAATTTAAACTCTTTACACATCTAGAATATAATACATATACTATTTTTTTAAAAAAAAAGATTGGATTATACATGGTAATTACTCATATAAATTGCAAATAATGCAATTCTAAGCATCGTTTGAGTGTTTCAATCATTTCTAGATTCATTCTATATCATTTGATCGCAATAATCTAAATTCAAACTCATTACACTCTCTAGAATATAATTTATATGTGATTATACAAGGTAATTACGCATGTAAAGTGCAAATAATTCAATTCTGAGCATCGTTTGAGCATTTCAATCATTTCTGGATTCGTTCTAAGTCATTTGATCACATTAACCTACATTCAAACTCTTTATAGTGTCTATAATTTGATTAATATGTTATTTATTCGAACAGATTAGATTATACATGGTAATTACGCATATAAACTGCAATAATACAATTATGAGCATCGTTTGAGCATTTCAATCTTTTCTGGATTCATTCTGTGTCATTTGATCACAATAATCTTCATTTATGCTCTTTATAAAGTATAGAATATTTTACATATGGTATTTATTCAAAAACATTGGATTTTACATCGTAATTACGCATATCAAGTGCAAATAATGCAATTCCGAGCATCGTTTGAGCATTTCAATCGTTTTCTGGATTAATTGTAAGTCATTTGATCACAATAATCTACACTCAAACTCTTTATACTGTCTAGAATATGATTCTTATACTGTTTATTCAAAAAGATTGGATTATACACGGCATTACACTCATAAAGTGCAAATAATGAAATTATGAGCATCGTTTGAGTATTTTAATCATTTCTGGATTAATTCAAGGACCTTTGATCACAATAATCTACATTTAAACTCTTTACACTGTCTAGAATATAATTCATATGTTATTTATTCAAAAGATTTTATTATGCGAGGTAATTATGCATGTAAACTGCAAATAATTCAATTCGATTAGTTTGAGCATTTTGATGGTTTCTGGATCAATCTAAGTCATTTTATCACAATACTCCACATTTAAACTCTTTTATACAGTCTAGAATCTGACTAATAGGCTATTTATTCAAAAATATTGGATTCTACATGGTAATTACCCATATAAAGTGCAAACAATGCTATTCTGAGCATCGTTTGAGCATTTCAATAGTTTCGGGATTCATTCTAAGTCATTTGATCACAATAATCTACATTTAAACTCTTTATAATGTCTAGAAGATGATTCATGTGTTATTTATTCAAAAATATTAGAACATATATGGTAATTACGCATAAACAAATAATGCAATTCTGAGCATCGTTTGACCATTTCAATCATTTTTGGATTCATTCTAAGTCATTTGATCACAATAAACTACATTTAAACTCTTTATACTGTCTAGCATATGATTCATATGTTATTTATTCTAAAATATTGGATTGTACATCGTAATTACGCACATGAAGTGCAAATAATGCAATTCTGAGCATCGTTTGAGCATTTCAATTCTTTATGAATCCATTCTAATTCATTTGATTACAATAATCTTCTTTTAAACTCTTTATACTGTCTAGAATATGATTCATATGTTATTTATTCAAAAATATTGGATTATACAAAGTAATACACATTTAAAGTGCAAATAATACCATTCTGAGCATTGTGTGAGCATTTCAATCGTTTGTGGATTCATTCTAAGTCATTTGATCACAATAATCTACATTTAAACTCTTTACATTGTCTATAATATGATTCATTTGTTATTTATTAAAAAATATTGGAGTATACATGGTATTTATGCATATAAAATGTAAATAATGCAATTCTGAGCATCGTTTGAGAATTTCAATCATTTCAGGATTAATTTTAAGTCATTTCATCACATTAAGCTGCATTTAAACTCTTTATACAGTCTAGAATTTGATTTAGATGATATTTATTCATAATGATTGTATTCTACATGGTAATTACGTATATAAAGTGCAAATAATGCAATTCTAAGTATCATTTGAGCATTTGAATCGTTTCTTGATTCATTCAAAATCATTTGATCACGATAATCTACATTTAAACTCTTTATACTGTCTAGAATATGATTCATATGTTATTTATTCAAAAATATTGGATTATACATGGTAATTACGCGTATAATTGCATATAATGTAATTTTGAGCATCGTTTGAACATTTCAATCTTTTCTGGATTTATGTCATTTTATCACAATAATCTGCATTGAAACTCTTTATACTGTCTAGAATATAATGCAATTCTGAGTATCGTTTGAACATTTCAATCATTTCTGGATTCATTCTAAGTCATTTGATCACAATACACTACATTTAAACTCTTTATACATTCTACAAAATGATTCATATGCTACTTTTTTTCAAAAAGATTGGATTATACATGGTAATTTCGCACATAAAGTGCAAACAATGCGAGCATCCTTTGAGCATTTCAACTGTTTCTGGATTCATTATATGTCATTTGATCACAATATGCCAAAAGTTAAACTCATTACATTGTCTAGAATTTAATTCATATGTTATTTATTCAAAAATATTGGATTATTGTGACACCCCGTCGCATCCCGTGACTGGACGGTGCACGACGGCGTGCCCGCCGCGGATGCCTCCGCACCCGCAAGGCTTACCAAGACTTAATTAATTCTAATTATGAAATTAAATATAATAGTAAATCAAAATTTACTAAAATAATTAAGTTACAAATCGAAAATAATAATTTTTTTAATATAGACATAAGATAATATATACTACATAGGCTGGTTCACATGCCTTTGGTAGCTAACCATACAGTCCAACGGCTTATTTGTCGTCTTGTTGTCCAGCGCTCAAACTGCAACCTGGAACCCACAACCATCGTGGAAACAATGCAAAAAGCAAAGAATGAGATAAATATAATTTATCTCAGTGCGGTATTCAGTTCCAGCCACACGAACAATCTTACATGCTTCGGAACTATTTACCGACTGAGGTAGAAAAACACACAATTTGTATAAATCAAATATCGATACATCTTATAATACAATATAAAATGATATTATGAAGATGCAATGCAAATGAACCCGACATATTAATCAATTTGAACTGTCACATTCAAATGGTAGCACAAAATGTCGGTTCAACTTGGTCAACTATCTAATACTGAGGCTGGTTCAATATCAATCATTCAAAACAGAACTGAATTATCCCGAAGGATCCATCTCTCCTTGATCAGAGGAGACAGAGTATACAATAGAACATATATTGTATACGGCACCGTACTACGGCACCCTTCCATTCATAATCAATCCAGACAAACAGATAAGCAAACGGTACTAATTACGTGAACACTGTCAAACCACGGATATAAGCGCTTACTCACGGAGACTGGCACGTCAGGGAGCTACCCCAACGCCCAACCCAACCAGTGTCATTTCACCGTACAAGAGTACCAACAATTATCATAATCCATTCAATCCGGAACCATTTCAACATGAAATAATAATAATATTAAATAATATAAGTCATATGATACAATCCAAATATGCGTGCAATTATCAATTCAAATTATGCAATGCAGTTATACGTAAATGATTTCTAGCATGTAATCAAGTTGTGTGGGATCCGCACCTGAAAATCAAGCGAGCAAACGATCTACATATCTTCACTCATATCGACCAACCGACCCCGATAATCGACTTCTTGATTAACTTAAATCTTTCTATTGGCTAAAGTGAAGGAAAAGCTAAGGTTGCAATCCAAATTGACAAGAGAGGAAGAGAAATAGGGTAGGGTATCCCATACAACCATCTCGTTTTCTGTTCTTTTTGCCCTTTTTCTACAGCCTTTCTCCATCCTTGACCCATGCCCGATACCAAAAAGGAGGAAGAAAGAGAGTGTATCAGTGTGTAGTGTGTACCAAAGAGAAGAAAGAGATAAGACCTAACATGTATATATAGTGGCTAGAAGGGCAAAAATTTGGTGACGTGGCTCTAATCTGAGATGCCACGAACTATACACGAGAAAAGGAGATAAGCATGTCCAACCCAACTCACCACGCTGCCTATCGGATTGATGCACGTTTGCAAGGGTCCTTCTTGAAAGGTCGGTTGCAAGAGAGGGTCTAGGCTTGCATTATTTCCGTTGGATGTTGATCGGAGGATGGAGTTTTCTCCTCGCTTGCACGAGCCAATCGGAAGAGGAGAAGAGGATAAGAACGAAGAAGAAGAGATGAGAATGAGGGTCGGACCCGAATGGAAAGAGAAAATTTAGAGGATTTAAATGGGGTTTGGGATCGGATCTTAATCCAACGACCCATAAAAAATTCAGAGATTAATCCTATGATCCAATGATCCAAACCAACCAGGATTTGATTTACTAACTTTGCGATATATATATATATTCATAGTTTTATTTTATCTTGATTAAAAAAAATTAAGATTTTTTTATCATCTTAGTATTTTTGTTAATTTATTTAGTCTAATATTATTTAAGAAATTAACCTAATTGACTAATCTGAAATTTAACTGAATATTTGCCGGTATGTTACAATTATACAAGGTAATTAGGCATGTAAAGTGCAAATAATTCAATTCTAAGCAACATTTGAGCATTTTAGCCGTTTCTGGATTCATTCTTAGTCATTTGATCACAATAAACTACATTCAAACTCTTTATATGTTCTATAATATGATTGATATGTTATTTATTCAAAAAGAGTGGATTATAGATGGTAATTACGCATATAAATTACAAATAATGCAATTCTGAGCATCGTTTGAGCATTTCAATCGTTTCTGGATTCATTCTAAGTCATTTGATCATAATAATCTACATTTAAACTCTTTATACTATCTAGAATATGATTAAAATTTTATTTATTTAAAAAAAAAAATAGATTATACGTTGTAATTACGCATATGTAGTGCTAATAATGCAATCCTGAGCATCGTTTGAGCATTTCAATTCTTTCTAGATTCATTCTAAGTCATTTGATCACAATAATCTTCATTTAAACTCTTTATATAGATTAGAATATGATTCGTATGGTATTTGTTCAAAAATATTGGATTCTACATGGTAATTACGCGTATAAATTGCAAAAATTAAAATTCTGAGCTTCGATCGAGTATTTTTATCGTTTCTGAATTCATTTCAAGTCATTTGATCACAATAAACTTCATTTAAACTCTTTATACTGTGTAGAATATGGTTCATGTGTTATTTATTCAAAAATATTACAATATAGATGGTAATTACGCATATAAAATGCAAATTATGCAATTCTGAGCATCGTTTGAGCATTTTAATCGTTCCTGGATTCATTTTAAGTCATTTGATCACAATAATCTACATTTAAATTCTTTATACTGTCTATAATATGATTCATGTGTTATTTTTTAAAAAATATTAGAGTAAACATGGTAATTACGAATATAAAATGCAAATAATGTAATTCTGAGCATCTTGAGCATTTTAATCGTTTCTGGATTCATTATAAGTCATTTGATCACAATAATCTACATTTAAACTCTTTATACTGTCTATAATATGATTTAATACATTCATTCCTAGTCATTTCTAAACAATAATATATATTTAAACTCTCTGTATGGTCTGGAATATGATTCAGATCTTACTTATTTAAAAAGATTTCATTATACATTGCAGTCACACATATAAAGTGCATAATAGTTTATATGAGTATCATTTGAACATTTCAATCATTTTTGCATTAATTCTATATCATTTCAACTCAATAAACTATTTTTAAACTCTCTATAGGGTCTATAATATGATTCAGATCTTAATTTTTCTGAAAGATTGAATTATACATGACAATTACACATATAAAGTTCCCAATGCATATTCTGACTATCATTTGAGCATTTCAATTGTTTCTACATTTATTCTAACTTTCTAAGTAATTTCAATAAAATAATCTATATTTAAACTCTCTATATGATCTAGAATATTATTCTGATTTTACTTATTCAAAAAGATTGCATTGTACATAGCAATTACACATATAAAGTATACAATGCTCATTCTGAGTATCATTTGAGCATTTCAATCATTTATGCGTTCATTCTAAGTCATTTCAGGACAATTAATCTACATTTAAACTTCCAATACGGTCTAGAATATGATTCAAATCTTACTTATTCAAAAAAGATTGCATTATACATAACAATTATGTCTATAAAGTGCACGATGCTTATTCTGAGTATCATTTGAGTATTTCAATCGTTTTTGCATTCATTCTACATCATTTCTACACAATAATCTAGATTTAAACTCTCTATACGGTCTAGAACGATTCAGATCTTACTTATTAAAAAAGATTGTATTATACATATCAATTACGCATATAAATTGCATAATGCTTATCTGAGTATCATTTGAGCATTTCAATTGTTTCTGTATTCATTCTAAGTCCTTTCAACACAATCATCTATATTTGTTGTGCTTTATAACCAGCTAGCCAAGTTTCCCTTAGTGTAAAAGGAATGACATGGACTTGGTTAAAAGTTAAGAGTTTGCAACACCGCGAAAACTCCTCTAAATGTTGTGTGGCATCTTCAAATGGTTCTCCCCCAAACATATTCTATTGAACAAGTTAGATTGTTCTTCGGTTGAAAGTGAGATCTCGACTTCGAGTTGGATTCGGTGAAGCCACCCAGTCAAAGATTGGTAGCATATGGTGCACAAATCTCTCGTAAGGGTCGATTCCTCTTAGCATTGGCTCGTTCTGTAAGATCATCATTGACTGCCTGTTCGAGGGCATTCTCTCCATCGAGGTTGTTGTTGTTGTTGTTGGGGCTACACCAAACATTGTTTCAACGTCCGAAAATCAGAATCTCTTGCAGACTTGAAATCTAATGTCGGTTTAGTTTCAAGTATAGCGGGTCGCTCGTCGAGTGAGTGGTCCACTAACAGTTTTTTTGTTGGTTGTTGCTTGACAGATGCGTCCTCAACTTTTGGCTGCTTCCTAGCAGCTCGAACCGGTTGTTGTCAGGTCGCTCGAGGTCAGTTGCCTTTAGTCGAGGTTGTTCCATCCTCATAGAGTCTTGGTTTTCTCACACTGGAACTTGACTCACCAATAGACTTCTTCTTAGATCGTCGACCGGTTAGTGTTCCTAACTGCAATAAGAGAAAAATTTAAGAGAAAGTGAAGATGGAATGAACTCAATTAAACAATAAAACAAAGATTAAATAAACGTCACCGCTCCCCGGCAACGGTAACAAAAACTTGATGCGTGCTGATTGATCAGGGCTTTTAAATTTATACAAATATTCTCAATTTTAGTTGCAAGCGTACAACTTACGTTGAATATTCGAGATCGATCCACGAGAACGGACTATTCGAATTATCTAATCTCTTACTATTTAAATCAAGTTAAAGGGTGAAGAATACTCGAGTTTGAAATTAACTAAAACTAAAATACTAAACAAAAATATAAAAGGTTTTAACCTAAGAGAATTTGGCTTAACATATACAAAATAGGAATTTCAGTAGATAATCCTGCTACTTAATTCCTGTTCACAATCTGCTCGCTTACTTTCGTGAGCGGTCCGCTTGCGAGCCTGAATAGATAGTCTACCGGCGGCCATATTGTTTATAGGGTGCCTATAATCCAAGCGGCTAGCCTTGACAAAAAATAGCTATACATTTGCATTTTATTTTTCATTTATTTAATTAAGCAATTTAATGTCTTAATTAACTTCCCTAAAATTCTTCTTTCGACATGTCAAGTTATTTCAATCAAACCATTAAAACTCTTATCTAACCTAAGTTTCAATTTTCATTTCTTGGCTTAAGTTAAACAAGTTTATTCTTGGATCTAAGATCTCCCCCAACTTTCATTTGTTGAAAATAGATTTCTCTATTTCTTGTTAATAATCTAGATCTCATTCTTTCAAATTGTTGATCATCTATGAGTATTGAATATTGATACAGTCAAATTATTCTAAGTTTGGTTAGGTTTAACTTCCTAACATTCAAGGTTGGCCTAATCTTGATGGAAAAATATCAAATCTACTTAAACAATTTAAACGTATCAAATAAGTAATCGAAACAAAAGAAAAAAACTCAATTAATAAAGTATTAAAATAACTATTCATGCAAACTAATCAAGTACTGTTTCTTAACCATTGCCCCTAATAAAATCTACTCAAGTATCAGTTTCATAACAACACAAACAAATGTATCAATCATCATTACATAAACAATCAAGAATTATGAAACTTTACAATAAATCAAGGTTGAATCCTTGAGTTGTCAGTATGGCATGAAATGAGCGACCGCCTAATCAACTCTTATAATTAGTTCAATTTAGGCTCCAACAAACTTTACAATAAATCAAGGTTTGAATCTTTTTAAGAGGATTGATCAAACTGCGACAAGATTAACGATTTGAATTCAACGTTTAAATTTTAAAAAATCTTAATTATCGATGAAAAGTTAAGTTGTGACATTTGATGACACTCTAAAAGTTACGACACAAACACACAGTTGCACGATAACGTTTCTCTTTTATATTATATAGGCATGAGTTCGCACGAATTTTGAAATGTGGGAAATTATGCTTTTAAAATCTCATCCTACAATTCAAACAACACACGAGCACCGCCCAAAGCCATACGTAGCCCAAATATGGGAAATATTTGATCTCTTTTTTGTTAAAATATACGTGGTTCAATGTTAATAAAGATTTTCGTTATAAAATACGGAAATCATTTTTCATGTGACTCAAATATTTTTTTTATTGAAAATACATACAAATAGAGCATGTCATAGTAAAATGTAAAAAAAAAAGAAGAAACAGACAATGGTTAATTAACGTCTGCTTTTTAGAAGTCGAATCAATGTCTACTTGACGCGTCCGAACCTGTTCTTACGGTGTGAATAGTACGCTTCAGCTTTCATCGAGATTCGCGCACATTTCTTAAGATTCTCCCTGAACTGATCAAAATCCGCCGCGTGTCAACCACGTTGCACAGATTCACGCAATTACACAGCAAAGGACCAGGACGTCATCCACGTAGGCCTCTATTTCCTGCACATGGCAGCTTATCTATTGGCCAACACTAGAGGTGTCAAACGTTGAAACGGAAGACAGAATAGACCTGTTTCGCTTCCGTTCCGTTTCAGTCGACGGAACATAAATTGATTCCTTTTAACGTTCCGTTTCGTCAAACGTAACAAAATTCCATTTCGTTTAACGTTCCGTCCTTTATTTACCATTGATTTCAGCGGAATTCCGTCCATTTCCGTGTTCCGTTTACGTTCCGTTCGTTTTTTTCATTTTCGTTTCCGTTCCGTTTTCAGAAACGGAATTGATTTTCTATTTCATTTAACGTTCCATTCGGACGGAACGAAACGGAACACGTGCGCGGAACGGAATATTGACAACCCTAGCCAACGCAACTAGTTTGGCATGGACTTTGAATAAGTCTTATTCTGAATAAAACTTATTCGGGATGAAACCAAACACGTTTTGAATAAGACTTATTCCGAATAAGAACTTATTCAACTCCTTATTCTAATTCCGCCATATAGATGGTATTAGAATAAGGAGTTGAATAAGCTCTTATTCGGAATAAAGTTTATTCAAAATGCGTTTGGTTTCATTCCAAAATAAGACTTATTCAACATTTTGCCAAACACGGTGTCGCAATCCGATTCTGGTGTCGCGCGACACCTAGTGTAGCACATCCAGAGTCGTTTGATCTTGATCGGACGGTTCACTTTTTACAGACCTATTAATCTGTTACATACACAGAGCTTCTTTTGTCCATTAAATCTTAATCAGACAACCAGAATATCGCGCTACATCAAGTATTGCCCGACACCTGATTTCAATTTGGCCAAAACACACCACTATACCCGGTCGTTGAGTCGGCATTCTTATAAATATATAATAACACTTATTTTGTTGTGTCATAAAGAGATAGTCACATTCACATAAATTAGTAATTTAGTACTAGCTAGTTTCTACGGTGGCGTTTGTTTGTGTAGTAAGGAGTTGCATAATTTAAGGATGCCTAAGTGTTTATATAGTGTTATGTAATAGATGTTTGGTTGTGTAGTAAGGATGACTAACTTAATGCATGCATATATTCATGTCAAAAGACTAAAATGCCCTTAAATTTGAATTAGTATTATGTATTATATGTTGTGACCTAATTATTGTTAATTATTAATTATTATAAAAATTAATTATTAATAATGATAATAAATCATTTTTACTATTATGAAATATTAATAATTACTTTTAATTAAATATTATAAATATTATTATTTATTTTATAATAAAAATTATTATTGATTAATTATTATTCTTAAATCATTATTATTAATAATTAATATTACTTGTTAAATATTATTAATTATAATAATTAATATTTGTTATTAATTATGATTTTTTTAATAATTATTGTTACTTATTAAGTATTATTATTTATTAATTAATATTAATTAAATTTTAATTTTTAATTATTATAAAAATTAATTATTAATGATAATAAGAAATTATTTTATTATTATGACATATTATTAATTATTTTTAATTAAATAATATAAATATTATTAATTATTTAGTAATAAATCAATATTTTTTATTAATCATTATTATTACTTGTTATATATTATTATTTATTAATTATAATAATTAATATTTATTACTAATTATGATTTTTTAATAGTTATTGTTACTTATTAAATATTATTATTTATTAATTATTATTAATTATTATAGATTATTAAATATTATTATTAATTATTTCTAAAGTGTATTGTTGGAAAAAAAATTAAAGAGGATCGGTGCATAACTTATGCAACTTATTTAGGTTGCATAACTTATGTACCTTTAAGGCATCTTATGTAAGAGGTGTTTGGTGACTTAAGGATACATAACTTAAGTTATACACCCTTTAAGTCACAAACAAACGCCCCCTACGGGAGTTGTTATGAAATTACCGCTCTGGCCTTTGACTGTGCGATATTAAATTATTAATCTCCTCAAATAGCTGCGAACAACAGAAACGCCAAAGTGGAGCCCACGGTACAGTAGTTTATAGACCTGTCAGTATTAACATCCGTTCCGCTGTTTCGTTCCGTTCCGTCGAAACGAAACGTTAAATGAAAGCTGAAATGGATTCCGTTTTCAAAAACGGAACGGAAACGGAACCGAAATTTGTTAACGTAAATGGAACGGAATACGGAAATGGGCTGAAATCAATAGGAAATGTGAGGCGGAACGTTAAATGGAACAGAAATTTGTTACGTTTGTCGAAACGGAACGGAAATGAAACAGTCATTTCGTTCCGTTACCGAAACGGAACATTAAATGAAAATGACTGTTCCGTTTTCATCTCTAACGTTTGACAGGTATAGTAGTTTAGTACACTTCTCGAAGTATGAAGGTGAAAACTGGAGATGTACGTATCTACCGATTTCCTTTCGAGATCGGACGATGGGTCCCGCCTCCTTCCTCCCCACTCTCCTCTCCACAAATAAGCAAACCCTAGCTAGATAGATTCGATCCTCGCTTAATATAATTTCTCTCTGGATTGAAAAAGCTTTCCATGTTCTAGACCTTGCTAGCTAGATCCAGTACTTCCAACCATGGCTAAGAGAGGAAGAGTACAGCTGAGAAGAATCGAGAACAAGACCAGCCGTCAGGTGAGGTTCTCCAAGCGCCGGAGCGGCCTCTTCAAGAAAGCCTTCGAGCTCGCCGTTTTGTGTGATGCTGAGGTGGCACTTCTCGTCTTCTCCGCCGGTGGCAAGCTCTTTGAGTACTCCAGCTCCGCCAGGTTATTCATTAACTTTTAATTTATTTTATGATTAATTTGTTCTTCTGGTTCTTCATAATTAGGAATTTAATTAATTAAGCTGGTGATTTTGTGTGTGTGCAAAAATATCTGGAGGTGGGATGATTATCCAGATGTATTTAATTGATTTCTTGGGAGAGGCGAAATTAACACGCGGGGCTATTATGTTGCTCCGATGTGGTGAATAAGCACATGCGCTGTAGTGCCTGTACACAGTACACGCGTCGAGTTTGCATGGGTTGATCTCTGGGTGATGGACTGATGGTTTGGCTTTAGTAGTTGGTATTGAGTTGCCAGCGGATAACTCAGACTTACCTTTTCCAAAACTATGCTGAATAAATTCATTGGGTTATCTCATTTGCATCTATTTAATAAGAGCATATATAGGCGAGGTTACTATATGAAGTGTTACACTTGTTTTGCACATTGCTGATGCTCTCCATCAGCTGTGACTTTTAAGCAGCCTATAAGCTCTTTTGTTTATTATTAGAAATTATTTTTTGCTAGTAATTTATGACACCATTAGTTGTATATATTCTTGTTTTTTTTTTTGGAAAATTATTCTTGTTTAGATTGTACGAGGGTATTTAGGAAATGATAAACAATAAGAAAATATCATCTGCATTTCTTTTAGATAGAAAAAGTAATCATGCATATAAATATTACATATGAATTATGATAGCAAATTAATACAAATATATATAATTTCCCGTCTGTAAGAATTTAGGAAATAGGATATGGTAGGCTACAACTTAATTATGTAGAAAATTTAAAATACATAATTAAATTGGGTTCAAATTTACAGAAGTAAAAAGCAAAACTTGCAATATCAATTCCTGCTGCAATTCTGTTATATATATTCTCCAAATGATCACATGCTTAAATAAGACATATAGGCCCTGTTTGGATAGTTAGGAATAAGGGCTATTCTAGACTAAATAGCTATTCGGGACTAAGAAACCATCCAAACAGTCCAGGATTAAGAGCTTATTCTTAATCAGACTAAGAATAGTTAATCCGACATTTTGTTAGAATAAGAGTTGAGATTAGAAAGAAAAGCTCATTATTTATTCTTTCCTCATCCAAACAAAAAATCTTAATCTGAGATTAAGCTTATTCTTAAGAATTTAGGATTAAGAATCTTAATCCTGAATAGCTAATCCTACCCTTAATCTCATACGATCCAAACAGAGCCATAATTATTAAAGTTTCTTCCAAAATGAATTACTTTAACCTCCTCCAAGCATTTATGCAATCCAGCTAATGCTCAGGTTTGATATTTCAAGCCTGAGAAAGTCGAAGAATATCGGACCAGGGTCTATTAGTAAAAGCAGGCTCTACAGATCGACGTGAATAAAGTTAGGACAACTTATAAAGGAAATTTAATTATTCATTTAGTCATTTGGATTTTTTTTGTCACTTTATGATTAATGTATACAATTTAATCATGCATGCATAAGTCGCGATGATAGGAACTAGTGTTGTGGAAACATCATTTTGATATTACTTTCATTTTACTTCTAATAACTAATTAAAGAGTATTGAAATTCTTTCATGTTTATAATTAATGATCTGGCAAACAAGATTTGTGGCTCCAAATCGAAGACAAAGTGAGAAAAAAAAACATGCACAAACTGAGTTCTACTAATTAATAACAAAAAGTAATCAAGGCAACTAAAAATAAGATTCGATCTTATTTATTTCTCATATCCATATATTGAATCTGCAAAAAAAAATTAAGAAGGTAGGTAAAAATAAAGAATTATAGCTAGGAACGACATCACACCTCTAGATTCCACTTTCCTCTTAAATTATTGTCTCATTCCATTTTTCTCTTTGAACCTCGGGCTCGGTTAGAATCTTAACGATATTTTCTTATATAGAATATATACTCTTATTATGTGGCTAATTTTATAGTCGTAAGATACAACAACTAAGTTTTTTGTCCCAAACAAGTTAGAGTATGTTAAAAATAAAAAATTCAGCAAAAAAAATCATCAAATACACACACACACTTACAATATTACAATTATAATAGCAATCTTCATCTATCTCGCCATCGCTCTGTAGCATCGATTCCAAATATCAAAAAGTGTCTTTTACAGATATTACGTGTCCGTCTAAACGGACATCTCCATCTATTGGTCATATCCCACTGAATTCACACCTCATATATTCCTTTCGACTCTAGAGTTGTCTGTACAACTCTAGTTTTCTATCGACACCCGATCGATTAGCACCACATTATCAACAAAGAGCATACACCAATGAATCTCTTTTGTATATCCTTATGATCTCATCCATCACTAATTAAGACAAAAATACAAGGGCTCAAAACTGATTTCTAATGTAGTTCTATTTCAATAGAAAAATCGCTAGTCACAATCACATGTCCTAATGTAAGTAACAACACCATCGTACATGTCTTGGATGTGGTAACGTACTTGGTGGGGACTTTCTTCTTTTTCGATGTCCACCACATGACTTTTCTTGATACTTTGTCATATGCTTTTTCCAGATCAATAAAAATCATATGTCGATTTTTCTTCTGCTCCCGATAACTGTCCATAAAACTTCTAGAAAATTGTCAAGACTATAAATGATTTTTTTTTCTCATTAGAACCTTGAAAATAGTTGTCACGAAAAAGAGTCGATCTAGAGTTAACTTGTGTCCAACTAAAACCTAAACTGAACTAAGCTACATATTATCATTGATGGTCTCTGTATTTTTGTTACATCTTGGAAGGTGTATTTGTTTTTTTTTTTAATTTTAGAATTTATTGTTAGTTATGAGAAAAGAAAAATGAGAATGAGAGGTGGCAGACATACAAATAACAAATAAAAAAAAAACTAGATATTTGTCATTTTCAACATTAAAATTACATGTAAAACATATTTAAACACATCTCTAAATTTAAGTGCAATAGTTCTACAAATCAGAAGCTCGCTATTTTAACATAATACATTTCAAACACTAATAAAAACATATAATATAATAACACTTGGCCTTAATGTTCATGATCTTTATTCTCAATAAGTTTCAAAGATAAACAAACTTTTCACTTCACAGTTCATAGTACTTTTGGTAAAATATCTATCGTTTGATTTCTAATTTTAACACATTCTATGAGCATATAATAATGCTTGATCTTGATATCTTTTGGCATTTACAAGAGACGATTCTTTGATATTGTTATTGTGGATTTATTGTGATAAAATAAAATTGTGGTATTTTTTATTTTTTCCCTATTCTAAATAAGTTTTCTCAAACACACAATATGATCCACTAATATATATTCGAATTTTGCAAAAAAAAAAATGCCACTCACTCTTGTTTTTTTATTTTTATTAAAATAAAAATGATTCAAATGTAAATGCATATCTAAAGTTTTCTTTTATATCATTCAAAATACCTGCATGTTTGTTATCACAAAATTCATATTTCAATTTTTTGGTTTCATCTCTCATAATTGATGGATATTGTGCTCAACACGAGCTATTTTAATGTAAAAATATTCTCTTTTGGTTTAGTCAAAGAGAAAAAAAAATGAAAGCCAAAAAATCGAGGGTGAAGGAGACTTTTGGGTTACACCACTATCATCATAATGACATGTATATATACATTCAAAGTCTCTTTGTTTTCTCATGAAAATTGAGAAGGTCTCTAGCATCTTTGGTTCCTCCATGACATGCATAATAATGCATGATTAATTCATATTAATCATCCATTATAGTTCATTTTAATGCATTATAATAATAACTCAAATAATAAACAATCATATAGTATATTATATTAACATAATTTCATAATTATATTAATTGTGTTAAGACTACAATATTGTCAAAGTTTAAAAAAATTAAAACTTGATAAATAATTATTGATTAGACATAATATTAATTTAGTTTCATATGATCCCTAAATAATTAATTATAACGGTATTTATAATTAATCATTCAACATATTATATATGTATTTTGCAATACAATAAACTAAATAACGATATTTATAATTAATCATTCAACATATTATATATGTATTTTACAATACAATAAACTAAATTTAATGTGACATTGATCCTAAGAGAATTTATGTTATGTTAGCCATGAAAATAAATCTACCATGTTTATTTTCGAGAATAATAAACGGTATCTAACGACATATTATGATTTTCAATTAACATAAATAAATACTATATAACTATAGCATCTAAATCCTTCATAAAAAATATAAAATTTCTCTTTGTTTGGTTTAGGTAATAAATAAATATGATATCGCTGTGTAATAGGATATCGCTGTGTAATTCAATTAACATAAATAAATACTATATGATACCGCTGTGTAATTCAAGATAGAATCGTGTCATTTTTGCAAATTACACATTTTTTTATTTAGAGTTGATTGCATGAAGTTACTAGCAAACAATCTATCAAGAGGCCTAATAAATACCATCACTCACCATGTATATCATTGAGGGACATACAGTTTTCATGATAAATAATATGGACGTTAGCAAAGGAAACCAACATAATTAGACATTTTTTTATTATTTTCATATTATTTATTTTCAAGTTTTAATATGTTGAATTAGAAAATGTATTAGGGTTTTGATTATTATGTATCTATGCATCAATGATTCAGTTGTAAGGAAAAGACAGAAAAGAAATAAAACATTAGTCTTTTTCTCCAAGTCTCTCTCTTTAGTACTTGTTAAGTCATAACCACAGCGATGAAAGGAGTTTGCCGAGGAAACGACTCTAATAGTCAACCCTCTACTCATGATTGTTATCTAAGATCATCTACACCTCTAGAAACACACATCAATTTGGTATCAGATTCTATGGCTAACGTTCTGGGAGCTTTTGATCTCAAGGACATCAAGGATATGATTGCAACTTTACTCAAACACCAACATGCACAAGACAAACGCCAAAATACACAAGACCAAAGTATAGCAGCCATCCAGTCCCATCTAGCCAAGCTGGACTCACACATCATCATACCTGAAGACAATTCCGAGTCAATAATGGGCAGCAAGGGTCCTGACTGTGTTTACACTATTGTACCATCACGTTACCACCACATAAAGTTTTCACTCTTCGACGGATCCAGTGAACCACTTGAATGACTTTGCCGTTCCGAGCAAAGATTTTCATGGTCAACGTGTCCTACAAGATGAAAAAATTTGATTGGTAGCATACCATATGACGGGTGTTGCTCAGCAATGGAATTATAAAATGGAACTCAGCGAAGGGATCCCTAATTGGACATAGTTTAAAGAAGCATGCCAATTTCGATTTGGTCCCTCTTTTCGCTCTAACCCAATTACAGAGTTGTTTTTTGCTAGAACAATCTGGCTCCATTGAGGAGTGCACCAAGGACTTCTATCGAGTCCTATGTCGTACTGAGCAGCTTGCACCAGCACATGAAATCGGATTATTCTTATCAGGGTTGTCTGAAATAATTCGGTTAGATGTGGAGATGCAAAATCCAATCTCCTTAGAGACGACAATCAGTTTGGCAAGTGCCTCCGAGCGACATTACCATATTTTGTGGGGGCTCTAGCTTGCTGTCCCGTCCACCTGAGCAATTGTTGTCTGTGCAACAGGTACAAACTACATTACTTCTTCCTAAACCACCTAAAGTGCTGACCCTACCCGCACCACCGAGAATTGGACCAGATCACTGTTGTTTACGCTGCCTTACTCCAACATAGATGGTTGTAAGACGTCAGAAAGATTTGCACTTCAATTGTGATGAATTTTACAAGGGGACATAAATGCAAGAGGCTATTCTTACTAGAAGTCATGGATGATGAACAAGCAGAATCATTGTTGTTGGCTGCAAACGAAACACCTAACAAATATGGATAATATCCACAACTATTATCCTACTTTTCAGCTCGAGGACAAGCTGCTTCTCATGGAGGGGGAAATGATATGGGCGTTAGCAAAAGAAAATCAACATAATTAGACAATTTCTTATTATTTTCATATTATTTATTTCTAAGTTTTAATATGTTGAATTAGAAAATGTATTAGAGTTTTGATTATTATACAACTATATATCAATGATTCAGCTGTAAGGAAAAGACAAAAAGAAGAATTAGTCTTCTTCTCCCAGTCTCTCTCTCTCTCTAGTATCTATTAGGACAGAACCACGACAAGGAAAAGAGCTCGCTGGGGGAACGACTCTAATAGTCAACCCTCTACTCACAATTATTATCTAAGATTATCTACACTTCTAGAAACACACATTAATAAATATTTTTTTCCGCACGATTCATGTGAACTTAAATAAAATTTGTATCGCAACCATTGTCAAAATTCAAGTTTAGACAATATTTACCGAACTAATTCTCATGTGAAAAAGTTGAACCATCTCAAAACTTAGAATCAAACACCAATGAAATAAATAATGACACCTAACACAATCTATACATTTATTTCATTTGGTCAAGTCTTGTATTATGTTCAACCAACATACACATTTACAATTAAGTTGATAACACCTTATCCATGATCTGTAGAACTTGCTCATCACTTAAACTTGCATACTATTTTTTTATGATAATTAATATTTCTTGTTAATTATCAAAATTAGAGACCTTTTTCAAAGATATTATCATTATTTCAATGAATAATCCATTGAGATCTACAATTCAGATCATCAATCTGAATAACAATCTCAATGAACAAATGATCTTATATTATCAATAATATAAACTAAGTTAAGTCATTATAATTAATTAAGGTTTTAAATCGGTATCAAATAAATTTATACCTTATTTTACTTCACTAATCGTTTTGGTAAATCTAAGGGTCGAACTCGACGGTATAATTGATTACTAGACTTTACTTGCTCACGAAAGCTAAACAATTAATTTTTATGGATTTTGGTTAATTAAATCTAAAAGTGCAATAAAGTAGATGTTTTTAGGTATTTTTACTATTTAAAATAATCTAAATGCTTAAAGAAATATTTTTAGATTTAAAATAGTATAAACGACGTCTTAGGTTTAGGTTTCACATCGGATTGGACTCTAGAACATAAGACTTATCACTCTCGTGCATAGAACAGTGTTTTTCAAGCGATCAACTTTTTGTTCGGTCCGAACAGAGGGTGAAGGTGTGTGTTTTTGACTTTTTATGATACTTTATGCTTTGTGTCGGGATTTCTTGTCTAAATCTAGATTTACTAAACTTCAGCATTCGCTTGTTGTACTAGAAACTGATTTGATTATAACCTAACCTAATTAAATCAATTAGACCACAACTTTTGGTATAGACATTAGCTAATCTAAACTTGTTTGTTGGATTTCTTAAGGGAATGTGTGATTTTTACTTTTTATGATACTTTATGCTTTGTGTCAGATTTTGTTGTCTAAATCTAAATTTATTAAAACTCACCATTCGCTTGTTAAACTAGAAACTGATTTAATCACAATCTAACCTAATTAGATTAATTAGACCACAACTTTTGGTATAGGCGTTAACTAATCTAAAATTGTTTGTTGGATTTCTTAAGGATATTTAGATGTCTTTTGAACTATCTAAAGTTTACACTTTTGATGTCAATAAATCTTCCCTTTCGAATTTACGATTTATCCTAAATATTTAATTCAAATTTAACTTTTTATCTAACTTAGACTTAACTAAATGTGACCGTACATCTAGAAGTTGATTAGAAAATCACAAGCAATACAAATAAGTAATCATCATAATTCTGAACAAACAAATCTCCAAAACATATCATAACATACAAGTCAAATCACATCATCGAAATCTAAGTTACTTCCTTATTCCTAAGACAACATAAATCTAGGCTAACATGAAAGCAAAACAAGATACAAGCTCTATCCAGTAAAATATCAAGAGAAAGGAAGAATAAACTAAGTATCGTCTCTAACTCGAAATACCGAACATCCAGAGCCATGGTTGGATTGATTATGCCGTCATTGCATCTAGAATCGTTCCAAACATGATGTCGTGGTCGTGCTCTAACGCAAAAGGTGGAATCTTACGCCTTTTGACGAGACAACGGTGGTGGAAAGATGTCAAAACGTGGTAGATGGTGAAATTTCATCCATGGTGCCTTTTTTCATCCAACGCAATAGGATACACTTGTAGCTGGTTTAGGATGACTTGGGAAGGAGGCTAGGTCCAAAGATCACGAAATCTTATCAAAATATGGACTTTCCTTCATCGAAAACTTACCAATCCACCATTTGATGCAATAATTATGCATAATCTATTGAATTTCTACAATACAATACAAATACCATGGCAGTACGGAAATCTTGACAAATGTAACACAAAAATACACAAAAGTACAGTGAATGTAAGAATTTGAGTTACCATTTTAGTGTAAAGTCCAATCAAAATATAAATATGAGATATCAATATTATTAATTTTTAGGACATAACTCTAACATTCTATACGCATACTATATTAGATATAAATATTGAGTGGTGAGATATAACAAACTGCCGATTAAGTAAACTCATATTGGATTCTTCATAGACCATATCTAATATGAAAATATAAAATCTATTTAAGCATCTAAATATTTAGCACTATGGCAAGAGCAAAATGAGCAATGACAAAAAAGGGTTTTGAATCATGCTGCATGATATAGAGTTGGGCCAACATACTAAAAATTCAATATTATCCTTCATGTTGGCCCAACGGTCATACCCAATTCCAAATATACTTTACATGACAGTAGTTATATCAAGAGTCAGATTAAATATGTTTATGAAAAGATGATATTAGCTGTAACACAAATGCATCTGATCCTTTCTACATGTAAAATTCTGGTAAACCACACACCGTTTTTCTATAAACCAAAACATTATCCTTTTTGTTGTTCTTTTATTATGCTTAGTTCAAAAATCACATGGTCGCAGACTCACCGTACCAGACAATATACTGTAACTTGTGAACCTTCATTGTGTTGTGCATGCATCTTTTATTTCTCTGCGTAAGAGAGTTTTGAAAAGTCCATACACAGAGAAATAGTTCTCTCAGTCCTTGGATCTGAATCTTCTTAAGTAGAGTTCTTTATTTTCAACAATTACAGTAAACTGCACTTCTTCATAACACTTACTTTGACAGTTGTGACCTTGATTCAGTGTTGGAGAGACATACAGCCGTTACAAGCAATTTACGTCAGCTAAAAAAGATGCTAATAGCAAATCCGTAAACAAAGATACTGACAATACACAGGTGTGTGATTATAATTATGTCATTTTGTGCTTCTCCCCCATGTTTAAAGATTTTTCATTTAAATGTTAAAAATATGGAACAACAAACTAAAATTGCTGTGAAGACACTAAAATTGTAACTTAGTTCAGGTTGAGGTCTCAAGATTTGGTTGGCTACATGCCTACATGCTAGAATGCGAGTAATTTCATGGATGACTTGTCAGTTTAACTCTTCTTGCCTTATCACAAACTTTGTCAATGTCAAAGTACTTATTATGCAAACTGCAATCTCATGCTATTGCAGAATAACAGTGAAGATTCATCCAACTCTAACATCTTAAGTGATATTGCTCAATGGTACAATAATGTATTCCTTTTTCTAGAAAAATGTAATGATAATGAAAAAATTAAGTTATACAGAAGAGAAATGTGTTGCAGGTGTACCGGTAGAAATATAGACCAGATGAATGCCACCGAATTGGACAAGTGGGAAGCTCTATTGGGGAAGGCGTTGAAACAAATAGATTCCAGAAAGGTAAGTCATTATTAAATACCTCATGTACCAGTTGCCAATATTGTTCCTAAAATGCCCTTATATTTGTTAGTTTGAATTTATAAGTGTATTAAAGTGGGTTGTTTATATATTTACCTCCTTCTGGGCTGAGTGGGTGCTTTTTAATGACTATTTTAAGAATAAAATTGGTTCATCTCATTCTTGTTTCGAGCTCCATGTCCAGAATATTTATGAATACTACTAAACAAAAAATTCTTGGTACTTTCTATCCCAGAGCATCGATAATAGCATTTTGTTAGTTGATCTCATTTTTGAGTTCGTTGCTTCATGTTCAGAAAAATATGTGAATACTATTAAAAAAAAAGAGTTCTTGGTATTTTCTATCTCAAAGCAATCTTACTAGCATGCTACAAAACTAATCGAGGCATTTAAATTTTTAAACTGGGAAACAGAATTTAGTTTTTAACCATAGATATATATATATATATATATATATATATATATATATATATATATATATATATATATATAAAAAACTCATCTTGTTTTGATGGTCTTAATTCTTGGCTTGCCGCTTGGGAGAAGACACAGGTTTCTACGAGCGATAAAGCAGTTGATTTAAACGAAGAACCGAAAGACTAATTAACGGTGGATTGGACTATGTGTTAATTGGCACGTGGCATATGCAAACACCATTCATTGACAGGTGGAGAGGGAAGACTATTGCAGCCGTCTACCTTTCTATATTCATTGGCTGCAATCAGCTTTCTCGTATTTAACAAAAATATGAACTTGCTTGCTCTTTTCAGTGTGTAATAATAATAATAATAATAAACTTTTTTTAAAAGTTTGGTGTTTGCTTGGTTCTAATTTCTAAATTTGACACTTTAAACGAATTGATTGACTTTTTGAGTGCAGGAATGCGTATTGAGCTATTGATTAAAACAAACAGACTAACAGAGTAAATAATCATGGATTTTTTTATTTATAGGTTGAATAAAGTATGATCTATCTCTAGTCGACGACTTACGTCTGAATATCAAAATTATCCATCCAAATAACACGTATAAATGCATTTCTCAATTTTAAAAAACAAGGGTACAATTACCGTACAAATGCAATTTAGATTACGCGTAAGGATAAAAGATAAATTTGGGGCCATATCATCTCGGCTCAATACACAGCCCAAGCCCTTATTGTCGGCCCAATTTTTGACTCCCAGCTTGAGAATGGAGATTCGAGATGAGGCCAGGTAAGGCTTTTGCACTCAAACAAGATGAGAGGAGTAACGCACATGCACTCAGGCGCTTAGGTGGCGAAAAAAATCGACAGTTGCAGATCACTCCTCCGATTCCGTTCCAAAACCCCTAAAATCGGACCGGCCACCGCCGATTCCGAATCGGCCGAATCAAATCGGAATCGGCCGATTTTTTGAACCATGCTCCCAGCAGCTCCTCGAGAAAACATCTGACAGCGTTGAGTGCCTATGAAATATACTTTGTAAAGACATCTATTTATTTACTTGGCAGCCGCTTGTCAAGTTTCTCTAAAAAAAATACATCTATTTATTAATAAAATCTGTAGGTGTGTAATTGCCACCTGGCCCTTAAAAAATATATGAAAGAAATGTACTAACTACATTGCGGCTCAGGATATCGGCGTACTATATAATGATCCGCTATAGTGATCATAATTTTATTTTTTAAATTTTCTTTATTCGTACAGCATTAATGGTGTTTGAAAAAGCTATAGCAACTATTAAATAGCCAGCTATTTTACAATTATGCTTTTGCCATGCCTCTTAATTGATCCCAACAAGTCAATCATCCTGGTGGATGCCACTGCCAAATGTAAACTCATTTTAGATATTGATTGCGTTGATTCTTTAAAATTGATCAATTACCTTGAGTCAAAAGTCAATAAGTGAGGTTTCTTCTCAGCAAATTAACAACAAAAAGAGATTATCGACAACACAATAATTGATGAATGATTGTTAAAATAAAGAAATAAAATCATTTTTAGTATAGGTAGATTATGGATTAAGTGCTTAAACTGATAAAATATTAATTGTTTAATCCATTAGATATGTTTTGAATGCATCAAATGTTAATAATCTAACTTATCTAAATTATAAAGGAAATATAAGTAATGGTTTAAATAAATTTACTATCAGTTTGGTTGTCTTCATGTATCATTAATTGGATATTTTGTACTCCATAATCCCGCCTAATGAAAACAAGATTTTTATTCAACTCTTCTTACAAGGCGTGGCATCCGACAAATCCGGCATGAGGTCAATTCCTCTCCTTACTCACAGAGTCGGGTTACTCTGTTTCGGTAAAAAGCACGCGCAGTGAATACACTATTAGCGCTATCAAACGTGCGAGACGGATACGGAACTTTTCGTTCCGTTTCGGTAAAAAAAAAACAAAAGTACACTTTCGCTTCCGTTTCGTTTCGGCAAAACGAAATAATATTTCTAGTCCACTTCTGTTCCGTTCTCCTTTTACCATTGAAATATGTCCATTTTCGTGTTCCATTCAATTCCATTTCGTTTAAGTAACATTGACAAAACCATGTTTCGTTTTCGTTTCATTTCTCAAACTAAAACCATTTTCTCTTCCACTTCTATTCTGTTTTGGACGAAATGAAACGGAAACGTACGAAACTGATAGCCCTATACACTATCGCTTATGTAGCCATCTTAAAGTCGATAAGAGTTGGGCACGGAACTAACTAGCTAGTCACCTATTTTACCTTACTTCACATACATAGCTGTATCGGATACATATTCGATAGAGATACTCGTACGATACTCGTGCGATATGCACCCGATATTTCACACAGTAAATCCGATTATTTTAATGTGTTTGATTTACCGATACTCGTATCGGATACACCACTTGACAAACCTGATTATTTTAAATTCTAAAATATTAAAAATTGGATGGAGCTTTTTATAAAAAAAAAATTATAATGCTGCACCAATTCTCATCGTATGTAAAAAAATAAATAAATAAATATCGTTGTACCTGTATTGAATTATTTTAAAAATTTTCATATCACCACACCTGCACCGTACCGGATACGATAATCATATCGTATTAATACACTATATATATGCAGCTAGTCACTGATAAGAATTACCATTCTGGCTCTTGACATCTCTTATATATGTTATAATTTTTATACGAGAACGATATAATAATAACCATGAATATAATAACAAAAAATAAATAAATAAACGAAAGATGAATGGACCGCCAGCCCACAGTAGATTCAACCGAGTGATGACGGGAAACAGATCCTCAGGCTGGGTCCCGCCTCCTCTGCCCTTGTACAGTGATCTCCTTCTCCTCCCAACAGAAACACAAACCCTAGCTAGTTCCTAGACGGATTCCTCCTCCTCTCATCATCTTTTTCCTTGGGATCTTCAACCTTCAGATTGTAAGATAAAGAAAGAGCCATGCCTCAGCGGGGGAAAGTGGAACTGAAGAGGATCGAGGACAAGACAAGCCGGCAGGTGAGGTTCTCGAAGCGCCGGAGCGGGCTCTTCAAGAAGGCCTTTGAGCTGGCTTTGCTATGCGATGCTGAGGTGGCACTCCTCGTCTTCTCCCCAAGCGGCAGGCTCTACGAGTACTCCAGCTCCTCTAGGTAATAATTAGTTGTTATATACTTGTTAATTAAATTGCGTATTTTAAGTTAAGCAAATTAGGGTGTTTTTCTTCCAAAATATCACGAGTCTGATCTTAGCTAGATTGGTCTTCATTGATTTCTCTTGGGAGAAGTGACTATAGTGGGCTAGTGGCGTTGTAGACTTGTAGTGTTGACTAAGCGCATGCACTATTGTACGCCTGTCCACGTGTTCTTGTATGCGCACTCAGACTCAGTACTCTTTGAGTCTTTGGGAAACTTCTATGCTCTGGAAAGTTCTAAAGCTCTCGAAAGTTCTTTGGAGCTGATAATACAAACCATGGAGGCGTATAGTTAATTAAGGAGATTCCTTGTACTTTTCGTCTTGATGAAATTGAGCGCAACACTAACAAGCCAATCAACATTAATTCTCTAAATTACCCAATGACGATTTGCTGATATTTTATGAGCAGTCGATTTTGTATTAGTAAAACATTAAAAGCAAAATTAATTATACACAAATTAATAAATTATGTATTAATAGTGGAATCATCTTTTTCATTTAATCATTTACTAGTACTTAGAACTATAATAGTTAATGAGTATGTCTTTAAAGATTATATATATGCGCACGTCGACTTTCTTTTCGCCCGGCCCTACTTAGTCCCCTGAGCTCACCAAGCTATTGTGAAAATTATGTTTATCTTCATTTACTAAGATAAAATTTTTTTTTTGAGAAAAATACACATCAAAATTTATCTGGTAGTTTTTGTCTGCCGTTAGAAACAGGTGGTCTGATTATCCGTAAACTAATTAAACACATGTAAGGGCATAACTTGAAGATTAATTTGGATATACATTTTTCTTTTTTTTTTTTAAAAAAAAGGAAAACTAGCTCCAAGGGCTTGAGTTTGGAGTGTTTTTCTTTTCCTTTTTTTTTTTTTTTTGAATGTTCAGTTTGGAGTGTTGGATTTGCTTTGCATTCAAAACAGAATAACAATTCAAATCAGGTCAAATAACAAACAAAGATCTTTAAACTCTATTGAACTAGCAGTCATAGCAGCCCGCTTGATGAAATCACAAAATCGGAATATGAGTGAAGGCATATCTAAATAATTGATTGCATGGAGGTAATTTGCAAGGTCAATCTTAATACCATACATTTTGTATGGTACAACTGACAAAAAAAAAATTGTATTTTGTATGGACAATCATTATTTTTTTTTTTGACAACTGACAAAATAATTTTTTAAGTTGAAATGATAGTAGTATTATCAAAAGCTCCAATACCGATCTCACTTAATTCTATTTCTCGAGTAAAAAAATGAATTTAAATATCTTCACTTGCAATTAATGAAATAGAAAGTATTACACTATGATCTAATTTGGAGTATAAAATGGTGGCCGGGGAGGTCATCTGTAGACTATGCTATATAGAATTTATTCGTCTATTCTTTGACAAATAAAAAATTAAACTCTTTATCTCTACCGATAATGCAGGCAAGGTGAATTTGGAGCAAGAATTGCTCATTGAAGCCTTCCTTCCTCGGCCTCTAATTATATATATGTAAAATTAGAGGGGTTTATATCTGAATTGAGCTTTTTTGTACAAAAAAAATTTTATTATTTACCGCACAATAGAAAAATATAGTTAACTACATGCATAATGCTTCTGATTCAACAACTCTTAAGTTTACATCTATTTAGAACGGTAAGTCATAACCTTTTTTGTTTTTTTTTTGCTCAAATTAGTACTATGGTTGACAGCAAAATGAAATAATATAGTTAACTACATATATAATGCTTAATGATTTCAATAACTCTTGTATTATTCTTCTAATTCTAATGATTCCAAATATTTTTCACAATTAATTTTTCTGATGTCGATCATCACGACATCACAGCATAAGCAAAGCTCCAATGCTAAATAAAGAGAGGAGAATAACAAAATATAATTAGGAAAATATAACTAATACTAATTCGCTGAGCAGACTTGGAAAAATGATAAATTGGAAGTGGATCCCTCTAAAACTAAAGAACGGACACAAGAGACTACTCCGACTTGTACTGTTTAATTAACTATTTATTTCATAATTTGCAAGCACGCAAAATGACAAATATATATCTACAACAAACATAGTAGTAACAAACAAAAGGCATTGAATTAGCATTCTACATTTTTTTACAAAATATATTTCTTTTTAATTTAAGAATTGATTCTCTTTAATAAAAAGGGTTTTCAAACCGAGTTGACTAGTTTGTGCCAAATCACATTTTTGCACCTCTCCAATCAACCTAATCAACGCTAACTTCCAAAAGATTTAAATAGTTTGTGTAAGAAATAATGGGAAATGAGGGAAAGAAATGGAGGGAGAAGAGAGGACACCATGTAGCATTGTATCAGAAGAGGGATTAAAGGCACAGTTCTAATTATCATTCTTGCTGATTAGAAGATAAGATCAGGTCTGACATAAAACAGAGTTCTGCTTCTTTCTCTTTAAGCTTGCTAGTGCAACTTGAGTTCAGCTCAAAATTCAAACAAACAAACAAACTTCATATCATATCCCAAGAATTCACAGTACAAAAATGTGGTGCTAGCAAAAGGACAAAAATGAGCTAACATGAATCTCTCACAAAGGTCGTTTCTTTGGACAAAAATTACAGTCTCTATTTAGTTTGCAAAAGGACAAAAAGGACAAAAATGAGCTAACATGAATGCGTCTGGCATTTCTGTGTGCAGTTCTGATGAAGAGCATGCTTTGTCTCCAATTTTATTTTCTTCATTTTCTGTAGTTATATTTGTCCCTAAGATTATGTTGACACATTATACATCCTCGTTTGATATCTTTTTTTAAGATAGATTTAGAGAATGGTATGCAATATATGAAGAAATAGTTCTTGAACCATTGAATCTAAAAATGCGACTTTAATTCTTACAATAGTGACATCTGTTTGGACCTTTTTGACCTTTATTATTGCTTTGTTTAATCCAGCATTGAAGAGACGTACAACCGTTACAAGCAATTTTCATTGGTTGGAAAAGATGCTAATAATAGGAATACAAATGAAGCTGCTAACAATGTAATGATTACGTCATTCTGTGTTCCCTGATTTAGAAATCTCTCATGCTTGTACCAAACCTAAACTAGTTTTCTGAACAATAATACGTTTTACAAATTCAGAGTTAAAACTACTGAAAAACCAATTTAAATGACTGTGAAGAAACTTAAAACACAATTTAAGGTCGAGTTGAAAAATGGTCTTCAGATTGAGTTGCTTACATGCCTAAATGCAGTAGTTCAGTCAAGGAGCTGTCAGTTAGTCTTTTCTGTCTGGAGACAAATTATGTCAGGCATACAAAGTACTTATTATGCAAACTGATATCTCATGCTATCGCAGAATAGTTGTGAAGGCTCTTCCACCTCTGACATTCTAAGTATTATTGCTCAGTGGTACGATAATGAATTCCTGATTCTATCAAAAATGTAATAATGATTAAAATAATTAGGATATACATGACACGAATGTGTTGCAGGTGTACCAGTAGAAATATAGACCAGATGGATGATGGAGAGCTGGACAGGATGGAAGACCTTTTACAGGAAGCCTTAAGACAAGTACAGTCCCGAAAGGTAAGCCTAGTTCAGAATTTCAGATGGCTTTTCTATAGAGGGGTAATATTGTTCCTAAAATACCCCTTTGTTTACTACTAAGTTTAATTTGGTTTCTGAGTGAATTCCAATTTTCTTTTGCCTTTCCTGGTTTTGTGGGTGCTCTGTCAATTGCTAATGACAATTAAATGTTTCCATAACTCTGGGGGTTGTCTTATGAGAGTGAAAAAGGAGATAACCTTGTTGTACTGGTATCAGATTCAATTAGAGATCAGATTATAGGTTAATTTTGTAGTGCTAATAAAATCTTTGCTACTGTTATGCTTTGTAATTCCTTTTTGGGTACTACAAAATGGTGATGTGTTCCACTAGTTGACAGTTAAATTTTTATATGTTGTTGCTGAGTGCTGATTAAGAATAATGCATGCCATGACTTGAGAAAATCTATGAATGTTTTTTTTAAAAATATTTCCTTCGCTTTTCTGTTCCGAAACAGTAATAACAGTGATAGAAAGCTACCCGTAGCTGGAAAGTAAAGTTTAATTTTAAGCAAAGGTAAAGATTAAAGCGAACTCACCTTGTTTTCATGGTTTGGATGAAGTTGCAGGTTTCATCAACAGAGAGAGTAGAAGCGGCAAACGGAGACCAATCTGAAACGAACAACATATCCATAAATTGAAACGTCATGTTTGTGGGGTGCCCTGAAACAGTATGCTGACACGTGGAGAAGAGAACTAATTGTCACGTGTACTTCTGTACATCCAATAAGAGTCCTGTGCAATCGGCTGTTTATTTCATCACTGAACAAATATGAGATCTTTCGTTATGCCTTGGTTGTATTCATTAATAATTACCGTTGTTTTCTTTTTAGTTATGGGTTTTTTTCCCTAGATCTGGTATTTTGTTTGGTTCTAGTATTGAAAGTTTGGTTTAATTTTGTTTTGTCTTATCTTAATAATTATTAATTCACTTTCCAAGTAAATCATATAGAGTTTTTTATTTTTGACAAAGAAATGATAAGCGGTTGATAAACTAGCCGAAAAATTTAAAAATAATATTAAATTAATATAATATATTAAAAATAATAGCAATATAATAACATTTTTTTAAATAGTATCACAAGATCGGAATCCCAGATTCCGACCGCAATTACGGAATCTCGGATTCAGATTTTAGCTAAGATCGGGATCCCGGATTCCGATCTTAGAATTTGGCTTTTCCCCATTTTTTTCTCGCTGGGCCTTTTGGTTTTTTCCCTTTGGCCTTTTCCATTACTGAACAGTGTGCTATGCCTATGAGAACAATGGTAGATGAATAAATGGATACTTTTTGCACTATACTTGTTTATATGTTTACAGCACGGATTATCAAGCTGAAATAAAGTGGGTGTCAATTTTAATTATGTATTTACTCTCGTTGATATAAGCAAAGATGGTCATAGCTTCTTTTTGACTTTTATGTATTTACAGTTATTTTGTCTTAGGGGCTGTTTGGATTCCCAAGGAATTTGGGGAATTTCATCTTCCTACCATAAATTTATTATAAACAATTCAAACTCTTCACAAAATTACACACTTTCCAATAAATTTATTCCTAGGAATTGCAACTTTTCCAAATTCTCCAAATTCCTAAGCGATCCAAATAGCCCCTTACTGATTAGATGAGAAAATGCAAGTGGTTTTCATGAGAAGGGGGCTGACACTAGAACACGGGCTTCATATTGGGCCTAGATGAACAATCTAGGCCCAATATGAAGCCCGTGTTCTAGTGTCAGCCCATTAAAAATGCAAGTGGTTTTCATGATATAAAAGTTATCGTCATTTTTTTGC
Source organism: Rhynchospora pubera (assembly GCA_028095005.1). Lineage (NCBI taxonomy): Eukaryota > Viridiplantae > Streptophyta > Magnoliopsida > Poales > Cyperaceae > Rhynchospora > Rhynchospora pubera. Next base: position 196,811,395 of record CM051463.1, on the reverse strand, counting down.
TTATTGTGATGCATCAAGCATAGCTTTTTTTTTTTCTGAGCTCTTTAGATTTGGTTGTAGTGGTGTCTTTCAAGTTTTTCTGAGCTCATAAGCATCATGCTGATAACCTTTATATCATGAAAAGCCTATTGAGTAATGGAACCAAGGGTTTTACAATGAAATCTGTTAGTTTAAAGAAAGACATGTTTTCCTTTGCTACAATATAAAGAGAGAATATGGAATAACTTTCATCAGTCTTTGCACTTCTGACCAAGTTTTTGGATCCGTAGAATGAATAATGACATGTTTGTATTTTTGGTACGAAGGAAGGTTTAACTTTGGTTGTGAACGTAACTTGCGGGGATTAAGTTGACAATATTGGTCAGATAACAGATGGCTTTGTTTTTCTATTAATTGACAAAAAGAAAAGAAAAAAAAAAAGAAAACATAGCAATAATAAGAGCTTGAGGACTTTATGACCATAACCTAAATTAAAAGGGGATGATAATTCATTGCTGGTTCAGAATTGTACACAGCCCGGAATTAAAAGGGGATGATATTCATTGAGGACTTTTTGTTCCTTCCAATGGTTCCAAATAGTGGTGACTGGTGAGGAGAGAAGTTAGAAAACAACAAATTATCCTACATAAATCCAGAAGAAACAACATTTATTCAGAGCGGTCTTCATCCTCTTCATTTTCAGAGTCCAGTCGGCATGAGAGAGGATAAAGAAATGAAATGGAAGTGAACGGAGTTAAATCTGTTTCAGAATTTTTGCACCTTCAACTTATTTCGAAATTAAATATCAGAAAGAATCTTCTAGCTGAATTTCAAGCATGTGACCTCAACTGAAGAAGCGTTATTCTTTACCACTAGATCAAAAATCGATTCTCATTTTTTCCAAAATTAAAAACTTACAATGGAAGAAAAGGATGAATGGGTTAACAAGAAAAAAAAATTCTATGTAAATGTTTTCACTTGATTCACCTCAAATTTGTGGGTAAACATTTTATTTTTTTTTATTCTCTCTCGTATTTTAATCTATTTCATTCCCTAACTGTGCTCCAGAAATCTATTATTAGAGAAATGGAAGGTGTGGGAAAGAAAAGGTTGCCCAGGGTGTTTCCTTCAAAATCGGAGGGTACACATATAGAGTAACTACTTTGTAAAATTTGTGTGTAGTTCACTTTGTTTCTCTTTTCTCTTATTTCCTTTACATTCGTTCTGGAGCAAGGAAACAGTTCGGGCAACCCCTTTTAACTTACTTTCCGTTCCTCTACTCTATAATAGAGGTCCTAAAGCAGAAAAGGGTGTGTTCGGCAGGAGGTGGGTTAGAACTTACCCAAAGTTAGTGGAACTAACCAACTAATTTTAACTCACCAAATGAATTGAGGTTAGCTAAAATTAACACTAACCTTATGCTAACCCACTAACACTCCCAAGAGGCAGGTTATCGATTTCACTCATGAAGGAGTTAGCGTTAATTTTGTATTTATAATGATAATTAATAATTAATAATAATTAATAAAAATAATTATTAATATTTAATAATGAATAATTAATTAACATAAATGAATAATATTTAATAAGTAATTATTAATTAAATGAATAATAAATAATTATTAATATTTAATAATAAATGATTAATGAACAAAAAATTAATCATAATAATTATAAATTAAAAATAATTAATAATGCTAAATAATCAAATAAATAATAATTTTCAACTAGTTAATAATTAATAATTATTAAAGGATGATTAATAACAATTAATATTAATTAGTAACTAATAATTAATAATATTTAGTAATTAATATTAATAATTGTTATAATTAATATTGATAGTTATTGTAATAATGATGATAATAATAATAATAATAATAATAATAATAATAAAATAATAGTTTATTTTTAATTAATAATAATTTTTATTAAAAATTAATTATTAATTTATTATTATTAACTACTAATTAATAATAGTTAATAATAAATATAGCACTAATAATTACTAATTTTAGGCTAGCACTAACCCTATCCAATCACTACCCCTACCATTCTATCCCTCTAACCAAAAAAAAAATACTAACCTTACACCACTAACCTTGTATTGCTAAACACGCCCTTAATTTCTAATGCAGATCGTAAGTAATTAGATGCTTAATTGCTTACCCTTTCCACAATAATATTTTGGGTTATTTTTTGGTAGTTGAAATTGGAAAATTGAAAATTTTAATCGATGATTGATAATAAATTTCAAGTAAATTTGTGTAGCGTCTAAATTGATTTATCCAAAAAATTAAAATTTTTTTGCATAAAATGGATAAACCTCCAACTTAGACCGGATCTCAAGCAATGTCCCCATCGGCCATCACGCCCAAATCCAGGAGGTAACTAACGTTTTTTGATGGAAGGACAAAAGCAATAATCGTCGGATAGAATGGATAAAAAGAACGTAATAAATTTTGGATAGAATGATTGTGTGCAAAAATCAAATAATCGTTGAATAAAAAACTACGGTAATTGGTGTTGACCATCCACCCTTTTACCATCCATCCCATCCACATCTAATATTACTAGGCCTGTCAAACGTGGCCCAAAAGCACGGCAGAGCCCATTTCGTTTGCCGTTCCGTTAAAGAAATGGTTTCAACATTCATTCCGTTAAACCGTTTCGTTTATGAAACGGCACAGAAATCCATTCCGTTATTCGTTCCACTTCACATATTACACATGAAACGGTTTGAAACTAGACTGAAACGATCGAAACGGCACATATTTGCATTCCGTTTGCCGTTTCGTTATTGAAACGAAATTCATTTCGCTGCCGTTATTCGTTTCGTTAGGCCTTAACGAAACGGCATAACGCGTTTTTTTCAGCCGTTGACAGGCCTAAATATTACCTCCTCCCATCGCATCTCCCCAGAATTATTGTATGAAACGCCTCTAACCCTAACCCTTTACCAATCGCATCTCCCCAGCGTTATATTATATAAAACAGATTCAGATTCGAAATAGAAAATCCATGCGATCAAATCAATCTTCTTCTCTTCAAAACTCTAACCAGCACCGCAACTCTAATCTCATTCGAGATAGGGAGAGACGGACGGCTAGGTCGGTGAGGTCAGGCGCGGCGGAGGCGAAGGAAAGCGCAAAGAAGAAAAGTTTGAACACGTTCACTGTGCGAAGCCAATGGAGGATAAGACCATAGGCATCGCCTCGCTCGAAAAGTTCCTGCAAGAGCGCATCAAGGTCGCCAGAGGCAAGGCCGGAGCTCTCGGCAACGTCGTCACTGTTACTCGCAATAAGAACAAGATCACTGTCATCTCCGAAGTTCCATCTCTAAGAGGTTCACATTTATGCTCTTTGAATCTCTCTCTCTTATTATTTGATTGTAATTAGTGAATAACTAGGATTTTTCTGATGACTCGGGTTTGATTTAGGTTGGAATTTCTCCAGTGTTAATTCACACTTCAATTGATGTGTTTGATATTCTTGCTAGCTTCAGATCTTCTATTGACTAATAATAAATGGTTGAAGTAATTTTATTTGAGTGCTAGATACCGCTTATTAACAATTTTTGTTTCAACACGATTGTGTTTATTGATGATTTGAATAATTAGTGCATTTACATATCTGTATATTCTTGTTCTATCTTGATGTAGTTTTGAGTTTTTATACATACTACTGGTATTTACTGGTACAAGTTTTCTAAGGGATCATCTTATTTTAATATATATTAAATTATTATTTCTAAGGGATCATCTTGTTTCATTATATATTTTTTTAAAACTCACATGACCTGAACTGATTAAATATTATAAGAACACTTAATTATTAATGGAACTTAATTTGTATTTTATTTTGTTTGTGTAGGAATTACAGGATATGGTGAGAAGAGTGGTGCGAAAGGAATTGAAGGAGTTATAAATGATCATTGTTTACTTTATTGCATGGATATTAAAACGTCATATTACGAGTGCATTTAACTGAACACATAAATAATTTTAATTGATCTTTAAATAGTTTAACTGAACACAAAAACTATGAAATCAATTTTTTTTGTAACTAACTTAACACAAGACACTTTAAATTCATCCCTTAACGTATTTAACTGAACAAAAAAAACTAAAATTTTCAATTATTGGTGCATCTAACTGAATACATACATACTTTTAAATAATCTCTTAATATGTTTAACTGAACCAAAAAATTAAAAAATCAAATTATTGGTGCATCTAACTGAACACTTATACACTTTAATTCATCCCTTAAAACATTTAACTGAACCCTTAAATCAGTATATTTGATGACGTCAACACCAAAAAAATTTCGAAAATTGATCAAAAAAAATTTGCTGACGTCAGCATGCGAAAATATGAGTTTTAAACCTATTTCTGACTCTGGATGGTTGGATGATTTTTTATTGGATGGTATATATCATTTCCGAAAAACTACTGCTACTCCGACATCTCTCTGGTCTCTACTGCCTGGCCTTGGTTATCCTATTCCCTCTCACCAAATGGGAGCGGGTCGACCCGCCACCAACACCAAGCCTCTTCTTCTTCTTCTTCTTCTCTACCTTCTCTTTCTCTTCTGTCAAGCCAGCAGTTCCCATTTTGAGGCTCTCCGCAAGTCATCACCCAACTCTGCCGCCGGACTCTGCGATCTCCTCCTCCTTCCCTTTGGCTATCCGTGCACTGAACACACCGTATGTGAACACTCATCTCTCTTTTCTCTTGAGCTTAGATAAGCAGGGTCTCATGCTTCACTGATTACTTTGTTTTGTTTACTTTTAAGCAATTGAATTTTGTAGAATTTGATCAAAATGGTCATGGAGAGTTAGTTATGTATCATGGTGTTTGTGATCAGTTATTAAATTTGGAAATCTTGGTCAAAATTGGTTATGATATTGTGTTTGTTTGCCTTATAGCCCCTGGACCTACTCTTGTTTTTTGCCATTGTTGGTGGATGTTGACAGAAGTTGTTAAAATGGAATATTTTTTGGACTTACAAGAGAAGTTTCTGTACTTGACTAAAAAACCCTCCTAACTTTGTATGCAAACTCCCTACCTGCTTTTTAGGTTGAGACAAAGGATGGATTTATTTTATCTGTCCAAAATATACCATCTGGTAAGAATGCCTTGAGAGATACACGAGGACCTCCTGTTTATCTTCAACATGGCCTCTTTCAGGTGCTTTTCCTTTCCATAAAGTTTCCAACACTCTTGATTTAAGAAGTTGTTATTAGGATGAGCATTAAAGCACAAGACAGCTATATGTCTAATATAATAAGAAACTATCTAATAAATACAAAAAATTAATAGGAATAAATTGAATGAAACTTCTACCAAACCATCGGGTAACATGAAGTTAGACTGGAAATTAAATGTTTTACTGGGAAATTTGTCACTTATTTTTTGTAGTGTATGTTTTGTATATGCTGACTTTTCTGTACTGAACTGTTGAGAGTATATTGCAGTAACCTCACTTCTTTCTGAATTTTATGGGAAGCTAAATTGGTGCCAGTTATCAGAAAATAAATTATTGCAATAACTTGGATTTATGGATTCATTGATAGGGAGGAGATACATGGTTCATTAATCCGTGCGAACAGTCCCTTGGGTACCTATTAGCTGATAATGGCTTTGATGTTTGGGTTGGGAATGTACGTGGTACACGCTGGAGTAAAAACCATACCTCTTTTTCCGTCCATGATAAGGTAACTTGATAGATCTATTAAGCTCAATGTAAACAATTAGGCTAAAGAGGAAAAAACAAAAGAAGGTGCAGATAGTCATATACTTGTGCGATGAAATCTGTTCCCATCTTGCACAAGTTTGGTATGCGGAGTCTTATTTTGTCTAACTTACTTTATTATGAACCTTTCTTTCGCAGGAATTTTGGGATTGGAGTTGGCAGGAATTAGCTCAGTACGACCTACTAGCTATACTGAGCTACATAAACTTGAAAACTCAATCTAAAGTTATCTATGTTGGCCATTCACAGGTAGGTGTATTTTTTTACTTCATTTCTGAAATTCAGGCTATATCTAATTAGTCAAATATATTAGCTTTCTGGTTTATATAAAATTCATCATATTATCTTTTATTATTATATTGCAAACGGAAATAATCTGACGAGCCAATTTCAGATAATTCTCACTGATATAATTATACTGTTTCTCAGGGAACTATAATGGGCCTGGCTGCTTTCACATTGCCAGAAGTAGTGGAGTTGATTGATTCAGCTGCACTTCTTTGCCCCATTTCCTATCTCAACCATCTTACTGCCCGTTTTGTTCGTCGTGCAGTTGCATTACATCTTGATCAAGTAAGAGATTGAATGTTTTAAACCATAGAAGATCAATTTTGTGAAGTAATCGCAAGAATTTTTATTTTGTTTAATTTTTGCAATCATGTATGAGCATTTTCCTATTTGTTCCATTTCCTTTTGAGGGATGTATATGATTTTTTCAGTTGTCAGAACGCATCAAGATATGGCAGGTATTAGATTCGGTCTTTGTTGCAACGCAACTGCCCTATTTCTTAAAGACCTTGTTTTCATTGTCGTTAGAAGAAATGTGAATTGATATTTCATGAATATGCTTTATTAGAGATTTGGTGGCCAAATTCAGAGCAAGTTTGGGTGTTTAGTTTTGGGTACTGATAATTTTGTCACAAAAATAGAAAATTGACGGTACCAGACACATGTCTAATATTTTCAATATAATATTTGTTCGTTTCCTTCCAGATGCTTCAGACTATGGGCATTCATCAATTGAATTTGAGAAGGTACTTGGGCATCCTTATTTTCTATTTACGAATAGCCTTCTTACATGAGTTGCTATTCTTAAAACTTTTTTTAATATTAATTTTTTTACTATCTTAATAAATGTTATTAATTGGGATGTACTGAAATACCTCATTGGGTGCAGTAATACGGGCATTCAGATACTAGATTCTCTCTGTGGTGATGAGTATATTGACTGCAACAATATGCTCTCTTCAATAACCGGTTCGTATGTTTTTCTTTGTTTATATCTATCTCACTTCATGCTTGTAAGTGCTCTTCTTTTGGATTATCAGGATATTCTTCTAATAATCATAAGTATTTCTCAGGCACCAATTGTTGCTTCAATGAATCACGGGTGGAGTACTACCTAGAATATGAACCTCATCCTTCATCCACAAAGAATCTACGCCATCTTTTCCAAAGTATGTATTATTCAAGAGAATTTTTCCTTTGGGCAAGTTATACCAACTATATTACCCCCTTGTAAATAAAATCTTACATTTCTCATACTACAACTCATACCATACTTAGAGTGATTTGGACTAATAATTTACCACTGTTAGAACTGAGGTTAACTGAATTAACCTGATTACTTCACAGTAGATATTTTCAAACTTGGAAGCCATCTGAATCATTTCGACTCCATTTTAGTTTAATTTGGGCTCTGTAATTGTAAGATTGTGCTCTCCCACCAAACTACTCTATCTTGAGAAAGTTGCTGCAAATGGTCCAAAAAGTTATGGTTGTTTATGCAAATGTGAGGTATGTTAGGACATTTTTGCAAAGATGAAACAAAAGGAAAATGGTTATTGTTTGCCAGAAGATGGTTTCTTTAATGTACTTCTTTGTTTATATGTGACTGAATCAATTTCTTTCCAAATTATGCATTTGCATTCATTTTCAAACTATAAACAAATTATCATACTAGACAGTAGATTACTTAAATTGTTCTTAAACTAGTATCTAATTGCTGCGCTGCTAATGGAGAGTTTTAACTGTTCCTACCTGGTCTCTGGACCATTTTGTACTATTGGGTCCTTATGATCACTTTCATTCAAAACCTGGTCAGAAAACCTGGTCAATGCTGATGGAGCATGAAATATGATATACTCACAAGGGTGACTGAAATATTGCATAGTAGTTCAGGAAACAAATCTGTAAATTGAAAAGAGCGGAATTGGTGATTTGTTGGGTACATGTTTTGTTATATACTTGAAATGTATCTTTTATCGTTCTGAAATGTGCATCAACAGTGATAAGGAAGGGCACATTTGCTAAGTACGATTATGGGTTCTGGGGAAACCTACAACACTATGGTAAGCTCCATCCGCCTTCTTTCGACCTTAAAGACGTACCAGATTCATTGCCCCTTTGGATGGGCTACGGAGGATTAGATGCATTAGCTGACGTGACCGATGTAAAGCGCACCATAAGTGAGTTGAGATCTGAGCCCCAGTTATTGTACCTTGACAACTATGGCCATATTGATTTCATCATGAGCACCAAGGCTAGTGCTGATGTGTATGGAGATTTGATTCGGTTTTTGAAATCTAGGGTGGGCACGAGTAGTAGCTCTTAAGTGCTACAGTTGTAATAAGAAAAAAGGAGTCAAAATGCCCTTTCGCCACAGTTCTTGTAATAAATTTAGGAAATTCTGGTCTTGTATATATACATGACAAGGACTATAAAATGTGACCAGCAATTGTAATAAGCTACAATTGCTGATTTGGAGGTGGATGCTGGTTCTGTATATATGGTTGGTTTAGTTATGTGAGGCCATTACTTAGTGATAGTTACCCAAAGAGGTTCTTGTAATAAATTTCAGTTGGCCTTGTATATATACATGATGATGCTATAAACGTAACAGCGATTATAATAAGCTACATTCACTGATTTAGATGTGCATGCTGATTTTGTATATAGTGGTTGAATTAGTTATACGGAGCCCCTTATTAGTGGCTAGGTACTGAAAAAGGTTCTTGTATTAACGATTGCAATCAGCTGTCACATAATGTGAATTCTGGTTTTGTATATATTAGTCGGCTTTATGATTAATAGTTGAATTAGTTGGCGTGTCATTTTGATGGATGCATAATAAATGCACACCAGAGTTGTTCTCTATCAGAGAGGGTCCGTCTGTGTGTGTGTGTGTGTGTTTTAGACTACTTTTATATGATGGAAAACAGAAAGGAATGGGCTTGCCCATCCACGCTGAAGTTACTATTAAATATATTTCTTCATCTTACTCTAATACTGAAAATGTTGTAAACATAATTTGAGAGAAAATTGTACTTGTTATTGGGACAACATGCTATGATTAATTGCTTTGGTGGTTGCCGGTTAGGTATTGGAAAATAATTAAACATCAAATAATTTCATGATTACGAAATTTCCACTTTGATAAATTTATATTTCATTATAAATGGACAAAGAACATCTCATATAAATGTACCGAATTTACCGTTCAGGTAAAAATCAACGTGCACCTTATAGATGTTTTTTTTTTTGAGAAAGATAACTGCCAAGGTCGACATGTAGTGTTTTACAATGCATATTTCTGTTGTTTGTTTTCTATTTTTATTTGAACTGTAGTTTGAACTTTGAAGTGCACACGTTACACAGTCAACCTTCCAACTTCATTCTCGCCACGTTTAAACCCGCGTTGCATTATCCATTGATTCATTCTTGTTCCACACCCAGCGCTCTAATATTTCCTCATCTCTTAATTGCATCTCTTTAGTTTACTTTTTTATCTTCTCTTTTTTTGTTCGTTTCTTCAACTGGGATTTCTCTTAAGTCTACAATCCTAGCCATGGCTAGCTTCATCTTATGGCTTCATGGATCCGGCGACTCGGGTCCAGCAAATGAATCCATTAAAGAACACTTTACGGATCCTGTTTTTAAGAACACAAAGTGGGGATTGCCAACTGCTCCTTCAAGGCCCATTACTATCAACCGTAATGATCTATTTATTTTCTTTGTTTTGTCTCTTCATATATTGCATTCCGTCTTTTTCTTTCTTTTATATATTACTATGTGTGTTTCCTTCATTGAGCAACTTGAGCTGTCATGTGGGGTTCACCTGAGAAGAAGATTTTATTCACAAGTCACCTTAAAGGGTAAATCTAGGAAACTAGTAATTTTGCTGGTGTCTCTGGTTCTTTTGTACGACATCAATTGGGGTGTAGCTTGTTTATTTCTTGATATTCAAATTAATTCTGGTGGCTAAATATAGTTACCTTAAGTTAATCGCCATGGAATTTCTCCATCCTAGGTGTAGAGTTGACCTGACTCTACTTGTTTAGTAGCTTACCCCCTTAATCAATAAATTCAATCTTAAATATGTTTTGTTTTTATTTTTACTAGGCGGTGCTGTAATGCCTGCATGGTTTGATGTTACGGATGTACCAATTACGTCGGTAAGTCCTATTTGGTGAAAGGTGAAACATTTTTACTGCAAAATAATTCAATCAGGGATTTAATGATAAAGAGTATTTTTATCCTGCAGTATACCAGTTCATAAATTTTGTAAAGCAATCAAGTAAAATACATATATTGAATTTTTATCATACTCAAAGCACATTTTTTATTTATTTTACAATTAATATTTTTTGTTTCAATTGCTAACAGCAAAGTGTAAGGCATGAGGATGAGGTTCTTAAAGCAGTAAAGGATGTACATAGCATGATTGACAAACAGATAGCAAATGGAATCAGCCCAACAAATGTATTTGTCTGTGGATTTAGCCAAGGAGGTACATCAAAAAAGCTTAAGTCACATCTACTCGGACTGAGTTCAATAATAACTCCCAAGGTTTTCGGTACCTGATGCAATACTCCTACATGATAAATATTAGTTTATGTGGTCCTGCAATTAATAGTAAATTTTCTGTCAGAACATAAGGACCAGTATTACCTATTTATCTGTACCCAAGTCGAGCTCAAGATCAAGTACCTCTATTGATACTGCTATAGCTTGTCAGTACGATAAGTTCATGCGAAGACATGCTGTAGCACATTTTACTTCTTTACTGCCCCTGTAACCTATTGTCGTCTGTTAGCCAAACTGATTCCCGCAGTATAACTCTTGGTTCTTTATCTATCTTTCAGAACCATGTACTTGAACAGTTTGCTGTTATTTGACAGGTGCTTTGGCCATTGCAAGCATACTACTTTATCCAAAGACACTTGGAGGCGGTGTCATATTTAGTGGATCTATGCCTCTAAACCCGTCGATCAAAGAACAAGTCTCACCAGAGGCCACAAAGGCATTTAATTGTTTATAAATTTTTATTTTAAAAAATTTTCTTTAGCATTAAACAATAAGTTCTCTGTTTCTGTTAGCATACATCCTATTTTCATAATTGTGCCTTTAATCATCACCAGAAACATTATTTCAAAAAATAACATGTGCAGAGAGCATTACATGCATGGAATGATTGAAATCAATTTGGAAATTAAGTCAACGAATAGAAATTTTACTTCCAACAACAATGTTTATATGGCTAGTTTAATTTAAACATCCATTTACTTGTACAGAATGTAATGTTTAAAATTTTGAACCATGCAGACGCCGATATTGTGGCTACATGGTACAGATGACAAGATTGTATTGTTCGAGGCTGGTGAATCTGGATCGAAGTTCTTAAAAGAATTGGGCATGAACTGCGAATTTAAGGTTCTTATAGATTAATTGTTCTTCAATATCAATTGATGTAACCGGCATTTCTGAATTGATAGTTTGGATTAACTTGTTTATTGGAATTGCTCTAAATTATCAGGCTTATCCTGGCTTTGGTCATTCTCTAATGGATGAAGAACTGGAATATTTTTCTTCGTGGCTTAGAAGCCGTTTATTGAGCAGTGGAGGAGTTCAACAACGTAGAGGCTGTTGTTCACAAATGTAATCAACAGAAAACCAATGAATGAAATTTTCGCTCTCTTGTTTTTGAAACAGATTTAAGATTCTTTTCTCTATTTACTTAAATATAATTTTTGAGATATTAATTATGTTGACTGGAGGGAAAACTGGTGCAAACCTAAGGAAGAGATGGTCTCTTTAGGTGAGTGAAAATATATAGAATATTGCATTCTTTCTCGAAGGAGATGATAGCTAGTAACTTTTATTAAATAAATGTTGGCTAACTACAGAGGCAAGGTGGATACTCAAATTCTTTTTTCTTTTTTTTTTTTGCCTGCTCATTCAGATGGTCAGATATGTGGTGTCATCAAGTTGAAGTAAATTTCGTAATATTTTCGAAAGTACATACTATAATATTGGTTGGTGTGGAAGGTTCATTCGTGGAGGACTTCGGTTTTGAAGATATTTTTTATTATTATTTAGGAAGGTAAAGTTAATATTGTGTGGTTTATGTTTGTATGTTATTAACTGGGCCGCAAGGTTTTTTCTTGTAGATATTTAATTTATAATTTTTTTCTAAATTTTGAAGTACTTCATGTGCACACGTTGTTGCCACATTTTTTTTTCTATTTATTATTTTTTAAATTAATAGAGCAAACAAAATTCTTTCCGGGGGCTCTTGGAGTCAAGTTCTGACTAACCCATAGTTGTCTGAAAACATGTTTTGATATCACTCGACCCACCAGCAGAGAATTGTTAGCTTCCGACTAACAAAATAGCTCTCACCTATTAAATTTGTTATTATTGTCATTGTCATTGTGTCAACATAAATTATTAAAATCCATTTAGCAAATCAAGGTAAAATGGTGTGTTTTTTATTTTATTTTTATTTTTTTCAGAATTATATATAGTGTGTTTGGTACCTCCAAAAATAAAGTGGTAGAAAAGTGCTATTTAAAATAATATAAGAATGCTATTCCTTTTAGTATTCCAAAGATCGTTAAAATATTATTTTGCAAAATTTAGTTAGAAGAATGATATGGCATATTTTATTGGATCTTTGACTCGGAATAATCAATTATCCTGTCTATCTTCTGTTTTTTCTTTCTGCTTCTAGCACCCGTAAAATAATTAAATAATGTGGCAATTTGGTTGTCAAACATATTCTCCTTGCCAAGGAACATTGCGCAAGTGACAGTCATACTTAAATTCCAGCAATACTATAAATGATCGACTCTTCTTTTGTCGCAGTACATTTTTGAAGATAATTGGGTCAAGCCACCTAACTTATTTTTAAATTAAATGTCTATAATAGACTCCTCAGTTAGATTTTGAACATGCGACCTCTCACTTAAAATATATCATTGTTCTTTGCTATTAGACCAAAAATTGATTCTCTTTTATCACAGTACATTATTTAAATGTATCCTCAAAAGTGGGAAAAAAAACCTTTTAATGCATGTATCCAGTATTTCGGTCCAACAAAGAAGCATAAAAGAAGCCATTCCTATAATATAAAAATGATTGATTTTGATCCTTAAATGCTGCGAGTAGCCTCAATCATAGTTAGATCCCGTGCCTATTCTCAACTTAAATAAGCCAACGGTAAGAACGGCGCTAGAATGAAGGAATTTAATCAAAGTATTGGGATGCATCAAAATATGAATTTGTTGACTTTATAAAGGGTTTACAATTTGGACATATCAGAATTCCGATTAATACATTGTACATGGTTTGCACATAATATTCATTTCATACTCGGTTCATACTTTTAATATTTATATTACATAGTTTACAATAGTATGTATACATTAAAAATAAATTTATACATAGTATAAACTGATACATAAAAGTTTATAATATAATATTTGGACACAATTCATCCAATTAGTGTATCAAAATCATCCAACGACTCCTGAAATTTTAAATAAAAAGTGCACTAGCGAAAAATTAAGCAATTCTCTTTAAATATAGACACTCACCCTAAAGGCATTGACAACGACAGAACCACGAAATGAAACAATAATATGAGACAGAGTCATAATTATCGATTTGATAGTAAACCAAAATTTGCGACTTGCTTATAGCTAACGCAGTAACATACTAATAACATGTGATCATGTACTAGTACAATATATTACACATAGATGATATTTGATGGTGGGGATCGTGTGACTTTTGCTGCCTGGTCCCAAATTAGATAAAAACAAAGGAAAAGAGTTTCACTGTGGATTTTGTCCATATTTCTAGTTTGTAATGGTCATATGTTTATGTTGGATCCGAGGGTGGGGCCAGTAACTGCCCCCGGGAAAAGAAAACTAGTATCAATACGAGGAATTGTTGTACTATATAACAATTAATGGTAAGAAATTGAAATTGATAAAGAAAAATGCATCTTGAGTGAAAAGTCGGAGGTTCGAAATTCAGCTGGAGTCTTTCACAGATATTTAATTTAAAAATAAGTTGGAAGGCTTGATCTCCAATTTATCTTCAAAAAAATAATGATAAGAGATTTTATAAGGAGTATTCTCGGCTTCTAATTTCATATATAATAATGTTTTAATGGCACGAGAAAGGGATAATTAATGTCTACTGGAGACAAAATTAGCTCGCAGACCTTCCAATCGTTTGATTTAATTTTAGTTGCAATTAACGGATACATTGTTGACAAAGGTCCACTAAGTCTAATTGAATCGATCACAAGTCTAAAATGGATAAATTTTGGATGTACTGGCTGTTGGACCATCTCACTTCTGACTGTGGCTCTGTGGTTACTGGTCCCTGGTATTACCCTTCTTTGTAGTCAACTAAGGGACCCTTTCCTGTGTACTAACTTAAGTCATGTTAGTTAAGCTATTTATATTATTAGAACAAACTATTGCCCCCAATCAAAATAAAAGAGAGAAATTGTTATGTTTAGATAGATGAGTGTTAGCAGTCATGACTAATTTACTGGCCCACTGACTTAGCTAGGAAATGCTTGTATAGGGTTGACAAATTCGTACTCATTTGGTGATTATAACTCTAAAAGCAACTCGTGCAGCATATATATGTTGACTTCCTATATTAAATGTACTATTTGTTTTAATGACTGGAATGTGAAAAAAAAATAATTAAATTAACGTTTTGTGATTCATTATTTCCAAAGGCCGTATCACAGAAAATGGGGACAGGCAGAAGGCTAGCTAAGCAACAAAATTATTTGAGTTCATTAATTGTCCCTCCAAGGCTCCAACCCTCGTATGCCTAGTACCCACATATATGCACATACTCATTGAACTTTCCAATTATCTTCCTTTGCTCACAAGATGCAGCAACAAAACAGGCAATGCATTCTCTTATTAAACTTGGTACTGCTGCTCCATCAATTTTTCCAAACAAAAGCTCATGTACCAGCGATAATTGTATTTGGAGATTCATCAGTTGATACAGGCAACAACAACTATATACATACCATAGCAAAAAGCAATTTTGAACCATATGGTCGTGACTTCTATGGTGGCCAGCCCACCGGTAGATTTTGTAATGGCCGCCTTGCTACGGATTTCATCTCAGAGGCATTCAAGCTTCCCCCAGTTGTCCCTGCATTTCTTGATGATCAATACACCATTGAGCATTTTTCTCTTGGTGTATGCTTTGCCTCCGCTGCTACCGGCTTTGATAATGCCACTGCCAATATTCTGGTGAGTTCCATGAACAAAACACTATGGCTTACATTTTTTTTTCCCTTCTTTGGTCAAACTAATCAATCATCCATTATTGTACATTACTTTTTTGTAGTCTGTGATCCCACTTAGTCAACAACTGGAGTACTACAAGCAGTATCAAGAAATGCTAAGGAGTTTCCAAGGAGAAGCTAAGGCCAGTGAAACCATTAGAGAGGCACTGTACATCATCAGTCTTGGAACCAACGACTTTATCGAGAACTACTATGCTGTGATTGGAAGTAGCCGGTCGAAACAATTCACAACAGACGAATACGTGGATTTTATTGTAGGAATAGCCGAAAATTTCGTTCGTGATATCTATAGACTAGGAGCTCGCAAAATAGAAGTAGCCGGGATTTCGCCATTTGGTTGTTTACCACAAGAACGGGTTACAAATCAGGATAAGATAGGAGAGTGCAAGGAAGACTACAATATAGTTGCACAAAATTTTAATATAAAGTTAAGCATCATGGTTGATAAACTTAATAAAGAGCTGTTCGGAGTAAAAGTAGTATTTGCAGGTTTATATGATCTCTTCTTGGATGTGGTTCGCAATCCAAAAGCTTACGGTGAGTATGTTTAAGGTTTCCATTAAATTATGATTGAGAAGACATTTCTGTGGGTTATATATTTATTGAATTAGGACTTAAACCTTCTCCAGTAACTAATCTAACAAATGTCTACGCTAAAATCGACAAAATTATTTGATAGGTTTACAAAAGTCTATGCTAGATTTTCAGGGTGGCACTTTTGTTTTTCCTCCTTTTTTACCTTCCCTTTTTGTTAAGACTTGAATGAACTATCGTCTTTTGAGCGGATGTTCAATTTATTGGACCAGTCATCTGCCTAGCATACCAAACAAATTGTATGATCTTCGGTTAAGAGCTGAAATTTTTACCTGATTAACTTGCAATATAATGAACATAAGCTGCAACAGACTCAGAATTCTTTTTTTCCATAATTCGTTAATTTAATCAATCGATCTAAAACATTAGTTATGTTTTTCTTTTATTCTTTTTTTTTTTTGCAGGATTTGAAAATTCTTTGATGGGATGCTGCGGAACTGGGTTGTTCGAGGAAGGAATTCTATGTAACCACAAAACCTTGACATGTCCAGATGCGAGCAAGTATGTTTTCTGGGATGCTGTCCATCCAACCGAGCGAATGTACCAGATTATAGCAGATTATACAGTGAGAACAGCATTATCTGTCTTTTTATGAGTTTTTACACAATTTCACATTCAACAGAAGATTTGGACAATTGTTTTGAACCTCTGTTTGGTTGAGAGATAATATTATTTGTGAAGTTTGGAGTTTCGGGTCGACATTGTAAATGATAAGAAAGGAGAGTATGATTATTCATGAACAATGTTTTTGTAAAGGAAGGAAAGAATTAAAACTAAACACTACATGGAAATCTTGAGTTTGTTTTCTGCTTTTGTTTCAGTAATAAACTTACATCCATGATTTATGTTACCATTACATCCATGATTTATGTTACCAAGACACCGGACACAGAGTATATGAAAAATATAAAAAGCGAATAATTGTCTATCCTATCAATTAGAGATGAAACTGTAACTGTTTAGTTCAATATTGACAGAAAAACGTTTATAGCACCTTTTACCTGAATTTAATTTCAATCATAACTCATCAACCAGTAGTTGTAACTAATAAGTCTTGGGGACAGGAATTCATTTATTTCGGCGGTTTGTTTAGTTATATTATTGCCGCGATCAAAAGCACATGGCATTGCTCTCTTTAAATTCTGCCTGAAAATGGGGTTATACCGTTATGGTCCTGGTACCAAACCCCATCTTACAAAGCCCAACCTGACCCGCTCCAGCTGTTATTTTATTCTCACGTCAGAATTTGCCTGAACGAAATGGCACGTCCTACTTTTTATAAGCAGCTTTATATTATTTTGTGTGCACAGCTGTTGTGGTCCTCTCACCAGAAAAAATAAAACAAAATAAAAATAGTGTACCAATTAAACTAATTATTAGTTGGTAACAATGAAAAATATTGTCACAAATAAAAACTTTGAAGGGCGAATGCCAAGATTTTGGAATTCAGGTCTTGATTTTGTCGATTTTAGCTCCGTCAGAAATCTGACAAATGTTGAAGGAATATATCACCAATATTTTCCCTTAAGCTAAGATGCAAATGCATCATTATCATTGTTGGCAAAAAAAATATCTAGTTTTGAAAAACATAAACAGATGGAAAAAAAAGGAAGCAACTGATGCTATTGAGTTAACTTTCATCTAGTTCTGGTAGTTGTTACATGCGTGTTGACTGCATATTCTTTTCTAAAATAAAAAATATATATCCTTCATCTATTATTTTGCTTTCCTTGTCCATCATCTTTCTGTGCCCATCCTTTCCTAATCATTTGAAAGCAAATAATCTCAACAAAAGAATTCAATCGTTGATTATTTAATAAGCAAAGAACTTGATTCATATTGAGGATAAAATAATTATAGAAACATGATATTTGATTATAAATTATTACTGTTGCGTGTTGACCTTTTAGCACTTCGGATAAAAATCAGAGAGAGAAAGGGAGGATAAGAAAAGAGTATTTCTGTCGCAGCAAACCATGACAACATGGCACACTTCAGGTAGTAATAAGTGCACATGACGAAAACCAAAGAGTATGAAACTAATGTTGAACATGGTTTGAAGTTTTCTGCAACTTATAACCTACAACAACAATTAACACGTAGAACTTCTAATTGATGGCCACAAAAGTCATGTTCACTGATATTAGAAGAGAAATATATAGTCACCGTCACCGACCTCAGAAGTCGATACAAAAATCAAAACGAACAGAATATGCTAATGTACAAATAATACCTAAAAATGTGCCTCCCTATTTCGAGACTTTTGGGAAATGAAGCTTGATAAGTGCTGGAAGCTCTGCAAGCTCAACTTGGGGTTTCCCCAACAATATGCTCTTCAATTTGTCATCACAATTAACTATGTTTTTGTTGTTTACATCCTAGATAAATAATAATAAAAAGTGTTAAGTAAAGTGAATAAGCTGCCCACAGTCCCATAATCACATTACAGCAAGCAATTGATTACTTGATTTAAACAAACATACTAACTACAACAGTAAACCAGGTTTTGAGAGTTTTCTACTTCTCTATGATACGTACAGTACATATACCAAGCGTATCCAGAGTTGTCCGTTGATAAATTTTTCTTAGCTTGGTTGGCTAATTGCATA
This sequence comes from Rhynchospora pubera, assembly GCA_028095005.1. Classification (NCBI taxonomy): domain Eukaryota; kingdom Viridiplantae; phylum Streptophyta; class Magnoliopsida; order Poales; family Cyperaceae; genus Rhynchospora; species Rhynchospora pubera. Next base: position 196,792,823 of record CM051463.1, on the reverse strand, counting down.
ATTGAAGTCCAAGTAAGACATATTAAGTACCACTTCTTTGTATTTGTACTGCTACTACTGGACAGGTCAGAAAAGATAATACAAGCTAGCACGTACCAGTAAAAGAACCATATGGATGGGAAGGGAAATTCTGACAATGACAAAGCAACTGAGATTTTCACAGTCAAGTAATTCAAAGAAACAACAATGACCATGTAATTTCTACTTTCAGTAAAATAAAACTACCAAGGGATTGGTGCATATTCTTACCTTCTTCAGATGGACAAACATTCATTCTCTAATTAGTGTTAATCTAATTAAAGCAATTGCTGAATTAGAATTGAAAACTGGGAGAGAAGTAGAGGAAAGTGAAGGACCTGGAGGTTGTGTTGCTTGATGTAGGACCAGACGCTGATGAAAAAGGAGACATGAGACATCTGCGACTGTCCCGAGAAATTGCGGAGAGGAGTGGGGAGGTTCACCAGGTCTATCAGGCTCGCCACCTTCTTCGGACAATCTTTGGTCACTGCCTTCCTCAGCACCATCTCTTCTCTCTCTCTGTTTCTCCCTCTCTCCGTCTCTCGCTCTGGCTCCGACTGTTCTGAGCGACTGAGCCGACGCCCGTACAGCAAGCTGCCAGTTTTTGACTTTTTGGTTTCACAAAAAGGGCCCATGGGCTGTATAGGATAGGAGCAGGGGAACTAAGAAAATATAGTTAAAGGCCTTGTGATCTGCAGATCAATAAAGGCTGCATCCTTTGTCGTCGATGTAATTATGGGGAATTATTTACATCTTAAGCAATCACAGCGTTGTCGCTCTAATTCTCACCCTCACCCTCGCGATTTTAATCTCCTTCCTTTCGATCCCTCTGCTCCCTCTCATTCAAACAGATCGCCTCCTCTCACGCGCCTTCCCTCACGCCTTCATCTCCTCCGCGCCTCCTCTCACGCGCCTCCCTTCCCGCCTCCTTCTCCTCCGTGCCTCCCCTCACGCCTCCATCTCCTCCGCGCCTCCCCTCACGCGCCTCCCTTCAAGGCTCCCTCTCCTCCGCTCCTCCCCTCACGCGCCTCCTCTCCGCCACCATTGAGATCTCTCCCTATCTTTGCATCTCTTCTCTCTTCCTCTTCATCTCTCCCTATCTCGCCATCCCTTCTCTCTTCTTCTTCATCTCTCCCTATCTCGCCATCCTTTCTCTGGGTGAGAAAAGAAAAGATCTGGTTCTCTTACTATATGGGAGTAAATAAAACGTACATGGAAGTAACTAACATAATACGAGGGAGTAAGTAATAAATTTTTGTGTACTTTTTATCAGGGAGTAATTAAACACTATGAGGGGAGAAAATAAAAAAGTATTTGGGAGTAACTAAATGACTATAAGGAAGTAAAATAATGAGTATAAGAGAGTATCTAATACATATAAGGAGTAAATAATATTCAAATCTAATTCTGCTATTGTTTGGGAGTAACTACATAACTATCATGGAGTAAATAATGAGTATAACAGAGTAAATAATATTCAGTTCTGATTCTGCTATTGTTTGGAAGTAAATAAATGACTATAAGGGAGTATCTAATACATGTAAGGGAGTAAATAAAAAAGTACAGAGAAGTAACTAAAATAATACGAGGGAGTAAGTAATAAATCTTTGTGTACTTTTTATTAGGGAGTAATTAAACACTCTGAGGGGAGAAAATAAAAAAGTACTTGGGAGTAACTAAATGACTATAAAGAAGTAAAATAATGAGTAAGGGAGTATCTAATACATATAAGGGAGTAAATAATATTCAAATCTAATTCTGCTATTGTTTGGAAGTAACTAAATAACTATCAGGGAGTAAACAATAAGTATAACAGAGTAAATAATATTCAGTTCTGATTCTGCTATTGTTTGGAAGTAACTAAATGACTATGAGGGAGTATCTAATACATGTAAGGGAGTAAATAATATTCAAATCTGATTCAATTACATGTAAGGGAGTAACTAAATAATGCGAATGGAGTAACTAATACAAGATCAAATATGCGTAGACAGAGGAGCTAGGATAGGGAGGCGCTAGGGGACAAAGGTGTTAGGGAAAGGTGCGTGGCTGGAGAGAGACGCGAGGAGAGGCTCGTAGCGCGACGGGAGGGCTGCGCGATGGCGACGGCGGAGGTGAGCGACGGCGACGGCGGAGGATGGGCGACGGCGACGGCGGAGGCTGGGCGACGGCGACGGCGACGGCAAGGCTGGGCGACTGCGACAGCAAGGCTGAGCGACGGCGACGAGATGGCTGCGCGCCGACGTGCGGTGAGGGGTGCGCGAACATAGGGGCACTCGTGAGTGGGGTGACGCTGGGTGATACGAGGTGAGAGTGATCCAAGGTGAGGGTGTGCGAGATCAAACGCGTTTTCAGAGAACACGCTTTCTATTTTCGGAAAGAGAAAATTAGCGCCCACGCCAAAAATAGTCTGTGATTGTTTGATTGCCTGAGAGCTTGATTGTACTTATCAGCTCCGGTAATTAAGTAAGATAGCTTCTATCTAGGACATTACTGCGTGACTGCGTGTATAGTATATTAATTTTGTTCCTTTCTTTGTCAACTGCATTTCTATTTTATGGAAGCTTTTCGTTAAACAACAGTTCGAAAGAACAAATCTGGCTATCCATAAAGAACTTTTTTATTTGTGCTTTGAAAATGATAGCAGCAAAGACAATGCAGTTATTTTTCGCAGTCCATACAAAATGAGCAACACTAGCATCCTAAGACGAATGTTTCTTTCGGTGAAATGGATCAAATGCAACTGTTGAAAGACTTACAACACACCAACTGATTCCCAGAATTTACAAGCACAGAATTTTGAATGCTGACTATTAGAAAGAAAACTGGTAAAATTACATCCCACTTCTTCTCTACAGTTGCTCCAATACATTTCAATTTGCACTTAAAATCGCGTTAATTTATTTCATCTTTTGACTCTGATAAAAAGAAGTGAATTTACGACGAGGGATTATTGATGCCCAAAAACCTCTCTCAGATACTGAATATTAACAAGGTCCATTAAGCACAACTTATTAAATAAGAGAGATACAAGCTATCCTTATATAAGTTGAGAAATATCTATAGCCTAGACAGGGTGCCACCAGCAACCACAATGGTTTCCCCGGTTATGTAGGAGGCATCATCCGAGGCCAGGAAGGCAGCAGCCGCACCCATGTCATGTGTCGTCCCCAGCCTCTTCAATAGTGTCTTTTCCTCAAGATCCTTTTTCTGCAGAATAACTTTTCTCATCAGGTCACATTATAATTATAACAATTATCAATGCAGAAGCTTGGATCAACAGTGATTTCAAATATATTGTTTGCAGTTGTACTATTAGCCAATTGGTGGTATGCATAGTACCTTAGATTCACTTGTAAAATTATTTTTCCGTTATTTTTATTCTTTTGCAGTATGCCAGCATTGCTATAGATATTTGACTAAACGAGGTAAAGCAACACTTAAAAAAACAAGCTCCAAGAGATATTACCAAGTAACTAACCACTAGTTTTTTTAAATGAGAAGCTGAAATCCCAAATATTTAAAGCCATATAAGTAGATAAAAAGTTCCATTTCGTCAAGAGGCCACCAAACTTTACTTTGCAACAAATTGGCCAAATAACTAGATTTGTCCCACCAGCACTAAATCAGTTTTAATTAGGTCAATCCATTAAAATAAAATCAAAGGTGTGCTGGTGGCATGGGTATATGTTGCTGACATAGACAAAATTATTGTTGATGTGGACAACTTTTGCAGAGGTGGACATAGTTTGTTGCCAATGTCAACAAGCTTATTCCTGATATGGAGGTGAAATCAGCATCCATTAACTTTTGGATGAAATAAGTAACAGTGACTTAATTGGAACAAATTCAAGTTCGATGGCTGCCAAGGACAAATATAAGTAAGTGTCTGACTTATAAAAAAGGACCTGAGTGTTTTACAACAACTAAATGAGAGAAGAAGAGAATACAGAAAATAAGAGAAAACTAACAACAAGATACCCAATTTTGCATCTCAGAAGCAAAAAAATCAGAGCTAACGTTCAATACTAGTGTTCCACTTTATATTCTATAATTTGATTAATTATGAACGACTTTAGTTCTGATTTTACTCCACTAAATACATAAAAATGCTGGCATCTGTAATTTAACAACTACTGCACTATATACCAGATAAGGAAATAAAATACTTACAATGGCCTCATTAGTTGTGAGGAAATCAGCAAAATGTGTAGGGACAAATCCAGGTGCTACGCAATTTACACGGGTGTTTGGCGCCATCTCCGCAGCCAAGGCCTAAAATGCAGAAAATGTCAAGAAAAATTATTATAATACAAATATGACAGAAAAAAGAAGAAGAAGAAGTTTCAATTCAATAACATAGTAAATCAAGTTACTATTTCTTCCTGGTCTCAAAAGCTCTTTCTAAAATTAATCAGAAAGAAAATGACACACAAAGCACACAATTTACAAAGTGACAAGATATAAAAGATAGGGGTGTACAACGGATGGGTTGATGATATTTTAGTAAAATTTGAACCCAATCCGACAATACCGGGTTAGAAAATAAATTTAGTTAACCCACCCGTAACCCAATCCAACCTGCCAATTTTTTTATGTACGGGTTTTTACGGGTTAAGCGGGTTAAACGGGTTTAGTGGATACAAATTTTGATTAAATAAAAATACATAAAAAAATTATTTTGTGGCTATTACAATTTAGTTCGAGGCAAATTAGAGATGCATTCAAAGCATCTTTTAATTTTCGAGGTCTTGTGAGAGGCACAGAGGACGTGCATGCCTATGGATGAGATCGAAATTTCATGAAAGAAGAGATCTTTGAGTAAGGACATGAGGAGATGCGAGACGGAGATGAGTAAATAGTGATAAACGGGTGGGTTGAAGTATACACGGGTTTACTATTACAAAATCCGTAACCCAACCCGATGTAACGGGTTTGCCAAAATTAAAACCCGTACCCGACCCAACATCATACTAACCCGGTAAAATATGGTTCGGGTCGGGTGGGTTGAACGAATTGAACGGGTTCACGATTTTTTTGTACACCCCTAATAAAAGAGCTAATCAAGCTGCAGTAGACTCCATAAACTTTGGTAAAGAGCTTGGATGACTAAATTAGTCTAACAGGTTTAAGAATCAGAGGCAAATAAATAATGCACAATAAAGTAACAAAAAGTAGTACCTTAGTAAGGCCAAGTAGAGCAGTCTTTGTAACCCCATACATAGCCAATGATGACTGTGGATTGTACCCCGCAATAGAGGAGATGATGATCACTGACGATCCCTTTCTCAAGTAAGGTGCAATGTCCTACCAAAAATACTGAATTAGTGCACTATTCCAATTGAAAAGCAATCAGTGTCATCATACTATAAAAAGGTGAAGAAATAACATTAATGGTTCATACCTGAAGGAGCAGGACTGTGGCCTTGACATTGATCTCCCAAAGTTTGTCGAGAACAGACTCTTTCATTTCCAAGATGCTATCTACCGATGGATTAACAGCAGCATTTGAGACCACTATATCAATATGTCCATATTTCTATACAATAAAGAGAAACAGGAATTATTGCCAGTTCCATCGCACTGACTAATAGTATCAAAATCATCAAGTAAGACAATTCTAGAATTGTTCAATAGACAACTAACCTTAATAGTTGTATCAACAAGGTTCTTCCTATGCTGTGGATTTGACACGTGGCAGACAATACCTATTGCATCAATTCCTTTCGATCTGAGATTTTCCACCGCGTCATCCACATTCTTCTGCAATTCACAAAAGAAAAAGACGAACTATTTAACTACGGGCATATCTTCCTCAGAAAATAAAAAACTACATTTTTCTATTTCAAAGAATCCTGGTATAATGAATAATAATTTGTTATGATTCTGGGTCTTCTAAATTGACAAAGAAAACAACAATTTCAGCTCAACACTTACAAATTCATCTTCTATAGGCAAATAATTGTCACCAATTGCTCAAATTATATAAAAACAAAGCCTCTATTTTGAGAGAGAGAGAGAGAGAGAGAATTGAAGACGAAAGTAACAGCAAAGATGAGAAAGAGGACCTGCTTACGGGAGGAAATAACGACGGAGGCTCCTTCACGGCCGAAGCGCTCGGCGATGGCGAAGCCGATGCCTTGTGTCGATGCGGTCACAATTGCCACCTTGCCATCTAACCGTCCCTTTCTCGCCTCCATCTTCCCTTCAGCTCAGCTAGTAAACAAGATCCACAAGGTTATGGGGGAGATTATTGGGAGATTAATGATTTTTTTTTTTAATAAAGGTCGGAGCTTGATCGGACGGTTCAATCTGAATCAGATCCGAGGTGATCAGGTGATGCGGCTAAGAACGGAAGGTCCATCATTGGATTAATTTAAATATTGCTATTATCAAACATAATTAAAATACCGAGAATCTTTGTTTTTTTTAAATAGTTAATCTAATTCTTATTTATCTCCAACTTTTGATTTTCTTGTAAATAAATGGATGAAAAAAATGTTATAAATAAAAATTGTTAACTCTTTTGATCTGTGTGATTTTTGTGTACCAGTTACTTTTCGTTAATGACAAGTGGTGGATTATGTCCACTTATTTCCAAAAAAATATTTGTTAATTCTATTAATTTTAAATGTATCTCATTAAATGCATGTTAAACCGGATGTAACGAGAGTTTAGATTGACCGTAATACCGATTATTTAAAATAGTATCTTTTTATTTGTCTGTTATTCCTCAGTTTATATTATGTAAATTATTAATCAATTTGATATTTATTACATCTGTTTTTATAACCGTTACTAGTAGATGATGTTAACAAATAAGGATAGAATGCAAACAATGCTAAATTTTAACAGATAAGGATATGGTATGTGTAAAGCTAATCATTACGATGAATACTGCTGGCATTAAAGCTAATTTTGACACATCACACTTGTACTATTATTTTCACTATACCTTTTAAAAATAAATTATAATTATGTTTGTAATTAAAAATAATTGTAAATTTATATCTCGTTTATAAATCTTTGTTCATTGATGCACTATTTATAACATAAAATACTAATTTATAATATCAGTGTTCACATTATTATTTTTATATGCAATGCTTTTAACTTCACACTTGTACTATTATTATTACATATTACATTTCAGAACGGCACATATATATGCCTAAATAAGAACGAGAATAAGAAATTGCTTTAACCTCTCTATATTGTACCGTACCACCCCACTTGTACCAGTACCAACACACTGCCTGTCTAAGCTTAAGTCAACACACCACACAATCAGTGTTCACATAAAATTTCGAAAGATAGACATGGAACTTGCACGAAATTTTAGACAAGGTGCAAGGTTTTGTATAACCATTAACCAGTGTATAAGCTAACCGATGGAAAACAACAATATTGATTATTGAAGTTGTGCTCTAGTGATCCACGAAAAATCTATGAAAGATAGATAAGCCCAGATGGGCATTGAAAAGTCTTATTGGTAAACAATAGCATTCATGATGCGCATGTGGCCTAGTGGCTTGGTAATAAGAGTACTAGATTGGCTTCCAAAAAGTCAAGGATTCAAGTCTCACAAGTCACATGCATTTTTAATTTTAGAAAAAATATAGCATTCATCATGCTCTTTGAGGATCTACGAATTACATAAAATCACTTCTCAAGAACTACGTACAGGGTAAAACAAAATACATTCTTCTGTTTTATATTCTTTTGCAGAGATACAACTTTACAAATTCGTGTAGATGAAATGAAACATTCAAATAGGAAAATAATTACATTGTTCATATGTCTTTACACAATGTGATTGGTCTCCTCATGGCCATCGTTCATATGTCTTTACTCTAGGAAATAGGCAATCCAAGCACTGGAATAAGAATGTCAAAGACTCAGACATTGGGAAGATTGTCATATATTTTTAAATAGAACTTACCATATTTGAGGTAAAAGTTCGTAAATAGTAATTATTTCAATGGCATATTAATATATCAATTATACACCTTAGAAGGAGCTAAGAAATTTCACTTTTTTTAAGAAAAATCAAGTTTTGTTCCGTGTTTTTTTCAACAAAAATTGCAGATCGGTACTTGAATTTTATTTGCACATGAACCGATCAGTAAAATTCTACTAAAAAGGTTCAAGTTTGTTAATCAAGTTATTCCGAATTAACCAATAACTGCTTCCAACTTGGTTTTCCTTCAAATTAACCAATTTATTCTCCCAACTTGGTCTTCTTCCAAAATAATCAATTAATTTTTCTAACTTGGTTCTGTTTTGAAATTTGAATTTGGTCCAAAATAAAAATTTAGAAACTACATTAGTTATTTGAACATTTTTATGTGCCAAAATCTGAATATTGCCCTTTCGGCCTTTCCACATAAAAGCTAGTCAATTGCAAAGTTTGTTTGTACGCATGGTTGCTGATCCATAAGAGAGCTCATGAATTAACCAGACAAACTAAATTTGGAAACATACTATTTAAATACGGTACTTCACAAAGTAATTCAACCCAAAAAGAATACTTAGTTACTTACACCCTTTTTGGTTCCCTTATTTCTTTTTGGTTGAGGGTTTTTTTCCATGTAGTATGATTGTTGTGCAGGATTGTAGTGTGATTGCAGTGCAGGATTGTAGTGTGATTGTAGTGCAGGATTGTTATTCGCTGGTTCTGACACACTGTTCTCCTTCTTATGTCGAACTGCGGCAAATTCTCTTGTGTACTCTTGAGTACAGTTTGGATCGGCGTTCCATTTTCCAAATGCTAAAGCAGTAGGACCTTTCTGTTGATAGTACAAGCATCTCAAATTAATCCCAAAGATATATTTTACTAATATTTTGTTTCTGTTTAAGTGTTTATTAAATTGGAAATAGTAAGCTTTGACCACTTCTCCTCAAAACATTAAAGAGTTGAATTTGTGAGAAGAACTAAGCGGCAACATAGAAAGGACTATTACCTAAATGGTTTTCTTTTCCATGAAATACTAAATTGACTATTGCCGGCATTAAATTATTAATAATCAGGAACTATATATAAACACAAAAAGCATTAGTCAAATCATTCATATCACAGATTAATGCTTTTCTTTTGAGCTAGAAATTGAGGTCTTTTGCGGAAGCCAATCTTACATTATATGCTTGGTACTTACTGGTTTCTGATATGTTGCCTTTGCCATAAATTCTTCCTCTCTTGATGATAGTATGTCGCGGCAACTGCCATTGCTTGAAGAAGTTGGCCTTCGGTGATGTTGAGTTTCGAGTGATGAATTCAGAAGAGCATTCCTGGTGGTTCCTGTGATATAGATGTTGTATAATGCACCTGATAATATCTAGGTCTACAAATCTACATCTACAACAACAATACAAAAAAGAGAGAGAAAGAAAAAAAAAATGAAGAATATATAGACAGATAATGAATACCAGGTGATGGAGCAGCTCTTGGTCTTTCATGATGTAATCTTGGATCATCCTGACTTGTCAGAACTTTCTGATATTCTGCAGGTGTCAAGTCATGCCTTCTTTCATTTGGGGCAGGTGGTCTCCGACTCGGCCGTGTTGTTGGCACCGAATTCTCAGTGCTCTTGGCACTCTGCGTTTCCCAAATTTCACCGTTATCATATCTAACCGGAGGTGTCAAGTCATGCCTTCTTCTTTCATTTGGGGCGGGCGGTCTCCGACTCGGACGTGTTGTCGGCTCTGAATTCTCAGTGCTCTTGGCACTCTGCGTTTCCCAAATTTCACCATTATCATATCTAACCGGAGGTGTCAAGTCATGCCTTCTTCTTTCATTTGGGGCGGGCGGTCTCCGACTTGGACGTGTTGTCGGCACTGAATTCTCAGTGCTCTTGGCACTCAGCGTCTCCCAAATTTCATTGTTATCATATCTAATCGGAGGTGTCAAGTCATGCCTTCTTCTTTCATTTGAGACGGGCAGTCTCCGACTCTGCCCTGTTGTTGGCATAGAATTCTGAGTGCTCTTGGCACTCTGCGTCTCCCAAATTTCCTCATTATCATATCTAATTGGAGATCTTTCACTCCTCATTCTCTCATTAGTTACAGAGTTTGTTGCTGGTCCTCTACGCAGATGTGGATTTGCATCAATTGTTTGTTGAATTGGAATATGGTCCATAGATGATCTATCATTCCTTACTTTACGAACCACGTCAAAGGTGTTCGTAAATCCAAATTTTTCAGCGTATGGATCGTTCCATACTCCAAATTCTGGAACACCTTGCTGCAAGATGAGCAGAAGCCATCAGAAGGCAAAGAAGATATAAATTCCTAATTGACCAATTTTGGCAGGCATCAATCCCTTGTTTCAAAACAGAAAAGGAAGGATTTTGCAGACAAACTTAATTAGAAATGTAATGGTTTGGATTGCCGTTGTGGTCACAAATGGGGAAGCTAAAACTATAAATATAATGACACCTTAAAACGGAGAAGAGAGAGTGAATGTTTGGAACAAGTAAATTCCCTCTGCACCTTACCGTTTTCCTCCCCTTTAGCATGCAATTCTTTCATAAAAAGTTAAAAACGACTTAAAATGACACCAAGATAAATGCAACAAATTATCTCTTACTTCTCTCCAAAATGGCAGAACACTAGCGTTAAACTACAGAGGCTTATAATATATCTGTTCCATTTATTTTCCTGAACACTCCCATTCAATTTTCCTTTTCAGGCTCTCATAATTATAAACTAATAGCAAATAATGCAAGAAAGACAATTTCTTAAAGTAATTAGGATGCAAGATCAGGGCTACAAAAACCATTGCACTTACAGACATGATGAAGAAGAAGAACTGTCACTGCACCAAACAATTTTTTTTTTAACAACTTTCTTAGCGGTAGAAGAGAACATGGGAGGAGAAAGGACCAAGTTTATATTATTATTCCCATAGTTGCCAGCTATGTTGCGCTTTTTTGTCATATTTTTAAAAGATTACGCGGTTGTCTACACCTATTACATTCAGAAACTTACAAATGAGAAAAAACAAAGATTAGGCATGTAGCAAAATAGATGCTTATATTATTGAACGAGCAAAATTCTAAGGGAAGAAAACTTATGGATATAGTTTTTATTTATAAGTTACTGAAAAGCCCTGTAACATCCTAAGGTTTTGTCCTATACCCTTATAAATTCCGATATATGATATATGTTCAGCTAAGAACTATATAAAAGCATTTTAATTTTCTCACTATTACCCTTTTGATAAGTATATATACATTCACGAGGACAAAATAATGATGCCATATAAGTAAATGTATTCAGTAATTTTTTTTAATGGTATTAAGAAAAACTTAATATCAATGTATTTCGTTCCGTTTATATGTTGCAAACAATGTAGCAGACAATTGCTTTGCTTTTAAAGTACTTTTGCTGTTTGGTCATTGCAGGGGGCATACAAGAAACTGACCCTTTAATAATTGACCCCAATATTAAAGAAGGTATAACACAAAATAAGAATTGTTTAATAACCAACTGGATTGGGACTGTTAGTCAGGCTTTGTATATTCTGATTAGTTCTCCTGATTTATTTCTCCAAATAGAGACATCAATATTCCAAGTTGTACCAAAACGGATCACAAACAATATTTAATCGTTCAACAGTACATTTCCGTATAAAAAAATAACACTTTGTTTTGACCAATTAAACGTTCAGTTTGCTTGTTGTAATTATAATTAATTCAATATGAGAATATTATTCTTTGGTAAAAAAGGGGATTTTAATAGAATAAAGATTAATTTTTAACATCAAGGTAACATTTTGTTTTATTTCTTAGAAAAAATGTTTTTTTTTCTTTATTAGATTAACAGTTCTTAGACAAATATAAATATATTTCCTGAGAATATTTTGCAGTGAACAAGTCATAGAGCTCCAGGCACGTACATAAAATTTCGAAGGATTTTCCAAGCGCATCTCTATTCGTTCCACATTTGTACATTTCTTTTTTTTTATCTTTTGGCAAAAAAAAAAATATATTTGTATAGAACGATTGAATATTTCGATTTAATAATTGATATGCTGAATGAAATAAGTTCTTTTTTAATAATGTTCAGTTGAATTATTAATTTGTCATGGTGGTGGCCTGTGGCTGTGGGTAAATTCGCCTGTTGAATAGTCTTCTTCCTTGCCGATATGTCAGCTGTATTATTTATACTAATATTCTTCAAAAAAAAAAAAAGTCAATAAATTTAATTGAAGCAGCATTGGAGCAAATTCCACGATCAATATAAAACTAAGTCATGAAGCAATTTATTTATCCATTGCAACGAGGCCAATATATATATATATATATATATATATATATATATATATATATATATACATACATTCTTCTTTTTTTTTTTTTTTGGGATAAACTAGACAGGGACTGTCTAGGAAAAATATATACATTATTATTGCAACTTGGCTAGTGTTTCGACTTCAACGAGAGCTGGGGAATTACGAGGGGGGAAGAAATGAAAAAACAGAGAGAGAGAGAGAGAGAGCTCAGGGAGGCTTATGATAATACAGTGAATTACTGTGATATGGTTCTTCACATTATATTCACTTCTAATTGAATTATTATGCCTAATTTTTAATTCCGGCACATTTTACCTTCCGTAATCACTAGCCTTGTTGAACCACCATCAAGTTTTTTTTTCATTTTTTAGGGGAACCAGTACCACCATCAATTTGTTAGGCTCCAGATAAGATTAGGTAAAATTTTCCCTTTAAATTTGTAAGGACCCAGATGTGGGTTCTAATTTAATAGTTGTGCTTACAGAATACAGATCTTGTTTACACAAAAGAACTCAGTCGAAATGGGCTGTTGAATAGTAAAACTCGAAAATGGGCCATTCATTGATGAATTCATTTGTTCAGATCCAATATGGGTCGGGTGTTCAAGCTCCAAATCAGCTTGATTGCTTGAAGAGGTCTAAACCTAATATCTTTTATCAGTTTATGTTGAATACAATACTGGACTTGAAAGATTTTTCAAGGAACCCATTAAGGGCATTGATTATGCTTCATCAGAGGAAAGTTTGTAAAAAATAATTTTTTTGATGTCCCATAGTACCGCCAAAGTGAAAAAAAAAAATAGCGATTAAGAATTACTAGGATAAATTTCTCTCATGTCACTGTCTGGAAAGGGTTACAGTAAGTTCGTCACCGTATTTTAATTTACCTTTTTGGATTCATTGAACTATCAATTTATTCTTGTAATACTTTTGTCTTAACCCATTGGCAAGTGAACGTCTTGCAGAGACGGACCGGGCTCTTGGGAGGCCGGATCTAAAAGGACCTACTCAAGGATCAGATCAGGCCGTACTTAGAGAGGCTTTTGAAAAAACCAGACTTAAAAGGGCTTAAATGTGAAGATTGAGCCTGGTCCTTCTCAAGTTTGGCCCTTTTAGGCCCTCCGAATTTCAAGAGGCCGGATTTGAAGGGGAGCTGATATGGGACATCCGAGATATTTGACATCCCAGACATCCCACGCATTTTCTGGCCCTCCTAGCCCAAAAAATAGTAGAGCTGGCCCAAACGATTGCGCCCTGCGATTTCGGTGTGTTACGCACAGACCACGCGATTTGGTCCAAAATATAAATGATTTTGGGATGCTGACGTCACTTAAAAACGAGGATTATCTAAATTGGTGTAAAGAAGTATATAAATATGAACTGGGAGTACATACTTTTTCGTACGGAAGTATATAATTTTCAATACGGAAGTATAAAATTTTTGGTAAAAACGTTCAAATAAGCATTCAATATATGAATTTTAAAATAAGAATAATACTACAAAAATTGAAATATTAAGAGAGTAAATAATTCTACGCATGGAAGTATATACATCTACATATGGAATACAGAATTAACATTTAAAAGCAGACAAAAAATGTACAAATAAGAATTGAAAATATTAAGTAATACTTCTTCTGAGAGGAGTACATATTTTTCCATACAGGATTATATAATTTTTGGTCAAAACGTTCAAATAAGCATTCAATATTTCAATTTGAAATAAGAATAATCAAATAAAAATTGAAATATTAAGGAAGTAAATACTTCTTCGTAAGGCAGTATATACTTCTACATATTGAATACCAAATTAGCATTTAATAAGCAGACAAATTGTGCAAATATGAATTCAATACAATAACAGAGTATATAATTCTTAAAAAAGGAGTATAAACTTTTCATCCAACCATGTTCAAATAAGAGTTATTCCCCAAACGAAATTCACTCAACAAAAAACAAACAGCACCAACTAAGTTATACTCAACGATCAAGTTTTGTAATCTTCTCAGTCAACCACCAAATTCAGCTTTCTTCCTCAAGATCAAAGAAAACACACTCACTTGCAGATCTAAATTTCGTCTCATTGATAGGATCTAGTAGTAGCCGGTAAGCAACAACACGTTTATCATCACTGATATTAATCTGCAAAATATAGAATTGTCCAATGTTAGAACAAACACAACTGCCAGGTTCTTGATATGTACTCCGTTGTTATATATTATTTACTCCCTTATCATATGATTTGTACTCCTTTAAGCCTATGCTAAAATACCAAACACACCTGTCAGGTTCTTGATATGTACTTCCTTGTTAGATATTATTTACTCCCTTATCCTATATTTTGTACTCCTTTAAGATTATGCTAAAATACCAAACACACCTGTCAAGTTCTTGATATGTACTCCCTTGTTAGATATTATTTACTCCCTTATCCTATATTTTGTACTCCTTTAAGCCTATATTAAAACAGCAAACAAACAACAAAGCTTCTTGATATGTACTCCCTAGTTAGATATAATTTACTCTCTTATCCTATGTTCTGTACTCCTTTAAACATATGATAAAATATCAAACACACCTGCTAGGTTCTTGCTATGTACTCCCTTGTTAGATATTATTCACTCTCTTATGTTATATTTTGTATTCTTTTAAGATTATGCTAAAATATCAAACACACCTGTCAGGTTCTTGATTATATACTCCCTTGTTAGATATTATTTACTCTCTTATTCTATATTTTATACTCTTTTAAGATTATGCTAAAATATCAAACACACCTGTCAGGTTCTTGATTATGTAAATATTATTTACTCCCTTATCCTATATTTTGTACTCCTTTAAGATTATGTTAAAATACCAAACACACCTGCTAGGTTCTTAATATGTACTCCCTTGTTAGATATTATTTACTCATTTATCCTATATTTTGTACTCCTTTAAGCCTATATTAGAACAACAAACAAACAACAAAGCTTCTTGATATGTACTCTCTTGTTAGATATTATTTACTCCCATCTTAGATATTATTTACTCCCTTATTCTATGTTTTGTACTCCTTAAGCCTATTCTAAAATACAAAATGCACCTGCCAAGGTCTTGATATGTACTCCCTTGTTAGATATTATTTACTCCATTATTCTATATTTTGTACTCCTTTAAGCTTATACTAAAAAACAAATAAAATGCTTAAAGGAGTAGAAAAATTCAAAATTAACCTGATAATCAGAATAGACATTTAAATACTCTCTTATATGTAAATAAATTCTCCCTTATATATAAATAAAGGATCAAAATTGACCTGATAATCCCATATCAACTAAAAAATGCAATACACCTGCAAGATAAATAAAGAAATTGGTTTTTATTAGTGCTCCCTCTAACTTATTTATTTACTCCCTCAGGATTATTTATTTACTTCTCAGTTAATGACATCAAAGCAATCGGTGTTATTTATATAGACAATTATCTTAGATAGATACACCCATAGATATAATTAATTACTCCCTGACACAATATATTTACTCGTTGTACAATATATTTACTCTCTTGCACAATATATCCATAAAAGAAACAATATATTTACTCCTCTAGCACAATATTTTTACTCCCTTCAACCACTAGGGTATAGCTCAATACAAATCACTAATTTAATAGTTCTTATATGTTCAATCACTGATTCAACCTCAACTCAAACTCAATTCAGTACAAATGTGATATGATGAATTGTGCAATTTAGGTTTGCATTAATGTAATAAGTATAATTGAATTCAAACGATTGTAAAATCTAGTTCTGAATTTGAATAATGTTAAATTGCGCATCTCAATTGTTAAAATAAAATTTAGAACATCTAACAATAATTAAACAAAATTGACATCAATTAAGACAAATACCTTGAATATGAAGAAGATCGATAGCAATGGTATTTGAATTAGCGATCTCGCTAACGTCACTACTCCGATGAAGACCGATCAAACAACAAAGTTAAGGAAAACGATCAAATAGCACATACGACCATGGCGAGAAACTCGATTGCTTCAGATTTGAGAAGGAGAGAAAGTACCTTAGCGATATCTTCTCAAATCTTAACTGAGCAAACCTATCTTCGTTGCGAGGAAGGAGGCGGCGCCTACTTCGTCGTCGGCGACTCTGACAAAAATTTATCTTCCTCACGACGGAGGTCCATCGCTGCCATGGCAAAGCCAAGAGAATAAAGAGGTCAGATCTGGAAGGAGAGAGAGGTTTGGTCTGATAACGTGTGAGATCCGGCAGAGAGAGAAAGAGCGCACTGGCTCCGTAGAGAGAGAAAGAACGCACCGGCTCGTTGAGAGAGAAAGATCTGATGGGAGTAGATGAATTTACGGAAAAATTTGAGAGATATTTAATTGTCTCACGTGAGATGCACGTGACTATGAAAAATTAATGGGCTTCAGTCCGTAAGGATGGCAGGATGGCACATCCTTAGGATGTTACATAGTATATCCGGATTTGAAGGGCTTAAAGAACCGATGAATAAAAAAAAAATTTCTTTAAAAATTTATTTTAAACTATATTTAAAATTAACAATTTTTATTTATAAAAGATGATAAAAATACAAAAAATATTAAAATATAAATCGTACACATTTATTTTTTATTATATATAATAATTTTAATTTTTTCATCCTTAATTTGGGTTTAAGACTGGTTATATTATAATAATATAGAAAAAGTAAAAAAATTTAGTTTTTGTTAACATATTAATGAATTAAAATAATTAAAATTACGAATGTATGAAATAATATAACATAAAAGATGATAAAATATGTATATATTTTTTTAAACTTGTATTAGCATCATGGGAAAGAATTTAAATATTATTTGAAATAATCAATTTGGTTTAGATTAGATTAGATAGGATTTTACTCTTCACTCGAGATTATGCCAGATTCTTCATAGATTCGGCCTCTTTAGCCCTTGGCCTTTCGTAAGTTTGGTCTTTCTAGGTCCTGACCCTTCCAAAATTTGGTCTCTCTAGGCCTCTCTTCAATTGAGATTGTGGTATAGCCCTTCTTAAGGGCTAAGAGAGGCCAGGGCGGCCCTTTGTGTCAGAAGGGCTAGGCCATAGTCGGGTCCAGGCCGAAGGCTTTTGGATGTTCACTGCGCTGCTAGAGCAGCTAGCTAAGGCATTTCTCTGGGTCCGTGAAGATTACAGTTCGAATTCCAACTGTTGATTGCGAGTGTGTGAGTGGGCTTACGGGCAATTATAAAAAAATATATATATATATTTTTTTCCCGTTACCTCTTTATCAAGGACAAAGAAAGAGGAAGAAAAAAAAACTAGATATTTATTTAAGCAGAGTAGTACACTTCAGCAAACAAATTGTCGGAATCAGCAAAAAGATTACCCCCTTGAACAAGAAATGTTTTTTTTTTTTTTTTGAACAAAAACAAGGGTCCAGCCCTTCCCTTGAACAAGAAAAGTTGTGGCGCCCAGTAAAAAAAAAGTCCATAGTGACAAGTATATAAGATAAATTAAAGATAAGAAGATGATTTGATCGGTATAAATTATCTGGTTAGGTAGAGAAAGCCGAAGTAAAATGTACTTCGCTATTAAAATGTTCCATTATTTCATTTACTATTGGAAAAAGAAATTCCAAAAATTAGTGCCGTCCTAATTGAGAAAGTGTTGTTGATAAGGCCCTCAATAGTTGTTGTGTCATACTTAATTTATTTTCTATAGACCTTAATTTCTGGGATTTAGATAAGGACCTATTAATTTAATACGAGCCCATTTTTGTAATACAGGTAATGTCCTACCTACCCTTCAAAGGCTAATACATGTAACATGTATCCCAACGTACAACAGCATGATTAGCAGCACGCCTGGTGCCACAGCAAAGACATAAAAAGTATAATGACACCCACTACAAACACATTAGAAATTTTGAGCCATACACAGATACACTACACCCTATCTACCAATCCGAATCCTGTGACGCGCGGCACCGCGTGTAGCGCAGGATCCGAACCGTTCATCAAATCCAACGACTCACGTTTTGTTTTGCTCTCCGCTCCCTCCATATCGGATCCAAAACAAACAAAACCGCATCCGCATCTTATTGCAAACGTCTCCCCTCCTCTTCCGATGACACACGACAATGGCGATTCTCCGTCTCTCATCAACACCTCCTATAATCGCTAGCAAGCTCCGATCTTCTAGAAGGAAATCTAAACGAGCCGCATTCCCTTGCATCCTCCTCAAGCACGCCTTCACCTCTCGCCTCCTCTCCTTCTCCTTCATCCAAACTAACAAAACAATTTTTCTTTATACAAGAGTATACTTGCTGAATCAATAAATAACATTTTGCAGATAAATGGCTTCTGTATCCTGGAGCGACAGATTTCTTGGGATGACAGATTGCTCGTCTTCACACACCTGCACCAAA
Source organism: Rhynchospora pubera (assembly GCA_028095005.1). Lineage (NCBI taxonomy): Eukaryota > Viridiplantae > Streptophyta > Magnoliopsida > Poales > Cyperaceae > Rhynchospora > Rhynchospora pubera. The sequence continues at coordinate 196,774,089 of CM051463.1, read as the reverse complement.
ATACTGGTTTCTGGCTGTGTGGCTTCTATATCCTAGAGCGACAAATTGCTCGTCTTCACACACCTGCACCAAAATGTAGGAAATTGGATTTTACGAAAGCCTAACAACAGTTGAAGTGAGATCCTCTGATTTTATTCTGTGTTATAGATGAAAAATTTGCTTGCGAATTTGATCATTCAATATGGTTATTTTTTGTCAGGAATGGGTTGTTTAGAAGAATTGTAGCTGTACTATCATGAAAAAGAGGAGTAGAGGCAAAGGATTTTCCTTATTAGTTGTTTTTGTTTATTTGTCAATGTAAAAATCATGAATTAGTTAGTGCATAATATCTCTTCAAAATATACACCATACTGTTATCTATATTGATGCACTTGTATTCTATCAATTGTCTTATTGGATGTGTTATTTGTGTCGAAAAAGTAAGCTTGATGTGCAAATGAAAATTGACCAAGGGTTGTTACATGGGTTATTACTTCATTTGATATACCATGGCTCTGTACCAGTGGTTGTAGAATATTTCAAAAGAATACAGCTGTTTTTGTTGTAAGTTCTAAGTTTAGTTGATATGGTTGGTTGTAAGACATCAATATGAATATTATCTACTGTCACTTCAAAAGCCTACGGTTTTTACTTTTTTGTCATTGATCTCTTGTTTAGAAAAAAAAATCATAAGAGAATAATAAGTTGCAAAGTAACTGGTACGGTTCATGTACCAGTATGGGAAAGCAACACCAGTATGGATTTATGGTTCATGTACCAGTACGAATTTCTTTTCTCCTATTATTAATTGTTTCTATTCCAATTTAGCTTTTTCGTTTTTATATTCCTGCTCCTTTTTCTGTTAGTCCTGCTCCTATTTCTTGCAATTCGCTTCCTGCTACATCAAATAAGCATGAGATGCTATAATACTTTTAGGATTTCAGTTTTTTTTTTTTCCAAAATCATGCAACTCCAAATATGGTAATTACGTTACTTGAGATTGCAAGAATATTTTCTATCAAAGCACCTCGATAGATTGATGATGTTGAGACTTTTTTAGAAAGTATGCGCATACATCTTGACCAAGTTGTTACATTATGTCGTATTTGTTAAGGTGTACATAAAAGTGGAAACAGTGTTAAGGAAACAAGGAAATAAAAGAGAGACCAAATTTTCATTAGCATAACAGTATCTGTTACATTTCATCCATCCCTCTATTCTAATCTCTTTACATTACATATAAAATATCTTTACTACTACTATTTGTCTAATTAACTAGTTACATTTCTTATCTTACTAAACAAAAGATATGGTATTAAGTATTAACTCTTCATTGCTCTTAACTCGTCATCTCTTTCTCTCTCTCAACACTACTAGCAGCACAACGACTTTGACAGTCAGCTCTGGCGCTATCTCTGGCATTGTCAGCAAACCCCAAATCAACAGCTAGCATGACACAATCATGGCTCCCTCCTCTTAACCTCCATATCACTCAATTCCCCAATTCTACCTCTTTTTTTCCCAATCCAATTCCTTATAGCATCCAGCAATATACCATTTCTGCAGTTTGAAATAAAAGGAATAAACCTGATTTAATCTACCAGCCAAAGAAAAAGACAAATATAATATGCTAAAAGATATGTTACAAAATATCAATTAAGTTGTCATTGCAAAATTAGCCGCCATGCTAATTATTTGCGCGTAATTATTTTGCGCATAGCCACAGAGATCTTCTTGGGTCGCTTAGAGAAAATGAACTTTATTACAAATTGACACATATTCCTTACCTGATTAGTACGATAAATTCTTTTAGGATTAATGTCAGGATGGACTATTTCTAAGCTCCATATAAATTTCTCTGAAAGCATCAACAAAATTGGAAGGAAAAAGGGAAATAAGTTATGATTTGCGGATGAACCCAAAGTAATCAAGAAGTTAAGCAATTTGAACTGAAATTCACCAGTAAATAGAGATATAGACAGTGTACATTGAGTTACTTAGAATCAATTTTCAATTACATATAATGATATAAATCATGCAATCAGCATTTGAGGACTAAATAGGGAACAAATTAGCAAACAAATAGTTAAAAAAAAAGGATAACGAAGCACTATAAAGAATGGGAAGGTGTGATTTTGCAAGATATGCAAGTAGAGCTTAAGAATCTGATTCAAACCAGTAAAAGCTGGAAGCTCTTGAAAAATTTGGAAGTCGTGTAGAGATGGTACATCAATGCCGAAAAACACAGGACACCTATTTGACATGGACCAGCCTCTCATTTTGAATGGGTTCGATTATGTGATGTGGTGACGGAGGTGTGCTTTGAATGGGTTCGATTCTGTGATGTGGCGACGGAGGTGCTCTGTGGGGTCGAGGTAGTGCTGAATAAAGGAGGGGGAAGAGATGTTGAGGTCGAAAGCGAGAGAGACAGGGAGGCTGGGGGTGGTGTGTGAGTGAGAGGAGGAGAAAGGAAGCGGAGGCTGGTCCTTCATCTGCGAGAGAGAAAAAGGGAGCCAGAGAAAAGAGAACGGGTTTGATCGATCGCAAATCCAACCCGATAATTCGTGGGAGCGGAGAGGAAATAACGCAATCCGTTGGATTTGATGAACGGTCTGGATCCTGCGCTACACGCAGTGTCGCGCGACGCAGGATTCGGATTGCCCTATCTACGGCTCTACCCAAAATTTTCTTAAAGATAACACCAAATGACCCATTCAATGATCAATCCTCTAATGTCGTAATTTATTAGTATTTATTTTTGCATATTGCGGGAGTTGGAGGATTGTTGGTTTTCATGGAAGGTATACCCAAGACACTTCTCCTCTCTCTTCTTTCTCTTTTATTCTTCCCCTTATTAATTTGTACTTTAATGTTATTTTGATAGGAAAAAGGAAGAAGATGAATGATGTGACAAAAGGATTAAAAAAGAGAAAATGATAGATATTTCAATCCATCGGGTTATTGGACTAAACTAATTTGACCATATCGGAGAGGAAAATCACTTAACAAAATGCTTCTGCAAGTTTAGCCCGCAAATACAAGTGTGTAGCATCATGGCATGGAATGTTGCTTAGATCTTGTGTATGTTAATTGCAAGATATTTCAAGCGCGTATTTAAATTTTTACTTATATCTGATTTTTGACGTACATTATAAAGAATAAAAAAATTATGTTTGATGTTCACGTGAAATTGAGTATCATTCATATTTGAAACAGTTAGGTTATATTTAATGCAAAAGTGTTATTTCCATCTATTTACTTTTACTCGCGAGATTATACATTAAGAAATGATATACGGAAAAATATGGGTGCACACTAATGTCTCTTTTTTTTTCCACTCTCTCTTTTTTACATCGATCGTGCTCTCGAGTATGGATAAAAACGGATCGGATATATCAATATTCATATTTTTTTTTTGTCAGATACTCAGAATACAGATATGTTCAAATATGAATACATTTCGGATGTTAAACATGTGCGTACAAATACGAATTAAGATATTGTCACATACGGATATGGATATTTTATATTTCAAAAATATTATAATTTATAAAGAAATCTATAATTTAATAAACTAATAAAAATACTTCTATATGATACATCATCCTACATCAAAATTTTACATTAATCATAGTATCATATGTAATTATCAAAGTATAAATATAAAAATAAAAATTTTTTATTGATATCATATCAAATCATATTACTAGTTTAATCAAGATATTATTATAAATCAATCAATATAAAGAAATAGTATTATCAAATTTTTAAGTTTTCTTTTACAACAATATAGAAGTAAGTTCGGATAAGGAACAAATAAGGATCAGCTGATAGCACATTTTGTTGTCAAGTACGAATACAGAAGTTCGTACAAAAGTATATATATATATATATTTTTTTTACAACAATAGAGAAGTAAGTTCGGATAAGGATCAAATAAGGATCTGATAGCACATTTTGTTGTCAAAATAAGGATCAGATAATAGTCTAACCAAATTCGTATTTATAATTTTTTATTATATTTGGATACGAATATGTTCAGATATAAAAAAATATATATTTTTCAAAAATATTTAATTACTATCATCTACATTTATGTCATCGCATTTATAGTTTGAACAAAATGAACATATAAATAAAATAAACAAAACGAACATAAAAATAATCAAAATGAACACATACAAACAAATAAATTAAATATGTATATAAAATCTGAACAAAAAATTACAAAATTAATTTTTTAATATGCGATTATTTATATATTCACGTTGTCTACATGTTAATTTTAACAAACGTTGTCAATTATCATTTCTCTTTTTCAAACTTAAATACAGATCGGAACAAAATTTATCCGTTCGGTTTCCATCCCTCCTCAAGTCTCAAAACTTTCAGATGTCGAATAACCTAGTCAAAATAATACCCACTAACATAAGATGCGTTTTAGAAACGCCAAAGAACGAAGTATCCTCCAGAAGTTCTAACACGCGCAGTTAGCAGATACTCGTGCATAATGAAAAAACCATCTTACCTCAACAATTACGTTTTGATTTAATTACCAGTAGAACTGTAGAAGTAGGCAAAATTAAGCATTGTTTCGTACATACAAGAAAATGTTTGCAGTTTGCTTGATTAATTTTATTGAATTTGGTTTTGTAACAAGCAACGACCTTAACCCAAAAAATGGAAGAAAAAAACAAAATGAAAATCCAAAGTCATTGACACGTAAGAACAACAGATGGTAGTGGGTTACCTCAAAGCTTTGCTTGTTCATAATTGAAGCATTCTCTGATCCATCAAACTAAACAGATCAACCAGATCTTTAAATTTGGGTAGAGATCTAAAGTTTAAACAAGTTAACCTTGTTTATAATTGAAAACTTTCTTTCCCATACAGATATTAGAATTAAATTAGTTGCAATTATCCTCCCCAGATCCTCAAAATTACACTACAATAACCATAGATGAGAGGAATAAGGGATCAGAAAAAACATAATAAAGAAAATATTCTTAATTGAAACAAGAAATTTCAATATTTCATTCCCAAATTGGCTTAAAATCACTAGGTCGTATTCTATCTCATCCATAAAATTAGACAGATTTTCCCTTTTGTACATGATAATTTTCCCGGGGGTATAGATCAAATCAAGATCTAACTAAAAAAAAGTATCAGATCCATCCATCCTCATTTGAAGACCAATCCTTTCTATGCAACCAACACTCATACACCCCCCTTCATCAGGTATAATCGAACAAGAAAAGAAAAAAAAAAAAAAAGGTGAGGAAAAAAATAACAAAGAAAATAAACGCATCTTTTTTCTTTCGTCTTTCCTCTTCCTCTTTCCTCATCCAAGCCAACTCAGCGTTTCAGAGATCAAAGGCACAAGGCAGTCATGGATAGATCTTCGCCCGAGTCGTCAGGCGGCGGGAGGAGATTGAGATCAAACGGCAATGGGTGTCTCCTATAAGTGGACGCCACATCGCCTTCCACGTCATCGATCACCGACGAATTGGACCCACAATCGCTCCGGCAATCCTGATCAACCTTGACCTGCCGAGGGGGGCCCACTCGTCTGGCCACAGTCACTGTACGCCGGGGCCCGCTGAAGGATTCCACGGTGGAACTGAGACTGCTCGTGGTGGGGAAGACAGGGAAAGAAGGCGGGGCGGCGGGAGGCGCACGTGCCACCACCTCAGGAGGGATAAACGGGAAGTTGGTTTTAGCCTTGGGGCCACGGAGTGCACGTGCAGCGGCGTCATACGCACGTGCAGCATCCTGGGCTGAGTCGAAGGTGCCGAGCCAGACACGGGACTTCTTGACCGGGTCGCGTATTTCAGCCGCGAACCGGCCCCACGGCCGCTTCCTGACTCCTCTGAATTTGACCTCCGTTTCTCCTTCCCTCATCGTTTGTGCCATGGAAGAATAATAGATAGAGATAACAAAACGAGAGTTGAGAAATGGGGAGGGATATTTTGGAAGGAGGAGATGGGATTAGGTTATTGCTTGGTAGAGAAGAGATGCATAATAATGATGGAGAGGGGAGTTAAAAGTTTTGGAGGGAATAGGGATTACCGTGTGGAGGAGAAGGGGAGATGGGGATGGGAGGAAGGGAGAGAGGAAAGAGAGGTAGGGAGGGGAGGGGAAGGGAAGGGAGGGGCCCAAAAAACTTCTCGCACGAACCCACCGACTTGATTGCTTTCGTCTACCACCTCCCACCTCACCTCACCTCCCGCCATATCCCGCCACCCAACCTCACTTTCCTTTTTCTATTGCAACGGGTACGCGGGAATGCTCCCAATTCAACATTTCTTTCAAATGGGAGGTAATTAGTACTTTCTGTTTTGTTTGAATGACAAAGAATGAATGGTTGATGGACGTCCTTCAATGAAAGAAAGAATGACTTGTATAAATTTTTGACCATTGTAATATTTACTTTTTAAAAGGATAAATAAATTTACAATGAAAAAACTTGTGTTATATGCAATGCGATTTAAACCGTTTTTTCAAAATTATGAATGATTATGATTGATTAGAATTTACAATAGACTAAAGGGAATGTTTCTTATTTCTAATATATTTATACATAATTCATTATGTATCCAAATAATACTAAAATAATTTATATTTGATTAATGTTCAAACTTTATTGAGAAAATAAAATTTGTCGCATTCCGTGTGAAGTTTGAATATTGTCAAAGTTCTGTACATACTAACATTAATTTCATTGTTATATGTTTTAGAAAAATAATTTGTATTTAATTTAATGTATATTTAGCAAAAAGACACTTTACCAAGATTGAAATATGTTTACAGTGATTTTTTATTGTAAATTTAGGACTATGATAGCTTGTATCAAAAATTTTATACTTTTATGTTAGACGTTCTGATGCTACATCGTTTATAATTAGTTGGTTTTGAAAATTAAAAAAAAAATGAAGATCAACAAAAGATGTTAAGAAAGTATTTAGATTGTACTTTTGTTCTTGAATGCAAGAGTCCACGATTTAAGAGAGGGTGTGTGTTTATATCTATATATTCTATTTCATAATTATAATTTGGACGATGTATCATCTAAAAAGTCTCTTTACTATTCAACAACTAAATTATCCATAACCTGAGTAAGCGAAATATTCTTGTCAAAATAGATATTCATTAATATCAGTGCAAACATATATTTTAAATATATCTCTAAAAATTCATTAAGGGATAATTCGGACTTGCACTAAGATTCATGAAAGTTAGAAGGTTGTGTTTGCATGTACAAGAGACGCATGCTTGTCAGATTTGTTTGTAGTTGGCGCATGTAGGTCTATAAACTTGTTTTGTCTCGTTATACAAGTCCATAAAATTTAATTTTGTGAACATTGCATATATAAGAGCATAAGAAGTCTAGATACATAGTATTGCCGAGTGTTAGAATTTTTTTTTGTGTATTGGATATGTAGGATTGTGTCTTGTCAAGATTTTTTTTTTTTTTCAACCAACCAATGAGTGTGTCCATGCCCGGACACAAATTAAAAATTTTTAAAACAAAGACAAGTATCATATCAAATATTGGTATCAATATAACGATCATATTAAAAACAAAAAATTCTAAGATGGTTTCACAATAAAAAAATTCCTAATATATAGGGTGTGATATTTATTTTTTTAAATAACATGTATAACACAAAATTATCTAATCACGACAAAAAAAAGGACATGGAACGGTGAGGCTGTCAATGGGTACGGTACGGTAGAAAGTATTTTCATTACCGTACCCGTTAAAATTTTCTTTACTCGTACCCTACCCGTACCCGTTAAGAATTAACGGTACGGATACGATAACGGTAAAAAATGAATATAATAATAATAAAATTTGTACACTATGTATAAATAAATTATATCAATAAGTATATTAATAAAGTGCAACAATGGTGGCGAATATTTTAGGTTTATGCTTTTTTATTTTTTCGTACACTGGATGGAAAGAATTATAAATCTTATATAAAAGCTAGCAATATTTTTTTACCAATCATGCAATATAAGATGCCATATGTATCATGTAATTGTATCTTTTTAATTGTGGTAATTACCCGTTATGAAAACGGTACGAAATAGCTTTTATCCGTACCCGTACCCGTTAAATTAACGAAAAAATTTTCTTACCCGTACCCGTACCCGTTAACTTAACGAAAATAAAATTTTACCCATACCCGTCTTATATGGTACGGTACGAATTGGATAAACGGGTAAACGGGTTTCATTGACAGCCCGGAACGGTAATATTTCGACTTAAATCCATTTATAGTATATATGCATAACATATAAAATAAGAAAGTGTAGTACATATTGCACGGATGTCTATATATATTTAATAAATATTTATCGTATCAAATTAGTATTGTCATAATAAAAATAAAGAGAGGAGCCTGCCCCTGTCACCTCATTATGTCATCATGGGCTAGTGGAGTGCACATTCGAGTACGTCTTTTTGAGTATTTTTTTTTACTGCTTTTATTTGGTTTTCTTTTGAATGATTTATTTGTTTTTTATATTCGTTGTTTTGTCTAAGGCGTCTTTGGGACTCGCGTGGCAGAACCGGAAATGACGACAAGACCCTTTGGTTTGGTTTTGCATTGAACCGTCGGTTCGATCCAACAAAACGGTTCACCTCTCAACTGCCGAATCAACTGCCTTTTCAGAGAAGCTCAGAACCACCACCATTTTTTTACCATTATACGTTACGTGGCTGCCGTGGCAGCTGCTTTTGATTTAGTGCTCGGCTGCTCGCCCTCGAAGCAAAACACTAGAGAAGTGTAATTTAAACGCGACGCGATTATATTTTAATTTTGAGAAATGCTAGTGTCTTGTATATAGGATGGATGGGTCTGTTCAATACGATCGTTTTCACGTTTTTAAATTTTAAATGACCGATCCGAATCGTTCAATATATTCTCAATATTGGAAACTTTAAAAAATCAATTTTTACATTTTTTTCAAAATTTTTTACTATTTTTTTGATATTTTTGAAAATTCTTGATATAAAAATTATTGAACGTTCAATAACAACGATTTTCAATATGAAGAACATATCAAACGGTACGGATCGGTTATTTGAAATTAAAAAACGTGAAAACGATCGTATTGGACGGAGCTCATCCGTCCTATATATTGGACACTAGCATTTCTCTTTAATTTTTGATGTTTTTTATTGTTGATCTGAATCGTTTAATATACCATCCGCATTGAAATCTCAAGAAAGACCAAATTTTATATTTTTTTAAAAAAATTACTATTTTTTGCTATTTTTTAAAATTTTTAATCTTAAACAATTACGGACCCTTCAAGAACAGTGAATTTGTAAAATTTCAAAATATGGTAATAAAATTTGATCTTCAATGAGATTTCAGTATGAAGAACACATTGAATGATTTGGATTAGTCATTAAAATCTCGAAAATTAGAATATAATTACGGTTGACGAGTTATCTTTTAGTCGTAACTGATTTTAATTAGTCTACCTCTTTTAAATTTTAGTTCTGATTTCGTGATAGCTAATAAATTCGAGCATCCTAGATGGCTTTAGAAAAAGAAAAACGAAAAAAAAAAACATATATTAGGGAACTAATATTTAGTATTATAGTCAAGGAGAAGCGAAATCAAAATTCTATTAAAGAATTTATTCTTGTAAACTGTAAATTGTCACGAATATTGAAAATTGGAAGGCTTGCTATTTTCTTTAATGAAATTATTAAAAGAATAATATAATAAAAGTTGCGCATTCAATGCGGGACTAAGAAAGCTTGACCACCAGGTTCTGCATTTTGATATTTACTAAATTACATGAAGAACATGCTTAATCCATAGTTTAATTTTAGAAAAAATTGGATATAATCCCTCAAATCTTGCTCATCTAGATATAACCCATACAATCTTCGAAATTAGAAATAACCCCCTATAATCAGATCATTCCTAGATATAAACTCTTTTCATTTATTTAAACAATATTTTGGAAAATATACCCAATTTTGCCATTTTAAATTTCATCGGATTGATTAAACAACGGAGCACTTGAACTTTTCTACAAGACTGGTAATTAGTCGAGCTCGAACTAGCTGACTTTAATCCATGTCTAATTTGAAATTAATTCAAGTTTTATAAAATCAAATCGATCTAGTATCGAGTTTCATAATGAGATCATTGAGTTGAATTATATATAGATATTTTAGGCAAGTAATATGGAAATTAATTAACATTTATTAATTTTCACAATAGTTTTATTTATAAAACCAATGTTTTATTCATTTTATAATAAGACTTTAAAGAAAAAGTTAGTATTTATTTGTAAAAATTATTATGTTGTATAACAATAACAAATCAGGAATTACGCATTATAATTGATCGGGTGCAAACCTAGTCAAAATAACCTTGTTTTACCTGATTTAATCTATCGTAGTAAAGCTAAGGATCGAACCACAGAGACGGTGTTGGAATATCGGTCTTTTACTTTAATTAATTAGCTAGACGAGTTCAACTATTTTGGGTGTTCAAAGAATCGAAGGTGGATTCAAATCCTAAGTCTAAAATCAAGGTCAAACTAGAACTAAACGGGAGATAATCAGCAAATTTGAATTCTAGGGTTTCTGGTTTCAACTTAATCTGCTTAGTTCAATTCCCAAACAGTCCGTTTGATATCTCAGACGGTCCGTTTGAGCCGTGAAACTGTTTACCGCTTAGCTATTCCTAATATGTGTGTGGAATCGTATTTTAATCCTAGGTTACCAGATACTAACCATCGTTACAGTTCTGATTTCGTAGGTTAATCTACTACTTCCCTTAAAAATCCTAAGATTTGGTCATCACCATTGGCTTAAGTTTTCTAAGTCTATCTTTCAATTCGAAGGATATCCCACAACCATCGTTGCGAAAAAGGTTCACCTATCGGCTACTAAATCCTGGTTTCACTCATCAGCTACTACCTGTTCATCTCAAGTTGGTCAATCAATTCATACAAAGGTATAGATTATTATATTACCATACTAGACAAGGCCTTAATCTAATTGGTATAATCAATTCTACCCTAGCAATCAATGATATCACATAATCAATTAAATCATGAAAGAAAGAAACACATAAAGAAATAACTAAGAAAATAAACAACTAAACAAATAAGTTTACAACCATAACCCTAGAATAACAAATCAACAACTCAAAGACATCAAACAAACAAGGGAAAAATGAGAAATAAGAGAAGTTACAACCAATTGCCCTTGCTTTCCCTTGAAATTGTTGAAATCTCCTTCTAAACGACTCGTTGTTGTCGCAAACGACCCGTCTAACGCCGCCACAATCTGGACTTGAGACTAATCTCTCAGATTTTTCTATGTCTAACCCTAAAAATTGACCTTGGATCTAAAACACCCCCTTGTATGCTCTTGTGTGCCCTTATATGGCTTTGTATGGGCTTCTCTAGCCTTGTATGCTCAAAATCTCCTCAAAGTCCTCTTAAATAGGCATTGGAATTGTTTAGAGACGCAAGAGGTTTGTTCTGGACGTGTTGGAAGTCGAAAATAACCACTCCACCAAGAATAAACCAAATCGGACACTTTCTGCTATTTCTGGAAGGTTCCAGACGGACCGACTGAAATATGGCTGAAAATAGCAGTTTTTCTTGCGAAAGTCAAACGGTCCGTCTGAATTTTCAGACGGTCCGTTTGGAAATTTCTGCACTGCGCACTGTTACTGTTTTGCCCATATCTCCTTCATCCGGACTCCGTTTGAGGCGATTCAAAAACCAGTGAAAAGCTTACGAGGAGTTCTACATCATCATTGATTCATCCAGGTCATGTTTTTGTCCAAAATCTGCATTAAAGTAGGATTTTTGGTAGTAACTCATTCTTGACACAAAATCCTAATTGAAATGATCCTAATTAACCTAACTCAAGTCAAATGATTTAGTTTGGAGTCAAAACCCTACCAAAATATGTATATAAAATCATCTCATCAATAATTAATAATAAAATTATATCAAGTCAATTTCGAATTTAATTTGAGCAAATCGAATTAGTTTCGAGCCCGATCAAACAAGTCAATTTCGAATAAAGGTTGAATCTACATCAAACGAGTTACAAGCTATGGAATTTTTTGCCACACCCTGCTTTTCTCTTGTAAAAAAAAAGACGGAATGTACGTTTAACATATTCTTAACAGCATCGTGCATTCATTTACATTAATAATTTTAAATATAAAAAATTCGAGTTGTAAATGTAAACAATTTACCGTGTGTATTTTTTGCGGGTGAAGCAGGCACAATGAATGTTGTATACTTTTTGGGTCGCTTTATACAAATCGACAAACCAAAAATGTTAAGGTTCGTAAGACTGTCTCGTCATTAGCTCACCCGTCAATTTTATAAAGTAAATTAAATTAAATCTATTAAAGAGAGGTAACACTAAGTATTAACTTGTATTTGCATCTAAGCATTTATTATTAATCGGTTGATGTTTAGAAATTGTGAAAGTGAAAGATACCATACAATAGTGATTCCTAAAAAACGCTCAAAATATTAAAATTTTAATGTGATTATCTAAAGGACAACAGAATTTTGACTGACTATATCAAAATTTTTTAGCTTTTGACCAAAGGCAATTTAATCAAAAGAGATTGGCGTGGAAAAACTGTGATTTTCTTTTTTTGTGGGGACCTAGAATCATTAAGCTGCCTTTTTATTCAATGTTAGAGAAAAGATTTTTAGTTCTGAATGGGCAGTTTTTAAATCTGGTTTTTTCCTGGCACTCTTGATAATTTCGTACTTTGGAATGTAGAACTTCAATTCTGTTCAAAGAAAAAATTTTCTTAGCGGTGGCCGTTGTTTGTAGGCCTGTCTATAACCATAGAAATAATATAATTTTTCTAAAACAAATGGTTGTCATTCTCATTTGTTCAGCGGTGCAATAAAGAATTGGATGGCTCTGAGCGGATCAAATCCAATGTAGACGATGGGCCCATTAATACAGTTTATATTATTTCCCAGAGCACGTCAGTTTTTTTTTTTCAATTATTCATGTCATAAAGTTCAAAGTAAATTCATTCTGATTTAAGTCAATATTATAAATTTAATTTGCATAAAAAATTAATCCTGCCGTCTAAAGGGATTAAACTTACTAGTACTTTTGACTATATATTTTTTTCATATGGACTTGGATTAAAATGATTCAAATAGAAGCATTATGGGTCAAACTGTCTTGATCAGTCTGGAGTCTATATATGAAAAAAGAATAATAAGCTGTTCGTTATTTTTTTTCTTTAATTATTCAACGTGAGTTTTTACTGTCGTAGTTTCTTTGTGATAGTTTTATGTTGTTCCCGACAATTATTTAGCGAGTGTGATAACAGTCATCCAATAAAAAATCTTGTCCTCAGCCCATAATGATATCCTTGTACTGGATTTGAGTTTTGTGATTATAATTGTTTTTTCTCATTATTGCAAAACTATCTAAACCGCATGTCACCGAAAGTCAACCACAAGAAAGGGCACTCTTTTATAGAAGAATGAGTTGCGCCATATTCAAGAGTAGTGAAGACAAGTACCCAATTTATAATTACTTTCACGAATGACATTGTAAAACATTATAAAATTTACCAGTTGATGTTTGGCATGTTAAAAGAATTAACAATTGGATCAACATCCCCTCCAACTCCCTGAGCCGCCCCTGTTTTTATCCCCAAATCTCTTCGACTGACCACAAAAAGAAATCCAACCATCTTTGATTGAATTATAAGATGACGTAATTTAGATTTAGAATTAAAAGATCTGGGTTGAAATTTCTGTCAGCTCAATTTAAATTTACCAGAAGACCTTTCGTGGAGAAAAGTCAGCTCAAACCTGGATATTTCAATACAAATTAGCTGATTTGACTATGAGGTCTGCTCTTGTGCAACTAAGATTAAAACAGAGAAGAAATGATGAAGATTTCAATCCGAGAAGAAAAAACGAAGAAACAGCGTTTGGTACAGTTAAATGTTTATTAAAACTTCTTTAAATTAGTAGTCATCAATAACAATTTCAGTTTAAACTTGTCATTTCAGCCCCAATATGGCATTCTGGTACCAAAGGCGACAGAACTGCCCCTCAACTGAATGGTGCAAGATATTTCTCTTTTAAAGAGCTTAAGCAGTTCACCGATAATTTCTCAGAAAATAATAAAATAGATGAAGATGCCTTTGGGAAGGTACATCAAATTCTTAGTATTCAAGTATTTAACTGTGGATCCAACATTATGACATTCTGCCAAAACATTACTTATTGTTCTGGTGTTTTTATAACAAATGCAGGTTTATAAGGGATACTGCACAGATGGGGTAGTTGTTGCCATAAAGCGAGCAAAAAAGGATTAATTGTTTTCCACGGAGGAATTCCAAATTGAAATTGAGGTGCTATCTAAGATGCATCATAAGAACATATCGAGATTAGTTGGTTTTTGCCGTGAACAAGACGAGCATGTTCTAGTATACGAATACATTTCTAAGGGCTCATTAAAAGACAATTTCTCATTAAATGCTATTTTCTTGTTTGACCACTTATCTTTTGTTGTCATTATGTCATTATGGTAATTAGGGCTGTCAATACTGTGCCGTTTTACATGTTTCTATTATGTTCCGTCCAAACGGAATAGAAAACAAAGGGGAAAATGAATTTCGTTTCTGAAAATGGTACAGAAACGAAACTGAAATTTATAAATGTTGTTGGAACGAAACAAAATGAAACACGAAAATGGGTTAAAATCAATGGGAAATGAAGGACGGAACAGAAAATGTAACAAAAAACTATTTCATTTGACGAAGCGGAACGAAAACAAAAGACTTTTCTATTTCGTTGACTGAAACAGAACACGTTTGACAGCCCTAATGGTAATGAAGTTTGCGTTGAGGAGTTCTGTTACTAAAGACCCAGGACAAAAAATGATGTATATGATTTTCACATGTCAGTTTACTATACACACACACATACGTCGATGGACTCATGCGAAGCATTCAAATCTCAAATTTCATGTCTCAAATGATTGATCCGAACCGCTCACTGTATTTTTTATATTGAAATTTCAATGAAGACCAAATTTTATATTTTTTCGAAGTTTTTACTATTGTTTTTTAGATTTTTAAAAACAGTTATTATTGGAGGGTTCCAAACAAAGTAGATTGACAATTTTTTTAAATTTTAAAAGAATAGTAAAAATTTTAAAAAATAAAAAAGCTTTGTTTGCTGTAAGTTTTTTAACATGTAGATGGGATTAAACGATTTGGATTAATCATTTAAAATATAAAATTTGAAAATGAATGTAGCATTCTAGTATTCCTCTACACACAAATACATATGTATATACAGAAAATATCATTGAGAACTTATATGAGATGGTTGTTTATATCATGCTAGATAATCATTTAACCGCTCCTTATGTATTAAGATTTTATATAATCATCGTCAGGTAAACAAATTTGACCTTTCCTTATTCATAATTGAGGTTGCTACATGCTACAGGGAAAGGTGGTATGCATTTGAATTGGAAAACGAGGTTACAAATTAATTGCATTAGATTCAGCTAGGGGATTAGCCTATCTTCATGAACTAGCTAATCCACCGATAATACACGGAAATTTCAAGTCGGAAAATACTCTGTCGGATGAAAATATCAATGCAAAGGTCGCTGATTTTGGTTTCTCGAGATTGATCTTTGAGAAGCAGAAAGAGCATGTTTCTTCCCAAGTCAAACGAACTCTAGAATATGTAGAATCTGCGGATAATATCATCCGAGGAACATATGTGAGTATTATAGTTAGTACATATAGTTGGAACTGAATTTCAAATATCTTTTCACGCTATAGTTCAAACTTTTCCAAAAAAATAATAATAATAAAATAAAATTGAAAAACACCCCATCTGTTTTTGGAGGGGGTAAAAAGAATGCAAAAGCAAACCAAGATGAAATATCCATTAAAGGCTGTCGAAGACAAACCCTAAACTAGCGGCAAACCCTAAACCGTGAGCAAACCCTAAACCGCGGCGCGTCTTTTAACAGAGCCGCTCTTTAGCCTTTTGACCGCTGCGAGTTTTCGCCTTACACAGCGGGCATCGTGAGCCGTGTTGTGCGGGACCATTGCATTTTTTAATATTAATTTTTTGATAGACCAGTTGTTTGTACACCGTGAGAAAAATAATTTCTTTTTAAGAATAACTTTTTCTTAAAAATAATATCTTCCAACAATTATATATACATAATTGATAATTTTAACAAAATTAGCTAAATACTAATAACTAAATAAATTTTTATGTATTTTTTAATTAGTACTTTATTTAATATTAAAATAATAATTTTTAATAATTTATTTAAATTAATATCAATTTGTTTATTCCTAACTCACCATCCAAAATAATATTTATTATTTCCGAAATAACATCTTTTCACTCTTCCAAGAATTACACACTTTCCAATATTTTCTTCCTAAAATCCTTGAGGTTGTTTGGATGAATAAGAAATAAATAAGAATAACAAATTCCGGACGAAGATTTATTCCCAATCATCTAAACTCTTCATAAAATTACATACTTTCCAATTTTTTTCGTCTAGAAATTAAACTATTTTTCTTATTCCTAAGCGATCCAAACGGCCTTCTTATTCTTTCCTTATTCCCATACCATCCAAACGACCCTTATGGTTAGGGGTGTCAATTTGGTACCGTTTCGAACATTTCCGGAAGGAAAAATGGTTACGTTGCAGAAAGCGGAACGGAAACAGAACAGGCGGTACTGCACGTTAATGTTTCGTTTTATCGAAAAATGACTTAAATCAATGGAAAATAGACTGAAATCAGTAGAAAACGTGGAACGGAACGGCTAACAGAACAATTTTCTGTTCCGTTTTACGAAATAGAACGGAAACGGAATGAATTTCATTT
Organism: Rhynchospora pubera; assembly: GCA_028095005.1. Lineage (NCBI taxonomy): Eukaryota > Viridiplantae > Streptophyta > Magnoliopsida > Poales > Cyperaceae > Rhynchospora > Rhynchospora pubera. Next base: position 196,757,179 of record CM051463.1, on the reverse strand, counting down.
TCGTATGCTGGAACGGAACGAAAAACGGAACACCCTGTTCCGCTTCCGTTGTTAACGTTTGACAGCCACAAGTTATGGTGTTTGAGGTGTTTGAGCTGTGAGTGTGAGACCTGTAGACCATTGGTCGTTTAATCCGGCGAGTGTTTGCTGCTGAATATTTATGGGACTGGTAGTGCCTAACCCACCATAGGCCCAATTGCCCAATTGAATAAAATCAATATGATTCTTCATATTGCCTCTTCCATTCAAGACTAGAATAATAGATCTGCACATGTGGTGTGCATTTTTCATTTCTTTTTGTATTATGTTTAACGTTGTTTTCTAATTTGCGTTAAAATTTTTTTACAGAAAAATGTAAAATAAAATAAATAATTATATTAAAAATTAAATACAGCTAGAAAATAATTTGTTCACATATAAGTACTATTTTAAAAAACTAAAGACGTGTAATGGTTAAAAAAACTTGGATTATCGTGCAGTATTTTATGTCCATAATACAAAAATTTGTATTGCTTTGTTAATTACGATGCATTTCAAATAACATCTCGTTGGCTTAAAAATTTGAAAATTTAATACAATTTTTGAAATGTACTTACATACAAGCTCTTCTTAATAGACGACAAATCTCGTTCCTTTTATCATTGATGATGGTGAAAAATTTCTTTCGAATATTTGAAAACCATTAAGAAATGCTAGAATCAAACATATAGAACGTCAAACACGATCCAAACGTCGCACATTAAAATTTTAAACGGTCGATCCAAACCGCTCAATATGATCTCTATATTAAAATATCCTTGATAATCAAATTTTATATTTTTTCATATTTTCTAACTATTTTTTTTCGAATTTTCAAAATTGAAGGATTCAGAACTTTTTAGATTGAGCATATTGAAAAATTCCCAAAAATTAGTAAAAAAATTTGAAAAAAATATAAAATTTGGTCACCATGAAGATTTTATAACATAGAACAATTTGAACGGTTTGGATCGGCCATTTCAATCTTAAAAATTAAAATTTTATCGCGTTGGACAAGTGTACGTGTCCTATATGTTTGACACTAGCCACTCCCATGTATAAATACTCTAAAAGTTTGTCCCACTCTTTAGTTTAAATCTTTCAAATTTTAAAGATATAAATAGAGACGGACTTTTTATCTTCTTGCTCTTTTTTGGGTTTTAAACGTCCGTAGTGAACTGAGGTTATGAGGCGCGTCTCAAGTCTCAACTCATGAACTCAACTTACGAGAGGCGACAACTCACGGCCGGATGTGAAAATACTTGGTTCTTGACGTCTGACTTTGACAAGACGAGGTGGCCTACGAACAGTTGGGCTCTCTTTTTTTCTTCGGCAATCGGCGACAATAAGTTGGACGTGGAGATCTTACTACAGGCATTCTTTGGATGCGTTGAGAAGAAAGTAGGAAAAAGAAAGAAGAAAAAAAATAAATTATAAACAATCCAAATTTTTTATAAAGTTACACACTTCCCAATAATTCTTCTTTTCTTTTCTTCTTCTCACACCTATCCAAACGAAACCATAAAGACATATGGAGCATCGTTGCATCAACAAATGAAAACACAGTAGGCCACCCGCCACCAAACCATTTTAAAGCTGAATTTTTTTTATTATAAATAAATAAATTTATTTAGTAAATAGAGACAAAATTTTTAATAATATTAATAATTTTGGACCGCCGAATCTAGGACTGTCAATGGGTACGGTACGATACGGTAGAAGATATTTTTATTACCGTACCCGTTAAAAAATAACTTTACCCGTATCTTACCCGTACCCGTTAAGAATTAACGGTACATGTACGGTAACGGTAAAAAATGAATATAATAATAATAAAATTTGTACACTCTGTATAAATAAATTATATCAATAAGTATATTAATAAAGTGCAACAATGGTGGCGAATATTTTAGGTTTTTGTTTTTTTATTTTTTCGTGCACTAAATGGAAAGAATTATAAATCTTAAATAAAATCTAGCAATATTTTTTACCAATCATGCAATATAAGATGCCATTTGTATCATATAATTGTGGCAATCACCCGTTATGAAAACGGTACGAAATAGCTTTTATCCGTACCCGTACCCGTTAAATTAACGAAAAAATTTCCTTACCCGTACCCGTACCCGTTAACTTAACGAAAATAAAACTTTACTCATATCCGTCTTATACGGTACGATACGGATTAGATAAACAGGTAAACGGGTTTCATTGACAGCCTTAGCCGAATCGTTATCGGTAATTTAGTAACGGCGATTCTCCCTTTTCCGTTTGTTTTGCGCGTAGTGACCGTCTTCTCCAACGGTTGGTTAAAATTGTAGTTTTTTTATAAAAAAATTTACACTTTTGCGCTTTAGTCCCCATATTTTCTATTATTACAAAAAATATAAATTTAGTGATTACAAACTAAATATAATTCAAAGATGGATATAAAAAAATATAAGAATTTTAGCTATGTCCCTGGTGGACACGCCACAATTTGTAATTCATTACCGCACTAATACGTTAATAAAATATTGATTGTTTTGACTTTAAATATTATGATTAACTTGTAAAGTTAATCGATCAACTTTTGCAAATGTTAGGACTTTTTAGAATATTAAAAGTATTGACAGAAATTTTAAATGTAAAAACTAAGGCATTGGAAGTTAGATTGAGAGTTAAAAATAGGAGGTGGACTTCCAAATAATTCCGAGGATTGATTACAGAATACGAATTTGCATTAAGCAATTCACATTCATCGGGCTTCAAAAATCAAGCCTTCTGTTTGGACTGGTGATTGATTTGGCTCAAATAAGTTGTGCCTGTTTGGAGCAATAATTGCGTAGCTATCGGTCAACCAAAAATTTCTCTATCCGAATCACTTTCTATGATAAATTTTAATTAAAAATTGTTAAATTGACTACCAAATTAAAATTAGAAACAGTTTCGGCTGAGATATTAAATTTTTGCTTTGCCTTTTGAAAATTCGAAAAATTTATTGTCTAAAATTTTTACATATATTATATTATTATATACGATAAAAAGTTACCACATCAAGGAGATCGGTGAAATTTCTCCAAAGCAAAACCGTTTAGCTTTCTTATTACCAGGCTTCTGCCATTAAGGACGATCCATTAGAACTTGAGGCGCATAGTCTTGAACTCTTGATAGGGCGGTCCGTGGGCTTAACGGACCAGACGGCTCGAAAGTTTTAATGGACCGAGCTCTATTTGGTAGAGGGCTTGAAACTCGCTGTCCATTTTAACCGAAAAATAAAAAATAATAAATTAATTTAAAATATTAATAATAATATCTAAATAATCTAATTTATGAGATGGGCTAAAATCAGCCACGACTGACGGATGCAACCGTCAGCTACGATCAAATTTCAATTTTCGAGATTCTAACAGTCGATCCGAACCGTTCAATGTGTTCCCCATATTGAAATCTCATTGGAGACCAAATTTTATATTTTTCTGATTTTATTTACTATTTTTTTGAGATTTTTAAAAATCATACTTATTGAAGGGTCCATAATTGTTTAGATTAAGAATTTTTGTAAGCCTAATCACCCTTTTGATAATACCTTTTCTGAATTTACCTTTCATAAATTATGTGAAAGGATAAAAAAGGTCTAATTACATTGGCAAGTTCCATGCCCCAGAAAGTGGTACTTATATCCAAGATTGTGACCATTAGACTAATTCCAAGTTGCCTAACGAGAGGAATTTGCTTTTCTTTGCATTCTATATAATTTATTTATTATATTGCAATGTTTTTAAAATGCTTTGATTTATATGAAGAACTTAGTCTGGACGCCGTCAAAGGTGATCGCACACCTTGGCAAAGAAATAAATGACGAAACCTCCTACCTTTACTGGGCTTGGAAGGTATTTCTCTTTTTTCAATTTTCTTTGTAATTGATAAATTATAAATAATGATCCAAAATCTCAGAATGTTCAGTTCTGCTCTGCGAGCTAGGATTTTGGTAATAATGGTCATTAATACACACCATTGGTACAATTGAGTTAAAGTTTGTCTAAGTTGTTATGTTTTTTGGAGTAGTTTTATATTATGTTAGAAGTGTGTACAAAATCTCATGTCTTATGTTTAGTATTTTATTTATTTCAAAGCAATGAAAGCACTAAAATTTGACTATAAACTAGAATGGCATCCCTGTTTACTGCCCTGGTCTGACGGATGGATCATTAGGCGATATGCTCTATTGCCATTCGGTGCGAAATCCTGGTTTAATTATTGATATTGTTCAAGGTATTAACATGTCCCTTAATTGATCATCTTCTTCTTCTTGAAATGAGGTAGATATGGATATATAATCCTCAAAACAGAAATAAATGGAAGTGTAAGATATGAAAAATATCAGTTAATATGGATTGATACATAAATATCCTTGGTCATGCATCAAAATCTGCACGAAAGTGTATTTCTTTTTTTTTAATATATCAGAAAAGAAGAAACATAATTAAACATAGTTAATTTGGATTCACATAAAGATAATGGAAGTTCTACCTTTTGGGGGACATGATCAAATATCAACTTTCAACACCAGCCTATAACCCACGTCTCTTTCTGTGGCAGATGTTAGCAGTGGCGGATCTAGAAAAAATATTTAGGTGGGTCTGACAACCTCTGTTTAAGTCTTCAGCCCCACTTTTGAGTGCTCCAATGACAGAAAAAATTAGCTGGGGCTAAAGGGGGGCTCCAAGGACTCGACGGCGTGAGGTGGGGCTCTAGCCCCATCCGCCCCGGTGGTAGATCCGCCCCTGGATGTTAGGTCAATGAATGGGAAGGCAGTGCACAGTGGTCGGAGAAAAACTGGGGTGATAATCTTAGGTGGAGGGTTACCGAAGCACCACATTTGCAATGCCAACATGATGCGCAATGGCGCTGACTATGCTGTTTATATTAATACTGCTCAGGAGTTTGATGGCAGTGATTCAGGTGCACAACCTGACGAGGCAGTTTCTTGGGGAAAAATCAAAGGCTCTGCCAGACCTGTTAAGGTACCATGTTGTGTGTGCGAGTGTGTGTGTGTGTTTTTTCCTTAGAAAAAAATAATGGTTCAACTAATTAGTAGTTAGAAATAAGGAATCAACATAATCTCGGAATTGGTGCTCTTGCCAGCATGAGTATGTACTGATCTAAGCTAAATGGTTGATACAAAACGAAGGGTGCTATTTGTTACTGAGGCTAATAGTTCATTGAACATTATAGATCTGAATAACGAGCCAGAAAACAGCAGGTGAAAATGAAGGATTAGATTAGATTCCGAGTGTTGTTTTTTTTTTTTTTATGTTCCCCTAAAGTGTTTCTTGCCTCTGAACTTCTGAGTGTTGTTTTTGTGACGTTTCCCTAATTTTCTTTTCCTCATGCGCTTGAATTACCTTCAATTTATGTTGGTGCTAATTTGGTCTATTATTTTAATTGTTGTTATTATTTTCCAAACTAGGTGCATTGCGATGCAACTATAGCATTTCCGCTGCTGGTAACTGCGACGTTTGCCAGAAAATTTCACAAGGCGCAAACGAAGAGCATCTCTTGATTTATATTCTTAGCGATTAATTTGAGGCATTTATTGCAATGATCCCTTTTGGGATCAAGTTTACCTCTTTTAATAATGCTTCTGTGTCAGTTTTGATTCACGGTGTTGCTCGTTCAGGTCCCTTGTTGTGCGCTGGTTCTACCCACTGTCAATTATTTATATATAACTGAAAAAGTTTCCTCTTGACATGTTGAGATCTCAACTAAGTGGGGACTTAGGTAATACAGTTTTGGGGGTGGCTACTACGCATTGTGTTGATATTCTGCATATGCTCATTTTTCCATTGAATTTGTTTTCCGCTTCATGTGGACGGTTATTCTATTTACACTTGTTATCAAGTTATTACTGGTGGATATTTGCACGTTGCGCGACCTATTTTTTATTTTAATTTAAAAGAAAAAAAAATTGGTTTTAACAGTGGGTGCGTTTGGATAGGTGTGGGAAGAAGGGAAGAAGGAAAGAAGTGGGAAGAAGTATTGGGAAGTGTGTAACTTTATGAAGAGTTTGAATTGTTTATAATTTTTTTTCTTCTTCTTCCTTCTTCTTCTTCTTTCTTCCAACGATCCAAACACTCCTAGTTAGAATCACATTGCATGATTTTTTTAAAGTCTATCCTAAGTATAAATAGCTTCATCTGTAACGAATGGGAAATGATTTTATAACAACAACAGTAATGAAGTAATAAAAAGATATCCAACTTTGAGAAAGATAACTACTGTGAGCAAATTCCATAGAAAAAGTACAAAACATATCATTTTTAATATATAATCGTAGAAGAGTTTGAGAGGAGGCTAGAATTTCACTATATAGATTTCTTTTGATAACATCAAGCTAAAATGGTCTCAATAAATTAATCACCTGAGATGGTGTTATTGAACATATATACAAAATTAACCCTTGTGCATTGGATGAAAAGTAGCACAAATGAAATCCTAAAATTTAAATGAATCAGCTAATTCTGAAATGAGCATATGCAACTCATCAGTAGCTTCGTAGCTTAAATGTTTTGAGATCATAATAGAAAGCATTTATCTTTATACCTCATATCTGGTGCTCTTGATTTGAGTATGCACTGATGAAAGAACAGTAAAAGTTTGATCCTTCAGAATCAACTTATGGAAACAACCAAAAGAAAGTTAAAACTATTATGCATATCGCACCAGCATAGTAGTTTGGTAATGTTACATGTGCAAGGAAGTTGAGTCATAACATTTCATGTAGTTGATTCACCTATCCTAGATAGAAATCTGAACAGTCTAATTCTAATGGTTCCTTTACCTGGCAATATCATAAGAATGCATTAGTTAGAAGGAAATAAAGCACTGTGAGTAAAGAAGAGTCTTGATAGTTGTAGTAACCCTCCTACAGTGAAAAAAATAAGAATCAGTATTATGAGCAGCGTCGTTCTTTCTCAAGTTGCAGATTCTTCAAGCATAATCATAATTATAGAAACAAAGGTTTTACTATTTATAGTCCTAACTTGTAATAGAATGCAAACCAGAATAAATGCCCAGCCCAAAGCAGTTTTTGTAAACTATTTTTCCAGCAATTATTTAAAGAATTTGTTCAAATAAAGTAGCAAAAGGAATGAAAAACAAAATGCAAGATTTTTTTTTTCTTCGAGTAAAGCCCTTAGGCAGCACTAATTAAAATATAGAAAAATGCAAAGTTTCTAGTTCAAAAGAAATTCGGAAAGCTTCTCCCCTAAAACGGTTACCTAATACCGTAAATACCCCTGGCAACCATCTTGAAAAAAACAACACCAGAAAAACAAAATAAAGGAGGAAAACCACCCCTAAATCCCCCACAAATACCCGACATAACCTATCAGACGCTCTTGAAATAATCATTGCCAAAGTGCAGAAAAACGTTCATCCTGACAAGCTGCTGCACAGTGGAGAACTCGTGCCAGCATACACCTCTTCTTCTGACTTCATTTGCTAAATTGTGCACATTCTTGAGACAGAAAAATAATACATAGAGAAAAAAATACCTATCAACTCAATCGTCTCCCATCTTGTGTTGTCACCTTCGAAATTGAATCACTGACATCCAATAGCAATTGAATGCATTCAACATGCCCGTTTAGTGCTGCCATGTGAAGAGCAGTGATGCCTCCATCAGCCTTGTGATTCACTTTATCAATCAAGTTTCTATTTCCATCAGCAAAATCGCAAAAAGAAAATTACAATAGCTAAATTAAGTTTTTTATGTAAAACATGCAACATGAGATTTTGCAAAGCTATGCTGCACCATGTTGTAAGTTTCCTAGATTTGCACGACGGGACACCATTATGAAAACAAAATCTACTTTCAAATATAATAAAAGCAGTCAACATTAGCAAAATCTACTATACTATTAATTACCAGCTATGATAATAAACTTGTTAAGAAAATTATAAGCGAAATAGAAATCAAAATGTCTCCTAACCAAATTTGATAATCAAATCAGACAATTGGCGCCATACTTCACCTTCCAACTTCTTATAAGATCTACCAGATTATTTATTTTCTGAACTTCTGTAGCCTTCGCACCTCAATTTCTGCCCGACAGAAGAAGAAAAAGGAAAAATCAATCAGTTAAATACAACCACATACATTGCAAGTGTTTAATTTTAGTAAACGAAGGGTCCAAACATAAAAAGTTAGACTAATGAAAGCAAAACACAATATCTTTCACCCAAACAATATTTTTAACCTAAACAAAAAATTCGTTAAAATTTTTTAAAAGATTTCTGTCAACGAAAGCAAAACACAATATTTTGTAAGAAAAATCCGAAAACCTGTACAGATCAGCACAATTGCTACCTTTTTATTGTGAAACCAAATTTTTTGCAAAACCAATAGAGAAAAGGAAAACCAAGAAGAACGCAAGGGGAGCAGAAGAACAAACCTAAGAAGAGCGATCTACAAATGGAAAAAGAAGAGAGGAGAGAAAATTACAGCGCTTACCTCACAAATAGCAAGAGGGACAGGAGCGTTATCGAAAAAAAGAGGGACAGGAGTTGACAGCCAAAAGAAAGGTAGGCGTACTGCAAGTTACTTACCATGCATCTTATCTATTATTGAGTTGTTAAAGCATAATTAATGTCAAGCTCCAGAAGCAACTGTTTATTGCAGAGTGCTTTGTCCAACCAAGCCCATTGCCTTGGGCCCTTAAGGACAGTTATTTATCACTCACCAAAGCTCATGATTAACTAGATCAGTTTTGAACAACCTTTAGTGTATAGACTATAGACTTGGAGACATAATTTGATGACCTTATGAGTAACCAATTGCTTTTTCTGTAATCTGCAGGTGTGCGGGCATGCTTTTCTTTCTCCCCTGTCTATGCTGATAATACCCCGCCTAGAATTCCAATTTATGAAATAGTGGCTTGGGGTGCAACAAAAATTCCCAGTTTGCTTCTGTCATTTCTTCGTCTCGCTTGTTTTATCTTTGTGTGGTTTTTCATAGTGCCATTCACTACACTTAAGGTTTGGCTACTGATACTGATGACAAGGACCCTTGCTGAAGGATGGGCTCTCCTCTTGGACTACGTTTCACATTTAGAGACAGCTTAGTTGGTTTGCTATGCTTTGTGGGACAAAATTCTCTTCGCTTTATTTATCTCAGTTTGATGATGTATTTTAGACGACCGATCAGATAGGAGCATAGAATAGATGTTTTTGCTGATGAAATGGCAGAAGTGGTTGCTAAACGTCAACGTGAGATTGTAATTGAGCTTCTTGGAATTGAAGGATCTATTTACCGTTTCCTAAAGCATGTTTTAAAGGTATGTGCTCATGTATTATGCAAGTTGCGTTATCAATTTTCTTTGGTAGTTATAATGACGTGCATATGTGTACCTCTTCTGGAGAGCCAAAGTATCTTATCTGGTCCATAATCAGAACTAATTCATGTTTACTTTAATTAATGATGTGTATTTCATGCTATTGTGCTTTATTTGTCAAGGTTGCGGCCTTTCTGGTGATCAAGCTTCTCGTTTTCTCATTTGTTCTTGGTTGTTTGCTTGATGCATGCACCATAGAAATTTGGGGGATTTCGATGGAAGACAAAATTGAAGGTTTTTGCGGTCATCCTTTGAGGAGCTCTATGTATTATTTCGTGCTTGGGTTGTGCTATATGTTGCTTGTATCAAACCTCATTTCTCACGTTGAAAAGGTAATGCAGTCTAACTATGTTTTAATTTTCAATGAACAATTATCCTCTTTTTAATTAGGAAGAAATGATTGACTAAAAAAGTTCTCATGATTAACTTTCCTATATTGACGACCGGCGCTGCACACAAGTCTTCCAATCCTCCTTTGGGATATCGGGCATAGAATTCCAAATTTAGATCTGATCAGGACTTTAACTCGAGAGCCCCTTAGCTATCTTTCTCTGCGACTTCTGTTATCTATCAGTTGTGATAGCATATTAGTGGTGATTCTGATTTATTTACATGTGACACTTTCTGTGCGATTAACTCCTTCCATCTTCCCTCTGGAGCTGATGTAAGCTTTCTTCTTTTCATGCTTTCTTTTTCCAAATGTCACCCACTCCTACAAAGTAAAGCACAACAATTTTAGAAATATGTCGAAATTCAATTGAGACCTGATGGTGTTGTGTATCCAACAACAAAACACAAAAGCACAGAAATTTATGATACATTAGCCTTTTCACTTTAGTTTTAGAATATTCTTGCAGAAATTAACAAATATCTCAACTTTTGTAGCTTCCCTGACATCATTCACAGCATACTTGAATTTGCGGTTCTACTCTTTGTTTACATGCCATTTGTAGAGGGTCATGTCCGTGATTTCAATTTTGGAGATAAAGTAGGTGCTATTAAGCACTAGGTTTCAGGAGTTGTTTGGGCTGTTGGCCTAGACTATTTCTCAGTGGCCATAAGTCAAGGAGTTATTGGAGGAGAGGGTATTGGAAATGCCACAATTGGAGACGAATCCATTAGAAATGAAAACTATTGTCGTGAAGTATCTCTGATTTCCTGTAAAGGAGAAACCCTGTAACTACTTCTATTCCATTTTATGTTTTTTCTATCGGTGTATAATTTTCTTGAGTTATAACTATGACTGAATCTCTGGAACTTTGTATTAAATTAACAATTTGCAAGGTCTCATATTTACAACTAACTTGTTTTTGAGTCGTCCAATGGTTTGCAGAAATTTCTACCTGAATATGTGACTGACAGTATATTTTCTGGTTCTTTGGTGTTCTGATTTATTTATTAAGATCTGAATATTGGTGATTTTTCTCAGTATTAGAAGTACTACTCTGTCAAGTCCTAGGCACTCGTATAGATAACAAATACTTAATGTGCCATTAAGTCTTTATAATGAACTCTCTCTCCTTTTTCAGATATACATTTTTACGTTGGATCATTCTAATGCTATTCTTGGCATGGAACACTGTTCTACTGAACACAATAATGCTTATACTTCCTGTTTTGATTGGGCGAGCTGTCTTGAATGCAATACCTGGTCCTGAGGAGCTTAATGTCATCTGGCAGAATGGTGCAAGATTCTGGAATAAATCCATCATTTTACTCTAAGATAGATTATGTTATTTTTATGTGAAATTGATGAAGAGCACAGAAGTTTCATGAGGACCCCTGCATAAACCATAGTCATGGAAATAGAATTTATACTTCTAAAACCTTTCTTTTTATTGTGAAGAACGCATCCCTATTAAAAAGTAGTATTTACATTATTATTGGGCTCTGGATTTGATTGTGAAATAGTTATGATTTAGATTTGAAATGGAGAAGCTTATTGTATTTTAGTCAAACTAAAAATGGAAAAATCATCAAAGGATCAACAGCCTCTATGCTGGTTTCCTTGCAGTTAATATGAAATAATGAGAAATTTCTAATAACAACAAAATGTTAGGCTTTTTGTTTCTGCAAATTTCTCACATGAAACATAATATCTGATTTCTTCTTTCTTGCAGATCTCTATACCATCAATACTGGCTGGTATATTATGTGGAAATGCATAGCAATAGCCATAAAGGTGGCACAATGCATAAAAGATTGTGACATCCTTCTTGGGTTAGAGATCTTGGAGATGTGCTCATCTGTTCTAAAATACTTGACCCTGAATTTCATGTGGGTAAGAGAAAATCTGTTTTCTGCTAGCTCAACTCTCAACCAAAGGACTATATTACTAACGAAATTCCTCACACTCTTAAGAACAATGTACAATTACTGACTAGATCCATTGCTTTTGTTGTTTAGATTACTGTAGTTCCCTTACTTATTGGACTCCTACTTGATCTGGCAACTGCACCTCTCATGGTACCTATGGATGCAACTCAGATCTTGTTCTGGCACATAGACTGGGCTTATGGGTTAATCTGCTTCAACATTTGGTTGTTCATGGTAATTTGCAATCCCTTTTCTATTATTTAATATATTTCTTATGTTAATGGGCAATGATTGTTCCTTTTTTCCGTTAATTTCACTCTCAGTCAAAACATTATCTGTAATTGTGGATTGCTTATAAATCCAGATTCTAACCCCTGCTTACATATTATACCTTCTGATCCTCTAATAATTTGATTTGCAGGTGGAATTCCATATGATACAGGATTCTAAAACGCTAAAAAGGTTGCGTGCAAATCTCATATTATGTGAGCAGCACAGCTTATCACAACTCACATGGTCCTCTGCCATCAGTGAGACCATATTTCCAATCATCTCTTTTCTGCTTACGGGGTTGTGTTTCCCTTACGTGTTTGCTAAGGGAATATTCCCTCTATTTGGGTATTCTCTTGTTGCCAACTCCAAGGTGCATCTCTATTCCTGGCTCTGCTTCCTGCTCTTATTCCTGGTGTGCAGATGGGTTCCTGTTTGGGCTGCCAAAGTAAACAATTTGGTTAAGAACGATCTGTATGTTGTTGGTTGGAGAGTAGACAACTTTGATGGATGAGGTGATTTTATAGTGGGTTTTTGCTGGATGTATATACATCCATTGTAGTTATCTAGGAAGTAGTACTAGGAATTTTCATGGAGCAAGTTTTACTGAATTCTGGAGTATTTGCTATCAAACATAATTTTTGTCAGTAATTCTGAGCGATTTGTGTTGAAGCGTACTTGATGTTACTTTTATTTTTCTAATGGCAACTTGCGCTTTTGGCATGCGGCAGATATTGCATTTCTTATGTGTTGTATTTTACTATTTTTTCCTCTATTTGTCTGTGTATGAGAAATCAAACTGGATTTTGCTGAATACCATAATCTAAACAGGGTAAGGTTCCAGTTTGATTATTTATTTGCGATGAAAAGGAACCGTACCCATCGCCCAGATGCATTGTGCTGCAATTAGTACCTTATTTTAAATGATCTGAGTATGAAATCTTGAAATCGATCAATAAATTGCTCTTATTTTTCAAATAGCAGGGTGAAGTATGAAGTATATAATCCTTTCATTTTATCCTGGTCAACAGCTAATAAATATATTTATTGTTTTCTAGTAACGACATTATACTGCAGTAAAATATACTACCCGAAATGGCACTTATGCGTTTCTTGTAATGTAACAAATTCCTGCATGCCAGTCAAGAGCTCAAAAGTGCTGGAGTAAAAATATACAAAATCAGCTTAATAGGAACAAATGTAACGATCTGTTTGGCAATTTCCAACTGTATTGATGATAATTAAGTGCTGCCATGGCAATTTCAGACTACGAATTTGCGAGATTAAGCCTGATTACTCGGGGGAAAAAATCAAACAGCTTAACTTTAATTATTTCTTGTAAAATAATGAAAATATTGGATCCAATATATAAAGGACCTTTTTTTAAAAAAAAAATGGCATGATTGTTGTCGGAAGGATCAATAAATAAATGGGGATCCGATCTCACTAGATAATGCGTTTTAACTTGTTCAGACTAAATTTTCAATTGGCCAATATAATAATCTAGACAGTGAATCAGGATTCCAGTAAGGTGTTAACTGGTAAAAAAGTTTTTCAAACGACGTAATTCTTAAAAAAATGTCTTTCAAACAACGACCCCTTACGTGCTCGAGCTGTATCTCATTCATAGGAAGGATTCTGTGTGGCACGTGCAACCCAAGAGAAAATCTATACAACTAGGAAACGGATGATATTTATTAAGTTTTTATATTTAAATTTCATAAGAGAAGGAACCATTTTTCTGCTCAATTCTTTATCAACAATGCATATCCATAAGCTAATCGTTTTTGTTTCTTGTACTTGGTAGCAATACAAACTACAATTTAATATCTTTATATCTTATAATTATTATTTCTCCTGCCAAACAAATATAAAAGGAAAATGCGTTATACCTTTAAATATGAAGACAGGTTGGATCTTTGTTTTTCATTTAAATTAAGATAGTTGGTAGTTTATTTAAATTTAAACCACTAAATATTTTTATTGTAGATTTTTTTTTGTCTTTGTTACTATACATTATTTAACATACTTTATAACATCTGAATTGACACTTCCATCTGATTGCTGCATCTTCACTTCTTCATACTATTAAATAATAACACCTTAAGGGCCGTTTGGATCGCTTAGGAATAAGAGGAATAATCTATTCCTAACGGAAAACATTGGAAAATGTGTAATTTTGTGAAAAGTTTGGATGGTTAGGAATAAATTTTCGTCCGAAATTTGCTATTTTTGCTTATTCCTTACCCATCCAAACAGCCCCTTACAATTATACTTTCATCTAATTCAAAAATAGTTTAATAAGCCAAATTACAAATTGATACTATTTATGATGAACATTAAGAAGTTCATAAATTTTCAAATAATAAAAATGATAATATTTTTTCATACGGGTACAATTAAAGGAAATGCCAAAAAAAAAAATACTACAAATTATATACGGATATTATGTGAAACCTTGTTACTGTACTCAGTGGATTCTCCTTCCTGCACGGTATACACACCAAGAAGAGACAATAAATCCTAACTCTCTCGTTTACCAACTGCTTGTCTTTTTCTCTCTTTCCCACGGAGCTAAAAATAAAAAGTAAAAAAAAAAAAGCCAAAACCAAATAATGAAAGCAAAGCAAAAGCAATTCCATTCCATCCCTGAGTAAGAGAGAGAGAGAGAGAGAGAGAGAGTGTGAGAGAGTGCGTCTCTCTCTAACAGTAATTAACACTGGAGACAATTATCTAATACAAGTTAATGGCGTTCTCCATTACACTTCCTCTCCTCGCGCTCTCTCTCTCCATCTCGTTCCTTGTTCCCACTTCCTTCTCCGCCTGCTCTCTCCATAGTTGCCAGGTAAGCACTCCTCTCCTCACCTCTCCATAATTATTCCTCTCTTCAACTGCTACACTGACAACTGGACCCCACTTCACAGCTCTCTGACGCGTGTTCTTCGAACGATGATTGCGCAGCGGGGCTCTATTGTGGCAGTTGCCCCGCTACTGGTAAAAAACAGACAACGTGCACTCGTGCTCAGGCTATACAACCTGCCTCCATTGTGAGTAGTTTCTCTTTACTTTTTCTGAATTATGTCCTTTTTAGTCAAATTGGGGTGGTGAACACTGAACAGCAAGATTCCAATTCAGGACCCTAGCTAATTCTGCATCATACCAGAATGATTTGTTCTTTATTTGATTTTATTTATCCACTTTAATTCTGATTTGATTATAAGTTCAATATGAAATAATTTCAACTAATTGGTGATGCTTTTATTTATTATTATTATTATTTTGGGAATAATATGAACACATCAGTGTTAACGCTGGTGCATGGATTATTTTGTCAGTTTCGGTTAATGGATCTTCACTTCTCTGTCAATTTGAAAAACTGTGATTTCATCTTTGTTGTCAAAATTTCTAATGTGACAGTGGGGAAAAAATATACTTTTTGAGATGAATTATTTGATTCTTTAGCATATTTAGTGTTATTTTAGATAATTTTAAATTGACATTGTTCCTAATTGACTTGCCGTTGGACTTAATGACTAAAGTAGAAAAAGTAATCCTGGAGATAACTATTAGATGTATTGAAGTGTATAACTTGTGTGAGGTCATGTCAATTTTGTTCTTTACCTCTTTGATTTAATTTCCTTTTACTTTTTCCATTCATTGGGTTATTGATACAGGTAAACGGCTTGCCATTCAATAGGTACACATGGCTTGTGACCCATAATTCTTTCTCCAATGTTAATGAGCCATCTAACACAGGAGTGCAACGAGCTACATTCTACAACCAAGAAGATACCGTCACTAATCAATTGAGGGTAACTTGAACATTTTTTAGACCGTGTGAATCTATGTAATCCTATGTTGGGTTGGTTTTGATGAGCAAACTTTAATATAATTTATGCATCGGTGGAAGCACAATATGGAATAATTAATATGGCTTTGATACTCAAGCCCCCTTTGGATTAAATGCCAGCTACTCTTTAGGAGTACCTGAAGTTGCAAGAAGTGTGTTTTCTTGCATTATTTTCTAATTATGCTTTCACTTCAGAATGGAGTCCGTGGATTGATGCTGGATATGTATGAATTTGATGATGACATCTGGCTCTGCCACTCGTTTCAAGGGCAGTGCTATAATTTCACAGCTTTTGTAAGTTCGATTTTTCTGTCTTGAGGAAGCTATTTTTATTTGTTTTTTTTTTAATTATTAGTGCTTCTTCATTCTATTTTACAATGTATCCAAATTCTATAGCTATTTCATAGATTTCCTTCTGTTCTACTTGGAAATACTTGTAATGGATACCTGGTATGCTGTTTGACCTTTTAATAGGCAGAGATCCCTTGATCATCAGTAATTCAGTATCAAGTTTCTCCTTTTATCTTCTGGTATTTTGATGCTCTCGAAGGATGAACTCTAACCAAATTGATGAGAAACAGAAGGGTCATATCCATAGAGTTCTCGTTCTCTGCCTTTTATCTATATCTAGTTATTGTTGTTTGTAGAAGATGAATTTTATGGGGTTGGAATATGTTTTCTAAAGTTTCTTCCTCCATTGTACTCATCACATTTCAAATGATTTTTCTAATCATGACCAAAGGCAAGGTTTTGAAGGATTTCAGTTTACCTAATTCAGGAACCAGCAATAAACACTCTAAAGGAAGTGGAAACATTCCTGACCGAAAACCCAACAGAAATTGTGACGATATTCATAGAAGACTATGTTCATACTCAAATGGGTCTGAGTAAGCTTTTCACTAATGCTGATTTGGTCAAGTATTTGTATCCTGTCTCTGACATGCCAACGAATGGCAAAGACTGGCCAACAGTTACTGAGATGTTGGCAAAGCATTATCGGCTCCTTGTTTTTACATCTGATGCTTCCAAAGAGGCAAGTGAAGGGATTGCATACCAGTGGAGGTACTTGTTGGAGAATGAATGTAAGTGCCTTGCTCTCTTTCTATTAATCCCTCCTATATCTAGTTATCTGTTTTACTGTGTGTGAGAGTGCCCTGGTATGTGTTTTACCTGCAGAACTTGCAATACTAGATACACATCGTACAAATGTTATTGTAATTTTTGTTATAGAAATTTTCTATAAAATACCGTAATCCTTGTATGGTAAGCATTTCGGGTATGTTTGGTTTGTAAGTATACTATACTTGTAATACTTTTATGTGCTACAATAATTGTGGAAGGTGGTACTATACATCTATGGCCTGCAGTTTATTTGATTATGTAAATATTTAAGCCCAGGAAGTTAAAAAAAAAAAATTGTTCTCTACACCCAGTATCCCATTTATTTCTTTTAGGAGTTTTGAAAGTTGATAATTTCTATCATCAAATCAGCTGGAGATCTAGGGATGGTGCCAGGTTCGTGTCCAAACAGAAAGGAGTCGCATCCTTTAAACTCAGGATATGCATCCCTAATCCTGCAAAATTACTTCCCTACAATTCCTGTTGAAAGTGATGCTTGCAAAGAGAATTCAGCATCCCTTGCTCAGATGGTTCAAGCCTGTTACAATGCAGCTGGCAATAAAGTTCCCAACTTCATTGCTGTCAACTTTTACATGGTAATATATAATTTTTTAGGGTAATTTCATCTATACCCTTAAGATGTAAAATTATCCCTTATGTCGGTGCACAAAATCGATATTCTTTGCTTATTATACCCCAAAAATCAAATAAATAACAGATTTCACCTACAAAACATTAAATTTGTACTTTGTAGCCCTCAGTGTGGAAGAAGTTGAGGACAGGTCTCTTATGTCTGATATTAACATTCTTTATGCGACCATGAATGTATATGGTTTTGTAAGGATGTACGTCTAATTTATATGCTTTTGTAGGGGCATAAATAAAATTGCTTCTGTTTTGTGTATTTTACTTTATCTTGCTTACACACTCAAGGCTGTCCATTTTGTTTTATTTTTGTTTGTTTACAGGAGTTGTGTTAATAAATAGCTTGATTTAAAAATACTTCTATAGAAATGCCTGTGATGCTAAGAGACACGAACATTTATATTTTTATATTCAACAAAGTAAATTTATTTGTCACTTTGAAAGGATGTTGACATCAGAATGAGCATTTTAGCCTATTTTGAGATTATAATAATATCCTTTTTCTTTACACAGAGAAGTGATGGTGGGGGTGTTTTTGATATTCAAGACAGAATAAATGGACTGGCTCTCTGTGGTTGTAGTTCCATTGCTGCTTGTCAGGTGATTCATTGCTTTTTGGAATATTTATGTTTAGATTTTATATTTTAGTGTCTTTGTATCTGTAATTTGGTTAATGCTCCCCATATCAAGGTGATGAGGTAGATTTGTGTGAACATATAATTGAATTTCCAGCTTGTAAGCTGAAAACATCAGCTGGTACTTACATGTTGTGCATGTTACCCGCATTTAAGATTCTGCAATCATTGAGCTTTTATGGGAATAACATCATCAAATATGCAGTTAGTTCAATTTAACCTAATTAATCAACCACTGTTGGTTGCAAAGTAATCCTCACTTTAACCCACTATTAGCTTGACTAACCTCCAGCCAATGGCCCATGTAGTTGTTCTAAATATTCCTCCAAACACTATTTGAGTTTTAGAATTCAAATATTAAACTTTTAAGAAATGGATGCATAGTGGAGGCATTTGAACCCTCATTGAATTTACCTTTGAGGTGCTTGTTAAAAGATGTTTGTCATGGTATCGGTACATTATTTAGTATAATAATATGGCTCACCTTGGAAATTATGTCACAGCACTGCACTTTATTTGGGACATTAAGTGAAATTTAGCAATTTTGTCCGAGAAATTTGCTAATTATTATGCTAGCACATATAAACTGGAATTATTGTTGGGAGCAAGTTGTTGGGTTAATTTAATTCGTATTTCATTATCTAATCATGTTGCTTTGTAGGCTGGAGCACCAATGGGATCTTGCAAGAACACTGCACCGCCGAGTCAAACTCCACCGTCCAGTGGAGGTGGAGTTTACTCAGGAACTCTACAGTTCTCCTTTCCTTCATCAAGTTTTAGTTTGCAACATGTTTCACCTGTAGCTAAACTGCATCACATTTTGCTGATTATTGTCCTTCTTTTATAGCTTCCTTTTTCTATTATTTTTTAGCTCATATTTCCTTGTTAATGAGCGTATGCTTTTTGGTAGCAATTAGGCAATTAGCGTGCTGAGGTAAAATTTGTAAAAGATGAGAATGCAATATCTGTAGGACGGGAGTTGCCCCTGTATCGTTGATACTAGAAAGCATCAGAAATATATATTTTTTTCTTGTAAGAAAATTAATTGTGCACTTTTTTATCTGCACTTATAATATTAATTTTATTCCAAAAAGTGTTTCTATGTGATAACAAAATACTTGTATCTTTTATATAATTAAGAAAAGATATTTTTATAATAGACTGCATCTAAGTTGAGCTTGTAAATAATTTCTTGCAAACGTGTTCATAACGCAAAGTATAAGTATTCTTATCGTCTAACATAAATTCTTTCAATAAAAGTATATATAAATAACTTTGAGATACGATATATAATTATCACTTTCAATGTCTTTCTTTCTTTTTTTTTTTTTAATTTCACCGAGTTTGCACGAATGATAATATCTTGTTCTCTGTTGACGTTAATTATGATGTATTTCTTTAATTCATCTGTTTAATTATACGTCAATTTCGTTGGTTCCGAATGTATACAGAGGCTTATGATAGTTGCATAATAATCTGCGTCAGTTTTGGTCACATAACTCTACGTTTGCAAAGCCACACAAGATCCTGAAATCAAATGATTTACCCTGGATCCTTATCGTAATGACAAAAGGACGACTAAACAATCCGACTGTATTTGTTTTGTTCTGAGCGGTTTAAAATCTTCCGTGGAGCCTGACATGTAGTTCTTGGTGCAGAGGTTCTAAGTCTCTCCGTATTCTGTTTGTTAATTGTTATCACTTATGTCTTATCCAATAAGTCAACTATATGTCTATATCTGTAGCATAGCACAAGTGCCCAACGAATCTGTACACGTATATGATAAGCATCGTATATAAATAATTAAATAATAAATTTTCAACCATCCCTGACTCTAAGATACGAGTGTCGGTGCGAATTTCGTCTCGTCAAACAATCACACAATATGTGCCTAACAAATTCAAAATCTCCTCCCCTCCTAAAAAAGAAAATAAAATACCTAACAAAGATATCCTTTCTACATTTTTTATCGTCGTCTGCTTAGTATTTTTATTAAAAATAAAATATTAATTAATCCTAATATTTTAATTAATAGCCCTAATCATGTATTTCATATAAAATAAATTCATAAGTTAGAAACTTACAAGATTGGAGAGAATGCCACCTTAGTCCCATTTGGTAAAAAAATGGTATTTTCCTTATTCTGTCTAATTTTTTTTAATGGACGAATTAACGGAAAAATGTCTCACTTTTATGACAAAACAAAGTATATATTATTAAGGCAATTGAAGGGATCAAAATTCAGTGAATCTGGTCCATTAGATTTTTCATCAAAATCTAATGCACCATTTAACTTTATAAAATAAACGAATTTGATTTATATTTAATAATATAAGTCACATTAATTATAGTTACTAATATTAATTATAACATTTTCATCTTCTTTTACCATTAAAAGAAAAGTGATTCGTGGAAGATAAAATCATTGATATTAACTTTAATAGAGAAACACTATAAAGATAGTACTAAAAATAATACACCTTTCTAATTTTGAGTGTGCATATATATAGATTATAGAGTACAAAACCGAAACAAATATAATTAGAAAAAATATATTATAGCATAACAAAAATTTAATATCAATGCTTGAACCATAAATAACAATTTTTCACAACGACGCGATTTCTTACCAAATGCACAAAGAAAAGTTGACAAAATTCGAAATCAACACCAGCTCTGCTGATTGCTCAATACTGCTGATCCATCAAAATAGTTGCAGCCTCGAAGGTATTTCTAGGATTCGAACTTTTCATGGAACTCAAAACGCATAATGGAGCGGCAGAATGATAATTTTTTTTTTTCGAGTGTTTCATTAATACGTACATGTAAAACATCATACTTAATTTGAGCGCATTTGTACACGATTGAAAGGTGGGAAAAAAAAAATCAATATTATAATTATGAGCCGATGATCTTGCTAATTTCTAGAGCATGCACGTAAAAAATTTGTAAGATTCCCAATTTGTTTTGTATTATATTGAAGATTGAAAAAGTCAACAATGCCGCAATGCTAATAAAATCGCAATAAATTGTTGACTTTTTTACTCGATCTTATACAAACAAACAAAACACTTTTTTAATATTGAAAATAATATATTACTTATAAAATAAGATTTACAGGTCGTTTTTTTTTTCAAAAATTATATTTAAATTTTTGAAAAAAAATGTTCATGACCATGATGAAAAATATTAAAGAAAGAATATTTTTTTTATTATACTCATGTTTAAAGAAATATGCTATATTGATACACATTGATTTGACATCAGTGACATCAATCAAATAGTTATCAAAATTAAGAAACAAAAATAAAAATTATAGATATCTTCGTTGTATGTTAGATATATTGCATCAATTTGGATATAATTTGAGAATCAATCGATCATCCTATTAAGCGGTTTGAAATATTAATAACTTTAATTTTAGTAGGTGTTGATTGATTACCTAATGTTTCTCAAATTATATGAAATTTATACACATCCTATCTTAACTTAGAGGAATATAATTTATTAATTTATTATTTGTTAATAACTACTTATAGAATGTTACAGGCATCAAATGAATTTGAACGTCACTATATCTATATTTAAATACTATATTTAATATCATTAATATATAACCTTATGTTCCACGATGGTCCCATGATATTTAAATTCCAACTTTAGTCAATTATAATAAAAAAAGAAATTTGTATCACATTCAAATCAAAACATGGACTAACTGACTGCAAATTTTGCAACATCTCAAGCAAATAAAAAATTATAGCATCTCAAACAATCAGGGATCACAACGAATTTCGTAAAGGTCGTACCAAACTTTACTTGTTTTCATTTTTTTATATGTGATAAAGAAAACTTTGCGCCTATTCTGTTGCTTCCGCCGCTTTACAAATTACAACCCTTTATAAATATCGTGGCAGCCTTAGAAGAACCACCGACCTCGCCAGTCCCTATCAGGCCACTTTCAGCCGTCCGATTAACTCTCACCTACTCAATTGAAGAGAATCTGACCGTCCACAGATGCCACCGTCTAATCTCGCCGCCCCGCGCAATTCAATATTTCATTGTCGCTGTCGCCTATTATACTACCGTCACGTGTCATCTCATTGGTTCATGTCACGACAAATTGTATTAATTTGGAGATTGCTTTGAGGCGCATGCACCCGTTTAGAATACACGTTTGAAGCTCTATCGCCTACCTGAGCTGACGTATATGCTATCTACACCTGGTCTCCAATGCCATGGATTTATAATTAGGGGGAAAAAATAATAATGAACTTCAGATGCACATGCGTATGAAAAAGTACTGATTTCAAAAACAATAAATAAAAGGAATACCTAAGATGTTTTAGATATTGTCGTTTAGAATTTTCTACTCTCCATAATGCGTCACATCATCATATATATTCACCGACAAAATTTTAAATATTATACAATTAAATGTGTACAAGACATATACTTGATATAATTTAGTGTAAAATTGTTTATTGTTATGTTGGATTTTATAGAAATGTGCACTCCGTATTCTGAAATCAAAATTTCCCAAACGACAATATTTAATTTTTTAGCAACAAATGACACGAAAATTACGTCCTTAATTTTTTATTGTGATGCAAAATAAACCAAATTTCACATACACTACAAAAATTAAATATTTGATTTATTTTCTTAAAAAGTAACCATATATTATTTCATTATTATTAAAAAACCAATATGGAAACAATAAAAAAATGGGAATATTTCTATGTAAATCTATCATTGAAGGTAAAACTTTATGCACATTTATGTTAACCCCGTGAGTAAATAGTACAATTAAAGTACAAGAAACGTAGGTCTCCTGTGACAGACCAGGTGCATTTGTAAATCAATGCAGCCGATACAGGGTCCACCGACTACAGCAGCACCGCTCATTCATGGAATGATGTAACCCTACAATTGGCCTATTTGTCGGCAAACTCTCGTCTCCAGCCCTTTTATTTTACATTCCACCCCTCCAATTCCCTTAATATTACCATACCTCGTTCTCCTCACTATCCCTTTCGTTGAACGGATTGGATCAACTCCAGCCAGCGTCCCTGACCCAACCTCCTCTCTCTCCCAATATAAATATCTAATTCCTCTCTCTTTACACAAATCCCATGGCTCAGAAAACAAGGTTAGTACCCAACTCCAGACCCATGGAGTCCCCCAATAATTGCCAGAGATCGAAGCAGAAACAGTATAGAGGTGTCAGGATGCGCAAGTGGGGCAAGTGGGTGGCGGAGATAAGGGAACCCAACAAGCGCAGTCGTATATGGTTGGGCTCGTACTGCACCCCGGTCGCGGCCGCAAAGGCATACGACACTGCGGTGTTTTATTTGCGGGGTCGGTCTGGTCGGCTTAATTTCCCTGATGATATCTCGGTGGAGAGCGGGGCACATGGGGAGCTAACGGCTGATTTGATAAGAAAAAAGGCTGCAGATGTCGGTGCGAGGGTCGATGCGGTGCAAGCAGCCGGGATTGGTGGTGTCGTTGGTTGCGTAAAAGAGGAAAGCGGGAGCGATGTCGAGAGAGAAAGGAAGGCTAGGAGAGGTTTTGATCTCAATGAGGAGCCTGACCTGGAGAGCTTGATGGATGAGAAGTAGTCTTCTTTTTTTTTTTTTTGTATCTTTAGTTTAGTTTTTAGATAAATATCTTCTTCTACGGAGGTGTGGTAATGAGTAGCAAATTAAAGTGTTTTGTTTATACAGGCAGTTTAGGTTTTGAAAGCTAAAACTATGGAAGGTTTTCTTTCTTGTTAACTTCTTAAGAAGGTAGAAAGACGTTCAAGAGGGTTTTCATACTTGGATTAAGATTAATTTGTCAGTTAATTTTTCAATGATCAGCATACAGAATATTATGGCGCCTCCCTCAAGTAATAAAAAGAATGATGGTTCTGTTTTAGGATTTTTAGTAGAATTATTCATGTCTATCGCATGTCCTCATGTTTTTGTTCATGATATTGCTTGCTCTGCAAAGGATCTTTCAGGTCTTCCTATCATTCTTTTCCAAATAGACTAATGATCTTTTTCTTGGTTGTTCCTTCTGGCAAATGGGAACCCAACTTCGAAAAAGAAAGGCGGTACTTAAATGTGGAAATTGATTATTGCTGTTTGCAGTTTTGTCATATTTGCCATCGTTTAATATAAAATGAACATATACAATAAATATGCGATTTGTTTGGATACCATTATGGTGTGTTTGGATACCACCACGAATTGACTGTTCGTGAACAGCGTTAGTTCGTGCGAACCAAACACATCACGAACTAGGCTGTTCACGAACATCTTCTCTTGTATCTAATCCCTCAATTTTCAAGAACTAGGAATGAACTAGGCGCGAACTAGATGTTGTTCGTGGTTTTCTTGTTCATCCCTAGTTCATGCGCGAACCAAACACACAACATATAGACGATCTATAAGTGAACACATATAGACAAATAAGTTCAAAATATACATGTAAAGTTCAAAATATAGACGATCCTATGTGTTTGGCATCACATGTGAACTAAAAGTTCACGAACTAGGTTAGTTCACGAGAACCAAACAATTCACGAACTAGACTGTTCGCGAACTTCTTGATTAATTTCTAATTTTCCAATTTCTATAAACTAGGAGTTATTCGTGGGTCTATTCGTGGACCGTTGATCATCCCTAGTTCGTCTCTAGTTCGTGAGCGAACCAAACACACGATGGCAGGGATAAAATTGCAGATGACAGTTAAATGTACTGTGACACAAGCCATCCTGCGGATTTTGCGGATTGCGGGCTTCGCTGGATTTGCCTGTATAGAGAGTATTTTATTGACTATGGGCTTGGACTTCTTATCTAATCAATTTTAAAATATTTAAAGTGCAAATCTGAAGACTGAAGTTATGGGAGGTTTGGAACTCAACTGGGCTCAGCCTGCTCAACAGACGTATGGGTTTCAACTTGCGTGAGAAGTAGGGGTGCGTAACGTGGAAAACGACCACGAAAGTGGTCATTTTCGTTAACCGTTGCATTGATGTACGAAATTTTTATATTTATTGCGTTGATTGTTGCATTCGTTTAACGCATGTTGCGTTGATTGTTCCGTTGATGGGAACGATCAAAACGATTATAACCGTCTTTGACTACCTAACTGTTTTGCATTTTATTAAGATGTAAGAAAATAAATTATTCTGCACTTTGTATGAAACAGAGATAGAGAAATGACAAGTTAGGTCACGCGGGAAAGGGGGAGGAGGCACTATAATCACCTCTTGTTCTCGACGACGATTGTACTCGGTGGTGCAGAGGCGAGAAAGATAGATGTAATTGTGTTCGGCAGAGAAATGACGGAGCGACGCTGCAGAAATCTAATTTTACTCATTTCTCCCTCGATCTCTCTGCTGAGGTCCTCTGCAATCTAATAATAAAACCATAAAAAAAAATTTAGACGAAATGCGCGAAATAAACGACCACGAAACGTACCAATTTCACTAATCGTTCCGTTCTGAGACGAAACAATATTTCTATTTGCGTTGGTTGTTCCGTTCCTTAAACGAAACTGAAATCCTTATCCGTTATCGTTCAGTTCCGGACGAAACAAAACGAAAGAACGGTTGAAACGGCTACCGTTTTCAGCCCTAGTGAGAAGTTGACATTTTTGGATAAGATGGCTGTTTAGTCATTTATAATAACTGTATGGACCGTTCTTCCTGAAAAGATCAGGACATGCACCACGCCACGAGTGATAAAAATATTCAACATGAACAAAATCATTTATAATTACTAATTAGGGAATTTAGGAAAAGAGCATTTTTCGCTTCAACAGCCTTTCATCGAGTCAAAGCGAAACGCAAAATCTGATATGTCACTTAGTTCTATTGAATATTATGCTTTACAGTCTGGATGTAGGAATTTTGATTTTCTGTTTTTGGATGTTCTGTGTATCCAGAGCCCCTTGGTGGCTCTTGAATGCTTTTCTTTTTTAATATTAGCTCCCCAGTTTTGGGGTGCTTTTGATCAAAAAAATTTGGAAGAGTTATTGACACGCTGCAAGATTTTGATGCACAAAAAATGAAATCATATAACAGATATGAGCGCACAATTTAAGGCGTCAAAAGTAAATTCTATGCAATTTATATTGCAGAATAAACATAAATGCCATACAATTAACATATCAGATTGAAGATAAATTCTATATAATGACATCAGATCTAGTTGCGAGTTTCATACAAATTGATCACCTACAATTTCTAATGCATCCAAATGCATGTGCCATCAAAAACCACATTGAAGAACTGGAAGCTAGATTAACCTCTATAACCTATAGCTAATATCTAAGGATTGACCAATAGTAAACCAAAATATATGTTTTCATAACAAAAGTAATTAGCAGGTCAGCCATGGAGTTACCAGACCACTAGCTCTTTATATATACAGTAAATATGCACACCAACTCCATGCAGTTTCTAGTCAAGTCACATTACATGTAATTTCTCCTCGCCGTAGTTGCACAACTTTCTTTCTATCAGATACCGATCATCTTTCAGATAATCATGGAACCTTTTAACCCAGAAAGGGATTTTCCTGGCAAAGATGCACACAACACGCAGAGCAAGGAACACAATCCAAGCATAATAATGCAAATGGGGTAATCCCACTAAAGGAAGTATTACCTGTGCAAGCACGTAAGGGAAACAGAGAGCTGTAAGCAAGTGGGAAAACATTGGGAGGATGACCTCTGTAAGTGCCGAAAATCCCCTGAAATGGCCCAAGCCATACAGTTCCATTCTCACAACCTTTCCACTGAAGCTATCATCATTGATATTAAACCTAGCTACAGCAATAATCTGCAGGAAAAATTATGTTAAATGAATGCTTGATATATTAAAGTAATAAGCATTCAATAATTGAGCACTCTAAAGTTCAGATATTGATATAACACCATGAATTTGGAGGGAATAGCAATTTATTCAGTTATTGGTGCTCATGTGGCTGTGATTCCACCATAAATTAAATTTAATAAACAAATAAAGGAATAGACAAAGAGAAACAGCCTTGGTGACATTATCTAACATGCTAGTGCACTAATGCCCAACCTAATTACTGAAACCCATTAACAGAAAAAAATGAAAGTATGCGGGTGTACCAAGGATATAAATCTGAGCAATATAGCACCAAAAACCCAGTGTAGGTGTAATTCCTGGAATACCAGGCTTTCGTTCATAGTGACTGCGAGTGGTAGAAGTAGTGCATGAAGTAGAAGTCCAATTAACAAAGGAACACTGGATATCTGAAGTAAGCAATAGTAATGCTTAGTTAACAATAATTTACATACTATAGCAAGATATGCTGACTGTATCATGATATAGCAAGCCTTGCTTCACATTTCAATCGTTTCAAGTAACTTTCACTTAAAAAGGAGTTACTTAATGTTGGCTTAATACAGCATTTTGCATTCAAATTACCATAATAAAACTGAAAATCTTATAAATTTGGTACCAATCAGGCCATGTACAATAGAATAATCTTATACAAGGCCATATACAGCAAAATACAGTTTGTGCCATGACAATCTTATCAAGACTCAAGAGTGCTATTTACCCAAATAGAATAAAGCAGCATGTTCTTTAGATCAGTGGAGCACCATTTCAATGACTTCGAAACCAGAGAAAGTACATCCCTGTTTCTAATGATACTGATGAATGATCTGGCCATGACTAGACAATGCACCAAAATGTAGAGCCCGAGAGTAAAAGCAAAGAGATCTATACAAACATAGAAAATGTAAATTATTCCGAATCTAATAGGATGATAATGTCCCATATAAGAAACAGTTTGACCAAGTCCAATGCATTAAAGAACTCAAAATTTAAGTACTTCTTCATGTTTGTTAATTTATTTTTAAAAGAGTGGCACTCCGAGATGGTATAGTTTATAACGTAGTTATTTATTTTTTTCTTGTTATCTTTTTTGATAAATTACCGCATTTCCATATGGCATCTAAAATTGCTGTAGGATGATAATGTCCCATATAAGAAACAGTTTGACCAAGTCCAATGCATTAAAGAACTCAAAATTTAAGTACTTCTTCATGTTTGTTAATTTATTTTTAAAAGAGTGGCACTCCGAGATGGTATAGTTTATAACGTAGTTATTTATTTTTTTTCTTGTTATCTTTTTTGATAAATTACCGCATTTCCATATGGCATCTAAAATTGCTGGGTGAGGTACGGCTTCAAAGACCACTCTTCCAATAAAAGCAGGAAGAACAATCATGGCAGTGCTTAAGAGTAGAATGCTAATCAATGCCAAGACCAGCAAAAGCATGACACGAAAGAGAAAATACCTGCAAAAATGAAAATATCTTATTTATTATTCTTACTATTGTTTTATTTATTTATTTATTATTATTATTATTGTTTTTTTTTTGGGGGGGGGGCGGGGCAGGGGTGGCTGATTTACTAATTTGACATGTATTGGCTACACTAGTATTCTAGCCCCTTTAAATGCACAGTGTGACAGGTTGGGAAACTGCATGCCCCTTTTCTGTGTCTTTAGTGCTGTGCATGTGTCCTTTGTGTTCCATGAATATTGCAATGCATATTTCGGCTTACCAACTTATGCATAATATTTTAGGTGTGTTTGGATGCATCAAAGTATAGCTGTTCTTGGAATAGTACCTTAGAATAGCTATACTATACATCCAAACAAGATAAAAATAGTAAAAGAATAGCTATACCAAATGAATTTCAATCTATGAGTTTCTTGATTATTTGTTGAGAGAGGACCACTGACTCCAAGGCCGTAAAGGGTTTTTTGGATGGTTCAAGTTAGAGAGAGTTTAGCTGGTCTTTTGATGTTAAGGCTTTTATTGAATGATCCGTGTAAAAAATTTTGTTTCTAGTATAATAGAAATGGGCCCAATGGCCTTTTTTTTAAAAAAAAATAATACCAAATGAATTTTGTATAGGTATAGCTATTCCTACAAAAAAGTTGGTATAGCTATTCTTAGTATAGTTAAACCTAATGTTATTCTTTAAACATCCAAACACATGAAATTTTGTAGGGCCATCAGTTATAATTGCTAGCATTTTTTTTTATGAAACTTACTTGTGACCTGCTTGGTCATCTAGCTCATGCACTTCCACAGTATTTGAACTTCCATGTAAATCAGGTTCAGAACCTTGTCTTCCTACTTCACCATGCCAATTTTCATGCAAATTATTTGCAAGATCAGTAGGCAAGAGGGTGTCGGTGAGGTTCACAGCTCGACCGACTATGGTAAACCATTGGCGTAAGAAAGCTCTGATTGTACTCCTTGGGTATTTAAAATGCATGATGATGATTGGGAAAAACACCAAGTATAGCAAAATATGAGCATGTATGGCTGGAATGCTGCACAACAAGGATAAACATTAAACATTTCAAAACACAGTAGACAATAGTAGATGTTGTTTCATTTGAAACATGTGATCACCAGTGCAACATATATTTTGCTTAGTACTGTTTAATCCGCTAAAAATGAAATATGCAACAATGTAGCTCTCAAAAAAATGCAATAGTCTGCTAGTTATCACTTCACAGTTCCCTGAAGTAAGCTGATCTTCTTAGTTTAAATAAGTTCCCTCTATTACTATATATAGCTGCAATTAGTTTGACTGTTTGAGCACCATGCGAAAGTATCATTTGCCATCATTCGGTCCTCGTTGGAAACACTCATACAGTGCTAAATCACTTACAGGAATATATATAAACTCAGACAACAAAAAGACAAAGTAAAAAAATAACTTACTCCAAGTTAAGTGGAAAAATGGAAGAGACTAAATCCAGCTGCATAATTAATCGGGCTGGCATGTAGATAACCATCACAATCGAGCTACCAAAAGTGCAGAAGATTAACAGGAGCCGGTAAGCATGATAACTTGCAGGTTCTGCTAATATAGTATCTATAGGTTCAGGATCTTGGCTCAAAAACATGAATAGGAAGCCTCGAACTCTCTTATGCAACACCTAGCACAGATCCATAAGAATCAAATATCAGCTTTAAGAAAATACAAGACTGATATCATATTTAACAAGAGAAACAAAAGCTGTGTCCAGCTGCTTTGCATTTAGCACTCAAATTTGAAGCTATTGTCAATGTTGACATGTCTGCCGAGATACCAAATTGGATTTTACAGTGGAAATTCTTAGTTCCTTTAAATGTTTGACAATTTTGCTGCTAATCTACTTTTAACCCTCACAAAAATGGAAAAATTATGGGGCTTTTCCTGCAAATTAGATTTACAGATATAGGAGGTCATGGTCATATGAACTAGTAATAAAAATACTTGCGCAAGTTTAAATGAAAACATGAGGGGGAACTCTAGTGAAAAGCTCTGGGTGTCATTTACAAATGAGGAAAATATAGGGGGTAATATGCTAAAAATCATAAGAAAGACATACACAAGTAGTTGAACCATACCTCTTGAACATCTTCAATAAAACTGTTCAATAGGAAAACATAAGTGAAACCCAGGATTAAATGCACATATGTGCTTCTAACTGGGTCAACCAAAAAGGAATGAAGTCTCAAGTCAATAGTACACAAGAGCCAATGAGCAGACATCAATCCACCAACCAAATATTAAAGGAAACACCGAGATCTCTACAAATATAATCAAAGGAGCCTTGAGGCTAACCATCAGATGCCTCAAACCCTCCAGGAGCAGTACTTGAAAAGACAAAAGCAGCCTTCTAATACCCCCATGGCTAGCTTTGGCATACTTAAAGCTGATATAAATGATGACTGGCCCAAGTGTAGAGGTATATCCAACTGCTATTGCAGAGAGATCTGACAGATTTGGTGTCTCAACAAATGTTGTGTTGGCATCATCATCCATGATCTCTGCTGCTGATTGCTTGTACTGTGAGCAACAAGACAAGAAGAACGGCCGATAGTAGAGAACCATTCTTCCCAGGGAAAATGGTAGAAAACTCAAAATACATAGGAGAACAGCAATCATAACGAGCACCTGAAAACCAAAAAGGTATTGCTTGCAAACAAGATATTGAAAAGGTAATTGTCACAACAAATGTTGAAAGTAAAACCTGAATTTTACTTAAAAGTAGTTGTAGTTCAGTATTCTTATTTACTTTAAAAATTAAAGCTTGACCTCCACTTTTGTCATGGATGGGCCTTACTCCTGCTCCCTTTCAGGTGCTTTCAGGTAAAACCACATGAATAACCTCAATAGAACATATTAATATCATATTCAAAATAGCAAGACACAAAAAATTGTCTACACTATCTTGCCTACTTTTCTCTTCATTTATCTATAAACAGATTGTGTGAAGAAATGGGGTTATCTTGCTTATAAGAAGTCATGAGACAAGGAGGTGTGATATTGTCCACGTTTCTGGAGGGACATATGAGGTACTTCTAACTTTACAAAGGTATGCTTTTGCATTTTGATGCTCTCTAGGTTCATCCATCATCAACTTATTAGTAAGAGAAATGATAATAGAGAGTACCTCTATCCAATTCATCAGCAAATTCTGGATAGGACCTTTCATGCCAGCGAACTCTTCAAAACTCTGATTTTCTGCTGCCACACCAACTGCCTCCACTTGCACAGGAGCAACCAAAGCAGCAGCATCATTCCCATTTACCTGTTGTTCCCCATTTTCATTGCCAATATCACGGGCCCCAGGATCAGGTCCCCTGACACCAACAGGCCCATTCATTCTTTGTCTCCCGTTTTGACCACCAATTTCATGACTATCAGGTCCCCTCAGGAGGCGGATGAGGTACTTGAGCAAACAAGTACCAACTAGCGTAACCACTACGATGCCAAGTATGAGTAGAATACCCAGTAGGCTGTCAATTAAGATCTTTTCAGGAATGAAAAGTTTATCTGAGAAGAGCTTTGTGGCATCAGAAAGGCTTCTAGCCAATGTAAACTGCCATATCCGAAAGGTGATACATGGCAGCATAAAAATCCAGGCGAACACAACGAAGCTGAAACGGAGGAGGAATAAGAGAGAATGCTTTGCTTTTGAAGAAGCCAGAAGGAATAATGCATGAAATGATAGTGTGGGAGGAGTGCTATCAGCATAGACAGGATTGAAAGAGAAAGTATGCTTGCAGATCTGCAAATCATGGAGAAAAGTGAATCGAGAGCTTGGTCATGAATAATTAGTGAGTAAGAAGGAAACATAAGAAAAAGCTAAAAGAACAAATTTAACTCAAAAATGAAGAAAAACAAAGGACCACTTAATAGTGAGTACGAAGGAAACATAAATGAAGTCTTAATTTTAAAAAAAAAACGTTAAAATTTCCTCTTTGTTTTTTAACTTGCAATATTCATCTCATCTTCTCTCACTAGTCCCAAATTCCATCCAACAAGTACAGAACTGCAACCACGATCCATGACAAATCCAAGAAAGCTCTACCCAATTCGTATCTAAACATTCATTCAGAATGATTGTACAATAATACAAAACCCAAGCCTAAATTCATCCACAGAGAGAGTGATATACGAAACTAGAAGGAAGCAACATTACCTCGCAGGACTTGGAGTTTCTGCGATTGAGCCACAGGAGAAGGCACTGCTCGTGCACAAACCTAATGCTGCCTCGGCATGCGCACGGGTAGCGAAGCGGATCGTCAGAGGAACCCGGATTGCGGCAGATCCGACACGTATCGCCGTCGTCTTCCTCCTCTTCGGCTCCATGTCCATCTTCGGCGAGCTGAGGTGGAGGGATCGGCGGCGTAGAGTCGATGAAGGAATCGGCGACGGCGGTAGTCGCCATGAGGGGTTTTGCGCTGATCAGTGATCACTCGATACTCGATAGTTCCCACTCGAGTCGAGTGTCGAAAAAAGGAAAGCGCGCAGTTGCAACTTGTCAAGAAAAGAACCGACGCGTTCGGCGTTCCGTTTAATTGGCATTGGGTTCGCGTAAATGGGGTGGGGACCTTGTACCCGATATCAAAATGAAATCCGAAATTAAATCTCTAATTAATGAACTGAAACTGGTAATAGTTTTTTTTTTCTTTTTTTTTGTATTGATTGAAAGGCATTATGTGAGTGATTGTTATATTCATATATAAAATTGGGTATGCTGTACATAACTATTTATTTCGTTATTATTATATTTTAGGGATAAGTACAATATATAAATAATAAAGTTTCTAAAAGAACTTCAATAAAATGGAACTTGTGAGGATCATTTCTGATGCGAGAAGAATTGTGCTGTCGCAAAAATTTCTGCACGTCCCAAGTTATTATCATATGTTTGAAATTAGTATTCAGTAATTAATCGGAAATAGACAAGCGTTTCCTGTTTAATGTTTAGGTGCAAAAGGCAATGGAATTCGGGCAACAAATTCATATTGTGCAGTTAATTCGATTAAATTTAAAGTTCGTGATTTGGGTATAAACCGTATATAATTTGAAAAAAAAAGTTTTATAAAACACCAAAGTAATGATATTTTAAATAAAAAAGACAAAATGTTAGTAAAATTTAGGAAAAATTAGATATAACCTCCTATAAACTTTGATAATTTGAAATAACTCCCTGTAAATTTTAAAATTAGATATAACCCCCTCTAATTTTGTTAGTTCAGGATATATGTTCTTTCTGTTAATTTTAATTATTGTTGCAACTTAAAAAAAATATGTTTTACCATAGATGTCTATAATACCCCTTGCTCTACCCGATCTTTATCCATCATCCTCTCGGTTTCTCTGTTCTCCTATGTTATGCTGATAAAAACAATATATAATAATAGTTCAATTTCAATCCTTCAATTTACTGTAGAAAGAACTCAAATCGCAACGGTTGTGTTACTGTTTTAGAATGAATCTGAGCCCTGTCTCCGTCTCCGCTAGCGCTGTCTTTTCTCTCACTTTCGCGAAGCTTACTCACAGACTGTCCCTCTCTCTTCGATGGATCTAGGGTTTCTCTCGCCGCACAAAATCTTCTCCTAACCCTCTCTTCCGTTTTCCCCACCGTAGCAAAGAAAAGAGTCGATCTTTACTAGGCCTTTTTCTTCTCCTTCGCCTCCATGGCCTCTCTCCATCGCTGTTCTCTCAATCATCTCTCCGTCCCCTCCCGTGTTCTTCAATGCCTTTTCATTGAAGAAAGTTCAGGACCGCCTCAATGTCTCTGTCGGCTCTTACAGCGTTGTTTCAATCAAGGTGCTTTGCAATATATTAAAGTGCTTTGTTTCACTACCGAACCCGTGCAGCAACAAGAAAGGGCTTGGATGTAGGACCATTTCCTCATATTAAGGTTGAATGTGAGTTTTTTTTTACTCAGGGTCTAATTTTATTTGCTTTCTAATTATATGCCTCAATTTAGGTTAGCCGTTCTTTCTTTTTGGAGAAACTTTATATGGCCGCCAGGAAATTGTGGGTTATTATCATAGTATATATAAATATATATTATGAAAAGATTGGAGTTTCATTTTATTATCGTGTTTTCTGCCATGACTCCATGCTGCAGTTGTGTGGAATACATGGATTAGTTGTACAAATATTTTGGTATATTGACTCTAGATTATTTGAGTCTCATGCTATATTGCCTTTAGATATGTATTTATCAATTCTGGAACAAATATATCAATTGAGACTTATGCTATATTAATCTAATTTTTTTTTATTTAAATAAGCTTGGAATATTTTTTTTATTGCAGGGACGGTCCTCTGGAAAACCAACAAAAATACAAGGTTTCGATCTAGATATTTTGCCTATTATAGCTTATTCTTTTACTTTTAGCTGAGCATACTATTATGAAGCCGATATTGAGGGATCTCTTGGCAACTCATCCAGGACTGGAGTTTCTGCAAGGCACACTTGAATTTCAGGAGAGATACGGTACGCTTTTTGGTCAATTCTGGCTTATCTGTACTGATTGACTCTGGTATAATTACGTTTCGAGTGTGAATAATGATGGTCATGAGATCTCGCTTTTTTCTATTCTATGTTATTTCTTTGAGGATTAATTTAGCTGTATGGGCACAGTATATTTTAGAAGTTCTTGATCTTTTGTACGAAGACATGTGCTGATATCTTAATATGCAGGTCTGATATTTGTGATGTTAAATTTACTGCAGCTGAGATGGTAATATACAGGATATATTTATAAATAATTCTGGGAATGGTCGTCTAACTCTGAGGGACCTCAAGCATGGAAACTTCATTGCTGCCATGCAACAACTAGATGAAGATGAGGATATTAAGAAAGTGTTAAGGTAGTTCTATATTTGAAAATTGTGTCTTCACATGGATTATCTAATAGCAGGATAAACCACCTAATTCAAAGCCATTCTTGTGGGTTTAACAAAAATGGCAATATGTGTTATTGTCTTATTTCCTTTTGCTTTGTCATCTGGTTAGTGTTATCAATGACTGGTTTTGGCATTTTGTCCTTCTATATTTCAGTACTTAAAGGATAACATTATTTCATGGAATTTGTTTATCATTTATTGTCTGGTACAGGTACTTCCCATATGAGCAATCTTATGTGATATACTGCAAGTTCTGGGAACTGGATATAGATACATGATTTTTTTATTGACAAAGAAAGACTAATCAGATATGCCAATCATTCTCTTACTTATATAATAGTCGATAGGTTATTCTCTCAGGTAAACCCTCATCCCCTCCTTTTTCTCTTTGCACGTGCAGAAATAGGGGGGATTGATTATGTCCCTCAATACAGGCAAAAATTTCAGACCCTTTAATAAGTACGATTATTTTACTTTATTTTTTCCTTTATATTGTGAATTTGTGATTATGTTAGATTTAGATATTTGAAGAAGATTCTTCTTTTGCCTAATATATCATCTCCCTTCTGATTTTACTCAATATTTTTTGTATTTCTCTGCAAATATTCAGGTTTTCATTGCATTTTTCTCTTTGTTGTTTGACAGATCTTTATCAGGTATGTAAGAAATGTCTCATTTCTTATTATTTTTTTTATTTGATGACTTCCCTGATATATCTTCTCCCCTCTGATTCTACTCAATTTTTGGTGTTTCTCTGCAAAATTTCAGGTTTGCATTGCATTTGTCTCTTTGTTGTTCGGCAGATCTTTATCGGGTATGTAACAAATGTCACTTTTCTTATATTATTTTTATTTGATGTCTAGGACTGTATTTGCATCAATCTTCTATGCTTTGCAAATAAATAATCCATTTAGTTGTGCAAAAAAGTCATGAGTTTTAGCAAAAAATATGTTGTTGTATTTTACAACATAATGCCATATTTGGTTTGGATCGGAAACAAGAGGAGAGAGTGTTGATGGACAGTTTATGTATTATTTTTTTCCCTAATGTATAGATCTCTACATGTACTGCAGTGTGTCTTCACATGGATTATCTAAATTCTGTATTACTTTTTCCCCAATTTATAGATCTTCACATGCACTACATTGTATCCCTGATTAATTTGTTTTTAACGTCAGCTTAAGCTTTAATGTTGTCACCTGAGAGTTGATTTAAGATATATCTACATTTAATATTTTTTTGTGTGCTTCTTTTAGGTCCGGAAGTATTTAAGCTCTTCATGGGGATTGAAGTAGAGAAAGAGTTCTATTTTCCAACTTTCCTAATTGTTAATTTTATGAACGGTTTGTTGTCTATTTTACTTTATTTGTTCCTATCTTGGATTTTTGTTCCTTCTTGGTCTTTTCATGGATGCTGCTAATGCTGGTCTATTCTGTGCTATGTTGTGCAGAATAGAGATGTTTGCCGCATAAGAACAAAATTACTGAATAAAACATACATTATTTGAGCCTTAGACTGAGAGTGTGTTCGGATTTATGGTGTACCATGAAAGACACATAGAGATGTTAATTATAAACTTATAGCTTATCTTCAAAAACTCTGGTTTCGATAACCTTGATATATATTTTTTGTTTCTATGTTAGGAGCATCTTTGTTAAGCCAAGTAAAAAGTAAAGTTACAACTAAGGTACTATCCGTATTCATTGCTTATTTCTTTTTAAGAGGATTCTACTATTTATCTTATTTTTGCATATATCAGATGCTTGAGATGGGCCACTAGGAACTTAATCAGGAAAGAGAATAATTGAATTTGTCGATATCGATAATGCTGGAGGTATTTGCTGCATATTTTAGGTAAGCTTACTTTTCCTTATATTTTTCAAATAGTTGCTCATGTCTTGAGGGGAAAAACAAGTTCATCTTCTAGATTGAGGACGAAACAGAAACAACGGTCGTATGTATGCATACATTAATTATTACTGTTGTCAGATATGGCTGATAGTATTAAAGAGGTCTCATATTAGATAGTACCAAACACTGATTTAGAATAATAGCTGCTTATTCCTATATATTAGATTATTTATTATAGTAGCTATTCAGTATTTTATATTGCAATACTTTTGAGCATCTCTATTCTTAAAGGGTTGCAATACTCTACATTGTTTTTTGTCTTTAATCAGATGAAGAAGAAGAAGAATGGACCTTGCCTTTTGCTTATCTGACACGACACTTTTTTTACCGGATTGTTTCTCCATTGCCGCACCAATTTCAGTTGTTTCTCTTCTTCTTAAAGGTTTTAATCCATTAATAAGTTGTTAATTTCTTCTTACATTGTGCTAAATTTTTTCTGCTCTTTTTTGAAACTTCCCTGGTTGCATGTGCAAGGCATTATAAAAATTTTACGAATGTGAATAGTTAATCATGTTCTCCTTTTTAGTTTTTTAATTTATTATTTCTATTTTAAATTTTTCAACAAGAAGTTACATTGCATATGCCTAACTGTAAGCTTGGCGGCACCAAAAATCTCTTTAGATATTATTAAATGTATGTCTTTACCCTAACGGCATGTCTATGGTTTCAAGTTATTTGAAAAATATGCAATGCTCTTTGATATCTGACAAACAAGAAGTCTGCCATTTTTTGTGTTAGATTAGATAATTGAAGGCGGTTGGGTATGAATTATATGCAAATTTAACTTATTTTAGATTGGTTTAAATAGTTAGTTTAATTCTTAAGTTTTTTCTTGATTTTTTACTGACTTGCACTATAAAATTTGTAATTAGTTTAGTTGTGAATTTTATACTTGCTAAATTCTTTCAATTATTTCCATGTTCATCAGATGGTCATAATAGCTGCTTCAGTACTATCAGATATACATTATTTTCTCATGTAGCTTTGGTAACAGTTTATCAGGTTGGTGCTAACTAAGAAAATGTTTACTGAACTGTAGTGTATGTCATAATGCTCATTGTTATAGTATGAAACTGGTTACAATTTAATTTATAGTTGGTTTTATAGTATGAAATCAAGAGTAAAAAATTATATATATAAGTTAGTCTTGGAATAGCTTAGTAGTACAAGTTGATTTCTTTCAAAGTAGTTAAAATAAGGCAAAATCGGCCCCATACCCCTTAAATCTTTCTTATTTAGATATTTACCCCTCAAATCTTTAAAATTGATCTCATACCCGTCTATTCTTAATAAAATTAGAAATATACCCATCTTGACTATTTTAATGAATTTTTATATATAAAAAAACTGATTTTAATATTTTAGGACAAAATCGCCCCTGCCTCTTTTCATCTTCCCGCACCATTTGACCAAGATGGTGCAAATCCATATACTGGTATCAATTTATAAAATCTCAGTTGTATTAGATAAAGACTATACAGACAAAAGTTGCTAACTTGATCATTTTTTTTCTAATTTGACTATACTAGTAGCAAACTCATATACTGGTAACTAATTGGATCCCAAAAATCGCTCAATCAACAATTTTTTTTTTCATTCCTAGCCAACAGCCAATGTAGTGGGTTGGGACTGGTAGTTCATGCCACTCTATAGCAGAGAGTTGTGTTATTTTTAATAGATAGATATACTTATTGGTGATTTGCTCGTTCAGCTATACATAGGTAAAAAAATTCAGATGTGAATTGGGTTCAAGAATCACGTGAAGTGGCTAGAAAAGGAATTTCTATTTGAGGTTTTCGTTGCAAGATTTCTTCATCTCTTAGATAAAGATTTGATTATATATCCTAAACAATTTAGAAAGCAATGAATAGATAATTGTGCTTACTTTTTTCATACCTCCATGGTTATTGGCAGAACAAATAGATAGAGAGCGAAATTGGAAAGATATATTCTCAGAAACTAACAATCAAGAATGAAATCAGGAACGAATAAATAGAGAGCGAAATTTGAATGAGATAAGTACATATTTGGCAGGAAGATGGTTATTTTTTATTTCTCTTGGAAAGAAAAAAAACAAGAATACGAAAAGTCTCTTAGGTTGCTAGATGAGAGGAGTTTTGGACAGGGGCGATTTCGTCTTAAAATATTAAAATCAGTTTTTTATATACAGAAATTAATTTAAATAGTTAAGGTGGGTATATTTTTAATTTTATCAAGAATATACGGGTATGAGATCAATTTCAAAGATTTGAGGGGTAAATATCTAAATAAGAAAGATTTGAGGGGTATGGGGCCGATTTTGCCTTAAAATAATTATGTATTAATGAATGGCTTTTATGGAATAAGAAAATGCATACCACAGATTTACTTTGTTTGATACTGTAGGTTAGCACTTAGCAGTATGTCAGACCAGCTCTTAAGTTACTTTCAACTTTACTGGCCAGCAAGTTCACCTTATTTTCCTTTTAACAAGTTTTCCTACTTGGTTACATGCTTACATTTTACATTTTCCTGCTCCATGCAATTGTTATCCGGTGTTATCAGGCCAATTAAGGATTGGAAAGGACCAGTATGGCTCCATGCTCGTGCTATAATGATTTCGATGCAATTATTGATTTAGACTAATGCAGCAGGATTGTCCAACTAAATGAATACTAAATTGAAGATATCAATATTATTTTTTTTTATTTCTTTTTACATTGATGTTATTTTTTTTATTTTTTCACACAGCTGAAATTTCAAATGGTCGATACTTGCTAAAAAAATAAGATGGAATCAATGGACGGCCTTTAGTTCAACTTTTATCGCGCGAAGCGCGATACAATAGCTAGTTAATTTCAAATTCAAGTTACAGTATTTTTAACTTTCATTCATGTTATGCTTCTAAACCACCTCTTTCAACCAACTTTCATAAAAAAACACTATTATACTATTATTAATGTATACTACTTCCAAAAACTCAAAGCTCAGCGACTCGGTGAAATGAAGTTCCGGGAGGTACATTTGCTTTTAGCAACATTTTCTTCACAAGGAAGAAGCATAGTATTTATTTGTAGCAGTTGTAATTGAATACTTTTTTAATTCCTCTGTCTTGAAATTCTTTTTGAACTAGATGCATAAAAATATTATTGTGTAACTAGCTGCAAGGAGCGAAGGAACAAATTGAAACTTTGGACATCAATATTTAAAAAGTTGGTCGGTCCATGCTCTACACATTGGATGCGTTTGGATAGGTGTGGGAAGAAGGATGCACATCCTCTACAGCCGAGGTTTGGCTATTCCAAACAGCCAAATTATTATTTTTTAAATATTTCAACATTTAAAAATTCAAATATAGAATCCAAACCGTTGATCTTGTTTAATTTTATGGACGATGCATTTTCATATAATTTTTATGAAATTTGGAGTTAATTTGATACTAGATCAAATGGTCAACAAATGAACGAATCTAATTAACTATCAGTGATTAATTCTAATACGTTCATAATTTGGTTACTTAATTAAGTATCAAATCAGCTCCAAATTTCATAAAACTTATATGAAAATGCATCGCCCGTAAAATTGAACAGGATCAACGGTTTGGATTCAACATTTGAATTTTAAAATGTTGAAATATTTAAAAAAATAAGTGTTTGACTGTTTGGAACAGCCAAACCTTGGCTGTAGAGGATGTGGATCCGTAGGAAGAAGGGAAGAAGTATTGGGAAGTGTGTAACTTCGTGAAGAGTGGATTGTTTATAATTTTTTTTCTTCTTCTTCCTTCTTCTTCTTCTTTCTTCCAACGATCCAAACGCACCCATTAGATGAGAGCTAGCGGGACTCATTTATTTATCTAAGGTTTTGCGTTATTTTAACATACTGGTATATCAGAAAAGAAAGAAAAAGAGAAGATTGAAGAGATGAGGGGGCATTTTCATCCACATATGTAAAAAATATTTTTTAAGTTGAAAACATAATTAGAATTAAGAAAAGGGACTTATATCCTGAACTAAGAAGATTAAAGGGGTTATATTTAATTTTGATGTTTATAGGGGGTTATCTCTAATTGGCGAAGTTTTCAGGGGTTATATCTAATTAATCCAATTTAAAAAAGATGATTTAGATTTATGGCACTGAAAAAAAATGAAAATTAGCGATCTGCCATCATAGTATCATTAAGCGACAAGTATGGCTAGATTGGCCATTTACAGAACTTAATCAACGTTATCCAATAAAACGTGACATTTACGTAGGAAATTTGCGCCGAATTGTCAACGATTCGAACCGAATTCTTCGGGTCCGACCACAAAGGTGCAACAATTTGTTAACCTGCGACTAAATCAAAGTGAAATCGAACTCTTAAGGCATCTTTATTAGCATATATTTACCCTAGAAAACAACTAAAAATATTTATCTTATTTGTTTTAGTCAATTGCTATCCTTTCTTTAATTTGTTTGATTAAGCCAAAAACACCATGGGGCCGTTTGGATCAAGTGGGAATTTGAGAAATTTTCTATTCCTAGACATAAATTTATTATAAACAATTCAAACTCTTCACAAAATTACACACTTCCCAATAGTTTATGCCTAGGAATAAAAAATTCTTCCTATTCCTTAGCGATCCAAACGGCCCATAAAGACCTATCATCTAGCTTTAGTAAAAAGATATGATTAGTAATCATCAACGGCCATGTGGATTCGAAACCTAGTTCCAAACGGCCCATTAAGTAGGTATAACAAGATTTTATTGTTGTCCCTAAAGAAAGACCTAGCGGGGGGTGAATAGACACAAATTTTGGTTTCCTATACCGGTATGGTCAATCTTTGGTTCAATTCAAATTTGGTCTAAGCACAACACAAGACACAAGCAATTCACAAAGCAAACAAGTAAAGAGAAGAGAGAAAGAAGTGACACTCGATATATTACGGAGTTCCGACCCGCTAGGAAGAGCTAACCTTAGTCGTACGTCTCCGGGAGTTCCGCAACCACGAAATTGGTGCGCTCCGTTCAATTTCACAAAGAACGTTTCTACAATTTCGAACCGAAT
Source organism: Rhynchospora pubera (assembly GCA_028095005.1). Classification (NCBI taxonomy): domain Eukaryota; kingdom Viridiplantae; phylum Streptophyta; class Magnoliopsida; order Poales; family Cyperaceae; genus Rhynchospora; species Rhynchospora pubera. The sequence continues at coordinate 196,714,750 of CM051463.1, read as the reverse complement.
CACCTTGTTACAAGACCTCTCAAGGTGGATCGGTCTAACTCAATGAACAAGCACAAACTCTCAAATGGATTGAGGCTCTAACCAATTCACTCAACAAATCTAGCAATTAGACAATGGGATTGGTTTAGGCGCACTAATCTCAATGGTTTTGCAAATTAAATGCTCAAACAAAATAGAGTTGTTGTTCTAACTGGTTGGAGCTCAAAAGAGTGGAATTTCAAAGGTTTCAAAAGTATCTCAACAGTTCCAAGATGCCTCATATATATAGAGGGCGCCAACAGTTCCAAAACCAGTCAAAAATAGACTCTTGCGTTAAACAACACTATATGGCAATGTACAACGCGAAACTAGCCTTGAAAAATCAAAAGGTCACAGACAATGCCGTCGTGAGTTGTCAGAGCGTTGTGCAACGTCCTGTAGAGTTGCACAACGGTGTTGCAAAAGTCCAAAGCAGATGCTCGACAGTTCCGTTGGAACTTGTCAGATCGTTGTGTAACGCTAATAAGCGTTGCACAACGAGAGGCTGAAAAGAAGGGAGGCAGATCTGACCAACTCAAAAAACATTGTCGGAACGTCATACGACGATGACTGACGTTACACAACGAGAGCGTTGTTCAATGCTATTCAGTGTTGGCCAACGTAACCTGCACTTTTGCATGCAAAAACGCCACCAGCCTGCGTGCTGCATGCATGGAACATGGGTCATGCATGCAACAACGCTGCTGAGCGATGTTTGAGCGGTGTTGAGATACATTGCTCAGACTAACGTTGTGCAACGCTGTAAGGCGTCACACAACGTCGACGTTGCTCAACGCTATTTGGCGTTGGACAACGTAACCTGCAGTTTTCCATGTAAAAACACCAACTTGCCTGCATGGGACATGGGTCATGCATGTAGCAGTGCTGTCTGACCACCGTTGTACAACGCTGAATAACGTTGCACAACATAGAAGCGGAAATGATGTGTAACGTTATCTAGCGTTGCACAACGTTCTGACAAGAAAAGAGAGCAGATTTAACAAGTTTTAAAACAAATGAACTAGCATTGCGTTATGTAACGCTGTTCCAATCTTGTCAGAAATTTTGCAATTTAAGAACAAATTAACTAAGCTTTGTATAACGGCAAACAGCGTTGTATAACGCTTGACAGAAAAATTGAGCATTTTACCAGCAAAATGATTGAGATTAGTTTAGGGTTCAATTATACCTAAACTATTGACTCTAACTAGTCCAATGCAATCTCTTGAAGCTCCAAAACTTGTGTCACACTTGCTTTAATCCATTCTTCAAATAATCTAGCTATTAATCACTAAATAGAATGTTAGTTTTAGGATTTTGGTGTTGTTTTGCAAATCGACAAATCGAGAGAAAATGTTTAACTAACACTTATTTTATTTTTGAAGATAAATTGGGAATCTAAGCCACCCAACTTATTTTTAAATTAAATATTTATGAAAGACCTCTTACGAGTTTCGAACCTACGACCTTTCACTCAAGAACAAGGTCTTATTTTTACTTGTCCAAAAACCATAAAACTAAATAATTATGAATATCAAATAAATAAAAAATTCACTACCATAACTTCTATTTATTTTTTTATTAAAAACGGTAATTGATCGAAGGTGTGAACCAAGGTCAAACAAATAAATCTCGTACTCGACTAGTCGCTTGTAGTAGAGTATAGGTGTCGAACCCACAGAGATGGATATGAATATTATTCTTATTATTTCGTTAAAGCTAGACAATAAAAATCGAGTAGAGAATCAGTGTTACAAATAGAACAAATTAAAGGAAAATAAAAGAATGCAATTGCAAGTAATAAAGATTGAGCAAAACAAGAAAGACAAATATTTTTTTGAGATTTTCTAACGGATTAAAATATGATGGTAAATATGCCTTAGGGTTTGATTTCACTTAGATCTGGCCACAGAGTCGCAAGACCTAGCACTGTCGTATTCGGCCTTGTTAATTCGGTCCGAATTCCGGACCGAATTCCACTGTGTAAATACTGTGGTTAACTCTTTTGTTGATTTATTCAAGCCAAAGATCCATCTAGCCAAGCCTAACTCCCTAACCCTCCGCTTTCGCCTATTGGGTACGGTATTTGGAATGGGATCTAGTGTTGAATAACCTTCATTGAGTGTATTGCACCCCCAACTTTCGTTGTTCGATGGACTTACTCGAGTTTACCAATGGTTTTCTACGAGGTATCTAGTTAGATTTTTGCCTAACTAGAAACGTTCACTTTTGGTTATTAATTGGTCGACTTTCGTCATTAACCTACCTCGAAGTACTCATACAGGACTCGATTAATAGAATTTAAAGAAGTTCCCAACAATTGCGCGCGTACAAAAGTCGAGCGATACAAGTAATAAACGGTCCAAATACAAGCAATTTCAATAAAAACCCCAAGGGTAATTAGCTTCGTCCATCAACAAAACAAGCAAACCAAGCAAAACCTAAATCTAAGCTACATCATTCCCTATGGCAACAAGTTTTTAGCCTAACATGCTAATAAATATCATGCAAATAACATTATTTAAATCTAAACAATCCATAAATCTAGAAAATAGAGAAACAGTACTAGAAATACACAAATAAACCGAGTTTTTGAGACACGATCACTGCCAAATGCACAATAAAGAGTAGGAAATCCGTCGAAGCAGCAAACCACAGCACAATCTCGAGTCTACCCCCAATCCAAGTCGCACAAGCCAAGAGAAATGAGCAAAAAACCATATCTGGATCTGTTGGAGAGAGAAAGGTAGAAAATAGAATGACGAGATGGCTTCCTCCCAAGATGGAAGGTGCCTATATCCTCCCCAGCAGCTGTCAGACACGTCTCTCTTGATTTCAGGCGGAAATGGAGGCTTCCAGATGAGGAAAACGCCTCCAGAACGCTGCCAGAACGCCTTCCATCTATAGCAATTCGGACCGAATTCAGGAAAATTCAGACCGAATTGGTGTCGCTGGAATTGGGCTGTGCAGGAATTCGGCCCGAATTCAGGGGAATTCGGTCTGAATTGAAGGGTCTGGTTCGAGAAATGTCTTGATTCGAGCGGGGTTGCTTCATTGGGCTGAGTCGGGGCTTGATCTAGGCTAGGCATGAGTCATCTAGCATCTGAACTGCTGCTTTCCTTGCTGATTTTCTTGGATTCCTACAAATAAGAACAAAGTGCAAAAGGCAGTGCCAAATCTGGCAAAGAAAGGCAAAAACGGCAATAAAACAAAACTTTAGTCACGATTTCGATGTAAAGTCTGATCAAAATGGCAATATAAATATGAGATATCAGTAATTTTAAAACAACATAACAAAACAACAAACGGTAATTTTTAAATAAAGTTTACAACAAATTATCATTCAATCTCTCTCTTTCTGCTCTCTGTGCGATGACTTCAACTACCCGCTTAATTAAGCTCGTGGTGGTCTGTTGGACAATACTCTCGTGGGACGCCAGCTAGTCAAATGGGTTGCATGAAAATCACTGATAGTATAGATAATATCAGTGTTAACCAATATATATGTAGCAATCAAGTACTAAAATGATTTAAAATTTTCTATTATTTTCAAAATATCATTAATCTGTTGATTACTTACCCGGTGAAGCTATTCCGTTTCTCTTGCAATGTAAATTCTTAGCTGTGTTGAATGAACTGCAAGTAAATATACTTCGTCATGATGGAATTCAACACTTATGTGTGCGGAACTGCGGATTAACCCTCTCCTGATTCACCTCCATGGTTTTCTCAAATTTCCATGTATCTATTTTCCAAATGCACTACCGAAACAAGGAAAATAATCATATCAAAATAAAAAGCTCTTCACAAGCAAATATATCTCTCTTGAATACATAATTTGTAAATGAAAACAAATATAGTAAATTTATGTATATTTCTTTGAAGTTCTTTATTCCTTTGCTTCTTTGGGTGAAAAAATTCTTAGCCTACTCTAATTATTTGTTTGGAACAAAAAGCTTAGTCCATTTATTTCTTTTCTTTTCATTTTCAGATCGGGGTGATAAGGATCATCTCTGATATTTACCATCTCTATCATTCCCATTAGTTATTAAACGTGTTTTCTATTTTTTGCTATCATTCTCTGTTTCGCTCCTCTTCCTCCATCGCTCTGCTTCCCTCCCTCTCGCGTACGTGTAGGCTGTCTCCCCTATCCTTCCCCCTCCCCCCTCTCCATCCCGCATACGCTGTCTCACCCACCCCTCCCCCTCCCCCTCCCTTCAAACTTTATAATTGTTGAAGTTAATATCGTAATTGTCGCACTTAATTAGATAAATGTTGAAGTTAATATATACAATTGTTGAAATTATTATCGTAATTGTTGAAATTAATATATATTTATAACTGTTGAAGTTAATATATATAACTGTTATAATAATTTCAGCAATTGTATATATTGACTTCAACAGTTATGAAATGTGTGGGAGGGGGGTGGGGGGAACAACGTACGCGGGAGGGAGAATGTGAGAAGGGGAATGGGGATATCGTACGCGGGAGGAAGGTGGGAGGAGGGGGACATCGTACGCGGGATGAAGGAGGAGAGGGAGGGGGGAGGGGGGAGGGGGGAGGGGACATCGTACGCGGGAGGAGGGAGGAGAGGGAAGAGTGGACAACGTACGCTGGAATGATGGGGATGATAGAAGCTTAGGATATCCTAAGCAATTTCGTTTTCCGATTTAGTAGATAATATCAAGTTTAATCAACACATATATAAGTACAAGTACTAAAATGATGTAATTTTTTCTATCATTTTCAGAAGATGCATTAATTTGTTGATTATTTACCTAGTGAACCTGTTCCATTTCTCTTGCAATGTAAATTCTTAGCTGCGTTGCATGGACTACAAGTAAATGGACTTGGTAAGGATGGAATTCAACACCTACGTGAACCAAATTAACACCCTCTTGATTCAACTCCATGCGGACGGTTTTCTCATTTTTCCATGTCTCCATATTCCAAATGCACAACTAAAGCAAGCGAAAGAACCATAACAAAATAAGAAGCTCTTCATAAGAAATTATTTCTCTTTCAAAATTAAAAGGTTCATAATTTGTAAATGCAAAAAAATAGAAAAATTGTGTGATCTTTATGAAATTCTTATTTCTTTGCTTATAGGGCCATATGGGTGAACAATGGAATATTTCTTTGCTTTAGTACCTTGGGCAAACAAAATTCTTAATTTGAAAATGTAAATATAAATACGGAAGGGTGCGTTTGGATCGTTGGAAGAAAAAAGAAGAAGAAGGAAGAAGAAGAAAAAAAATTATAAACAATCCAAACTCTTCACAAAGTTACACACTTCCCAATACTTCTTCCCACTTTTTCCCTTCTTCTCTTCTTCCCACACCTATCCAAACGCACCCGGAAAAAAGATATCGAGAAGGGTGTACCCGAGTATCTACTGCTGATGAAACAAGGACATTCAGTATTGTAGAGAGAGAGGCCCGTATTACTCTTTTCTTATGCCCATAGTATTGAGAATATGACAGACCTACAATGATATACAATGAAAAATAAATAAATTTGTCTCACTCTATTTTCTTTCTTTTTTTTTATTTAGCAAACAGAAGGGATACAATTATGTAATCTTTAACTCAACTAGCAGCAGAGCCCACCCAATGTGTGGGTATACTTTGATATGCGAAAAAAATTGTTCTAAATAAATATTTCATTCTCTTTATTTATCTCTTGTTTGTTTAGTTTGCTTTCTAAAAATCATTTGATGACAACTTTTGTGTATTCGACCAAGATGAATAAGAACATAATCAAATTAAGAAAATAAAAATATGATATAGAGGATCCGCCACTATTATTAACTCAGTCTACTTGGAGCAAGAAAAGATTTGATGAAATTGGAAGAATAAAAATATCACGAAAGAAAAAGTTGAATATCTATAAAATATTTAGGATACATATGATTTTTTCCATTTTTAATTGTTTTTTAGATTTAGTTCAATCTCGATAAACTATTTAGGACATATATGATTTTTTTCCTTTTTTTTTAAATTGGTAATGAGATTTCAAATGCTCAATTAGGTGTGTGTATTTTTGTTGAATCTCTAAAGAAAATTTAGCAAACATATATATTTTTTTCCTTTTACCTTTTTAATTATTACTGAGATTTAGTTGAATTTCTACAGAATATTTAGAAGATATACGATCTTTATTCTTTACTTTTTGAATCGTTACTTAGATTTAATTGAATCTCTTCAAATCAAAAGAATTCAAATGCTCGATTAATTAGTTTCAGAATTGCTTTGCCTTTTGTCACAACAGATTCCAGATTATTCTACAGCTAAATTACCACAATTGATCAAACATAAAACACAAATTGATAGCTAATCAAGCATGTGTACAACTTATATTGAGTCCAGAAATACAAATAATCTAGAGAAAATACAGAACAACAGTACGTGCACCCTGCATTCGGTTGTTCTCTTCAGTCTCTATGGCTGTGTTTGGAATGAATGGGAAGAAGAGAATAAGGGAAGTGGGGAAGAAATTTATTATTAAACAATTCAAACTTTTCACAAAGTTACACACTTCCTAATACTTCTTCTCTTCTTCCCTTCTTCCCACACCTCATCCAAACGGAGCCTACGAAGAACTTGACCTCTCTCGTGTAATATCAAATCAAGAATATGATTAGATTACAATATGATGTCATTCATGATGTTTTCCTGCTTATTGAATAACTGTAGAAGTAACATTGCCACACCTGTAGCAATAATTAGGCACCGGCCACACCTGAGAAAAACAAAAATATAGCTAAGTATTGATAAAAAGTTTGAAGAAAGGGGGAGAAGGACAGAACGGACCTATTGAAGGCTTGAAGCCATACTTCTATCCCATTTGACTGTCTATGGCAATGAAGGAAGAGCAATCAGTCAAACAAACAAAAATAACTCAGTCATTTAGGGTCTGCTCCAGAAGAGGTGAATGGGAGAGGGTGAGAAAAAAAGGTGAACTGTTATTTTTTCTGCCCAAGGTCTTTATCCTGCTCTAGAAACTTAAATTTGAAGAAAAGTCAAGGAGAATGAGGGAGAATAGAGTTTAACTCTTATGTAAAAATAAGAAGAGATGTGCACTTGTGATTACACCCAAATTTAAGATGTACTCCTCTTCTCTTTCTACCCCTTCCTTTTCCTTTTCCCACCTGGTTCTGGAGCAGGCCCTTAACCTACAAATCCATCCCCTCTCTTAACACTATGTTTGGTACGAAGGGAACGGAGAGGAAGGAGAGCGAATCCAAGGGGAAATCGGAAAATTAGGCTGTTTGGATGGAAGAGAATCGGAAATGAAAAATCTTCGAGAGGGGATCCGCGAATTCCCTTTCTATACAAAACGAGTACCCTCCGAATCGGCGCGAAGAATCGAGGGAAAAGAAAATCGCCGAAAATCTTCAAATGCAGATTGACACCGACACCCCTTTGTTGGCGCGAGATTTCTGCAATTCTGCTTGGCACGCGACCTTCATCGGCGCAACTCTCCTTTTTGGGCATGATTCTTCCTCCTATAAAAATGATTTTGTTTGCCTCTTACTCCATCGCTCAGGTAACCTAATTTTTTTTTATCTCTCCATCGCTCATGTTTTTTTTTTTTTGCTTTGATTTGATTTAGGACGGTGGAGGCTCACAACAAATTTCATCAATTTCGTCTAATAGGTATGCACTATTCAATCATTTGTGTGGGAGTGTTGAAATTCTTCTGTTTAAAAATATCTTTCTTTTTTCTTATTTTCATCTGTTATGTTGTTGTTTCAATCTTAGATTGGCCGTAAGCTTTTAGATCAGATTCAATAATCATATATATGTGTTAACTGCTCATAATCTAATGATTGGCCGTATAAGTTTTTTAACACAATAAGGGCCAGGATGTCTCACATAATACTGTTCTCAGAAAAGCTACAGTAATACTAATACTGAAACTATCAGATCAAACTTCTTAAGTAAATTAGAGCTTCTTATTTAATCTCAACAATTGTATGATTTGGGTGTTTAATAAAAACGTAGAAACAGAAATATAAGAGAGGTCATCTTTGATCTTTGAGTTAATTAAATTATATTGTTACATATCTAATTTGTTTGATTTTCAGTGATGTTTACCTCAATCCTGAGTGCAAATCATCATTTTCTCAAATTGCATACAAATCTATCATGTTAGCAGATTTAGTAGAGATCACCGTTGGGTGCAAAATTATAATTTTGAGTATGCATCTTTCGTAGAGTTATATTGTTACATGCTGTCAGTATTTGAAAAATTTGAGTTCACCTGTGCGCATGAAGTTATATGATATAAATAAGCCTAAGTGTCATTGTTGCTTTAAGTGTTGCCATATTCTTTTATTTAAATTCTTTGTATTTATTGTGTAAAAGGATGGAAGCATGTTATAATCAAATAAAAATTTAATAGATATTTAACTAGGTCAGATCAAGTACCAGTATGTATCTGTATCAAGTTTACAGCTAAAAACATAGTCTAATTAATATGTGCAAGTGATTCATGAGCAAGGCTTTTGATGTCATTGGCTAAAGACTATTTGCTTTTTTTATTACAGCCCTCAATATCAATGGCGAAGAAAAGAAGCACATCAAACACGACTCAAAGTGCATCACTTGTTTGGACTGGAGACATGGATAAGATTTTAATCAGTGCATTCATTCACGAGCAATCAATCGGAAACCGTCCCAATGGGACCTTCTCGACACAAGCATATGATAACATAGTAAAGGAGTTGCTTATACTGGTACGAGCTTGTGTACCAAATCTGATCAAATCCTGTACTGACTGTAGTTGTTTAATTTTCAAAGTTAGTACTGAACTTGATTCTCCCAGCAAGTTGAGTTGGGAACTAATCTGTGGTCATCGAGTGGATTGGAATTCATGTGAAATAATACACTTCGGTACAAGTAGACTCTGGAGTAAAAGGGTACTAGGTTACTAGTACAGTTTGGAGTAAGTACTGGTACAGTTCGGCCCAATAACGTGTACATGGCACAAGTAGTGGGATTGTTTGGTCATTAATTTTCAACTTTAGTTTAGCGGGAGATAAAATATGTATATGAATATTTGTTTAGTTCAACATCAAGCCTATCTTTAAAATTTTGGCTTCGTACCCGTTGTTACTTGCATGGCATGAAGCACAAGCTTTTTTTAATTTTGGATTTGTACGAGATGATTAAAGTTGAAAGTTCAAGGGTAGATTAGTCAAGTTTAATTATTTTCCCTCGTTAAATTTATTCATCCAAACAAGAGATAAGAAGGAAAGGAAAATTCATTATTCATCCAAACAAGAAATGTAAAATTATTTCACTTTCCATCTCATCCCTTTCCTTCCCTATTTATATTTTACTTTCTTTCCCACCCTCTACCACCGAACCAAACAGAGTGTAAAAGGGAAAAATCTCACCAAACAAGATCAAGATCACACAAACCTGATCTGTTTCTCATTTCTTTCTCAACCAACACCAGTTTGTCTCTCTTTTTTAAATCAAAGTTAAGGATACAAAGACTAAATATAGATAATTAATGAAAACTTAATGACAGACTATTAATGTCGGTTGTTTAGATATACATAACACCTACCATGTAACTAAAAATTAAGAACAAGTGTCTTGGTGAAAGAAAATCCCTAGATATTGGCCAATTGAAAACTGGTGTTCAAAAGGAAGGTGAAAACTGTGAACTTACATTTTAAGCTACCTATTTGGCTTTTGCTAGTATAGTTTCACATATGGTCCCTAGTAGTACCAATTGTATGTATGTACTGTTAACAAGCCTGATCCCACATTAACATCATATTGTTTCAATTCATTTCCAAAATTGTGAAATAATTGGATATTTGGTACAATCTTCAAATCCCACAACACAATGAAAAAATCACATTAAGAAATCCAAAATAATATTTTGAAGAAAAAAAAAGAGAAATGCAAATATGTGCTGGAACAAAAATCATCTATACGAGATAATTATGCATAGATGTGGCCTGAAGCGAAATAGTCTTTGCGAATAAGATATTGTTAAGGAAAAGAAGTTTTTATGCCTACCCCAAATGTTAATATTTAGCTACAGTTCCTGTTTTTTTGAAGAAGAGAATAATTAAAAATTGATCCAGACAAAATAAAGGATCTAACATAGATATCTAACCAATCATTTCTCTTCTACTATTGAAAATTGAAACTCATAATCAGGTGGAGGAGGGGCAATTACGTCATTTTTTTTGTTCTTCTAATGCTCCCAAGTCTAGTTCCTCCAAAACATCTTTTCCAAAAAATGATAACAGTGAGGCCTCAAAGTAAGAATCACTCGTCCATAATCACACATAAAAGGTAGCAATATAAATATCAAGTACTTGATTAATTGAATAAATATTACCACTGTCTCAACTCCCAACAGTTGATTGAATTATTTTAGTTTTGAAACTAACAGGTAGAAACAAATTTTAGTACTTACAATAAGGTACTTGCTTACACTGAGTTGAGCTGTTCAGTTTGAACTCCTAGTCCCACAAGGTTGGGTTGACATCTTTACCTTTTCTTACTACACTGTCGATACTCCTAGCAGCATTGACTACTTCATCATTTGCTAATTTTGCCTTAAAAAAAGGGACAATCACCCTCATTTTAAACCTTTACGTACTGCCATGTTCTCCATTATAAAAGATGTTTAGAAAGAGTTGTTAGAATATCCCTCATCTCATCTTTGTGTAATTTTATATTTCTTTAGGGACTTATTTGTAAGTTTGCACTAGTTTGTATAAACTCTGTTAAATGAATAGAAAATCAACCTTATGGAAAAATCGTGTCTCCTCCTTCTTCCTCTCTAACAGTAAAACTCTAGCCTTTGTCCTAACAAACTGGTATCAGAGCCACTACCGCCGTCGTCGCCTTCAGGCGAGCGGCGACGGCGGGTCCGCGTCCTCCGACGTGTCTCGCTTCCGCATATAGTTTAGTAGGATTTTGCTCTCTTGCTGTGCTCCCTTTTGTGCCCGTCGCCTGCTCAGATCTGTTGTTCGCATGAGCACGAGAAGTTTCTGACTTTGCACAGTGCAAAGGGATCTATGTGCGCCAAATCTTGCTACCCGTTTTCTACATGGCCTATAAGTCTTTTTGATAAACCACGAGATTAGTCATTCAAGTGCTGCAAATCGGTTTGGTGAGCTCCAATCTGGTTGTCCCTTCTTGGCGGGGCTTATGAGGATAGTGAACCGTCTTTAGCACCTCAAGTATTTGACAGTATCATTCCCTCTTTTGAGCTGCAATTTGTGTGCCGTGCTAGAACTTCGGTCAACCCCAATGATTGGTATTTGCCTCTCTAATGTCCTGTGCACATCCGATTTTTGTTTTTGCTTATTGGTGGCCACAAGCTTTATTCAACCCAAATTACTTTGGCACTTTTCTGCAAGTCGTATGTTTAGACCAAAATTAATTTGCTAGCATCTCAAGTTATTAATTTTGGTATTATACGGTTTTTGTGTTGCAATATTTCTTTAAGCATTTAGTGCCTTGGTGGTTGGATAAGTTATTAAATCGGAATTAGATGATATTTGTGTGCACTAAGGTATATTGAGCTGTCATTTTAGCACCACTTCATGGCGGTCTGAACCGCAACCTATGTCGGTATTAATTCTGTTTTTGAGCCACACATGTAGGCTAGTTTGGTCTAATGCTTTTCGGTGAAGAAGTCATGTGTGTAGACCGGTGTTGTCTAATGCTGTTTAGTTTGTACTTTGGCATTTGGTTTGTGGGTGCTATGTGATTATAGAAGTCTACATGTGGTAAGATTTGATCTTTGACAGTTTTGAGGACATAAGAGTATAAGACATTTTGGTAAATGCTGTGAAATGGGGTCTGATTATTTTGAGGGGCTATAGTGTTTGGATTATGTTTGAGGCGACGAGCGGAATTGGTAGGAGCAAGAATGGAAGAAATTTTTAGAATTGGGTTATGGATTTGAAGGCATGTGATTTCTAATTAGTTATGGTGCTTGCTTATGAGTCGATTTGAGGAGTTCTTCGTTAATGCAATGATCATCTTTGTGTGGTTGCCGATGTTGGCAATATGATGATTAGGATCTATTGGGATTGTCCGTATTTTGACGGATGTAAAGGTTATCCCATTTGTTGAAGAGCTCGTGTTCATGGGATTTTCATGATATTGTCGACTATAAGTGTCTTGGAGTGAAGGTGGAGTCTTTTGGTGTCATAATAGACTCACATGGATTAAGGTGTTTAAGGTCGGTGCTTTGTGGCTTTGGTGTGTTTCACCGGTATGGGTTTTGTTGTCATATTTGGTTCTACCTTGTGTAAGAGATATATGACAACTTTGTGGACGATAGGCCCGTTGTGTGGATATGGTACCGACATCCTTGTTTTTACGAGGTTGCGCCTTTGGTTAGTCGAAGAGGCTTGGTTTCAGCACTCCAATTTGTTGCACCACATGTAGACTTTCAAGTATGCCTTCGAGAGGTATGACTCTTTTATGTGCTCTCTTATGTTGATTGTATGCCAAGTATTTGTCACCTTTCAAGGGGCTCAAGGTTGACTTTGGTTTGGAGTTTTAGTTGAGGAATATGGATACTATTTTAGAAGGTTCATGTACACTCTTTGATCTCGGTTTGGCGAGGAGTTCAAGGGCGGATGCCATTTTCTTCGCAAACATCTCCATTGAGTGTATGTTTGTAAGGAAATGTGGTCGTGTATGTTACTCGACATTGCGGGTGTTGGGACCCGTTTGTGCACACTTCAATGATGAGCCTTGGTGAAGAAATGTTTTCTTTTTTGATGAACTTCTCGTGGGAAGGTGCATTGCTTGTAGTGTCATATTCCTAGAGCTCCAATATTTCTCACTTGGATCATGTGAGGTTAGGTGAGTTGGATTTGTTGTGGGATTTGAAGTTGATGCCCGATCCAACTATTGAAAAAGTCGAGGGAGCCATGATGAAGGTGGAGCTTGCTTTGATTTAGATATCACTTGGCATTTGTATTTGAGAGCTTATGTTTACTTTTGTTTGTTACTAGTTTAGACTAGTTTGTATTTTGGTTAAAGTTTAGTTTTTGTTTGAGATGAGATTCGGTCTAAGGTGGAGATTGTTAGAATATCACTCATCTCATCTTTGTGTAATTTTATATTTCTTTAGGGACTTATTTGTAAGTTTGCACTAGTTTGTATAAACTCTGTTAAATGAATAGAAAATCAACCTTATGGAAAAATCGTGTCTCTTCCTTCTTTCTCTCTAACAGTAAAACCCTAGCCTTTGTCCTAACAAGAGTTAATGGAACAATAATTCTGAAACGATGAAATTTACTTGATCAGAAATAATTAAAAATTAAACCGAGCAAGCACTAATAGGAGTATAGAACAACAATTATGCAATAATGATATACATACACCAGTTGAGGAGACAATAATGACAGAAGAGAAAAGTTATACATACACCAGTTGTGCGCATGCAACCATGAAATCCATAGTTTTGTGGAGACACTACAAAAGAGAAAAGTTTTCACTACAGTAATTCTGGGAAAAAATAAATTTTCAATTTTCACCTATGTCCGTAGATACTAAATTAAAATTCCAGAGTTTCATCATGACAAAATCAATTTTATCTTGTAGCTGGTGGTATCAAAATTCATGGGATAGCAGCCCGGGTCATGGACCAGACACGCTTGATCGTGGCACCCCCCTTGCTGATCACGTTAGCTGCCGACCAACTACACCTCTCCTCCTTCCCGATGTTCTTATTCCCATTCTCCCTAGCATTCGCAAGCACATCGACAATCGCATCATGAACCTTATAAGACGTGCACTCAATTCTGATGGTTCTTGTATATAAACAAGAGCAGAGGAGAAGACTTGTAAAAGAATTTTCTGAAATCTCAGCACTTGTTATGGAGAATACTGGTACTGCCCCACTATCACTCTGCAGGAAAATTAATTCTATTATAAGAAATTAACAAATGACGTAAGAGATCCATATTAGGTTGAAATTCAGAAGAAACATATATCTACAGCTTTCCTTCTCTCTTTGGTTTGTTCAAATATGAGCATGTACATACCAAACTGCCGACTCTACCCAGACATGAATAATTCAATCTCACTGATATCATTTCATTTCTTTTTATTTTCTAGCCAGCATCAAGAGGGTTATATACTTATATGATTAAACAGGAGCTCCAATTTCTATGCTTGACGAATAAGAAAGTTAATTTGGAGAAAAAAAGAGAAACCTGATAATTATGGTGATAAGGTTGCCCCTAATCCATCATACACCTCTTCAATAGTTGAAATGTTTCAAAGTTCTTTACGTTTTATTATGAAGCAAGAGAAACCTCTTTTTTGTTTTTCTTGTTTTACTTTTGTTATTAGAAAAATTACCAAGAGGCAAAAAGATATACAGATAGCATTGAAAAATTGCTCACCTACATGGCTCGTTTTCTATTTACAACATGAACTTTTATTATGAAGCAAGTAAGAGTGACTTAAGAGAAAAAAACGTAAAGATATTGTGGAGAAGCGGGCACAGAGGATCCGAAATGGATTCGAAATGGGTCCGAAATTTGTTACCTTTTATGTCATAAATTGTGTTTCCTTTATTGTCTCTCTGCAAAATTAGAAAGAAATAAAAGAAGAGCGTCTGTGTTTCTATAAAGGCGCCTCCTTCCCTCTGAAAGTCTATCTTTCCATATCTCTCTCTCTCTCTCTCTCTGTAAAATGTTGTTGAAAAGAAATAAAAAAATGGTGGTGTGTGTGAGTTGTGGATGTAGGTACATATTGTACTGAACCACGTTAAATCTGTGTGTTTCTCGTTTTATTTACTGTGTTTACATGGTATCAGAGCGGTAGGTTCTGAGATCTGTACGGCTCTATCTCTGTGCGAGTTACTGCACAGAGGACTTCTTCTTGGTGCGAGTTACTGCACCATCGATCCTTTCTTCTCGGCCAGATCCCACCGAAACCTCGACAAAAACCTAAATTTTAGACCGAAATTTGTATTTTTCGGACCGAAATTTTCTCTGAACAATCTCTAAACAATGAATCCCATCTCTGATTCTGACCCTAAGACACCTATTCCTGATCCAAATTCTCTAGACGCCATGACCCTTATCCAGAACCTGAACAATACCTTGTCCTAGTTGCTTACTCAACCGAGACCTCCACCAAACACCCAAAGCCAAGAGGGTTTTTCCTCCGTGATGTCGATCAAGCTAGATGGGACGAACTTCTACCTTTGGTCACAGATGCTGAAGATGAAACTCAACGGGCGAGACAGATTGGGTCACCTTTATGGATCGACTCGGCCAAAGCCTTTGGACGAGGAAGCCTATAAGCGGTGGTCGGTGATGGATTCTCAGGTCAAAGACTTTATGATCAACTCTATGGACTCATCGTTGATAGGTACTTTCTTGCCCTACTCCACTGCAAAAGAGGTATGGGATGCTGCCAACACATCTTATTTTGATGGTAGTGATTTGTCTCAGATTCTGGACCTCAAAAGGAAAATTAGTAAAGTCAAACAAAATGGTGAATTGGTCCAGAATTTTTATAGTACCCTCCAAGGATTATGGAAGGAGTTGGACACTCGTAGACCAAATCCCATGGAATGTCCACATGATATTGAAAAATACCAGAAATTGGTACAAGAAGATAGGGTACTGACCTTTTTGGATGGCTTAGATGATAAGTTGGACCAGATTAGGGCTAGTGTACTCCAAATTAGTCCCCTCCCTACAGTAGAAGAGGCGTTTGCCTTGGTAAGGAAGGAGGAGAGGCGACAAATGGTCATGTTGAACGAGGGTGAAGTTGTGGACAATTCCTTGGCCATGCTAGCAAAAACCCAAACCTTGACTCTCCAAAAGTCCAACTATCCTCAAAAATCAAATAATAAGAAACTGGTCCCCACCAGGAGGATGTACTCATTGTAAAAATCCAAAACACTCTGTGGAGCAATGTTTCAAGTTGATTGGGTATTCAGACCGGTGGGAGGAAAATAAGAAGAAGAGGCAAGGCAAGACACACGTAGCAGAGACCATGACTACAGAAGGGAAGACCCTACCAGCAGCAAATTTGGCCGGTTTAAGTCCTGGCAGTGACAATTTCGAACCGAAATTTGAGGGAAACCTCTCTGTTTTGCCTTCCGTTGACACAAATGAAGGTAAAATTTTTGCTTTGAATACACCTGCTACTGATTGCTCTTGGATTATTGATTCAGGGGCGACTGATCACATGACTTATGACAAAGAAGACTTGGTAAGGGAATCCGCTCCAAGAAGGAACAAGATTGTTAATGCAAATGGAGAATCCTATCCAGTCACAGGGGCTGGAGAAGTCCAATTTTTCTCTTCCTTAACTCTTTCAAATACACTTTTGGTTCCTTCTCTCTCATCCAAGCTTCTGTCTGTGGGACAATTATGTGAACAACTTAATTGTGTGGTACTCATGTATCCTCGGTTTTGTCTTTTTCAGGACCTCTTGACGAAGGAAATCCTTGGTCGTGGTACTAGAAGAGGAGGACTGTATCATTTAGAAGACTTGGCTGCTAGACAAACACATCTATCAACTGGATCGAACTTGAGTAGGAAGTCTTCTATTTGGATATGGCACAAGCGATTAGGTCATCCATCATTTGGGTACCTAAGAAAACTTTATCCTAGTCTGTTTTTTGGTTTTGAAAATGAGAAGTTTGATTGTGATGTTTGTATCAAATCTAAGAGCCATCGAGCTCATTTTGCTAAGTTTTTGGATGATGATAATGATAGACTTCCTTTTGATATGATTCACTCTGATGTTTGGGGACCCTCTCAGGTTGACTCTCTTGTTGGAAATAGATGGTTTGTCTTGTTTGTTGACGACTGCACTAGAATGACTTGGGTCAATGTGGTGAAACAAAAAACTGATGTACCAATTGCCATTAAATCCTTTATTACCATGGTTAAAAATCAATTTGATAAAAATGTCAAGATTTTCAGGAGTGATAATGGTAAGGAATTTGTCAACAAAATACTAGGAGAGTTTTTTAAAGACAATGGGATTATCCATGAGACCAGTTGTGTTGGTACTCCCCAGCAAAATGGTAGGGCAGAACGTAAGAACAGATTACCTTATTGGGATCATGCAGTCACCTCAGCACAACTGGTGACCAGAGCAATGATGATAGAAAATCTTGACATTTGTGCTGAGGTGACTGCATGACCAGAGCAATGATGATAGAAAATAATGTTCCTAATTCTTATTGGGATCATGCAGTCACCTCAGCAGTGTATCTGATAAATAGATTACCTTCAGCACCTCTTAAATTTCAAACACCTCTACAGAAACTCTCAACCTACACTGTGATCCCTTCTGTTCTCAATATCCCACCTAAAGTGTTTGGTTGTATAGCCTATGTTCACATACAGAAACATCAACGCTCAAAACTTGACCCTTGTGCTGAAAAATGTGTGTTCATTGATTATGGTCAACATCAAAAGGGCTATAGGTGCTTGAATCCAACCTCCAGAAAAGTCTATACTACCATGGATGTGACATTTGTTGAAAATGAAGGATATTTTTGTACGAACCAGACTCATTCTCAAGGGGAGAATGTGGTAGACAATGAGTCCTGGTTTGATACAGCAAGAAATGAAGATTGTGGACCTGAACTTGAAAATTTCGGACCAACTTCTAAAAATTTCGGTCCGAATTTTATGAATTTCGGTCCGAATTCTGAGAGTGAGGATGAGAATTTGAGTCCAGAAATGGACCCATTAGAGAATTCGGGTCCATCAGAAGACAACTTGGAAAGTGAAGACGAAGAAATGATACAGTCTCCTACTTCACCACATGATCAATTTCCTGAGTCAGAGGTAAATATTTCTGAACCTACTATTAATAACTCTAGTTATCAGTTACCTTTTAGGATTAATAGAGACAGACCACCTAAAAGATATAGACTAGATGAGGATGGTGAAGGCAGATATGCAATGGCAAATTTTATGACAATGTCTCACATGCCAGAGCTTGTGAAGGAATTTGACAAAACCCTTGCATCAGTTCACATTCCATGCAGCCTAAATGAAGCTCTTAGTGATCCGAGATGGGTGGATGCAATGAAAGCGGAAATGGATGCGTTGGAGAAAAATGATACTTGGGAATTAGTGACAAGGCCAAAAGACAGAAAGGCAGTAGGCTGCAAATGGGTGTTTACAGTCAAATATGGGCCCACTGGAGAAATTGACAAGTACAAGGCAAGACTAGTAGCAAAAGGCTATTCTCAGACATATGGAGTAGACTACCAGGAGACTTTCTCTCCTGTAGCTAAGCTAAACACTGTGAGGATTTTATTGTCCATTGCTGCAAACAGAGACTGGCCTTTGCATCAATTCGATGTAAAGAATGCTTTTTTGCATGGTGACATTGATGAAGAAATCTACATAGATATTCCACCAGGATACAGTCATTCAAGCAATCAACTTCTTGTGTGTAGGTTAAAGAAAGATTTGTATGGTCTGAAACAGTCCCCTAGGGCCTGGTTTGGAAGATTCTGCAGTGCTATGAGGGGATATGGATACACCCAGAGTGATATTGACCACACTTTATTCTTCCTCAAGAATAAAGGTAAAATTGTTATCTTGATAATCTATGTTGATGATATGATAATCACAGGTGATGACTCTGAAGGAATCCAGGATCTAGAAGAGAAACTGTCTAAGGAGTTTGAAATGAATAATTTAGGAGGGTTGAAGTACTTCCTTGGAATCGAAGTTGCACGCAGTAAAGAAGGTATTTTTTTGTCTCAAAGGAAGTATGTACTTGACTTGCTTGCTGAAACATGTATGTTGGATTGCAAACTTATTGATACACCAACAAAACAGAACATCAAATTGGGTGTGTTCTCTGATCAGGCACCTACAAATAAGGATCAGTACCAGAGATTGGTAGGAAGACTCATCTACTTGTCACATACTCGGCCTGATATTGCTTATGCTGTGTCAGTGGTGAGTCAGTTCATGCATGCTCCCAGTGAGCAACACATGGAAGCTGTCATGTGGATTCTAAGGTATCTCAAAGGATCCCCAGGACGAGGTATCTTGTTCAAGAAAAATGGTCATCTTCGAATTAAGGGATATACAGATTCTGACTGGACTGGAGACGTGACTGACAGGAAATCCACTTCTGGATACTTTACATTTGTTGGAGGTAACTTGGTTACCTGGGGGAGCAAGAAACAAAAGGTGGTAGCTTTGTCAAGTGCAGAGGCAGAGTTTAGAGGAATTGCTAAAGGTTTGCAAGAGTTACTGTGGATGAAGAGAGTACTCAAAGATCTTGGCTTCTATGATGACAGGGAGATGAAACTGTTTTGTGACAACAAGACAGCTATTGCAATCTCTCACAATCCGGTGCAACATGATAGGACCAAGCACATTGAAGTGGATAGACATTTTATTCGATTCCTCACGTGAGAACTGATGAACAATTGGCAGATATACTAACCAAAGGGGTATCCAGTACTATCTTTCAAGGAGTGATTTTCAAGTTGGGCATGCAAGATATCTACATGCCAACTTGAGAGGGAGTGTGGAGAAGCGGGCACAGAGGATCCGAAATTTACAGCTGTGATGGAAATTTCGGTCCAAAATTTGTTACCTTTTATGCCATAAATTGTGTTTCCTTTATTGTCTCTCTGCAAAATTAGAAAGAAATAAAAGAGGAGCGTCTGTGTTTCTATAAAGACGCCTCCTTCCCTCTGAAAATCTATCTTTCCATATCTCTCTCTCTCTCTGTAAAACGTTGTTGAAAAGAAATAAAAAAATGGTGGTGTGTGTGAGTTATGAATGTAGGTACATATTGTACTGAACCACGTTAAATCTGTGTGTTTCTCGTTTTATTTACTGTGTTTACAGATATACATGATACTTTATGCCGTAAGAAAATCATTAAGAAAATCCAAAATCTCAACAAAATACTTATAAATCTCTATTCTCCCATGATATGGTCCAAGACGAAAAGCACCGTCCTCGTTTTCATCCTTAAGTCCTTTGATTGCATCTGCTATTCTATTCCCTTTGTTCAACTCCTTTGCCACCTCTACAGAAATAAAAACAAATCAACAAAATGTAAATGAGCAGATGGCTAATTAGATCTAAGTTTTCTTAGAGATCAAAAGCAAAAAAGATCGATCAGTACCTCTGAGAAGAGGGAGGTTCCCAGACGAAGTTGCTTCGAGAAGTCGCTTTGCTTTCTTCTTCTTCTTCTCATCTGTAAAACAAATAGTTAAAGTTCGAGATTGAGAGGGAGAGAGGTTGATCGGCGTTGCAATTTTACCTGATGAAGCCATATCTTGCGTAGGAGATCGTAGTAACCTAGTGGAAATTGTTTACATTTTCCGACGATGAGGAGAGGGATGGAGAAGAAAAAGGAAGGGAGCGGCGCACCAAGAAGAAGGAAAGAGACGCACATGGGGGAATTAGGATTTTGTAGTTAAGACAACGAAATACCCATTTATGAAAACCCTAGTTGCGGAGGGAAGCGAGAGAAAAATCGATGGAAAAATTGAAATATTTTCTGAAAGGGATAGCGTAGAGAATCGAACTTGCAAACAGCGTCCTTAGACCTACCGCCCAGCCTCTAGGCAGATTGTTGATAAAAGATTGACCTTTTATTTGATATTTAAATCTGAACCGCAGATCATATTAGATTAACAAAATCAATGATCCATATTTAATATTAGAGGAGTGTAACTCCTTTTTATCTGGAAGTTTACATTTTTTTATGGATGCTTTAATAAGTAGTATAGATTAGGGCATAATATTTTTGCTAAAACATTTTAAGATTCCTATGCATATATGTTTATAGCTAGTTGCCTAGCTATAATCATTACCTATTAGCACATGCAAATTTTATGTTTAATTATAATTGTTGGTGGACTATCATCAATCAACCACCATAATAATATTGCAACAACCTTTTTATGTTGCGGTTCATAAAACTAAATAAGGATTGTGGAGTCGTTCATGCCAATGGCAACTCTGATGCCATTGTCGGGATGAAATGCAAACACTGAAGCAATTGAAGGTGGTCTTAAAAAGCTACCTAGCTAGTTTCTAGAAATACAATAGTATTACTATTGTCAGTAGGTTTGCTTGAATGTTACACGGTATATATATATTTTGTACGCAAGAGATTTGTGCACCTATATGTTAGTGTTTACATTTGGTCCAGTCCAAACCCGACCGAATCTTCGGGTTGAGGCAGTCTAAGCTAAACTGATCCAATGGCTATCACGGATCGGGTTTAGGTCATTTCTTTTCCTCAGCCCAAACCCATACCAAACCGGCCCCTAGTTACCGGTCTGGTTTGGTCCATTAGGGTTCTTTTTTTAAATGTAATTATTTTTTTTCATAATTTAAAAAAACTGTGTAAAATATTTTTAAAATTAGTTTAAAAATATTAGATTGCAAAATATTTGTAGAATAAACAATTATTAATAATATGTACAATAAAATATTATTGTATTATTTTTATTTTTTAAATTTGAACTGTTGGAGCCGGCTCAGGTTGAGTTTGGTTTGTTTTAGATGCAGGTAAGTTTGGATTATCCGGTCGGGACCGGTATGGTCCGGGTCTAAAGAAGGAAAGTGTAAGTCTATATATATATTTTTTAAAAAAACTGTGTTTGGACCAAATCGGGTTTACTTATAGCTTGGTCCAGTCCTAGCTCGGTCCGGTCCCGGCCTGTTCGATACCTGGGTTTGGGTCAGGTCGGGTATGACCCGGGTTTTATGGTAAACATCACTACATGTACAATAAAAGACAAACAATGAAACAATTAATTAAGAAATTGAATATTTTGGATTTATATACACCAATAATCAGCTATATATGATACTCTTTTGATATGATTGCGTTTCTCTCTATTTCTAACTATACTTAAGATGTGTAACTTGCATTTCTCTTTTCTGGTAGAAACTATTTCTATTTGTTATGCATTGTTCCTTTACTTAATCTATTATTGTGCATGTAGCTACATTTTTTTAGAAAAAATGTAATTAAACAGGGACTAATCTATGGCTCCGTTTGGATGCATTGAGAATAAGGTAGGAAGAAGGGAAGAAATTTATTGGGAAGGGGTAAATTTATTGGGAAGTGTGTAACTTTTGTGAAGAATTTGGATGGTTAGAAATAAATTTATTGGTAAAAAGTAGTTATTCCTTATTCCTTATTCCGGGAAGAAGCCATCCAAACGGAGCCTATAGGTTCTAGACTTCTGACTTGCTCAATATGAAGGGAAAAAAAAATTGCCAAACGTATGTGAGTTAAAGTTTTCAATATGCTGAAATTTTCTAAACAGTTCTTCCCTTATTGTTTCTAAACATTGCCTTTTATTCAAAAATTTAACTAAGGGTCCTTAGGTTCCGTTTGAGCATATACATAATTTTAGGGCTGTCAATGGGTACGGTACGGTACAGTAGAAGGTATTTTCATTACCGTACCCATTAAAATTTTCTTTACCCGTACCCTACCCGTACCTGTTAAAAATAGCTTTATCTGTACCTTACCCGTACCCGTTAAGAATTAACGGTACGGGTACGATAACGGTAAAAAATGAATATAATAATAATAAAATTTGTACACTCTGTATAAATAAATTATATCAATAAGTATATTACTAAAATGCAACAATGGTGACGAATATTTTAGGTTTATGTTTTTTTATTTTTTCTACACTGAATGGAAAGAATTATAAATCTTAAATAAAATCTAGCAATATTTGTTTCCCAATCATGCAATATAAGATGCCATATGTATCATGTAATTGTATCTTTTTAATTGTGACAATTACCCGTTATGAAAACGGTACGAAATAGCTTTTACCCGTACCCGTACCCGTTAAATTAACGAAAAAATTTTCCTATCTGTACCCGTACCCGTTAACTTAACGAAAATAAAACTTTACCCATACCCGTCTTATACGATACGGTACGAGTTGGATAAACGGGTAAACGGGTTTCATTGACAGCCCTACATAATTTAATCATATTAAATATCTTTCGATAAACTTATAGAAGCAGAGGATTGATTACATGAATCTGAACTAAAAGTCCAATCAAATCAAGATTGTATCAAAATGATAATAATTAACCTATTCCCAGCCCTTAAACTGCAATATGCAGATCCAGACTAGTGGCAAGATATATTTAAACCGATTAGTTCCAATCTCTTGGATTAATTCCAATATATATATGTATAAGTTATTTTATATTTATAGAGATTAATTGTGTCAACCTAATCTCAAAAAAGCTATGTAACTAAAATTGAAATCAAATAGTAAGGGTCTGATCGAAATGAAAATTTAATAGGTTAAACGTGAAATAGAATTGACGGGAAACACAAATTTCTGATCGGAACTGATGTCTAGCCGAGAGTTCAATTCGTTTTGCGCGATTTGGACAGAAAAATTGGGGCTTCTGTAATCGCGTCAAAATGATAGGAATTTGTCGTGATTTCGCTGGGTCTCGAGTAGCGAGAAACTTTCAGACCCTTATGCCCTTCCCGTTTTCTCTCTCTATCGATAAATAGTGAACCCCATCGTCCCTACTTCTATCTACCTATCCCGTCAGAGGCAAGCACCTGGCACACCGTCCCCACTTCTATTTATTGCTTGTACCTTGTATCGATTCAGAAATTTCCTTTATTTTTTTACATTCTTATATCATTTGAAAATTAGATTTGTTTTTTTATTAATTAAAATAATAATTCATATATTTTAGTTAAAATAGAACTATGGAATTGGAGGAGCTCGGTTAGGGAAGACCAAGGAAACAATGAAAAGCAATTTGATGAAGTGCAGCTTGGTGAAAAACATCTTGATGAAGTGCAGACCAGTGGAAAACATCTTGATGAAGTAAGGCCGTGATCCAATTTACCGGTCCTAATAAGGGATATAAATCGAAACAATAGATAAAATAAATGGCTTATATATGCCAGACATAAATAACAGATTGATGATTAACATATTTTGTAAGAGAAAAGTAAGGGTAAAATAGTCAAATATAAGGAGATGAAATCATTTCTTTTTCTATTTTCGTGTGGTACCGATCACAAAATTTATTTCTATTCAATTCTTTTTCTATTTGTTCTGATCGCCAGATTTTATTTGAAAATCATTTCTTTTGAACTCTATTCTATTGAAACGAATTGAATTCTCTTTAAAAATCATTCCAATCAGACCCTAAGTGAGAGAACAAAAAGGCAGTACCTTGGAGAGCTTCCTTCTATGGTCAAGCTTTTCCTAGACCGCTTAGGGGTGTCAAACGCATCAAAAAAGCACGGAACGGACTGTTCCGTTTGCCGTTCCGTTAAAGAACGCGGTATAAAATTTCATTCCGTTAACTGTTTCGTTTTTGAAACGGCACAGAATTCCGTTTTGTTAACCGTTCCACTTCAGAAATAACACATGAAACGGTTTGAAATGAGGCTGAAACAGTTGAAACGATATAATTCCACGTTCCGTTTACCATTTCGTTATTGGAACGGAATGAAAACCATTTCTGTTATGCGTTCCGTTTCGCTTAAACGAAACGGCACCACGTGCCATTTTATCACGCTGACAGCTCTAAGACCGCTCATGCCAAATAGTTTACCATACACCCGTGTTGCCAATGTGACAACCAAAAGAAGTAATACTTCTAAGCTCCTAATTCTGTATATGGCAAAAGTTTTCCATTAAGGGTATTAGGAATATTGATTATTTAGTAGCTAGTTGTTGGAGATCTTGATGGATCAAGGAAGTTCAAAAGCATAGGGAAAAGAAGAAGATTCAATAGGCGTCGCCATAGCGGCGGCAGACGATAAGGGCGGGGCTAGGTATAAGGGGCGCTATTTATAGCCAAAAAAAGCAAAACCCTAAAGTTCTTCTTAAGAGTTAAGATCAAAGCCGCACAAAACTTTCTAGAATAAATCCATACCATCCGTGTGTTTCCGGATTTGTGTAACGTCAATCTCATAAACACTCTCTTAATATCAACGACCCATAATCTGCAGGAATCTAAACCATCCGTGTGTATTAGGATTTGTGTAACTCCAAGTCTCCAATTTCAGATTTCTCTCAATTAATGGATATCTTTTTTGAAGGCAATAACCCGTAATCCACACGAATCTAGACGACTAGACCATTTGTGTCTATCAGGATCTGTGTTACTCCAATCTCCAAAACTCTACATGAATATCAACGATCCATGCATAATCCATACAACAGGTGTGCTACACTGGAGAAATAAGCACTCTTTTTAGCACCTGTGAACCTTATGAGATTGTGTGTCCACTTAATGAGATCCACATAAACTCGATCCATGTCCAACCATATGTATTAGAGGTAGGATAATATTGATTCCAAAAGCAAAATTAGCGAGTTATGTTTTAACTATTTTTCTTGGATCGGTTTGTACTCTTCACGTGTTACAACTCTTCCATTTTGACTGTTTTTGTTCCTCTTTTAGTTTAATCGTAGCAGGCAGAAAAACTCTTTCAGACTTAAAATTTGGAAGTAATTTGTTTTATCCATATATATTCGAAAGACTATTATGACGTTACTTATTGACTGCATATCAGCATATGCGTAACAAACTAACAATATATATATTTTTTTCCTTTTTGAAGCACCATATAATACGGTATATCACAAATTAAACATTTGATTAGTGACCGTATGTACAACAAAGACGACAGTATGATATATCAAATAATAAGACAATGATTAGCAACCGTACATAATACCGTAAGGCCTAAATTCCAAAAAAATATAAATATATGAAAACGTTGCGCAAAGAATCATTAAAAAAAATCATATTAATTAATTTCCTTTAATATCTGGACTAAGCATATAGACCAAACTATCCAACTATCAACAATAAACTGGATTATTTTTTATACATTAGAGAGTGAAAGAGCAAGAGTCGAAAGACATTAATTGTAACAGAGGAGAGTTAGCCTCTTTCAGTTTTCACTTTTCAGGGGTTATAGCCGGTAGGTAGTTGTTTCCACTGGCGTCGAGTTGTGGGGGCCGAAAAATAATTGGTGGGATCGAACTTTTACTAACGATAACTATTAGGCCTGTCATTATTAACAACCGTTCCGCTGTTCCGTTCCGTTCTGTCGAAACGGAACGTTAAATGAAAGCTGAAATGGATTCCGTTTTCAGAAACGGAACGGAAACGGAACCGAAATTTGTTAACGTAAATGGAATGGAATACGGAAATGGGCTGGAATCAATAGGCACTACGCCAAATAAAATTAATAGTACCGGTTTTTTTCCTATCATTAGTACCGGTTTTGCAGCGGTACTAATAATAGGGGGTACTAAAATCAATAAAAAACCGGTACTAATAAGCCGGTACTAGGAGGCTTAGGAAAGTGGCGGCAAGCACTATTAGTACCGGTTTTTTATAAAAAAACCGGTACTAAAAATATTATATTTAGTACCGGTTTTTTATAAAAAACCGGTACTAATTTAATTTAAAAAAACCGCAATTTTTTTATTCAATTTAGTACCGGTTTTTAATAAAAAACCGGTACTATTTTAATTAAAAAACCGAAAATTTTTTATTCAATTTAGTACCGGTTTTTTATAAAAAACCGGTACTAAATTAATTAAAAAAAACCGAAATTTTTTATATTCAATTTAGTACCGGTTTTTTATAAAAAACCGGTACTAAATTAATTAAAAAAACCGAAATTTTTTTTATTCAATTTAGTACCGGTTTTTTATAAAAAACCAGTACTAAATGAATTAAAAAAAAAAACAGATTAGCTAAAACTAGGTATAAACCAGAAGTGAAAATAAAAATGAAGAAACAATTTCATCAAAAGAAAAAGAAAAGCAATTGTAAATAGATATAGTAAAAAGAAGTATAAGTTTCTTGAGTCAATCAGTGCCGTAATGGGTGCTCATATGAGATATTTTAAACGGGAAAGCATTACATAAATTAGACAACTTAGTTTGGATTCTCTACTTTAAACCAAATTAACCAAAATAGCAAAATTAGCGAAAAATTACAAAACAAATTAAACCAATTAAACCATAATAGCAAGAAATTAGCTAACAAATTAACCTTAAAATAAACAAAGATAGCAAAATTACGGCTTAGAGTTACAGAAAAAAGATAATTCTTACTTGGATCGTGCTTTTCAGGTATACGGAGGCTGAGAGAGACGTGTGCTAAAGGTGCTGAGGCGGAGGCGCCGCGATCAACCAACCAGGGTTAGAGGAGAAAAGGGAGCACGATTTGTAGAGAGGAGGAGGAGGAGAGAGAGCGACAACTAAGGTGACTTGAGGAGTGAGGATAGTTAGCTAATCTCTAGTTTTCTCTAGGGTTTATATTGATCTGGCGACCAAAAAACAATTTTTAAAAAAAAACAATTTTTAATTTAGTACCGGTTTTTTATAAAAAAACCGGTACTAAAAATAAATATATTAGTACCGGTACTAAAAATCGCTTAAAAATAAAAAAACCGTTATATTTTTAGTACCGGTTTTTTATAAAAAACCGGTACTAAAAATCAATTAATTAGTACCGGTTTTTTATAAAAAACCGGTACTAAAAATATAACGGTTTTTTTTATTCTTTAAATATTTAGTACCGGTTTTTTATAAAAAATCGGCAGTAATTAATTGATTTTTAGTACCGGTTTTTTATAAAAAACCGGTACTAAAAATATAATGGTTTTTTTAATAAATTCAAACCTTTAGTACCGGTTTTTTATAAAAAATCGGTACTAAAAATCAATTAATTAGTACCGGTTTTTTATAAAAAACCGGTACTAAAATAAAAACGTTTTTTTTATTTTTTAGACGATTTTTAGTACCGGTTTTTTAAAAAAACCGGTACTAAATAATATATCTGACAATTACGAAAATGCCATGATTTATTATTAGTACCGGTTTTCTTAAAACCGGTACTAATGAGCCGGTACTAATAATATTTTTTGTTGTAGTGAGGAAATGTGAGGCGGAACGTTAGATGGAACAGAAATTTGTTACGTTTGTCGAAACGGAACGGAAATGAAATAGCCATTTCGTTCTGTTATCGAAACGGAACATTAAATAAAAATGGCTGTTCCGTTTCCATCTCTAACGTTTGAAAGGTATAATAACTATTGAATGGACTCATGGACTGCTGGAAACAATGGAAAGGAACCTACTTTCAGTTTTTCACAGAATCACAACTAGTTTGTACAGGACTAAGTAAGATAACATATTTTCGGGTAAAATAACGTAGTTAGCATCAAAATCCCGCACGTAAAGTAAAATCGAATGATTTAGGACGCGTCCCATCATTTAATTTTTATAATGTTGAGAGTATTTTCTCACATATGAAACGTCTACGGAGTTCTACGTTTCAGGAAGTGTTGGAAAGGATTTAGAAAAGATGGCTCCGTTTGGATGGTGTGAGAATAAGATAGGAAGAAAGAAGAAGGGAAGAAATTTATTGGGAAGGGATAAATTTATTGGGAAGTGTGTAATTTTTGTGAAGAGTTTGGATGGTTAGAAATAAATTTATTGGTAAAAAGTGGTTATTCCTTATTCCTTATTCCGGGAAGAAACCATCCAAACGGAGCCGATGAAATTATATTATAATAATAATTTATTGAGCAAATACCTGTACACATACGAGTATTAATTAGAAGGATATCTTAAGTTGAAACTAAATCTCTTGACAGTAGAACTAAATTTGTATTAAATAAATACATATATAAGGAATAATAAATAAATAATTGAAATGTATGAATTTGAAACAATTTTTTTATGGATCGTATTGACAAATATTTTTAAGTATAATAACGATATATATATTTTTAAAATCTTTATCTTTATCTTTACTACTTATAAAAGTACCAATCCAAAGGTCTATCTAAAATTTGAATCCAAAGGAGCAAACAATTGTTTACCCAATGCAATATGGACCGTTCATTTTTGCAATTTGATCTAATCAGTGGTGTAGATTTAATAATGAGATAAAATATTTAAATCTTTCGTTTAGACCGTGTTAACATGATGGTTGTTTCCTTTCCTATTCTTTCCTAATTTGTGCGCGTAGTAAAGGAAAGAGAAAAAAATAAATCAACCCTCTCTCTTCGTACTAAAATCGTCTCAAATTTCTTTTCTTATTCCCACACAATCGGTGGGCTCATTTACTAGTATTAAAAAAAATTCGACATAGAAGTGCTACTTGGTATTTGACAATAATAGAATATTTTTAAAACTAAAATTTTAAATAGTTTAACACCCGACTATTTATTAGGTTTCATTCATCGTCGACCAAACATATATATCATATATCAGATTCAAATAATTCAGGTATCAATATTTTAAAGGCAATATAATTGGCAGTGTACGCACGAAATAATAAAGGATGAATTTATATCGATAAAAATAATAAGTAATCTTCATTAGAGTAATTATATGATGATATGAAATATAAATACAAGGCGGATGGAATAGATCAATTTAGTTAAAAAAAAATAAAAAAGATCTATTTAGTTTACAATAACACTTTTGTAAATTTTTTTTTAATAAGTTGTTAATCGTCATTCAATAAAAATTTCATTTTTTAGATGGGATTTAGTACTGACCGATAAACTTCTACCATGTAATTAACGAATCATGCTCAGAATTAATGGTAGACTATACATAAAAACTTTTTATTTTTTTTAAATTTTAATATAATTCACTTATTGTATGCATCGTTTATTAATGGAGTGCATATTTATCGACAAAACATTTGTGCAATGGAATCTGGACGAAGGAGAGCATGCTGCATTCATCAATTACCAGTATTTTTCAATACCATACCGGCACCGCTACCGGCCTGTGGCCGAAATTAGGTATTTTCCGGTATTCTCTCACATAGCTCCGTTTCGGTTACTGTTCCGGTATTACCGGAATTTTCCGGAAACCTGCAGGTATTGAAAACACCGCAATTTACTCCCACCGCATTACTTACCGCTCCTGAAGACTTCCGGATCCAATTTCGCCTTGTCGGACACTCCAACCCAAACTACCATCCGACACGAAACCCATACGAGGCGTTTCCCTACCCCACAAGCCACCACACTGCTTGACGCATCTCATCCCTCCATCCATCCATTCCTCCCATTGATTCTCCCTTTTACCGAAGAAAAAGGAGAACCAAACCCTTCATCTCTCTCTCTGTCTCCTGCGTCATTGTGAGCTGCGGCGTAGAAGGCAGGAAAACCTCGGGCACACACGATCAGATCAGGAATTGGCGCCGCCACGCCACGATGTCCGCTGCGGTCTGCGGGAAGCGATCTTCTTCCATCTTCGACGAGCTGCCGCTGCCGCTGCCGTTCCAGCCCCACCACTCCGCCAAGCGCTCTCGCTGCGGCTTCTCCCCTCCTAGAGACTCCAACCCCAACCCCCTCTTCTCCCACCTCCGCTCCCTCTTCCCTCAGATGAACCAAGAGGTATCTATCTAAATTAAGCAATTTGGATCGGTAACAGATTTGACTTCTTGTGTATATGTTTTGTTAACAGAATTTTGGTTGCAGTTACTGGAGAGAGCTCTGGAAGCAGCTGGAAACGATTTGGATTCTGCCATTAAGAGCTTGACGGATCTGCATCTTGAACCAGGAGAAAACAATTTGCCTTCTGTTGCGGGGACTTGTACAAATGGAGTTCCTGTAAATGCTCATCTCGCAACTGAAGGTGAATTCCTTTGTTTTTTTATTTCTTTAATCAGTTGAGTATTTGATAAATAGAGAGAAAAGTGAGCCCATTTTTCTGCTTGTGTACATTTGTATCTTACGGTTTTAGTTCTGATAAGGATCAGATCAGAATTAACTGCAAAATGTAAAGACAAATCACAGAAACTATAAATCAAAAGTACAAACTTGAAGTGCTTGGTGATTAGTTTTCATCTGTTGAAAAATACATTTTGCTTTATATATATGATTTTGTTAAATTTATTTGCAGTCTGGTTCTAATGCATCCCTTCTTTATATGTTAGGACAAGTACTGAGCAATGATGGTACAGTTTGTTCAGCTGCTGGCTCCATGCCTGGTGCACAAAATAATCACCCATCAGGTGGGTCTGAATGGGTAGAGCTGTTTGTACAGGAAATGATGAATGCCTCTGATATGGATGATGCAAGGTCTCGTGCTTCCAGAGCACTTGAGGTCTTGGAAAAATCGATTATTTCCTCTGTTAATGCTGAAAGCATGCAGAATGTTCAAAAGGTAGTTATGTTCCCCTCTTATTTTCTTCATGTCAAATTGCATTCAACATCTTAAACTAATATAAAAGGAAAACACAACTGACTACTTTATTATATAGGAAAATTTATTGCTGAAGGAACAAATGGAAGCTGTCCTTCGAGAAAATTTGATTCTGAAGCGAGCGGTGGCAATCCAGCATGATCGTCAAAAAGAGCAAGAGGAACGAAACCAAGAAGTACAGCAACTAAGACAGATGGTGTCACAATACCACGATCAAGTTAGGACCCTTGAGGTAACTTATCTTCTTTTTACTTTGCAAACTGTATGTTTCTGTGTTTATGCTACCATAATGCCTGAATAAATATGCTCCTGCAAGCATAAAGTATCCTGTAGTCACTGTGTAGCTTCTTTGTTTCTAAGGAAAACAAACAAAGTATTCTTCTTTTCTCTATGTGAGGGAAATATCAAGAGGGTGGTCTTGAGCTGATTCTATGTGAAGAAAAAAATTGAAGGGATTTTGAGAGAGTATTTTATATCTAGATTGATGTATAACGGTTTTTGTCAATTCTCGGGTGCATGACATGACGTATTCCCAGTGATCAGTATGTTTATGGATCCAGACAAACAAATATTTTGGTAACAAAGTACAAAATATACTTTGCTATTGAATTTTTGTTTCAATTTTATATTCTTTTTCTTTGTGCACATCAGGTCAACAATTATGCTCTGACGATGCATCTCAGACAAGCACAACAAGGCAATTCAATTCCTGGACGCTTTCATCCTGATGTATTTTAGATCATTATAGCTACTGTTGTCCTAAGTTATAGATATGATATGTATGTTTCTTTGTTCTTGTCATTTGTCTTCGTGAGTTGTTTCGAAGGAATATATGATGGATAATGTAGCAATGTGAATTCAAATCCTCATGCTTTGCTCTATATGCTTGCATCCATAGACATCTATCCCAATTCGTCATCCAAACAAGTGAAATCGAATGGCTGAAGATTTGCTGGGCAATGTGACATGCTGAGTAGCTCATTGGGTCTAGTATTTTGCATGCTTATAATTAGGGCGAGACAGACTTTAATGAAGGTGGTATGGTTTTTTATAACGATCTTTTACATGTTTTGTTTATTTGGATAGTAGCTGTATATATACTGATGTAATTGGGTACTCAACCTTTTTATGACCTCATTGATACGCTAACCCTTCATGAACAAAGGTATCCTTAACGTCTATATGAGGAGATGACTGACGTGATGGACGAGTTAAATTATATGTTGTATGTGTAAGTATGTGGTTTTGGAATTGATTACGTTTGCATAATTGTATTTCTGCTGCTTCAATATTGATATTTGTGACACAACGGAAGTTTTAGCCAATTAAAATTACTGATAATTAATTTTAAATGAACTGAGGTGAAAATACTATGTTCGGAAATAAAAAAAAACTTGCTAACGTATCATGTCAGTTCAAATATAAATCCCTAATACAGTTTCAAGAAAATAGAAAATATAGCTGATCGCGTTAATAAGTGTTTGAATCATAACTATTTTATACCAGCTGCAATTAATCTCTATCTCTACTATCTATACTTTATAAAAGCATCCAAAACAAGGTCATAATAATTTTACAAAAGGAGTTCAAACATTTGTTAACATCATTATAGACTATTGAAACTGTATAGTTGTTAAACATTTATTAACATCATTATAGACTATTGAAATTGTATAGTTATTAACATCATTATAAATATTTGTTAACATCATTATAGACAAAGACTTGGACCCTTTTACATAAAGGGGTCAAGGTGCTGGATAGTTGTTAATATATATATATATTTTTTAACATTTTTTATTCTTTCTTAATTTGTGCGTACAAGAAAGAAAAGAGAAAAATAAATCAATCCTCTCTCACCATACCAAAGTCGACACCTAACAAAATCACATCAGATTTCCTTTCCATTCCCACGCAGTCGGGTGAGCTCGTTTGCTAGTACTTATAAACGCACAGATCCAAGAAGTGTTAGCACGTTAGTGTTCGATCGATTTGATTTGTAGTTGGATATCAATTACCAGACAAAGAAACAACATGTTTTGGTTTTCTGACTAACAAGGAAACAAATTGAAAAAAAAAATTGCGTGTAATAGATTGAGCAATATATCTTTATTGCTTAACATTATTTTATGGGTTAATTAGGTTTATGCCACTGTGAAAAGTTGAAATTAGTAAAATGCCATCACTAAATGACAAATTAGTTTTATGTCACTGTGAAAAAGAGAAATTAGTTTTTTGCTCTTAAAAAAAATAATTTGTCGATTTTACCCTTTTAAATATGCCACTACAAAAATTAGAAATTAGAAGAATGCCACCACTAAGTAAGAAATTAGTTTTATGCCACTAAAAAAATTAGAAATTAGAAAAATGTTATCACTAAATAACAAATTAGTTTTCTGCCACTACAATACTTTAAAATCGGAAATATTCTCAAATTGCACTGTACTTTAAGACTCGAACGTCATTCGTCTTTTGTTAATCTCAATTGCTTGTGTATGTGCATTTCCTTTTAATTTTTAAAATTATAACCTTTTTTGGTACAGATTGAATACATCGCATGTAAAATTGATGTATGTGCTTTTAATTTTTAAACTTGCTTGTGCATGAAATAAAGCTTGCTTAAAAAATGATGGCACGTCTAATTAAAATAGGCTATAGCTTATATGTGAAAAAAAATCACAAAAATCCAAACAACTAAATTTATTAAGCATCATTATGCATTCGGCAATATAAGAAATAGAAACAAATACATTCGGCAAGGGCGATTTGGGATTTCTAAAAAATATTTTTTTTTGACATGAAAATAAGGGTCAGGCCCTTATCTTTCTCAGATTTCTAATAATAATAATAAGATTTCTAAAAAATATTAAGATCATCATGATGATATTTTTAGAATTAAATCTTTTTTGGAATGAGATAATGGCATATTTCTAATTTACATAATTTGATGATGGCATAAATCTAATTTGTAATTTAACAATGACTTATTTCTAATTAGCTAATTTTCACAGTAGCATTAAACTAATTAATCCTTATTTTATTTATGTATTTGCCCGCGTATGAGTGCACTAGTATAAATAAATATTTTTCTAGAAAGCTAAGAAAGGTATGTATCGATAGTTTTCAAATTAAATACATCTCAATAGAAAGAGATGCTGATGCGCTGCATCAGGACAAAGTAGACCTGTCGAACTTCAGCAACATTTTAGTCATATATATATTATAGTTTTGCTAAAATCTCAGAGTATATGGTTAAAAATGAATTTTAATTTTAATAGGCGCGACTTCAGATATTCCGCTGGATATTGATTTTCAAGTTTGGAGAAACCTTTTGAGTTTTGACTCACTTAACTCGTTTCACGAACTTGTCTCGTTTACTCTTACCTTTTCAAGCTGAAGTTCTTAGGCAATTCCAGATTTCTCTCTCTAATGGCAAATCCGCTCTATCATCTTAGCAAAGTGTGCATTTTTAAATAGACAAATGCATATTATGCAATAATTGAATATATATTATATAACAAGTGTACATCATACAAAAGGTGTGAATTCTAAGATGTAAAAATTGTTCGAGGATGTTAATTCGATAAGTTCTTGGTTGGGAGCATTTGCATGATTGACAAGTGTGCATTCTAAGATGTATAAAACAATATAGAGATGGTGTTTATTGACTTGTGAGGTGAGTTATTGGGAGTATCCATACAATAGACGGGTACGAATTAATCGAAATTTCAGAGAAGGTACTATCTCGGGGGTAATATTATGTCCTGTTTATTAAATGGTGCAATTTTACTAAACATACCTTCCAAGGACAACATATTATCTTCCAATATTGTGACAATTTAAAATTTGGTCCTCAAAATTTTCTTAACAAACCAAGTTGATCCTTAAATCTCATGTGAGCCAATTAGATCAATGAATGGGGGGGGGGGGATATCCTGTGATTAATATCCTGCTTCATCAGAACCGTCCGATCAATAATGCATGCCTTGTGAGTAGGCCTGCACAACGAAAAAATATTTACGTAATTCCGTGCGTTTCGTCTGCTGCGGAACGATCTACGATAGAATTTCTGGTTTCGTCTGGGATAGCGAAACGATCTACGGAACGTTTTATGATTTCGTGAGTTTAGCGTAACGAGTTACGAAACTAGGTCCTTTCGTTTCGTATCCTTTCGCGAAAACGCGTTATTATTTAATATATTAATTAATATTAAATTATTTAACATAATTACTATACAATTTGTATATATAAATATATAATCCTGGGAGAGAGTCAGAGAGAGATCAAACCCTAATCTATTTTTCTCCGCCTCTCTCTCTCTGAAGCGGCGCCATGTCTTTTCAGTTGCCTCTGTCGATTCGAGATCTCCTTTTGTCTCTCTATCTTCCCTGTCTATCTTCTCTGTCTCTCTCTCTCTCTCTCTCTCTCACGCATGCTCTTGGAGAGCTGATGATTGACGATTGATGACATCGAGTCATCTCGATGTTTGATTTTCCTTCTTTTCTGTTGGTTTCGATGAAATCCTCATCATTACTATCGAAATCCTAGACTGATTAGTACTCTCTGTCTCTTGGTTTCCAAAATCTTAGCTTAAGTGTAGGCTTGGTAGCTTAAAAGGCTTGAGAAAGGTTAATGATTGCTAGTTTTTGTGAGACTGGTGACAGAGTAGTCGATCAGTCAGGGTCTGTTCTGTTGGCTATATAAGTTATAAGATGAAGAAACAAGACAGAAAGGAAGGAAGGAAGGAAAAGAGGAAGAGAGAGAGAAAGGTATTTCTTCTGTGATTTTCTATCTTATTTTAATTTTTTCCGAATTTTTTATCTATTAGGTCTTAACTTAAGTTTAATTTTACTTCTTCTTCTTTGTAGGAAAAAAAGAAGAACGAAAGTAAAGAGAGACAGAAAGGTATTAACTTCATAACTTCTATTTTGATTTTAATTTTTTTAGTTGTTTATTTTTTTTTTTGGGTTTTAATTCTTTTCTTGTTGTGTTCTGTGACTTTTTGTAATTGTAGGAAATTTACATAAATCTCAAAGTACCCCCACATGGCTGACTCACAGAGAGGGAGTGTGCAGGAGGAAGATTTTGATCTAATAGATGATGAGGAAATTTACATAAATCTCAAAGTACCCCCACATGGCTGCCATCAAGGACTTGTTGAGTAGGAATCATTTTAGAAAGAACCTACCTTGTGATGGTCACATCTTTCATCTAAGATGTGGATGCCACATTTTAAATCTGATTGTGCAAGATGGTTTGAGTGTGATGTCTGGTGAGATAGATGCCATAAGGGAAACCATGAAATTTATTAGGCATTCCCAACCTAGAATGGAGAAGTTCAAGTTGGCTGCTTCTCAGGTAATTTATTTTTTTATTTAATTTATTTTAATATTATTTTAATGTGTTTCAATTAGACCTTGACACCTTGTCTATGTTTATTTTTAGGTAAATGCTCCTGATAAGAAACCAGCATGGGATGTGCAGACCAGGTGGAACTCCACATATATTATGCTGGAATTGGCATTACAATTGAAGGATGCTATCATCAGGTATGCAGAGTTAGATAAGACTTATTCTTTTTGTCCATCTGATCAGAAATGGGATCATGTGAAAGCCCTACATGGACATTTGAAAGTCTTCTATGATTCAACTCTGAGATTGAGTGGGGCCAAGTATCCAACCTTGAATTTGTATTTTCCTGATTTCTGTGAGGTTTATCTGAATATTCAAAAAATGAATAGTAGTCCATATACATTTGTTGTGAATATGGGACAAAAAATGTTCCAGAAGTGGAACAAGTATTGGGAAATTGGAAGTGTTCTGTTGGCTCTTGCTTGTTCTCTAGATCCAAGGTGTAAGCTAGCAGTGGTTGAGTACTACTTCAAAATGTTGCATCCTGAAGAGTTGCAATCTTTTATGACCAACTTGAAGACTTGCTTTGATGATTTGTTCAATGAGTATTTGATCTCAAACAACAAACAACCACAGTCACAAAGCCAAAGTAGTCAAAGTACAGCACCAAGGTACTCCACTAGCACATCTGATATGTATATATATTTTTTATTTTGTTATGTGTGTTGCAATCAAAGTTGAAAATGTCTTCTTTTCAGTTCTAGTGGATCAAAGGAAGAAACTGATTCAAGGGCTGGTTTGAAAAATTTCTTGAATGATAAGAAGCAGGCTGACCCCATCTTGTCTGAGCTTGATCAGTATCTATCTGAACCACTTGATCCTTGTAGCTTGGATGATGACTTTGACATTTTGTCATGGTGGAAATTAAAAGCCCCTAAATATCCAGTTTTGTCTAAGTTAGCTAGGGACATATTGGCTGTACCAATTAGTACTGTGGCATCAGAGTCAACCTTCAGTACTGCTGGTAGAACACTTAGCCCAACTAGAAGCTCATTGAATGATGAGAGCATTGAAGCTCTAGTGTGTGCACATAATTGGTTGAGGACAGCAGTGATTGGTATTATTTTTAATTATAATTAATTTCCATTTTAATTCAATTCAATTATTACTAATTTCTATTTGTTTGATATTAATGTAGAAAGTGGTGGTGAACTTGGTGATGCAGATGATGATGCAATTGATGAGATTATTGAATTATCTCTGTGTTATGATTTTTTAACAGTTGAACTTGGTGATTGCAAGTTTGTTTTTTTTTATTTTGATAAAGAAACAGTTGGTTTTTTGTTTATTTTGGTGCCTATAGGACTAAGGAGAGTCTGTTAATTTAACAATGGGATTAATTCTATATGGATGGGTCAATGATGAAGGGTACAAAATTGCCAAGTGCTTGTTCGAGGGATGGGACTCTTACTTAGTGATTTCGATGGGTTAGTCGGAATTATTGGGTTTGTTGATATCTCCCCAATGATTTGAACTTATAACTGAGACCACCATAATTCATATGGAAATAATCCCTTGTTAAATTAGGTATTAGTTTGAAATTATTTTGATGTATTTTTTAAATGAAACATGTGTTTACAGTCTTCTGTTATTGTGCTCTTTTTTTTTAAAGTATTTTAGTGCATTTTTTTGAATTATTCTTTGTCATATCTTATATGAACTGTGTCTTCACAGCAAAATTTAAATTTGATCGCGGTTGATCGTTTTTTTCGCGATTCCAGGCGAAACGATCAGCGAAATTTTTTTAACTTCCGTTCAAAATACGCAACGAGTAACGAAAATTTTTTTACTTACGCTATGTTAGCGAAACGGATAGCGAAAGTTCCTACTTTCGCCACCGTCGTCTACGTTAGACAGGTCTACTTGTGAGTTGTGTTTAATATCGAATCCGTATGGCCCATAAATTTTAACCGTCGAGAAATCAATCCGACGATTCTTGAGAACCACTGCAGAGGATATTTGTCCGTAGCTAAACTGGTCCAACTTTTTGAAAGAACCTACATTAATTCCGGGACTAAATTGGTTACCTTTTTAAAGTTTGATGGGCTAAATTTATTTAAAGAAATGTTAATGACCAAATTAATTCTTTTGAAAAAGTTTTGAGGATAAAAAGTATACTTTCTTTTAAATTTATAATATTATATAAGTTATTGTGTCAATTGCCGACAAAATTATTGGTGGGATTTATCTTCATGGCTAATAGCATTAATTATATTCCCAAAATGTAATAATACAGTGTATCTGAAGAAAATATATTTCTTTTAAGTTTACAATATGTAATAATTTAATGTGTATTTTGAAAGATATAAAATGTTCATCAGAGGGGGGTGTTTATTAGCAACTTTAATATGCATACATGCAAACGTATATATTATTTTTTTAGTTTCTACCGATATGTATTTCCGTTGTGCTTACATGAAGACAAAATAGTTTGTAGGCATTCACGCCTAATAACATTAATGCTGGCAATGCAGTGTATCTCATGAATTTTTTTTTCTCGTGACAAATCTGTTGAACAAACATCCCCTATTTACGTAAAGTGGCCGATAATAACAATAATTTTTGGATTCTTATAATAACTTTTCAGTTCCATTACCTAAAACTAAAAGAATGCAAATTCATTCAGTCCATCTATATGGAAACATATCTTTTGGTTTTGTATATGGATATGAATTACTATCTATCCAAATGAAACAAAAGTTTGGTAGGTAGGTTATTATTCTAATATTTATATTTCTATGAAAATTCAAATCATCGAAGCCACTCTCTATAATTTAGATATATGTAAATCTTAAATGATACAAAATTTAGTACCTTTTAGATTTTGTTATTAAGTTTTAGATGATTACAAAAATAATAAAAAATATTTGCATATCAAATAGAAACCATCTGCCATAGCCCATAAATAGTGGAGATTAAGACTTTTAAACTTGAAGTTAGGTTTAACAAATTGGAAACCATCTGCCATTCCCTTCATTGAAGTATACATGGTAATGCACTTTGGATGTTTAAAGCAATTTTTCCACTCTTAGAAATAATCAAATAACCCATCAATCGAATGAACGCATCCTTTTAACGAGAATTACCATAAATAAACAGGGTTGATTCTGATAAGTTCAATAGCTTATCAAACCCCTCGTATCAGCCACCACTATAAAATAGCAAATCTTTTCTGCCACCTTCCTCGCCTCAGAGCTCGCTCTCTCTCTCTCTAGCAAATTCACAATCCTTTCTCGCTCTCAGTTCAGGCTGCTTTCAAGTTTCAACTCAACCATGTCTGGAAATCAGGGTCAAAGCTCGGCGCCCGTAGGCATGCCGGCTATGTCTAGAGAGTTTTATTTCCTCCTCCTCCAGTTCTTAAACGAGGCGGAGCTCCATGAGACAGCTCATAGGTTTGCTCTACTAATTCCTCGTCTATGTTTTAAATTCTTTAATTTGTTCTGAGATAGATTTGTGCCTTTGGACGTTCGATCTCTCATTCATTTTTTCATAGCTCAGAATTAATGGAGTCTGAATTTTCAGTATGCTTATAATCTACAGAGGCGATCTATATATGTTTCATGAATCATGCCTACTTCATAGATTGGCATATTTCATGCCTTGAAAAGGAATGCCTTTTGATTGTCTTGACTCTTGATCTGCTGCTCTGCTTTGATTTGGGTGAATTTGAGTCTCGATCTGATCAAATTTTTTTTTTTCTTGGAGAGATTTGTTTCAGCCTCAGATTTGAATTTCAGCTTTAATTGTAGTTGCATTTTTTTTTTACATAAAGATTCCGTTGGACTAATACAAAATAGAGATTTTTCCTTCTTCCCTTCCCTATTACCGTCTTACCAACAGGTCTTGTAGGTATAAAACAGGGATTATTTTAAGTTATGAAATTAGCGATATTATATCTTCTATTGAAAATATTACAGTCAAGTTTTTGTCCATTAGTTTTGAAGGAGTTCAACTTTATATAAGTAAACCATATTAAAATATGTTAGCCATAAATCCCAATAACAATAAACAGCAATATATCAACAATTTATTAAATATCGCACAAATGCTTACCGTGACGTGAACGTAATTTTGAAAATAGGAATCCAACTCGAACTCGGACATTAGATCTATAATACAAGATTAATGGATTGAACCAAATCGGACGAATCAAAGACTTGGGGTTTTATTTATTTATTAAAAAAACATATTTTAAGTCTTTAAAAATCAGAAAATTAGGGGGGGGGGGGCATTGTAAAAAATAAGTTAAGTTATCAAATACTAGAAGTATAAAATCAACTAAAAAATAAATAATACAATTGTGAAAGCAGCCGCGACATTTCAAATTTCTTGAAACATAAAATTTTGAAATCAATTAAATTGAGGTTTTATTTTATAATTAATAGAATTTATTTCATAAAAAAATGCTGATAGAGATACATTAGTGAAAACACCTTAATTTTATCAGGTAGAATCATAGAGCACAAAATTTTAAAATTTGTAATATCCTATACTAAACATAACTTAATTTGTAAAATAAATTTTATCGTTAGAAAATTTTGGACCGTTCGATCAGATTTGAACAATTATGAATGGCAATGCTTATCTCCATTTCCGACCTTCTGCGCCTCTCCGTTCCCACCATCGTTACTGTTTTGTGCGGGGAGCGTATCCTCTACCAACTTTTTGAGGTTGGTAGAGGGCCAACGTTTGATCCGAGCCGTTAGATCTAATCTCGACGGTTAAAATTTTTCGGGCCTATCAATCTAGGTTACATGCACGGGGCTCCCTTAACCATTGAGATTAGATCTAACGGTCTAGATCAAACGTTGGCCCTCTACCAACCATAAATGGTTGGCAGAGGATGTGATTCCTTTTGTGCGCAGGAGAAAACGGGAACTGAACCACTAACCACCCCAACGAGGTGGCGCGCCACCCGCCTCGTGACCCGTCACACCGACCTCTCACACGTTTCCCTCGCTCTTAGCAGCAACGTTCCCAACGGCCCTTTCCCTCTCTTTCCTTTGACAACACCATCAATGGTGCAACTCAACCCCGATTAGGGCCAAAATCCCTCAAAACCGAATCGGAGCGGAATCGACCGATTTTCGGAAGAAGTCATGATTGTGAGTTTTGAACTTGTATCCCACCTTCAAATTATCTTCCATGCGCACAGTTGTCTGAGCACTAAAACCCTACATTATCTATTGTTTGTGATTGAAGTTTTTATATGGTTGTGCTGACAATTTTAATCAAATTGTGAACTCATGTTAGAATTTATCAATTTAACATTGGATTTTTAAACTTGATGGTTAGCGAATTGCTTTTAAACTTGTCTTTTCTTCCTTTGTTAAGTGTGGAGAGAGATTCTCAGGTGTATTTCAACCTAGAGTATTTCGAAGAACTGATTCGTGCTGGAGATTGGGCCAAAGCAGAA
The DNA here is from genome assembly GCA_028095005.1 of Rhynchospora pubera. Lineage (NCBI taxonomy): Eukaryota > Viridiplantae > Streptophyta > Magnoliopsida > Poales > Cyperaceae > Rhynchospora > Rhynchospora pubera. Next base: position 196,672,641 of record CM051463.1, on the reverse strand, counting down.
TGGTATTTGAGGGGCTTCTTCACAAACGTACAAGAAAACAGATACGGCCTCAAGATGTTATTCGAAATATACAAACAGAAGTACTTTGAAGCTCTTTACAGGTATATATATGTATAACATAACTTGACCTTTTTCATTTTCGTGGTGTTGTAGAGAGTAATATCATTGAAAAGTTAGATTTCTATTCACAAGGATAGGAATGCTAACACTGAACTATTGTGTATTAATTAGAAAAAAATGGTGTTATATAATAATCATGAAAATAAATATTAATAAAGATTATCAAGTTTTGATGTTTTAGGAATGAAAAGGATGTGGCACTTGACATTCTGAGAAGAGAATTCAGGTCGATCATTAGTGCCGACCAAGATGTCTATAAGGAGCTTACTCTCCTTTTCAAACTTCAGGACTTCAGGTCTCTCTCTCTCTCTCCTCCCTCCCCCCTATTTTTTTTTTTTTAAAAGTAGGTTTCTCTGTCTACCTATGTCGCATGTGCCCTTCCTCTCACTGTCTCCTCTCCCTGAGCCCTCCATCCCTCTCACCTCCGTCCATTCTGTTCTTGTTTGATATCTAATGTGATGTGAATTTTGATATTTTAGGCAACATCCACAACTTATGGGGTGGAATAATCCACAAAATGCACGGGCAGCTTTATGCTCCAAGATGAGAGATCTGGTGCTCAAATGCCCTGTTTTGGAGGACAAATTGCATTTCCCCATCATTCCTCGCTCCAGACTCTCTACTTTGGTGACACAAAAGTAAGCTCATTCAGCTCTTCTAATCACTTCTATGTACTTATTGGTTTTTCACAAACCTAGCTATAATTATGTGGCATTAGTTCAAACAAGGTTCGAGTTATTCAACGAGACACTGAGTTTGAATACACCAGAGAATTGTGTTTCCATTTATGAAGTTTATTCCTAAGCACACAAGCTGCGATCCAAACAAATATATCCCTTTTTTTCAAAATAAGAGAGTTGATAAAGATACTGTCCATATTGCATAAAACCAAGGTTCTTATTGAGCTCTTCCTGTAACAATGTATTTTATTTTATTTTATTTTTCCAATCGCAGCCCTCATTGGGGGCGTTACCTTCATGAGAGGGCAATGTCCAATGCAGTTATGACGACCATTGTAGGGGACTGTAATCATTCAGAACTCATGCCCCCTCCCCTCTCAATGAGTCCAAGTGTTGTGCCTAGGCAAGAACAAAACATCATGGTAAGTTGCATTATATACTTCATCTTTTTTGTTCCTAAAATATTTTTGCATCAATGCTAATTGAAGCAAATTGAAACCCACCATTATGATCCTCAATTGTTTGAAAGAACGATCCAAAATCACCAGTACAGTTTGCCTTTCATGTTTAAGCCTCAACCAACATTGCTCTAGTGGACCTAGTAAAGCAATTGAAAAGAACAATTTTTTAGCTTTAGTTTCATACCATCTTTCTGTAGTATCTAAGTAGAATGCCACCATCATTTATTCATACAGTGCTACTTGTAGTGAGGGGTACTAATATCTGTTCAACATGTGTGTGTGTGTGTGTCTAATTTGGTAACTTTCAATATAGTTATAGACGTATGCATCAGCTTCCTTTTGTTTCGAAATTGACGAATTAATAAATTGAACTTTCCCTTTTTGATGTATTCAGCCATTGCCATCATCATTACCAACTGTACTGACGCACTCTGCAGCTGGCCCAAGCAGATCAATTTTGGATGTTAGAGGTGCTAGTATTTTTGGAGCTTTTCGTGCTTTGATTGCTGCCTCATCTGATACAGATATTATGTGCTTGTATCATACAGATTGATTGTCCAAACTGTTGTACTGAGAAAATTTGTACCAAGTCCGTTGTCAAACTGTACCAAACTATTGTACTAAGTTCAAACTTTTGTACTGACAATTTAGCTTTCATTTTAATGTTTTAAAGAACTTATGGTTCTTTCTACGCTTATTAAAAAAACTCTGATGAAGCTAATTTGAACTTCTAATCTAATAATTTATTTTGCCTAACTATTTTATGTTAATCATACAGCATCACCCCAACGAGCAATTATGTGTCAGGACTCGCACAGTAGCGACTTAATGGTTCCCGCAAAAAGACTTTGCGCTTCGGGACCCTCCATATCTGTAAGCCATTATTAGATCCAATGATCTCTTTGTACTTCACATTTAAGCTTAATTATGTATGCATTACAAGCCAGTAGGATTTTGTTATAATTTGCTTGCTTACCTTATCAGGCTGAACAGTCGACATGTCAGATCCGTGTACAGATTTCTACTGATGGATTACAGAAGTCACATACTAAGGAGGATTTGCCAACAACATTGGTTATGGCACTTCTTGTAGGCTCCTCAGTAGTATCAATTGATTTCAATCCAGTTCAACAGACTATACTCTTAGGTACCAATCAACTTTTTGTTGTTTTATTTTAATTTGTTACCAATTACTGAAATGTATTGGACTGAATAGGAACTGGTGTTCACAAAAATAGAACAGAGTTGCATAGCAATCAAAGACAGAGAGAGAGAGAAATTAAAGGAGATTTTTCCCAAAAAAAAAATTTAAAGGAGATTCCAGTGATATGCTTATCAAAATTAATTATTGTTCCTTCATTTGGATATAAATTAATGCTACACAGAGGCTAAAGGCAATCAACTCCTGACAGTTTTAAATTATTGTTTTAGTGGGAACAAATTCAGGTGAAATCTCTATATGGGACCTCTCTTCTAGAGAGAGGATCCATCGTGAGAGCTTTGGTATTCGGAACAACCCAGCCTTGTCAGCTGCACTTCAGGTATTCAATTGACACAAGCTTGTCCTAATATATTTCCAATAATTCAGATTGACTTATAATTATAAATTAATTGGTTACGTTCACCAGAAGGTTGATTATCTTTCATTTTGAGATGTGAATGGTTAACCTTGTAAGCATGAAATCGAAGAATCCATACTTCATATCCCAAATATAGCAAAGTTCTTAACTTATCACGTTTACTTTAGATAGCGTATAAGTGTTATCTAGTGGTTGTTAGATTAAAGGGAAAAATAAGTTTACCATAGAAGATTGTGTATGTGTGTGTCTGTGTAAGAGTGAGTGCGCATTGAATATCTGCTTGAATGTTCATGATATTTAATGATACAGGATGCAATTGACAAAGAAAATGGATTTTTCTCCATTAGACGTGTCGTATGGACTACTGATGGGTGCTTTTTTGGTGAGTTCATGTGGGAATTATTTGTAAAAAATTATCTTTTACGAACATTTCAAGAAAACAATATGTATTGGTTATGACTTATGAGGACCTATTCCATTATTAATGCAAAAGTGTCTTTTGCAGCAGTTGCATTTTGCCAGCATCTTGTGCAAATGTACAGATTTAGCGGCAAGAGCAACCTGACATCTCAATTCGAGGTAATATTAATTCACTTTCCGTATGTGTATGCAACTTAAAATTTTAAATATTTGCATTATTCTATAAATGAAGATTTTTGTAAATAATTCATGTTGTTTATAATTATCTCTGTTCCTAGATCGACGCTCATAATGGTGGGATAAACGACATTGCTTTTTCCCAACCTATCAAGAAGATGTTTGTCGTGACTGGTGGGGATGATGGTGCCATAAGAGTAACGAGCTAACTTCAAATTTGATTACATGATGTTTAAGATATGACCAAAGGAACATACATTTCTTATAATAAATATTATTTTGTTGTTAGGTTTGGAGTGCTGTATCTGGGTTGCTGGTTCACACTTTTGTTGCTAATCACTCGAAGCCTGTCATTTCCATTTGTGCTCGATCTCAGGTAAACTACAATTATGCCAAAAAACATTGAACATCTTATCTTGAAAAATAATATATTCAAGTACATTTATTTTGTGGTGCCTGTATCACAGTATATTCTTTCAGCTTCTAGTGACGGAAGGATCCAGTCATGGAGGTACGATAAACCTGAGCCTGAACATGAATTTCAAGGCCCGGTTTGTTCCTCTGTTTCCTTCATAGCAGCTACTGGTGGTTCAAGGTGCATTCTCCTTACCTGATGAAAAAAAAAATTAATTTATGGAACAAATAATATTCTATATTCTTATGAATTGCATGTAGGCTGTTTTCATGTGGAACTATGAAGGATAAAAGCAGAAGTTCATTTCTAATGGAATGGAATGAACCACATGAATCTGTTATTCGGTGCTATTCGGGTTTGTCAAGTCACAGAGATGGGGCATTGCAGTTTGACATGGCTGGTGACTGCATTTTAGCTGTAGGTGTTGATTCAAGAGTCAAGTTTTGGAATGTCGACCAAAGTGTGCCCTTGGCATCTATTGATGCAGAAGGTGGATTGCCGGTGAGTATGTTTTTTTAAAACAAAATAGGCAACAGTACATGTGCTAGGAGAAAATGAGAATTGTTAATATAGCGATGGCTAGTGTTATATATAGTTAGCACTATGTAATGAAATAAATGGCATTGTTGATCCTAATTAACTACTTAATTAAAGCTACAAATTGTTACGTTCAAGGACTTCAGTGAAAGACCGTACCAGCCCTCTGCCTGAAGATACCACTTCGACTCTGTTTTGTGTGTTTCGTGTCTATGTTGCTTTGTTTCTTGACCTAATTTCTACCAACTTGTCTTTTTTTCCCCTACACGTCAAAAGTGTGAAACAACATGATAATCTAGACTTGAGCACAATAATCTTTTAGAATCCGATAATAATTAGGGTTAGAAATAACCATTAAAATAATGAACGCAAAATTGTCATATTTATCAAAACACCACTGGGAAGCCATTAATGAAATACAAATGTTATTTGTCTTGATAATAATTAGGGTTATTTTCTTTTTTTTTCTCCCCTAGAGGTTTCCCCGCGTAAAATTCAACAAGAGTGGTTCCATTCTTGCTGTGACAGCAGATGGCAACTTAGCCATCAAGATTTTGGCAAGTGAAAGGGGTAAGGCAATGTTGTCACCTTCAGATCAACCATCAACAGCCCGAACCAGCAGTAACATGGATGATGCAGGTACAAGTTGTACAGCCACTGTTCCTTTCATTGGGCCGATGACTTCAGCAGCAATCGCTGAGCCGGTACCTTGAAATATTTTACACCAACTTTCATAATCAGTGTTATTTTTTTTTTTAACTTTTTCTTTGGGTTTGGCAAATTACATATATTTGTTAGATAGCTAAGAATTGTCATTTCAATTTTAATTCAAATTTTCACGCAACTCTCGGATGCAATTTTATAAACAGGAATGTGATGTCGGAACTAGCAAGTCAGAAAAAGAAACAGTCGCTCCAATGACACCAATTCTTGTACTGGTAATAAGTTATATTTGTTCTCTCCCTTTTCCATTTACTTGGATTCTTTAATATACATTAATTTTCCAAAAATATTTTCAAAAACATTGAATTATTTATCGACAAATGACATATTGCCGCCCTTCTTGCCTCAAATTTCGAGTTTAGACCCTTCAGAAAGCGAGCCACACGTCTTCTTTCAAGGTATTGCATTCCACAGAGAACATCTAATAGATCTTTTAATGACAAAGGATCATAGTGATCAAATCAGTCCACAAACGATGCAATTTTACCACATACTCAAGGACTGATTTCTCCCCCTGAACAATAACATCAATTCTTTCTTCTACATCCAACATTATAATCACACTCCCAGCTCCAGAGTACATCTTAGCCAACGTCTTCCAGATATCTATCACGCTTCTAATGAACTCCACCATTCTAGCTATGGTTGGAAACACAAATGTCAACAACCAAGAAACCACCGGAGAATTCATATGACTGCATCTTACCCACAGAGCACTCGTCTGGTCCATAATACCCAACTTGTCAACGTATTCACTGCATTCTCCATTGATATACCCTTCAAGTCCTTTCATTTGAAGGTTCATCAATGCTTTTCTAGGCCAACTCAGATAATTTTTCGTCCCTCGAGCTTGACATCATTCGGTAACAACTCTATTTTCTGTATCACCTGTGGCTATTCTAACATAGATTCATATGTTTTACCAGATTCAAACTTCACATTCAACAATCTGGTCATTCTTTCCATAACGGCCTACAAATCCTTAGTACAGATTCACCCATCTTATCTCAAACACAAACACAACTAGAGGACGAGATAAACAAATTTCAAACACAAACTGTACGAATGCACATGATCAAGATTTTTCAACATCTACCAGAAACAAATTTGTATTTCATAGAGAAAAGGAAAGAAAACACCTGATGAATAAAGAAAACATGAAGAGGAAGAGCGGGTCAAATGGATCACACCAGAGGGTCGGCTCGGTAGACAAAGGTAGGTGGCTTGGCATTGGCGTGGCTCACTTGTGCGCACAAGGAAGATGGCGCACGTGCAGCTCTGGCTTGGTGTATGAATGCAAGAAGAAGCAAAGATGCTCTGGTGGTCTACTCACGTGGCTCACCGAAAGGTAGAGAGAAGCAAAGCACTAGAACACGCGGTTCACAGCAGAGAAAAAAATGGCGGAAGAAATTTGCGTGCGTGGAAGAAATAAGCGCCACTAGTAGCGGTACTGATACCATGTAATGTTTCGAGAGAATTTAGGTTAAAACTTGTCGTCTGTTGCCGCCAGAGGCTCTCTTTATATATTAATAATTTATTTTTACAAATAAAACTCTAGACTTCTACAAATAGCATAGATATTATAAATAATATAATATGACTAAATTACTCAACATAATAACGCTAAGGTTATGACAGATTTGATAAATTTTAGTAAATTGTAGAAAATTGTTATATATATCCTGAATCAGTCAAAAGTCTAGACCCTTTTTTTTTTTTTGAAGATAAATTGGAGGTCTAAGCCATCCAACTTATTTTTAAATTAAATGTCTATGAAAGACCCCCATCTTTCACAAAAGTCTAGAACCTATAGCTTAGGTTTGCATCCGTATTTATTTTAAATAAAAGCTGTGTTAAATCTCTTGAAAGGAATGGAAGACTGATAAAATATCCTTAATTGTAATTAATGAAAGCCGGCTACAGTGTTGTATGAAAATAATTCGACATTTCTCACTTTACCAAAGGATGTTTATTGCTTGAATGAATATGCAAAAACTATAGAACTACTCTTCTTTTACAATTGTACGAGACTACCTTAAATATTAATTTACCTCAATATTCTTTAAAGGATCAGGAATCCAATGGAGAAGACCTGGCTGCCCGAAACAATGCTATGTGCCTAAATGAAATTGACGAGCCATCTCAGTGCCTCTCTCTTAGGCTTCCCGATATGTCATTAGCAGGAAAGGTACTTAAAAGCTTTAATTTCATAACAGCTTCGATTAAGAATAGGAAATATATAGGTATCCTTTGGCAATGTTATGTTGTTGCTTTTTCAACAATTATCAAACACAGTTTTAAACCCATACTAGAATCCATAATGGCCTTAATGCTAAAAACAAACTGAAGGAGAAAGTATGGTACACGTCTTATAGTTAAAAAAAAAATAGAGATAAATGCAATTATATCAAAAGAATAACAATACCATACCTGATTATTGCTGTATATAAATCCAAAAATATTTTGTTTCTTAGCAGTTTGTCTTTTATTGTACATGTAGGTGCACAAATTGGTTTATACCAATGGAGGGGATGCGATACTGGCACTTGCATCAAATGGCATTAATAAACTATGGAGGTGGGATAAGACGTGTTTGAACCCATTTAGCAAGGTAGAATTAGTCTTCTAGCTAGCAGTACTTTCAGTGTCTTTAGTGATTCATACTAAAATATTAAATGCACTGTAGGCAACTGCTCGCGATCCTCCAATATATTCAATGCCTTCAGATGGCTTGCTGATTAACGAAGTTGGTCCAATTGATTTAGAAGCACATTCCTTCGCACTGAGCAAGGACGATAAGTACCTTATCTCTGCATCAGGAGGGCCAGTATCACTTTTTAGTATTGGTGACTCTCAGGTAATATTTAAGTTATATTAAGGTTGTAAGCTTCACCTCACAACCAACCAATTTGACTTATTAGTCAAATTAGTGGTTTAGTTTAGTCTACTAGACTCGGTGATTAGATCAATGTTTTATAAATTGATAGTTTTAAGTAATAACATGACTGTTTGGATCAGCAATAGTCAATTAAAAAAATAAAAAAAAGTATGCGCCATACTGATTCCCGTACAAATTCTACTGTGTAACAATCAAGCAGACCTACTGACAAAACTAAAAACATATTGTATTTCCAGAAACTAGGAAGCTTTTTAAGACCACCTTCAATTGCTTCAGTATTCACATTTCATCCTGACAACAGCAACAGAGTTGCCATTGGCATGAACGACTCCACAATCCTCATTTATGAACCACAACGTAAAAAGGTTGGTACAGTATTATGATGGTTTATTGATGATTGTCGACCAACGATTTGTATTGAATAAAAGAAGTCTTATGAAATACAAAGATAATAACAATTTAAATGTTAAATTAAATTGAAAACACATTCCACTCGTGCCATATTGTTATTTGAGAAACAAATATCGAATGTGAGTGGCAAAATAAGCGGTATTTAAAAAAAAACGAGTCAAGAACATTAAAAACAGCAAAACATATATGTAAATAAAATTTATAACAAATACTTAGTGTAGATGGTGCTGAGAGGTAACAATTATAGCTAGCTGTAATTAGATATGCATAGGACTGTTCAAATGCTTTAGCAAAAATACTGTACTCTAACTGAGTTAAAAATTGCATAATTGGTATCCCTTCTGTTTGCTAAAGAAAAATAGAAAGAAAATAAAGTGAGGCAAATTTATTTATTTTTCATTGTATATGAGTATATCATTGTAGGTCTGTCATATTCTCAATGGGCATAAGAAAAGAGTAACGGGCCTCTCTTTCTCTACAAAACTGAATGTCCTTGTTTCATCAGGGGTAGATGCTCGGGTATACACTTCTCGATACCTTTTTTCCCATATATGTATTTACATTTTCTGATTTTCAAATTAAGATTTTTGTGCGCCCAAGGTATTAAAATTACAACTCATATGAAGTCAAGTGAATAATATGCCATTGTTCACCCATATGGCCCTATACACGAAGAAATAAAGAATTTCATAAAGATACACACAATTTTTCTATTTTTTTTGCATTTACAAATTATGTACCTTTTAATTTTGAGAGAGATATAATTGCTTATGAAGAGCCTCTTATTTTGTTATGGTTCTTTTGCTTGCTTCAGTTGTGTATTTGGAATATGGAGACGTGGAAAAATGAGAAAACAGTCCGGATGGAGTTGAATCAAGAGGGCGTTAATCTGGCTCACATAGGTGTTGAATTCCATCCTGACCAAGTCCATTTACTTGTAGTCCATGCAACACAGCTAAGAATGTACAATGCAAGAGAAATGGAACAGGTTCACCAGGTAAATAATCAACAAATTAATGGTTCTTCTGAAAATGATAGAAAAATTAAATCATCTTAGTACTTGCTTAGTAGTTACATATGTGTTGATTAACCCTGATATTATCTACTAAACCTGAAAATGAAAAAAAAAATCAACATTGTATGCATAATTCGTCAAAACATTAAAATAATTCTCGTATAAAGTCAGTTCTTATGAGCTGTGATGTTGTATTCTGTAGTGGTCCCCAAATGACATGATGATTTTTTCTTCGGCATACTCTTGTGATGGCGAGATGGTTTACGCTTGCATGACTAACAAAACCGTCATTGTACTCACAAGAAATTTGCATACAAAGTTTCGGATCAACCCAGGTGTTTATTTTTCAGCTGAGAGGTATGAATTGAATTAGTAATTTAACTCCCACCCCCCCTCCCCCCCAAGTTGCAACTGTTCTATAAAAAAATTGCAATTCGCATTCAATATTTGCGAGTTTTGTGAAATAAAAATAAATATTACTATATAATGTCTAGGTTAAATGTATATCCTGTGGTGGCAGCTGCTCACCCCTCTCAGCCAACTCAATTTGCCATTGGAATGAGTGATGGTGGGGTGCAGATATTTGAGCCTCTCACATCAGATGGACAATGGGGCACGATGCCCCTAGTACCACAAATTGGTGCAAATAACCCTGCCTGAAAATACTTTGCCAGGCGATTGAGGTGATTTGAATTAATTGTCATTTTGAGTTAATATTCACATCCACTTCGTTTCAATAATCAATCACTCTATTTTCTAAATTTAAATGAGATTTGGTCTTCTCAGAAAGAATTGATACCAGACTAGCAGTTCTTAGTCCAATCACCTAATATGCAAATTGAACAGAATTTAGAACATAGCTCAAGTTCTTTGGAAATGGCTAATACAATTTTGAAGGGTTGTGTACATTGAAACTCTATTCAGGATATTAAGCTTTTCACAGAGGCGAAAAAGGAACGATGAACTTACTTATTTTGGTAGTATCAAATGCAATCGTTAACTTTTATCGGGGCCGTTTGGATCGCTTAGGAATAAGAGGAATAACCTATTCCTAGGCGGAAAATATTGGGAAGTGTGTAATTTTGTGAAGATTTTGGATGGTTAGGAATAAATTTCCGTCTAGGAAGAGGCTATTCTTCTTATTCCTAAGCGATCCAAACGGCCCCATCAAGCAGATTTTTTTTTTTTTGTAATATTCGATTTTGATTGTATGATTAGGCCTCACTGATTATTTCATCGATTGTGTCATTATTGTTTTGCAGGTAATGTAAAGAACACACTCAATGCAGACATAGATATGTGGGTCTTGCAGGTGGCTGCTGAGATCGCTGTACAGCATAGTTTGATCCCGGTGGTCACCTAGAGGATTTTGAGACTTTAGAGGGGCTGATCTGCAAGTTTACCCAACAATTTTGGTGCTTTGAGGGTACAGCATGCCCAACAATTACACCGTAGTTATTTGTTTATCTAATGTTTTGTGGGAGTTTTTTTATGTGTAAATTGTCTGTTATTAGTTATTTTGTTTTACTAGGCGCTATGTTTTTTCTTAGGCTTGTTTCTTAGAACGAGCGATTGTAGCAAAGGGTTTGTTTCTGACAAAGTGCTCGACTGAGGTGTATATATTTTTGTTATGAAATGAAAAAAGCAACAATATATTGCATCTTTTCAAGAAAAAGAAAATGAAGCAAGAAACAAATATAAGACTAGAATCGAAGCCTGAAAGATTAGTCTGATGATGCATGTGGTTGCACTTTGCAACTCACAACTCATTAGTTGACAAGAAGCAGTCACTTTCGTTTGTTCAATTGTTCTTTTATGTTGAATGTGGTAATATATTCAGTTTCACTTTCACCCGGAGCAGTGAGTACCAGAACTCCCCAGTCAAACTTTACCAATTCCAGTGGTTTCCTTCAGTTGTACTGACGCGATTCTGCTATAATATGGAAAACTTTTGTAAGATTATAAGGAGATGATAATTGTCAAAAAATTAAGTTCTTAACCAAAAAAGGCAACTGATTTTCATAAATTATTTCAATCTAAAAAATCGATAGAATCAACTGCCAGATGGCAAACAAAATTTCAAACATAAAATGCTTTAGTGCTAGCACAGAGGCAGTATTATGCTTCCGAATAGTTTTCGTTTTATAAAAAGCGAGCCACATCGAGAAGGGGACAGGCTGACTTGGCATAGCCCAGTTTGGATCGTATGGGAATAGGAGGAATATCTTTTTTCTAGACGTAATCACGTAAATTTATTATAAACAATCTAAACTCTTCACAAAGTTACACACTTCTCAATACTTTCCGTCTAGTAACAAGTTATTCCTCTTATTCCTAAGATGATCTTTCTTTAACTTTTCAGAAAAAAGATGATCTTTCTTTAAGAGGAATTATCTTACAATTTTATTAAGACTTTTACTGGCAAAAAAATTAATTACAGAAATTTTTTATGATCTGTAATTCTGTATATTTTAATACTTTAGGCTCCGTTTGGATAAGGTGTGGGGAAGAAGGGAAGTAGTGGGAGGAAGTATTGGGAAGTGTGTAATTTTGTGAAGAGTTTGAATTATTTATAATAAATTTATTCTCTTATTCTCTTCTTCCCTTCTTCCCAAATGGAATCCAAACGGAACCTTAATGTATAGTCAAACTCACAAGTCACAACAAAGAAAAGAATAAAAGGAATAATAAAGTTCTTCGCTCTTCTTCGTACAAATTAAACTTAAAAAAAATTTTAGCCGATACTATGTCCACAAATTTTTCTTTGTTAGTACTTAGTAGCCAAATTTGTTTTTATTAATTTATATTTCTTTTATCTTTGTCTGAGTTGTTCACCAAAGTCGTATCATCCAAATAGTTAGTATGAGAAAATATTTCTTTTTACAACATAAAGATATACAGTCAGTTCTTTACAATGTAAACATAACAAAGAACAAAAAATCAAATCAAATCAAATTTTTTATGTTTAGGACTAACTATTCGTTCTGTAGAAATATAATGCGAGTTCTCTTTTTTTTAATCGGGGCTGATAAGGATCATCCTCTGAATTCATCATCCCCGTCATCCTCCAATAGTTAGATTAATTGAATCCCAAAAAAGAAAAGAGGGGATGATTCTCTATTAACGCATTTTTTTTACCTCTCATCACATCATCTCATGGCTTCCTCCCTAACTGTTCTAATAGAACATTAACGAGAACAATTAGTATTTTTTTTTAGTATTAATGCATTTTTTTTACCTCTCATCACATCATTTTTTTCTGAATACTAACTGTTCTAATAGAACATTAACGAGAACAATTAGTATTTTTTTTCAACACAATTATTTTTTTTCCTAAACAACAAGAATTGTCAGTATCATTAACTAGAACAGTTAGTTATTTTTCGAGAATAATTAGTAATATTAACTAGAACATATTACTAACTGTTCTATTTGATATATCTAACTGTTCTAGTTAATATATATAATTGTTCTAATATTTTCAACACAATTATTTTTTCCAACACAATTATTTTTTCAGAACAACTAGAACAGTTAGTAATATTAATTAAAATAATTAGTTTCAGAGCTAGAACAATTATTTTAATAATAACAGTTAAGAGGGAGGGGTGAGACATGAAATCAGAAAAGAGAAGAGGGGATGAGGAGGAGGGGACTAGAAAAAGAAAGAGTTGATGAGGAGGAGGGGACAGAAAAAGAAAGAAATGATGAGAATAAGGGGATGATTTTTTATCTCGTGGATTTTACTATTAGGGAAGATGTTAGATAATTAATAAAAATATGGAGGATGATAGAGATGATAGAATTTGAAAATGATAGTAAGCATTTCCTTTTTTTTAATATATAATGTAATTAGAAAGAAAGAATTTGGCTCGTCATGGAAACTTCCATTCCGGACTTACCCACCAGTCCTAAAGTGCAATATGTGAACTTTATTAGGTCTGGAGAGTTTAAGTATGAGAAGTGACAAATTAGAAAAAGCGTGGAAGTAAAGTGGAACTACGTTCGAGTTAATGGGCTTTTTTTTTAGAGAGACTTGACAGCAACTGTAAACGTTGGAGTTAACAATTATGGAGAAAAGATTACAATTCACTATAACAAAATTGATACATCCGGGTAATTAGGCAAAATTTGTCGACGGTTAGTATCCAGAAAACCAATTAAGGAACCTTAAATTGATTTAGTTGATAATATCAATCTCACAAATCATCTTTATATAAACAAATAAATAAATAATCTCAGGAGATGTGCTCTCATATCACAACAAATCAGGGCTTCACACCTGTCGGCATAGCCACGGCTATTTGGGAAATATGGATCGAACGAAATAACAGAATCTTTAAAAATAGCAAAAAATCAGTGCAGTCAGTGCATGAACTTCGTCATTTTTGAGATATTGCTGGCTTTTCCTTCTTTTCCTTTTATTTCTTTTTGAAAAATGCTAGTGTCCAGTCCGTCTAATATGTTCGTTTTCACGTTTTTAAATTTCTAATGACCGATTCGAATCGTTCAATATGTCCCTATTGAAAACTTATAAGAAACCAATTTTTACATTTTTTTCGAAATTTTTTACTATTGTTTTGGTATTTTGGAAAATTCATGATATAAACATTATGGATCGTCCAATAACAACGATTTTTTAAAATACCCAAAAAATAGTAAAAAATTTCAAAAAAATATAAAAACTAGTTTCTTAGAAGTTTTCAATATAGAGAACATATTGAACGGTTCGGATCGGTTATTTAAAATTTAAAAATATGAAAACGATCGTATTGGACGGACCTCATCCGTCCAATATATTAGACTCTAGCATTTCTCATTTCTCATTTCTCATTTTTTTTTCTTTTTTTGTTGGTTTGTAACTTACTAACTTGGTAGCCTCTGCCTAGTATCTCTAAAAAATTAATAATAATAATCTCATATTAAAAAGAGAAATTATCTTGTCGTGTGTGGACTAAATATTTTACATGCTCCGAAATTAAATTGTTTTGTTAGTGAATTAACTTATAAATGATTATAATTGATCAGCTCAAACCCAATTGAAATTTTAGCCTATACATAATATCCCTTGATATCGCACTTTGTAATGATCTTTTCTTCAAAATAGGATATACATATCGTTAATTTTCAGAATCAAAAGTGGAAATCCATGTGTGTTTGTTTTTTGGGAAGTTCTTTATCTCATGAATTATTTTACCTAAACTACCTTGTCAACATTTTTTTTTCCTTAATTGAGAATGGCCACTAAGTCTAAAAGTTTGTTGATCGACTTTTTCATTTTTATTAATTTATCAATTAACGACAGCGTCGGCGCGTTACTTTATGCAAAAGGCCACTATCTTACCATGACCTTCGGCTCCAGGACCTCAAGATTTGTTGTGCCGATGTTATCTGTGGTCTCCTGTCTTTTATTTCTCAAAGAACTCATGTTTTGGAGTCTCCTAGCCTAGAACAACTTGCGTAAGCTGTATTTCGAATCTTCTGCAAAAATAAAAGAAAAATGTAGATGGTAACTGTTTTGTTAGCTACAATATCAGTGAACGCTAACTAGTATTTGTTCATGATTAATAAGATTATTTAGATCCGACATAGAAGCGAAAGATAAATTTAATTTATTATTCAATTAAATTAAGAATTATATACTATATCATTTTTTTAAATAAAAATCTTTTCTAAACACCTCTTCCCATAGATAATAATATAAATTAAGTCAATGCTTCTTTTTAATATGTACAATATATACATATATGTGAGTGTCAGTGTGTGTGCCAGCCAACTCCTTACATATTGGATCTACTTTATTTCTATTGAGACATTGACATCATACACACTGACACACACACATTATTACACATATATATGTATATATTGTACATATTAAAAAGAAGCATTGACTTAATTTATATTATGTATGTTTAGAAAAATCGTTATTTAAAAAAATATATATAGAATATAATTCTGAGTTTTGCTACAGTGAGTTGCGACTCACGTGAGTCACGCTAAAAAACTCTTAGATCTTATTAAAAATAACCGATTCAAACCGTCCAATACGATCTCCCTATTGAAATATCTATGCATACCAAAATTTATATTTTTTTGAAATTTTTATGTATTTTTTCGGATTTTTAAAAACTATCTTTTTTAACGATTCAGAACTAATTAAATTAACGATTTTCAAAAATAAAAAAATACTTAAAAATTTCAAAAAAATATAAAATTTGGTCTGCGTAGAGATTTCAATAGGGAGATCGTATTAGACGGTTTGGATTGGTCATTCTGAACTAGATCTAGAAGTTTTGAGCACGACTCACGGACCCTGTGTGAGTCGCGACTCACCATAATAAAACTCTATAATTCTATGATTTGGGGTTTAGAGTTTAGGATTTAGGGTTTTATAAGGTGTGCCAGCCAACTCCTTATATATTGGGTGCTAAACCCTAAACCCTAAATCCTAAATTTCTTACTCTAATTCCACAAATCTATTCATAAACTATTTTATCAGTGGAGTAGCAAATAGTGATTCTCTTGCAATTGAAAAGGGAAAAAACGTGTCTGATTATCTACAATAATAGACATATATTATATCTATAATATTAAGTATTTATACCTTGATGAGTGAATTTTATATGTATATTCAGGTACTATTTTGTCTCCAAATTAAATCAATTATCTTGAGCTTAGATAGTTTAGATGAGTTTAGGTTAGTTTAATTAGAGTTTTTGTATCAGGAATGAGTTACTACCATGTTTCTAATTTTATTACAGATTCTGTACAAGAAAATGACTTGGATGAGTCCATAAAGATGAAGAGCTCGTTCTAAGTTTTCCAACGATTTTTAAATCACCTCAAACAGAATTCAAATGAAGGAGATACGCCCAAAATACTGACTGGACGTAGTGCTGACATTTTCCGGCGACCCGTTGAAAGTCCCAGCGACCCGCCAGACCTGGAACTGCCAGATTGATCAGAATTGCCCGATTTAGCAGTTCTATGTTTGGACGACGGTTTCTACTGACTCCATGTGCATTCAGAACACGTCTTCAGTTACTTCCAACGTTTCTACACCTTCCCAATGCCTATTAAAGACCAGTTTGAAGAGATTTTGAGAGACAACAATAGGGAGATCAAATCCAAGGTCAAAGTTAGGGTTAGACATTGAGTTATTTGAAAGTTGAGTCTCAAGTCCAGATCGTGGCAGCGGCAAGAAGGTCATTTGCGACAACAAAAGACGTGTTTGATAAGATATTTCAATACACAAGAGGGAAGCAAGAGCAATTGGTTGTAATCTTTCCTTATTCTCATTTTTTCTTGTGTTTGTATGATGTCTCTTAGTTGTTGATTGTTTGTTCTAGGACTATGGTTGTAAACTCAAATTCTTAGTTGTTGATTGCATCTTTATTTAGTTTATTTGATATCTTTGTGTTTTATACCTTGCTTGAATTGCTTTAATTGATTATGCCATGATTATCCAAGTAGATTTGTTTACACCCGTTAAGTAGAGCTCGCTTAATTGCTAGGTGGTTAAGTCTAAACAAACTTAAATTATTAGGCATGGTTATGATTAACATAAAGGTTTTAAACTGAAAGGTTAAACCAAGACTAATTAACGAAAGTTAAACCATTTCCAAGAGCGAAAGTTCAAGGATTTCATAGGTTAGAAAGGTATAAACTTGTAGAAACTAGACCAAGAAACGAGAGTTGAAATCTAGATTCTATACGAGGAAAATTGAGTTAATTAATTGATAACCAGACCTAAAACGAGAGTTTGATCTATGAACCTTAATTAAGCCATTATCCCTACACAATTATCAACTAAATTAAGTCAATTTGCATTCACATCGCTAATCCTAACGGGCCGTTGAGTGAACCAACGAGGTTGTCTATGCCCGCCAAGTAACCAGCGACCAGTCTAATAGGTTAGCGACCTAAGTTCTTTTAGCGGGCCACTACGAGAGTTAGCGGGCCGCTGGAACTGGGACTAAGAAAAAGTGTTAGCAACCAGAAACCCTAGAATTACATGAACTTGTTGAATCTCTCTCATTAATTCTTGTTTTGATTTCGAAACTAGACTTAAGATTTAGGCCCACCCACCTGCAATTTTTGAATTCTTAAGAATTGAAAACCGTCTAACTAGTTTAGTAAAGTAAAAGACCGATATTCCAACACGGCAACACCGTCCCTATGGATTCAATTTTTAAGCCGTTTTACAAACGATTAGAACGATAGACACGAGATTTTTATTTTGAGACTTAATTTTTCGATCGATCATACCTCATTGGAAAAAAAAACGTAAACGAAGATTAAAAAAATAAAATAAAAAATAGACGCCAGACGAGCGAAGTCCAAAAAAGGGGAGGGAAAAAAAAGTGGATCAATACACGTGAGGATAGATTCATGAGATAATAGCATTTTCTCATTTTAAAATTACAGAATTGTGTTTTACAGAGTACTTGAGATTCTTCTCAACTACTCTTTATAAAACAGTCTAATTGTGTTTTTTATTTAAGTCATATCAAAAAGATTAAAAAAAAATGTGTTGAAATATGATGTCGCATAAAATCTTATTCCGGAATCAATGGAAAAATATGGATTTTGCCACATAAGATCGTGTTCTGAATCTGATGTATTACATCAACATAAAAGAACAATTTTAATCTAATTTGGAGGTATCAAAGAAGAGAAAAGAATCCTTAGAGAAATCTCGATAAAAGGAAATAATATGCATAATGAAAGGGGATGATTGATTGACAAAAATCTAGTTAGATTATCTAAATATGTGATTAGATATTTTTCTATTTCTTACCCGATTGTGTCTAGGGAAAGAAGCTATTTTTCTATTTATTCATCTTTTTTCCTTGTGTTGTATCAACTCAGACATTTACAAAAAAATAATAAAAAATAGTGTGTTTGTGTGGAGGATGTTGGCACTAATAAGTTGGGTGATAAACCTCGTTAAATCTCGTGTGTTATCTCTGTGTTTCATTGATTACTGAGTTCATTGTGCCGGGCTCTCAAGGACACGGCCCGTGTGCAGTCGTATTTAGACCATACCTTCATGACGTCACTAAATAATTTCACTACAACTATCGACGAAAATTTAACATGCTATCAGAGCCAGTTCGCATGATGAACAAGTAATGTACTTCATGCTTTCTGTATGTTCATCGTCTCATTAATCGAGCTGTGATATAATAGATCTGATATAATCGAGCTGTGATATTGCATTTTTGTGATGCGGCGTCGAATAAGAGGTTTTGTGGAATGGTTCATGACTTCACGTGGTGCAAACTCTCAATCCCATGAGTAGCAACTAGGGGTGTGTCAACGTGCATAAACGGAATAGAATTAGTATGTTTCGTTTTCATTTCGTTTCTGGTAACGTAACAAAGTACCATTCTGTTTCGTTAGTTGTTCCGTTCCTCATTTTTCACTTATTGCAGCTTATTTTTTATTGATTTCAGTTATTTTTCGATAAAACGGAATATTAACGTGCAGAATAACTCGTTTCGTCTTAAAAAACGCAACTCATTTATTATTTCGTTTTTGTACCGTTTCGAATAGAACGGAACAAAAAAGATCGAAATGGCAGACCATTAACACCCCTAGTAGCAAGTAGCAACCCTATGGCACGGTGTATGAATCACTTGACTTCTTGAATTGGTAGACAAGCTTTAGTGCGTCAAAATAAAGAAGTGTGTTGGCGAATTATTATGGTGATCTCTGATTTTATGATCCAGGTCGGATCCAAGAACATGGCCAAAGTGAAGTTATAAACGTTCTTTGGTTGTGTGTAAGAATTTGATATTTATAAGATGACGAACATTTGAAGTCACATTATTGGAAACTGTAGTATCTGGATCGACAATTATGAATTTGCACCAAAAAACATTTGTTGCATCAGCTAAAAAATTTATTTGCATTTGCACTTAGATTTTCAGCATTTTGCATCGACTTGTTTTTGTCTACATCAGTTTATTGATGTAAATAATAGCTAGTTGTATGAGAAACACTGATGTAACTATTTTCAAAGGAAAAAAAATATGTGCAAACTATCAAATATCTTTTAAGGTGGAGAGTTGATATGAAAGAAATATTTAGTATCAATTGAAAAAATATGATCTAAGTTGGATCATGTGGTTTGAAAGGTAAGAAGAAATTTCTTGACTTGGTGCACTGAGCGTGACATGATAGACACATACCAAGCATGATGGAGTGAGTGTGTATCGGTTTAGGTAGCGATGTCTACCGTCATCGATGGAACCAATGGGTGGAAAGGACCGGTGGGTATTGACGGTTTGAAACAAGCTTAGAAGCCAGTGTTTGCCAATTTGGACAGTGGTGTATGCCGTTGCTTTGGACTGCGGGTGGGAGCTTGCAGTTGTCAACCTCGTTGCTGGGGTGGATCGTCAACAAAAATTTGAGGACGGTGTGTTTGCCGGTTTGGGTGGCGGTGTATACTGTTGCTTTTTGGACCGTGAATGAGTACCTGAGGTTATTAGTGTTGTGTGTGGATGATGCAGTCATCGAGTTGGTATTGAATCTTGTTAAATCGTGTCTCCATTTATAATCGTCTTTGTTTGGTTAATTACTGAATTCATCGTATCAAAATTTGTATGCACTCGAATAATTTTACCGCAATATTCGAATTTTTTTGATAAAATAAAATCATGGATTTTTTTAACTTCAAAATAACCTTGGCATGTTTGGAAGTCTATGAAATAAGAACAAGAAAATAAGAACAAGCTATTTCTTGTTTGGCATTCTTTAGAAAAAGGAGAATAAGAACAAAATGAACTTTATTCTTGTTCCAATAAAAACATGGAATAAAATAAGAACAAAAATAAGTTTGTTCTTATTTTTGTTCTTGTTCCACACCACTTCCAAACATACCCAAATGTAACAACGCTTACGAAATAGCTCTATTTATTAGCAGGAGTGATAACCATCATCCACAAAAAAAACATCCATGTCATCCAGTGATTTTTCCGCACTTTTGTTTTCTCCGCGAGCGCTCTCTCTCTCCGCGCGTTCTCACGTGTCCTCCCTTTCCGTGCCCTTCCCCCTATTCTCTCAATCTCCACTCGCCTCTCTCTCCGCTCACCCTCCCTCTCGTCTTTTCCCTCTCTACCCTTCCCTAACCCCCCTGTCTTTCCCCTCTCTCCTTTCCCACCCCTTCTCTCCCTTCCCTTCCCGTTTTCCTTCTTCCATCTTCATTTTTGTTCACTCTCAATTTTCCTTCGACTCCTAATTGATTAAATAAAGAAACAAGATGATCAGATGCAACAAATAAATTGAACATATCAAGCAACTAATTGAACATAAATAATAAACAATATGAACTCAGACAAAAACAATAAAAATGAACATATATATATAACAAAGTGAATATGTAACACAAATAAAATGAACAGATTTATCAAATAAATTGAACACATATTACAAACAATTTGAACTCATGTAAAAAAATAAGTGAACATATATAAAGCAGAAATAACAAATAAATCGAACATATGTAACAAATAAATTGAACATATATTATAAACAATTTGAACTCATGCAAAAAAATAAAGGTGAACACATACAAAACAGAAAATAACAAATAAATTGAACAAAAATAACAGATAAATTGAACAGATACAACAAATAAATTGAACAGATATAACAAATAAATTTAATCGATATAACAAACAATGTAGACTCAAGTAAAAGTGAATAAATAAACTGAACATATATAACAACTAAATTGAACTGATATAACAAATAACTTGAACAGATGTAACAAACATGTTGACTCATACAAAAAAGTAAAAGTGAACAAATAAACTGAACAGATATAACAAATAATTTGAACTGATATAACAAAAAAATTGAACATATGTAAGAAACATGTTGACTCATACAAAAAAATAAATAGTGAACATAAAATGAACAGTTATATCTATTAGATACTCTCTTATTGTATTTAAATGAACAGTTATATCAATTACATACTCTTTAGTAATATTAACAGAGTAAACATTATATACTCCTTTGCTACAACAAACTGAACACTTATGTATATTAAATAATTCTTTATTATAACTCACTGTATAGAAAACAAGATTATTTAGAAAAAAGAAAAATGAAAAAAATGAAAAAAATACGAGAAAAGAAACAGAGAGAATAAAGGGGGAGAGGAGATGAGGGAGAGAGGTCAGAGAAAGAAAGGAGACGTGGAAGGAAAGGAGGGAAAGATGCTCAGAGAAGGGAGCAGAGGTAGACGCGGAAATGCGGGAAAAAAATGGAGGAGGGAGAGGAGGGGAGGGGTAGATGCGGAAGAAAATAGAAAGAGAGAGAGGGAGCGCGCTCGGGAAAAAAATGGAGGAGGGAGAGGAGGGGAGGGGTAGATGCGGAAGAAAATAGAAAGAAAGAGAGGGAGCGCGCTATTGTGGATGGCTTAGATGGCGTTGGGTTGGATGATAAGTAGTAATTACCATTTATTAGTATTTACCTCAGGAAAACCAAGAGAACTTGGGGGACCAATTATTCTCAAAGCCCGTATATTTTATCAGGAAGACTGACCAGTAAGAATTATTCTCCACGTTTGGGAGAGAACTTGGGGACCAATTATTCTCAAAGCCCGTATATTTTATTTTATTTTTAACAATCGTTGTTTAGTTGCGACTTGAGAGAACTTGGGGGCCAATTATTCTCAAAGCCCGTATATTTTATCTTTATAATAATCGTTGTTTAGTTGGGACTTGAGAGAACTTGGACGCCAATTATTCTCAAAGAAATAATAAAAATATAAAATCGATTTTCTTTTTAAGTAAAGAAAAAAGAAACATTTATCAGCTCATGTCCATTTCCTTTCACCCAATCTTCAAAAATGACAAAAACCCCTTCTTTCAGCGCGCTCCAATGGTTCATAAATAACACCCGAATTCTCTCCCTCACATAGTCACATCTTCTCAGCCGCTCCATTTCTTCAACCCCACTTGCTCTCAAACGTCAACTAGAATCCTTGCTTCTGCGATTTCCATCCCACCACACCTCGCCTCACTTCCCATGGCGACATGGACGGCCGAGCGCGTGCGCGAGACCTTCTTCTCCTTCTTCGAAGAGAAGTCTCATGTCAACTGGAGCTCGAGCCCGGTCGTGCCTGTAGACGACCCCACCTTGCTCTTCGCCAACGCTGGCATGAACCAATTCAAGCCGATTTTCCTCGGCACGGTTGACCCGGCGACTCCGCTTGGCCGGCTCACCCGTGCTTATAACACTCAGAAGTGCATTCGTGCTGGAGGGAAGCACAACGATTTGGATGATGTTGGGAAGGATACTTACCACCACACCTTCTTTGAGATGTTGGGGACTTGGTCCTTTGGGGATTATTTCAAAGAGGAGGCCATCTCCTGGGCTTGGGAATTACTCACCGAGGTTTCTCCCATTCTGATTATTAGTGTGTTTACCTTTACCTCTTTTGCTTAGAATTTGGTTGAATGCGTAGTTAGCAATTTTGCCGTTTGGTCCTAAATTTTCCTATGTATTAATTTTACTCTTCTGTTCTCTGATTTATTAAGTTTAGTTGAATAATTGAATTTCAGTCTTGAGCCCTAGTTTGCGGCATATTGAAATTTTAAGTTAATTATGCATGTTTCAGCTTTTAATTTACTGGTTATTTATTATTTAAATTTTAATTAGGTGTACAAATTGCCTACCGATAGGATCTATGCCACCTACTTTGGCGGTGATGAAAAGGCCGGCCTTGCGCCTGATGAGGAAGCTAAAAGCATATGGGAGAGATTCCTACCAAAGGAGAGAGTACTCCCTTTCGGTTGCAAGGTAATCCTTTATACGTGAATCTTGATGTCGGTTTCACATACACCCCACCTGAAAGCCACAGTGGCTGTTTCGGTGCAGTGGAGGTGCTTCTGTTTGGGGTGAGTCCCATGAACAGTTGCAAGCATCCCGGCAACATGATTATATGGGAGAGCAATTGTAGGGGGTTGGGGGTTAATTTTGATTTCTTTCTAGAATGTTCTATGGAGAAAAGATAAAATACTGTACAGCTTTAGTTCAATTTTCAAAACAAATGGGGGCCAATTGACCCTCAAAATTAACCAATCAATCTACCCTACCTGCAAACTTTTCAATAGCATTTCCCTCCAGAAAGATAGTGATGATTGTGAATATCAAAGGATGACATGTAAACGTCCTGTATAGTTATCCTTATTCCACATATGAGAACGAACCCAAAAGCTCACCCTCAATCACTCTTTCTTGATGTAAACATGCAAAAGTATGTTGGTCTGGGCATTTTTTAAGATGTCAGAGGAAAGAAGTGTGGTTGATATTACAAAATATTTTGAGGTTTTCTATGATCTCACCTTAAAAGAATATTTCTTTAAAAGAATAATGAATAAATAGGTTATTGAAACTGTATGACAAGGCATGTTCTTTTTGTGTTGGTCTTCTAACCTCAGCAATGTTATTGAAATAATTAATTATCAATTTTGTATGGAGATTAATATTTTCATATTTTGTGAATGGCAGGATAATTTTTGGGAGATGGGCGACACAGGCCCTTGCGGCCCGTGCACCGAAATCCACTTTGATCGAGTCGGGAACAGGGATGCTGCTTCCCTAGTAAACAACGATGATCCCACTTGTATAGAAATATGGAATCTAGTGTTCATTCAGGTATGATTTTTGCCTTTCTTTGTTATATGAAATGTCTGCCATTCTATTGTTTCACCTGAGTTCAATTATGCAAACCAACTGAGACAGAACTATGGCCAAATGAGCAACGAATGACTTTGAATAAAATTTGTGGGCAGGTTGACTAGTCCGGAACAGGCATGTTGTCATAAGTTTTGGCATTCTTGCTACATTGCCAGATCTTAGTTTAGTTCACTCGAGTTGAGTTCCAAAGTGGCCCTTAGAATTGTTTACAATTACCAGCTACCTTCTGGGCATCGTTAATATGGCCATTTAGTGGGTTTTAAGTTTCCAACTCCAAAATGGTAGACACTTTTGATGTTCCGCGGATTTTGACTAAAGTAGGTTTAGTGCCGATAAAGTTCTGTTTAATTTATTCTGTTTATGTTCACTATAGAGTATGAAATAAGAAAGGGTTATATCTTGTAGAGCATATTAGCAGTTATTTACAACGTTAGAATTTATATTTTGTTATGTTTTGGTGCTTTGAAATATGTTATATAACAGTTTGCATTTTATAAACTTGAGTAATGTTCTTTTATAAAAACCTAATTAAATCATTTTGTTATCAGCCATTTTATGATGCTAGAACACTGGATGCTAAAACCTTGGGTGCTATGTTGCTAAACAATTTTCAGAAGTTAAAATTTCTTTGCCTGACATTGGGTGAAACAATAGCCCTGAGGGTGCTAAAATAGTTGAAAAATCCTTGCTTAATGATTTTAACCAGAGTCCTTCGTTTTTTTAAGGTTCTAGTTAGTATATTATCATTTTACTGTTTTCGTAGTATAATCGCGAAACAGATGGCAGCTTGAGGCCATTACCCGCGAAGCATGTTGACACTGGATTGGGGTTCGAGCGATTAGCTTCTGTGCTTCAAAATAAAATGAGCAACTATGACACCGACTTATTCGAGCCTATCTTTGTAGAGATCCAAAAGGTATGTTGTATTTCCATCGTGTTATTTTTCTTAAATCTAATATTCATTTTGGAGACTTCAATATCCTCTGCTGGATTAAATTGCCACAAGTTTGGCGGTTGTACCTTATTTATATTATTTTATCTGCAACACATTCTTTTGATCTATTAAACCTTTCTTGGTTCAAATTCAACCTTTTCGTATTTATTCTCCTTTTTCATTCCTGTAAACAGTAAATTTTATTTTATTTTAATCTTATAAAAAGGAAACTGGAGCTGAGCCATACTCGGGAAAAGTTGGGGCTGATGATGTTGACAGAAAGGACATGGCTTACAGGGTGCTGGCTGATCATATAAGGACACTTTGTATTGCTATTGCTGATGGCTCTCGTCCTGGTATTTAATGATACTTTGTAGTGGACCTGTGTGATACCTCTTGAACTGTTGAGTTGTTGTTTTAATATCTTATTGGCTTACAACATCACAGCTAAAAAATTAGAATAATATGAAGGAAAACATTTCCAACTGGTGCAGGATTGGCTCAGTATTAGTCCTCTGAGGTCCAGTATTAGCCTTAAAAGTTAGTTATAATCTCAGTGAATATTAACCTTTTTACTTGTAAACCAAGGCCAAATGTAACTTGCCATACAGCTATTTTTCCTTGTAACCATTTGATACTTGTGCAACTTATTTTTTTTAATGATAAGGTTTCAACTAATACATGATGTTATCAGGAAATGAGGGCCGCGAGTATGTCCTGAGACGTATACTTAGACGCGCGGTTCGTTATGGCTGGGATGTTCTCAAAGCACCTAATGGTTTCTTTAGCAGGTATTGTTCAGTTATTTCCCTTTTTCCTGCTGTCAGCATACTGTCTGGTATGGTATTGACTACCAACTTTAGTGGGTCTTTGTTTTCTCAAGCTTCATTTTAATGTTGATCTGTACACAAGTCAAAGTAATGAGGGAAAAAAATAATGTGCGTAGATAGAGTCGAACTTTTGATCTAAGGATTGCCTGCTTGTATATACTGCAATTCAAAGTTTATATCGGGTTAATAAATACTTAGTGGTAGAATATTTGAATATTTGCTGGGCAATATAATAATTCAGATATTGATTTCTGGTCCATATCAATGCATAACAGCATATGATGTATCATGTCATAGATACTTCTGCTTGATATTTTTTTTTATTCCCCAGCTGTAATAATTCCTGTTATTGGTAGGCTAGTAGATGTTGTTGTGCGAATGATGGGAGATGTATTTCCTGAGCTTCAGCAACACAAAGCCAAAATTGAAGAAATTATCAAGGAGGAGGAAGAAAGCTTTGGAAGGACTTTGGCAAAGGTCAACCTGATTTTAGTTTAAAATTGGCTGTGATGTAACAAAATTAAGTATTAAGTCAATATGAATTGGTGGAATTGCTTCTTGAATTTCAGGGGAAGGAAAAGTTTGAAAAGGCAGTTCAAGATGTTCAAGGGAATATGCTTAGTGGGCAGGCAAGTGTCAATTTAATCACCCTCTTAGTTTGCTTTAAACTTTTCCTTTTTTGCTTCTATCTGTTTGCGGGCAACTACCTATTCTGTTCTGTTTGATGATTTATTCATGCCATACTTCCTAGTTTTAGCAATCTAATAGTTGCACCTCTATACTCTTCTGATGAGCAGGAAGCATTTATTCTATGGGACACTTATGGCTTTCCATTAGATTTGACCCAGGTCTTGCATTTTGTGTTTTTATTTTTCTGTGATTTACATCATTCATGTTTCTTTTTATCTTTCTATATTTTCTTATTATAATTTATTGTCATATTTTGGTCAATAGCTAATGGCTGAGGAAAGAAAATTGTCTGTTGATGTGAATGGCTTCAATGCTGCAATGGAAGAAGCCAGGCAAAAGGCTAGAAATGCCAGAAATAAGGTTCTTTTCTGTCAAATTTGCCTTGCCCAGTAAAATCCTAACACCCATGCACACCCCACACAAACACAATTCAAGGTGTAGAGAGAGGTCACCATACACATCACCCTCCACTTTAAAAAATTGTTGGCATACAGACCAAGGGAGGATAAAAAAATTAAGTTCTTGTAATAATAATTGCAGGTGGTAGGTGAATCAATTGCTATGGATGCTGAAGCAACATCACAACTACGCAAGAGTGGTGTAAATGCAACAGATGATAGTCACAAGTATATTTGGCATGAGGTCTGATCAAGAAAATCTCGAATTTTTATATTATTAAAGCCTGAGATGCTCATATTTTGTTGAGGATATTCTACAAGTTGATCTGGGTGCTCATACTTTTATGTCATACAGTTTTTCCTTATTGATGTTTTTTTTTTCTAAAATGGTTTTTTTTTAATCTTAATGCTGTTCGTATTTTTTTATTGTCAGGATCATGAGAGTGTGGTCAAGGCCATATACACTGGCTCTGAATTTGTAGAAGTGACCTCCTCTGAACATGACATGGGTATTGTTTTGGAAAGCACAAGTTTTTATGCTGAGCAAGGTGGCCAGGTATTGATTCCTCTTTTGTGTGATAACATATTTTGCAAAAGGAATAGACTAAGCAAATTGGCATGATTTCTCTTTTTCTTTTGATCTTTGACAGATTTTTGATACTGGGTCAATTGAAGGGCCTTTTGGGTCATTTACAGTGACTAATGTTCAGGTCTACGCTGGCTTTGTTGTTCACATCGGTTCACTTAATCAGGTTGGCAAGCCTTTGTCGGTTGGAGATAAAGTCAAATGCAAGGTACTTATTTGTGAATCTCGTGGGATCTCATTTATAGTTATTTTGGCTGCTGTATCTAAATTGAGGTTTAAATGATACTATTAGGTTGACTATGGAAGACGTACGCTAATTGCTCCCAACCACACGTGCACGCATATGCTCAATTTTGCTCTAAGGGTATGTTTTTTCCCCATGGGTGCGTTTGGATCATTGGAAGAAAGAATAAGAAGAAGGAAGAAGAAGAAGAAAAAAAATTATAAACAATTCAAACTCTTCACAAAATTACACACTTCCCAATACTTCTTCCCACTTCTTCCCTTCTTCCCTTCTTCCCTTCTTCTCACACCTATCCAAACGGAGCCATAAGATTTATCATCTCAATGTTTCAATAACTTCACTTGGTACTGTTGATCAAACCTGACCAATTTAGTTTGCATGCATTGATTGGTAGATATTGTTTCAGAGCAGTGATGATACTTGGAGTGACTTGTAGGCCTGTTACATGCTCTTGCTACAGTTGGATTGATTATTGTACCTGACAATTGAGAGCTGAACTGAGTTGTTTGTAATAATTTGACCTTTTTGAGTGCAGGAGGTGCTTGGTGATCATATTGACCAGAAGGGTTCCATTGTTCTTCCCGAGAAACTGAGATTTGATTTCTCTCATGGTAGAAGATTTGATAGATATACTTTTTATCTAATTTAAACTATTTTTGTATCCAAACTTATGGTTAAAACCTAGTAACTGACATAAAAAGCTTCATTGTAACCAGCTATGTAATTATATAATGATGTATTTCAGTGAAAAAAAATTAAAAAGAACTTGATTGTTTCTTGTCAGCATTTGTAATGTTGACATTGATGCAGTCACCTAGAAGATTTAATTCAATTATATATTCCACTTCTTTTAAAGATTAATTTAAATGGTTATTTCAAAACATAAAAGTGTTGATATGATAAAATAACAGGAAAGCCGGTTTCTCCGGAGGACCTGAAAAAGATCGAGTCAATTGTAAACAAGCAGATAAAAGATGAGCTGGATGTGTATGCACAAGAAGTAACCCTGGTTTCTGCAAAGCGTATAAATGGACTAAGGGCTGTATTTGGAGAAGTGAGCTTCTGTCTTTAATTTTTTCGTTCTTCCACTCTCATAATTCTTGAAGTAGGGTATCTCTTATTTGACTGCATTTTGTACCAGTTCATAGCTATGATCAGTATCATACACTCAGTAATAATTGATCATTGTCCTATTGGAAAACTAACAGAAAAAAAAAAAAAGCAAATGCTTACTGATGTAAAAGGGAGGGGGGGAGAAAAGGTCCTAATCTTCTGTCTTTTCTTGGAAGAAAATTAATTTCTTTAAGATTCAGTAATTCTATTTTTTTCATATATATGTGTATATATGTAATCTGAAACAGATATACCCAGATCCAGTTAGAGTTGTTTCCATTGGCCAAAAAATTGACAATCTACTCGGTGATCCTGAGAATAAAGAATGGCTCTCAATATCAACAGAGTTGTGTGGAGGTACATATTCATAGGAACGATATTTATTCTTAATTAGGCTTGGTACTTGGTGAATTTGTTGTTCTTCTCATACTGTTTGAGTTAATTCAATCTATATGACAACAAAATACATATCAGGAACTCATATATCCAATACAAGAGAGGCCAAGGCATTTGCACTCTTACAAGAGGAGGGCATTGCAAAGGGTGTTCGAAGGATCACAGCTGTCACAACCGATTGCGCATACAAGGCTATAGAGCTTGCTTCGTCTTTCTATACTGAATTTGAGGATGTTGTCAAATCGGAAGGCAGCACACAAGAGAAGGTATGTTCCTCATGCCAATTGTTAGCACACATCTTGTCATGTGTCGACTATGAAACTGTGGATCAAAAAGTCATCAACCTCATAAGTTGATTAAAAAAGAAACTTTGGTGTTCCTGAAGTTAACATTATGTAGATTGTGGTATTAAGGGAATTTGTAATATGAACATTGAATTCATTACAGAAAGTTGCTTCGCTGAAGAGTCATATAGATGCTGCTGCTATTCCTGCAGCAACAAAAGCAGATCTAAGAGGGAGAATCTCCAAACTAGAGGTATCCTGTTTTCTATTATAACAATTGGTAAAACCCCTATTTGCACACAAAATCCTCTCCTCTGATATGCATCCATGTTACTGTATCAGGAGCAACTCAGGAAGGTGAAAAAGAAGCAAGGAGAGGAAAACATCCAGAAGGCCATCAAGGCTGCAACAGACAATGCAGAGGCTGCAGTAGCTGAGGGGAAGCCTTTTTGTGTCACTCGGCTTGATGTTGGTCTTGACACCACTGCTGCTCGTGAAGCTGTTGTTAAAGTCATTGATAAATTGGTATGTGCCTTCAGTGTTTAAATGCGGCAACTTTACAGTTTAAAGCTGATCTAGGCTTCTTTTCTCAGTAAAGTGTCTAATATTGGAATTACTTAAACGCTTCATGAGTTCATGGGTTAATACTTCTAAGCATTCTTAAACTTACATATGTGGTGTTGCTACTATAACTCTTCTCGGTACTAATCTTGTGCAGGGTCTACCAATAATGGTATTTAGCTCTGACGAGGCATCAAATAAGGCTGTTGTATATGCTGCTGTGCCCCCAGCAAAGGAAGGAATTAATGTTCTAGAGTGGCTCACTGCATCCCTGGCCCCACTTAATGGAAAAGGTGGCGGGGGTAAGAATGGAATTGCACAAGGACAGGTATATCTTAATTTGCTTATGTATGTGACCCTATAAAACAGAAATACAAATATGAAAATTTACAAGTTGCGAGGTAGTTCTAATTGAACTTGGTCTATATTACGGATATTTGTTTTGATTTTCAGGGAAGTGATACATCACGTGTAGAGGAGGCCATGGATATTGCTACAAAGTTTGCTTCAATGAAATTGAGATGATATTTTTAGCGTGTGTTTAAGATAAGATATAGTGAAACGTGATGTGTGCTTCTGTCATTCTGTTGTTGGATTGGTACAATCAATTATTGATGAATAGAGAACTGATTATTCCGTTTGGATCAAGTGGAAATTTGGGAAATTTTTTATTTCTAAGCATAAATTTATTATAAACAATCCAAACTCTTCACAAAATTACACACTTTCCAATACTTTATGCCTAGGAATAGGAAATTTCTCCTATTCCTAAGCGATCCAAACGGTATCTGACTAAATGAATACTGTTGTGAATTTATCTATCATATGTCAGAACGGTTAAAGACAATTAGTTATGATTTGCTTCTATTTATCTTTCAACCTGTGACCAAATGTTTCAGAGATCTTGGACAACCTTATGTTGCTAGTAATATTTTAAATTAAAGGTCAAGGGTTCAAACTCTTCATGCACCTTTAATTTCACAAAAAAATTGGATGGCAAAGTCTTCTCTCCTTTTTTTTAAAAAAAAAGAGAGAGAGGGAGAGAGAGAATTGTATCAGTAATTCTATAATGATGTTTCCTTTATACGGATGTTTGAATTTAAAATATTAAATTTTTTATATTTTTAAATTTTAAAATAAAAATTTTATATTATATATATATATTTTTAATTTTAAATTTAATAATAAATCGTGACATTTGTAGTACCAAAAATAAGACACTAGACTTTTAGTAGGGTCCACTAACATAGTATTTAATAGATTAATTAGCTTATAAATAATATTGTTATAATGACAATTCTTTTGAAATGTTTAAAGTTCTTAAAACTTACTTAATATGACGTTAAAATCTCTACAAAGATTTTTTTAATAGTAGTATGCATTGTTATGGATAGCTTTCTGTTTTACTTAATTGCAACCATATTGGATATCGAAAAAAATTTATATACCGAATTACCGATAACCAAAACAACAGCCGAAATGGCAGTATCCGTTAAAATGAGGCAGAAAATTCCGAAAAAATACCAAATTTTTGTGCTAGTTGGTAGGTGTGCCTAGGCCTGTCAACGGCACATGCCACCACGTGATGCCGTTTCGTATAACCGAAACGGAACGGCAAACGGTATCAATTTCTATATCGTTTTAATAATGAAATGGCAAACGGAATGAGGAATCTTGCCATTTCGAACCGTTTCACCTCTTTTCAAACCGTTTTATGTGTTGTTTCTGAAGTAGAACGGTTAACGAATTGAAATTTTGTGCCGTTTCGAAAACGAAACGGTTAACGGAATGGGATCTGGTATCGTTTTTCTTGATGGAACAGTAAATGGCACATGGTGTTCTGTGCTTTTTTAACGCGTTTGACAAGCCTAGGTGTGCTGGTATTAAAAATATTGCTTAATTGACTCAAAGTATGAAGCATTCACCAATATATGTTATGGGAAATTGCTTCATACCATCCTTTATTTTATCATATGTCTCATCCTCGTCTCCCTTTCCCATCTCTCCGTTTCTCCTCTTTAGATTCGATCCTTTTCTTACTCTTCAGATTTGATCCCTTCGTCTCTCTCCCTCTCTTCACATTCTCTCCCTTTCCCTCCTCCATCGAGCTTCTCCTCACTGCTTCGAGCACCTACCGAAACTCTAGAGGCCGCCGATCCGCATTCGAGCTTCTCCTCGTTGCTTCGACCAGCCCAGGCCTCCTCTCTAGATCTGAGATTCGATCCGCCTTGGGGTCGTCGTTGCACTCTCCAAAGCTTCCGCCTCAGTTTTGTTCCTCTATAAGAAATCCCTGTCCAGGAACCGTGAGTCGAGTTGCGCAGTTGTAAGCTTATTGCGTTAAATGTTCACTTTGTTTGTTTATTTGCTCAACTTGTTTTTTTTTATATGTTCAATTGTTTTTTCCCTTTTTTATTTATTATCTTTGTTTTTTATATGTTCAGTTTGTGTATTTAAATGCTCACTCTATTCATTTATATAGCCGCTTTGTTTATTTATGTGTTCAACTTATTTTTCTATATCATATTTGTTTATTTTGTTCGGTTACATGTTCAATTTGTTGTTATATATGTTAAATAAAGTATCAGCTTGTAAAATCTATTAAATATAATAAGAGATCATCTTATAATTATAAATGTTCAGTTAGATGTAATAAAGGATTATCTTACTAGTGTATATATTATATATAAAATAGAATCGACTTTTAAGCGTAAATAATCAGTTAGTTGTAATAAATGATCATCTTATTAGAGTGCAAACGAGAGAAGAAATGTGTCATAATTGAAAACTTGCATCTAGTGCGGCGCCAAAAATGAAAAGTAGAGGGAGGAATACGTGTGAGACAGAGGAGATGAGAGGGAGTGAGTGGAAGTAAAATAGGGAAATTAATGAACTGGTGGTCATGGAGTGCTTGAAGCGACTCATCTACAACACTCAAGAACAAGCAATGGCTGGAGGTAACCCTGGATCTTGGTTATTTCCGCATTAAGATCCTAAAAACACTTACACATATAACTAATTAGAAATTGAAATTTATTCTTACCCATTTCAATTTCTAGAACTATGATTCTACAAACATAAAATTATTTTATGTGTGAGTAATGTGTTGTATACTTGTATTTAATATTTTAATTGTCTATTGATTAGTAATTTCATATAATCATCTCTCTTGACGTTTTTCTATTAGATATCTCGTGGAGAAGTTTTTGAAACGAAAACAACCACATGATGATTCATCTACCTCTCAATCGATAAATGACTTATGGAATAAAATGTGTGATCAATGGATAAATGATTGTTCAGTCATTTACATGTGTGATCAATGGATAAATGATTGTTTGGTCAATGGATAAAATGACTTACGGAATAAAATGTGTTTGGTCATTTACATTGAGAAAGAGATTTTTGAGAAAGTTACCAACACCGCCTTACTACGCCGATTTCAAAATATGAGACCTCGGAGAGTTCAATCGGATGATGAAGATTGTAGTTAGAATTTATAAGTTAAATGTGCTATGTATGTGTTTTTTTTCCTTTTATGTACTTGCTTTTAAATTATTTTTGTATTTCTGTATTCTGTAAAATTTTGAACCGTTATGGTTATAAGATGTGAATTTATAATTATATATTATTACATATATGAATCTTGAAATTTTATTTAACCTCATTTTTGAAATGTCTGGCTCCGCGACTGGATCCAAACAGTAAATCCATTAAAAAAAAAAAAAAAGAGTCAACAGCAGTCCCCGTCAAATTAAGATACTATGATGCAAGATTAATTCCTGACCTATGAGCTAATGCGCATTCTGTAAAATTTAGGATACTAGATTGGATTCAATTATGCCAAAACAGGTTAATAGTTTGTATGGATAAGTAATATAATATTCCACATACAGCACAAAAGCTAGAAAAATTTTATTAAGAAATTAGTTTATATATATATATATATATATATATATATATATATATATATATAGTTCAGTATCTTCATATCAATATTTTCTTGTTGTATGTTTTGTGAGGCTTGAGATTTTTTTTCTTATACAAAAATGATGAAAGCACGGATCACTCGTAACGGATTCATGTTACTTGAACAAAGCAAATATTATTTGAAAAATAATTATGAAGTGATGTGCTTTCCTATAAGTATTAATTCCTATCCTATATTATACAAGAATTTCGCATTAACTGATTCATAAAGATTTTAAATTTTAATTCTATTAAATTCAATCCAAATCTAATAAGAGTAATATATGTGAATTATTTTCGACAATCGTACAGACCCAACAAGATAAACTCATAATTAATTCAAAAATCCAGTTATTTTAATATATTGATTCGAAGTCGAGATAATCATCATCAGTCCCAGCAATGCGGTCTATTTGAACACCAAACAGCAATACAAGTAGGCCTTTTGTCCAAGTTAGATAGGCAGTCACGAATACCAAAAGAATTAAATAATAAAATAGTGGGGTCGATTTGTCTTTTGAAGCGGTGATTTTTATCTTTTCTTGGGTGAAGAAGCAATAAGCGGCGAATCTTGGCCCTCCCTCACACACTGTAGAGGAGAATTCTAGCGACTATCAACTATGGCACCTGAAAATAATACTTCTGATCTTTTTTACGCTTGTAAACCTCAGTTCT
This sequence comes from Rhynchospora pubera, assembly GCA_028095005.1. Taxonomy (NCBI): domain Eukaryota; kingdom Viridiplantae; phylum Streptophyta; class Magnoliopsida; order Poales; family Cyperaceae; genus Rhynchospora; species Rhynchospora pubera. The sequence continues at coordinate 196,637,805 of CM051463.1, read as the reverse complement.
TCAAAGTTTTGTTTCCAGATCCCTTTGCCAATCTAGTAAGCACTTACCCTTGAAAGAAAGCTTAATTATTCTTAAAAATTCAAACTTTTATGTATGCATATATATTAAGGCTTCTCTTTCTACGCCGAAAGGCATTCTTTTTTAATGGAAATATTTACTTTTATTTAAGGGTTTCAAGTTTCACGACTTTTTATTTGTCTAAAGAAATTTCAATATGTTTATAATATATTAATTTATTTATAATAATAGAATATGTGTAGTGTTGTGCAAAATTTATGTTAATGATTTTTTACATATTATACATAGTCATTGCATGATTTTCAAAGTTGTGAATTTGCTCTTTTACTGATGGGAACCACAAGTACATATATGTACATTAAATGAAGTAGTCTTACTACAATCTGTAAATCATATTGCGTTGTTTTCATCAAATTCAATTCTTTTCCTTTTTCCAGATAATTCCTCGCAATTTTCATATGAACTTGCCACGTAAGCTCGAAAAATTGGCCACCCTGTTCATCCCAGATGGGAAACTCTGGCACGTAGAAATCTGCCGCACCGGCCAAGATATATACTTTAGGAAAGGATGGTCCGAATTCGCAAAGGCGCATGACCTGCAAACCGGTTACTTTGCGGTGTTTCGTTATGAGGGCAATATAATTTTTAAGGTCAAGATCTTTGACACTTCTGGTTGTCTTAAGAATTACTCTCTCGCAAGCCATGGAAAGCGCACGTCTGCCTACATTGAAATCGAAACATCATCAGAGACTGGAGCTCAAACACCTGAAGAAATTTCTCATGGTCAGCTCTAAATATTTTTACTTTCGGCTTCAATACAATTTGAAGTTTGAAGTAAGCTGCAATTAATTATTTACAAACATTAGTAATACAATTTTTTTCGTTTACTTCATTTTGGGTTCTAGTTGCACTTCAGGCCTTCAGGGTAAGTTGGGTTAAATCGTAAGAATTACATAAGCTGATAATCTGAATATAGCCCAATAAATTTATGGGCCTTTAATTAATTAAACAACTAAACAAGAGTGTTCTTCTTAACTATACACGATAAAATGGAAATTGATTAGTGTCATCGCACTCCGTGCCATTCGAGTCATCGCGCTCGCCTCAACTAGCGCTCTGACCCCTCTACTCATCCAGCGCGTATTTTTTGTTCAGTTAGTTATTATAAGTGTTCACTTTAATATGTACAAATGTTCACTTTGTAGTAGAATTGTTCATTATTTTATAAGTGGTCGCTAGACCAAATATGTTCATTTTGATTTGTTTTTTTTTTTTTTTTTGCTAAAAGTTCAGTTTGGTCAATACAAATGTTCAGTTAATTGAGTAGAACTGTTCAGTTAGTTGCAACAGAAAATATAAATGTTATGAGCAAACATGTTTATTTTATTAAGTATAAATTTTTAGTTTAGTAAGTACGAATGTTCAGTTAATAAGTACAAATGTTCAGTTTAATAAGTATGAATGTTCAGTTAGTTGCAACAGAAATACAACTGTTATAAGAAAAAAAACCAAGCGAAGGGGTCACGAACCGGACAAAAAATACATGTAAAAATTAGAATTGGAAATGAACCGATCCGGTTCAAATTAATTTTTTTCCGATTCTACCCCTGCCTCCTAGCGCACCTCTTGACCACGCGCGACTCTGACTCTACCGCGATTTTGACGCATTAAACTGAACACTTCTTATTATTAAACTGAACATTTGTAACACATAGCAGCGATGGCTGGGATGGTATATTTGCCGATGGCACTTATAATTCCTGCTATAAAATGGTTTCATGCGCCAACCAAAATTTCGGCATAACGGTCTGCATATTTGCATTTCATTATGGTCCCAAAATCTAGATTGGCAATCCTTAGTTTAGTGGTGATACATATCGTCTTTTAATGCATGTATAAAATAGAAATCACATCAGATGCTCATGCTAAAAGAAGGAAGTTGACACACGGCGAAGTACAAGAAATTGGTAAAAGGGAAGAGGTATCGACTTCCCAAAAGAAATTGCCAGAAAAGAAAAACACGATGAGCAGGCTTGACCCCACTAGTTCAAAGCAGTTCGAGAAGATCATTAGGCATTATTCCTTTTCAGATGGGTACTTAGTAAGTTTCCTTTTAATTAATGTACTCTATTTTACTTTTGTAAAGTGGTTGTATTCATGAGTACTTAGTAAGTTCGAAAACAAATGGGAAGTTATACCTTTATTATTTATTTTTTAAAATTAAAAATAGAATGATGCGCCCTTAGATTTTTTCATGACCCTCCATTTTGAAAGGCATATTTCATGTCAATTCAATAGAAAATGTTGAAATTGCCTAAATTGATCCATCAAGTATTTTCGAACAGGCAAAAATTTTTAACTGTTGTTTTGGCTTGTTTAAATAGAAAATTTATTTTATTATTTCTAATTTTACTATGTAGAATTTTTTTTTAGGGAAAAAATCCTACCGAAATTCTATTGTGTGGCTTGTTTAAAAATTTTGTTGCGGCATTTTAATGAACATGGCATAAAAGCCAACAGTTTAAATAAAATACAAATTTTTGCTTTGATATGCTCATTTCCACCAAAACAATAAAACAAAATCTTCGTGAATAATATTTTTTTTATTAAGTGCATGAACCAACCCTCAATTATTGGTGCTATCCACCAACGCATGCAATAAAATCACATAATGAAAGGTAAATTTTCATAATTTTTGCATTAGTATCTCTAAACCTAGACAAACAGAATTTTAGAAAATCATATTATACAATCATTTTTTTGGCGCGGTCATTGTTAGAAAAAAAGGATGGAAAATTTGTTTACCAAATCTATTTTGTGCTATTACAGCGCCACTACCTGTGAAAGAAATTTTGGTGGGAAATTAAAATTAGTATTAATTATGGTATCATTCCTTGCAAGGATAGAAAAATCTTGCAATAACACTGTTCTTTTTACATACTTGCTACATTAGAAATTTATCTTGCATGAATATCTTGCAATAACACCAACTATGTTGGTAAATAAAAAATCTAGCTGCCAACATCTAGCTATAAACCGTATTTCTTGTAGTGTCAGTTCGGCTAGCTGGTACGCTTAGTCCTTTTCCACTGGTATTTGGTCCATGTTGGTGCTTGCACAGACAGGACATATATACAGCAGTCATCACGCAAAACTAATGAAGATAAACATGCATATTTAATTATTAGTGATCTGCTGTTTAATTCTAGTCAATGTGAAGTGTTTATGAGAACTTCAGAATGATTCTTCTGAGGATAACCATTGGCATGGTGAGTGGGTAAAATGGGGGTTGTTAATCATTACTTTGAAATTATAATGAACAAAAATTGAGGTGGGTTAGAGTGACTAATGTCATTTTAGTAGTTGGGTAGTCTGAAATTCATCATAGTTCTAGAAAGGTTGTTAGTTGTAAATTGTAAGAGAGAAAAAAAAAAAAAGAACGAATTTTAAGAAGTTGCCTTAATATTTTATCCGAAAGTGCATTAAATAGAATTCTCATTGTTATTTCTATTATTTTTTGGGGGCCCTCATTGTTATTTCAGTGGATCAAGTTTTATTACTCATGGAGATTAAACTCGTGATCTTTTGTAAGTTATCATATTGCGTTACCACTTACCACTCAATAGATCAGTTTTTGTATTACAATTTGCAAATCATCCCTACGTAGATGGTGCTTGAGTTTCAATTTTCTGACATAGAATGCCATAATGAATGAGCAGCATCTAGAGATATGAGGTTGTCCATATATATCATGTGAGTTTGTACTTACAGAATGCATAAATTAATAAGTAATATAAGCAGACAGCAGTGCATAACTGCATAATTGTTTGTTTATTAGATATACACCAACACAAGATGATCATGTAGCAAATTTCAAATCAATGCCTATAAGACTTGATAGTTTGTTCAATTAAATCTGTAACTTACATAAATCATGAATATCACCTCATTAAGACTTGGCCAAACACAATTTACGAATTTACATTAAATGCAAAGATTAGTGGACAATACTGTGCAGTGGTAAGGTAACAACTAACAACCTCACCCATGTCTCTAACTTCTATTATTTATTGGAAAATTGTGATTGCTGTAGACCATTCCTAAGAAGTTTTGTGTAAACAATGGGCTTTTAACAACACGCACCATTTACCTGATAAAGAGCTCATCAGAAGGGAGGCCATGGCCAGTACAGTTCTATCTTAGAGCTGCTGAAGGTCATCTAGGCAAGGGATGGAGAGAGTTCATGAAGACAGCTGGATTGCAGGAAGGAGACAAATGTACTTTTCGACTTGTATCCGAAAACTCCCTAGTTGTTAATGTGGTAAAGGACATTAGTCTTGAAAATTGTTTTATTTGTTTAGGTAATTAGTGTAAGGGCTTTGGGTACCATTCTCACCCATGTTAGGTACATGTTGGTATTATACTTGCACCAGTTTAATCAGTTTACCCGACCAACCCCATACCCCCTCATCAATTTTCAGCTACCTTCTGATATATTCAATTTACAATCGAGCTGAAATTGACCATAAGTTTGGTCAAGTTGATAAAGGTTTTGCAATGTTCGAGGTCAATGACAGCTCAATTGCACAATCAAGCTCAACAAGTCTTAATTGGGTTATTCTGTGTATTGAAGAACCTTATGAGCTTTTTGTGGGTCGAAATTGAATTTGGTGATTATCACGAACGCCTAGTTTTTTATGTAGATTTCGCAAGAGAGTAATACTGTCCGGGGAAATAAAGGAAAATTTATCAAAGGATCAAGCTCATCAGCTGGAGCCTTGGAGAAGAAGCCTGTTCGACAAATTAACAAATATTCAAGGCCAACTTTAGAATGGGGAAGCACTGTGAGAAATTACCATCTTACTCGTTACTACCAGGTATCTGGGAAACTTTATACTATAATTTTTAAAGAAAATGAGTACCTTGTTTAATGGATTTAGACAGTGACTGGTATATGTGTCCCAGTTTTTTTCGTCTACAAACAGGAGTTCTTAGGGATTTAAAGAAGGAACATGGATTTGTTATCATTTTCATTCACATGAATACAATTCCTCAGGTTTCTTTCCTGGTACATTCTTTCATGTCTCCTCTTAAAATTGCATTTGTTGGTCTACTAAAAGCATTTAATTAGGCTATGACTTTCTCACCTACAATAATAAATAAAAATACACCACAAGACAAGTGGCGCTATCACAAGAAAATCTTTTCTAACTTTTTTAGTTTCTCTCTCAGCTCTAGCAATAATTTATCTCACTACTTTATCTGGAAATCTTAATATCACAAAATACATATATGGTTCTGAGTCGTCATATTTTGTTGGATGTTATTATTACAGTCACTGGCAAGGACATTTTGCTTGGACAACAATCTTACATCAAAGCGTGTTGTAACGCTGAGAGATCAAACAGGGAAAGAGTGGCATGTGAAATTCTATTTGGATTCACGCGAGGGTCGGCTGAGCAGCGCAGGGTGGACTAATTTCTCCCGTGAATATGGATTGAAAGAAGGTGACAAGTGCATTTTCAAGCTCATTGAGAAGAATACTCTGCTTGTTCGTGTTGTAAATAAGTATCAGCAGCTCTGTGGAGCAAGAATGCAAGATGTGAGCAAATAGCGCACACATCAGTTTCTTTTTTTTTAAGGGGCAACTCGGAAGTTGCAACCTATTAAAAGATAAAACCACCTTTTGTTTCCATGAATATTACGTAGTATTAGAATTTATGTGCTATGCTAAAATGTTAGCTAATATTTAGTAGTGCCTCTTATACCGACATGTTAATGTGTTGTTAGAAGCGGATTGCAGAAATTGTCTTAAAAATTATATATACCTAATTAACCAATCAAGTTTGTTGTATCGAGGAAGCACATACCCCAATCAAGTTTGTTGTATCGAGGAACCAGATGGTATGTGCTAAGTCAAGACTTAATTTATTCTCATCCACCATAAACCAAAAGAAAAACTTACAAAAAAATTTCTGGCCAACTTTTCGTCTTTCGATACTACATTTCAATGTGCAATGGGCATGTAATGAAATCCGCAGCTATTAAAATTGATTTGGCAAACATGCTATTTTTTCTGTATCCCCTCATTCGTACAATCTTCCTCTATTCGTACCGCTGACAGTATGCATCTTGGCCTCTTGGGGCCAATAACAATATGACAAGCTTGATTTTATTGAAATTAAGAGAAATGCAGTGGCGATTATCCTCAATCCTGCAATGAAACATTATTTCTGTCCAGTGTGTTTAGGAGTCGAGCCCCATAACATTTTATAGATGTAAAGTTATATGTACTCTGTCTAGTGTGTTCCCTCCAATGTGTATTCCCAAATAATGAAAGTTTATGTTGTACAGAAAATAATTGCTTGGTTGGTTAATTGATATGCTTACGCTGGAATTTATTATTTATTTTTGTATAATGACAAATCTGCTCATGCTTTTTGAAGTATTTAATAGGAATAGACAAATAGTTGAGTGATTTTACATCCCAATAACTATGGGGCCGTTTGGATGTTGTAGGAATTTGAGAAATTTAGAGAATTTGCAATTCTTAGGTATAAATTTTTTGAGAAGTGTGTAACTTTGTGAAGAGTTTGGATTGTTTATAATAAATTTGGCATATAAAATGTCCGGAATTTACAATTCCGGCCCCATCCAAACGGGACCTATAAGTACTCCTATGGAACTTGTTCTCAAGCATTTAATCGAACACCTTGTAGGCACTAAACTCACAGTTTTGTTTAACAAAGGAAATAACAATCGGGGGGAAAACCTCAAAAGACAACCATCTGTCATTTGTACAAATCATAGAGGGTTAAAACTAATCTGCACTACCGCAGAGTCTTCACACGGGTAAAACTCAGGGAAACCAACACCTTTTTGCATCCATAAAGCATGTATAACCACAGTCATGTTCTCTACATACCATTGAAATTCGTGAATTGAAAGCTCTAAAACGGTGATCTGTATGAAGAGGATCCGTGTCCTTATATTTATTTTCACTAATTAAACAAAAAAAGAATTCTAATTTTTCCTTCGACATATTTTTCTTGCAGCAGAAGTACAAAGAACAATCTTATAATGTTTGCTTCAAATTTGATTTACACTTCTAATTACAACATGAGGAGGGTTCTAGTGCCCAGATATTTTATGATCCAAATACCCTCGAATTAACTTTTAAATTATTTTTTTCAAAGTTTAAAATTCAAACTGTCAATGTTGATCAATTTAGCGACTGATATGTTTCCATATAAACTTTTAATATTTCAAAGTTCATTAGATACTCAATCAAAAATCAAAACTTAAAAATATTAATATTAATTTATCATAGTTAATAAGATTCATGCATTTTTTTTTATCGAATATCAAATTAACTCTAAAATTTATAAAACCAATAAGGAAAACACTTTGTTCATTAATTTAACAAAACCACTAATTAAGATTTGATGTTGGAATTTTAAATTAAAAAATGAGTCTAGGGCACCCAAAATGGGTACGGATCCTCTGGTCGTTTTTTTTAAAACGACAAAAAATGACCAGTGGATGTCTTTTGATCCGAGCCGTCCGATTTAACCTTAACGGTTAAGTTTTTCGGGCATATCAATCTAGTATTATTCACAGGAAATTCTTTAACCATTAAGATTAAATCAGACGACTCAGATCAAAAAATCGTCTAGAAAAACTCTTTAGTCAGCCGACCAGAAGATCTCGTTCCTCCAAAACGTAAGTATTGGAATCTGATCTTAAAACATTTATTTCTCAAAGAGGAGAAAATACTTGGCAATTATTTATCAAAAGCAATTTAAATAATGTTAATATCATAAAATAAATTTATAGATTATTCCGTATATGTAAATAATCTAGCAGTATTTAGTAGTGCATCAAGAACTATCAATTACATATAGTCAGGGGCGGATCCAAGTTTAACCAAAAGTGGACAATTGTTTCTCCATATTTTCAAAATAATCCCTTAAAATTATAAAAATTACATGTTATTGAGTTAGAGTTATTCAATTTGCCCCCTTAAAAATTTTAAACATTTCAGCATGGTTATTCTTTGCCCCCCTCTTTTGAAATTTTGACTTCGCGCCTGCATATAGCTAAAAATTAAAGTCATTTGAGAACAGTAAAGCATATATGGAATTTTATCTTCTTTAATAGACATGATATACACACACTATGTAAATCATCTTGTAATATTAAATTAAAATTTTTTAAAAAATTATTTAAATAAAAGGATTATTTAGTATGTATTATCTTTCAAAAGTTTTCTTTATAAATTTACCCCGTCGGAACTCGGAAGAGATTACTCCCAAACCTGTCCCTCGATTTTCCTCCTAATTTTACGAGACGAACACAAAACCATGAGCATCTGGCTAATGTCGAGGCTCGGTAAAAGTATGGTCGCATCAATCAATCTCTAATCCCACTCACGACTGCAGAAGCAAAGAGGCATCTTGCAGGAGCGCTTGGGAAGTAGGGACTAGATTTCCTTTTTCTATATATTTTTTTTCTAAATAGAAACTAAATTTCATTAAAGGTTCTTATTTTCGTTTATTTATTTTCCCAACATTTACCTCTCCCTCGGTTCTCCTCAATTGACCAACACGATAAATGAAGAATTAGGTTATGCCATACGATCAATATCAAAAAGCAAAAAACTTATTTCGCTTCTGAAATTTAATATCTTCTGTTCACATTTTTGTGCCTGATTAAAAAATTCGGAAATTTCTAATATAGTATGATTATAAACGTTTCCGCATAGAATTAACATACTATTATTTTTTTGTGTATTCAGAAATTTCAAATAAAATTATGCTAATGTTTCTTTTGGTAAAATAATTCGACAAATTTTACTTATAGTTTTTAAAATGTATGCATTTCGCAATTGTGACATTCATGTTTCAAAAGACCTGGATCCATACAATAAAATTTATTTCTTTTAATTTTTTTTATACTCTATAAAATGCAGATGTCTATTTACTTGTGCATTTCGCTAATATTTCTTTTTTTAAAATAATTCAACAAAATTTATTTTTTTTGAAAAAAAAATGTATGCATTTCGCAATTCTGATGTTCGTTCAAAAGACCTGGATGCATACAGTAAAATCTACTTTCTTTAATTTGATTTTTTTTTATACTCTATAAAATGCATGTGTCTAGTCAAACTGCTTAATGCATTTGGAAAACTAAAATATAAGTGTAATATTTTCTATATTCCGGGACAGGAAAAAAATACTACAGACGGAACTTACATAAACAACCAAAATCATGAAAAAAAATCATGAGCAAGTTTTATGTAAGGATATTTGAAGGTTGAACTTTATCGGACGAAAATACCCATTTTGACCAACTGCACTTTTTCATTTTCCCCAACTCATCGGACAAAATGCGTTATTATTAATTAAAAAGAAATATTTGACATGATTCTTAATATTAAATAAAATTATATTGCACTATTATATGAATATTATTTAAAAATCATGCGTGTACGTAAGTGCTCTGTCCTGTGACTCCTGTCTGTCCATCGTATGAATCTGAAACGACGTGCCAATTGTGTATCCCATTCGCAACCAGACAGAGTCAGAGAGAAGTCCAGACGCTCTCCGTCTGTTTACTGTTTACTGTTTACCCACTATGCTTTAAAAAAACCCAATGGAAACTACGAGTCTACGACGTCTGTTCATGTTTCACCTTCAAGGCGGGAATTGCACTCCATTTGAGATTTACTAAAATACCCTCAGTTTTTCAGCACGGGGCGTTTGGACGTTTAGGAATTGGGGGAATTGGGGGAATTTGTTATTTCTAGGCATAAATTTATTGAAAAGTATGTAACTTTGTGAAGAATTTGGATTGTTTATATTAAAATTTAGGGAAAATCAGCCATATACCCTTGCAATCTTAGTTAATTGGAAATATCCCCTTCTAATTTTTGAAATTGGAAATATCCCCTCCTAATCATAGTTATTATAGAAATTTACCCTTTTGATTATTTATACTATTATTTTAAATCTAAATATTCAATTTTTAGAATAATAGACCAAAATACCCATGCCTCTTTGGTGATTCTCTCGCCTGATTTCTTTCCCCCAAATTAAGCAAGATGCGACATTCTTTTTTAACCCATTCGCTTGGATCTTCAAATTCTAATTACAATCACTGAAACAAACTTTTTTTGGATTAAATCACAAGGCAAGGCCTTTTGTTGTCAGATAGTTCTCAGCATATATTAGACACCATCTTCTCCATAAACTAACCTAATGCCAAAGGTGCGTCTAGTAATCTTTATTTTCAGGTAGCTTTATCTAAGAAAAGCTATATCTTTTGATGGTAACAAGAGGAGACTTACGAAGTGGTACCGGGACTTCTAGGTATCAAACCCTAGCAAATAAAAGAAACCTCGAATTTCAATCGGCTTAAGTTAAGAAATAAAGCGGGAAATAGTGGGAAGGTTAATCGTCAGATATACTTGGGGACATTTTTGTCCATAAATAAAAATTTTGATTTTTCAAATTTTAAATAGCATTAAAAATAATCAAAAGGATAAATTTCTAAAGCAACTATAATTAGGAGGGGATTGTTGAAATTTTTATATGGTCTATATTGTTAATTATGAACCAAGTTCATTTAAGTTAAATTACTAAAGGGTGCATCATTATTTTGATGGAAAATTATGATGTCCACATTCAATGTATTGATCCCAAGGGTTGCCTTAGAAATATATTATTAATACTCACTCTCTATTATGTGAAAGTGTTGGTTCATTTTCTGCCACATAAATACAAAAGAGAAAGAGAAATGAGTAGAAAAAAAAACGCCTATAAAGAAGCCCATCATAATGTCTAAGAAAAACCATTGAAGATCAGTACTTACGCTTCCGCCTAACGATTAACGATTTCTGCTCTTCAATTTGTAAGTTTTATACTCAAGTTTTTTATTATTTTATATGATTTACGGATCCTGGTAATCGTGTTATTATTTATAAACATGCTAAATTAATGATTATGTCTATCAGGGATATTTCCAATTTCAAAGATTAGAGGGGGATATTTCCAATTAGCTAAGATTACAAGGGTATATGACTGATTTTCCCTAAAATTTATGCCCGGAATTGCTTATTCCCGGAATTTGAGACGCATTCAAACGACCCCAAAAAGGGTACTGACTACTGAGTAAAGGAATTCCCCATTTCCCCTTCTTCGAGGTTTGATGTGTGAACTGTGAAGTCACATCAATCCCTATAGGCCCCACATAGAAGAAGATACAGTGGCGCCATCTTGTAGGAGCGCAAAAGAGTTGAGAGAAGGCAACATAATGGCAACTCGCGGTGGCTGTCTTCCTCAAAAGCCACATTTCTTCAAATTTCTCTTCCCCGGTCTCTCAGCCAACCTGGTCTCTTTCTCATTCTCTCTATATATCAATGCGTTTATTTATTTCGTAAATACCTACATTTTAATTAAGATTTATCTTCAAAACAAAAAAGAAGATACGCTGGGAAGGTCATGTTTAAGTAGCAAAATGGTAGTTTGTGTTCCCAGCATAGCTTCAACTCGTGTTTTATTATTTCTAATTTTCAAAATCTGAAATCTACAAAGGAAAAAAAATTTAAAATTGTACCGTTTGTTGTATTATTTCTTAATTTATGTATGATGTATACATGTCAAAAATAAAATCTAACTATATAATAAATAATTCATAATTGGTTCTTTCAATACAAGATCAAGAAGTTCAAAAATCAGCAGTTGATTGCAATTAATTTGCACCATTGAATTTTTCACCTTTTGATCTCATAGAAAACAAAAGTTTACAATTTTTATATGCATACATATTTATTTTTAGTAACACGACAAGATAGACGGTGCACATTTATTTGTTTTGGACCTTTTGGTGCTGTAATTAAATTTTTAATAACATATATATTCATTTTTTATATCATGTTTAGCATCAGTACATCGACCCCTCTGTATTAGTGAAACCTCCTTTTTGTATAAAAAAAAAAGAAGTTAACATTGAAGTTGCACTACTTGTTTTAAATTTCTCACTCTGTTCTAAATTTTCTTGCATTCATTGGTTCCTTTTGTTTAGCGGATTCCTAGCAAGTTTCAGAGACATCTCCCATCAGAGCTCCCCAAAAAGGCAGTTTTACTATGCCCACATCACCAGGTTTGGGAAGTAGAAGTCTGTCAAGCTGGCCCAGACATATTCTTCCAAAGAGGCTGGCCAGAATTCATGAAGGCACATGATATGCATATTGGCTACTTTCTCCTGTTTCAGTATAATGGTAACATGAATTTTGAGGTCAAGGTGTTTGACACTACTTGTTGCCTTAAGGATTATTCTCTTAAACATTGTACAAGTGCTGCCCCACCTTACATTGAAATTGAAGATTCTTCAACCAATGAAAATCCAGTACTCAGCGATACATCTGATGGTTAGCTTGCTATTTCATTTTTGTGTTCTATAGTATCTGTATGATGGATAAAGATATCATACTCCAAGCCGTATCTATTAGATTACCATGGAGAGGACATGAAGATGTGACATATGTACACGTGTTGTTGTTTAGCCTCCAATTTATGAATTCCAGCCTTCTTTTGTTTATTCAGATCACGACCTAATATAGGTCAAATGTGGTTACTTGGTGCTTAATTCAGCCATAATTACACAAGTAATAGCCCCCCAAACGAGAATAACAGTATAATATCTTTTTTTTAACTAAATTGTTAATTGTCATAATGTAATATTGGAATCCCAGTTTGTTCTCTTCATGAAAGATGGAATTTATCGAACTCCAATGGCAAAGGAAAAAAAGTGTTGCGAAAGGATCAAAGAGTGATTCATATGGAGGTTCAAAGCAAGAAAACATTAAAACCCGCTCAAAATGTCACTGGTTTTGCACAGTTTGAGAAGATCCTCACCCCTGCAATGGTACAATTCCATGATATTGTAAGTTTTATTTTAGCATGCTAACTTTTACAGGTCGATAGTAACTGTTTAGATGCATATATTCTATTTCATGGTCATGAAGAAAATATCAACTTCTTGAAATCTGGGGTTTAACACTAATTAAATAAAAAAATCATAAAATATGTTTTCCTTTATCATCAAAATGTGTGTTCTTCTATGAAAACATTTAAGACCTGGTAAATGCCATTAGAATAGGAATTAATAACTGCTCAAAACAAGTTAGATTTGTTTGTATTTCCCAAAACAGAAAAAAAATGACTAGAAAGGTATTTTAGACGAAGGTGTATGTTTCACAGAAATTCCATTCTCAGCCAAAAGAAATTAATTCTTAGAAGCCTACTATTTGCTGGAACCAATTTGTGCTTGCTGACATTTTACCTCATCTAGAGTATGTTGTAATTCTTATCTTGATCCACATTAGATTGCAATCTCCTAAATGAAAAATTGGGTCTTTTAATGCAGAAAGTTCCAAGGAAATTGTGTGAAGAATGATCTTGTTTCAAATCGCACCATTTTCCTAAAAAGAAAATTGGAAGGGGATGGAAAAGTTGATCCTCGCAAATGGCCAGTGGGGTTCTATTTTGGTCCTAGAGAAAGCAGAATCAGGATAGGATGGAGAACATTCTACAAGGAAAACAGCTTGAAGATTGGAGACAGGTGCATCTTTCAACTTGTTTCGAAAGATACTTTAGTAGTCGAAACACAAGGCTTGCTGAATTCACTTGGTGGAGAAACGAAGTATATACATGACAAATCTCAAGGAGTAGCTAATGAAGAAAAGAGGCCAAGCCCACAACAAAATAAAGTTTTGAGGGGAAAACTTGTGAGACGTAGTTGCAAAAGGCCGGCATTCATTGATACTCAAGATTTGTCAGAGTCTAACGATCAAACAATTAGCGAAAAATCTGATGGTGAGCTTTGTAACCACCATAATTGAATGTTTTAAAAGCTGATGTAATCTATTTGTGGTACTTTATGCATATTTCTCATAACATTAAAGGAAATCAAGCATTATACTCTTTTGTCTAGGTAGACGTGAAAATTATTCAGTGTGCATAGCATCATGAATAAATTGTTCTGTTAGCACTTGCTGAAGGTTTGACTATATGGAAAATTGAACAATAGCACTAAAACAAAGATTCAAGATAATAAGAGAAATGTTGTGGTTGGTTCTTAAATTTATTCATAGATTTGGTGGAACAGAAACACCAAGAACTTATCTCAGCAAAAGGAGGAAGTTGTTAACCTCAATTGGCAAAGAAGAAGAAGAAAAGGATGTTGTTCAAGGGAAGAAAAAGACTAATCCAAAAATTCATCTGTTTTGATCAGTTTGAGAAGATACTCACCCGTGCCATGGTGGAATCCCCTTACATCGTAAGTCGTCCTCCTTAATTCACAAACATTTTAAATATAGAAATTCTGATATTTTCTGCAAGACGAAAAATCAATTTATATATACCTCATAGTCGCCTCCTAGTAAATGAAATGGCAACTTATACAGGGCCATCATTGTCCTTTATATATATATATCATATCATATTGAACTCTAAACTCATTGATGTATAGAAACAGCAGAGTCATTTTTTTCTTTTTTATGGAAATGAAGGACTCATTGTATTTTTATTGGGAATTGAGTTGTTTTAAATATTCTTGTCCCCGACACATAGTAATCTTATTGTGAGTTGTGTCTGTATGATTATCCATTTATCCATGAACCTGGACTTGCCGATCTAAAAATTGGCTGTAGATATTAGAGATCCTGTCAGGTACAGCAAATTATGATATCGTGGACTCTCTAAATAAGTCAAATAAGCCCTCGAACAAAACCAATAATAAGAAGGTATACGATGCTTAGGGTTGTGAAGATGCGACAAGCAGAAACATGCTACATATGGCTAGAACAATTGCTAATTTGCAATAAGGTTATATGTTTTGCAGCAATTCATCAGTCAGTTTTTGTAAGTTTAGTTCTCTAATTGCATGTTATAATTTTTTGTGTGGCTTAATGGGTGACGATTTAGAGATTCAGTAGAATGATCTTGTAGCAATTCAGCAATTCAAAATGTTTTCTAGAAATTCAGTAGTCAGTTTCTGTTGATCTTTATCTGGAATATATGTAAATATTATTGTCACTAGTCAGCTGTGATTACATTCTCTGGTCAACTTGCTGAAAATATTGGATGATAAATTGCAGAACCTTCTGAGGGCATTTAGTGTAAAGAATGATCTTGTAACAAGGCGCACCATTTTCCTACAAAGGAAATTAGAAGAGGAAGGAAATGTAGTTCCCGGCAAATGGCCTGTTCAGCTATATTTCGGCCCATCAATCTGCAGAATCGGAATGGGATGGGAAAGATTCTCCAAGGAAAACAGGTTGAAGACCGGAGACAGGTGTATCTTCCAACTCGTATCCAAAGATACATTTATTGTTCAAACGGTATGAATAAAACATAAAGTTAAATTATGAATCTGCCAGATGCTGTGGCCCAATATTTATATCACCTGTTTGCCTTTTAATTTATTTTGAATGTCCTTTCCTTTTGGGTTGTGTTTACTTGTGCAATTAATAAAGGGACTAGAAAGTCTATTTAACTCAAGTAGGTTAAATTGCGCATTTAGAAGCAGCGTGAGGTTTCCTCAATCTTATCGTAATTGGCTAACTAATTTGGTTTAAGTTTTACTCGTCTCTAAGTTGGGTGCTGGTATGTCCCAGCTAAATGTAGAAATGCTAGATTCTTGCAAACCAGTTAGTAAACTTCTAGTATTATGTACGGTTTCCATTTTAATTTGACAAAACAAAAGTTCAAGCTATTATAGTGCTGTCTGATGCAGATGCCCCCTGATAGTATGTTAATAAAGATAGAGGACGAGCTTAGCTACCAGAGAGCAAGTTCACCAGCCATTTCTTCAACAAAGAAACAAATTATACTGGAAAGGAATGTTCTGAAGAATAATCTACAATGCGAGTGCATCATTAAAGGATACAGCCTTAAATATTTCATTGTAAATAAAGCTTCTTATATTTCTAATGATTTGGTATTCAAGGTGACATAGAGAATAAATGAAAGAATTCCATTAGCATGTACTTACATTCAACTGGTACATACTCATCAGTTTCAGTCCAAGATTTAAAGGCATGAATTGGGATGTGCTATTTGGCAATATTCTGATGTTCAATCCAAAAAAATAAATAAATCAATCAATTAATTGGATAAGACCATTACATGTACTGAAATTGACTCTTAAGTCAGTAACCCAAGGTCAATTTTTGCAGAGCCTTAGAAAGGCATTTTGTGAGCCAAATGGACTAACAAGAAAGCAAACTATCTTTCTGAAAAGGCGCATAGATGGAAAGCATGGTCTGTAGGATTCTGTCCTAGAGAAAATAAAGGAAAGTTGTCTGCAGGATGGAAAGATTTTGCAAGAGAAAATGCTTTGCAAGAAGGAGACAAATGCACCTTTCAACTCATGTCCCAAAGTACTCTTCATGTGAAAATAGCACGGAAATGTCAAAAAAGAGGCAATACTAAATATGTAAGAACACCACCATATTAATAAAAATATAATTAAGACACACTTTGGTATTGTCATCCTGACAATCAGCCTTACAAATCATCAGTTTAAATGCACCCTGCCTGACATTAATAAAGTGAAATTTCTTGGTAGAAATATTATAGTTAAGAGTTGCTAATTTTCAACAATAATTTAATATTTATTTCTAATTTGAATATTTGAATGTGTCAATAATGGTTGGACTGGATCCTACTGTATATATTAAAAAAAAAAAAGAATAATCCAATTTTCTTCAAAATTTATTATACAGAGAGGACACAGGGTCATTGTGCCTTCTTCATTTCTTCATCAGATGACCTCTTTGTCAATGCAATAGGAAAATGATGGCTATAGAAAAGAAAATATGAGATTCCTTTTTACGAAGCATGTGTAATTTCTGTGAACACCAAAGGAACCTTCAGTATGAAATTTTGCAATGTATAGTCAGCCCTACAAAATTTGAACAGAAAATAATGTTTTCAGTTTTTAGATTGCTTTATTATATCTATTGTGCTGTATATTGTCAGAATTTAAAAACAATGAATTGTAATTTAAAACTGTAAAAGATGAAAACTAATTTGCGGTGCAAAAACTGGCAGCACCATTTTCTATTTTCTGATAGCCTTTTATTCAAAACATATATCAAAACATAGTAATAAATCCTAATACATTACTAGCTAAAAATAACGAGTGTCTTTCTAATTTTCACTAGCTGAAACATAAGGAAATAAAATAACAAAGAATGTCATCCAAATCTTTAAAACAAGGAATTTAATATCAGTAAGAAAATAACTAAAAATAACAAATGCTCATGATGCTCTTTGTGTGCACGTGGCACAACAGCTTACTGCTCACAGCTTACATTCTTCCCCCTAAGCTCGTTGTGCTTCTTTTGATAGTCTGCACTCCAATTCTCTCTCTTAGCTCCAGAAATTTAACTCTTCCCAACGGTTTGGTTAATATATCAGCAAGTTGGTTGTTAGTGTCAATATGTTCAACCTCTATTTTCTCTTCTTCCACACACTCTCTTATAAAATGAAAACGAGTGTCAATGTGTTTAGTCCGATCATGATATACTGGGTTCTTGCACAGCGAAATTGCAGATTTATTGTCAATTTTGAGATTTATTTTCTGAGGTGATTGACTTAGAACGTCTGCACGCAGTGACTCTAGCCAAATACCCTGACATGCTGCTGTTGCTGCTGCTATATACTCAGCTTCACATGAGGATAGTGCTACTATCTTTTGCTTCCTCGAAATCCAACTAATCGGATTGTTACCGAGAAAATAAATAACCCCAGTAGTACTTTTCCTATCATCTAAGTCCCCAGCCATATCACTATCAGAGAAACCAACAAAACATGGGTTTCTTTCTGGCACCTTCTTGTAGCAGCACCCCATATCACTTGTTCCCTTTACATACCTCAATATGTGCTTTACAGCAGCCATGTGCTCAGTTGTAGGAGACTCCATGAATCGGCTGACGATCCCCACAGAGTATGCTAGATCAGGTCTAGTATGTAATAGGTATCGAAGGCTACCCACAATGCTTCTATACTTAGTTTGATCAGTTGAAGGAAACTTACTGGTTTTACTGAGTTTGAGTCTAGCTTCCATAGGGGCTTGAGTTGGATTACATTCCTCCATGCCAAATTCTTTCAATATTTTTTCAGCATAATTCTTCTGGCAAAGAGTGATCATGTTGGATGTTTGTTGCACCTCTATGCCAAGATAATAAGTCAATAATCCTAAATCACTCATCTTAAATTTCTCCATCATCTCTGACTTGAACTTTACAATTTCTGATTCACATGCTCCTGTAATCACCAAATCATCCACATATACTCCTACTAGAATGCTTCCTTCCTGTTGCTTCCTCCTATAAACTGCATGTTCCAATTTTAATCTATCAAATTTCATTGACCTCAATGTGCTGTCTAGCTTGGAATTCCAAGCTCTTGGAGCTTGTTTCAATCCATAGAGAGCCTTGTGCAACTTTAGTACTCTGTGCTCTTGTCCTTTTACTTCGAAACCGGGCGGCTGTGTGACATACACATCTTCTTTTAATTCTCCATTCAAAAATGCTGATTTGACATCCATATGATGTAGAGACCACCCTTGCTGCACTGCTATCACCATGATCAATCGCACCGTCTCCATTCTGGCTACGGGAGCAAACACTTCTTCAAAATCAATCCCTTGTTTTTGCACAAAACCTTTTGCTACAATACGTGCCTTGTATTTTGCTATTTTGCCCTCTGGAGTTTTCTTTAATTTGAAGATCCATTTGAGTCCTATGACTTTCTGTCCTGAAGGAGGTTCCACTAGACTCCATGTTTTGCTATCTTGAATGGCTTTAATCTCTTCTTCCATGGCACAAAACCAGTTATTGTCTTTTGCTGCATCACCAAAACATGCTGGTTCTTCCATTCCAATTAAAACCATATCAGAATAATTTAGCTCAATCGGTTCTGTTTCACTATATATCTCTTCAAGGCTTCGAAATCTTACCGGTGTGCCACTTGAATCTTCAAATTCCTCATGATTTCTGCTCTCAGCTGGTATGCGTGCAGGTGTGAGAAACTCTGGTATTTGCTGTCCTACATCTTCATTATCAGGCTGATATTCACTATTTTGCTCACTGTGCTGCTCATGAAATTCATGAACCACTTCAAATCTATCTCCATCACCTGTTTGAACTTTTGTGTGACTTTCTCCAATATCCCAGTTCCACGCCTTATCTTCCTCAAAAATTGCATCCCGTGTTACTTGAACCCTCTTTGTCACAGGGTTGTATACCCTGTAAGCTTTGGAGCCCTTTTCGTAACCAATAAATACCATCAAGGAACTCCTGTCATCGAGCTTTGATAGATGAGGTTTTGTTACCTTCACATGTACCAAACATCCAAAAATTCGAAAATGATCTACCTTAGGCTTTCTCTCGTGCCATGCTTCATATGGAGTCATTCCTGTCACGCTTTTAGTTGGTGCTCGATTTAAGATGTACACGGCAGTAGTCACACTTTCTCCCCAGAACTCAGGTGGAACACTCATGCTTTTCATCATACTACGGGCCATTCCCATTACTGTTTGATTTCTCCTCTCAACCACTCCATTTTGTTGTGGAGAATATGGTGCAGTGAAATACCGCTTAATTCCCTTTTTCTTGCAATATTCACCAAATTCATCTGATTTGAACTCACCTCCTCGATCAGTTCTGAATGCCTTTAATTTTACATTCTTTTCTACCTCAATTGCTTCCTTAACTTCCTTAAATGAAGAGAAAGCTTGATCCTTGGTTTTCATCAATACAATCCACATGTACCTACTATAATCATCTACCAGTAAAAGAAAAAATCGATTACCGGCTGGAGTCGGAGGTGTAATGGGCCCACACAAGTCACCGTGAAGTAACTCTAATATTTCACTTGCTCTAAAACCTGCCTCCTGAGGGAACGATGATCGGCGTTGTTTCCCAATTGAGCATCCCCTACACACTTCTTTTAAACACTCAATTTTTGTCAGTCCTTCCACCATTTTTCCTTGATACATGTTCTTTAAAGACTGAAAATTTATATGCCCGAATCTTGCATGCCACCTCCATGTATCTGACTCAACACTTGTTTTTAAACACTTTGGCTGCACCAAGTTTAAGTTCAGAGTGTATAATCTGTTCTTTGATCTCTGAACTCGGATGATCAACCTCCCATTTCTGTCAAGCACCTTTAACACACCATCTTCAATCTTTACTCTGCATCCTCTTTCTTCAAGCTGCCCCAGACTAATAATATTAGTGGTCAGCCTTGGAATGTAGTATACTTCAGTTATTGCTCTCTGTTCTCCAAAACGCCCCTCAATTACCACAGTGCCACGCCCTCCTATAGACACCTCCGAGCCATCTCCAAGTTTCACTAAACCTCGAATAGTTGTGTCGAGATTTGTGAAATGTTCTATGCAGCCTGTCATGTGGTTGCTGGCACCTGAATCCAAATACCAGATATTTTCTTTAGATTCTGTTTCTGTCCCCATGTACAATTCTCCACACTTTTCCACAATTCTCTTGCTGCTGCAATTCACTTCAGTTTTTATCAACTCGTGCATGAGTAGAGCTGGCTCCTCTTCTTCCTTCTCTAATAAGTTTACCTTTTCCTGTTTTGGTTTACGACACTCTGATGCAAAGTGACCAAAAATTGAGCAATTGTAACACTTAATCTTGGACTTGTCAAACTTTCTGTATGGCTTTTTCTCATACTCCCCTTTTTTCAATCCTTCTTTATCACCAGACCCTTCTCCAGTTTTCTTTTCTTTCAAAGACAATGCCTCCCACTGTGAACGTGTAAGCAACAGTTTCTCATCTTCTTCTCTATTTTGTTGTCTTCCCTTTATACTCTCCTCAAAAACTCTCAACCGCCCCACAGCTTCTGCTACTGACATTGAAGCTATGTCACCCCACTGTTCTATGGTTCCAATAATTGGCAGAAATTTATCCGGTACGGCGCTAAATAGCCTTTCCACCACAGCACTATCTTTCATATCAACTCCAAGAGATCTAATTTCTCCTACTATACTTATCATTTGCTGGGAGAATTCTACTATACTAGCAGTATCGGACATAACCATCCGATCAAGTTGGCGTTTCAATACCTGTGTCCTTGCTTTTCTGACACGGTCTTCACCTGCGCTTAACTGCTTGATTGTCTCCCACGCTTCTTTTGCTGTTTTCTTTTCAGCAATCGCCATAACAACGGCATCAGACACTGCTTGGGAAATAGCTGCTAGAGCTCCCTGATCCTTTTCTTGGTCAACAGGTTCGTTGCTCTCCACTGCTTCCCACACGCCCAGTCCCCGCAAAATCATCTTCATCCTTACTGCCCACAATCCATAATTTGTGTCATTCAGCATAGGGTACTGGATCGGCACATTTACTCTTGTAGTTGTTCTAGGTTGTGTCTTCCCTTCGCTTCCATCACTTGACGGAGGTGGTATGCTCTTTCCTCTGTCATCTCCCATGATCAGAATCTAGTGCTCTGATACCAAATGTCAGAATTTAAAAACAATGAATTGTAATTTAAAACTGTAAAAGATGAAAACTAATTTGCGGTGCAAAAACTGGCAGCACCATTTTCTATTTTCTGATAGCCTTTTATTCAAAACATATATCAAAACATAGTAATAAATCCTAATACATTACTAGCTAAAAATAACGAGTGTCTTTCTAATTTTCACTAGCTGAAACATAAGGAAATAAAATAACAAAGAATGTCATCCAAATCTTTAAAACAAGGAATTTAATATCAGTAAGAAAATAACTAAAAATAACAAATGCTCATGATGCTCTTTGTGTGCACGTGGCACAACAGCTTACTGCTCACAGCTTACATATATATAATACTACAGGACCTTGAAGGCGAAAAATTCACACTTATGTATGCTCTTTTTGGTTTCAAATGCTGTCGGAAACAACAGGAGAAGTGGAAGGCAGAATATTCTTGATGAATCAGAAATTTATGTGACTGTGAGACAATTCCATCTTACTTATAAATACTTGGTAATTAATTTGTAAACCCCATTAGTAAACTTTTTAAGCATGGAGCATTTTTTTGAAATATATTTTCTCCTGTAATTGCTGTATGTGGTATGTTTGGGATGTAAATTTAAATATTAGGCATCTTTGTTCTCCTGATAAATTGAAATTGACATCATTAACTGCATTTGCAATAGAACTAACAGACTGAAGTGTGGTTTAGTGTCTTATTTTCCTGTTTGGATTGTTGCATATATATAATTGTCAGAGCATTCCAAAATCATATTGCCTGAGGAACAAGTTGAAAAGGCGTCAAATGGTCCTGAAAACTCCAGTGGGAATGATATGGCATGTGAATTTTTTCGTGAATGGATACAAGGAAGGCCGATTTAATGGTACTGGGTGGCAGGAATTTGCTTCCGAAAATGGACTAAGAGAGGGAGACAAACTGTTCTTCAAGCTCGTTGCTGAGGAAACTATGCTTGTTCAAGTTGTAAAAGCTTGAGTTGTGGTGATCAGATCTCTGTTATGTCGGGAACAAGTCCACTAATTATTTACCTATACTTTTGTTAGCTTTTGTTTTGTTTTATTTTGAAAATGGTTAGCATTAATCTTATGGATTTGCTTCATGCACTATGGATTGTATTTTTTTTTTCATCCAGATCAGAACATCTGTGAGCATTATGGACATTATTATTCGATAATGATGACGTAGTGCATCATAAAAATTGTTTTTCTACTGCAAAGTACGAACAACCTGTTGATGCTGTACTGGTGATTACAACATTCTTTGTTACAATATGTTTCAATAAGCAACTATACTGATAAAATGAATTGGCTACAATCTACAGATGGGAAGTATTCTACAAAACAGATGTATGAATGGCTGGAATTTGGAGGTATCAAATTTAGTGATAAGTCAATCATTTGGTCGATGAAAATACCATTAAAGACAAAGATGTTTCTTTGGCTATTGAGTAAGAGAAGGATACTCACTAGAGATAATCTAATTGCTAGAGGATGGGTAAGAAATCCACATTGTACTTGTTGTCCCTCTTTAGAGACTGTTGATCACGTGATGTTTAGATGTATTCACATTAGACCAATTTGGGGTTGGTTTTATGATTTCTGGATGATACATAGGAAACCTGACAAATTAGAAGATTTAGCAAATTGTAATTTTCAATCAGTTAAACTAACAACCTTTAGATATTGGTGTGGAGTAATTCTATAGATGATCTGGAAAAATAGAAATGCATGTAGGGGCCGTTTGGATCACTTAGGAATTTGGGGAATTTGGAGAATTTCTAATTCCTAGACATAAATTTATTGGGAAGTGTATAATTTTATGAAGAGTTTGAATTTTTTATAATAAATTTATGCTAGGAAGATGAAATTCCCAAATTCCTCCTTCAATCCAAACAGCCTCGTAGATTTAAGAATAGCAGACCTCACAATTTGAGACATTTTATAGCTGAGGTGAAGGGCATGATGATTTATTGGTCTGATATGTGGAAGCCATCGTTAAAGGAGGAGATTTGGAAACTCTGGCTTGGAGAGGAGTCACTGCCGAGACAGATGATGTGCTTGGATGCAGCTCAGGGTGTGGAAGAGGGGGCTATACATATTGGTTCAATATAGTGTGGTTCTGTGGTTTTGTATCCATTACTATCATTTGTCCAGTTGTCCTGTTGTTATTTGGTGGAATTCTTTACTTTGTGTAATTGAGATATTGATAGCATACTGTAGGGAATATTTGCTGTGGGGGGGAGGGGTTGATGAGGTAAGATAGTATTAGGGCACTGGTACCACTAGTTGGTACCAGTCACCAGTGCCGGTTTCGTTTTTGGTTTTGTTTGTTTGAAGTGACTTTGTAGTTCGATGCTTTTCGTAATGGAAAGTGGTGGGCTTCAGGCCCACTTATTTCA
This sequence comes from Rhynchospora pubera, assembly GCA_028095005.1. Lineage (NCBI taxonomy): Eukaryota > Viridiplantae > Streptophyta > Magnoliopsida > Poales > Cyperaceae > Rhynchospora > Rhynchospora pubera. The sequence continues at coordinate 196,613,817 of CM051463.1, read as the reverse complement.
ACAAAAAAAAAAAAAAATGCTGTACTGGTGACATTTGACGTGGGTGATTCATTGTTTGTAAAATTATATTGGCGGAGTCTGAATTGTATTGTTTTAGAAAAAAAACTGCATTATATATTTTGAGAGTAAATTTTTTATTGAATGATATTGTTTATATAAACCATGATTATTTTCTGAATTTCCCTCAAGAAAAAAAAACAATTTAAAAGTATAATTTTTTAAATTAAGGTTTCAATTCAGAAAAAAAAAATTTGAACATGAAAATCTTTTTTGGAAACATTAAAGGTGTATCTGATACAAAACAACATTAAAAGACATTCATAATTCAATTAGAGTAATATAAAAGGGTTTTATGCCTTTAAAAATTCCTTTAAAAGAATTCAGCGCTTGAGAAGATTTCAGCCGAAGGGAGCGGATCCGTGTCCTTATAGTTATTTTCACTAATTAAAAAAAAAAGAATTCTAATTTTCCTTCAACATATATTTTTCTTGCAGCAGAAGTACAAAGAACAATCTTATTAATAATATTTGCTTCAAATTTGATTTACACTTCTAATTACAACATGAAAGGAGGATTCTAGTGTCCACATTTTTTATGCTTCAAATACCCTCAAATTAACTTTTAAATTATTTTTTTTTTTCAAAATTTAAAAGTCAGACGTCAAATTCAAACTGCCAGTGTTGTTCAATTTAACAATTCATGTGTTTCCATATAAACTTTTAATATTTCAAAGTTCATTTGATACTCGATCAAAAATCAAAACTTAAACATATTAATATTAATTTATCATAGTTAATAAGATTCATATATTTTTTTTATCGAATATTAAATGAACTCTAAAATTTATCAAACCTAGAAGGAAACACTTTCGCCGTTTAATTGAACAAAATCACTAATTTAGATTTGATGTTGGAATTTAAATTTTAAAAAGTAATTAAAAAATGAGTCTAGGGCACCCAAAACGTGGGCATTGGAATCTGATCTTAGAACATCTATTTCTCAAAGAGGAGAAAATACTTGACAATTATCCATCAAAGCAATTTAAAAAATGTTAATATCATAAAATAAATTTATAGATCTATTCCGTACATGTAAATAATCTAGCAGTGAAATTTCATGGAAATTAAGTATTTAATAGTGCATCAAGAACCATCAATTACATATATATATATATAGTTCAAAATTAAAATCATTTGAGAACAATAAAGCATATACGAAAATGAAATTTTATCTTCTTTAATAGACATGATACACATACACACTATGTAAATCAACTTGTAATAGTAAATTATTTTTTTTTTAATTATTTAAATAAAAGAATTATTTAGTATGTATTATCTTTCAAAAGTTTACTTTATAAATTTAGTCATTTAGACCGTCGGAAGAGATTACTCCCAAACCTGTCCCTCGATTTTCCTCCTAATTTTACGAGACCAACACAAAACCATGAGCGTCTGCTTAGAAATGAAATTCAGTCCCGCGCGGGACCGTGCAGCGCAAGAATCAGAGCCGTCTGATTTAATCTCAATAGCAAAGGGAGCTCCGTGCATGTAACTAAATTGATAGGCCCGAACCGTCCAGATCAGATCGGACGGTTCGTAGGCTGCGCTGGACGGTCCCGCGCGGGAGCGGATGGGGATTCGTCTGCTTAATGTCGAGGCATGGTAAAGTATGGTCGCATCAATCAATCTCTAATCCCACTCACGACTGCAGAAGTAAAGAGGCATCTCGCAGGAACGCTTGCGAAGTACTGTATGGAGTAGGGACTAGATTTCCTTTTTCTATTTTTTTTATAAAAAAATAGTAACTAAATTTCATTAAAGTTTCTTATTTTCGTTTATTTATTTTCCCAACATTTACTTCTCCCTAGATTCTCCTCAATTGACCAACATGATAAATGAAGAATTAGGTTATCCCATACGATTAATATCAAAATGGGGTGATAAGGATCATCTCCAGATCTTATCATTCTCGTCATCCTCATTCCGAAAAATAAAAGAGAGAGTGAGGATGAGGAGATGAGGGGAGGGAGGGCGAATCAGGAGGGGGAAGGAGAGTCTGGGAAGGATGAGCGTCAGTGGATAAAGTGAATCAAAGGGAGAGCGAATCATAGGGGAGGGAAGAGGAGGGGAGAGGGATATCGTAATTGTTCTAGTTAATATCATAAGTGTTCTGGTTAAGAATATAACTGTTCTAGTTGTAAGAATAAATTTCTAGTTAATATATATATATATATATAGAGAGAGAGAGAGAGAGAGAGAGGGGATTGCTAAAATGCTATGCATAGCACGGATGTCCTTCGTGCTACGGATTCGTTCTTGCATTTCATGCTTCAAACAACCGATCCAAATCGTTCATTATCTTCTACATATTGAAATCTTATTAGAAACCAAATTTTACATTTTTTTAAAAAAAATTTCTTATTTTTATCAGATTTTTTAAAATCACTATTATTGTAGGGTCCAGAATTTATAAGATTAAGTATTTTTTAAAATCTGAGAAAAATAGTAAAAAAATTCAAAAAAAATATAAAATTTAACAGAGAGATCATATTGAACGGTTTGGATCGGTCATTTTGAAGCAGATCCAAGAGTTTGAATCAGTATGCACCAAAACTTCCGTACATTAGTATGCACCATATATAAGTTCTAATTAATATAATAACAGTTTTAGTTAATATATATAAAGGTTCTAGTTAATATAGTAAATGTTCTAGTTAATATAATAACAGTTCTAGTTAATATATATAAAAGTCCTAACTAATAGATTAACTGTTCTAGTTAATATATTTAGCATTTCTAGTAAATATAGCAACAGTTCTACTTAATATATATAATTGTTTTGTTTCACTCCCTCTCTTCCTCATCCCTCTTCTCTTCTGGTTCGTTCTCTCCCTCTGATGCGCTCTGTCCTCATTTCCCTTCCTCTCTGGTTCGCTTTCTTCTCACCTCTCATCCTCTCGTTCTCTCCCTCTAACGCATTATGGGGATGATTAAAGTGGAGGATGATGGAGAGGAGACAGTTATTAACGCGTTTTGGGGATGATGGAGATGATAGAGAAAAGTGGATGATGAAAAGTAATTCTGATATCAAAACGCAAGCAACGTATTTCGCTTAATTTAATATTTCTGATCACATTTTTGTGCATGATTAAAAATTTTGGAAATTTCTATATAGTATGATTATAAACGTTTCCGCATAGAATTAACAGACTATCATTTTTTTTTGTCTATTCAGAAATTTCAAATAAAACATTATGCTAATTTCTCTTTGTAAAATAATTCGACAAAATTTACTTATAGTTTTTAAAATGTATGCATTTCACAAATTGTGGCATGCATGTTTCAAAGGACCTGTATGCATACAGTAAAACTTAGTCCCTTTAATTTGTTTTTTTTTTTTACTCCACAAAATGCACGTCTTACTTGTGCATTTCGCAATTCTGATGTTCATTCAAAAGACCTGGATGCATACAGTAAAATCTATTTTCTTTAATTTGATTTTTTTTTATACTCTATAAAATGTATGTGTCTAGTAAAACTGCTTAATGCATTTGGAAAACTAAAATATTAGTGTAATATTTTTATATTCCGGGACAGGAAAAAATACTACGGACGGAACTTACATAAACAACCAAAATCATGAAAAAAATCATGACCAAGTTTTAAGAATATTTGAAGGTTGCACTTTATCGGACGAAAATACCCATTTTGACCAGCTGCACTTTTTCATTTTCATCAACTCATCCGACAAAAATACGTTATTATATATTAATTAAAATTATATTACATTATTATATGAATATTATTTAAAAATCACGCGCGTGTAAGTGCCCTGTCCTGTCTATCCATTGTATCCGTAAGCATCTGAAACGACGTGCCAATTGTGTATCCCATTAGCAACCAGACAGAGTCAGAGAGAAGTCCAGACGCTCTCCATCTGTCTCTTACTAAAGTACCCTCAGTTTTTCAGCACGGGAAGATGAAAGGTGGAGAAATGTTTTCCCCTCAGTTTTCCCCTTCGAGGTTTGATGTGTGAACTGTGAAGTCGCATCAATCCCTATAGGCCCCACATAAAAGAAGATACAGTGGCATCTCGTAGGAACGGAAGAGTTGAGACTTGAGAGAAGGCAACATAATGGCAACTCGCGGTGGCTGTCTTCCTCAAAGGCCACATTTCTTCAAATTTCTCTTCCCTGGTCTCTCAGCCAACCTGGTCTCTTTCTCAATCTCTCTATGTATCAATGCGTTTATTTATTTCATAAATACGTACATTTTAATTAAGATTTATCTTCAAAAAAAAAAAAAGGAGATACGTGTAAGCCTGTACATTGGGAAGTTCATGTTTAAGTAGCAAAATGGTAGTGTACTAGTGTGTTGCCAGCATATTTTCAACTCGTGTTTTATTATTTCTAATTTTCAAAATCTGAAATCTACGAAGGAAAAAAAATGAAAATTGTACCGTTTCTTTTATTATTTCTTAATTTATGTATGATGTATACATGTCAAAAATAAAATATAAGTATATAACAAATAATTCATAATTGGTTCTTTCAATACAAGATCAAGAAGTCCAAAAATCAGCAGTTGATTGCAATTAATTTGCGCCATTGAATTTTTCACCTTTTGATCTCATAGAAATCAACAGTTACAGTTTTTATATGTATAAATATTTTTAATAACACGACAAGATAGACGGTGCACATTTATTGTTTTGGTGCTGTAATTAAATCTTTATTAACATATATATTCATTTTTTATATCATGTTTAGCATCAGTACATCGACCCCTCTGTATTAGTGAAACCTCCTTTTTGTATAATAAAAAAAAAAGTAAACATTGAAGTTGCACTACTTGTTTTCCATTTCTCACTCTGTTCTAAATTTTCTTGCATTCATTGGTTCCTTTTATTTAGCGGATTCCTAGCAAGTTTCAGAGACATATCCCATCAGAGCTCCCCAAAAAGGCAGTTCTACTATGCCCACATCACCAGGTTTGGGAAGTAGAAGTCTGTCAAGCTGGCCCAGACATATTCTTCCAAAGAGGCTGGCCAGAATTCATGAAGGCACATGATATGCATATTGGCTACTTTCTCCTGTTTCAGTATAATGGTAACATGAATTTTGAGGTCAAGGTGTTTGACACTACTTGTTGCCTTAAGGATTATTCTCTTAAACATTGTACAAGTGCTGCCCCACCTTACATTAAAATTGAAGATTCTTCAACCAATGAAAATCCAGAACTCAGCGACACATCTGATGGTTAGCTTACTATTTCACTTTTGTGTACTAAAGATATCATACTCCACCCCGTATCCTAATAGATTGCTATGGAGAGGACTTGAAGATAATGAAATATGTATATGTGGATTGTGGTGATGGTTTGGCCTCCAATTTGATGAATTTCAGTCTTCTTTTTGTTTATTCAGATGACCTAATATATATGACGGTTTAGGTCAAATGTGGTTACTTGGTGCTTAATTTAGCCATAAGACAAATTAGTTTTATACTTCCAATTTGTTCTGCTTTGTAATAGGTGAAACACATTACCTGACCAGCTTTGGTGGAGAAAATAAGTCTACAATTGACAAAGTTCAAATAATGGCTGGTGAACCAAGTAATGTTCAGGAGCAAATAATAGGAACCACTTATAAAAAGCCTGCATCCATTGAAATTGATAAGCCCTCTGAGTCTGAAGATCAAACGATTAGCAAAAAAACTTACGGTGAGCTTTTCTAAAAATAAAAAAAATAAATAACATGTTGGATTTGCTTACCTCAACCAACTATCAAATTGTCATAGCCTTTAATTTTGGTTATTAAAGTTCTTACTAGGATTTTACTCACATCCAGTGTGGTCACGTTTCTTTATATTATATATGCAAAATCTTGATGTGCATGGACATCCCTGGAAATGGATTGCTCAGGTATATATTCACTGAAGTTTAACCACAAAACTAAATTAAATTATAAGACCCAGAAAAAATGGACTTTGTGATACCACCAGAACTAAACCCTGCCAAACGAGGACAACAGTATGATATCATTTTTGTAAGTAAATTGTTAATTGTCATAATGTAATATTGGGATCTCAGTTGATTCTCTGAATGAAAAATGGAATTTATCGAACTCCGATGAGAAAGAAAAAGAAGTGTTGCAAGAGGATCAAAGAGTGGTTCATATGGAGGTTCAAAATAAGAAAACATTAAAAACTGCTCAAAATGCCACTGATTTTGCACAGTTCGAGAAGATCCTCACCCCTGCAATGGTACAAAGGAATATGATTGTAAGTTTGTTTTCGCATGCTAACCTTTATGGATTGATAGCAACTGTTTAGATGCATTCTATTTCATGGTCTCAACCTTTTGAAATTTCCCATTGACAGCCCCCGTCAATGTTTCAAAAAAATCCTTTTTGAAATTTGGAGATTGCACTAATTAAATAAAAGTTTCATATAAGATGTTTTTATTTACCATCAAAATGCATTTTTTTTTTTTTTGAGGGTAGGGTTAACCCTACAAAATGCATATTATTCTATGAAAACATTTGGGATCTGGTAAATACCATTAGGATAGGAATTAACAACTGCTGTAAACAAGTTAGATTTGTTGTATTACACAAAACATAAAAACTGGCTAGAAAAGGTATCTTAGATGAAGGTGTATGTTTCACAGAAACCTAGGCAGTTTGATGATACACTGAAAATTCCATTCTCAGCCAAAGAATTAATTCTTCTAGAAGCCTATCATTTGACCACATTTAGAATATGTTGTAATTTTTATCATGAGCCACCTTAGATTGCAATCTCCCAAATGAAAATTGGGTCTCTTAATGCAGAACGTTCCAAGGGAATTTTGTGTGAAGAATGATCTTGTTTCAAATCGCACCATTTTCCTAAAAAGAAAATTGGAAGGGGATGGAAAAGTTGATCCTCGTGAATGGCAAGTAGGGTTTTTTTTTGGTCCTGGAGAAAGTAGAATCAGGAAAGGATGGAGAACATTCTCCAAGGAAAACAGCTTGAAGATTGGAGACAAGTGCATCTTTAGACTCATTTTGAAAGATACAATAGTTGTCGAAACACATGGCATGGCCCATTCATTTGGTGGAAAAACAATGTATATAGATGGGAAATCTCAAGGAGTAGCTAATGAAGAAAAGAGGCCAAGCCTACAACAAAATAATGTTTTGGGGGGGAAAATTGTGGGACGTAGCTGCAAAAGGCCGGCATTCATTGATACTGAAGGCTTGTTGGAGTCGAACGATCAAACTATTAGCAAAAATTCTGATGGTGAGCTTTGTAACCACCATAATTGACTGCTTCAAAAGCTGATGTAAAATCTATTTGTGGTACTTTGTGCAAATTTCTCATAATATTTATGGACATCAAGCATTATTACTCTTTTTTCATAGTAGACATGAAAATTTTTTAGTGTAGCATCATGAATAAAATTGTTTTATCAGCACTTGCTTAAGGTTTGCTACAATTAAAATTTGAACAATAGCAACAAAACAAAGATTCAAGGTAACAACAGAAGTTTCCTGGTATCAGCACCACACTTGAAATATGTCGTACCAATATTGGAAATATTGAAATTGGTTCTTACATTTATTCATAGCTTTTATTGTCCTATGGTGGAACAGAAGCACCAAGAAGTTATCTCAGCAAAAGGAGGAAGTTATCAACCTCAATTGGCAAAGAAGAAGAAGAAGAAGGTGCTCAAGAGAAGAAAAAGACTGATCCAAATTTCATCTATTTTGATCAGTTTGAGAAGATACTCACCCGTTCCATGGTGGAATCTCCTTCTTACATCGTAATTTCTCCTTATTTACAAATATTTTAAATATAAAAATGCAGATATTTAGTATATTACCTTTTCTGCAAGAGGAACAATCAATTTATATTTACCTTATAGTCACTGGTAAACAAAATGGCAACTTATGCAGGGCCATCATTTTCTATATTTATCATAATGAACACTAAACTCATTGATGTATAGAAACAACAGTCTTTTTTTCTTTTTTTGGAAATGAAGGTCATATATTTATTTTATTGGGAATTGAGTTGTTTTAAATATTCTTGTCCCCAACACAGTAATCTTATTGTAAGTTTTGTGTCTGTATGATTATCCATTTATCTAAGAACCTAAACTTGCCAATCTAAAAATTGGCTGCAGAAATTTGAGACCCTGTCAAGTACCAGCAAATTATTAAGTTGTGGACCCTCTAAATAAGTCAAACAAGCCTTCGTACAAAACCAATAATAAGGTATACAATGCTTAGAATTGTGAAGATGCAACATGCAGAAACAAGCTACATGTGCTTAGAAGAATTGGTAATTTGCGATAACATTATATGTTTTGTAGCAATTCAGCAGTCAGTTTTTGTAAGTTTAGTTTCTCTAATTGCATGTTAACCTTAAATTTTTTTGTGCGGCTTAATGGGTGATGTTTGGAGATTGATGATGCTTTACAGATAAAGAAAGTGCATATTTATCAGGCTGTGATATTTAGCCCTCAATTTGTCAGTTAATTAGGTTCTGATGATGCTCTTGAGAATTTCTCCCCTGGAGGCCTGTTATATATTGGCATGGATAGTTTAATTAAACATGTGTATACTGCAGCCAAGTTGCTGACCTTTATTTTGAATATATGTAATTCTTGTCATGAGTCAGTCAGCTCAAATTACAGTCTCTGGTAAACTTGCTGAAAATATTGAATAATAAATTGCAGAACCTTCCAAGGGCATTTTGTGTGAAGAATGGTCTTGTAACAACATGCACCATTTTCCTACAAAGGAAATTGGAAGAGGAAGGAAATGTTGTTCCTGGCAAATGGCCTGTGCGGCTACGTTTCGGCCCTTCAATCTGCAGAATGGGAAAGGGATGGAGAAGATTCTCCAGGGAAAACAGGTTAAAGATTGGAGACAGATGTATCTTCCAACTCGTATCCAACGACACATTTATTGTTCTAACGGTATGAATAAAACACACAAAGTCATATTATGAATCTGCCAGATGCTGTGGTCCAATATTTATATCACCTGTTTGCCTTCAAATTTATTTTGATTGTCCTTCTCTTTTGGGTTGTGTACTTGTTCAACAGAGGGATTAGAAACTCTAGTTAACTCAAGTAGGCTACATTTTGAGCATATTGAAGCATCATGAGGGATTCTCAATATTATTGTAATTGCCGGTTTGTCCCAGCTCAATGTAGAATTGCTACCTTCTTGCGAAACATTTAGTCAGCTGCCAGTATTATTCAGCTTTCCAATTTAATTTAACAACACAGAAGTTCAAACTATTATAGTGCTCTCTGATGCAGATCCCCCCTGAAAGTATATCAATAAAGATAGAGGACGAGCTTGGCTACCAGAGAGCAAGTTCACCAGCCATTTCTTCAACAAAGAAACAAACTATATTGGAAAGGAAGGTTCCAAAGAATAATCTACAATGCGAGTGCATCATTAAAGGATACAACCTTAAAAATTTTATTGTAACTAAATCTTCTTATATTTCTGATAATTCAGCATTCAAGATGACCTAGAGAATAAATGAAAGAATTCCATTAGCATGTAGTTACTTACATTCAACTGGTACATACTCATCAGTTTCAGTCTAAGTTTTAAAGGCGTGAATTGGAATGCTATTTGGCAAGACTCTGACATGCAATCCAAAATAAATGCTAAATAAAGATATCAATTAATTGGATTATAGCATTGCATGTACTGAAATTGATTCCTTCAGTAACCCAAGGTCAAATATTGCAGAGCCTTCGTAAGGCATTTTGTGAGGCAAATGGACTAACAAGAGAGCAAACTATTTTTCTGAAAAGGAACATAGATGGAAAAACATGGTCCGTAGAATTCCGTCCTAGAGAAAATGAAGGACAGTTGTCTGCTGGATGGAAAGATTTTGCGAGAGAAAATAATTTGAAAGAAGGAGACAAATGCACCTTTCAACTCATGTCCGAAGGTACTCTTCAGGTGAAAATAGCACGGAAATGTCGAAAAAGAGGTAATAATGAAAAATGTAAGAACACCACCAATATCTAAATTAAGACATACTTTGGTTTTGCCGTCCTGAAAGCCAAGATAAATCATCAGTGCAAATGCACCCTGCCTATCACTAATAAAGTAAAATAAATTCTTCGTAAAAATATTATAGTTAAGAGTTGCTAACGTTCAACAATAATTTAACATTTGTTTCTGATTGCATGTGTCAATAATGGTTGAACTGGACCATACTGTGTATATTATATAAAAAAAAGTATCATCCACGTTTTCTTCACAATTAATTATAGACGAGGACACAAATGTGCCTTCTTCATTTCTTCATAAGACTATCTCCTTGTCAATGCAATAGGAAAATGATGGCCATATATATATATGAGATTCCTTCTTTCGAAGCACGTGTTATTTCTGTGAACACCAAAAGACGCCTTTCAGTATGAAATGTTTCAATGTATAATCAGACCTACAAAATTTAAACAGAGAATAATGTTTTCTGTTGTGACCTATTGCTTGCAGTGTTCTTTCCATTTAGATGGCTTTATTATATATATATATATATACTGTGCTACTGTAATAAGACCTACATGATCTTAGATGATAAATTCACACTTATGCTCTTTTTGGTTTCAGATGCTGTCAGAAACAACTGGAGAAATAGAAGGCAGAATATTGTTGATGAATCAGAAATTTCTGTGACTGTGAGACAATTCCATCTTACTTACAACTACTTGGTGATTCCATCTTCACTCTTCAAATATATTACCTCCTTTATTCATGACGTACCCTTAATATGCAATATGTTTGGAATGTGAAGTTTAATATTAGGCATCTTTGTTCACCTCATAATTAAGTTGGAATTGACATCAGAATTAACTGCATCTGCAGACTGAAATGTGGGCTTTAACATCTTCTTTTCCTTTTTGTATTGTTGCATATTATTGTCAGAGTATTCCGATGTCATTTTGCCTGAGAAACAAGTTGACAACAAAGCGTGAAATGGTCCTGAAAGCTTCAGACGGAAAGGTGTGGTATGTAAACTTCTTCTTGAATGGATATAAGGAAGGCCGATTAAGCCGTGCTGATGAGTGGGGGAGGTTTGCCCGTGAAAATGAACTAAAAGAGGGAGACAAACTGTTCTTGAAAGTTGTTTCCGAGGGAACTATGCATTTTCGAGTTGTAAAAGCTTGAGTTATTGTGTGATTTGTATTATAAAGTTGGTGTTGGAAACAAGTCCGACTAATTAATTAACTACCTACTTTTGTTAGCTTTTGCCTTGTGGCATGCGCTAGGGCTTATATTTTGTTAAACCAGGAATGGAACTCGCTTATATATATTATTAAGATGAAAGGTTGTAACTTGTAACCTGAAAATTTGTCTGCATATATATATTTTTAAGATGAAATTTTGTTTCCTTATATTTGATATAATTTGATTTGATTTCTTATCTTTATCTCACGAGTTCAGATTTATCACAGTTCTGTAAACGCTACACATGTTGAAATGATTTTTTATTTTTTAAGTTTGTATGGTACAAATACAAATAAAAAATAAAAGGAAATGGTGAATAAAATGTTAGTAGAGACAAAATCTGTTCCGTTTGATTCTGGTAGAAACCAAGGGAAGAGTGAAGTTTAATCGAAATAGTAGATACTAAAACACTTTTTTTATTATTATTATTTTTTTTAATACTCTCGACAGCATCAAGTTAATAACATATCTGCTACAACGTAGTTGCAACTTGCAACATACTAAAACGTTTTCTTGATATATAGTGAAGTGTATAGATAAAGTAATATAATTCAAAACAAATTTATTTCACGTATTATGCTCGAAAATTAAGTGGTAGGTCTAAAAAGTGTCAAAAGTTTAATTCTAAGCATATTTAAATAGATAATATATATATCGTTAATACATATTCTAAGTTAAATAAAATAAATTTTCTAAGTATATCTTGATAGATAATGTACATGTGCCATTTGCCACATATTTATAGATAAAACAACAAATGGCATATATCGACAATCCTTATATCTTTCATTAGGTATTAATTTGAAATATATCGTTAATATAAACTATTCAACGGTCACTCAACAACATTACGATAATTCAAGAAGTTACCATGGTTATTATTAATTTTTTTTTTAAGAAAAGCTAGACAGATATTGTCAACCCCAAGTTATTGTGGTTAACTGGTTATTAGCGGTTGAAACATGTGCAATAATTACTCGGTCCATTCCACCGACCATACTGCAGAATGATGTCCTCTGCATAGATTTGCAGAGACCGTCCGATTAATAATGAATGTTCCATGATTAATATCGAATGTGAACGGTCCGTAATCATCAAAATTAGATCGGACGGTGTAGAGAAGATTTGCAAAGAGCGAATCTCTGAAGAATGCTGGTCCACCGTACTCCAGGTCCATCCGAAATAATGTAATCCTTCAACCTTGGTCCCGTGATCTCCGGACTCACATCCTCTACGGCCTAAATTATAGGGCTGTACCATCCATCCAACACAATTTTTTTAATATTTAAAAAAATTAAAATTCAAATGTTGAATCCAAACCGTTGATCTTGTTCAATTTTACGAGCGATGCATTTTCATATAAGTTTTATAAAATTTAGAGTCGATTTGATACTTGATTGAGTGATCAAATTATGAACGTATTAGAATTAATCAGTGTTTGTTAACCATATTCGTTCATTTATTGACCACTTGATCTAATATCAAATCAACTCTAAATATTATAAAAATTATATAAAAATGCATCGTCCGTAAAATTGAACAAGATCAACGGTTTAAATTTAACGTTTAAATTTTAAAAATTTTAAATTTTATAAAAATTATGTTGGCCGGACGCTACAGCCGATTAATTTTGGCTGTAGAGGATGCTGGTCCCGTGATCTCCTCCTTCCCCAGTTGGCCAGTTCCCATCGAAACCCCAACCCTCCTTGATCGATCGAAGTCCGTTTTCTCAATCGAGCGAAAGAGAGAGCGCGAGAGAGAGAGAGGTTTTAGATTTAGCAAATAGCAATGCATTCGTTTGGGTACAGAGCGAACGCGGTGTTGACCTTCGGGGTCACCATGCTGGCGCTGATGTGCTTTTTGGCCTCTCTCTCCGACACCTTCACCGTCCCCACCACCTCCGCCGAAGTCAAGGTGAGTTGAGTCAGGCTCTCATACTCTCCGTTCAATTTATTTACATGGAAAGAAAGAGTTCAATTGCTTTCCTTTGCAAATCTAGTCAACAGCCAGAGAGAGGCGTACGTTTCCAATTGAATTTGTTTGAGCGAAACTTGAACTCTATGGGCTCACACCAGTTGCTTCTGTGGCAAATTTAGCGCTTTTCTCGTTTTACTCATTTTTTTTTACCTCTTTTTTCGTAGATTTTGAACATTAACTGGTTCCAGAAGCAAGCAAATGGTAACGACGAGGTAATAGCTCGTTTCAGATCCTCCTTTTCAATTATAATTTTATTCATTTAGTAGAAAATTAAAGTTGTTTGTTTTGTTGACTGTACTTATCATTTTGTCATCTTTCCTTTTATTGAGATTAACTTTGAAATTTGGTGACCTGACATGTTGCTATGCTTGCTCCTATTACTAAGCCTTTTGCTATGCTTATTTTAAATAAAAATAACATTAACCATGTTGCTTATCTATTTTGTTTCATTTTTTGTATGTATCGTGTATCTGACCATTCTAGGTTAGCTTGACTCTAAATGTATCAGCTGATCTCTCAACCTTGTTCACTTGGAACACCAAACAGGTACCATTTTGCTTTTGCTTGATATTTGTTTCTAATAGTCTTAGTGCACTTTTAATGTTGGAAATCAACTAAATTAGAACAAAGCCTTACTCAAGAGGAATTGCCAAATGCCATGTTTCCTAGTTCTATTTTATTTTATGTATTGTACCGAAATTAGTACCACAGATATTAAGTCTTTAATGGGCTGCAGTGGAAATTTGTCCTGTATTCCAAATGTGTCTAACTGATCCTACAACACCTGAAAAGGATTTGAGGACGACCTCCAGTGATTGTAAAGCCATGCCCTTCAAAGTGGAGAAAATCAGCGTGTCATCAGCGTATTGTAGGACGTAAAAAGGATCTGTGAGCTTGGAAGTGAGGTTAAAGCCTATTGTCAAAGCCACAGCTTGAACCATACGACTTAAGACATCAGCAGCCAGTATAAAAAATATGACCCTATGATACGAAGGATATCTTATGTCTCTTGTAAAAACACCAGGAAAAAGAAAACTCCTACCCTTAGTCAAGTGGAGCCAGAAAGAGGGGGTGCTGAAAATTGTTTTTTCTATTCTTGAGGGGGTCTAATATAAGGAAATTTTGAAAATTTAAAGATATTATCATGTAACTTTTAGATTTTCAAGGGCCACTTTGGAATTAGGGGGGGGACTGAGCCCCTTTCATTTTCACATGCCTCCTACCCTGCCCTTTGTCTCTTATTTTGTATTACAAAAAGAAAACCTCGAGCTGTCCTTTTCTTCTCAATTGTATAGCATTTTATGTGGATAAATGAATATTATTGGACCAATTAAGGTAGAGGTTTATAGGAAGCTTTTCCTCTCGAAAGGATTTTGTACAAGACTACCCAGAAAATTGCTCCTAATTTAAATAAGAACAACTATGTTATTTGTAAAAGCATTATCTAGACAGTAAAGAAATAAAGATGACAGTAATCATCATGCCAGTGTTGCTTTGAATATTTGTTTTGATAGGTATTTGTTTTTGTGGCTGCTGAGTACGAAACCCCACAAAATGCCTTAAATCAGGTACATCAACTTTAATTTGATGCAATTTAAAGGTTTTAATTTTTAAGGTGTATCAATGAAATGTTTCCCATTTTTTTCATTAATCCCCTTCGGTTGCAAAACAGTTATAGTACCTGATTCACCATATTAATGTTACTGATAAAGTCATGTTGATATGTTCATCTTATACATTTTTGTCAATCAACATGATAGGTTTCTCTATGGGACGGAATCATACCATCAAAAGAACATGCCAAATTCTGGATTCACACGACCAACAAATACCGCTTTGTTGACCAGGTAAGGACCTTGTTAGTTATAAAGTTCATTTAATGTTTTGTTTATTCTCTTGAATGATAGAAAATAATTATAGTTTACTGAAAGAAAAAGGTAATATCAATGCCTTGCCAGAAGCCTATTTCTATTTGTCAGAATACCAATATGTACCACCAAGACAGACTAAAATATTTTTGGTCAAAGGCTTGTTTGGTGTATAAGTGGGCGACCCTATGATAATGTACTACTTGACTTAGGCAAGCTTTGACCAAATACTGTCAGAAAGCTTTTCTAGATTTGGTCAAGCTTTTCATACTGCATATATCAGTTAATTATATGAAACTCTATTTGTTGGCATTACTTTTTTTCTGATTTCAATGGTGAAACTTCTCCAGGGAAGCAATTTGAAGGGAAAAGACTTCAACTTGACATTGCATTGGCACATAATGCCGAAGACTGGTAAAATGTTTGCTGATAAAATAGTAATGACTGGCTACAGACTCCCTGAAGAGTACAGATAGAGCTTTCCCTTCCACTTTTCCCTCGGAAGGTTGCCTCTGGTCTTATTCAAACAACTGGACTATTGTGGGATATATCCAATTAGTTAGTGACATAGTGCTGTCGATTATAAAGTTTTTGTGTTTAATTAGGCCAACTCAGTTTTTGTGTTTAATTAGGCCAATTCTACGAAATTCGATTATCTAATTTTGGGCATGGTGGGATCCCTAAGCTGGCTGAAATTTTTGGATATGCAATAGCACTCCAGTAGTGCTCGTTTGCTCTTTTTTTTATTTCTATTTTTCCCGTTACCTTTTTCCTCAGCTGCAGTATTCCCTTACTGACACTTGGTAACACTCCATAATTAGATTTTCATGGTTAGTCGGGAGCTGGTCCAAATAGCTTTATGCAAAGCATAATAATATGAAAATTGATTTAAATATATGATGTCTTGTTTTTATCAGTAGAGTTAATAGAACGTGGTTAGTCAGAATCATGATTGATTTAACTTTATAACTAAACGACTGAAATAAAAATCTTGAAAAAAGACAGGTTTGCATCCTCGTTACCTCGTATTGTTTGGATATGTGTTTAGCTTGTTGAGCATATATGCAGGAGCAGTATGGCGCGTCATAGCGCCAACTGCCAAAAACAGGTACCCTAAGAAATAATGAGTTCTAAACAGCCATAAGAAATAATGAGTTATAAACAGAAAAAGGTAAAGCAAAAAAAAATGGTCTCCAATTTTATGAGAGAATTACATTGATCAGTCATCTTTGTTTCAATCTCTTTTGCAGTTTTGCGTTAGAGAGGGTCGCTATATCACTACTTTTTCTTAAAATACACTCAACACGCCACTTGTATCCCTTTATTATATCAAACGATGCCGTGGCCCGTGGGCCGTGGCAAGTTTCTTCTCCTGGACCTGGACCCATTAGTTTGGTTAATTGGGGTCCCCTTTTTCAATATTGTTGCAATATTTGATCTTGTTGGAAACACGGAATGAGTATCAAATACTACCGTGTACGTAAATATACAGAAATGGGTTCAAACCAGTTTATTAGGCTTTATCAGTTAAAGCTCTATAAAGGGTATAGACAGGCTTGTGTGATTAACTCCATTCAGCTTTCACTGCTTGCTAATATTTAGGTGATCATTCATTCGCTCCATCGTCCGAAAAATTTATAAATAATATTAAATTAATATACTGTATTAAAAATAATATTAATATAATAATATTTTTAAAATAGTATCTCAATTACGGAATCCGGAATTCCGACCGCAATTACGGAAACTCAGATTCCGTAACAAGCCAGTTACGAAATCCAGAAAAATTTAAAAATAATATTAAATTAATATAATATATTAAAAATAATATCAATATAATAATATTTTTTTAAATAGTATCACAATTACGGAATCCGGGATTCCAACCGCAATTACGGAATCTGAGTTTCCGAATAAGGTTAGAACTAGATTTTTGTCGTTTTGAATGATTTTAGTATAATTCTATATTATACATATTAGTTTAATATTAATAGTTTTTATATTAATTTAATATTAATAGTTTTATTTTCTTTATTTTTCAATTATCTAAAATGTTGTGGTTCTTACCTTACCTTAATAATTAAATAATATTTTATGTTGGCCTCTATATATAATCAAATAATATATAATACGCCAATAATTAAATTCTAATCATTAATATTTCCTAATTCATAAAAAAAAAATCAGTTTTTTCATTTGTGTTAAAGTTTTTAATTTATAATTTGTACTTAATATTTGTAATATTAAATTTTTAAATATAATGAAAGACAATTCATAAAATAAAGTACATAACATTAAAAAACAATTAACTTAATCGACCATAATATAATTTAACACACGAAAAGAAAAAAAACTACATTAAAACTACAAACCATTACAATAACAGATAACTTACTAAATATTAAAGCACTTAAATATTAAAATGAAATAAATCTTTAGAGATTTTGACTGTCTACAGGTTGCAGAAGTTCATCCCACCATGGCTGCTCATCTTCCACATTCATTCTTGTTGATTACTCCCACCAGTGTTGTCGGCGAACTAAGCGGCTTCGTTCCAGAAATTCGCATCAGCTTCTTGTTGATTACTCGCACCAGCGTTGTCTGTGAATTGAGCGGCTTCGTTCCAAAAAGCCGCATCAGCTTCTTGTTGATTACTCGCACCAGTGTTGTCAGCGAATTGAGCGGCTTCGTTCCAGAAAGCTGCATCAGCTTCTTATTTTTTTATCTCTGTCATTCGGCTTGCTGCAATTCTTCTTTGTTCATCTCTCTCATTACTTGCTGCCATCTTCTCACCATTTTTTTTATTTCCTTTTTTTCCCTTAGCTTCTTTTGACGATTCATTTCTTTCTCTTTTTCTTTAATAATCCTCTGGGTCTCTTTGTCCCGAGCTCTTTGTTCATTCTCGTCGTGACGTTTGTGCTCATGGTAGTGGTCACGTAAAATGTTCTCTTTGTAATTGAACACTTGAGCACACCTTGTACAGTAGACTGTGTGGTCTCTACGAAATTGTATATTTTCTCGTAAACGGTCCAGTGTGTTGGTTCATACGAGAAATAGAGTTTTGGTTGTTGTTGGGGGATGGGTTGAGGTTCTTTGTAATAATTTTTTCCTAATTTTTAATTTATTTTTACAATATATTATTAATTTTTCTAATTAATTGACTAAATATATAATTAAAAAATAAGGAAAACAATTTCAAAATATTATTGAATTACATATAAAAAGTTTTCATATTTTTTTCTAATTTTTCCATAATTTTTATTTATTTTTACAATATATTATCTATTTTTTATTAAAAAGCTAATTAAATAATTAAATAAATTTATAAACTAAGAAAATAAATAAAATAAAATAAAACTTACCGAAATCCGTCGGAAGGAGAGGGGCGAAAATGACGCGAGCGAGAGGAGAGAGGGAGAGTTCGGAACCCAAATAACCCCATTTATACTAGTTGCGGAATTCCGGATTCCGTAAGTAGATAGTTACGGAATCTGAGTTTCCGTAATTGCGATCGGAATTCCGGATTCCGTAATTGTGATACTATTTAAAAAATGTTATTATATTGATATTATTTTTAATATATTATATTAATTTATTATTATTTTTAATTTTTCGGCTCCATCGTTTTTAAAATAGAATAAGATTCCGGTACCACATTTTTTTTTTGCGCCACCAATGCCACACTTTTCTTTTTTATTTTAAATGTAAAAAATTTTAAATATAATCGTCTGATCCAAACCGTTGATCTTATTCATTTTAATGACGGATGCATTGTCATAAAATTTTATCATTTTTGAAGTTTATTTGATGCTTGATCAAAAGGTGAAAAATTAACGGATCAAAATAACTAAAATAGATTCATTCTAATGTTTATTTTTCAATCTCTTGATCAAGTATCAAATAAACTTTAAAAATTATAAAATTTTAGGACAACACATCCGTCGTTGAAATGAACAAGATCAATGGTTTGGATCGGACGATTATATTTTAAATTTTTTACATTTAAAATAAAAAAAAGTGTGGCATTTGTGACCCCCATACATCGGAATGAATAAGCTCTAAAGGAGATGTAGACAAATAAGAAGAAGGTAGAAAAGGCAATCTATTTGCCTTAGCCATACAACAATTTTTGCATAAACCTAATCTATGAGAATTGCAAGAAAGGTCATAGTCTTTAACAATTTTCAAGGTGATGTCATTGGAAGGATGTCCAAGTCGAGAGTGCCAAATAGCTGCGGAAGCACGAACATCAAAGAAAGCTTGAGGAGTGAAAGTGGTACAAGTTGGAAGAAGAACAAAAATGCCATTTGTGCAAGGGATATCAAGAAGAGTTGTCTTGATGTGGTGGTCCTTTAAAACACAAGAAGAATTTGAAAAGACAACAATTAGAGAAGGATTATCTTGGATTAATTTTGAAAGGCTAATAAGATTACGTGAAAAATTAGACACATGAAGAGTATCTTTAAGACAAATAATGGTATTGCCAACAGAGATAGGAACCATACCAATGTTCTCGATATTCAATCCTGAACCATCACCAATTTGTAAGTTGACACCACCATTGTAATTGTAGAAGGAGGAGAAGTTATTTAGGTCATTCGTGACATGATGTGTTGCATCTGAATCCAAGACCCATTCGGCAGTAGATGCGGTGTTGGAGGGTTGAGCCATGTACGCTTGGTAAGCAGTATCACCCGGTTTGTAAGAGGCATCCTCAGCATATCGAAAACTGTAATTTTTGGCATTGTGTCTAGGTTTTTTGCAAATTTGACACAGGGAATTGTTGTTGTTGGGGTTGGACTTTTGCTGTTGAGGTGCCACATTGGTGGGGTTATTTTTAGGTGGGAATCGCGGCACATTTTACTTGACATTGAATTGTTGAAAAGGTGGAGGGCGACATTGAATTGTTGAAAGGTGGAGGTTTAGGCCCAGTAAATTGAGATGCTCTTCAACCATTCTTGCCACGAGAAGGCTGATTGTGCTGAGTGGATTGATTGTTGTTGCCAGAGAAGAAAGCCATGGGAGTCGAAGAGGAGGCTTGATGTTGTTGAGCAAGGATAAGACTCTCAAACCCCAGAAGCATGCCGTGCAGATCATCAAATGACAAGGAATCATGACGACTTGTTGTTTGTATGGCAACAACAAAAGGATTAAAATCGATACTAAGGCCACTGAGCACCACTAAGCAGATATCATCATTGGATAATGGTGCGCCGATGAAGGCAAGCTCGTCAACAATGCTGCGAATTCGGTGAAGGAATTCGTTGCAAGAATCAGTGCCCTTGTTAGCATTCTGCAACTGGCGCTTTAACTCAATCAAGCATGCGCGAGACGTGGCGGAAAATTGCTTCTGCAAAGTAGACTAGAGCTCAGCAGAGGTGGAGCACGAAATCACCTGTGTTTGAACTGATTCGGTGAGAGTGGAGCGCATCCAACCCAACAAGAGTTGGTCTTGACGAACCCATGGTAAGTAATCTGGGTTGAGGTGGACTTGCCCAGAGGAGTTAATCATGGAAGGAGATGGAGATTGATAATTGAGTAATTGAAATAGGTTATAGCCATGGATAATCGGCATTAGTTGGGATTTCCAAGTTAGAAAATTTTGGTGATTGAGCTTAGTCGACACAGGTATATTAATGGTGGAGATAGGGGTAAATAATGGGAAAGAAGAGGAAAGGTCATTGTCGGCGGTAGGTGGATGGAAGGAGCCGCCAGGATTGGTCGGAGGAGGAGGAGGAATGGAGGACGTTTGATCGGTATTGGCTGAGGCCATGATGGCGTCTGATACCAAAATAGAGTTCTTGGTTTAAAGAATAGCTTAATCAAGAAGAAGATAAAAGAGAAATGGTATTTGTTATAATGATTTTCTTAATTAACAAAGAATACACTGGTACAGTTATATAGACACGGGTTGTTAACCCAAATGGGTCTGAGTCAAAACAGATCCAATACAAGAACCCATTTTATCTAATACAACCCAAATACAATCCATCTAGTTAATTACAATTGAGATTTTCTACCAAACTGTTACTGTGGCTAGGGTGTGTTTGGCAGCTCTGCGAACAAGTTGTTCGAGAACAAAGAGAAGGTGCACGCGACCCAAACACAAAACAATAGTTCACGAGCTGAGAACAAAGGATGGTTTCCAATTCTAACTTTTTTGCAAGCTAAATTGGGCTGGGTGTGGCGAACAAGTTGTTCGGGGACTGCTTGTTCACACCTTGTTCCTGAAAATTCCAAACACACCCCTAGCATATTAAGGGTGAACTAGAAGTTGGCACCATCCGTGAACTAGAAGTTCGCAAACTAGGCTAGTTCGCGAGAACCAAACAACCCACGAACTAGACTTGGCTAGTTCCTAATCTCCCGATTTTCACGAAGTAGGAGTTGTTCGTGGGCCGTTGTTCGTCCCTAATTCGTTCGTTATTCGTGAGCGAACCAAACACACCATAAATGTTATGTGTACGGCTTTAGATGTTGGGATATACACTATACATGAGGTCATGAGCAACATTTTTATATTTTGCTGTACACAGAACTGTTGAAACAACAAACTCTACGTCTCTATCCATCATTCCTTTTGTATTGTTCGGGAGTAAAATCTTTTCAATCATATTACCACTACTACTATATACTTGTATATTTCTCTTATTTATGTGATCTGATATGCTAACTTTTTACTTTTCAAAGTTGTGTGATATCTACCTTTTTCTACGAAGAGTATATTGAATTTAAATTTCTCTCCCTGCAGTGTTCATTGCATTTAACTATTACCGATCATAATTTATTATAAATGCAATTTATATACACGATTAGCACTGATTAGTCAAAGATGCTGCTCCAAATCTTGGTTTCTAATATATAAGTTGTCAATCAAAATTGTTTGTAATGTTTTATTTTATTATCTTTACTTTTTCAACACAGAAAATTATAGTTTATTAAACAATGTACAATAATTGAAATTAATATTTGGCAGAGGGAGCACGGGGTTGTGTTGGGCAATTGACCCCCTGTGCTTTGAACTTTTAAGTTATATTTATGCACTGATTTAGTTGTTTGTAAGAAATCTCTTTGGAAAAATATTTTTTTTCCCCCCAATTAAAATGGAAGCCCAATCAATCTTGTATCATTCTCACGCTAGGTCCATAGTTTTGGTTCCGTTTGGATAAGGTGTGGGAAGAAGGAAAGAAGTGGGAAGAAATATTGAGAAGTGTGTAACTTTGTGAAGAGTTTGGATTGTTTATAATAAATTTATTCATTTATTCTCTTATTCCCTTCTTCCCAAATGGAATCCAAACGGAGCCTTTTTCTTTTTTTTTCTGGATTCAATTGGAATATTGGGGTATTGTCTCAATTTTTTGGTTTCTTTTCTACGTATTTTTTTATTGGCCGATTAGATAAGTACAAGTATTGTTTCACAAATTTAGTATGCTAATTAATTTCATAATTTAAATATTTTTTCAATACAAAATTTTATAGACAAATAGGTTTTAGTTATTTATTTTAATAAACAGGAATTGTAATATTAATTGAAAGAAAATAAATGGAAGATAATTTTTTAGAACTTAATTTCATTTTTCAAAAAAAATACTGTTAATTTATTTCCATATTATTGCAATTTGATGAAATTTCATGTACTGCTACATCTAGTATCATAATAATTTCTACAAAAATGATAAGAAAAACACTATTCACTTAAAAGACAGTTTGTGTAAACAACATAAACAAATCATCCATTAATTATCCCTAATATAATTTTTGGGAACCACAATTGATTCTTTCATCTTAAGATGAATTGTTCAGGAAAAAAAATTGTTTCTTATTTAATTAGTAATAATATTTTTAATATTAAAATTTAGTTTTTAATTATTTTATTGTGTTATTTTAATCCTTCTTTTACATATGAATTTTGTCCCCCTCAAATGAAATTCCTGGCTCCGCCCCTTAATATTTTACGGAGTCCAAAATAAGTAAATGAAAGAACTTAAAATACAATTTGTCTTCCTGCTAGATTTTAATATCTACATTACATGGAATGACAGACTAAGACCAACCATTTAAAATTTAAAACTAAAAATATTAAAACTTAAATTCATAATATTAGTTATCAATAAACATCCGATTGAGGGAAATCATACCATCGTATTTCGAGATGACCGTGAAATTGTAAGGTTTTGCAGTGGCATGAGCAGAGATTTCCCTAACTATCAGGGGTAGAATAAGCTAAGCCGATTGGGGATAGTATAAGACCGCGGCCTGTAGATGCCTCCACCTCGCTGCCTAGAATAGTGCCTCATTAATTCCTCTGCGCAAAACAGTTGTTCTTTTCTTGACGAATAGGAAAATACCTGGCATCAAAAACTCCATTGTTCGCTGATGCTTTCACCTGTGTTTGGCAACGTCCGTGAACTAGAAGTTCACGAACTAGGCTAGTTCGCAAGAATCAAACAACCCACGAACAACTGTAGTTCGTGAATTTCTTCCTAGTTTTTAATTTTCATGAACTAGTTTTGTTCGTGGGCCTTTGTTCTTCTCCTTGTTCATCTCTTGTTCGTGAAACATCCAAACACAAGGTAGAATTGCTTCATACACGTCTTCAAATTGGAGATTCACTTCTTTTTAACGAAAATGTCCTTCATTTTTAAACTAGAGTATAAATTTAGAGGACTGAAGTAAGAAAAATATAAGAATATTATTGTCTAAAAAAAATGGATCTCCAATTTAGAGACATGTAGGGAGCAATTCCCTCCCACTAGGAAAATGCTCATCGTTATCATAAATCTACATATTCCATCGTTTCACGTACTCTCTACATATAAGTATATAAAATATTGTTGGTTCAACTTTTGAAAAAAAAAAGTTGATCTTCAATTTTTGTTTAAAAAAAATAGTTCTCGGAAAAAATTTAAAAAACAAATATAAGGTAAGTACTCGTTTGGAAAAAAAAAGTGCATTCGACCTGACATAAATAAAAATACATGAAGTATTTGATGGGAAAATATATAACGAGTATTTTGTGAAGGCTGAGTACCAATCAATATATAATCTTACCTCTTTTGACTGACAGACATAAACAACTCCAACTGATAACGAAACAATTCTATTCTCTGTTTGTAAGCGACAATTCTTATTAGTATATAATTCTGTAGAATATTTTTTTCTTCAAAGCTTGGATCTGGTACAATTCAGGCCAGACCACACAGTGCAATCGTTTGGGGCTGGTCGGAGTGAGCCGCGTCGATCTGAAACACATTCTCTCTCTCTCTCTCTCTCTCTCTCCTGTGAGCATCCTCAAAAAGATGCTATTTAAGTACCATGCCTAGGTGGGCCCGACATCTGCCATGTCAGACTCCCAGCTAGACCTCTGTTTTGTTCTTTCGTTATTAAAGAAATGCAAGAATCAAACAGGATTTGTCTCAAGTTTAAAGAGTCCTGTGTTCTTCTCCATTTCCTGAAAACAGGATGATCTACGTCTTAAGTTTATTTGTTTTGGATTTCTGGAGACGATTGAGCACAGTGACGAAGTTAGAATTTCGTGTGTCTGTAAAATTTTTTTTGCTGAAAATATATGTATAATGTAACAGAAATTATAAGTGTCATTTCTGTCATCACTAAATACAAAGTGAACACATAAAACAGATAAGATAAACATATAAACTATCAAAGTGAACACTTACAAATAAATAAGTGTTGTCATCTCTTGTTCAGAGTTTTATATGCACATTCGACTTATTTTTATTAAACTTATCTGTTTGTATGAGTTCACTTTGATTACTATATATGTTTACTTTATCTACTTAAGTGTTCAATTTTTGTTTAACGATGGCAGTGATGGCAAAACTACAGATGACGGTAATCAATTTCCATGATATAACGTTTAATATAGAGTTATAGATATAATATAATAATAATTCTTAAATAAATAACTCCAAAATAATGTTAGATAAAAAAATCACGAGAAATCAAATATATATTATAATAACAATAGAAAATCTAAAATAATGTATTTAATATATAGATAATAATTAAAAAGTTAAGGTAACAAAAAAATACAACAATTTTCTATGAATTTTCATTTTTTCATAATTTTGCATAGTAAGGTCTTTAGAAATCTCATTAAGCACTTATTTTTCTTATTTTAAGTGGTAGTTTTTATATAATATTCGAGTTGTATTTTTTTATTCGAGTTGTATTTTAAGTGGTAGTTTTTAATATAATATTCGAGTTGTATTTTTTATTTATAATGTCCTAAAGTTCACAAAATATTATATAGACGAATCACATAATGCGTGAGATTCGTACTAGTATATATATGCTACAAATAATTTTTCATCCAAATATTTCATTCTATTCTAAGTTTTGTCATAATAAGATTCATTGGTAGGTGATCGATCTGGAGAGTACATGTCAAATTAAATCCTTAATTATCGATACTAATTCGATAGCAGTTCAGCTTAATGGAGGATCTCGAACACGGACTATTATTTTTCTAAGTTTCCTAAATCAAATTAAATTAAATCCTAAGTATAAAATTGACTTTGGTTTATTAAACAGTTGAAATAATAATGTAAAAGATAAGATTAAAACTTTAATTGATCAATTTCTAAATTACTCAAAAGGATAAAAGGATAAGACAATTGATAAAAGACTAGGGGTTCAGGTTTTCAAACTATTCTCAATCTGTCAGGGTTGGAACAGTCCGTTCTATTCCTAAAACGGAGTGTTCCAGCCCTTGTCGACTGGTTAGAACATGCCGTTCTAGATCAGGCACCCCTTTATGGACGGTCTGTTCTAATCAGTTGATACTTTATTTTGTCATGTTATTTAATTATTAACTGAATGTTTTTATGTAAGTTTTATCAATACCTAACCTACAGACTTGTACTCTAACTTCTGTTCAGGTTAAGTTGTTGAGTTTGGTTGATTAACGCCTAAAACGTCTAAATTTCAACTTCCGTTTCTTGGTTTAGGTGACCTAGACTACTTCTCGGGTATTGGTACCCTTCAAATCTTCCGATTTTAAAATAAAACTCTAATTATTGTTAGGAACTCATTTCCATGTGCAATTTTAATTTTTATTGACGATTAACAAGCACAAAAAAACAAATCTAGTTATTTAAGCCTAGTTGACACAACTTGAGAGTAGGAGATGGTTACCTTTTCCAAAATCGTATTTGGAAGGCTAAAATCCTTTCTGTAGGAATCGATGGCGTGCTCTTCACCTTCACGACTGCCTTCCGGTTGCCTCGAGTCCACCTAGAAAATTAACCAAGGTCTCTAAACAAGTGCTAACTCGTTTGAGACGATAGCTAATTCCTTGTTATCTTTCTTCGCACGTTTAACAGATTAACTGGAAGAAGGAACACTCAACGCATGAGCAAGAGAGGGAGGTCGAGGCGCATACACAAGAGAAGAACAAAATTTTTTCTTCTTGCTTGTGCCGTCTGCCAGAGAGAGAGGGAGAGAGAAATTAGGTTAGGTTCTTTTTTGTTTCCATAAACAATATCATTATATATGTGAAACGTTCCCATATTAGCTCTTTCTCTTTCTATTTTTTCTCTTGGACAAAATTGTCCCTCTATGGACGAAAATTCATGGGCCCATGTGGGCCAATCCACATGATACAATGTTCTATTAATTAATTCATCTCAGATCGGATTTTTAATTAACTGATTAAATAAAAGGCCAATTAGCTCAGTACAATTAAAATATATTGAACGAACTTAATTATTAACATATTAATAATTAATTTAGAATTAGCATATGCATTATATTATTTCTATATGATCCTCTTGAGTTAATTAATTATAATGGTTCGCAACGTTATATAATTAATTAATCAATTTATCATATTTTCGCAGTACTCGCTGTTGCGAATAAATAAATAATGCACCAGATGAGTGGATTTTATACGCATATTCAGGTACCATTTTGTCTCCAAAATAAACCAATTGTCTTGAGTTTACATAGTTTAGATAGTTTAGATGAGTTTAGGTTAGTTTAATTAGGTTTTTGTGTCAAGAATGAGTTACTACCATAGTTTCTAATTTTATTGCATATTCTGGACAAGAAATGACTTGGATGAGTCCATAAAGTTGAAGAGCTCGTTCTAAGCTTTCCAACGGATCTTGAATCACCTCAAACGGAGTTCAGATGAAGGAGATATGCCCAAAATACTGACAGGACGCAGTGCTGACATTTTCCTGCGACCCGCTGAAAGTCCCAGCGGCCCGCAGACCTGGAACTGCCAGATTTAGCAGAATCGCCCGATTTAGCAATTCTATATTTGGATGGCGGTTTCTACCGACTCCAGGTGCATCCAGAGCACGTCTTCAGTTATTTCCAGCGTTTCTACACCTTCCCAATGCCTATTAAAGACCAGTTTGAGGGAGAACAAAGGGAGAACAAGAAGAAGACCAAATCCAAGGTCAAATTTAGGGTTAGACATAGAGTTATTTGAGAGTTAGGTCTCAAGTCCAGATCGTGGCAGCGCCAAGCAGGTTGATTGCGACAGCAAGAGACGTGTTTGATAGGAGATTTCGACACACGCAAGAGTAATTGGTTGTAATCTTTCCTTATTCTCATTTTCTCTTGTGTTTGTATGATGTCTTTTAGTTGTTGATTGTTTGTTTTAGGGCTATGGTTGTAAACTCGAATTCTTAGTTATTGATTGCATGTTTATTTAGTTTATTTGATATCTTTGTGTTTTATACCTTGCTTGAATTGCTTGAATTGATTATGCCATGATTGTCTAAGTAGATTTGTTTACACCCGTTAAGTAGAGCTCGCTTAATTGCTAGGTGGTTAAGTCCAAATAAACTTAGATTATTAGGTATGGTTATGATTAACATGAAGGTTGTAAACTGAAAGGTTAAACCAGAACTAATTAACGAGAGTTAAGTCCTTTCCAAGAGTGAAAACTCAAGGATTTCATAGGTTAGAAAGGTATAAACTTGTAGAAACTAGACCAAGAAACGACAGTTGAAATCTAGATTCTACACGAGGGAAATTGGGTTAATTAATTGATAACCAGACCTAAAACGAGAGTTTGATCTAGGACCTTAATTAAGCCATTATCCCTGCACAATTATCAACTGAATTAAGTCAATTTGCAATCACATCGCTAATCCTAGCGGGCCGCTGAGTGAATCAGCGAGGTTGTCTATGCCCGCCAAGTAGCCAGCGACCAGTCCAATAGATTAGCGACCTAAGTTCTTTTAGCGGGCCGCTGGAACTGGGACTAAGAAGAAGTGTTAGCATCCAGAAACCCTAGAATTACGTGACTTGTTAAATCTCTCTCATTAATTCTTGTTTAGACCTTGAAACTAGACTTAGGATTTAGACTCACTTGCAATTGTTGAATTCTTAAGAGTTGAACCGTCTAGCTAGTTTAGTAAAGTGAAAGACTAATATTCCAACACCGTCCCTGTGGATTCGACCCTCAAGCTATTCTACAAACGATTAGAGCGGTAGACA
This sequence comes from Rhynchospora pubera, assembly GCA_028095005.1. Taxonomy (NCBI): domain Eukaryota; kingdom Viridiplantae; phylum Streptophyta; class Magnoliopsida; order Poales; family Cyperaceae; genus Rhynchospora; species Rhynchospora pubera. Next base: position 196,585,243 of record CM051463.1, on the reverse strand, counting down.
TGAGGTTTTTATTTTGAGACTTGGTTTTCCCATCGATCAGAACCTATGATTAAAGTCCTATTTGTGTGACCCTTTGAGAATTTATGCTATGTTGACCATGAAAAATAAATCACCATTTATTTCTAATAATCATAAGCGGTTTCTAGCAACGTTACAATCTTCAATTTGCATAAATAAATATTGTACTAATATAGTACTTCAATCATGCATAAGAGAAAGTATCTTATTGTTTTTTATTATGTCACATGATATCCTTGTATAATCTAAGATAGAAATGTGTCATTCTTGCAAATTATACGTTTCTTGATCTAGAGATGATTGCATAAGTTGCTACTAAGCAATCCATCTCCATCAAGGGGCTCAGCAGATATCATCACTCATTAGATGAACTGATGAGGGACATACGGTTGTCTTGATGATCAGTTTTTCCTCGCACAATTCAAGAGAACATAAATAAAGTTCGTATAACATCCTTTATCAGGAATCAACGTTAGACCATGTTTATAGAACCTATCCTCATGTGAAAAAACTGAACCATCTCAAACTCGGAATCAAACATATATGAAATAAATAATGATACACAACACAATCCATATATTTATTTCATTGGGTCATGTCTTGTACTATGTTCCAGTAACATATACATATGCAATTAAGTCGGTAACTCCTTACTTATGATTTGTAGAGCTTAATCATCACTTAACTTGCATACTAGTCTTATCTGATAATTAATGTTCCTCGTTAATTATCAAGACTATGGATAGTTTTGATTTATTATTGTCATTTAATCATAAATGAAACATAGTGATCCGCAATTCAGATCCTCAACCCGAATGAACTGTCAATAATAAAATCCAGAAACAAATGATCAAATATCATCAATAACATAAACTATAAAAGTAGCCATAAACTGATTGGCTTCTAGGACATATCTCTAACAATTACTTAGAGTCTGATTAAATCCTTTCGGATATCGCCTACCGAACAATATCAATTGCTAAGTTATTATTGCGATGTGATTTTTAACCTAACAATTAAACTAGGCCTTTGTTTAACGAGACAATGAGATCGATTAATAACAAAATAATGCAATTAATTGCAAATAAAAGATAATAAAAAGAAGAACATAACTTAATTCAACTAATAATTAAACATCCAAGTCAAAACAAGCAACTAAGAGAAAAGTTATCAAACCATAGCCCCTGAACTACTATATTCGAACAAATCCATGCAAGAACAAACAGGTTTCATCAAATATAAATACATACAAAAGAGAAAAATCAAGTAACAATAAGTTGTGCTCGAAAAATCCATGATTATGTACTCTGTCCTGTCTTGGGCGGTCCGGCCTGATCCTCGGGTGGATGGTCTCAGGTTGGGCTGGTCGTATCAGCAGGCTGACTCCTTGGTGAGTTGGAAAGATGCTAAACCTAGAATTTCGAACTTCGTCTTGACTGGAGACAGGACAGAGCTTAAATAACTATGCATTGGCGGTTCAAAACGTGGCAGGTGTACTTCTAGAGGCTTGGAAATAGAGGAAACCATCATGACAAACACGTCCCTCTATTTTTGGCATTCTGGATATAACTGGAATGGTCCGTTCTGAGGTTGGGGCGGACCGTTCCAGGCGGGTCTGGGTGATTCCGTATGAACATCTTTTTCTCTGGTTGGCACGGTCCGTTCTGATAGTGGGGAAGACCGTTCTAGATGCCTGAGCACTTCATTTTGGTTGATTTCTTCCGTTCTTCGTGCCAAATCTGTGATGAACCTGCAAAACAACTTGTTGGGCTACGACTGCACCTTTCTAGAACCTAAATTAGCAGAATTAAGATAAAAACACATGAATTTGAACATAATTTGGGGCTTAATCTGGTTGGAATTTAAGTACGAAAACCCTACATTCGTAGGAGCAAAGAAGAAGATTAGTCATGAACAAATGCTACCTAGATTCTTATGTGATTTTTTCGGTGTTGTTATGCAATTCAAATCAAACACGATATGTACAGTTGGGTCCTTCAAATTTTTGAGATGGATTCCTAACTTCTTGTGATTTTTTTTAAATTACAAATAAATGTAATATCAAGTAATTTTTTTTAAGGGACCCACCAAATACCATGTAGCTTCGCCCCTGATTGAGCATATTTTCATATCTCAAGGGTGTGTTTGATTGCAAAACGATAAGTATAAACAAGTATTAAAAAAAAATTGCAAGTAGCAAATCAGAAGCAATATAGAATACAAGACAAACAAGGATGTCTCAAGTTGATGTTGTTGGTGTACGTACAACAACCGAAAAAGAAGCAAATACATTTGTAAGCTCTACAATAAAGGCGGACTTTATTTTTTTATTTGATTAATATTAATTGGTTTTAAAATATGTTTTTGGCATCTCATTATTTATTTTCTACTAAAATTCTGCCCAAGATTTCAATTTATATGGATATTTTAAGTCTTTCTTATTTTTTAACTATCAAATATATAAGCCAAACATCAAAACTAAAAGTTATATTTTATAAATAAATCCGAATATACTGAGTTTTTAGCAACTGAGAAAATTTTCATTATATGAATGAGAAAAAAATGATCTTAAGTTTAGTTCATGCTGATTCTGTAATTTTATAACTTTTTGTCAATATTGTGATTTGTGTATGGCTTCCTAAAATACTTTTCTTTTTTTTTTAAATCTCCAAAAAAAAAATTTATAACTACTTGTCATACATGCTTAAATTATATATTATTTGCCACACTGCATTATTGATAATTGATAACTGATAACTGATAAAATGTTGCATCCGTTTATATCTAGCATTACAATGTAAAGAAACAATTTTATATGAATATAAAATACTGTTTATGTTTGGTTCGGCGAGTGTAAGGTGGTATAAGTTATAAGATTGCTTATACTCCGTTGTGGTCTCATCCAAACACAAAATAAATGAGTATAGTCATATTCTCTATTCCTCTATAAATGAGATATAAGGAGGTATAAAAGAGAGCCCAACTCGAATACATATTGTTATCCATATTTATACTCGATGCAGCATCCAAATATAATCGGAGAATAAGAGATAATCTCTATACTCTATCAAAAGTTATCCCACTATTCCATCTTCCATATTCCCTATTCTTGTTTATACTTGTTCAGCAAAATATATGGATTCAGTTGTGTACTCTCTCCAATTTATCCCGTATTCTCTCTTCCCACAATAATTTCAAACTCCACTTTATCAAATTTATCCCCTATTCCCGATAGAATATAGCCACACACCTATTTGAATAAGGTATAACAACATTAGTTTAAACTTTGAAATAAAATTACGTTTAACCAACCACATTAGAAATAAAATTAATAATTTGAACCAGATAAAATAATATAAGTGATGTTGGTTACATTGATAGCAGAGATCGACGCCTTGACGGTAGGAATGTAAACAACCAATTAAGCCATGGATATTTACAAAGTATTTTTAAATTTCAAATTTAATTATGGTTTATAAACTATACAGAAATAGTGCGAGCCGTTCAATTGAAGTCTCCGTGAAATATTGAAACGGTGGGCATCAGATTTAATGTGGGCCCTGACTTCTGCCATGTCAGAAACGGCTGAGTGCTTGACTTGACTATTAGCTTTTTGTACTTTATTTTGCATGGATTAATGGCGCCAAATCTCGATTGGTGTATACTTTTGTGGATTCAAGTGCGAATGAAACGGCGCTGTTACGCTGATTTCAACCGATCAGCCGAGGCATCTTACTTTGTTCCTTCGCATCGTCGATGTTTTTTTTTAAGATAAATTGAAAGTATAAGCAACTCAACTTATTTTTAAATTAAATATTTATGAAAAATTTCTCAATCGGATTTCGAACCTGCGACCTTCTAATTAAGAAGTCAAGGTGTATTGCTCTTTGCCACTAGACCAAAAGCTGGTTCTTCACATCGTCGATGCTGAAAAACTTCTTCATATTTTCGACGTGATATTCGAAATCTACTTTTCATATTAATAAAGGCGTCGCAAGTACTAGAACAAGTTTGTTCTAGTTTCATGATTTTGACAAAACTAGTAAAGGAGGGAAATTAGATTTTGTTTTAGTTTGTGAGTTTATTTGATTACGTGCGAACTAGTTAGTTCGTGAGTTTGTCAAACATAGCCATAATATTATTGTACTATTTTAGAGTTATTTTTGAGAAAATTAATAAAATAAATATCGATTCAAAATGCGTCAAGTTTAGAGAAAATTTTGAGATCCGCGTCTCTGGTTCATCTTTAGTTTTAGATTGCATCATTGTAATCCAATTTGTTTTTACTAAATTTTGTACTAATTGAGAGTTTTGTCCTAAGGTAGATACAATCCACTTTTGCGAGTTGTATTACTAGTTTGTACTTTTTATTGTTTTTTTTTAATAAATTGGAGGTCTAAGCCGTCCAATTTATTTTTAAATTAAATGTCCATGAAAGACCTCTAATCGGATTTCGAACATGTGACATTTCATAAGAATTCAAGGTGCATTGCTTTTTGTCATTAAATCAAGAACTGATTTTTGTTTATTGTACTTTCATGTTTATTGTACCTCTAGCTTTTATCTAAATTTTTTTTTGCGCACGTAATTTGTAAAAAGGTATGATGTTGTACGGAACTGTCTTGCTTAAAATTTAATTATTTGCCAATTATAGATACTTGTATTTTCAGAGTGAAGTTCGAAAAACAATATTCTTGTTGACGTTAAAAGCTTTTTTTGCCATAATTGTTTAGCTTCGTAGAAAAGCTGCAACGTTCTGCCATTGCCGCTATAGTGGATAGCAGAGATCGATATAAAATCAACTATCGAGCATAATAAGTTTTGCCTTTCGTCTTCTTTAATTTCTTAAAAAAAAAAATTAATGAGAAAGGTGCCGTTGAAACTTTTACACCCGACAGGAAGCAAAGGTGCATGATGAACGAACTACAGAGAAAACTAATGGAAAGGTAAAAAAAAAAAAAAAAATAGAAAGATTTTGATTTTGAGATTACACGGATTTTTAATTTTATTGATAAAATTCAATTTTAAAACATGACCAAATTATAAAAAGACACGACAACTGTTTTAAATAAGCATAATACAAAATCCTAAAAAGATAAAATACATAAGAATTGCTAAAATAATCCTAAATTTATTAAAATTATAAAGAAAGACTTAAAAATCCATAAAAGAAGGTTCAGATCGCGAATCACGAATCTTCTATCAAAATTTCAGCCCGATCCGACGATCGGATCAATAGTTATGACATTTTTGTGAAGTGCGTACAGGACCATATTGCATCAAAAGAATTTTACAAATTTAATTATTCGTACTAAAATTATTTTTTTATTTTGGTAAATTGTGCAGTGAACTAATCTTTTATATGGGCTAAAATTGAAACTATGCTTTAAAAATTATGAATGACCACCAGCTGAAAATTTAGTCCTCCACAAAACACCCATTTTTAATATATCTTTATTCATATTACATCGTAAATTAACAAACAATTACCGACTAACTGATCATAATCGTCGGTCAGTATGCTTGGCACCACGAAATATTCTCAGCAGACAATTTATGCGATAGTATGAATCTTCAAATCTATGATTGACAAAGTCGACCTAGATTATATTTTACCACACTAAATATAACTCTTGGTGCAAATTTATGCATTCTGTGCAATTTGTTTTTTACCACCATCACTCCATCAGACTATCAGAGACACCCAATCTTGTGCCCCCAATCGGAATCAGTCGTACTGCTGAGTGCTGACGTCCAAGTTACAGCACTGACAGCAGTAATAATAACAATCAATGTTGTTATAAATACTGGTAATGGGAAGCGTACGATAGTTGTTATTAATTATTAATACTATTATTATCTTTGAATTATGATGAATTGATGATGATGATGATAATTCAACATGCCATGTCAGAGTGATTTCAACCCGCATCAAATTGCTGCAATGTAAAAGGAACTTCCATACATAATTCAAATTTTTGACAAATCTATCGGTTTTCAAATTTTAAATTATGTTATTGAAGTTAACAATTGGCTACTCATTTTGGCGCCTCTCTTGGATGGTTCTTTCGCATGTCAATGGGCAATGGCTAATTGGCTACTCATTTTTCAAGCTATTTTTGGATACTTATTACTACTTTAAAAGCATGCATGTGAAATATCCTTGGCTGTATCCATGGAGCTAATTAATTTACATGTTGATTGCTTTAAATAAGTAGGACTATAAAATTAATGCTAGAGGGTGGCGTTCGAGCAAATATAATGCTAACATACTGACATTTAATGGAAAATTAATGAAAATTTATAACATCTCTCCTGCTTTACCTTCAAGAAGGAACTATTCCAGACAGATTGCAAATTCCAGCGAGCAGAGTACGTTGGTTTACTGTCATGTCGGCTTTTTAAAGTTTTTCGAATTAATATTTTTTTCTTTGTACAGTATGCATGGAATCATCAATTTGAAAATAATCTAAATTAAACAAAAGTTGTACAAAGCAGCTCAAATGAAACTTCTCATGAGATGAGATCTCAAAGGCCTTCACAAACACGTCAACTACCCCGATCAGTACTTAAATCTAGAAAAGATCAGGGTAAAAAGTCAAAAAGCATGAACTAAAAAGTGACAAGCTAGGGGGCTTCGGAGTAAAAAAAAAGTATGAGCCTAAAAAAGAACACTGGTGGCAGTTTCGATAATAATCTCCAAGATGATGCCTAAAACCGTCAAAAAGAACAAAAAAAAGCCCGTTTGTAGTTTCGAAACTTCAATACTTCCCATTTTATTAAAAAAAAACAATTCAAAACAAAAGAAAGTCTAATAAAAAGCGGGTTCCCCACTTCTCCTCTCTCTATCTCACTTCACACTACAAGTTTCCCAGTAGAGGGAAAGAGAGAGGCTTCAGACTGACACTATATACAGTTACACACACCTCTCTCTCTCCCTCATCTCTCTTTCTCTCCCATGGCGGATATCAGCATCAGTCACCCTCCAATGGAGCAACTTCAGGATTTAGAGTACTGTATAGACTCCAACCCACCTTGGCGTAAGCTCTCTCTCTCTCTCTCTTCCCCAACCCACCACCTTCCCAACCCCCAACCCTCATTCGATTGATATTCTTCGTCATGTATTTTGAGGGAGGGAATCTTTCATGGGTTTTATTCTTTGTCTTTCTCCATGAAATTGGAGTCTTGAAAAAACCATTTTTCAACAAGTGAGCTTTAATTAGAATTATGAGAAAAAGCAGGGTTAACCCGTAAAACTTGTAACAATTGCTTGTTTAGGCCATCCTTCTCGTTCTTATTCCCCCCAAAAACAACTTGTCGTCGTTATGCTAGCTTGCTTTCAAACTGGACTGACATGCTTTCTCCCACCCACATGCATATTTGTACTTGTGTAATTTGAGAATAGAAAATATATTGTTTGTCATTTGGCTTTTATCCCCTTAAAATTCATGTAACCTTCCAAATGACATTTCTTCAGGCATTGTTCCCTTTCTTTTTGTCCGCTTTGTCTGACCTATAACAAATGAATTTAGATAATATTGTAACTTCCTTGAAAATTATAGGTTAATCCCATCCATTATGTTCATTTAGATTGGAGAGACTGAGTATATTTCTTTTTTATAATGTTAATGCTAGTAGATTCCAACCCAACATCAGGCTATGGCTTCGGAAAAAAAAGCTCTAAAAGAGAAAATGACCAATTTGTTAGTTCTAAACAATGATATTGCCTTTACAATTCCATAATCGTCTCTCAACAACAATACTAGGTTTAAGCCTGTTATTTGGTCTTACAATTTCCTTCCCGACAGGGGCGGATCTAGGGGGTGGCGGGCATAGGCCTGGCCTACGTTGAGGAAAAAAAAATATCAATGTAAAATGTTAAAAATATCATGTTGATTTTGTTATCTAATATGTTTGGCCTACTTTAATATTGAAACCCAAGTTACAAAAGCGCAATTGAAGTCGGATGTCGACAATTCTGTCTACCCTATCTTATAATCCTGGTTCCGCCCCTGTTTTCCGAGCTGGAAAAAAAAATGTAAATAACAACAAAGTATGGATAGTGAAAACTGAAAAGGACTGCATTTATTTACTATTTATATTGCCTTTAATGCTTGATGTGCGTTTGAATTCTATGGAAAGTTTCTTAAACAAAAAAAAAAAGAAAATGGAAATAACCCAGAGTTGTTATCAGGTCAAAGTTGGGAACATAAATTTCCAGCTACTTTTCTGGTTATTCAAAAAATGAAGAAAAGGCTCTGTGAACTGGTGAGTAGCCATTTATTGTTGTCATTGAATTAAAATGGATCTTTATATTTAAGTACAATAGATGATTGAGGGGGTTGTAATTTTGTATTGTTGGATAGATGTGATTTTGTACCCTTTATAGGTAGGTAGCGCAAACCAACAAAACAATTAATTTACTTTTCTAATAAGCTTTGACTCCTGATGAAACTTATGTCTTCATAGTCTCTTTATTAAATGCAACTTGACAGCTAAAAATCACATCTCTGAAAATAGAAAGGAGTTCATTATGTAATAATTGTGACAATCTGATCTTTTGTTTGTAAGTATAAGGAAAAAGACTACTGCAATTTTGTTGTGCAGAAAATGGTAACAGTAAGTTGTAAAATAATCTCTAAAGTCTAAACAACTTTGTCAAATTTCCTGAATCTTTAGGAAACATAGAAAAAGAAGTAATGAATTTTAAAATGAAAACTATGTCAGGGGCACTTCAGATAATGTATCCCAGTTACCTAATTTATCATAATATCTGACTGGTCTGTAATTTACCTTAACATTTTAGTATTTGCCCATTATTTCTCAACAGTATTGCATTTCTCACGCTGAATTTTATTTAACTTTTTTCAGCTGAAACTATTTTGTTGGGATTTCAGAATTACCTTCTGATGCTCGGTACAACTGTCATGATACCTACCATGCTCGTGCCTTTAATGGGAGGGACTAATGTAAGACTATTTTTCACCATACATATTGCCTATTTAACCAATCAAGTATGTCCCTTCACGTACAGGTTCCATCAAGCAGATGCCGCTGCCAGTGCTATCATATAACCAAATGAAAAGGATCACCCAATATTCTTTGTACCAATTAGTACGCAGTGGCAGCTATCGGTGCGCACTAGGATGGACTTTGCCTAACCTTTCTTGGCCTAATTTCTCTTGATTAACCCATTCTGGTACAGGGGGAAAAGATCCGCGTGATTCAAACATTGCAATTCGTATCGGGCCTAAATACCCTTCTACAAGCATTATTTGGTACCAGACTACCAACTGTTATTGGAGGCTCTTTTGCTTATGTCATACCAATCCTTTACATCATTGACGACTCATCACTTCAAAAGATCACAGATCCACATGATGTAAGTTTTCATCTGTTTTGCACGATACCAACAAAAGGGTGGTACCAAACCCATGTTACTGTCAGCTTTCAACTTTGAAAGTGTATGCACTGTACCTGATATGTACTTTTACTGCTCTGATCAGGTGTATACCAACAGGTGTTGTTATTGTAGTATATAAATTATCTTCTCTCTTTGCAGAGATTTATACATTCGATGCGAGCAATTCAAGGAGCACTAATCATAGCCTCAAGCATACAAATAATACTTGGATTCAGCCAGCTTTGGGGTATCTTTTCTAGGTATCTTTTATTCTTTTATCATAAAGAAACCTTCTAAAATAAGAAAAAATATTACTGTGAAAACATAATGGTTATGCCGTTGCAAAATAAGCTCTAAAACATGAACTTAAATGCTTCCTTGTCCTTGGCCAATTCAAAGCATGCCTAAATTAACTTTTTTCTTTACAGTTAAGCACTACACAAACAATGATAACAAAAGGCAGTTTAGAAAGTTATAATGAATTTAGGAAATGAGTGTATTGTTATAGGTATTTGTGAGTAAAGTTTGTGTGGTTTATTTCAGATTTTTCAGCCCTCTTGGAATGGCTCCAGTTATCGGCCTAGTTGGTCTGGGCCTTTTTCAGCGTGGATTTCCATCGGTATAATACCATCTCATATTTTATAATCCTGGAATAAACCTGTTACAATTTAGAAACTGTTTAATTAGTAAGCTAATAGGTTGAAGTTAAACTATCTCATATTAAACTTCTTTGATTGATTGATTGATTGATTCTGAAATAACTGAACAAAATTCCTTGTTCAGAGGTCAGGATAACTAAGGAATGTGTTTGGAACTTTACTTGCAGAAAAATCTCTAGGACAAAATGAGAAATTTATCTGTGTGCATTATATACATAATCTTCTTTGTGTGTGTGTGTGTGTTTGTGTGTGTCTCTGTGTCTGTCTATCTGTCTATGTGTGTCTGCACCTGCGTCTGTGGACGTGAATGTGTGGGTGGGAGGAAGGTGGGTAAAATTGTCATATCAGGTTTCGGACTGTGAAATGGGTGTACGGTAAGCCTGATTTTCACTTGCTTAGATTGATATTTATTGTTTATTCTGAGCCAAAGAGTCTTCCCAGTTTCTTCTCATCTTCTTGTTTCTGTCAATTGATTTGCTTATAAAAACTAACCAATAGAAAGAAGAATAATACTGCTACAATTTTAAAGGTTGGAGATTGTGTGGAGATAGGACTTCCAATGCTTATACTCCTCATTGGACTATCCCAGGTACTATTATAAACAAACTTCTAGCTCAAAACTCTACAAAATTTTACCAACACTGGTATGGCCACCTTTTTATTGTAAAATTTAAATGATATACCTCCAGACCTTGCTTAAGCAGATAGCTACTTGCTGGCTGTTCATGAGTTCTGTAGATATGGTACTGTGAACCTTTCTATAAAGTTGATGATTTTTCTCCTGTATTTTCTAATAGCACAAGGATATCCACACCAGTGTCATGCTTCCATTGAATACTTGTCCAAGACAGCTGTTTTCCTGAATAATGGGCTCCACTACCTTGTACTTGTGCAGTATGCGAAGAATTACCGGCCATTCAAGGACATACCAATATTCGAGCGATTCCCAGTTGTGATATCCATGCTGGCTATTTGGGTATTTGCAACTATTCTAACTGGTGCAGGTGCATACAACCACCGACCAGCCAGGACCCAGATTAGCTGTCGTACTGACCGAGCCAACCTCATTTCTTCTGCCCCTTGGTAATTACTTTTGCTTTGGATTATCAAAATTGTGATTGAAAACAGTACACTTGCACTGATCTAGTAAAAAAAACCACAATGGTTGCATTTGCCTGAACCAGAGATGACCAACTTGCGCAGATTCCTATACCCATTACATGGTAATCAGTATAATTTTAGTTCAACTCTTTCACGGAGAGACTAAGCATCTTAAGGACCTTAGCATACAGAAGAGAAATATAAGATGATTGGTAATTTATATTAGGTTCAAGTTCCCTTATCCTTTGGAATGGGGCCCGCCGACTTTTAATGCTGGACATGCAGTTGCTATGATGGCAGCGGTGCTTGTTTCTCTTGCAGAGGTAGCCATTATTTATATTCCTCTTCTTGCATCAGTCCATTTATCTGAAATGTTCCCTTTTAAAACTTTTTATTACTATCTATATCTCCAACAGGCAGAAGATTTATGGTCTTAAAACATACAAGAACTCTGATTAATTTTATTTGTATACATATTATCAATGTGATTTCTCGATTTGTAAGGGATTTGTAACAAGGAAATCATTTCAATTTATATTTCCTATTTAGTCAACTGGTGGCTATGTGGCAGCTTCACGACTAGCTATTGCAACACCACCTCCAGCTAATGTTCTGAGCCGGGGCATCGGGTGGCAAGTAAGACAATAAGACATTAAAAGTTTGATTGTTTATCTATTTATATATAATCTATATATAATTTCTCCTCTTTTTCATTACTACTTCCTTCATACATTTAGTTTGTAACGTAATTACATGTGCAGGGAGTAGCAATTCTTTTGGATGGCCTTTATGGAACATTGACTGGCTCAACTGTCTCTGTGTAAGAATGTTTATTGGTCAATCTTTTTTCCTATTTTCACAGAAGGGGAGAAAAAAATCTGTACCGACAATATATTCCATTAAGTTTGGAAGTTAACGACAAAAGTATATTGAACAAAATGAAGGGAGAACGTTGGACTTCTAGGATTTACACGGGTAGGCAGCCGAAGAGTCGTGCAAATATCTGCTGCTTTCATGATATTCTTCTCTCTCTTAGGTATTCTCTTGCACTCAACTTACTTTCGAATTTAAAAAATGTTTGCCATCTCTGCTCACATCTCTAACATTTGAGAAGAGTAATGCAGAGGACAAAAATAGAGATACACATAGGAGATCCCGATAACAACCCAAACCTTTTGTAATCTAGCTCCCTAATATGCTATAGTTGATGGTTGTGTAATTTCAGGAAAATTTGGGGCTGTATTTGCATCAATACCATTTCCAATATTTGCAGCATTGTACTGTGTGCTTTTCGGCCTAATCAGTAAGTTCTTTGTATTTATATTTCTACATTATTTAAGACATCTCTTAATACTATGTTTGTGATCAACAAATTGCACCACAGAAAACTTCTCTACATCTTTATTAACTGACCTTCCAGTTTCTATATCATTAGAACAATTTGATTCCTTTCTTTATTACAGGCTAAGAAAAGTATAAAATACCAACCTATACCCTGTAAATGTTTTTCAAATTCTAAATTTGAGCTGGTCAAAATCATTAGGTTTTGGTGGCTTTTTGTAAATGTTCCATTTTTCCTTGTAGAGGAATTGTTCCATTTTTACTTTATAATGCACCTTTTGGGTAATTAATACTACAAATATATACCTTTTTAACAAATGTGGGTTTTAGGTTATGTTTTAGTGAGTTGTTTAAATTCAAAATAACTTAACAGAAGTTTTGTTTACACTTGTGCAGCATCCGTGGGAATATCATTCTTACAATTTACCAATATGAATTCGATTAGAAATCTGACAATAGTCGGTCTCTCACTCTTTCTTGGCATATCAGTCCCACAATACTTTGACAATACTTTGGCAACTTCTGGAAGAGGCCCTGTTCGTTCGGATGCTGGATGGGTTAGATTCTTTATCTTTAGTTGTCACTTTACCTCACCTTTTAGAATTTAGGCCTCAAGTTTAAAAGAGTATAGGGAAATTTTCTGTACCCTGCTAGTAAAACACGAAAATTCTGAATATTCTGTATGACTCACCTTTAGTTGTTTGAATTATTGTCTTGAAAGACTTGGAAGTCAGGATAGATGGTATAAGTACTCTTACAAAAGATTTCTAAATACAGGAGTATGTTTCTTTTAAAATATTATACAACAAAAGTGCTAGTTTAAAGCACAGTGATTAACATACTAGAGATCACATAAAAGGAAGATCAATTGAACCTTTTTTTTTTCATAATCTACAATACATTGTTAATTGTTAAATATAAATTCTCATGATAAAAATGGCTATTTTGACATCCTACACAAAGCTGCAACACTCAAACACACACGCATATAAATTTAATCATAAACAGCATCTTCTGTGGAAGTACTTTAAAACTAGTGCCCAATGAAAATGTCAATGTTTCTCATTTCAAATTAGGATACACTTAGGGTGTTGGAGTAGGTTGTGCAACCCCTTAGCAAACAAGTATAATGATTGATTGCAAAATACTCTTTGATATAATGAGTATTTCATGAGAACTTCTTGTTGATTTCTTGCTACTAAACTGCTGAACTTTGTTATTGTGCAGTTCAATGCGTTTCTTAATACAATATTCATGTCTCCACCTTTGGTTGGAATGTTGGTGAGTGTACTCCTTGACAACACTGTAGACGTAGTAAAGGCTAAAAGGGATCGAGGCATGCCTTGGTGGGTCAAATTTCGCACCTTTCGTGGGGACAGTCGCAACGAGGAGTTTTATACCCTTCCCTTTAATCTCAACCGATTTTTCCCACCAACGTAATGGACCAGCTTAGTGAAATTCAACTCTAACATTTTAACTTTTCTGTGGTCTTAAATTTAGAGGCCAAAGGTTTTGTGTTAGAGATTAGTTGTTAGATGACATTGTTATCTATAGAACACTTGATGTTAAGTCATTTTTCGAAATTTTTGCCTTGGCAAATGGAAAGTTATAGATTTTTTTTCTAGTCTATCATAAATTCATAACACATAATGACATGTAGTATGACGTGACCTTATGACATAACATACATGAGGATGGTAGACGGATATGCTATATTAACAATAAACTTATTATACAACAGTAACAACTAACAATCAGCTTAATATTTATCAAACTACGATTTAGAGTAGCGTTTCAAAAATGTGCAGTTGTAAAACCAATTGACTATCCACCGAGTGATTTGACAAATTAATAATTTAGTGTTACTCACTTGATTGGTGACCAAATATAAACACACCTGTAGAATTATTTTGGTTTTTTGACAAATTTTCATATATGTTGTCGCTGATTGTGAAAAGAGATTGGATGTCGATTCATCACTTCGTCAATTATAATGAAAAAGAGTAGTATGTGCAACCCTGCGACATCGACTCTATGTTGCACCCACCCCTGAGATTGTAATATGGTTCTCATAGACAGATGAATGAAATTTAATTTGTACTGGATCAAGATCTTGAAATTTTGATATTAGAAATTAGTTGAAGGTAACAATCTTGTTAATATAAACTTCTTCCTTCACTAAAGCAAAAATTCGACAGTCAGCAATACAGAACATTTTAATAATAAAAGAAACTTGCTTTTTTATAGAAGTCACATGATAAACATGTCAAAACTCTAGATAATAATGGCAAAACTTAACTTTTGCCCATAATTGACCTCTTATTATAAAGGAAAGAAAAATACAAACTAAGTCCCACTAAAAAACAGAACAAATAAAGTTTGGAAGGCAAAATTTGCAAGGCATTCTAACACTAAGAGGACTCAATTACCGAGTTGCACTTTTCAAGCCTTCAAGTCATACCAAAATTGCACCTTTGTTTCAGGTCCAGCACCAGAGCCCCGCACCGAATCACAACACATCTTGCAGTACTTGCAGTTCCAATTTTCCCTGGATTCCTCAACAGGATCAAACCCTAGTTCTCCACCATATGCTTGTCTTCATCTTTTATTTTTCTCACATCATTTGAACCCGGTTCCACCAGAGTCTTTTCTTGTGACTCTACAGCATCCACATCAGCATTTGACCCATGATTCTTCAAAACCACATTAATATCCTCTTCTGATGCTCCAGCCATTTTAAACCTTTCAACTGCTAAGTCAAGGTTACTCTTCCACCCATCAACCCCTAATTTATACTCCACCTGAGATCTCTCAAACAACAAATTTCCCCAAAACAGATGAATCTGTTGCTGCATCACCGCTGCTTGCTCAGCAGCTTCTTCTGGTGTCACCTCCATCCCTTCTCTTTTTTTCCTCAATATCTCCTCCTTTTTACTAACAAGCGGGTCCTTAATCTCTCGCATCCTTTTCTCTTCGGCTTTTTCCCACATTTCAGTCGCCTCCCGCATCTTTTTCTCAGCGCTATCAAATAAACCAATTGTTTCTGAACTGTCCCAACTTTCTAAATCGATCTTGTCAGCAACAGCAAATGACCAATGGAGTTTTGCCATTTCAAAATTCTGTTGCCCCAGTGCAAGCAACCCCTCATAAAAATCAGGCTTAATTTTCAATGCCTCCTCGTACTTCGACCCAGCGAGTGCAAAACGCTCCCGTACCCAGTCATATGCAGTACGGAGCTGAGCTGACATGGCCTCCTTCGGGGCATTTTCATCAAGTGGGATTTTTTTCCTTGCAGCACACATGTATACATTGCCCCAGTTAAAGAGGGCCAGCGCCGCAACCTCTTGGAACTTAGCTGTAGCCATTTCAAACAAGCCTTGTGCCTCTTCGCTAGTTACCGTATTTTCAAGTGCCTCAGAACATAGCTCCATCCCAAGCTCATGTAAGTCCACATGAGCGTCTGGGTCAATTCCAACTTGTGTGCGAAATAGCTCAGCAAATTGTAGAAGCCAGTCATCCATCTCGACTTCTTTGCACTCAGCATGACCACATCCCTTCTTTCCATCTTTAGCTAAAGCTTTCTCTTTTTCATTGGTTGTTAGCTCATCTAAACTCTCAATTTTTTGCAATGCCTCTTCTTTCTCCTCTGGATCTTCCTCTTTCTCTTCTTCCTCTTCTTCTTCGACAAGATCTTCCTCCTCGGGTACTGTTGGCTCTTGCTCAGGTTTGACCTCAACAATGTGCAGCCTCATCAAAGGAAGCGCCTTTTCTTCCTTCTCTACCTCTGCCTGTGCTGGCTGGTCAAGAGATGATTCTGCTAGCCTCAGCTCTTGTGTATCTGTAATGGTAACCAAATCCCCATCGGAATCCTTGTACTTGATCAGCACAGATTTTGAGGAAGGGAACCTCTTTGCCACAACATCCCTCAACACCTTGAAACTGCATTTCTCCGGCATCTGAGCCAGCCGTATATCATGGTCATACACCAGCTTCAACGGCCTCTGACGAACAGGTCCTACATTGCCAACCTTACTCTTGTTCTTTCCACTTGGTTCCACCATCTTCAGAGTCTCCAGGATAGGTAAAGTCTCCTTTGTTGGTGCTGCAAAAGTTGAAGCAACTGGTATTGGCTGAGAATTGATGACTGAAGGAGAGACTGAGCTAGCAGCAGCAGCAGCAGTAGCAGTAACACCAACACTGATGCTAGATTTATTCGCATTTGCATTAGCTGCTTGTTTCTTTGGTATTGGTCTAGAAGGAAGTGATGGTCCAAGTCCAGCCACAACAGCTGAAGCGCCTAGAGCAGCAGGGGAAGGCCTGCTGGTACCAGGGTCAACGACACCAGTAGTCGCAGGGGCAACGGCTGTACGCAATCGCCGTGCGAGCTCAAGCGCATCCTTATTATCAGAATCAATAGTTAAAAGCATCTGCACATCCTTCAAAGCAAGGTCATACCTTTTGAGGGCCTCAAGAGCTCGGGCCCGGCGAAGAAGGGCCCGGGGGAAGAGAGGCTGGGCCTCGAGGGCAAGGGAGCACTCGGTGGCAACAAGCTCATGGTCGACGGGGCGGATCTGCATGAGGCAGGCAGCGCGGTTGGAGTGGAAGACGGCGCGGTCGGGGTGGAGGCGAGGAGTGAGCTTGAGAGCGAGGTCGTAGTGGTGGAGAGCGGCGACATAGTCCTTGGATTGGAAAAGACGGTTGCCTTGTTCCTTGAGCTCGTGCGCGCGGCGGAGGAGGAGGGAGGGGTCGAGGGAGCCGTTGGCGTTGGAAGGGGAGGCGGAGGTGGTTTGGTTTGGGGAAGGGGAGGGGGAAGGGGTAGGAGAAGGAGTGGCGGTGTTTGTGGCGGCGGAGTGGTTTTTCTTCTTTCGGCCGCCGGATTTTCCCATTGGAGAAGGATGGGATGGGAATTAACGGGAGGGAGGTTTAAGAGGAGAGTGGGGGAGGGGAGGAGGCGGATGAGGAACCCTAATACGTAATACAGGTCGGATTGATTGATTGATTGGGTTAGTTATGATTGTTGGATGGTGAGATGGGAAAGTCTAGAACGTTCGATTAACGGTTTCCCAAGTGCAGGTAGACTGCAGTCGTTTCGGTTCGGGTCAGTCTTGGAGCTGCATTCCCCATTCGAATTCAAATCAAGTGTTGCGCGACACCACGTGTCGCGCAGCTCCTGACCGTCTGATCAAAATCACATGGATAAGGGAGCTCCGTGCATGTAATCTAAATTGATAGGCCCGTCAAAAATGAACCGTCCGATCAAGATCAAAAGACTCGTAGGTGCGCGACACGTGGTGTAGCGCGCCACCAGATCAGAATTGTTCCCCATTCCTGTTGCGTTGTACCTTGCAGCAGGAATCATCGATTTGATTTGATGCCGTGGTATCACGTCTGTGTTCCATAATCAGGATGTACATTTTTATTTTTTTTTGAGTGTAACAACCTAGATTTCTCAAACGCAGTGCAATCGAATTAGTTAGGTAAATTTTAAAAGTAATACTGAGGTAAATAAAATTTTATAACTAACTATCCTAAAACGATTAAATAAATAACTATAGAGAAACTTATTTGAAATCGGAATCTTTTAATTTGTGTAGTATTCACAATTAACGTACATGATTCTAGCAAAATCAAAGCTTGAGTATACTAAAATTTAGAATAAAAACAACTAAATGAATGTTGGAGAAATACTATATAATAAATAAGTGAATATTTTCATTCTAAAATATAATTCATAACTTATATAATAAAAATAAATATAAACTTTTAATGATTGGGAAGTCAAAACCAATTATTAATAATAAGATAAAATACTTAATAATATATTTTAAAACAGAATCCTCTAAATAAATAATCTGAACTTAATCATCCAAATCTCAACTAGTCTGGTGAACTTAGGTCGTCAGTATGGTAACCCAAGAACCGTCAATAATTAGGTTATTTAGGTTACTTTAAGTATTTAACGGTTAGTAAGAAAGTCACTTGTTTTAATAGGAAATCGAACTAGAATCACTTGACACGTGATTATCAAGCCTAGCAAACTGTTAAGGGAGAGAACCCAAGTATGATGGCCGTCAAGCATCCGAATCATCACGAGATATCGAGAAACTACGTTTAAGCTTTCTATTATCCAGGTGCGAAATTACGTTGGATTTTTGTTAAAGTTTAAGTAATTAATAAAATATGTTTTATTCATATGCATATTGAAAACTCGTTTGGCTGCATGACCGTATTCAAGCATTTTAAATGATAGTGCCCAATTATTGATAAAACTGCATTTTGAAAGGCATGTTCTCCGTTTTGAGAAAGTTGATAAGTAACAGTCAGATATTTGGAAATGCCGTTGCTATTGATAAATCCGACTTATGAATGATCTGACTGAAAGGAATGAAATGATGTGAATGAATAACTGAGATATGATATGATGAGCTTGATATGTGTGATTTGATATGTTTGCATCACTCTCCGGAGTCGGTTGGCCCCCGGCTTCGGCCAGTTCGGTAGCGCTATGCGGATTTGGAATCCCCTTTTGCCACTTGGGTAAGGGACGGATCCCTTTTGCCACCCAAGTTAGGGGAAGGTCTCCTTTTGCCACCCAACCGGTTGGGTTAGGAGGCCTGAGTGACTATGATTATGGAATTGTGTTAATGACATGTGAATTTAGAATCCCCTTTTGCTACTTGGGTAAGGGACGAATCCCTTTTGCCACCCAAGTTAGGGGAAGATTTGTGGTTTGCCCAGACTTATATTATGCTCAATTCTGCCATGCTCGGATCCCCTGACACGCTCAGTTTCCTATCATATACAGACATGTGTTGTCTGCGACGGGATTCGTGCCACGTGTTCAGTCCGACATGTATATGACTTCTGTCATAGTCAGATTTTGTTATTTTGTCCAATTTTGATTTCAGACTGGATAACATGTTTTAAAAGAGGATTTGATATTGGTTTTATATAAGTTGACACATGCATGCTTTGTTTTATATTAAATGCAGATAATATTTTTACTTGTCTTGTTTAACAAATAAATGATTTATTTACGGGTATTATTTCTAGAACTTGGATTTTAGCTTAAATCCACGTACTGAAACTAAAACCCGCACTGAGAATTATATTCTCATTCCGTACTTTTTGTATGTTTTCCACAATGGATGTGGATTCCAGGTTGCAGAGACGGGCTCGATCAAGTCAAGTGAAGTTAAGCCAAATTGTCTTGCCATGAGGACTCAATGAGTCATAGGAGACAACATGGTAATTCATGGTAAGCTGAAACCTAAACCTAAAGATTGTAGAAAAATGTCTTGCGAGTACACAGAAGTTGTGTGTTCGCGGCGAGAAACTGCCCCACCCCATTGCGGGCTATGACAGTCTCTTTTGGTGGTATCAGAGCATGGTTTTAAGCCTTAACCAGACCTATAATACGTGAGTGTGGGTAGCAGCTGGGATAATTAATATTATATATATATATAATTGCAAATGGTTGCAAATAAAAAAAATTATATACCTGCTATTTTTAGAAAAAGAAACTCATTTCAGTTAATTAATTAATTTGTTAGATTTGAATATTTTCTTAAAATATTTATTAAGGAATATTAAATGCATGGTAATATACCTTGATATTTTCCTTAATTAATTAGAATTACTAAGATAAATAAAATAATGTATATATATACTCTTATAATTTGGAAATAAGAGAAATATGTTATTAATAATAATTGTTTTGATATAAACTTAACCCTATTTGTTATTAAAAACGATAGTACGTAAATATACGAATTTTAGATGACGCTACTTCAAGAGATGATTCGGCTATACAAGAACTACTAGCGTTGAAGAAGACTGTTGAAAAAAAAAAACAGGAATGCAAGCCCCATAGTTTGCATTGAACCTGAAAAAAGAAAGTATGTACCAAAGTAGTTATGGTACAACCATATTAAGTTGCCTTGTCCTTAACCCTAATATAATTACTTGAATAATGATTATCTCGAGTATGAAAGTAAGGACAAATGAGCTAAAGACTGTTCCAAAATAAATTCAACGCGGAACTTTGTCAAGCTCAAGAAGGCAAAAGTTATGGGAAAAATACGTCCCCAGATGTAAGAGTGAGATGTAATCCTCATAATAAATTGAAAGAATTAGGAGGATATATCCCAAAATAACCTCTGGATATTCCTGGAAATTTATTCCACCTATTATTCTATGAGATGATCTTTTTGTCATGAGACACCTGCAATAAGTCATCTTATAGTTACGAGTACTCAATGAATGTACTTGTATAAAATAGGTTAGAATTTTAACTGGAGGACTCGCTAATAGCTTATAAACTATGAACTTTGCTAAACAAATGGATAATTCAAATATTTGGCAACCATAGAAAGTGCAATTTAACCTTCCTAAATAGTAAATAATTTCATCTGTACTTCAATTATCGGGTATATGATGATTGAGTCCTTAAACTATTAGCACTTAAAGCAATTAACTTGTTAAGATACAGGTTATAATGCTTGTTTGATGATAAGTGGATATCTCAATTATTCCAGTTAATTTTCAAATATATCAATATTTCAATAAGAACATTTTTGAGATTTTGTCTGGAATAAGAGATTAAATATTTAAATAGCTTATCATTATACATTGCGCCGTTAATTTCTGTTAAAACACAGTAAATTGGGTGCAATTAAAATTATTGCTAGTTAGTAACTTATTTGACTAAGCAATTCACTCTTGAGACACGTAAAGGAGGTGGCGTGAAGTTAAATCAATATATTATGAACCTATATATATATAGGTATGATTAACTTGAACTTATCCTTACTTTATCAAGAAGGCCACTTGCTATGTCCGTCAACAATCATTAAACAAAAATAGTAATGTCGTTCGGATATGCAATGCTTATAAATTTGATAAATCACGCCTTAGTGATTTGTTGGATCATTTGAGGTCGTCAGTTATTTTATTGTATTGAAACAAATACATTATCACTACTGACTTCAACTTCTAAAACCAGATTGGAATGTGAAGTTATTCAAAACTAGTTATAGCTATAATAATTCATATTCTTAAATCACAATATATTCACTAACTGAATTATAGTAGATTTATAGAATTAAGCTATAACTATCAACCAATTGGAAATAACAATTTAAAATAAACTTTCCAAGTCTGATGGAAAGTTATCAATGACCTTGAGGGTTATTGTGTAGATAAATTGTTATACCTAAACGTATTTCTCAATAAAGAGAAATAAAATGCTCAAGAAACGAGTTAAATATATTCAACACCAAATTTCAGTCATATTAATCTCAAGGCGAGTACTTATGCTATATCCTTATTGAATAGCATATGTTTCTTGTTGACTGAAATCAATTGAATATAATGACCTGACTCAAAATTAAGAATTCTTAGTGTGATTTGAGCTAATAGAAAGCTCGTGACTTAAATATTCCGTAATAACAAGATTAACGGATATTCTAAGTTAGAATAAGATCAGTCACACTAGAAACTATGAATTCTTTAAAGATGATTAAGACTCATGGGAATATATCGGTTCTTACAAGAATAATTGACTTTCATTCTTGAAAGAAATTTTAATAATGGAAGTATAACTAGAATCGATTATATACCCTATTTTGAGTCAGTAAGAGAGAATAAACCCATTGTCTAGAAGAAACCTTTGTATTTGAAATAGAGATCACCAACACTAGATCACCATGTCCATCTGTTTATTTGGAATGTGTATGCTGGAATAAATAGATAGATAAATCTATTCAGTAAATCAAAACATCACCAAATCTCATGATCTTGCTTGTGAAAATCAACAATTTAAATCCAAATTGATCTAAAAATATATATATATATAAATAAATACAAAATTAAAGATACTAATCGCACCAAAATATACAGAAAACAACTACCATGAAATTCAACAGTTAATAAAGATACTAAAATATTTGTGTATGAAGATTGAAATCTGTATTGGCTGGTCACCAATATTGATATTAATCTTTAATATATTAAGTATTACTTTGCTTCCTTGAATGACCATCAAGAAAGTTAAAGTCATACCTTGATATATTTGTACCAATAACAAAGAGATTGAAACAATTACTAAGCAGAACCAAAATAATAAAAAGAATATGGTGGAACGATACTAAATCAAATTAAAACACAACGACACTAATCTAGTATATTAAATTCAACTACTCCTATGAAATTCGAGGACGAATTTTTTTTAAGGGGGGTGGAATGTAACAACCTAGATTTCTCAAACGCAGTGCAATCGAATTAGTTAGGTAAATTTTAAAAGTAATACTGAGGTAAATAAAATTTTATAACTAACCATCCTAAAACGATTAAATAAATAACTATAGAGAAACTTATTTGAAATCAGAATCTTTTAATTTGTGTAGTATTCACAATCAACGTACATGATTCTAGCAAAATCAAAGCTTGAGTATACTAAATTTTAGAATAAAAACAACTAAATGAATGTTGGAGAAATACTATATAATAAATAAGTGAATATTTTCATTCTAAAATATAATTCATAACTTATATAATAAAAATAAATATAAACTTTTAATGATTGGGAAGTCAAAACTAATTATTAATAATAAGATAAAATACTTAATAATATATTTTAAAACAGAATCCTCTAAATAAATAATCTGAACTTAACCATCCAAATCTCAACCAGTCTGGTTAACTTAGGCCGTCAGTATGGTAACCCAAGAACCGTCAATAATTAGGTTATTTAGGTTACTTTAAGTATTTAACGGTTAGTAAGAAAGTCACTTGTTTTATTAGAAAATTGAACTAGAATCACTTGACACGTGATTATCAAGCCTAGCAAACTGTTAAGGGAGAGAACCCAAGTATGATGGCCGTCAAGCATCCGAATCATCACGAGATATCGAGAAACTACGTTTAAGCTTTCTACTATCCAGGTGCGGAATTACGTTGAATTTTTGTTAAAGTTTAAGTAATTAATAAAATATGTTTTATTCATATGCATATTGAAAACTCGTTTGCCTGCATGACCGTATTCAAGCATTTTAAATGATAGTGCCCAATTATTGATAAAACTGCATTTTGAAAGGCATGTTCTCCGTTTTGAGAAAGTTGATAAGTAACAGTCAGATATTTGGAAATGCCGTTGCTATTGATAAATCCGACTTATGAATGATCTGACTGGAAGGAATGAAATGATGTGAATGAATAACTGAGATATGATATGATGAGCTTGATATGTGTGATTTGATATGTTTGCATCACTCTCCGGAGTCGGTTGGCCCCCGGCTTCGGCCAGTTCGGTAGCGCTATGCGGATTTGGAATCCCCTTTTTCCACTTGGGTAAGGGACGGATCCCTTTTGCCACCCAAGTTAGGGGAAGGTCTCCTTTTTCCACCCAACCGGTTGGGTTAGGAGGCCTGAGTGACTATGATTATGGAATTGTGTTAATGACATGTGAATTTAGAATCCCCTTTTGCTACTTGGGTAAGGGACGAATCCCTTTTGCCACCCAAGTTAGGGGAAGATTTGTGGTTTGCCCAGACTTATATTATGCTCAATTCTGCCATGCTCGGATCCCCTGACACGCTCAGTTTCCTATCATATACAGACATGTGTTGTCTGCGACGGGATTCGTGCCACGTGTTCAGTCCGACATGTATATGACTTCTGTCATAGTCAGATTTTGTTATTTTGTCCAATTTTGATTTCAGACTGGATAACATGTTTTAAAAGAGGATTTGATATTGGTTTTATATAAGTTGACACATGCATGCTTTGTTTTATATTAAATGCAGATAATATTTTTACTTGTCTTGTTTAACAAATAAATGATTTATTTACGGGTATTATTTCTAGAACTTGGATTTTAGCTTAAATCCACGTACTGGAACTAAAACCCGCACTGAGAATTATATTCTCATTCCGTACTTTTTGTATGTTTTCCACAATGGATGTGGGTTCCAGGTTGCAGAGACGGGCTCGATCAAGTCAAGTGAAGTTAAGCCAAATTGTCTTGCCATGAGGACTCAATGAGTCATAGGAGACAACATGGTAATTCATGGTAAGCTGAAACCTAAACCTAAAGATTGTAGAAAAATGCCTTGCGAGTACACAGAAGTTGTGTGTTCGCGGCGAGAAACTGCCCCACCCCATTGCGAGCTGTGACATGGAGTGACCGGAGTCTAATATATTGGATAGAAGCACTTGTCATAAAATGTTAGATTTTGAGATTAAATTGGCCGATTTCAACCGCTCAAGTTGTTCTTCATAATAAAATCTCCGTTGTCATCAAATTTTATATTCTTTCAATTTTTTTACTATTCTTTTTTGAAAATTTTGAATATGTTCAATCTAAAAAGTTATAAACCCTCCAATTTTGAAAATTTTAAAAAAAGGTTAAAAAAATTTGAAAAAAATATAAATTTTGATTTTCAAGGATATTTTTATATAGAGATCATATTGATCGGTTCGGATCGGCCATTTGAAATTTTAACAGTCGACTTTTTAGATCGTGTTGAACGTCTTATAAGTTTGATTCTAGCATTACTCTATTTTTTTTTTTTAAACACTCGGCGACTACTATCCAAAAATTGCAACACCACATTTCTATAATACGGACACTGATTATGTCTGATATGATACAATACGATACGGTGCTTAAAAGTGGTATATAGATTAAGATAGGACATAGCACGGCACACGAACTCATTCGTGTCATATTTTTAGGCGTGTAGTTTCGATTCTGATGACACAACACGACACACGACAAGAGACATAGTACACAACGACGCAATAAGAGTAATAGAAGGCTTGTAATTAGAGTAAAAAATGGTAAATTTTACGAAATAATATCTTTATATTATCTATTTTTTAAAGATAATTTTATAATTTAAATGTCCAATTTATCCATAAATATAAGTACCATGTTACATGTAAATTTAACGTGTCTAAATACGACACAACACAATTTGTTTAAGGAACGACACGACATGCCATAATACAAGGACACAAAGTGTGTTGTGTCCGTCTACTAGAATTTAGACACAATATGATGTGATATGTGAAATAATTTAACACAACACGACATGTCACGACGCATGATCTGAAAGATGACGTGCTTGATATGATACAACACGACATAACACATATTTTAGAACTCTACTAATAATCAAAGGTGAGTTTAGTTAATTGGTTTCTCAGAGATAAAGAAGAAAAAGGGTGAAGAGAGGAAAGCTGCTTATTTCCGAAATTAATTAATATAAAAATTTCGACCCAAAAAATTTTAATATACAGAATTATTTTATTTTTTTTTTAATAAGAAGAAAGTTCGAACGCGTTTCAGAAGCGAGTATTTGAATTCCCCTCCGTACGCGTTTTATAAACGCGCTCCAACCCACCCAACGCGTTTTATAAACGCGTACGAAGGGGAGATGCTGTCCACTTTCCTCTCGTTTGTCAGAGCTTCGTACGCGTTTATAAAACGCGTTGGGTGGGTTGGAGCGCGTTTATAAAACGCGTTCGAAGGTATATTATTTAATTTTTAGGAAAAAAAGTACAAGCATGCTCTGATAAAGACTGCAAAAGACATGACAAGATTTGATTTTACAATGTCATTTTTGAACTGCTGAAATTATTTATAAAAGCAGTCATTGTTGAATTAGAATGCACAAACACCCACTACCTCCTTCTTGTTAAAACCTTCAGTACAATGGACAAAGGAAATAGCTCTAACTCAAATAATGATGTTCCAGACTATCGAAGAGCAACCCGCATTGAGTATTGGCCAACTTTCTACCATTACCCTGCCAATAGAAATCAACCAGAAAACGGAGAATACGAGGCAATTTGTCGCTCTTGTTATCGCACTTTGAAATACAACATCCATGAAGACACGACTGAAGAGGGAGACGTGCTCGAGTTAAAAATACACTACCAATGGCACATTAATGGTGGGCCGGAAAGAGAACAGAAGGAGTACCAGGAGCGGCGATGGCGGGAACACGAAAAGAATCTGAACCGACAAAGGCGATATGACTGGTACAAAAAATATTACACAGAACCTCAACCCATCCCCCAACAACAACCGAAACCCTACCTCTCGTCTGAACCAACTCACTGGACTGTTTACGAGAAAATATACAACTTTAATGGAGACCACACAGTGACCTGTACAAGGTGTGCTCAAGTTTTCAATTACAAAGAAAACATATTGCGTGACCACTACCATGAGCACAAACGTCACGACGAGAATGAACAAAGAGCTCGGGACATAGAGACGCAGAGGATTATTAAAGAAAGAAATGAAGAAATGGATCGTAAACAAAAAATTAGGGAAGAAGAGGCAAGGAAAAAAAGGCTCAAAAAATCAGAGCAAAAATTGAGAGAAATGAATAAGAGGGATGAACTTCGACAAATTGCGGCAAGCCGAATGGCAGAGATAGAAAAAGAAGAAACTGATGCGGCTTTTTGGAACGAAGCCGCTCAATTCGTTGACAACAGTGTTCCGAGTAATCAACAAGAAGATGATGCGGCTTTTTGGAACGAAGTCGCTCAGTTCGCTGACAACACTGGTGCGAGTAATCAACAACAACCGAATGATGAAGATGAGCAACCATGGTGGGATGAAATTCTACAACATGTAGATAGTCAAAATCTCTAAATATTTATATCATTCTAATATTTATGTGTTTTATTATTATGGTTGTTAATGTAATTTAATTGGAATTGTTAATGCAATGTTTTATTTTTATGGTTGTCTTTTATTTCCTCTATTTTTTGTAGTGCTTTGCACTATAAGTCGTGGTTTTAATGTGTTGACGTTTAATGGATAAAAGTTGTTGTTTGGAGTATTTCATTTATTGGCGTTTCAATACATAAACGTTTATGTTTCAAGTAGTGCTTTGCACTCCGAATTTTCAAGTCATAATAATACACAAGTCAATCATCACAAGTCATGATAAACAATCCAATAAATACACAAGTCAATCACAAGTCATAAACGAAAAATAGTCAATCAACATCAGTAATACACAAGTCAATCACAAGTCCATAAACGAAAAATAAAATCAACATCAGTAATACACAAGTCCATAAAAAAAAAACTGTCATCATCAGCAATAAAATCAGTCCATCATCATAACTAATGGCGCCGCCTCCTCCTAGGTCCCGAAGGTGAAAATCTGTCAATCACCTTCACCACACGCCTATCTCGTCCAGCCGGGGCAGTAACGTCTCCTGAGTCAGTGGACTCTGTATCCCCATCGTCCTCCTCCTGGAGGTCCTCCTGCTGGTCCTGCTGAGCCTCCTGCTGTATGGGCCCAAACTCAACAGGCTGCCCAGCCTCCTGAGGAGTCGCTATAGGGACATAATCACCCTCCTCATCTCCGGCCGTCCGTAGCAATGTGCTGAACGAGTCTGTCCCTCCCATACTACCAGACGGAGTGCCAAATGATGGAATAGAAGAAGGCGTAGGCACTGACGGTACAGTAAATGGGGGAACAGTAAATGCAGGAAAAGAGGAAGGCATACCAAATGGTGCAAAGGAGTACAGTGGAGGATCATGAGGCTGGAAAATGCCAATGGGATCCTGAGAAATGCCAGCAAACTGCGAGGTCGATGCTGATGCACTATGCATGGATGGAGTAGGACCTGAGGATGGAAACTGAGTAGGAAAGAACGTGCGTGGTCCTAAAATATCATCTAATCGCCCGGTATTCAGTCGACCATCCTATAATATTAAAAAAAACAATGTGAATATAAATAAATTAGTATCTAAAATTGAAACTTGCATATAAACGAATACTAACCGCATGCATCAGATCCTCCGCCTGAAGGTCTGTGGGTACAGTCGGACGTGCAGAAGAAGACTCGTCCCCAGAATCTGGTATGTCCTCAATATTTGTTGGAAGTCCTCGCTGCTCCAACAAATCCTCCAACCTGTAATTTTTAAATTATTGAATTGAAAATGCAAAAAACGCAATCAAAAAATTAAATTATTTAAAATTACCTCAGAGGGATGGAAGCATCATGCAACTGCGAACGACAGTTGGCGAGAATTGCCTTTCCCACCCTTCTGCACCCCTTCTTCACAACCAGTCCCAATGCATGAAGTGCATTCTTCAGTGCAGAGTTGCCCTGCAATTTACGAGAATAATGACATATTGCACAATTCCATTTACCAATCATACATTCCATATTTAAAAAATTAAGATGTACCGTATTGCGAAGTCTGGACCCCATGTTTGTGTACTGCCTCTGAGCAAGAGGCAGCTGCTGAGTGCGCTGGAGACGTGCCTCGGCATCCTCTCGTGGCGTGGGTCTCTCGGAGGCACCGTATCGCCAAAACCATCGGAAGTACCGAAGCGTATCAGTATCAGTCCAGGATCGAGTCTCCAGCTGGCGTGTCTGTAATGCCTCGTCAGTCCACTCAACATATGCACTCGCAAAAATGGTAGCAAAATCTGGACGATCTCGATAGGTACCGTGCTGGAAACCCAGCAGGTTGTGTGTCACGTCCCAACTCTGTTAAAATAAACACGTTAGTTCTTTACTCTAATTAAATTGAAGTTGATCGTATGATAAATCAGAAAAATATAGCAAACGTACCACAGGTAGTGGAGGAGGAGTAAACTGGTACAGCCCAAACTGATGCCTACAACGGTCGGGGTAGTAGTAGGCAACAATGTGGTAGAAAATGAGCGGCAACCGAACATGCTCCGCTATGGAACCCTGCTGTGCTACCCGTGGCATAAGAGCTCTGTCGAGTACGTACGGAAACCAGTTGACGTCTTCAACGTTCAACACGGCTAGGTAGTCCCGTGCGTTCTCCACTGCCCCGCGGTGCTGGCTCCGTGAGAAAGACCGAGCTTCGCCCCATTTCCTGAAAATTTTGAAGGTTAGGATTGATGTGTTGTAATTTGCATAATATTATTGAAAAATTATTATAAGTTATTACCTGCCATACGGCACACATGAATCTAGGTCAGGCTGTCCTAATCCACCGATAGGAGCAACCTCTGGGCGACAAACAGGGAGGTATGACCATGCCCAAAACAATAGTAGCATCCAAGGTCCCGTCACAACCTTGAAACGCATGGAGGCACGGTCCAAAGCACGATATAGACAAGCAAGCGTGGCACCTCCCCAATTGAAGTCCGGAACTTCATTCAAATTGCCCTGCATTTTAATTAAACAACGCATTGAAAAAAAAATAATTTCAACATTGAAAATAACAAAATTAAATTGCAACATTCAAAATAATTTCAACATTTCAGTGTATTAACAAAAGTATTATGTGTTAACAAATACTAATTGAATTGTACTATTTTCGTAAAGGAAAAAAAAATTATTTAAGTTAAGAAAATTATACCGATACGAGCTCTAAAAAGTATGCTGGGACGGAATTCTGAGAAATATCGGGAAACATCAACGTCCCAAATAGCTCTAGAGCCACTGCACGCGTATATCGGTCTAACTCCTCACCAGGAGCATCTGCCGGTGGCGCCACCCCGCAATTTTGCCGCAACCATTTCAACTTGATGTTGTTGCCCACAACAACATTGCCCCTGCATTGTACAAATTTAGAATAATCAATACAAGTAAGCAATGCATATATTGAATATGCAAAATCAATATTGCATTCGTATTTTTTTCACTTACTCCCTGCTACTCCTTTCTCGGTGCCACTCTCCCAAATCTTCATGAGGATAAAGATTTGCACGAATCTTTTCCTCCCAGGGCCCTCTCGTATTCGATCTAACTGGAATGCCAGTCGAGCGCAAACCATATAAGAAGGCAACATCCTGGTAACAATTACAAAATACGTTAATATTACGAAAATATAACATTTAATATTACGAAAATTAATATTCAAATTTGAATTTTAAATATAAAGTTTAAATTAATGTTAGAATTAATTATGAAAATTAATACGAAAATTATATGTTAGAATTAATTGTGATAATTAATACGAAAATTATATTAAAAAAAAATAATATCAAGTTTAAATAAATTACCTGTAGAGTAACGGTCATCTCTCCAACGGGAAAATGGAAAGTATGCGTCTCTGGACGCCAAAACTCGACCATTGCCTTCAGTAATGGCATGTCGATGTTGACATGCTTCACCTTCATAATGTGACTGAGCCCCAGTTTGATCAGCCTTCCCTCAATCCGTTCGTCCACCTTAATTGTTCGCTTGTGCGATCTCAACTCCAAATGTTTTTCACGCTGCAATTTTTAATACAATTTTTAAGTATTTACAAGCATTTAAAATAAATACAATTTATAATACAATTTATAATAAGCATTTTCGATTAATTTTTTACTACAAATTATAATAAAAATTTAATATACAATTTATAAGTCTATTAAGAAATCTAAATTATTAAATAAAAAAAATATAAATTAACATAAAAAAATCTATTACCTCCTCAAAAGACAAACCAACGAGATGGTCGTTATCCGTAACGAACAAAACCTGTTGGTTTTCTGCGTTGGCCGGTTGCACAGGTGGAATGACATTTTGCGCGCTCGGACGGGCTGCGCGACGCCTACGTCTTTTTGGCCGCTGGGTGGAGGCTGCTTCGGTGGGGGGTGCTTCGGTGGGAGGTGGTGAAGCACCAGAAGGACCAGCCTCATCTTCTGCTGAACTCATCTGATTCAAATAATATAAGAACAACAATTTAAAACAAAAATTAATGTAATAATTTTTTAGCTAATTGGACAAAAAACGAACAAAACCAAAATTTTTTTTCTATATAATTGACATTTTTACAATAATTACTTTTGCATACAATTTCCACTAATTCCATACAATTTACTAAAATTTCGACTAATTTCCATTCAATTTGCATACGAATTACAGTAATTTGATAATAAATTCCTACACAATTTCCATACAAATTCCACTAAATTCCGTAAAAATTCCATGAACATTTTACTAAAATGTCCAATAATATTTCCAATAATTCCATACAATTTATGTTACTAAAATTGTGTACTCACTTTATTGAAATGTCCAATTTCCATACAAATTTCCATACAAATTTCCACAATTTCCACAATTTCCATAATAATCCATACAAATAGGTAAATGCACAATTTCCATAATCATCCATACAATTTCAATAATTTCCATAACAATTTTCTACAATTTCCAAAATTTCCATAATCATCCATACAATTTCCACAATTTCCATACAAATTTCAATAATAATCCACAATAATAATCCACTAATTTCCACAATTTCAATAATATCCATAATTTTCAGTAAATGCAAAATCAAAACCTCGATATCGGCGTACGTTGTCTTTCGAACTCCTCTTCTCTTCGCACGGTAACCACCTCCGGCCTCCTCTTCTCTTTCGACGGCCGCAACCTCTTTTCTCCGACGAACTCTACTCTTTCTCCGGCCGCAACTTTCTTTCTCTTCGCCCTTCTCTTCTTCTCTTCTCTCTTCTTCCTTCTCTTCTCCCTTCTCTTCTCTTCTCCCTTCTCTTCTCTTCTCTCTTTTTTTCTTTTTCTCTTTCTATGGACTGACTGAAGCGACGAAGAAAGGAAAAAAAAACGGTCAGAACTGGTTTTCGAAAAATTACCACCTTCCTACGCGTTTATAAAACGCGCTCCAGGGCTCCGAACGCGTTTTATAAACGCGTACGAAGGTGTCAGCTCCTCAAAAGGCGTAACTGAAGGGGCGAACTTATCTCTCCCTCGTACGCGTTTATAAAACGCGTTCGGAGGGCTGGAGCGCGTTTTATAAACGCGTACGGAGGGGAATTCGAATGCTCGCTTCTGAAACGCGTTGGAACTTTCTTCTTATTAAAAAAAAAAATAAATAATTCTGTATATTAAAATTTTTTGTGTATTAATTTTTATATTAATTAATTTCGGTGCTTATTTCTTGTACCATGTGTTTGTAGAAAAGAAAAGAGAAATTTAGTTAACCTCTTTCGTTTCATATTTGGTTGAGTCATTTTTCCTACTCTCTTCTTTCTTTTTTTTATATGTTGTTAGATATATATAGATATAGTATTGTGATCAAATTTCATGTAATTTGTGTATTGTTGATGATGCATCGAGAATCATTAGTTTCAAGTAGTTGAAATATTTGATGACTCGCTTGATAAACAAAATTATGGACATGATACTCACAGTATACAAATAATATTTATAATTTTGAAGTTCAATTTTATTTTTTTATGCTTTTTAAAATTTAAAGATTAATAATAGTTAGGTAATTTTTTAAATGCGAATTGTTAAGTGATCGCTTACCAGAAACTGATAAGGGTCTGGAAAGTTAAGAGGTTTGATTTGCTGGGGACGTAATAAGACAGTGCAAATCCATATTGTGGTAGGATATCACTTCTTTTTTATCTATTGAGTGATAATATTGCGGTGTGATATATCAGTTTTTTATATATTCAGCTGTAATGTCATTTTTATTTTAATAAATTATGTGTGTTGGGTTTAACTTATAGAATAGTACGAGATGAGCTCTAAATTGTTAATATATAAAGAAAAATTATAAGTTGCTTAGGATTATATGATTGATGTTTAAATTAATGACAATCGATGGTAGCGTTACTTATAAAAAGTGCTAATTCACTGTTTTTACAAAAAAAAAATGAGTTAATTATAACGTTAATCCGACACTATTTCGACCAATAAATTGTGTTTAGACTGCATATAAATAAGAAAATTGATTACTGCTACAGTTTTGCCATTCCTACCATCGCTAAATATAAAATGAACATATGCAACAAACAAAGTGAACATATAGACGATCTAAGTGAACACATACAAACAAATAAGTTCAATAAAAATAAGTTGAATATGCATGTAAAATTCTGAACAAATAATGACAACACTTATTTATTTGTAAGTATTCACTTAGATCGTCTATATGTTCACCTTGTTTGTTGTATACGTTTACTTTATATTTAGCGATGGCAGGAATTGCAGAACTGCAGATCCCATCTGCAGTTATCATTCCTGTATAAATAAATACAAAATTATTATTCCAATAGTAGTATTTTTCTTCTGGGCATTTGGGCAAACGTTTTGGCAATGATGCTCTGGTTTATTCCGACAATTCTGCATAAAATACAATTTTAAAAGGTGCGGTCTGAATCGCCAGCTCGGATTGTCCTCTTCGTTGAAGAGACCTCTTCCATTTACGTTGATAAGATTTAAAAGAAAGGAAAGAAAGGTTCGCAAGGCACCAACACAAAAGCAACTTTACAGAATATGTAGTCAAACTATCCAACATTAACAGCAACTGCAACCAAAATTGTATAAAAAAAAAATTCTAGAGAGACAGTAAATGGAAGAAAGACGAGACATTGACATAGTGGTTCTAATCAAATTATTCATAGCTCGGTAAATTCAAAAGATGAATCGAACACCTTCTAGCATCTCATTCTTCTGGCTTTTCTTTCTCCAACTTCTGACACAAATAAAAAATAATAGGAAAAACAAAGACATCATAACATCAGAACACATTAGTAGCAATATGGAGAAATCTAAAAATGCGTACAAATATGAAATATAACTGCTGCATTCTTACATTTAGAAATAAAGTATTAATATGATGTGTCTAAAGCACTAGTCAAATCCTTTGTCATTTTTTTTTATCTTAATGCCTGTAGGCGTTAAATTGCATCAGTATGTACCAGGGCAATGGATAAATATCCAACAATAGTTCGCTCAATTTTTTCTCCCTCTTAGCTTGTTTACTAAATATGTCGTTCCATCTGAACATTCAATAGCAACCCTAGGGTGGTCATGTGACACCTAGATACCACACAAATTAGGCAAGGTACAGGTATCTACTAACACAGTACAAGGTAAAAATTTATTTCTACAGTAATTAGGAACAGGAACTCTTCTCTGGAACTAGTAAGGGAGGGAAAACACTTAAGAACTCAAACCCAAGCATCAATTACGTTGAAGCTGAATACTGATAGAAGTGTTAGGAACAGAAACATAAGCCAAATTAAGAAGTTTACTCAGCCAAAAAATCAAATAAAAAAAGATTTACCAGATTTTATATTTCGAGCAATACTGAAAACACTGAACTTATAGTGTCTCGGAATTGGTGCCAAATATGATCAATTCAAACAAAAAGACTCGCCCACCGAATCATCGGACACTTATAAACAGACTCACCGGACCTAAGCCAACTGGAAACTGTAATAAGCGGTAAAGTGAATCCTGAATCAGGATTGACCAGAACTCAAGCCAGCCAGTCAGCTCAGCCTAACCACCAATGACCCACAACACACTCAGACAGGAATAAGACCAGATTGAATACATGAAACCATTACAAAGCCAAACTCAATATTGTTAAGACTCAGACCATAATCCATTACAACATAAATCCCTGTCCCCAGTTACTCTCCATACTTACCTCTTTTTCTTAAATGGTGATCCAAAGTATTCAACCTCCCAATTCAAAAACCCAAAGGACCTTCAACGCAATTACCTCAGACAAGAAAAAAACCAATCCAAAAAAATAAATAAAAACCAAAATTGGCAGAATGCAACCTGCCTGGTATCAGTTGACGCACAAACTGATGCGTGGTTAGTTTTCACATTTTTAGTTAAGAACTCGTTCAGTTAACATTTTTCATCTCACTTAAAAATCTCCAAAACAACCTTACAGAGAGCAATCAAAACTTTACTTTCGTAATGTCAGACACCTATAACATAGTTTTGTTATGGCAAATTTGGGTACATGCACGTCAAAACTCTTCTATTTAGATAAATTTCCATCTAAAGAGTAGAATTGGATATTTAACCCAATTTTGCAATTTATTTTTACAAATAAACGGGAAAAGAGAAATCACCATAAGTCCATAACTAATGTTGCCTAGAGAAAACATAAATTGTACGATGAAACAGCACTAAACAGAGGAGGAACAAGAAGAAGGTCAATTTAACGTGTAATGCTGGTTATATGTCTAAATCTGGTAAGTAAGGATCATATTTGTGAAGAAGATAAGTGCAAAAAAGTGTGAAAAATTACTGTTTGAGCCGAGTGCCAGGAGAAGCCACGATAGACATTAACGGAGAAGGTCGCCGCTAGGTAGATCGTAGCAATCCCCAGCCCCGCCGTCAAAGCCTTGAACGCCACGTCACCCACTCTCCCCGCCATGTCTCCTCTCGCTGTCTGAAGTCTGAACTCTAAACCCCCCCTCCTTTCTCTGTGCGAAGTGAAAAATCGTTGATCGTGCGAAATGGGGCCTTTTGCGCTAAATGCTGTATCTATAATTTTAATTGAGCCCATGGGCTGATAAGGATCCTGCATTTTATTGTTGTCCGAAAAATTTAAAAATAATATTAAATTAATATAATATATTAAAAATAATATCAATATAATAATATTTTTTAAATAGTATCACAAGATCGGAATCTGGGATTATGACCGCAATTACGGAATCCCGGATTCCGATCTTAACTAACTACTCATTTAAATATTACTTCTAATACTCGGGAGTTTGTTGTACGAATCTTCCCACGATCCGAAAAGATGTTCGATTTCTCTCTTTCGCCCATGCCAAATCTTGTTACACGTGGGCACCACATTCGGGTATTCTTTCTCCAATAGAGATTTCACGCCCGATAATGAAATACCAACATCTCTTTTTACTGCATTTCTGATACAGTTGGCAATAACTTCAGCCGTTAGATTATCATGCGTGAAGTCTCCGGCCTTCTCACGCATGTAAGGGTGTACAAAAAAAACCGTGAATCCGTTTAACTCACCCGACCCGAACCGTTTTTTACCGGGTTAGCATGATATTGGGTTAGGTACGGGTTCTAAGTTTGACAAACCCGATACTTCGGGTTGGATTACGGATTTTGTACTAGTAAACCCGTGTATAGTTCAACCCAACCGTTTATCATTATTTATTCCTCTTTGTCTCATTTTTTCTCATGTCCTTACTCGAATATCTCTTATTTCATGAAGTTCCGATGTCCTCCATAGGCATGCACGTCCTATATTCCTCTCACAATGACTCGAAAGTTGAAAGATGATTCAAATGCGTCTCTAATTTGTCTCGAACTAAATTGTAATGGCCAAAAAATAATTTTTATATGCATTAAATAAATTAATTAAATTTATATTTAATTAAATAAATTAATTAAATATTATTTTTAAATATTAGAAATAATATTTAAATGAGTAGTCCGGATTCCGATCTTAGCTAAGATAGGAATCCGGAACTACGATCTTAGCTAAGATCGATATCCGGGATTCCGTAATTGCGGTCGGAATCCCAGATTCCGATCTTGCGATACTATTTAAAAAATATTATTATATTGATATTATTTTTAATATATTATATTAATTTAATATTATTTTTAAAATTTTCGATATTGTTGTCTTATAATGATAACAAATTTTCTTGAAAATTGATTAGTGTCATCGCACTGCGCGCCATCGCACTGCACAATGCCTCAACGAAAGTCAGAGCAGCGCTCTATTCCCTCTACTCATCCAATGCGTATTTTTTGTTCATTTCGTTATTATAAGTGTTCAATTTAATATGTACAAATGTCTAGTTTGTAGTAGAATTGTTCACTATTTTATAAGTGTTCGCTAGACCAAATATGTTCATTTTGATTTTTTTTTTTTTGCCAAAAGTTCAGTTTGGTCAATAGAAATGTTCAGTTAATTGAGTATAAATGTTCAGTTATTTGCAACAGCAAAATATAAATGTTATGAGCAAACATGTTTATTTTATTAAGTATAAATGTTTAGTTTAGTAAGTATGAATATTCAGTTTAATAAGTATAAATGTTCAATTAGTTGCAACAGAAATATAACTGTTATAAGAAAAAAAAACCAAGCAAAGGGATCACGAACCGGACAAAAAACACATGAAAAAAATTAGAATTGGAAATGAACCGATCCGGTTCAAATTAATTTTTTTTCGATTCTAGCGCACCTCTTGACCACGCGCGACTCTGACTCTAGCGTGATTCTGACGCATTAAACCGAACACTTCTTATTATTAAACTGAACATGTGTAACACACAACAACGATGGCATGGATGATTTATTTAGCGATGGCAGTTATAACAGTTGAATTTGTTTTTGTTATTTATGTTGGAATAAATATTAAGTAGAAATGTAATTTAATAGAACCGAGTAGAGTTGATTTGGAATTATAATTTTTATAATTAAAAGCATCCTAACTTATGAGAACTCATTTAGCATCTATATAATATAAATAAAACTCAAAGAATCATTTAATTTACTGCTATATCAAGTGCTACTGTACTGTAAATATGCTTCGATACTAATTATGGTAATTATAATGCAATACTTATCGCTTTATAAGTATGGGGTATGCGGAAGGAATATTTTAATAAAAAAGTATGGGAGCAAAATTTATAATTTATATAGCTTAATTTTGTTGGAAATAAAAAATAGCATGTTTAGGCATGATTAGGAAGCTGAAAATTGTTGTAATTTATCTTCATCATTGTTTTTTCTTCACACCTTGTTCTAGTACAAAACGAATTGAAAATCTAATAATTTTTCATAACATATTAGAAATTTAATATTTAACCTTATTTATAAAGTTATGATGATTGATGAAGAATTAAAAAAAAATAAAGAAATGCTCATTACATAGGCAAAAAAAAAAAATCATGACCATTTCAGTCCTGTCTGTCAAACATCTGAAGCTTTTTACATAAAAAATAATAAAATCTGAAGCTATTTTTGTATGGGGAAAAAGCCAGTCGGCTGCCTCTGAAGTTTGACATGGGCGGCGCTAAGATCAGGATGGATGGCAGAGCGGCCGAAAATTTCGGCCGGTCGGCTTTTCAATTGAATCTTTTCTTTTTTTTTTGAGGATCGCTTTTCAATTGAATCGGAGTCGTATAGGACATCTAGGTCAGGGTTAGAGCGTATTGAAAGGCCGAGATTTGAATTGTGATATGAGTCATATGTCTCATATCATATGACTCATATGACGTAATCCGCGGGTTGGACGCGCTTCCAAGGGCCCCACACCAATTCCCCTCTCAGTAAGTCAGAATCTGGTCCGTTGAATCTGCAGAGAAAAATATCAGATATACACAAAAGTTAAATTATACGCTGAACTTGGTGTTTTCTTCGTGGTACACCGGAATACCTCTGTTTAGTGGGGCCATCCGTCAATGTTCTTAACGAGCTCAAAATGATAATACCTAACAAATCAACCCCTTCCTTCGGGAGGTTCTCCGTGAAATCGGTGCATAATACGGGTGGACCAGAGCTCCACCTACTCTTTGGTCCCACATGTAAGTCGTTAGGTCAGAAGTATATGATATGACAGGCGTCCTTAAACTTTAATTCACTCTAGAACAGAGAAGAATTGCTCCAACGAGAATCATACAATCTAGAGAGTTCGAGCTGTCTTTGATCCAATTCTAAGTTTCTACTTGAGATTCTCGAATTCAGCTTCTCCACTGATTAGCTTCGTTAAATTCTAGCCTCTCCGTATATGCCCCTTTGTAAAGAGAGAGAGTGAGAGAGAGAGAGAGATGTCACAAAAGAGACAACCAGACGAAGGGAAGGAGGGATTAGGCCAGAGGTCTCCGGAGGAGAAGCGCCAAAAGGTTCCAGCTTTACAACGGTTTGTGATTTCTCTTCAGTTTCTCACCTTCCCTTTTTATACCCGATGCTATTTTTATTCAGATTTGGAGAATTGTTTACCTATAACGGTATTGTCAATGAATTTAAGGATCACCGTACCAGATTTTAGTACCGTTTTGATCCGGGTGATTCGTCTATCTTTAACAGCATCTTACTGCACTTTGTGAAACCCTAATTTTGTCATAGATGCCAAATTGAGATAAGAATCAAATTAAGGTACACTGAAAGGGAAAAATAGTGTTATCTGGTTTTGTCTTGGCTTCTGACCATCAATAAAATACCTGCCAATAAGGGCCATAGTTGTACTATAACTGATGCCATAGTAATATCTGCTATTGCAGTGCTAAAAGTCTGTATTGAGATGACTGGTATGATTGCTACATAGCACATGTTCCGGTATAGTAATCTTAATTAATTGTTGTTTGTATCGCTAATATTAGCCTAATATTATGCCTGATCTTCAGGGTAATACATGAGGCTATTAAAGCAGAAAATATCAATAAGTTTCTTCATGCTTTGGAACCGCTTCTTCGGAGAGTCGTAAGTGTCATTACTTCCTATGTATATGTACCAGTTATAGCATCTGATTTTATTAATTGGTACTGTTTCAAGAGTACCCTTCAAGAACTGCCGCATTCTGTAGAAGCATAAAATTAGTCTAAAAATTCAAAATTTATCATATGAGAATAGATAATAGAGTCTTTTTCTTCCTCCTCATCTTCTTTGTTTTAATCAATCAATTTTTGCAGCTTTGCTGTCCGTTAGGCTGAATTTTTTTTTTTCTTCCTGTCTTAGGTGAAGGAAGAGGTTGAATCGGCCCTTGCAAATCACTTCAAGGCAGTTTCCAGGTAGAATGATTTTAATGTAGAATGTAAATGTAAATCGTTGTAGCCCTGTTTAAGATGCAAATGAACTAGGATGAAAATGAACTTTTACGTGACTATCCCTACAACGCCATAGATGGTTGCAGATATGTGCAAAGTGGAGTTTTGCAGCGATCATGCATATAATAAGATCTTAAACAAATACAAAATGAAGATCCAAATGTTGACTTGTTCACTTGAGGGTCAGATCTCACAGCTACTTAGTTATGTTGTTCACTTGAGGGTCAGATCTCACAGCTACTTAGTTATGTTGTTCACTTGAGGGTCAGATCTCACAGCTACTTAGTTATGTTGTTCACTTGAGGGTCAGATCTCACAGATCTCACTTGAGGGTCGCATGTACCAGTTGGTAGTGTGGTTTATCTCTTGCAATCAATTAAGGATTTATAACTTGCATCCACATCTATACCCTCATGGATACCGATAATAAAGTTATGCACATATACCAGGATAAAGGTCGCATCAGATAACATCCAGTTCATTATCAATCCTGCTGATATAGAATCATAAAGAATTGTGCCATTATAGGTATATTCATCTCATTAGAGATAGTAACTTCTATGTTGGTTAACTATGGTTCTTTATGGTTTGGTTTTTTTATTAAAATGGGAAAGAAAAATAAACCAATGGGAAAGAAAAATAAACCATACTGGTAGCAATCTGCCAGTGCTTTTCTTCTTTGACAGATTCTAATGTACAACTTTTTTTTTTTTAAATTTCCCAGACAAAGTGAAAGAGAAATATCTCCATCACCGTCCCTTTCTCCATCCCCATCCCAAACACTTCAGCTCCAATTCGCATCCAAGCTTTCCCTCCCGATTTTCACTGGTGCAAAAATAGAGGCTGAGAACTCCTCCCCACTCACTATCTGCCTAGTAGACAGCTCTAGCGGCTTCACAATCTCAGCTGGCCTTGAATTATCCTTGAAGGTTGAGATCGTCGTCTTAGAAGGAGATTTCGACCTTAGTGAAAAGGACACAAACTGGACAACAGAAGAATTTAAGAACTATGTAGTGAAAGAAAGGGAGGGGCGACGACCGTTGCTCAGTGGAGATGCTTTTGTTGAACTGAGAGATGGATCAGGATCTATAGGCGAGTTGTCCTTCACTGATAACTCAAGCTGGACAAGAAGCAGGAGATTTAGGCTTGGTGCACTGGCTGAAGATGGGTGCTTAAATGGGCTTAGGATTAAGGAGGCGGTGACGGAGTCTTTTATGGTCAAGGATCATCGCGGAGAATGTGAGTATTTTGGTACTTCTATGTTTTATATATTGTTTTGTTGCTAGTTCTTTTGAGATTCTACATTTGACAAACAGGATTACTATAACAGACTTGTTACCAGTTTTGTGAGGCCTTGACCAGTATGAGCTGGCATGCACTGACCATTGTGCTGTCTATATTGGGTTCATCCCTTTGATCATTTTTGCATGATTGTGCAGTCATAAGTAAATTGAGGTACAGCTGTGCTAGGTTGGGGGTCGATTAGGTAAAATTGTTTTAGATTGAGATTCACTTGAGGAAAACTCGGTTTGGTCCTTGCCCTGATTATCTTAAGTCAATTGGCATACTTAATTTTTTTTTTTGTCGGTCTCTCTTTAATCCTTTGTTTCTAAATAAATGATCAATTGGAATAAAGGTGCTACAAATCTCAGATGTCTTATCAAATTAATCTTTACTGGAATTTGTAATAAGTAAACAAAATGTCTCACGCAGTGTACAAAAAGCATCATCCCCCAGTGCTTGGTGATGAGGTATGGCGGCTGGAGAAGATAGGAAAGGACGGTGCCTTCCACAAGCGTTTGAATAAACAAAACATAAAAACTGTAAAAGAATTTCTTACTTTATTGAATCGTGACCCGGCAAGGCTACGAAATGTATGTCTCTGCTATAATTCTCTCTTATTTACTTCTTTTTTTATGTATCAACATTGTAGTGGTAGCTCTGGGTGCATGCAAATAAATAATAAACTCAAATAAGAAAACCATACTTATGGAGGAAAGAAAGACATAACTAGAAAACTGCCTTCTTGGGCTGTTCATTTAACAAAAGCTCAGATGTAGATGTTGAAAGCCTATAGATGTATAATCGAGTCATTAACATGGGTTATGTTATGCCACCTGTGGAAGCATTAATCAAGCAAACTTAATTGTGTAAGCTACTCAGATACTAGGCAATGGCATGTCAACCAAGATGTGGGAGGCCGTGGTAGAGCATGCCCGCACATGTGTCCTGACTAACCAGGTGCATATTTATCGGCGACCTGATGGAACCCAGAAGCAAAGAACTCTCGTGTTTAATGCAGTACGAGAGCTGAAAGGAGTTGTCTCTGAGCAAGGACAGTTCATCTCCATTGATGATCTTTCAGAAAAGGAAACTGTATGTTCTGTCCTTCTCTTTTCTTTCCTTATATTGCTTGTTACTTTGGTTGAATAACGATTATGCACATACTAGTTTGGTATCAAATGGATTAGTGTCAATTTCAACTGTATGTGATAGATAATCAAAAATCCAAAACTTGTCATTATTGCTTTCTTGAAACCTAGCATGCAGTATTGGTGAATGGCTCTGACCCCGTTTGGGATACAAGTTGCATCAACAAATTAAACAAATGTCCAGTCAATCAACAAGGACAAGTTAACACTGGTTTTGTCTT
Organism: Rhynchospora pubera; assembly: GCA_028095005.1. NCBI lineage: Eukaryota > Viridiplantae > Streptophyta > Magnoliopsida > Poales > Cyperaceae > Rhynchospora > Rhynchospora pubera. Next base: position 196,542,522 of record CM051463.1, on the reverse strand, counting down.
TTATTATTCTTATCGTTCCAACCAAACATATTTGTACAGGACAATAACCAGTTGGACCTGACAATTTAACCCCTAGCAGATTATGGTTCAATTTGGGTATGGCTAAAGGCCTGTTATCTCAAGAGGGGCCAAAATCATCAACGGTGCTCCATAATTTAAGACCTTGAAATGAATCTAACTACAGGGTATAATTTGGAATTATCTCACATAAAGTGAGTGTTGCTTGTAGTAGTGCTAAAGTTTTGGATGCGAGTTGGATATTGTTTGCAGTACAGTTAATAGTAACTTATAACTGTACTTTGCAAAAGCCTTATATTCTGCTATGTGGTCTTTATGTACCTATTGTCTACTTCTATGGTTTTGCAGGCTGAAGCAAGTACCACTGCAGAAATGGCCTATAAAACTTGGGAAAATCTTACGGTATGCGACTTGTCCGCACTTTTGGGCAATAAAAATTTGGTATGCAACCACTACAACCCCATGTCTCCACCATACAATAATTCCTCTAACATATTAAATGCCGATCAGTTTGCCCCCATCCACTCTCCATCTCTTGATAATTTTGCCCTTGGTGTCCAAAGAGAACCGCGAATTGTAGATACTCCCTTGTATGATGACAGTAGTAATGCATATTATGATTCAAGCTGTCTGCCTTATATGGATTCTAATTTGGAGTCGGATTTGGGGTTTGCACTGAGGGGTTTTTGGGGGTCACCGATAGAAATAAGCCACACAAAGGCATACAAAGTCAGATGGCGTAGACTATCCTCTGTGTTGGGTTGGATTTTTTATATCAAGAAGGTTGTTGCCAGGAATAAAAAAGGGAAAGAGAGATTGTGTTGAATTATAGAAGAATAGTACTTTTTGTCTGCTGCTATATCACCTGTTTTCTCCCAAAAGAGTTTGTTCTTGTTGTCATTATGTAAATTTTTCAAGCTGGGATGGTGCCCTTGTGGATGAGTATCCTTGCTAGTGGTGCTCTGAGAGTTTGATATGTCAAGTTAGAGAGAGAATACAAAGTAAAGAAGATGGTGGGGGGAAAAGACAAAAAAAACGAGGACCTGCTTATATCTGAAAGAGTTCCCGGTTGTCCTATTTTTATTTTTCCATCGATCCTCTGGGTGGATCCAGAAGGGATGTGTTGAAGCAAATTTTCTTCCTTTTGTTTTTTGATGTATATAATGCCTGCTATCATGCAGCGGTTTATGCTAGTTTTGGATTTAGGAAAATTTGTCAAAAGGGTGAATATAACATATAGAATAGAGTATTGCCAGTTTTAAAACAGGTTGTTGTCTTGTTCTCGCTCTATCATTTGTTCTTTTTATGATTTATGATTAGCAAACCATCATATCGTCGCTGCTGCTGATGGCTTACAGCTGCATGATGCGTTGATAATTTGATATGCATTGCGCAACAGTGATAAGTTCGCTGGCCCTGAGAAGCACGATAAATATAGTTGACTAGACGTATTAGAAAAATTATTTTGGGAATTACAACCTGCAATCAGAGAGTCGTAATCAAGCATTTAGAGAGCGAGCTCTCCCTCTCCTCACCCTCACGTGTTTTATCTCTACCTCTCCCCTCACTCTCACAATCCCTTCTCTCTCATTCTTAAACGTGCCTTCTCCTTTTCCTCTAACTGTGCTCTGTGCTCTGTGCTCTCTTCCCCTTCATCTACTCTTTCTCTTTGTCTCATTACTCATGTCAAATTATTTCTCTCTTGATTTTTGACTAATTCGGAAGAGAAAAGACATGAAAATTAAAAAAAAAACAAATTTGGAATGGAGTTGCACATAATTTTCTGTGAGGAAGTAACTAAAATAGTAAGAGAGTATTTATTAACTTTGTGTAAGGGAATAACTAATAATTTTTTTGTGTTTTTTAGGGAATAATTAATAACTACAAGTGGAGTAAATAACGAGTATAACAGAGTAACTAATAACTACAAGTGAGTAATTAACAAATTTTTATATGTACCTAATAAAGTTAGTAGCTAATAACTACCATGGTGTGAATAATAAATATAAGGGAATAAATAATAATTATTAAGTGAGTACCCAATAAGTGTAAATACATGGTTAATTTAAGGGAATAACCAAGAACTATAAGGGAGTATTTTATATTTTTCAAGGGAGTATTTATTTGTATTTAAAGGAGTATTTTGTGAAAAAAAATTTGTCAAATACAAAAGAAACAAGGAAGAGAAGAGTACGAGGCACGAAAGGGTAGAAGCAAGGTATAGGCAATGGGAAGGAGATTAGAGAAGGAAAAAGGAGAGGGAAGGGGAGAGAAGGGAAGAGGCGATGTGGGTGATAGGTGAGAACGGTGCATGGATAGAAAGGCAACACGCTTTCCATCTTTGACAGCGCACATTTTTTTTTATTTTTGACATTTGATTGCTTCATTGCAGTTATCGGGAATAATTCTGCACACTCGAAAATTGTTAATCGATGTGTATCTCTCAAACCTACGAGTCCGAATTCAAGCAGGCAAATATATAATGGAAAAGGACGACAGTAAAATTTGCAAAATCTTGCATATTTCTTTACTGCCCAAAAGGCCGACCAAAATTTTTTTGTTTTTTTTTTAAAAAAAAAAACATTCTTCTAATTGACAAAAGGTCGCAATGCGTTCTTCGTGATTTACATTCTTCCTAACATCAAACAGTATTTTGAAGGACCACTATATCCAGTAGTTGAATCGGCCATGAAACAGCACACTCTCTTTTATGTCCTTTTTCTTTATCTTGGAGGTGGAACCGATGTTTCAAATTATCAAGTTCTTTCTCGATATCATTGATCTTGATCTCCTTTCGAACAAGTTACAAAGGGAGAAGCTCGGCCTCCTTTTCATTGCTTGTTTTCTCTTCAATTCCCTTGTCAGTCGAAATTCCTTTCCTGGTAGTCTTTGAAGGGAAAGGGACGTTTGTCAAGTAAATTAGGCCATTTGTGGTACTAGCAGGTTCCTCAGACAATTCATCAGATGATGATTCAGGGTCTGAGACCATCATGGCTGACTGGAGCTTCTTCAATTGGGAGCGCTGGCACACAATGCGCCCCTTACTCCAACCTGGAAAATGAAAGGATGAGTAGATACTTTCTTTGAGATACGTGTACACCGCTTTTGGAAGGGGTAGTGCTTTTGCGTCATCGCTCTTCTCCATCACTCCACGCCTGATTAACAGATAGTCGTAAGTACAACAGATTCAAGTGACATATTATTATTATTATGAAATAAAAAGTACATTATGCCAGGTCTTTGTAGGTAAATCACAGACATGTTCCTTCAATGAAACAGGCAGTTTTGGCTACTTTTGTCAATAGAAATAAAAATTAAAATAAAAAATTATGCAAAGTCTTCAAGCATCATCCATCAGGTTTTGATCCAAGTTCATACATAAATAATTCTTTTCTGTATTTGCCCTTGTATCTTCCTACCTAATAATTTCATTGCATATGCATTTTAAATTTGAATTCTACCTGTCTCTTTTTATGTCCTTTCATAAGCATACATAATCTGATCTTGAACTCCTTATTCCTTTGAGAGCAATAGGAAGGGAAGAATAAATGAAAAAAGAAGGGATCTTACGCAACCACTACAGAAGCAAGTTGAGGGGGATGCTTCTCCGTTTTCAATCTGTTATGAATGTCATTCAGCCATGCTGATACTGCAGCAAGGGCCCCACCTATCGACATCCTGATAAATCAATCAGACTTCAGGTCAAGCACATACCAAATGACCATTCGAAAATGGTACATGAAGAAGCATTTTACTCTTGACCATTTGCATTAATGGATAGACAGGACATTATATAAAATTGGGCCTTTTATGTCAAAAGAAGACACAGAACATTTAGAGGAGCTTAACCATGAACTCCCCCCCCCCCCCAAAAAAAAAAAAAGAAAAGGGAACCTTAGTCCAAACAATATGCCTGTACACATAATATGTGGTATAAACCAGTGTTGTAAAAACGGTATTCATAAGGTGTCACCCCGCAATTAATCGTTCTGCAGCCGATTAATCAGAAAATCAGCCAACTAATCAGTCTTGGCAGCCAATTAGTCGTCACAACAGCTAACTGCCCTCCAAATGCCATAACCATGACGGCTTTGGCTGCTGAATCTGACTAGTCAGCCAAGGCCATTTTCTACAACACCAGTGTAAACAACCATGTACATAATAATTGATAACTCTTCTGGTGCATATATGGAAGAATTTCTTACCTATGCACATCAACCGACCAGACAAGCTTACTCCGACGAAACAGCTCAGGGTAAAGCCCCCTTTTTGTCGCCTCAGTCAAAACTTTAGCAGCTCTCTCTCTCTGGTTCAACCACCAAAGTGCATCCAAGAGCGCGTTGTAGAACCTCATCCCAAAATCACACCCCTTTAAGCCACACATGTCAAACACATATTCAACCATCTGCCAGTTGGACCCGCTATCATACTCTCCATTTATCATGCATGCAATGATGTTAAGTGTGCTTGAAGTTCGGTTTTCTTTCATCTCCTCCAAGAGCTCATTTGCATCTTGCCACCTGCAATTATGGAGAAGACGCTATGGTAATCTATTTGATGAGATACCAAAGCAAAGTAACATGCTATCTGTGAATAAATATTAAAACATAACAATGACAAAAGCATATGAGGCTTCCGGTGCTAAACTATTTGCTGCGCCACAACTCTTAGTTTGCAAATATTTTCAAAATTTTAAATTCAAATGACAAATTTGTACTGTTGATTTTGTTCATCATTGCGAATGATGTGTCCACCTAAATCATCATAATTTTCAGTTTGTTTTGCATAAGACCAAGAGTACATAAAATGAATGGATCAAGTCAATGACAATAGCTAAATTTTATTCCATCATCTTTTGGTCTCTTGATCTTGTACAACAAACTCAAAGTACTATCATTTATGTGGAAGCATTGGTCATGAAGAAGGAACAACAATGTCTTAATTTCATAATTCGAATTTTCAACATTAGTGCAGAAGTAAGGTTGTAGCAACTTGTGGCACCCAAAAGTGATGGCACTAGAGACCTTCTCAAAAAATATATTACTGGTACGAGTTACGCTGTTGTACAAAAGTTTGTATTACGACCAAAATGTGACTGGCCAAGATCGTGTATTTTCAATTTTGAAGGCCAATATAAGGCGTTCTATGTAATCTTCATATCAAAATCTTGTGGGAAACCAAGTTTTCATTACTTTTAGAATTAACTTTACCATTATTCCAGTTTTGCAAGATGGCCCTAAAAAAGTAAAAGAGTGCAAATGTTTGGATAGAGCATTTCAAGCATGAAAAAACATGATTCAGATCACATGCATGCATGTTTGTCCACTTGGTAGGTTGTGTGCTTATTTTATTATTTTTCCTTTTTCTGTGCAACAGGATTTGTGCTTAACTGGGTTCTTTCTTCTTTGTGAATGAAAATGTGTGACAGCATGCACACTCCGGTCATCTTGCAATTAAGAGATAAAACAATCAAATATACCTATCTAGCTTTGCATATAGAGAGAGCATCATGCAATAGGCCATAATACTTGGCACACCTCTAAGTGTCCTAATCTCCTCAAACTGCTCTCTGCTCTCATCCACCAACTCAGCCATGCAATAAGCACGCAGCACTGCCTCGAGAGTTCTCTCACTGGGGTAGCACCTCGACTTCTGCATCTCTAAATATGCCTTCACTACATCATCATATTGCCCACCTTGGCAGTACGCCTCAACCAGGCCTGTGAACGAGTGCACATTTCTCTCCATCCACGCCGCATTCATGCGTAGTACTATTTTTTCTGCTTCCTTGAAGAGACCACCTCGTCCGTAGCCATATATCAGAGAATTGTAAGTTTCAATATCTGGGGTGCTCTCTACCTCATGCATGGTGTTAAATGCCACAAACGCCTCCTGTACTTGAGAACATTTTTAACATTACGAAAAAAAAATGAAAAAAAAAGCTCTTGCAGTCTCCAATATTGGCATGGTAGATTTAGTGCAAACCAGAAGTTTTCCATTCAATATACTTTCTTTAGTGCTTGATTGGAAACTAGTTTATGCCTTATGGAGGTTTAAGGGTTTCATTGATGTAAACTAGGACTGTTATAACTTATAACCAGTTCAAGCTGTATTGTGCTAATATTTTCTATATTTATTTGTCTTTTCAACACGTGCTTGATAGGAATGCACCACCAGTATGTACCCTATTGCATTTCTACGCAGTAGAACTAGCAAGCTGTGTACCATTCATGTACATTGGCAAAATATAGAAGTCATTTACCTCATAGAATGCAACCAGACTACATGCTTCCACAAACCCAGTATAAGCCCTAGTGCTTGGTATCAACCCCTCACTACTCATCCTTACCAAAGCATATTTCGCATCATCATAAAGGCCTCCTTTCCCACAGGCAAATAGCAAAGCCTCATAGGTCTCCATATTAGGCACCACATTCTCCTCCAACATGTCATGAAATAATGTGACCACCTCCTTAAAGTAACCCCCTTCACCAAACGTTCTCAGCAAAATGTTGTAAGTCTCCACGTCAGGTGCTGTGTTTCCCACCTTCATCTCCAAAAACAAGTCCCTAACATCATCGTACCGCCCTTTTTGTCCATACAGATCCAATATAATACTATATGTCGCTGGTATGGGTACACATCCAGCTGATTGCATCTGGCGCAGAACCGCAATGGCCTCACGGGCCCGGCTCTCCTTTGCAAATGCCTCAATTAATACATTATACGCACTGGCATCAGGCAGATGCCCTCCATTTGTCATCTCATCTAGTAGCTCTGGAACACGTTCAAGCTGCCCCAACCTCGCAAATATGTCAACTAAATACTTATGTGTGGTTAAATCAGGCGAGACCCCTGATTCAAGCATTGTCTTTAAAACCATCTCTGCTTCCTCAGCTGATCCCCTGGCTCCAGCAGCAGCTAACAAAGTATTGTATGTAACTATATCTGGGTGGATCCCATCATGGCGCATCTCAGCAAAGAGTCCCAGTAATATATCCCAGGGAAGACCAGCACGTGCACAAGAATTGATAACGGTGTTGTAAGTCAGCACAGTAGGAGGGATGCGCTCAGATTTCATCTAGGAGAGGAGGGAACGGGCATTGGCGTGGTCGCCATTCCGGGCGTAGGCATTGATGATAGAGGTATAGGAGAGAGCAGTGCGGGGGATGGAATAAGCAGGCATTTCAAGGAACACATCCTGGGCCTTAGCGAGCAGGCCATGGCGCCCCAGTACTCCGATCAGAATCGCATATATGTGCTCATCAGGACGGCACCATGCATGCCGCTGCATGTACTTGAAGAGACGCAGCAACCGCTGCCAGTCCCCTCGTCGTGCAAACTCCCTGCCACAAAGAATTCACAGTTTGGGCAATCCCAATGGTTACAAACTAATGCATTGTATTTCTCCAGCTCAATGTGGTGCTGTTATGCAAACTAAAGCAATAGCCAATGTGGTGAAGGTATCAGTTTTAACTAAATCCTCTATTCTTATTCTTACAATTTTTTTGGTAATTGCAGAGTTGAAGAAGAATTGAGGACATTAAAGATCAATATTTCATTGGGTAAATTACGCAACCAGTAATATCAAAGCCAACTCCGTATATTCATTACATTACATGTTAGAGGAAGATGAATAGGCCTGAAATCGTGCTGGTCCAATGCCGTCCAACCATACCAGATTGAGGTTTGGCAATTGTTCAGACAAGTGACTGTAACCACAAGGAACTAGAATAAATTTGGCCCCTTTGGTAAAAAGTGACTAAAATTTCAAGAGGTACAGAGGTATCCCTGAACCTGGGACATATATATGGAAAATAGAACTCCAAAAAAGGTGCATAAAAAAGTGATTATCTACCTGTACACGAGACCAAAATCCGCAATTGAAACCTTATTCTTGCGAAACTGGAGAGTCTTGGCAATGCTACCTCGTGGCGGGAGCCGGCTGAGTCCAATTATTAATGATTCCACTTCATAGCTATACTTCCCTTTCTCCAGTGGTTCAGGCTGGATGCGCAATGGCACCAGCTGGTCTTTCTGAGTTTCTCCTTTCGCGTTAGAAGTTAGTGCCGCTATCGGTCTCAGACCTCGGCGACGAACCCGGGTGGATCTAGAAGGCTCGTTGGTGAACAAAAAGAAGAAACTGGTAGTGTGGAATGAGTTGGAAGGGATAGAGCAACAGAGTGAGGAAGAGGAGGAGAGAAGAGCCATCTCAAAAGGACGCAGAGAAGAGAAGAGAGGAGAGGAGAGGTATGAGACGTTTTCACACCATGCTCTTGTAGCTTGTAGGAGGGAGAGGGTTTTAGGATTGATAGAAGTGGGAAGTGAAATGGAGTGTGGAAGTGGAAGGTTAGATTGGGTTCGACTGTTCGGTTCATCTTCTCTCCAATTGTTACCATCTGAGAGAAATCCGATGATTGAATCGGACCCTAGTATCAATAACGGACGGTTGAGATTGATCATTGGACCGTCAATTGGGAGAAGATTTATTTTATAGAATATTGTTGCGGCCGGAGATGTACATTTATGGTCTATTGGTCTGTGGATAATAACCGATAACGGGTTGTTCGGAGAATCGGACTCGAGTTTATGTTATTCGCCTCGATGGAACTGTAAATTGTAAAATAGATATTTTGCAGATCACACCACTCGTTTACTTAATTTTCAGATAAAACGCGACTGATTATTTAGGAAAAGTTTCTAGATGGCCATTAAAACTATGTACAGCATACAAGGATCAATGGATTAGAAAATATTTTCTGTGACCAGACTTGTCTTTTATCTTTCTGATATTATCTATTTCTAATAATTTATTATAGAAAAAATCAAGCGATAATTTTATTTTGCATTTAGAACGAAGAGTCAATAAACATATATGATGATTCACATCTGTCATAATTCATAAATCAAATCAGATTTAAACGATCAACTGTTGACACTAATTGTTTACATTTTTGAATTTATGGTTTTATAAGTAGTATGGATAAATTTTATACACGATAATTGAAGAAAAAAAATAAAAACAATCTAAATATACAGACTAACATTCAGAAGTCTATAGGAGACAACGGTAACTATTGTCACAAGATTGGTCTCCTATTTTAATTCCAAATATATATTTTCTTTTGATGTATTTCACCTTTCTTTAAGTCAAAATTCCTCAAGGATCACTTCGTAAATTTGGTAAATAAATTAGATTCACTTGTAAGGGAAAATCAGTAAACAGAGAGTTCCGGTTCCCGCCTACTCGCCTTTGGTAAAAGGTAACCCTTGCGAAAGCGCGCTCTTTCTCTCTCTCTCGCTCAGTCCGCCTCAGTACGGTACGGGAAAAAAGTAGTAGAGATTCAAACGCTTGTTTCCAAAGAAGATCAAGTAATGGAAATCAAGGTAAAATGTAATTGCGGAGTGGAAAATTGCTCTGAATGGGCAATCCTCGAGCTCCAAGGCGTGGTGGAATCTCAGCCGTCCATCGCCAATCAGATCCGAGGCTTAGAGATCGGAAGACTCTGCTGCTCCTCTTCCTCTTCACAGGTTCCGACTTTTTTTTTATTTAAAGATATTTAATGTATTGTTGAAGTGAATGGTAATAGTTCAAGTAAAGAAAGGAATTGCGCCTTTCTAAAACTTAACACTAAGATTGTATTGTTCAAGTATGCTTTTCTTTCTTTTTCTTTTTTTTTTGGTACCCCAAGCAAATGATAAGGAATCCTCGAATGCAACTCTTAAAAATCAATATCCTTCAATGTAGCCCTCAAATGTATTTTTTGCCTAATTTAGTATCACTTCATATGCAGTAATTTTTCATTTAAAACTTCAGAACTGGTGCTCCTACCATATGTTTGTGCAAATTAGTTCGAGGTTTGCAAGTATCTGGTATCAGCAGCACTTTCCCTTTTTGTTATTCCCTTTCCCTGTTCACTTGCTAATTTGGGTTTTTGTGTCTCTAGATAGATAGATTAACTATGGTTTCCTATGTTATAATGTTAGCCTATTAAGGTTACTGTTAACACTTGCATTGGATGTGGAGGTTGTGTGCAACAGTACAAATTCTATGGGTTTCTGTTAAGAGTACTGATCTGGATATTATCTAAGAAAACATCCTTAAATTCATACAAATACTTCAATCTTAATTATATTCATACTAATCTTCACTGTAGTCTTGGATTCTTTTGCTTTATTTAGGTCAACTATACATTCACAGTGGGGTATCACGAGCTCTCTGGTACAAAAGTATCTCTCAAGAAGCCCCTCTTGGTTTTGAAGAAAAATAAGCAAGAAGAGGGATCTGTTTCTAATAATGAAGTAGATTTGGAGGTTATTGGTATAATTCGACACAAAATACTGTTCAAGAACAGGCCCAAAGCCATTATTTCAAGTAATTGTCCATCTTCGATGCCTTATTGATACAATATTCTTTATTCTTCTTATTTCAAGCATCTTACAGAAACCATGTGTTATTTCAAACAGCACCAAACCCCTTTCTATTGAAGCTATTTACCTCCTGAGTGTCCCCCCCACTCCCTATGTCTTTTAGTTGTTTGATGAGTAACCTGGGTATAATGAGAACAGTTCAGACTATGTAGGACATTGAGGGCTAAAATGGGGCATTGTTGCATTTACACGTGCTAAATTTGAATTCACTTGGTAAAGGGATTATGTTGGACTTGCCACAATATCTACTAATTGAGGCTCTAAAGTCAGTTTATTATGGGTCTTATTATTTACTATTAAATTATGAAATAAAATTAACAATGCTATTATTGTTTACATCAGGACCACAAGTGAAGGACAAGAAAGCATCAGATTAGTAAAAACGCTGGAAGAGACAAGTAGAAGCAATGAGTTACTGTTAAGAAGGCGGCGAAGCTCCAGTATACCTCAAGATGTTTTAAGTTTATAATTCTTTTGTTTGCTGGAAAGTGGACCTCTTCCTAACCATGTATTGGAAAACTGACTGGATCTCTTTTCTTAGTTAAATTTCCAACTTGGTTTTGAAAGCTTATATTGCGGCATTGACATGGTATGGTTTGATGTAATTACTGCCTCTGCTGGGTATCAGCCTTCAGTGTTCTCATGGATCCCTCAATCAAATGCAGTTTTGAAAAGCAACATGTTCGTAAATTCAGATCCGCTACCACGCGGCATGCTGGCCGTCTGATCGAGATCCAATGGACAAGGGAGCCCCGTGCATGTAACGTAGATTGATAGGCCCGTAAAAAATTAACCGTCCGATCAAGATCAGACGGCTCGTACGTGCGCTACACCATTTGTCGCGCAACAGCAAATCCGGATTGACATGTTCGTTAGTAAACTTTTTTAGGGTGAAAACACGCTTCTCCATTAATTGTGTTCTCAAAACCTTCTTTAGCATTAGGGCACTGTTGCATGTGGGTCGAACATGGGAATATTGGATTTGGAGCTGAACTATCCATCCTATCCTATCCTAGTAATCCTTAGCTGAGTGCTCACTTGCACGTAAAGGTGCCTTTTCTATCCAAACGTAATGCGTTTGGATAGGTGTGGGAAGAAGGGAAGAAGTGGGAAGAAATATTGAGAAGTGTGTAACTTTGTGAAGAGTTTGGATTGTTTATAATTTTTTTTCTTCTTCTTCTTCTTCCTTCTTCTTCTTTCTTCCAACGATCCAAACGCAGGCAAATGTACATATATATATTTTAAATCCTCTGCATAAAAAATATGATTTCCTCGCAAACAGTCTTGCTTCGGAAAGAAGTAAAGGATTTTCTTTTATTCAATATATGTGAAATAATTATTGGAGCTGAAAAAAAAAACAAAGAGATTTAAAGTCGAAATAGTTTTTTAAGTTATGTTAGAATGTTAGTACTTTGCAACCTAGCAAATTATGTGCAAATAATTTCTTTCTCAAACTTCCTCCACTTTGCTATGGAATTTAGAAAACATATCCAATCAATAAAAACTATCTTGAGATTTTATTAAACAGGGTGTAGAGGAGTACGGATTATATATCTAACATAATCTTAATTCTTTATTCTATGGGCCAGTCTAGAACAGTTTCAAATAAAAAACAAACAAATAATAAAACAAAAAGTATATCATTAACAAAAGAGATAATAAATTTCTGTTAGGGTGAATGCAAGCTAATAGAAATGTTACTCCTTTTCATCTTGAACAGGCTTACAGCCTAGGAGATACCTACAGATCCTCTCAAATAAGAACTAATGCATCAAATAAGATTCCACAACAGTTCTTCCAAATTTCTCTTGCACGTCTTTTGGAGTTTCAATCTGTACAGACATAATGTATACATCAGTGAAGAACAGCAACAATAATGTCGATGCCGAATAAAAAATTAATACCTAGTACTATCAGAAAAGGAAGCAACAAAGGAACTGGGAAATTTCTTGAGTGCTTAAAATAAACTTACAGCATTTAAAGCCTTGAAGAGAGCTTTTATAACATTAAGGGGATTTCTCGAGCCAATTATCTGCACCGTAAGTGGATATACAATGAAAAATGTACAAAACCATGTATATTTAAAACTGACAAAAACTCATCCCTTTGCCTATATCCACCTATAGTAATTCACATTTTCAGAATCACCACCCGCTATAAATAGCTTTATGATATTCCCCCAACTAATGTCATTCAGTTGAGAACTAGTTTGACCATGTCATGATATTCATCCAGCATAATGGTACTTTTTGTCAAACATTCATGCCTTCTCTGCGTGTTTAGATGCCTCACTGAATAAGGAATAAGTCTTATTCAAACAGGCCCTTATTTATTCCACTTGTTCTCAGAAAATGGTGGAACTAAAATAAGGGCGCTTATTCATTGGTCATTTGGTCTCGCACAAATAAGACCCTATTCGCGAACAACCTTATTCGCAACCAAACCAAACACATAAGCAATCCATTTTTAAGTCAATACTTGTCCTTGATATCTATAGTGCTTTCACTTTGTGTAACTAAGAATAAAATAAAAGTGGAAAATACAGATGTTAGGAGAAAGAAAATTAAAAAGTACCTTTGACTTGACATTGCTGAAACCAGCTAGATAAAGCACGGTCTCAACTGTTCGGCCAGCTGACATCCCACTTCTCAACGGTCCTGGCCACAGATAAATCTAGCATTTGATAATTAAAAGGGCTGATATCAATAAAGAGAAATTCAGAGGGAAAAAAGAAAAGCTACTGAACCTAATTGGATTTCCATGTTGTCAGCAATTTGCAAACTTCAGCAAAGAGTAATTTACCACCACACACAAAATGAAAAGCCTAGAAGAAATAAAAAATGAATAAATGACAGGGATATTTACCTTAGTCTTTTCATATTGTGCCTGGATTGCATGTGCAATTGTGTGTTCCTCGTATCTCTCCATGTAGTGAAGGTTCTGGAAGCATTTTTCATAAGCCTGTGTACAAAGCAAATACAAAACAAATAAAAAAGAAAATGTGAAACTTTGGTTCAAAGTTATTTTGCAAATACATTTCAAATTTTCAACACTAAGCCAAGACTTCCATTATGTGCTGGGTCTGTGTCAAATTTGCATTTCTTATTATTGTTTTTGAATAAATTTGCATTCTGTGGACTTAAAAATTCTATAGTAAAGAATAATTCTAAACTACTATAGATAGATACTGAGTTCAGCAATCTGGACAGTAACATATCCTCTAGAAGATAAAAAAAATATTACTTTCCAGAAATCGAGAAAAATGCACTTACACGTTGAATTGCAATTTTAGCGGTTGGTCCCTTAGCTCTAGAAAATCCAACGACGCCATTATAATTTCCAGTAGCCAATAATGCAGAAAATTTTGCTAATTGACCGCCCTTAAATAAATAAATAAATAATTATACAAAAAGGTCCCTCAAATGATGAGTAGTAAAAAAGCCTCATTTTCTCTAAAATTTCACTTCTCTCCGCAGGAAAAGAAAAAAATAATTGAAAACTGAAAAACAAAAATAAAAATTTTGTTGACACAAATTGGTCCTTGAACTTCTGTAACTTCCACTTGCACCAATCAGTCCTTGAACATTCCAACAATATAGTTGGACCCTATCACAAAAAATTATAGTTCCTCCCTAAGTTTCTCTCAAAATGACAGATCTTATTATGATGAGAGAAAGCCAAGAACCAATTAAGTTCTATTTAAGAAGTTTGAGAAAAATTCAGCTGTTCAGAGACCCAAGTTTGTCCTTTTTCTGAAGTCTGTAGATCGACCTAGTTTTGTTTTCTAAAATTCAAGCTATTTTGGTGAAGCGAATAAAAAAGGACTGAATTGATTCTTATGGTGAAATTCAAGAAACAAAACATGAATTATCCCCTAAAATAAAATAAATAAAATATAAAATGCAAGTCGTCCTTTAATCCATTAACCAGCCTTCTCCAATTTTACTAAATAAACTAAAAGGACAGATAAGTCAGAAGCTTGCTAAATCAACTAATCACCTTAGTAACTTTGCATGTTCGATTGACATCAATGACCTTCACATCAAAGCCCTAGCCAAAAACAAAATAAAGCAATGAGCAGTTGTGCTGCATAATGAAACCAACTAGCTTCTCAGAATATAAAAACCAAAGAAAACAAACAAGGTCTTGTTGGACTTTTAAGCTTTAAATTTTCCTAGAAATTGAATGTTTAAAGCTCCATCCAGGGATATGCATATAGTTCGGTTGTTCTTTTTTTTTTTTAAACCAGACTAATGAATTTTGGACATTATGGTTCAGTATTCCATTAAATTGATCAGTTTGGTTGAAATTTTACCATTATTCAGTTTGTTGGTTCAATTTATTTTTACCATCCAAATAAAACTTTTGTTTCCAGGGTTGGTTCAGTCTAGACCACACCGATCTTTTGCTACGCATAGTCCTTATCAATCACTGTTCACACAAATAACCCAGAGAAAAAAGAAAATGAAAAAAAAATGAAGTACCAGATGACAGTAAGTAATATATTAACCCACCTTACGGTAGAGGGGTCTCCTCTTTCTCTCAGTCAACAAATTCCTTTCTTCCACTAACTCCTTTATCTCCTCTTCTAGAACCCTCCCCTTCTTACCTGTTTTAAAACATTAAAATATCAAAAGTTACCCCTTTGTCCTCCTTTCTTTGGTTTATGCATTAAGAAATTCTCAACAGACATTACTGGAAGTGCTGTTGAACTTGGTCAACTTATCTTTAACTTTCTTTCTCTTGTAAAAAGTTTTTGATTGCTGTAACCTTTTTGGAATGCATGTTTACTCTTTCAAGTGCTTAGGTCCCATGCAAAAATTCAGATTTATATAGGAGAAACTAGATCCTCAACTAAACTACCATAGGCATCAAACTTGGTCGGTCCATATATTCACCTGCATTACGTTGCTCTACGCCTTCTTTTCTAATTTTCTTGTTTCTTAGACTGGTTGCGTAGTTTGAAATGCAAAATGATCATAATAATAATAATAACAATTCACAAAAGAGGACACATCTTTCTTGATAAACATTACCAAAGGTGTGATCAAGCAGAGTCAATTTTTCTTCAATTTTCTTCTCAATGGCATTTATTTTCTTCATAAGTTCTTCATCCTTCTCCTTATCAAATTCATCATCATCTTCTTCTTGTTCCCCTTGGATTATTTGCTTCTGCTGCTGAAAGCCAGCATTTTCAATTATTTCCTCTGGCGCATCCACCTGTCAGTGTAAGCCTGAGCTGTCAGTTGTGCAATTAAGCCTAAATTAACCACCTGTAAGAGTAAGCTTCACTTAATCCAATTTAGTGTTCATTCACAGTCGTTTATATAATTAAGCACAGTTAGCCAATTCTGCCAAATAGTACTTCGACTATGCCCTGTGCAATTAATATTAGCTTATCTCACTTGCGAGGGTGAGCCTAAATTAACCGTCATTTTATTCAAATTAGTGTTAACTTTTTCTAAGTTGTTAATTAAGCACAGTAAGCTCATTTAAGCCGAATATTCTGACCCCATTTGTAAAGAACCGATCACTGTGACGGTACAGCCAATCAGCCCTCAACAATGAGGCCTCAACTAACCTCCATAACATTGATTCAACAACAAAGCCCTAATGAAACACTCAATAATGTGATTATTAAGATTAAGCATTAACTTAGTTTATTTTTGAGGTATGATAAGTGGTTGTTAATCCGTAAACAATGTAATAGTCAGTATATGTATCAATAAGGACGGTAGTGCCAACATTTCCATTGTATATATTACCTGACAGGCACCAGCACAGACAACAGTAGTCAAACTAACCTTTACCAAACCAGAACCACGATAATACTCTCACACTCAAAACCAGTATGCACCACTCAGCATTGACAAATTGACAGGCACAGTATTTGTTGCTTCAAATATAAAAGACAAAAAAAAAAAAAAAGAAGAGCCAACCTGCTGATGTTGGATACTTCCAAAATTGGCAGGGTTGTTAGGATCATAAGCCTCCTTGATTTCCATCATCCTCAAAGCTCGGTTTAATTTTTGGAGAAGGACAAAACGTTCCTTTCCAGTAGATTCCTCGAGCCGGTTCATCAAATCACCGATGACTCTGTACTCCAGAGGAAGTTTCAAATGTTTCTCCTCAAATTTCTCAATCTTCATCATCAAATTGTGGGCTTCGTCTAGGGTCTCTACATCAAAATTCAGAAAATTTAATGATAGTATTAGCGCATGGGGAATTCATATCGATGCATCATCCTTTCCAGAGGTGGCTAAATTCATGAACATGAAAAGAACCAAAATCAAGGTATGAATGCATTGTAGTAGACCTAACAGGCATGGAGCCAGAACAGCATGGCACTAGTTCCATTGACTGGAAAACTTGAATCGAATTATCAAATTAATGCCGTGCTTTGTTTTTCCAACTTGAACCTTGTTGTGCTGGGACTAAGCCAGAAATGACCCAGTTTTCCCTCAATTTTTGTTTAATGTTTTTTTACTTTTTGGAAAAGAAAAAGGTCAGAAGGCTCTGTCACTTCCATTTATTAGAAGCAAAATATCAAGGTTACAAAATACAAAACAAAGAAAAACCTACATTTCTGCACTGGCATCAGAATTACATCACTGACACAGTAACACCTCTATCTTTGCCTCAATTTAAACTACATTTATGTTTGCCTCAGTGCATTATAATTTTGCCAGAGCAACCAAGAAATAAAGGGACAAACAAGTGGTCAAATTGATACCCAGTTGGAAGAACATGACAGCAGCTGGAGTCCTATACTACTTCACATTGCATTAGCATGAAAACTCACTTGTACTGTGCTTGCAATTCTGTATCATCAATATATGTATATTCATTTTAGAAAAAAAGGGAAGAATGCATATACCAGCCTCGGCAAAGCTTCTAAGCAACTCTCCATGGTGATTGGACTTCCTTTCGAACTCATCCACTTGCCTCTCTATCTCCTCTGCCGAGTACCTACATTGTTCCCACTTTTAGTCCAATCATACCTATATGTACTTGCTGTGTATACAGCTACAATACACTGGTGACTAACAAAGACCAAGACCCACCCAACCATGTCACTGTGATCCCTCTGCAATTAAAACCAGGTAAATAAACAGTACCACTCATCATCCTCGTCGCTGTCAGAATCTGTGGGCTCCCACTCCTCCATCGAATCGGTCTCCCGGGCCGACTGCCTCTCCAGTTTCTCAATCAAGGGACCAACCCCCATGTAATCCTCCTCCTCATCGCCCTCGCCCTCTTCTTCTGTACTGGCCCCAGCACGGCCCTTCTCCTCCTTCTCTCTCCGCTTCTCTCTCTCCAACTCGGCGAGGAGCCCTTGTACCACGCCATCTGCGAATAGCTTGTCGTCTGGGTCACCGCGGGCGGAGAAATGGCGATGGTTGTGGAGGCGGGGTAGGGAAGAGGGTTGGTTTAGGTGGGGAGGAAAGAGGTGTGAGTGAGGGGAGAGGAGGGGAAGGGAACGAAGGGAGAGAAGACGGCTCCATGCGGAGCGGGATCGGGTGAAGGCTGTGGCTGCCATGGAGGGGGAATGGAAGGGGAGGAAGCGAGACTGCGAGAAGGGTTTTGTTTGGGTTTATTTTACTATTCTTCTGTCAGAATCGGACGGTTCGGTTGAATTTTATTCGAAATGCGTTGAAATTTTAACAATGGATGCATGATCAAATAAAGAAATTCATAAATAAACAGATCATTTATTTAAACACTTAATTGCATCTCATTTTATCAATTTATTTGAATATTCATGTTCTTGATGGTATAATTAAAATTTAGTTGCCCCTGGAGTAAGAAAGAGAAGCAGGAGAATAAAATATGGCATGTTAAACACGGAATAAAATGAGAAATAAGCTTTGTCCTCCCTTCCAACAAATGGATTATATAAGAAAATAAATTTATTCTTGCTAGTCATGTGAGGTAAATTTTTATTTGTACTTTTCATACAACATAACATTTTGTACACAGAAAAATATATTTTTTTGTTTTTCATTTAGTTGGTGCGACCTATATTGAGGATCAATATTATTATGTTGGCAATGGTATATATTATTTTAAACCATAAATTGTAAGCGACACTCGCTATACATTATAGCTATCCAAATAATATAAATGTTTAACAAATCATTTTACGAAACATGATCATATAAATGTTTAAACCATATGATTATATTATATAAAGTAGGACCGTCCCATCTTCGTATTATAATATTTTCTTAGTTTTCAATAAGTAGGATTATAAAATTTTAACCGTTCATCAATTATATTGGATCTATTTATAATCTTACATTACCAAGAGGCCCTTATAATATCATTCTTCAATTAGTGAATGGCAATTAACTATTGACATATATATTTTTCTCTTGCGCAAGATACGTACAAAGAACTATTGCTTTTGTCATCACTTCTTCAGATGACGTTTAATAATAATTACGTTGCATATTCCTTATGCGAAAAATATGTCTATCAATCTTAGAATTAATCACACAAAAAGAAATTAAAATGTCATATTTTTTGCCCAAATTAGTTCATTTATCGTCCTCGCACAACACGAGGGCAAGTGAGTTTTCATGCTAATGTAATGTGGAAAAAAAAAAATGTCATATCGTATTCCATGTTTAAAATGTCATATTTTATCGCACAACATAACAGCAGCTATCAAATTACAATTGTACAATAGGAAAAGAAATTTAAACAAAATATGTTGAATGGGCCTAAAAAAATACGTTTTGGAAAAAAAAAATAAAACAGAAAATTGAGTTGAAAATGTTGAGTTATTACTAACGCCGCTGTAGAAAAATAGAACAAAGTAAAACTGAGTTTATAACATTTTATTTTATTTAAAAAAAAACAATTACAGCCAAACTTTTTGAAGTTGTTTCAACACTAGAGCACTTATTCCCTCGTTTCCTTTATTTAATTTTAACAAATTTAAGTGTCGTTTCTCACTTTCAATTCCGTGAATAAATAGCAGCGGGAACTGAGAAGAAAAGGCCGTTTTGTTTGCTGTTTGCATGCATCCAATTTTGTTTTGATGCATATGTTCAAACCTTGTTATCGGACTATTTCCTAATTTATTAGTCGTTTTTTCTCATGACAAAATCCTGATTCAAGACCGACTACAACGTATACTGAAGATATAAATTGTCTCCAAATGGTTTCTCTCAACATTGAAAATCATCTCAACCTGTTAAGTGTTAGATCGCAATGCATTCAGAATTTTAACAAAACCAAGCTTTGATTTCATCCATCAGTACTCAATTAGCATATTGCACTGCAGTAGCAGAACAGCATTGATCCTATTATGGGAGAATAAACATAACCTTTGTTTAGTTAATTAGCAGAATATGAAATGCCGACAAAGCATCCAGTTTACACCATAAGAGATGAGACAACAAACAAAATTTCACCAGAACAGAAAATTAAATAAAATCAGAACATGACAGAAGAAAGAGAAATCAGGTAAAAGCAAGCTAGGTTCCTCAAAATCAGAACATGACAGAAGAAAGACAAATCAGGTAAAAGCAAGCTAGGTTCCTCGCGAATAGAACACTAACCCAAGTGGGCTGAAAAAGCCCCTGAGGTAACTCAGAGACCAACAGATTATGTGATAGAGATAGACCCTGACAAAATTGGATAGTTGCTGGCTTGCTGCATCTTCTGATGTTATCTTAATGAAAACCATTATGACTTCATAAGCATGTGGAAGTTGATATTCAATAGAGGCTAGATGTTTCAAATAAATAATAGGGTCACAGTTCTATAATAATGTTGTATTTCCTTTCATAATCAGTTTTGTATTTGTACATTGAAGAACACAAGACTAATGACTCCCCCAACTTACTATTGTATTGTGCAGAACAGTTACCAAAAGGATCTCCGGAGACTTTCCTAGCATAAGTTGGGCATATGCTACAGAAACATTCTCAAAAGTTTCATAAACATGTATTAATTGGAATCCTTTAGGTACAAAAAAGATATAAACACGCACGCATGTGCATGCTGCTGTCAATACGGACCTATTCATTCTGCATGACAGGTATCATTTTGAACTTGAAGAGAACCGAACACTCTTTTTCACAACTTTCTTTGGCTGGCTTGATCCATTTGATTTGCTCAAGGGAGTCAACTTGCGAAGAGATGCATGGATAAGCATTGCTAGCAGGAAAAACATTATACCAATAATGAGTATCATCTGACTTCAGAAAATTGTAAATTCAATTTACTAAAATGATATAAATATACTTGAAAAATGGGTGATGCCATGAGGCCATAAAGACAAGTGGAATCGAATACAAATGTAATTTAACAATAGCAAGCAAAACTAATTCAACAAAACCCAAAAAGTTGATTATGATGGTTATTGTGAGACTAGCAGATATTGCACTCAAGGTGCTTTAAACCTTTAATGGTTCCTTAACACTGACAAGACTTCAAACTAGATTGAGAAAAGAGGGAAGGGTTTCTTTTTCCCTCTTTTGGCCCTGAGGTAGTGCATTTGGAAGAACTAGGCCCCTCAATTTGTAAATTGGGTCCATGGACATTACATGTTTCGATCTAACTATTCGTTTGAGGCGAAAATGCGACTTTAACACTTAACTTATGTGCCATGCCTGCAGCACATTATAACATTTGTGCCAGATTGACAACATTATCATCCCAGCACCATGTCAGAACAGTGCCAACTGGAGGAAGGACTGAATAAAACCAAGTGTGATAGGGCGGTTGAACTAAAAAGAAGTTCAGGAACCAAATATTTCTCTTTTAGAAGAAGAGTACAAAGTAGAGATCAGGTATCATCAAACCTGCATAACTAAGGCCGATGGCATAGACAAGTGCAAATTGGAAATAGCATATGTAAAGCACCGATGCTGTAACTGCGCAATTGAAGGTGAGTACTCAATGGTCAGAGATAATAAAAAAATGGATTTTAGATTTGAAGAGTAGAGAAATTGTGCTGCTGGTACACCAAATTTCACCTTGTACATCAAACCATAAGAAAATGCTACACATAAAAGCATTATTTACTTTCTACTGGCAAACAATTATTAGCAAATGAAGACAGATTAAGGTACGGCACCAGTACACCCATCTTCCCTAAATTTTCAGTTGATAGCAACTTCAACCAAATTAGATCAATTGGATGGTAATGGTTCTCATAAATCTCTGCTCAAGTAACTCCAGCATTCTTTGATTTAATCGACATCCTTGCAATAAAAAAGGGAAATGGCCAAGACAAAACAGTAAACGAGAGCTTTTCTGTTAGCAGACATGCACAGTCATAATACCTAAAAAAATGTACCCTTTATAAAATTCACTTACTGATCAGAGCAACATTCACCATGACCTGCCGTAAAACTGGATACTTCTCCTCCATTTCCCAACTTTTGATGCAAAATCTTACACCTTCCCAAATGCCTAAACATGCAACTAGTCCCAAAAGGGATATCGGTATTCTATACCTGTCAGTAGCCCAACAATAACGATATTAAATCAACCAAAAGGTCGAAGTTATGAATCACGACAACAATTACTTCCACTTTCAAAAATCTAAATAAATTTTACGTGTCAAACTCTGAAACAAGAGAAATTGTAGTTAGCTATGTAAGGAGAGCACACTCACAAGCAACATGTGAAGAAGAGAAGTGACAGAAACATGTAATTCTTTGCATAGCGCCTCACATTCTCTTGCACACGCAACCGAGCTTGAGGCGACTCAACAGGCCACGAGTATTCCCCTATGAAAAAAATAATAATAACAATAATGACATAGACAATTTAATCAGTACTTAAGTGGGTGAAGCAAATTCTCACAAATTGATTCAGCCACAAAAGCAAACCAATAACAGAAACCAAAATTAGCGGGGAAGGCTGTTGTTTTTCTCAAATTAAAAAAAAAAATAGGAAGGCAAATAAAATCCTAACCTGGTCCTCCGATGAAGTCACGGGTCCAGGAAGGAGTGGGGCCCGCGAGGTCGGCGACTTGGAGTTTGGCGAGCGGGTTGTTGGAGATGAGAGTAGCGAGGGTGCGGAGGGAGGAGAGGAAGAAGGAGAGACGGGATTGGGAGGTGGAGGTGGAGGTGGAGGTGGGGATGGGTTTGTTGGAAGAGGAGGGAGAAGGGGAGGCGGAAGGAGCAGAAGAGGAGGAGGAGGAGGAGGAGGAGGAGGCAGGGAGAGTGTCGAGGGTGTAGAGATGGCCGGAGTCGCGTAGCCATGACTCGAAGGCCGGGTCGCTGACTGTCAGCGATAATGGGTTTGGGGCGAACGACATGGCTTCGCCTTTCTTCGGCTTCTCGATAGAGATTTCGCTTGCTCTTTCAGGAAAGGATAATTTCCTTTCGATATTTATTTGTCGTGCATTTCGAAAAAAATATTGGAAATTGATAACTGTCAGTTTGCCGTCGCTTGTTGCTTGAAAAAAAAACAAATAAAATAGATAAAATAAATATATAAATGATCAAAGTAAAGTAGTGAACACATACAAATGATCGGTGCGGAGGATATTGGTCAAATTAATTCCTTAAAACCGGTACTAATTCGTTTGCAGTACAGTTTAAGGATCGAATCTCGAGGACGGACTATTCTTTTTCTAAGTTTAAACAATTCAGATTAAATTAAATTCTAAGGTTAAATAAACAATTCTGTCCAAATAGAAGATAAATTGCAGAATTAAAGTCCTAATTAACCAGAAAATTAAAGTGCTAAAGAGATAAATTAGTTTACAGACGATTAGGGGTTCAGGTTGTCTAACTTTTCTTGTTTGTCAAGGCTGGGACGGACCGTTCCATCTCTGGAACGGACCGTCCTCAGATGGCTGGAACATGTCGTTCTAGGCCAGGACGCCCCCTCTCGGGCGGTCCGTCCTGACCTTGGAACGGACCGTTCCAATCATCTAATACTTGTTTTGTTATCCTACTTGATTATTCGCTAAGTGTTTTTGCATGAATTTAATCAAACCTAACCTACAGACTTGCGCTCTAACTCTCGTTCAGGTCAAGTTGAGGGGTTCTGCTTGATAAATCCTAAAAACTCCTAAATTTCAATTCTCGTTTCTTGGTTTAGGTGTTTTAAATTGATTTATGGGTCTCGGTAAACTCTCAACCTCTCGGTATTTTGAATAAAACTCTAATTACTTAAAGTTTGGTTAAATTCTTTCAGATATCGCCTACCTAATTGATCTAAATGTTAATTTGTTATTGCATATCGATTTTAGTTTGACAATTAAACTAGGTCTTTGTTTAACGCAATAATCAGATTCAAACAATAACTAATTTCAACAAAAGATAGAATATTCAAATTGCAGAAATCATAAACGCAACTTAACTAGCAAATAAACAAGTATTCAAACAAAACAAACAACTAAAAAGAAAAGTTATCGAACCATAGCCCCTAAACTAAACTACTCTACTAAATCCATGTAAGAAAAAACAGGTTTTATCACAAACAGACACATAGAAAAGAGAAAAACCAAGATTACAACAAGTTGTGCTCGAAATTCTCCAACTTCTGCACTCTGGCCTGTCTGGGGCGGCCCGTCCTGGTCCTGGGGCGGTGAGTCTCAGGCTGGTGGCTGGCCGTCTCAGCAGGCTGACTATCTTCGCTTCTTTCTGGCTCTGGAAATTAGGGATTTCGTGTCCCTCGAGTTGGGGACAGGGCAGTGCTTTTATAGTCATCATTGGCTGTTCCAAACGTGGCATTTGTTAGAAAGTGTGCTAATTTTCATTTTTATGCTAATTACCAATTAATTAACCAAGCAAACATAGCACACACAAGTTCTAGTACACAAGCTATTGAAACACACGAGAAAAAGGATTGGAAGTATACCTCTCTTGGTATCGCAACCAAGAGGCTCGTTCCAATGCGTTGGTGTCGGTGGCGTGCTCTCCAAGAACCTCCACGCCGTGCTCCTCGAGTCCACTAAGGAATTAACCACCTTCTCTAATCAATTATGCTAGTAATTGAGAGAATTGTGCCTAATTCCAAAGCTTTCCCTTTCTATTTAATTCTCCAATTAATTTAGTGGAAAAGTTTGCTCAACACATGAGCTAGGTGGTGTGTGGAAGAGAGAAAGAGGAATAGAAAATTCTGAAATTTTCTTTTCTTCCTTGTGAGGTGCGGCCAAAGAGAGAAGGAGAGAGAGAGGTGTGTGGAGGCTAGGGGTTTGCTCCCAAAGAACACCCCTTTATATAGGCCACTCAACCTAGCTCTCATCCAACATTACATGGACAAAAATGCCCCTTGCCCTAGCCGCACCTACCTACCCCATATATGGGTTGGGCCTCAAGTTAAGTTGAGCCCAATACTCTTCCATTTAAATGCACCTTCCATTGGACATTAAATTAACCAATTAATTTAAAGCCCAATTAGCTCAAATAATTAAATGTGTTGATTATAATTAATTATTAACTATTTAATAATTAATATGGAATTAGTCAATGCATTAAATTATTTCTATATGATCTATTTGACTTAATTAATCATAACGGTCCATAACGGCATACGATTAATTAATCAACTTATCATATTTTGCAAAACCAATTGTTGCAAATAAATAATTAATGCACGTGTGGTTAAACACCTTATTATGTGTGACCCTTTGAGGATTTATGCTATGTTGGACATGGAATTAAATCGCTATTTAATTCCAATAATCATAAGCGGTATCTAGCAACACGTTATGATTCCCAATTCACATAAATAGTGTACTGCTACAATATTTCAATCCTGCATAAGAGAATAGTTAGTTTCTCTATTTTGATTCTTATGTCACACGATATCATCGTATAATCCAAGATAGGAATGTGTCATTCTTGCAGATTATACGTTTCTTGATCTAGAGATAATTGTATAAAGTTGCATGCAAACAATCTATCTCCATCAAGGGGCCCAAACAGATATCGTCACTCACTAAGTAAATTAATGAGGGACATACGGTTTTCTTGATGATTAACTTTTCCCCGCACAATTCAAGAGAACATAAATAAAGTCCGTATAGCAGCCCTTATCAGGAATCAGCGGTAGACAGTATTTATTGAACCTATCCTCATGTGGAAAAGATAAACATCTCAAACTTAGAACCAAAATCACAACGAAATAAACAATGACACATAACACAATCCATATGTTTATTTCGATGGGTCAAGTCCTGTGCTATGTTCTATAACATACACATATGCAACTAAGTTGGTAACTCTTTACCTATGATTAGTAGAACTTAATCATCACTTAACTTGCATACTAATCTTTTATGATAATTAATGTTCCTTGTTAATTATCAAGATTATGGACCGTTTAGATTTATTATTGTCATTCTAAAGAATGATCAACAGAGATCTACAATTCAGATCCTCAACCTGAATGATCTGTCAATAATAAACCTAGGAACAGATGATAAAATCTCATCCAAAACATAAACTAATAATTAAGTCATTAAATTATTGACTTCTAGGACATAACTCTAACAGCATTGTGGCTTCTGGAAGGCGGTGGAAACTGTAGAAACCGCCTCACCAAATCAGGCGCTCTATTCTTAGAAATTTCGAAATTGCTATGTCTGGCCTGGTCTGGACTGGGACGGCCTGGTCTGGAATTGGGGCGGCTCGTCCCAGCATGGTCTGGACTGGGTCGTCTAGATTGCCTCTGCCTATGTCTGCACTGAGTTGGGACGGCCCGTCCTGAGGTTGGGGCGGACCGTTCCACCCTGTCTGAGTTGCACAACTTTGGTTGATTTCCTCTGTTTCTCGTGCCAAAATGCGATAAACCTGCATAAAAAACTTTTCAGGCCACGGCTGAACTTCCCTACATCTAACATTAACACAATTTAAAGTAAATTGAGTAAATACACAAGTATTTGAGCATAATTTGGGGCTTATTCTGGTTGAAAATCAAGTACGGAAATCGTACATCAACAAACAACTAAATTTAATAAAAATAAATTGAATATGTATATAAAAATAATGACGAATTTATTTATTTTTATGTATTTATTTTGATCATTTGTATATTTATTTTGTCTATTTTATATGTTCACATTATTCAAAAAATGAGAAGTAATGACAAAACTGCAAATATCACTTATCGTTTCTCAAAAATATTTTTTACTGTGAATTTTTATTAATGTGTCGATTACGATGCTGATATTGAAATCACATAATGTCTGTCAATGTGTATGCTATGCAAGTATAATACTATTGTAACAACTATTGAAAAATTAATAATAATTATAATTGCAATTTTTATTACGATTTGTTATATTAAATATTCAAACTTAAATCTATGATAATAAAATATCTGATGGATGTACATTTATTTAATAATAAATATAAATATACATCTGATTGTCATCTAGATTGAAGATCTCCACAATTTGAAACCATTTGACTTTCGCAAGAAAAACCGCTATTTTCAGTCGTGTTGTACTAAACGTCTCTAGGTTTGTCGATTACAAAACAATATCATTTGACATTTAACAATCTTCTATGAGTTTTATAGGAAGAAGATGCAAATTATGAAGACTTAAATAAAAACTTTAGGCAAGATCAAGATTAAGTCTTTGGAGAGCTTGAAGACTAGTTTAGACTAGGATAGAAAGTTTTCTTAGTCCTTAATTATCCTTGAAATGGTCCAGATAGCAGAAAAACTCAATAAACCAGCAAAATCCTATTTTCAGTGACCTGGCATCGTACAACGCTAGATAGTGGCACACAACGCTGACCAACTTTGTTGTCAGCAAAATCCTATTTTCTGTGACCCAGCGTCGTACAACGCTAGATAGTGGCACACAACGCTGAGCAACTTCGTTGTCAGCAAAATCTTGTTTTTTGTGACCCAGCGTTGTACAACGCTACATCTAAAAACTTGGAACTTTTCCTAGTACCATTGTGCAACGCCACAAAAATCCCAAGTTATATGTGCTGTTCAGACAACGCTGCATCGATGTTCAGACAGCGCTGTCCCATGTAAAACCCATGTAAACAGTTGTTTTTACATGCAAAGTTGCAGGCAACGTTAGCCAATGTCTTTCAGCGTTGGGTAACGTTAGCGTTGTGTGACGGTATATAGCGTTGTACAACGCTCTGTTGAATCTGTCAGAGTTGTTCTCTTTGTCTCCCTCTAACGGTGTGTAACGCTATTCAGTGGCAAGCAACGCTCTAACAATTTCCAACGGAATTGTCGGAGTTTTCCTTTGGTTATACACTCCTTCGTTGTGTAACGGCAAATAGCGTTGCACAACGCTCTCACAGACCAACGGCTATATTAACTAGCCGTTAGAGTTTACAACAGTCATATTCCAACGTTGTACAACGCTATTCAGTGGCAAGCAACGCTGAGTATTGTTTTTGCTGGTAAACTGCTTTTTCCGAGCCTTTTATATATCCACCCCTTGTTCTCTCTCCAAAGAGTGATTTGCCTTGCAAAATTAGACCAGAATTGAGCCTTTGAGCATAGGGATACTCTCACACTTGAGCTTTTCATAGCTAGACCATCTTGAGAGATTTAGTAGCCTCAAACACCACCGCCCCGACATTGTCGCTAGGTGTAGGTTGGAATAGGTTGAGAGCTCTTCTCCTTTGAGGCCGTTGTGCCATTCGAGTTAGGCCGATCCGCCTCGAGTGTCCTTGTGACGAGGTGATTCGGCTCGAAGTTGTAGTCCTGTTCGTTGTGGAATTGAACGGAGCACGCCCTTGTGTGGTAGAGAAACTCCCGGAGACGCACGACTAAGGCTAGCATTTCCTAGCGGGTCGGAACTCCGTAATCATACCGAGTGTTCAATTTCTCTCTCTCTTTTTCTTTTTATTATCTTGCTATACTTGAATTGTTTGTGTGCTTGCTTGTATTGGGTACCAATTGAATTGTGTTAGGATAGTTCATACCAAACCGGTCCGAAACCTCAATTGCTTCCGCTAAATTTTGGTTAAGCCGCCTCTTTTAAGGACAACAAGTCGGATTCCAACCGGTCCGTCTGAAACCTTTCAAAATTAGCAGAAAATGCCCGTTTTATAGGTTATTCTTGGTGGGGTGGTTATTTTCTACTCCCAGCACGTCCAAAACAAAGCTCGTGCATCTCTACACATTTGCAATGCCTATTTAATATGACTTTGAGGAGATTTTGAGCATACAAGGTGATACAAGGATATACAAGAGAATACGAGGTGGTGTTTTAGATCTAAGGTCAAGTTTTAGGGTTAGCCATAGAAATATCCGAGAGATTAGTCTCAAATCCAGATCGCGGCAGCGTTAGACGGATCGTTTGTGACATCAATGAATTATTTAGAATGAGATTTCGACAAGAGCAAGGGAAAACAATGGCAATTGATTGTAACTTCACTTATTTCTTATTTTCTCTTGTTTGTTCGATGTCTTTTAGTTGTTGATTTGTTATTTTAGGGTTATAGTTGTAAACTTATTTGTTTAATTGTTTATTTGCTTAGTTATTTATTTATGTATTTTTATCTTTCATGATTTAATTGATTACGTGATATCATTGATTGCTTAGGTAGAATTGATTATACCAAGTAGATTAAGGCCTTGTCTATTATGGTAATAATAATAATCTATACCTTTGCATGACTTGATTGACCAACTTGATGATGGTAGTAGCTGATGAGTGAAATAAAGATTTAGTAGCGATAGGTGAACCTTTCTCGCAACGATGGTTGTGAGATATCATTCGAATTGAAAGATAAACTTAGAAAACTAAGTCAACGGTGATGACCAAATCTAAGAATTTCTAAGGGAAGAAGTAGTTTAATCTATGAAATAAGAACTGTAACGATGGTTAGTATCTGGTAACTTAGAATTAAAATATGATTCCACACACTTATCATGAATAACTAAGCGGTAAATAGTTTCACGGCTCAAACGAACCGTTTGGGAATTAAACTGAGCAGATAAGTTGTCACACCCCGAAAGGATGGAAGCGATTTTTTTTTTAATCAAACCCAGCGACCAAATTTACACACAATTTCAAGCAAACAAATATAATACATTATTGTAGCGCGGATAGTTACAGATTTTATTATAGTCGGGGTTACTTAACCTACATACCCTTAATAATTTTGCCATTATTATACAAGAAGTTTTGTGGCAAAACTATCCAACCAATGGACCGCCCGACTATTCAAAATATTTACAAAACAGTTTCATGAAAGAGGGACCAAACAACAGCACAACACACACACAAACAAACTCAGTCCTCGCGTTTCCTCTTGCGCGAGGGAAACGGGTCACTCCATCACCAGGACTGTCACCGGGACTATTACCTCCTGGAAACTCGAGATACAAGTACGCGTAAATCTCCGGCAAGTCTTCCAAACTGAGCAGGAGGGTGGCATCACAGTTCAAACTAGGGATACATACACTTAACTTCACAAAAGAACATTCTATGGTAGCTATAGCACGAGGACGGACCAACCTACGCCTTTCCTGGAACCCTCACCATTGGGGCACATGCAAAATCAAACGCGAAAGTGAGATAATATCTCAGTGCAAAGCTTTAGTTCTAGTTATACGAATCTTTATATGAACTTCTTTTTATAAACTTATAACAGAATTTAAGTCGTACCGAGGGTACTAAACGAAATGGTCCAACGACAGGCATGCTGCAAGATGCAAAAATGCAACAGACAAATCAAGCATACAGAATTTCACAAGATAACTTATTTACTCAAGTTCTCAAGGCCTATAGAACAGAGAGAACCTTTTCCCAAATCCATTGGCTTTTAAACCATATGGCACAGAACAGAGGGAATATCCAGAAATAATAGCGCTAATATCCCGGCCGAGTTGGTGGCCAAACCAAACTACGGAGAGTTAAGTTATATAATCAAGTAGTATGCCAGACAGACATAAATGAATAGTTTCCCAAGTCAAATCAGGTCTATCGTGATATAGTTATTCAGTTCTTTGTATGAAACTATTCCAATTCTAAGCTTGATTATCAACACAAATGATTATCATACAGGCTTAGTTATTCAGTATCAAACAAACGAAATTTATTCAACATGCAGTTGATATATTCTTGGGGGTTTATCCCTATTTATATGCTCAAGTTTATGCATTCCAAAGGTGCGCAACATGCTATGCATGTAAATAAAATTACCGACTTTCCAGATTTCCAAATAAAGACGTCGTATAAATTTTCGCACCTTCACTACTCTTAAGCGGTTTCCGGATCAGTCCCTGTTTTTAAACAGTAGATCAAGTATCCTTATTTACGATTCCTAAGATTAACTACTCATAAATGGGTAACGTAACAGTAAATATTAAACTATCTTAATTGGTTTTCCAAGTCTCAAATTAAATTAAGTAAATTCAATCTTCAAATTGAGTTATTTATCCAAGTATAAATTACATCCAATGTAATTACAGATATTTCCTAATTAATCACGTCAACATCCATAATCATTTACAACAGACAGAACAGAAATTAGGAAATAATCAAAATACAAATTTTCATCAAGAAAATCAAGAAATAATATTCAAAATTATAAATAACAGAAAGTTTCTTTTCAATTTTGCGGGATCAGAAAAATCTGAATAAATTGCCACAGTATCCATTCATTAAGTCAGATTATATCTCATCATTTCCCTTTAAAAAGCCCACGTCGAATAGTTAGACTAATTTAATTTGGTCCAAGTCTTTTAGTCTAATGATCAAGCTCAACAGAATTCGCTAATTAGCTTTAAGCCTTAATTAAATCCGAAAGCTTCAAACTCTAATTAAAAATAAAGCCCACAATTAATATTAATTTCCTACGAAATTTCAGCCCAAAATATCAGCCCACAACTTTATTTTATTTCGGCCCGTCATATTTTTTTTCTTCGGCCAATTTCCTTAACTCCAGCCCAAAAATTCCACACGACTCAATCCAGTCAACCTGACCCAGTTGACTGAATCCAGCCGTAACGGGTCCGACTGACAATCGGATCCACTCCAAATCCAATCCGTTAACTCCTAACTTTTTCATATAAATCCAGAATAACTTAAGACCCTTTCTTTTCGCACTTTAGCCCTGCCAAAAATAAAAATTAAGGTTCCGTTCCATCACAAGTCCTTAGAATTTTACAGTTAGTCCCAACACTTTCATTTTTCTTATGCAAATACCCCTGAAACTCGTAACCAAGTACCAGAATGGTACCAGTACCATTTATCAAAACACCAAACTCCATATTATGCATGTACCATGCCAAACAAACCCCTAGGTGCATATAACAACTCCTCAATGCACTGTTAGATTCACATATCACCTAATATGCCATGATAAGACAAACATCACACTGTTTTTGTTTCGAAACTTTACTGATACATAGCCAAATCTGACATATCATAGTGGAACTATGCAAATCACATGTTGCAAGCTTTGTACATGAAACTACATGCTAAGTCGCTGTTCTAACACATATCTAACACATATCTAATCCATGATAAGACAAACATCACACTGTTTTTGTTTCGAAACTTTACTGATACATAGCCAAATCTGACATATCATAGTGGAACTATGCAAATCACATGTTGCAAGCTTTGTACATGAAACTACATGCTAAGTCGCTGTTCTAACACATATCTAATCCAATTATATATATATAAGTTAGGTTAATGCAGCAGTTTAACACCCAGAACACAGAGAATCAATTCATGCATCTACATGCTTTACTTCACACCTACACAGAATTATGCCATGCCTTCATATGCATAAATTTCCAATCTAAATATCATATTTCCATGCCATGTAACCACCACTGCAGATACCTTCATTAATATCTACAACTTAACTATTACTCACTAAAATGCAATCGCCTTTATATAACTTAAACACATACAACATAAATTGGACAACCATGTACAACAGAGCACTCCTTCCTTCATCATTTTTTTTAAAACATGCAAATTAAACTAGACTAATGTATTTAGCTTAAAATAATTCTTATACATGATTTTCCTTCTCTGCACTAAAGCTAACACTCAAATAACACTTACACATAAATCTTTTATAAGATTAATATATCAATTTCCACAGTTCTAAGTGATTCTCACCATGAACAAACAGTAAACAAGCATATCAATGCATATGAATGCTTCTAAATGTCATACCATGCACATACATGTGTTTAATGCATTCTTGTTATCTACAAAATGCAACTCATTTCTATTAAGCATGATACTAACTAACTGCCTATCTCCACAGTATCGAATAACAACTTGGATTCATCAAAGTTAGCACTAATCGCATCACACAGTCAAACCACAGTCAAATATCACAACACAACATATAGTTACTCCTATTTTTTTTCCTCACAAAATCAAATTAAACATGAATCAGTAGGGTATACCTTGAGCTGAGCTTCCCACAAATCTCCTCACGAACTCGAGAATCTACAAGGCCAAAATCAAAGTCAGGCTTATCAGAAACAAACTCAAGTCCATACACCTTGCACAACACAGTATAATCAATCGATATCAATTTCTCAATCAATCAAAGCTAATAATCAAATGTGCAACTTTAGAAAAAAAGGAGACGTTGATTACCTTCTCCACTGCTAAGTCAAGTCTTCTACTCTCCCCTTCTTAATTAATCCCAAATTGTAACCCTAATCTCGGCCCATTTTAAAAAGGAATTACCTGAACTATGAAGGGGAAGAAGGGAGAGGAGACTACTCAACAGCGGAGGGAAATCAACCACGTCGTCCCTTCATGCAATGCCTGACAGAGTTCCTCGAGCAGAGAGGGAGAAGCAAGCCCAACTCGTGCGTACACGAGGGAATAGCATGAGGTGTCAGCCTCCCAGAAGCCAACTCATCACAGCCAACCTCACTATCCACTCAACACTCGACAACATTGCTCAGAGGAGTACTCGAGGGGGAGGTTTCCCTCGAGGAGAAAGAGAGGAGGAGCGACGGACAGATCGGCAAGACAGAAGAAAGAGATGAAAATCTCGTCCCAATTCCGTCGTTTTTTTAATAAATTACCCCTAGATTTTCTGTGGTAGAACTAAGTAGCTTTACTTGTTTCAACCCTCTGACAACCCATTTTTGTAAATTAGCTATTTCATTTAAAATTAATTTAGAGCTTTCTAGTAACCAGATTAATGTGGCAATTATACAGAAAAATTCCAAACAATTTATAGAACATTTTCATGTTCTTGAAACAGGAATTCCCGCAAAATTTACTGATTAACTTATTTTATTATTTAATTTCTTGATCATATAATTCATGCAATTTCCAAAAATATTTATTTTCAACAGATTGAGACTTGGTCTACCATACGATAGTCAGTATTGTTACATAAGTTAAAACCAGAAACTCTAAAATTCAGATTTGTTGATTATCTCACGTTTATTTCTAGTTTTGATATTGATTTTAGACTTAGGATTTGAGCTCACCTTCAATTCCCTGTGATTCGACTATTAGCTTTACTATGATAAATTAAATCATGTTAAACGAGATTATTTTGACTAGGTTTGTACCTATCACTAGTTGTTCAGATTTTAAAAAATCCTTGTTATTGAAGGATCTAAAATTATTTTCATCAATAAAAAATCGGAAAATACATATTTTTAAGGTGCTTTTATAAAAATAACGCAGTGAGCTCACTGACTTCATATAACTCCACGTCTCCACTGCAATTAGAGTCGCGCATGATTTAATATCGCTCCTTGCACTCGCAAAAAAACGCTACGGGAAAATATCTTCAACATTTATTTTATCCACGAACAGTTCCGTTGTTCCAAGCTTATAAAAAAGTAAAAAACAAATAGAAAGGGATAAAGTGGAATAAAAAAAAAACTTAAAATGATTTTTTTATAACTAATTTAATAATATATCACAACTTTTTTCAAATATACTTGATTAGTTCGAGCACAACCATGTCAAGTTATTCATGCAAATGTAACTCGGCCAAAGCAAACCTATTATGGGCATGTTTGATTGGAAGAATAAGTTTTTTTTAAAGAGGCATAGCTCAACAAATAAGAGAGGAACGAGCTTCTTTAAGAAAGAAGAACGAATAACTTCTTCCACGATGGGTCCCGTCGCGGATTAATCTCGATTTTTGAATAATCTATAATTAATTTTGCTTATTAATGATAATTAATATATTATTTTAATATTATAATATTTCTATAGTTGCTGTAATAAACAAATAAAATATATCAATTGAATATGAATATATGATAAATATTATTATTTTATTATTGCAATTATAATTATCATAATATTATAATTACTGCAACAAATAATTAATAATATCTCAATTCATATGATGATGATGAAATAAATTTGAAAGGAAGGTCAAGTTCTACCTAATTTTATATTTTTTATATTCTTATTCCTCTACTTTGTATAACCAAATAATGACATAACTTCACATAAGTTTTTTCTCTACTTCTTCCTCTTCTTAAGTTCTTCCTTTAGGGGCCGTTTGGATCGCTTAAGAATTTGGGGAATTTGAGGAAGTTGCAATTTCTATGAATAAATTTATTGGGAAGTGTGTAATTTTGTGAAGAGTTTGAATTGTTTATAATAAATTTATGGTAGGAAGATGAAATTCTCCAAAATCTCATGGGATCCAAACGGCCCCTACTGTATGTTTTTTAAGTAAAAACATTTTTCGATGTCAGACGATTCCGCGTACAAATTGGCAGCTTCTTGCAACTATTTCGAAAAAAAGACGACCCCACATAGACTTGCAAAAGGAATGCTGATCTGGAAAATTCACCATTCCGTTAAAAATGAAATCATAATCAAACACACGTCGATGGAGCAAAATAAAAATTCTACTTCGGCTGAATTTGTATTTTTCGATGTCAGATGTATTTTTGTGAGAATTTGATAATATTAATGATGTATTTTTATGAAAATATTATGCGAATTGTTAATGATATTTAATGTGATATTTTATCTGTAGATTACCAAGTAACGATAAAAAAAATGATCGCTTTGATCGTTTTTTAAAACAAAATGTTTAATGAAATTTTTTCACTCGTGTCTAAAAAACAAAGAGGTTGACGAAAATAAATTTGCTTCGTGCCATTAACAAAACAATTAACGAAAATAGGTAGTTTTCTAAATATTTTAACGTTAAAAAGGTGTAAGACCGAGTGATTAAATAGATGCGAGGGTTTATCTGTCTGTACGTGTATGTGAAATAAAAAAATTGCGGGAGTAACGAGATACGAAAAGACGTGCATAAAAAAAAAACCTTCATTTTCTTTTATCTTACTTTGTCCATTACAAAAGGACAGTGCCGGACAGTGCCGCAGAAGAGGGGGAAGCAGGAAGGCAGCAGGTGTCAGGTCAATGTAATAGAATTCGAGTAAAATCCTCGATTATTTTTACTTAAAAAGTTCAATATATCAGTTAAATGCATAGCGATCGACAAATTGAAATTTCGACTTATTAGTCCCCTTTGTTTAATTCTGTTATTTAATTTTAGAGATGCCGTTTGAATCGCTTAGGAATAAAAGAAATAGTTTATTTCTAGACGGAAAATATTGAGAAGTGTGTAATTTTGTGAAGAATTTAAATAGTTAGAAATAAATTTATATTTAAGAAGATACTATTTTTCTTATTCCTAAGCGATCCAAATGATCCCATAAAATTTTTCACTGAAGACTCGATAGTCCTAAATTTATTATACTATAATTACAGTCAAAGAAATCGCTTGTACTTTCTCGATAAAAATTTAAAAAGATGTTGAGAGTTACAATTGGTTGGACGAAACAAAAGATCATCCTTCCACAAAACTTTACTTCTCCAATCTGATTTTAGAATTTACTAATTTTGGCTTCCTGGACATTTTTTTTCCCTCTTCCTTCTTTTTTTACACTGCTTATATGATACGGCTCTGTTCGGCAGCAGGATAACTTGGCTGACTCGATATTGGATGGAGTCAAACTTTAAAAAATATAATTTTTTTCGTAAAGTGTTTAAAAGTTCAAACTTTAAACCTCTCTATTATAGCTGTCAACGGCAGCTATTATGCCGTTTGCCGTGATGTGAAACCACTCACGAAATGGTAAGTGGCAGAGTGGAATGAAGCGTTTCGATAATGGAATGGCAAACAAAATACATAATTATACCGTTTTGAACTGTTTCACTTCATTTTCAGCAAAAATACATACAATTTTTAAGTGGAACGAATAGTGGCATGGATTCTTGTTCCGTGTTTTAAACGGAACGGTAAACGGTATGAAATACAATGCCATTTTTTTAACGAAACGACAAACGGAACGGCCTGTTCCGTGCCATTTCACCGCGTTAGTCAGGTATACTCTCTATTTTTGGATGGAATTTAAACCTCCCGCTAGCTGCCAAATGCAAGCAGAGACAAAACAGTCAAAACTCCATCCATTTTTTTTTTTTTTTTTTGAAATACAAACTCCATCCATACTGACTGCATAGGATTCGTTGGCTACTGTGCTGTAGTCATGAGGATTTGCTAGGGCAAACACTGACAAATGACAATCTATGGGGTAACGAGTCACTTGGCAGCAAATAAAAAGTCGACTCAAAACATAAAAAGACACAAGGTCGTTGGCTCGTTGCACCGTTGGGCAGTCTGCAGTTGACCGGAAAAGATGGGCTCCGCGTATGTTTAGAAACCAGAATAATATTATTTTGGGATTTAGTTATTTCAATTGTTTAACCAACCGCGCCGCAATATGATTTACAAGGATAAAATTCGATTGATGGATATGTGTTATATACAAGAAGCAGTGTTTTCTTTTTTTGAAGAAAAAGAGAATATTTTGTCGTCTAATTTTTTTTTTTGTCATCGGATTTTTTTAGAAAGAGAGGATAATTCGGTTTCTATTTTCAGTTTTTTTTCCTCATTTTGTGCGTAGTGTTTCGATATTCATTTCTACGTAATGACTCATATATACTTCATACGATATATTAGTTTCGTATATAGTTTACAATCATTCAATACATTAATTTCGTATATAGTTTAAATTTCTAATTAATATGTTAAATCTGTTTTCATACATTTGTATACGGTTCTCATTTAATTCGTATTTTGCACATTGTTCACGCTTTAACGTAACAAAATTCGTATCGATATATTATACATTGTATACTTTCACAGCTTTTGCAGAATTTTGCACATTTCCCAGTACATTGATTCACACTTAGCCGTAATAAAATATCTATAGTTCACACATTCGAAATATCGAAAATACACACTATATTTTTATACATACTTGCACTTTTAGCGCTCAAAAATCGCGCAATGCCGTTGGACGAAATTGTGACACGGTGGTTCAATCATTTAAACGGCTTGCTAGAATTAGATTATTCATGTCGGCTCCGTTCGGATGGGAAAGGAATAGAAAAAATACTTTCTTCCTAAAAATATTTTCTTTTTAGGCATCTAAACAAATTGAGAATAAAAAGAAAAATATTTTCTTCATAGGAATAACATCTTCCTACAATTATATATACATAATTTCAACAAAATTAACTAAATACTAATAACTAAATGAAAATTTATGTGCTCTTTAATTAGTACTTTATCTAATATTAAAATAATAATTTTTAATAATTTATTTAAAGTAATATCAATTTGCCTATTCTTAACACACCATCCAAACAACATTCCTTATTTCCAAAATAACATCTTCCCATTCTTCCCAACACACTTTCTAATATTTTCTTCCATAATTCTTTATTCTTTAACTATCCAAACGGAGCCGTCAAATTGTCAAGGTACTAGTTAAGAACCTGCACTGCATTGCAATGAACTTTTTAACATTTAAATCGTTCATCAACAATTTTTTTTCAGGAATTATAAGTGCCATCGGCAAATATACCATCACAGCCATCGCTGCTATGTGTTACAAATGTTCAGTTTAATAATAAGAAATGTTCAGTTTAATAATAAGAAGTGTTCAGTTTAATAATAAGAAGTGTTCAGTTTAATACGTCAGAATCGCGCTAGAGTCAGAGTCGCGCGTGGTCAAGAGGTGCGCTAGGAGGCACGGGTATAATCGGAAAAATTTTAATTTGAACCGGATTGGTTCATTTTCAATTCTAATTTTTACATGTATTTTTTGTCCGGTTCGTGACCCCTTCGCTTGGTTTTTTTTCTTATAACAGTTGCATTTCTGTTACAACTAACTGAACATTTATACTTATTAAACTGAACATTTGTACTTATTAAACTGAACATTCGTACTTACTAAACTAAAAATTTATACTTAATAAAATAAACATGTTTGCTCATAACATTTATATTTTCTGTTGCAACTAACTGAACAGTTCTACTCAATTAACTGAGCATTTGTATTGACCAAACTGAACTTTTGGCAACAAAAAAAAAATCAAAATGAACATATTTGGTCTAGCGAACACTTATAAAATAATGAACAATTCTACTACAAAGTGAACATTTGTACATATTAAAGTGAACACTTATAATAACTAACTGAACAAAAAATACGCACCGGATGAGTAGAGGGGTCAGAGAGCTAGTTGAGACGTTATGCAGCGCGATGGCTCGGATGGCACTCATCAATTTCCATTTTTTTTTATCGTGTAAAAAAAAAACAGCATTTTTTATTTTCTTTTTCCAAAATTCATTTAATTAGAACACGAACTGCCTTTTTGTTCCACGTGGCATCATTAAAGCTTTGATTAAAGTGATTTTCACGAGAGATTTCATTTGATTATTATTAAATTTTCATAGTTTCATTGGGTCTAATAATATAAAAGTTTCGTTCGAATAAAATGAAATCCAATTATAATTTTGATAAAAAAATTTCTAATGAAATGAAATTAAATAAAAATCCCGGCCGCGTGAACCTAACTAAGTTATCGGACCAACTAATTAAAGTCTCCTCCCTAAACCCTAATGACTCGTTGGAAAGTTCTAGGTTTTGATTGTACTCAGTTCTTCTGAATTTTATGCATGAAAAACCGTTATATTCCATAGTATCTCCTTTAAAATTTAAATATGACTTAATTAGTTGGGGCAACCTCGGAGTTCTATCAAACAGGGACAATGTCTACGATGAAAATACACGCTTGCTTTTTGTGAAAACGTAATGAAGAGAAAGAATTATTTTATTTTTCTGAGCTTAAAATTTAGGGAGTTGCTAGTGTCAAACATATAGGACACGTATACTTGTCCAACGCAATGAAATTTTAGTTTTTAAAATTGGAATGGTCGATCCAAACCGCTCAAATTGTTCTGTGTTATAAAATCTTCATGGAGACCAAATTTTATATTTTTTCAAATTTTTTTACTATTTTTTTGGAATTTTTCAATATGCTCAATCTAAAAAGTTCTGAACCCTTCAATTTTGAAAATTCGAAAAAAATAGTTAGAAAATATGAAAAAATATAAAATTTGATTATCAAAGATATTTTAATATAGAGATCATATTGAGCGGTTTGGATCGACCGTTTGAATTTTTAATGTGCTACGTTTGGATCGTGTTTGACGTCCTATATGTTTGATTCTAGCATTACTCTAAAATTTAACTGATATACATCGCTGGCGTATGTACGAGTTTTGTCCTAACGGATTCTAAGTTTCTAAACGTATACAACGGTAACTTTTCAAAAAAAAAAAAGGAAAAGCTGAAGAACTGTTTCTAGAAAAAAATAAGGCCTCCTTTTTTCTAAAATTAGCCAATGAGGAGATTTAATCCGGGGTGATAAGGATCATCCCCGATATTCACCATCCCTATCATTCTCATCAGTTATTAAACGTATTTTCTATTTTTGGCTATCATCCTCTGTTTTGCTCCTCTTCCTCCATCGCTCTGCTTCCCTCCCTCTCGCGTACGTGTACGCCGTCTCTCCTATCCTTCCCCCTCCCCCCCCCTCTCCATCCCGCGTACACTGTCTCACCCACCTCTCCCCCTCCCCTTCCCTCAAACTTTATAATTGTTGAAGTTAATATCGTAATTGTTGCACTTAATTAGATAACTGTTGAAGTTAATATATACTATATGCATAAATGTTGAAGTTAATATCGTAATTGTTGAAATTAAAATATATAATTGTTGAATTTAATATTGTAATTGCTGAAATTAAATAGATAACTGTTGAAATTGATATCGTAAATGTTGAAGTTAATATATTTAAATGTTAAAGGTAATATCATAACTGTTGAAGTTAATATCAGAAAGATAGACTTTGGTTCTATTCTATCTCTGCAACAAGTTTAGGATAACAGTTATATATATTAACTTCAACAGTTACGATATTACCTTCAACATTTAAATATATTAACTTCAACAGTTATGAAGTGTGTAGGATGAGGAGGGGGAAGGGTGCAGGGGAGGGAACGGTGTATGTGGGAGGGATGAGGGGGGAGGGGGACATCGTACGTGGAAGAGAGAAGGGGGAGGGGGGACAACGTACATGGAAGGGAGGAGGGGGAAGGGCGGGAGACAGCGTACACATAAGGAAATAGGAGTTAGTTGCAACATTAGCATGAGGATGATGGGATGATAGAATCTTAGAGATGATTCTAAGCAATTCCGGATTTAATCCGAGGCTAATTAGCCCCTGAATCTTTCTTATTTTCATCACATGCAAATTTATTTCAAGGTTTATTAATTATTTATTCATGGCCAAATTGCATAGAGAAAGTCCACCAATGGACTAGTCAAATTTTACCCACAAAATTGTTGATTTCGCGCTGACGAAAATTTTCATTATCATTAGACAATGGACATGCATCATTGATTTACTTTTTTAATTTTTATTATTTATTTATTTTAGCTTTCTTCTCTAAGGACTAAGGCTGTGCTCCACAACATAATAGGAGGAGATAAAGAGAGATAGGGAGGGGGTGAGGGGATGAGCTAACCCCAAAATCGAGAATTACAAATGGAGAGCAAGTTGTATTGATTTTTCTCTCTGACTTTACTTAGTTAGCACTTCTTTTATTTCATTTAATCCATGTTCTGGAGCGAGTAACCTCCTTCGGTCAGATGCGGTCACCTATCTCTTTACCTCCCTTTATCTAAGCTCATCCCCTAAATTTGTTTGTGGAGCATAGCCTAAAGTGAGAGATATGCATCAATATAAATTGCAATCTTATTCCTTACTTTCAAGTGAAAAAAGAGGGTTAAAATAGAGACATTTTTGTCCCCTTTACTGTTTAACATAATAGTTGATTGTCTAAATCAAATGATTAAAAAAGCACGAGATACCGAGAAATTATAAGAGGAATAGGTCGCCCTATAGATAACGAGGTACCATTTACCAACCTTCATTATGCTGACGATACCATCTTATTTTGTCAAGACGAAAAGATGATACAACCCTTCAAACGGGTCTTTATTGAATTCGAGGCCTTTTCAGGAATGAAAATAAATTACCACAAAAGTAAAGTATTTGTTATTAACATTTTTTAGCAAAGGACACGTAGACTAGCTCATATATTTAGATGTAGAGCGACTTCATTCCCTTTACACTATTTGGGCATACCAATACATTGGAACAAAAAAAAAAAAAAAAACTTGCAATAAGAATCGACAAGCATTTCTTGATAAATTCCAAAAGAAATTGGCAAGGGACTCTATTGTTACATGGAGGAAAAATAACACTTATTAAAAGTGTGTTATCATCTCTAGCATTGTACATGATTTCTCTTCGTTTGATGCCTAATTCTATACAGAAAAAGCTCGATCAAATCAGAGGTCAATTTCTATGGAATTCATATAATAAAAATAATACACCTAATATACATTGGAAGTTGGTATGTATAACTAAAAATTAAGGGGGTTGGAAATTCTTGATTTGAGATTAATGAACATTACATAGGAGGAGCGGAGGTGAGATTCCCATCTTCAAGTCTCCAATTTCAGCCCCCCTTAAAATTGGACGAAACCTTGATGAACTACAATCAATCCATTAGTATATTTTCCCTATATTGTTAAACAAAGCTGGGATTCATCTCTACCATGGCTTTTCAAAGAAATAAACCTCTATCTTCATCTCCCCTTATATCATCTACCTTTGTTGAGAAATGCTAGAGTCCAATATATTGGACGGATAGACTCCGTCCAATATGATCGTTTTCACGTTTTTAAATTTCAAATAACCGATTCGAATTATTCAATATGTTCTCCATATTGAAAACTTATAAGAAACCAATTTTTATATATTTTTTTAATTTTTTACTATTTTTTTGTATTTTAGAAAATCATTGTTATTTGACGATCGATAATGTTTATATCATGAATTTTCAAAAATATAAAAAAATAGTAAAAAATTTAGAAAAAATGTAAAAATTGGTTTCTTGTAAGTTTTCAATATGGAGAATATATTGAATGGTTCGGATCGGTCATTTGAAATTTAAAAACGTGAAAACGATCATATTGGACGGACCTATCCGTCCTATATATTGGACACTAGCATTTCTCACATTTATTTAATCTACTATTCCTCAACTCTATTGCTAGCGGAGCATAACCTTATATTATGTTTGGTTCGGGGATAGAAAGAGAGAGAGGGAATGAGATTGGAGGTGAAAATTAGCAATTTTTCGTGTTTGGATGGAATAAAACA
This sequence comes from Rhynchospora pubera, assembly GCA_028095005.1. Lineage (NCBI taxonomy): Eukaryota > Viridiplantae > Streptophyta > Magnoliopsida > Poales > Cyperaceae > Rhynchospora > Rhynchospora pubera. The sequence goes on along the minus strand of CM051463.1, from coordinate 196,499,531 downwards.
GAGAAAGGTATTATTTTTGTGAGGGAAAAGATTTCTTCCAAAATTTTCTTTTATATTCAAATTCATTCTCCAAATCGGTGGAGAATGGAGGGCAAGAAAAAAATTAGAAGGTGAAATTGACAAAAAAAAATTAAAATTTTTTTTCTTTCATCATTCATCCAAACAAAAAATACGAAATTATTTTACTTTTCATTCATCTCTTTTTTTTTCTCTTTATATTTTCCTTTCCACTCTCTCACCAAACCAAACGCACTGTTAATGAAAAGAGGTAGAGGATATCCACTTATCCCCCCCCCCCCAAAAAAAAATAATAAATAAATAAAAAGCTTCCTTCTGCTTGTCATTCCCTACCAAGAATAAAAAAATTTCTGAACCATTTTATTCTGCTGCTATAATTCGAAGTTGTTCTTAACGGATGTCCGAGGTTAAAAATTTCTCAAACTTCAAATATTCAAATATATATTTTTAGGCTGAACATATAAGGCAGTATTACAGTCTCACTATCAGAATTATGACAGACACAGTTTACAGCACAAATGCTTCTACAAGCGTTCAGTGTCGGGACATATTTTTGCTAAAAACAGGTTTAGTATCATTATTAGAAAATTGATATCACGAGGCCTAATAAAATTGATTTTGCTAAAAACGCTAAAAAGGTGAAGTCATCATTTTTTTTGGCTTTAACCAAAGAGTTTGGGATTTTAGAAATTTGCGAAGTTTCCTTTAAGCATACCAAAATACTAAAATAGTAGTCATCATTTACAATTAAAGCTCAATATTTTGTCAATGTTTCGTCCGTGGTAAGCACGTATTATTATAATATATATCTAACATTTTATTGACATTCATATTTCAACAATAATTAAGTAAAAACACTATAATACTATCATCTCCGTATTAAAATTGGGTTAGATATCCCTTTTCAACGATTGACGACAGCATGAATACTTCATTAATAGCAACATATACTCCAAACAGTCAACCATTGCTCTGGGCCTCTGGCAAAGACAACCATTCAGCTCACCAGTTCAGTCTCAAATGGAGAGGATAAGGCAGTGTTCTACAACTCCACAATGGAGGCCATTAAATCGGAAAAATACCACTGACCCAAGTAGGGTTCCTCTCTCGTCTGTCTTTCAAACCCTTCTCTTTTGCATTATATACAATATAGAGACTTCTAGACACTCTTTTCGGTTTCCCTCCCAGATCTCTCCACTAAAGTAGGAGAAGACACGGAAAAGGGAGCTCGATCAATGGCGAAAACCAAGCCTGGGAAGAAAGACCTGGATTCATACACCATCAAGGGCACAAACAAAGTGGTTCGAGGTAAATTAAAGCTAACTTCTTTTCGTCTCAGCTGGGTTTTGTACCGAGGGAAGATAAGTTAAAGAGTAGTAACTAGTGAGAGAGGAAGAAAAAGGAACTTGGTTTCTGTTATTCTCTGCAAGGTAGAATAGAGAGAGAGAAGAAGAGAAGAAGGGGGTTTGTGAACTGTCAACAATGCTGGTTGATGGAGAGAAGATTTGAAAGTGTTTGGTTCCCTTTTACGGTTTCCTTTTGTGAGGGAGGAATTAGGGGTTTAACAGTTATTTGGTTGATATTTCTTCTCCTTCTCTTTATTTGCCTAACAAGTGTACAGAAAATTCGCTATCCATACCTTAGTTGCGCACTGATGCACTCCAAGTAATTTTCTTTTGAGAGGACAGTTAAGAATTTGTAATATTTTGGGGCAAGAAAAATCGAGGTAGTAAGCAACATCTTTCTCTGGAAGAGCCATTTTGGGATTATGTCTTTTTCAGCTGCAAACTTTGTGTGCTATCTTGCAACATGGGCATGCATTTAGTGAACTGTTTGTCCATAAACAATAAAAAGAGCTTAGTTTTGTAAGGATATACATTTTAGGTTCTATAATAGGAGTATTCTGGGTTATCTGGTGGCACGTTACTAATTCTTTTAGCAACCATTATTAGGCCTCTCGATCAAATTACAGGGGGTTGCAATTGTGATGCGCAATCGTCAGCTCGAGTAGCTCCAATATTTTTTCTCCAGCATTTTAATTTTCTCTGTATAGTTACTTAGTCATTTTACATATCCCTTTTTTTTTTTTATGCATGCAGTGGGAGACACTGTGCTGATGCGGCCATCAGACTCAGACAAGCCACCTTATGTGGCTAGAATAGAGAAGATTGAGGCAGACCACCGCAACAACGTGAAGGTGCGGGTTCGTTGGTACTACCGGCCAGAGGAGTCAATTGGCGGTCGCCGGCAGTTCCATGGCGCCAAGGAGCTCTTTCTCTCAGACCACTATGATGTGCAGAGTGCTCACACCATTGAGGGCACATGCACTGTGCACACATTCAAGAACTACACTAAGCTTGAGAATGTTGGTTCTGATGATTATTTCTGCAGGTTTGAGTACAAGGCGGCCACTGGAGGCTTCACCCCAGATCGTGTCGCTGTGTATGTCATTTTTATTTATTTATTTTTATATGTGAACTATTTTCTGCACTATTTGAAAACATAGATGATTTCTCTTTACTTGCTGCTTAAGTTGAAAACATAAAAATTTCACGGCACTGCTCTGTGGCACTTCTGATTATCTGTCTACACAAAATTCAGGGTGGTAGTCTTATCTGTGTCGATTCAAAATCAAAATAAGATGGTATTCATGAGAATTCTCATGTTGTGGGTATAGGACATGATGACCCACTTCTGTTGTATTAATAGTTTGAGATTTTGGTTCACATGAGGTCTGTCCTTTCTGTTTCTTTCTTATCCAGACCCCTCGGAATAACGATATAATGTATTAGCCTGAAAAACATAGAACATAGAAATCGTTTTAAAGTATCATTTATCTCATACTATTTTCTTTGCGAGGTGCCCCAACGAACTGCCTTTCATTTCTTTATGCATTGTTAGAAAGAAATATGTAGGGTTTTTCTTGAAAAAATTGCACACAAGGTTTGATATTTAAACCAAAGCTTCTGTTTGTTTTGTTTTTTACATTGGAAAGCTCATGGCACTTGAACTCACTATTTCTGTGGATCTGATATGTGTAAAGGTTGCTTCAAAAAGCTTAAGCTGATATTTCATGATAATTCTATTAATTTGTAATCTTAACAGGTACTGCAAATGTGAGATGCCATATAACCCTGATGACCTCATGGTGCAGTGCGAAGAGTGCAAGGACTGGTACTTCAAAACCTCCTTTGTTTACCTAATATATATGTTATTTATATTACAAAAGGGTGGTGGTGAGATGGGCAATGGGGGTTTATGTTTGGATCATCACCCTGCCTTTCCACCCCATTTCAGGTCAAACCTCAAGTCCAGAATTTTATTTACTTGTCCTGTTTGTGTGGTCTTCAATGTTGGGTCTGTTCTTGTAAGTGTCCGTTTATTTTATATAAATACGCGTTAATTTTGATTGAGTACAGGTTCCATCCATCATGCATGAATATGACAATAGATCAAGCAAAGAAGTTGGATAACTTTCTCTGCTCTGATTGCTCCTCTGAGAATGATCCCAAAAGAGCCAATTCTTATCATGCCTCTCCCGAGCCCAAGGTTAGACGTGGAAAAACAGTTTGATTTCTTTTGTTCATTTTCAAGTATGGTCTACAGTTGAAGAATTTACCAGTGAAATATACCAGTCTTCTGCTTTAGTTATTATTTCCACTCTAACCATCTTCAACTATTGTATTCTTGTTTCAATTTGTTCAGTACTTCTTAATTTTATTTGTGGCAAGTCTTGATTTCCACTTCTGAATTATTACACTTTGTTCAGTCAAGACCCTATTTGATTTATGAGCACCCCCTGATCTTAAACATAGTTCAATCAGGCCCCTTGGTTTATAATTTTGTCAGCTGGCTCCTTTAGATTTTGACACAGGCCCAATCATGGTGTCAATTATTTGATACTTGCTAACTGATAGTTGAAGAACATAAAGTAAACTCACTCCCCTTGCAAACCATCAGTGTTAATAGTTTTCACTTGTAGGTTGATAAACAGAAAGGTGAAGTAAGGTATCACAATATCGTTGTTGTGTGCAGAAGAATTGTTAATGGATGCATAGTGCTAAAACTGTTGTAACCTTTGAATATGAATCTGTAGGTTGAGTCAAAGAGACGGAAAAGGTGACATGGACAGGCTACGTGAGCGCAGCATTGATGGCATCATTGCTCATGTTGTTGTTCTGTTATGGGGGGACCTGTACAGTCGTAGGATTCGATCTGGTTATTCCCTGAAAGCCGCAAATTTGTTCAAGTATTAGGCTGTTGGTTTTTTGGGAATTGTCTTCTTGATGAATGTAAAACCAGGGATTTTAGTCTTTGTTTTGTTATCTAATTTGAGACTGCTATTTAGGGAATTAGTGTTGCAATTGTGACTTGAATGAGAATGTTATGTCTTGTTCGGACACCATTTTTTTGAACCTCGTGCATTGGCATCTTTCGATCCATGTTTTATGGTAGATTAATGTTTATCAGCTTGGCATAGGTCTTTACTGATGGAAATATATCAGTCCTTCGAGGGAGATAATTTTGGTATGAGAAACTGCTCTTAGTTTTCTATATCAATAGGAGCAAATCTTTTATCTGGTAAATTTCAAGTGGCAACAAAAAGACACACCGTCAAAGTAGGAAGTGCTGTCATTTGTCAGCATTGTTATAAGGCCTAATTTGAAAAGCACTGTACTATTTTATCAAATTCAACATGGGAAAAATCTATCTAGAGGCAACGCATCCTAATATCATTCAAGTTTTAACAAGAATTTGAACAGTACACGGGCTTCGTAACAATCCCAGAGATGCCAAACGGCCCAAAATTACCAACTTTCATTATTTTTGTTTTGCCCATTTCCCTCCTGACCTTTTCTTTTCTTTCTTTTTTCGAAAGTATTGAAGAGAATAGTTATAGGAGAAGAAACTTCAATTAGGTCATTGCAAGTATTTCTTTGTTCCAAGTTCCAACAAAGTGTTTGAAAAGTCATGTTTACTATAAAACCAAAAAAGAGAGAATAGAGAGAGGGAAAAAATAATGAAATTTAGATTTGTTTTTAAGGATGGAAATTGTTGTCCCTTAAAAATTGCGTGCCGCAGTTCTTCAGATTGAGAAAACAAATGCTTCCAAATATAACATTTTCTCCGGTTCAAATATGAATATTTTATGGTTTAGTACTGTCAGAAAATCTCGAGCAAAAATTGGTTACTATTTTGCTACCCTTTATAACGAAACTACCCAGGGAAAGAAAAAAATCGAATACTGTCGGATTATCTTTTTATTTTTTCCATGGAACCAAAATTACTGGGAATTTTCCTTTTCCGTTTTTTTTTTTTAAATAAACTTCACAATTTACTGCTGCATTGCGTCTAAGCTCAGTATTTCAACCTTGCGTTTCCAACTAATCAACTACCTAGAGAACAAAAGTAATGCAAAACGTGATAAAACCAAGAATATGTGCAACAGTTTAGGTACATATACTTGGCTTGTAGCTAGAGAAACAACAAAAATGTCATATCCTCAATCTATTCATCTCTCCGACAATGATATTTTCTTAAATGACAAGACATATATAATTTACAGTTTAACTCGCCAGTAGAAATTGTTTAGAATTAGCCATAACATACATTATATAATTGGCCTTGATGAGTCAACGAGAGCTACAGTAATAACGTGAATGTTAATATTTTTTAGAAACATGTGCTATTGTATCCTTCAGTCTCTGGTCAATCTACACTAATTAATATATACATTCGTTAAAGAATGCAATCGAGATTCCGTACCATTATCTAGTTACAGTAAAATATAGAATTTCCTTGTTCTGACTCCTGGAATTTTCAACTAAGTTGACGCATTAATTTGCTTTAATTATTAATTCAGTACAGACTACAGAGACGTAAACCTAAATTTTGAATTCATACGAGTATAAAACAATCTAACCAGATGTGGTTGCCCACAAAATTATAATTAAACTATGTTTACCAGAAAAGTTTCATGAGTTTGTCCGTAGAATTGATGTCACTATATATGTTAAGCTATTAATTTGGATATAGTTGACAAGTTAAACATCTGTCTATTGATTTTTTTTTTTTAATTGTAATACATTTTACATAATATTTAAAATATTAAAATAATAAAATTCGTACGTTCATATTTTTCAATTGTTTTGGAAATTTTTATATACAAGAACTCAAAAAATAAAATTGTATGTACAACTTGCTTATTAAGTAGGGCTCCGTTTGGATGCATTGAGAATAAGGTAGGAAGAAGGAAGAAAGGAAGAAATTTATTGGGAAGTGTGTAACTTTTGTGAAGAGTTTGGATGGTTAGAAATAAATTTATTGGTAAAAAATGGTTATTTCTTATTCCTTATTTCGGAAAGAAGCCATCCAAATGGAGCATAGGAAAAGCAATATATAGTTCTCGAAATTAAACTCATGCAAGGGCGAGGTGCAGTGCGGCTAGTGCGAGAGGTGCATTGCGGCCCGAGGGAGAGGTGCAGCCAGTGTATGTGGCCACCACAAGAGGTTCGACAGCGCTTGAGGTGCAGCTGGTGTTGATCTGTGGCGTGGTCGATGCTAGACATGGCTGGTATGTGATGTGAGGTGCAGCTGGCGAGTGGGGTATTTACAGCCGGCATGGATATGGTTAGTGCGTGATCTGTTGCGGTGTGCAATGTGGTATATGCGGTACAATACAACGGGCGTGATCGAACTAGAGATGCGATGTTACCGATCATCTATTTCTTTTATTCTTTATCTGTTTTTTTATTGTACTTTTACTTGGCAGCCGCACGCTGCCAAGGGTTTCTAAAAAAAAAAAGTTCATACAGTGTCATTTCATCTTCAATTAATTCAAGAGGATTCATATTAAATTGTTTATTTTGACTAAATTATAAGAAATCAAGTAAAAGCTTCTGTACGATTAATAGTTCTTGCCAGAGCCAGACTGTCGGTAAATTATAGCTTTAATATTGATTTTAGTCATCTTTGCTTAATTAATGGTTTGAATTTTATAGCTTAAAGACTTGTATCGAACTTTCATCTTTAGTTTAATGTTAAATTAACTAAAATAATGGCAGTTCAAATTATGAATTGACCCTGCTGCATAAAAGTTCTTGCTCCGTCATTGAACCCATGAACTTTTTATTGAATCAAAGCTCATGTCATTTCATTCAATCTTTAGTTAAACACTGAACAATCCAATCCTAATAAAACATAAACTTATGTTAATTTGCAATCAATTTTCAAAATTGAATTAAGCTTTAGTCATGAACATTTATTCTTACAATCTTGTCAATAAGTAACACAAATAAAAATTTGTATAATATAATTATGGCTTAATATTCATATTTATTTTCACGTCTATCAAAATTTCTTCTAAAGTTTTAACAATTTTTTGTGCACTTTTACTTTTACGGTGTTATAAAGGTCAATTCTGGAGAAAATATGGACAAGTGCCAAGTATCGTTAGGAGTGATTTCATCTTCGGCTCATTATCTATCAATAGACATACATCGTATCATTCGCAAGTGTCAACTCTATTTGTGTTTAATTTCTACGTACTTTCTATTTACATGTAAAATTATCATTGGCAAACAATATATATAACACGTACGTGTTTTTAATCGGGGGTGATAAGGATCATCCCCAATATTCATCATCCCCATCATCCCCACGCGTTTTTTTATTTTAGGATTTACGCGTTTTCTATTTCTGGAAATCACTCTGTTTCTCTCCCTGCGTATGATCGTCCCTCCTCCCATTCCTCCTGCGTACGCTCCCCCTCCCCCTCCCCTCTCTCACAGACACCCTCCCTGTGTATGCTCGTCCCTCCTCCCATTTCTCCTGCGTACGCTCCCCCTCCCCCTCCCCTCTCTCACAGACACTATATATTGATTATAATTGTTGAAGTTAATATATATAACTGTCGAAGTTAATATATATAACTGTTGAAGCTAATATATATGCCAACTTCAATAATTTAAATATGCCCACTTCAAATATTACCTTCAACATTTAAATATGCCTAGTTCAACAATTATATATATTAACTTCAACAGTTATATATATTAAATTCAACAGTTACATATATAACATATTATACAACAGTTACATATATAACTTCAACAGTTACATATATAACTTCAACAGTTATATATATTAACTTCAACGGTTATATATAGTAACTTCAACAGTATGCTTTCGGCTAACCAGCCCATGGGTACAGAGCCCGTAAGACTCCCACCTCAAAAAGCCCGATAGAAGCACGAAGACGGAACAAGCAGAACAAAGAAGAATCGAGGATTAAATCCGCTACACACTTGATTTATATTCATGAGAAGAGCAAAGCCGAGAGCACACCAGGATAGCCATGTATAAAGCATATGCACGTAACTAGATACATTGACTCTACATCTTACTATGAAATGAGAGAGCTATAACTTCAACAGTTATATATATTAACTTCAACAATTATATATATTAACTTCAGCAGTTACATATATAACATATTAACTTCAATAGTCACATATATAAGTTCAACAGCTACATATATAACTTCAACAGTTACACATATTAACTTCAACAGTTATGAAGTGTGTAGAAAAAGAGGAGAATGGTGGGGGGGGGACGGTGTACATGGGAGGGAGGAGGGGAGGAGGGGGAGGGGGGACGACGTATGTAGGAGGGAGGAGGAGGGAGGGGGACAGTGTACGTGGAAGGGAGGAGGGGACAGGGGCGGATACAGAGGAGGGGAAGACGAGAGAGTGTATGCGTGAGGATGAGTTAGTTACGTACGCGAGTTAGTTACGTACGCGTGAGGATGATGGGGATGATAGAATCTGAAGGATGGTCCTAAGCAATTCCGGTTTTTAATAGATGATGTAATACATGCATTATTTAATTGTCTAGGCAAGAGGAAAATCACTCTCACGATTAAATCATCTCTAAAGTGCATATATATTCGTTGTTTTTCTTCTTTCTGTTAGTAATCAACCAAGTAATCATACTGTAGTAGCGTCATGTTTTGTTAGCAGCAATTAGTCAAATTGGGCAACACAACAATTAAATAACTCCATACACGTATGGATGGAAAAAGCTTTGACTCCAAGAAAAAACAAGGCAAAACGACATTATGGCCAGATCCAATAATTGATTTAGAATTTAGATATATAAATGGGAAAACCAATAATTATAAGGAGAATCCAGTTTGACTTCGGATGCTGTTCCAGCTAGCTAGCTAGATAAGATTATTATTCATGTCTAAAACTGACTTCCGAGCCACACGGTATTGGACATTTTTTTTTAAAGTTTAAATTTGTTAATTATTATAATTGTGTAAATTTTAATAAGGTTAGTTTGCCTATTTGAATAGCCTGAAACCATAACTACTCCAAACTTTGGGGGGGGGGGGGGATATTCCCATGATAATTTAGAAAAATATAATTGCAATATCATTATTATTATTATTATTTTGAAAAAAAGGCCATTAGGCCCGTTTCTATTACTAGAAACAAAATTTTTACACGGATATCATTATTAAATATGTTGGGATAAGAATGGGAAATGATGTAATCTGGCATCACTAACCACCTGCAACAAAATCTCAATTATACGAATCTGAAGGGCAAGATATCAGAATTCTAATTGAATATTATTAATATGGGAGATACAATATATTGCTAATTCCCTCAAAATAGTAGCTGCATGCATGAATCATCATTAAATGCAATGTATCTTAATTAACTATTTTAAACAACTGGTAAATAACATCAATCCACTTAAAACAAATTCACTTTGCAAAGCAACATATTTAAAAAATAAACTGTCCAATCCATGTCACGTATAAGCCGTTGAACCTTTTTTGAAGCATCCGTATGCTTCCAAAACAAACCACATTTGAATGTACATATGACCAGAAAATTCCTACTATGCAAGTCTACAATTAGATCATTAGAGACCTGACTGTTCATTGATGACGCAAACATAACAAATTCGACTGTTTGTTATATATAAGAATTAAATGATCACCAAGTGTGACAATATAAATGCTCTCTATTTGGTAATAAGACGTATTATTTGAATAAAATTTTCATTTATCTAGTCTCTTCGGGACTAATAATTTCAACTACTTTTTTGAAAAATATTCGAATATATATGCGGGCGTCCCTTGTTCAAAATTTTGTTCAAACTCCAGTATAGTCGCTTGCTATTTGCAAAACTATAGCACTTTTCATTGTTGTGGTGTGAGAATGAGAGCTGGTTGTAGTAGATTATTTAAATTTGAAGATTGTCAGGGTGTTTCTTCTAATTAAAGGGGGACATTTGCTCTTTCAGCTGCTGATATGATAAAAACAAATATACGCTTATAATCCGACAAGACTTAATTATAAAAGAAATAAAGCCTATAAAATATATTTAAATAAGAATCTTTAACTGGAGGAGACGTATGCTTGTGTCAAAACTTGCTCCCACCTAAAGCAACTGCGATGGATAACCTAGCTTGTTTATTTTCTTATATTATTTTCTGCTTACATTTTGGGATTTTGTTGCACCAACTCTATAAAGAAACCAGGACAATAAGGAGTATACCAAACAATTTTATTAATTATTGTTTGCTTTGAATTTGGGGTTTTTGAAGAGAAGACCACCTAGGGGCTATAACAATTGACCAAGCAGTCAACTCGGACAGTCGGATTACAGTTGCAGAGTAAACTTCTTTTAACGTTTTTGACTTTTGACTAATTTTGAAGTTAATATTCAAGACTTCATCTATCTTTGCTGATCAAGTAGGAATAAAAAACATAGAGAGATTTTTAACTCGAAAGATCGGAATTGAGAGCTCATCTACAACATAAATGTTATGTGTCATGATTGAGTTGATCCACTTTAATTTATCCTATGTTCATTTATCTATTTTGTTTAATATGAATCGGGCTATGTCATTGAATATGTATTTTATATTATAAAAAAAATTTATACTTTCCTGAAAATTTTGTTTTTAAAATGAAATAATAAAATAAAATTGATTATTTGAGGGTTGAAATTAAAAAATCCTGACTTTAGAATTCTTATATCTTGTCTTTCTTAACTTCTTTAAATAAAGTTCAGCCAATTTTCTTCCAAACCTGATTTCAACTTCAACTTTATTTTCTAATGCACAAAATTTTTGTCACTTCCCTAACGATTCTATATATATGATTATTACCCGTCAAATATCGTTTGGCAGACATATAATGGTTCTGTTGCAGAGTACTGTTACGTTCATTTTTGACATTGCAAGAATTCAAAACTCAACAACTACCCTTCCATATAAACAAACAAAAAGGAAAAAAAAAATGCATACCCCACTAAATACAGGAAAGAAATCATAAACGTGGCCTATAGAGCATCAAATATGGGACCTTCACCCATTGGCTCGGATTTTTTTTTTTCCTTTTTGTTTTTGTACACGAGTGATACTCATCTTGAATTTAAAAGGCTACTCACAATGTATCTTATTTGAGAAAGTTTAATATGCACCATAGTGCATAGAGCATTCCGTGCACCACGGGTTTTTTCAGAAATATTTTTGTAAATTGACAAATCTAATTCAACCAATCTAATCTACATATTGAAATCTCATATCAAACCAAAATTTACAATTTTTTAGATTTTATTACTATTTTTTTCGAATTTTTTAAAACATGCCATTTTTGGAATGTTGTACTATTTACAATTTTCCAAAATTGGCATGTTTTAAAAAATTCGAAACAAATAATAATAAAATCTAAAAAATTGTAAAATTTGGTTTTCTATGAGATTTCAATATGTAGATTAGATTGGTTAAATTAGATTTGTCAATTTACAAAAATACCCCCAAAAAAGTCCGCGGTGCACGGAGTGCCCTATGCACTATAGTGCATATTAAACTTTCTCATCTTATTTTGCATTATGGGCATATATTATTTTGATGCGCTTGCGGCACAGTTGTAATTAATCGTTCCATTAGAGAGCTTTCCAACTCAAATATTGTCTTATTATCAAGGTTTTATAATTTCTCTTGAACAAACACTACCTAAAACTCCTTATACCCATATAACAAGAAATTATGTTTGTTGTTAAGTGAGATGTACCCATTAGAAATTACGCGCTATATTGATGAAAATTGCGTGTTCTTTTGACTAATTATTAAACATAGGAAATTGATTAGTGCCATCGCATTCCGTGCCATCCGAGCCATCACGCTGCATAACGTCTCAACTAGCGCTCTGACCCCTCTACTCATATAGCGCGTATTTTTTATTCAGTTAGTTATTATAAGTGTTCACTTTAATATGTACAAATGTTCACTTTGTAGTAGAATTGTTCATTATTTTATAAGTGTTCGCTAGACCAAATATGTTCATTTTGATTTTTTTTTTTTTGCCAAAAGTTCAGTTTGGTCAATACAAATGTTCAGTTAATTGAGTAGAACTGTTCAGTTAGTTGCAACAGAAAATATAAATGTTATGAGCAAACATGTTTATTTTATTAAGTATAAATTTTTAGTTTAGTAAGTACGAATGTTCATTTTAATAAGTACAAATGTTCAGTTTAATAAGTATGAATGTTCAGTTAGTTGCAACAGAAATACAACCGTTATAAGAAAAAAAACCAAGCGAAGGGGTCACGAACCGGACAAAAAATACATGTAAAAATTAGAATTGGAAATGAACCGATCCGGTTCAAATTAATTTTTTTCCGATTCTACCCCTGCCTCCTAGCGCACCTCTTGACCACGCGCGACTCTGACTCTAGCGCGATTCTGACGCATTAAACTGAACACTTCTTATTATTAAACTGAACATTTGTAACACATAACAGCGATGACTGGGATGATATATTTGCCGATGGTACTTATAATTCCTGTTAAACATATGATGATCAAGTAAAACGAGTTCATTTTATTTACTTCTATTCATAGACAAGGACACCCTTTTGAGTTCATTTTCTTTACTTCTATTCATAGACAAGGACACCCTTTTGTTTTGCAAAATCTTTAGCCTTTTATACGTTGTGGAACATGTATCCTCTTTATTCTTTTATGTAAAGCACATAATTAACGGCCCATCCTCAATACCAAATGATACTAGATATTTTCTTGTAATCATCTCTCTAATAGCAGTTCCCATTATTAACCATATGATACTAAATATTTTCTTGTTATTATATATATCACTACCCACTATATTTTTATTTGGATAACGCTTACAATTAAGTATCGAATAAAATTTACACAGAAAACATGATTAATGGCCGTTAAAGATCTTAATTGATGGTATTTTAATTCTTTTCAAATATTTTTGTTTTGTATTTTGGAGTCGATAGAGCTCTTCTTTCGTATAAACACGCTGAAACTACTCTTATTCACTTAAAATATGTTAGAAAGTGTTTAATTTTCAAATTTTAACTAATTACTATTAATTAATCACAATTAAACATCAAGCATATGCAAAAGCTCATGCAACACACATTCACATGAGAGAAAAGGAAAAAGAATTGTACCTCTCCTTAAATCGTATTAAGGAGGTGATTTCAAAGGCAATAGGAGTTGGTGACGTGCTACACCTATTATGAAATGCATATTTTTTCATTTTTAATAGTTAATTATGCTTAATTAACCACAAACACAACATGCATCAAGAGATCTAGTGCTTTAAGCATCCAACACAAAGAGATAAAGGTTTAAAGGTTGTACCTCTCCTAATCTCGTAATTAGGAGGCTTGAACCACGACGTAGGAGTCGGTGGCGTGCTCTTCAACCTTCCTTCGATTCAAACGGGGCGGCCTCAAGTCCACCAAGAGGTTAACCAAGTCCTAAACGAATCGTGCTAGCAATTCAAGAAGGACGAAGCTAATCCTATGGTATTCTCCTTTCTTCTTAATTAACTCTTTTAATTAGTGGAGAATCTAAGCTCAACACATGAGCAACGGTGGAGGAGAGAAGGGGTGGGTCGCCGGCCTAGAGAGGAGAGGGATGGAGGATGGTGGCGGCTAGAAGAAGGGAAGAGAGAGAGCCAAGGAGCCACTAAAGGGATCTTTTTATAATGCTCTAACCCTAGCAACAAGTTCCACATAATTACAACCATACCACCTACCTATCACCTCCCTTTATGGCCGGCCATGACTCAGGCCTTTTGGGCCTCTCAAGTCTATCAATTGGACATCTAATCGAATTAATTAGATTCTCCTTTAAATGCTCTACATTTAGGCTATATGTTTAATACATAAATATTAGCCCATTAATTTAATATAACTATTTATATTAAATTGTGTTGAACTAAAATAATTATTAACCACTTAATAATTATTTACGGATTAGCTAGAGCATTAATTTATTTTCATATGATCTTTTTTTACTTAATTAATTATAACGGTATATAATTAATTAATCAACTCATCATATTTACGCAATACACACTGATGCGAATAAATAAATAATGACCCTTTAAGGATTTATGCTATATTGGACATGAAATTAAATCGTTATTTAATTCCAATAATCATAAGCGGTATCTAGCAACACGTTATGATTTTCAATTTACATAAATAGTGTACTGCTACATTATTTCAATCATGCGTAAGAGAATAAATGTATTTCTCTATTTTGATTCTTATGTCACACGATATCATTGTATAAACTAAGATAGGAATGTGTCATTCTTGCAGATTATACGTTTCTTGATCTAGAGATAATTGTATCAGTTGCTAGTAAACAATCTATCTCCATCAAGGGGCCCAAACAGATATCGTCACTCACTAAGTTAATTAATGAGGGACATATTATTTTCTTGATGATTAGCTTTTTTCCGCACAATTCATGAGAATATAAATAAAGTCCGTATAGCAGCCTTATCGGGAATCAGCGGTAGACGATATTTATTGAATCTATCCTCATGTGGAAAAGATAAACATCTCAAACTTAGAACTAAAATCATAACGAAATAAATAATGACACATAACACAATCCATATATTTGTTTCGTTGGGTCATATCCTGTACTATGTTCAATTAACATAAACATATTCAATTAAATTGTTTACTCTTAACCTATGATTTATAGAACTTAATCATCACTTAACTTGCATACTAATCTCATTGATATTTAATGTTCTTTGTTAATTATCAAGATTATGGACCTTTTAAATTTATTGTTGTCATTTAATTATAAATGAACTACAGAGATATACAATTCAGATTCTCAACCTAAATGATTTGTTAATAAATAAATCAAGAAACAAATGATCAAATATCATCAATAACATAAACTCCAAAAATAGCCAGATATGATTGGTTTCTAGTATATACTCTAACAAAATCATCTGCCGTATTTTTCAATGAAATATTCAATCTAATTTAGATTTAAATTTTATTAAATATATTTTCAAAGTATACTAGATGCCTTTTCCGTTTCCAAAAAATTTCTAGAGTATAAATTTTTTTTGTGTTAGAAATGCATAATTTTTTTTTCAAGTCTAGGGAAAATGGCAACTGAGCCAATAGTTATTAAAATTTTAAAAAGTAAAAAACTAATAAGCATATATAGATGTCTTGTTTTTAATTTAAATATAGTAATTTACTATTTTTGAAAAAATTAGCGGTTGTGTATTTTATCAATTATTAATTCAAATTACATCAAATTTGATATATATTATTTAAAATATATCTATAATTTATTTTTAAATTTTAAAAGTAAAATTTTTCTTGTCGTAATAGTCAAATAAAACAAGTTGTCAATATGTTCCCTTCCAAGAGGAATTGCCACAGTGGAAATTGCTTGAAATGTTGGGTTGATAATAATAATTATGAAACCTCAAGGTTCTCTTTTATAGTTGTACGACTATGACAGTAAAGTCTATTTTGTACCCTTTATTTCAACGTTTTGATTGCGCAACGTCTTAACGGAAAAATTGGCTCGAGATTGCTCTTTACTCAAATTGACTTTTAACGCTCACTACGTCAACCCTGACAATGACGACCTAGAGTTCTATTACTTTGGATTAAATATATACTTACTGGCAGCCTACATGGAATTTGTGGTTTGTCTAGCTGCAGATGGATTACGGATGAATTTCCAATTTCTATTTCATGCCACCGATAACGCTTTATTTACCATGAATATTTAAAACTATATATTTTCATGCATGACTAAAAACTATACATTTTCTCAACGCATGAACATACATAATAGAATATTTTATTTTCTATGAATGACTGAAGTTATTGCAAAATGTTCCACTGAAAAAATTCTGAAGACTGAATATCTTATATATAGTATGTTTTATTTTTCATTACTGAAGTTATTAATGACATGTTCGACTTGTGTTTTACAAATTTTTTAAATAGTTAATTAGATTTTCTGCATTGTAAATTTGTAATGCTCCGTACAAATAAATATTGGAGAGTGAATAATAATAATTTTGTTTAGTTTTTGTTTTCTTAATTAACCAAACAATGAACTCTCAAACCCTTTGTTTTGTTAGAAAGAACAAAAAAAAAAATAAATAAATAAAGTGCATATCTTTTCTCAAGAAATGGAAAAATAATTCAGATGTGTACGTTTGATTTAATCTTTTTCAGATGTATTATTTCAATTTGTGAAGCGAACACAAATTGTCTGTAAAAAAATTGATTAATCAGCAGCCTAACATTTTCTCCAAGTGTTTGGTGATATCCAACTATGCACCAAATTAACGCATACCATTTTTTACAACACTACCAACCAACAAATTAATTGACAATAAGGAATGACGAGGCGCACGTCTACTGGTACAGAAACTCGTGAGGAATTTTTTTACATTCTAGTTTGCATATATTTTTGCTAACTAGAGAATTAAAGCGTGATGTACGCTGAAGACCGTAGGAATTATTGTTGCATTCGAGAAAAAATGGATAGCTAGAATTCTTAAACTCTATTCATTTTTTTTTTCTGTTTAATTTGTCATAACAACTTAATAATATTTTACTTTTTGTACAATGTGTAAGGGGTAAACTTAAAAAATAAATATTATGTAAATAGAAATATGAACTTTGAACAGCGCATTGATTACGAGGACTTATACTGCTTATGTAGTGACTAATTATGAACAGCGTGGCCTAACTCCAATTAAACATATAAAAGGTCATTGTTACCATTATGTTTTTCTCTCTTTACATATGTACCCTAAAAAAATTAGTTATTCACTGCGTGCTTAAAAGAGAAGTTTCATACGTGATATTGTGTTACTTGATATTATATAATAATAATAATAATAATAATAATAATAATAATAATAATAATAATAATAATAATAATAATAAGAGAATGGCTAACGTGCCATCGATGGTACGGAGGGTCCCGTGCCATCAAGTCATTTTTCGAGATCTAAAATTCAAACGGTCAATCCAAATCATTCAAGTTGTTCTCCATATTGAAATATCTTTGGAGACCAAATTTTATATTTTTTCGATTTTTTTTGCTATTTATTATGATATTTTTAAAAATATTATGATTAGAGTATTTCAGGCCCTCCAATTTGAAAATATCATAATAAATAGCAAAAAAATTCGAAAAAATGTAAAATTTGGTCTCCAAAGGTATTTCAATATTTTAATCAACTTGAATGGTTTGGATTGACCGTTTGACTTTTGAATTTCGAAAAACGAGCCGATAGAAAATTGATGGCACGTGCCATCGATGGTGTGTTAGCCATTCTCATAATAATAATAATAATAATAATAATAATAATAATAATAATAATAGTAATAGTAATAATAGTAATAATAATAATAATAATAATCATTATTATTATTATTTAGTATGGCTAAAGAATTTAATTGTATTATTGGAAAAAATATATATGTTGGCTACTAATAATTTATATATTTTTTCAAGCGAAATAAAAGTACTGAATGGTCTCCATGAACAAAATGGTTCTCTACGTAACATCCTAATTCTAAATGACGCAACATATACGTAAGCAATACGAAAAAGCTAACATGAAAAATATATGAAAACTAAAAAAGTGAATAGGAAAATAATAAACGTCTTCAAGTGTTAGACTTTAAAAAGATAGACAGTGATTTGTGAGATGAAAATGTATAGCGTAACTAACTCGATAATTTCACCCAATTTGTTTACGAATTAATTCTTTGTCATCTTTGACAACGGCACCACGCGACCACTTCTAAGAAACGAACTTATCTTGAATTTTGTTTTCATTTTTAATTGCATGGTGACAAAAGGGGCCACAATGTTAACGTGTTTGAGCAATGAACTTTGGAATTAATTGGCGCTATAGCGACGAACATTAATAATTTTAGCAATGATATAAGATTACCCAAATATGCGAAAACACTAGGGAATATCATTTAAAGTAAATTATATGAACAAAGTACAATTTAGTTGTCAGGTTAATGTGATTAATTATCAACTAATTTTATTTTATCTTACGGGTTAATTCTCTGTTAACCAATTTTGATCACCAAAAATTTTTTGTTGGCCAAATTTTAAAGAATAAATATTATTATATATATAGCATCTCTTTTTTTTAAGATAAAACGGGATCTAAGCCATCCAATTTATTTTTAAATTAAATGTCTACGAAAAACGTACCCCCAGCTGGATTTTGATCCTGTGATTTTTCACTCAAAGTGCATTGCTATATAATAGCTATGAGCTTTTTGCTTTAATCTTAATTGAGTTCACTATAACAATTATAACTATTTTTATGCAATATTTAATTATAATTTCATATTCGACCTGAAAATATTATAATAATACAATTATAACACAATGCTCTCGAGATATATAAAGCGATATACTCCCCTTTTATAATTTATTACTCTACCCAGAGGCAGAAGTTCATTATTAATAATGTGTGCTAGCCAACGGTTTTTCTTTTAACATTACAAATTACCTAACTTTTGTTTTGAAATAATTATCGCAAAGAGATTTTCCCTTCGAACTCGGCGAATTGCGTCGACTAAATGATTTTTAGCCAACAATTTTTGTTAAAAGGTGCGTTTGGATCGTTGGAAGAAAGAAGAAAAAGAAAAAAAAATTATAAACAATTCAAACTCTTCACAAAGTTACACACTTTTTAATACTTCTTCCCACTTCTTCCATTCTTTCCTTCTTCCCACACCTATCCAAACGCACCCAAAGACAATAAATAATGGAATGTTGCCAGTTCTATGATTCTATCCCTCTCAATATACTCTTTTAAGGCAAGAACATCATTGCAGAGCTTCTCTTGGACACGCAATCATTGGGTTCAGATTCAAATTTGACTTCCTCAGTCATACATTTTTCATTGCTGTGTTTGATTTTCTTTTCCTTTTTGGCCAAATCAATGTATAACATTTTCCCAGTCAGGTGTTAATGACCAATTTAGTCCTCTGTTTGGATGAGAGAAGATGAAGAAGGAATAAGGAAGAAAAAAAATTATAAAAAATCCAAACTCTTCACAAAGTTACACATTTTCCAATATTTCTTTTCACTTATTCCCTTCTTCCCTTCTTCCCACACCTATCCAAACGGAAGAAGAGGAAAAATTGTGTGTTTGGTTGAGTTAAGACCTCCTGTCGGTTGCACCGGTCAATTTTAACTGTGATTAGGTGATCAGATGTGGCACATTACCTCATTAAAAAGTTTAAATCATAATTAAAAGAAAATGAAATACTTTTGTAAAAGATATGAAACAGTGAAAATGAAAGGATACCCACATTAGTGAAAGACATCTTAATTAGAACAGAATTCTCAAGGGGGTAGGTGGATGAATCTTTGCTATTTTGCATCTCTTCTACTCCAAATCCTGCAAAATCCCAAATTGCTTTTTAATTTGAGAGATACAGGATCATGAAAATGTGATAGATCCTAGTATAAAAGAAATGAATTTCTAATATCTCAACATGAACTTTTTTAAAAAAAAAAAATGAAATTACTCTTATCGCTTGTATTGTAATTGTTATTTTCAAAACAATTGCACTTTTCTTTGCTTATGATTTAATTGTGCTACTAGCTTATGGCTTTTTTAGAACTAACAGAATTTATTTTTATTATTGGAAATACAAGTTGCTGTACAAGTGTTCTCTGTAGTGATATCGAGTAAAATATGCAGTTTGACGATATTGATCTATTTAGTAGGCTCTCACCGCAGACTCTACGATTTGATAAACTAAATTCTAGGTGTTCGTTTTTCTCTTACTTCTTTTTATTTGATAATGAGGGTATGTGGAAAATGCAAAAAAAAAAAAAATCTAAATCACTCTAATTCTATAAACAAGAGTCGCTTGCAAGTGCATTCGCAAATTTACCGATGAGAAGTAGAAAAAATACGTCAGCATTTCAAAAAAAAAAAAAACATACGTCAGCAAAAAATTCATTCCTGTCATATAAATACTAGTAAATTCATTCCTGTCATATAAATACTACTAAATACTATCCTTATCTTAATTAATGCAGAGGCCACTTGGCTTGCCTTCAACAATAATTTATATTTAAAAAACCAAATAAATTAAAATGATGTCTAAAGTACTTTAAAATTTAAAAAATCGTTGGTTTTTTAAAACAGTGAAGTAGATGAGGTACCACTAAATTAAAAAAAAAGTTTCGTGATATATTCTGTTAGCAAACAAGTAAGGATAAAAAATTGTTTCGCTTGACAATTATTTATTATAATAATTGGACTATCACTACAAATAAAATTTAAATTCAAAACCCAACATATAAAACAATGATAAAATATGTTGTGATTTGAATTTTTAATGATTTTTCTTAATCTATACTGTATCCGTATCCAAGAGCTAAAATAATTAGACAAAAGGTGTAAATAATTGTGTACTCTATGCAATCTCAGTCATTGATCGTTTAAACCAATGGCTGGATCTTACCGATGAATAAAAATTTACAAGCAGTTCATTTTTAATAGAAAATAATTTCTTTCGATCGATTGTGCACTTCATCAAAATAGAAAAAAAATTATTGTTAGATTGATTGTGACCTTTATGTGGAAAGAGAGCACATCAAATATGAAATATTTCATTAAAATAGTAATTATTTTTCATTTTCATTTTAAAAATAAAGAGCACATATGTAATATTTTCTCATCTCTAATTTACCCACCGAAATGTGTAGGCGCCTTCGCTAGTAGTTATTAATAATCCATTATACAAATTTAATTTAGCACAGAACTTTATTCGAATCGGTCTAAAAATAATAAGTGATTATGTTCCCTCATAGATTTATCCTTTCTACGATTAGATTGTTCTCGGCATGCATTATTGTATACAAATTACACATAGATTCATTCCATTTCATATGAGAAATGATTATTTGTTAGTTATCTTGCAACCACATACCATATAGTTATTATGTATACCACTTATAACTTCGGGAACTATATACACCATTGGCAAAAAATGTAACGGGTGCATCCGTTCTTAACATGCACTATAGTGTGTTGGTTTAAACAATTAGTTTTCGATTTGTCGATTTATAAAACAACATAAAATCTCTCAACTAACGTCTCTTTTTAGTGAATTTTAGTAAATTTATATGAAAAAATGACTTGAAACAAGTGTGATACAAGTCATTAGTTTAGGTATAATTAAACTCTAAACTAATCTTAATTATTTTGCTGGTAAAATGCTCAGTTTTTTTTTGTCCAGCGTCATACAACGCCATATGGCATTACACAACGCAGAGTTATTTCTTTTCGAAATTGTGAAATCTTTGACAAGGTTGACGCAGCGTCACACAACACTCAGTGGTATTGTGCAACGATGCATCACATAGAGAGAACCTGGAACTCTTCTTTGTTCCTTTTGTCAGATCGTTATGCAACGTTGAATAACGTTGCACAACGGTGACGTTTCACGGTTATGTAATGTTATCCAATGTTGCACAATGCTCCTTTGGGCCAAGTTTCTCTCTGCTGCTCAGAAACGCTGCTTCGTTGTTCAGACAGCGCTGTCCCATGTAAACAGCGTTGTCTCGTGTTGAGCAACGTATTTTACATGTAAAGTTGCAGGCTGCGTTGGACAACGACAAATAACGTTGTATAACACCTCTCGTTTTTTCTTACTAGAATGTTGTGTAACGCTCTTTTGCGTTGCACCACGCACTGATAGTTTCCAACAGAACTGTTGAGTATTTCTTTTGGCTATTTGCTCAAACGTTGTGCAATGTCAGAAAGCGTTGCACAAAGCTCTGACATTGATAACGATATTGTCAAGTAGTCGTTTGATTTTTCAACGGCTATATTGACCATTGTACAACGTTGTAAAGCGTTGTACAACGCTAGGGTTGATTTTTTTTCTAATTTAGAGCTGGTTGCACCCTTTATATATATCAACCCATTTGGGACTGGTTTGACACTTTTGAAACCTTGCAAAATCCTTCTCTTTGAGCTCCAACCAGCTAGAATCAATTATCTCTTGTGTTTGAGCATTAGACTTGCAAAATCATTGAGATTAGAGTGCTTAGACCACCCTTAGTTGAATTAGCCATACTTTTGAGTGTTTTGGTTAGAGCCTCAATTCAATTGAGCGTTTGTATTGATTAGTTAGAGGTTAGACCGATCCACCTTGAGTTTCTTGTGACGAGGCGATTCGGTTCGAACTTGTAGTCCCGTTCGTGTGGAATTGAACGGAGCGCGACCTTTTGTGGTTGCGAAACTTCCAGAGACGTACGACTAAGGCTAGCTCAATCTAGTGGGTCGGAACTCCGTAATCACATCTCTTGTTATTTTTTTCTCTCTTCTCTTTATATTTACTTACATTGTGAATTGCTTGTGTATTGTTTGTATTGAACCATACTTGAATTGAACAAAAAAATGACCATACCGATTTAAGAATCCAAAATTAGACCTATTCCCCCACTCTAGACCTTTAATTAGGAACAACACAGTGCATATAGTTTTCTATGCACCGCGGATTTTTTTAAAGATATTTTTGTAAATTGACAAATCTAATTTTATCTAATCTAATTTATATATTGAAATCTCATGACAAATCAAATTTTATAATTTTTAAAATTTTATTACTATTTTTTTCGAATTTATTAAAACTTTCTATTTTTGGAATGTAGTAAATATTAGTCTATTTACAATAATAGCATTTTTTAAAAAATTCAAACAAAATAATAATAAAATCTAAAAAATTGTAAATTTTGTTTTGTTATGAGATTTCAATATCTAGATTGGATTGGTTAAATTAGATTTGTCAATTTATAAAAATAATTTTGAAAAAAATTACGGTGCATAGAAAGCTATATGCACTATGATGTATATTACATTTTTTTATATTATAATGCAAAAAAAAAAATTAATCTATTAATGACAAAAAGTTATAGTGTTCTACGCTACAGTACTACACATATTTTACGCGCAGACTGCACACTGACACACACCTACAGCCTACAGGTGCTGCACCCTGGGATCACCTGGTTCGAGATCCATGAACGGCTCAGATTTCCTATGCCTTAATAAGGCCTTTTGACTCGAATAAGACTGGTCAAACATTAGGACCCACATACTTGCACCGCCACCATATTTTCTTGGGTAGACACGGTGTAGAACTTATAAATTGCAATTTGCAAATTAACAAATGTATATCCGTCTTCTTCGCGCTCGCTTTAGGAAAGTCTTTCTCAAATTAAAAAAAAATATTGATTTCATTTTTTGAATTTATTTGACTCCACAGTTCTTATTTAGCATATTTAAGATAGAAATACTTGTTTATTTTAATAATGATGACTGTTGATTTCAATTAGAAACAAATTTGACTAGAATTTTTTGAACATTAAATTATTAAATCAATTACTTTAAGTAAAACTGAAAGACTAACTAAACCTTGCATATAATTTTTTTTGCTTTAAAAAAGAGTATGCAATATTAATACATACAAGATTGAATCTGGCAATCATGTTTAAAACATATAATTTTTTGTTAGAAATAATATTACATATTACATATCTAAAATACTTGGGATGATTTAAATATCTAGTTCAGTCATGTCTTGGCTTCTTCAAAAATTAATAGTAAAAATGTAGAAACTAAAATTTTCAAAAATAAAATTAGATGTTTTATAAACTGTTTTTTATTCTTATTGAATAACTTGACATATCATATGCAGTAGATATTTTCTGCATATTTTTTTTGTCGTGTTCTAGACGAATATCAAAATAAAATGATTACATAATGAAAATATTTGTGAACTCGATCTTGACGGGCGCTGTCAAGCTTTCTAAAAAGAAAATATTTGAACTCTTTGTTGACACTAAATAAAATGCAAAATATGTTCTTTAAATTTATTTATGCAGAATTAGACAAATATATATATCTTTCAATAATAAGAAAGTCTAATTTGTTATTTCTATCATTGGACTGTCGATCACGTGCACATATATATATTTTTCTTATCTTCTACACTTAATTTGCTTATAGACAGTACAAATCACCCATATTCTTATTTAGTCTAAAATTTAAGAAATTTATAAGTCGACATTTTTTTTTGGCATAGAACTGAATTATTCAAATATATATATATATATGTGTGTGCGCGCGCGCGCGCGCATTTAACAGTGTCCAAAAAAATTCATTTGTTAACTATATTATGCGTTAAATAGCTAACATTCACAGTTTACTTATACTAGCTTAAGGCGCCCTCATATGTGGACAAATAAAGAAACAAAATAATATAAGATAATAAAAATATATTGCTTAATCTAGCATCGATACAAATAGATATGTTAGTTAATTTGTTTCTTTATTAGACGAAAAATCAAAATATATTGTTACTCCGCATGGTGATTAATATCCGACCACAGATCAAATCGATCAAATGGCAGAATCATCTGTTGACATGCTAGACTTAACGTGTAATACTTTTACGGTCCGTGCGTTTATAAGTATATAGTAGAGATAAAAAATTAGTTCTATATTCTATAACTTCTGCTGTGAGTTGTTACAATATTTTACAATTGGTTTGCTAAGTACAAAATATATATTTACATATAAATAATTAAAAATAAAATAAAGTAAAACTCATTATAACTTAAGCCGTGGCCCTGTATCACATTTAATGAAATGAAAGATTGCACCGCGTGCAACCAAAATTTCTCACTACCAAAACCTGATAGTCCGATAGAGAGGGAGAAAAGAAAAAATAGAAATAAAATAATACATTTAACATTTATCTTCCCTACGGGGTCGTTTGGATCCCATGGGATTTTGGGGAATTTCATCTTCCTACCATAAATTTATTATAAACAATCCAAACTCTTCACAAAATTACACACTTCCCAATAAATTTATTCCTAAGAATTGCAACTTTCCCAAATTCCCCAACTTCCTAAGCGATCCAAACGGCCCCGTAGTGTTCAAGTTGGAACCATCCGGACTATAGGTGACAATGGTCACATTTACCAACCATGGAAAATGAAGAGAAGCAGGGGAGCGGTTGAATAGTTCCTATTAGCTATCCACTTCAAATTTCTAATACTATACTGGTCACCGAATCAAATAGCACATTTACTTGATTATCTTTTAAATAGTCATTTACTATGTGTGATTATTATATTATCATAGAAACTACATGACATTATTCTTTCCTTGTTCCACTATTTTTCCCTGACCAAACAACAAACACATATATAAGTCCCTCCTAGGCAATGCAGACTTGTCTCTCTCTCGGTCTCTCCTCCAAATCTCACTCTGTTTTGGGTAGACGAAACAAAGCAAATCCTTTTCCATAAGTACCTTCCAATTACATAAACCCCTACTCATTCAACTAAATCAATGCACTCATATTGGGAAAAGGAATTGAAGGAAAGCGTAATTGCATAGTGTGGAAGTCCATCCAACCCATGATTGGCTCATGCTTCCTACATTGAAAGGACTCCGCCGTTTTTTATACCATTTCAAACCGAAAATTCAAAACCCAAAAAAGAAAAAATCAAAGGAATATCTCATCATCTTCTCCAACTTGGTCTCCCCTCAACTCTCTTTTTCTATTTGTGCGAATGATGGAAACACATGGAGAGAAGATAACAAGACTAATATCATTCTCCTTGCTCTTTCTCTTATCTATGCAACCTATATTTGCAAGAGGTGGATTGGATTATAGAGACGCGTTGACGAAGAGTTTTCTCTACTTTGAAGCGCAACGATCAGGTCACTTGCCATATAATCAAAGAGTGATGTGGCGGGGTCATTCCGGACTCACCGACGGTCTTGAACAAGGGGTGAGTTTGCAAATTGCATATTTTCTTTGCATGTTTGATTTCTTGTTTCATTATTTTTCTGTTGTCTTACATTTGCTTTGTCGACATTTTTGCAAATCATCTCATAGATGCTAAATTTACACATAATATGATACTTTTATGTTCTTTTTTTACTTTTAGCAGATGATAATTGCTGATATGACATGATAGATGTTTTTTAGGAAATTACTTTAAAAGAGCTATATTATATATTTATATTATATTATATTATATTAACTTTTATTTTGGTCGTTCATTGTTTTCTTCCAACAAAAGCATCGAGTACCAATTACAACTGCTGATTTAGTAGCAATGTCAAAATCAACATCTTTTTTTTTTTCCTTTAGAAGTAGAAATGTCAGACTCAACAAATATATATTTTACACGGAAATGGTAGTTGGATTGGTGAGAGGAAGGACTTAATCTTATGTCCTTTTGGAGCCATTTTAAAGTTTAACAAAAAAAGAAACAAATCATCAGGACTAAAAAAAATAAGACCAAACTCATTATGATATTAAATAAAAAAAGATCACCAAATCATTTCAATAAATATATATATATAACTAAAAATATCTATAATAAAAAAAATATTGAATCATTATATCATCAAAGGGTACAACAAGATATGCATATATATCACTATTTTTCCTCTTTTGGGGGTCAAGATCAATTTCATTTTCACCGAAGAAGAATGTCATAGTCAAATGCACATGATGTTTGCAATGGTAGGTAGATTTGGTAGGAGGCTACTACGACGCAGGAGACCATGTAAAATTTGGGCTTCCCATGGCTTTCACCATTACCATGCTTTCATGGAGTATACTAGAGTATGGGGCAGAGGTTAAAAATATGGGAGAATATGGTCATGCTTTGGAGGCCATCAAATGGGGCACAGACTATTTCATCAAGGCACACACCCAGCCCAATGAATTGTGGGTCCAGGTAAAGACTTCTTGCATCTTTTATAACATTTTTCACATCCTTCAAATTTCTAATTTTTCATGTCATACCCTAAAATATGTTAAAGTCATACCCTTTTTTATTTTTTAATTAAAAATAGTTCAAATATCCTAATAGGATATGAAAATTTAATTCAGACCGTACAATTAATAAATGCTTGCTTCACATTGGGAAAGAGAGCATGCATTTTTCTTTTTTTTTCTTTTTTTTTTGGGTGCATTAGGTTTAATAG
This sequence comes from Rhynchospora pubera, assembly GCA_028095005.1. Classification (NCBI taxonomy): domain Eukaryota; kingdom Viridiplantae; phylum Streptophyta; class Magnoliopsida; order Poales; family Cyperaceae; genus Rhynchospora; species Rhynchospora pubera. The sequence continues at coordinate 196,472,073 of CM051463.1, read as the reverse complement.
AGTTATCTATAATTTATTCGCTTTTGCAATTAAAGCTATACATGACCCTATCCCTTCAACAAATTAAAACTTTTAATTCAATGAGGCTATGAGAACTTTAATAATTCAACAACTTTATATTAGGTTGGAGATGGAGACGCTGATCACTACTGCTGGCAGAGGCCAGAGGACATGACAACATCAAGGCACGCATACAAGATCGACACAGAGAATCCAGGGTCTGAGGTGGCAGCTGAGACGGCGGCTGCAATGGCAGCCGCATCAATTGTTTTCAAACAATCCGACCCGCATTACTCTCACCTGCTATTACATCACGCTCGGCAGGTATACTTTTCCTTCTATTTGTTCATTTATTTATTTATTTGTTTGTTTGTTTATGCATTATTTGTTCATTCATGGCTTTATTTATTTGTTTGTTTACAAATTAGTTATATAAATAGTAACACTAGCTAGAAAGAACAACACTAATTCAAAGACCGTGCTATTGAATTCATTTATCGTCCATCCAAGTATACTCAAGAATCATAAATAAAAGATATTTTATGTAAATCAGAAACCTCCCTCGAATATTTATATAAAAGAATTATCTCATTTTGCATAATTTTCTTAAATTTTTTTTGTTTTGTTTGAAAAAAGCAGCATTACCACCATTTTTTTAAATAATAAAAGCAGGGCAATCATTACAAAGAGAGAACTAAAAATCAATTCATCGCTCAAAATATCCAAAAGAAAGGCATTCGTGTGTTTAATTTTCAACTTAAATATACATGCAAACTCAAAAGGGAACTAAAGTGGTATCTATGCCAATACTAAAATGATACCATACACTTTTATATACCTCAAATGCCTCTCAATTACTACAAGGTCTGATGCTTTTTCTTTGCTTAATGCATCAACTCATCAAGTATAATTTGCTTTATCTAAAAGTAGCCTATGTGGATGTTCCTTCATAACCATCACCTTTTTCGTTTCTCCTTTTTTCCATTCAGTAGGCAAAATGTCTATCATCAATTAATCAATTAAAGTATTTAAAGCAGGAATATACCTACCATCAATTACATCTTTCATATTTTATCACTTCCCTGACATCAGTATAACTTACCCATCAATTTTACGAATCTAATTTTTGAACCAGGAAATACAACATGTTCATTTATAATATTAAGTTGAATTACATTTTTTTTTTTAATTCTTGGGCAGTTGTTCGACTTCGGAGACAAGTGGCGAGGGAAGTATGACAAGAGCGTGAGAGCGGTGAAGAGCTACTACCCGTCGGTGAGCGGGTATGGAGACGAGCTGCTCTGGGCAGCTCTCTGGCTACATTGGGCCACTGGCAGTGGCCGGTATGTGGAGTACCTGGTCGAAAATGCCGATGAGTTTGGTGGGACCGGATGGGCAGTGTCAGAGTTCAGCTGGGATATCAAGTATGCTGGTGTACAAGTCTTGGCTTCTAAGGTATTAATTCCCTCAACCCTACCAATACTCTGATGTCTACTTCTTTGAAAGAACCATTTTCCTCTTTTTTTAACATGCTTTGCTTAAATTAATTTAAGAAATATAAATGAGAAAAAGTAAAATAACGGCAATCATCAAGAATAATTTAGGATATTGCGTAGTAAAACGTTAGATACTTTCCCTCTTTAGTTTCTGAATTTATGAGATAAAACAGACATTGCCATGATATAAAAAATCATGCGTTTAAATTTTTAATTTATTATTATTATTATTTTGTTAATTTTTATAGTCCTACAAAATCCACGCCACGCCCACACGGTTTCTAGCATATATCTATTCCTCGTGTCGCGCATTACCATTAATTGTTTAGAGAAATATTCTAGCGTTCAGACTTTAGACCTGAATTGACTAATTGAAAGAGCAAGCTTTGGTTTTGTTTGTTTGACAGTAGAGATAGCACACTTATTGGTGATATACTGCTATGTATTGACTATTGAGCAATTAGACAACTAGTGCACTCACACGCGTATCTTTTTGTAGAGATGAGTATGCTTTGTTTCTATTTTGAGTCCGTATCTTTATGTCACCTTGCATTTTCGGAGCAATAAATAAATCTGATTAGACCTTGATATTTTTGTTTGGTAACTGATCTGCCATGTCCCATATAAATTAAGAATTGATTAGGTAGTATATTATTTGCCATTACACATCACTCGATTTAAAACGTATAAACGAGACTTATTTGTCATAAGTCATAACACCCAAGTATTACACTCCAATCATGTAAGAGATTATTTGTGCAATTTAACTATTTGATTCTGATTTTTATTGATATTCGAATCAATTAGTTTAACTGATCTCACCGAACAAACCTATTTCATCACAAATGACGTTGGACATGCATGTTTAATTTCTAGGATTCACATAATCACATGGGAGTAATTTTGTTTGGATTTAATCCTAATAAAACTAAAAATATGCATATATATAGAACCATATAGGATTGGTGCAAACAAGTCAAACAAAAGGTTTTTTATTGGTGGTGAAACAAGAGTTAATTATAATTAAACCCATGATACTGTATATACAGTTCTGCTGTTACGGAGTTTACGAAATAGAAAATTTAAGCAAATCACAATAGGATCATCCTAATTAGGATATATTGTTTTCTTCTGTAGTAAAATATGATTTTTGGTACAAATATTCTCATGAGACAGATTGGTTTCCTAACTTTTAGATTTTTTATTCTCGCATGGGTATCAATTATAGTTATTGGGAAAGAAATAGACTGCTTTCCTACCACTTTGACTTCAACAACAATTCTAACAATTTTAAAATATGCCACGACGGAGCATTTCAATATAGCACTTTTAAATTTGATGTTTCATTTTCAAACCAAAGATCCCTTTTTATTCTTCATCGAAAGATTCTTGCGTCATCGCAATGATTCTAGAAATTAAAAAATCTAAAATGTTTGTTTTCTGAAAATTGAGGATGCTCTATCCAAACTAACATCAATAGCAATAATGGTAGTTATTTATCGAACTATTTCTCCTTTTTACTTAGCCTATTAACTAACCATATCTTTTATTTTAAATTTGGAGCCTGATTTTTGCAAGCAGTTGAAAAGATGTGTTATTTTTAAAAGCAAAGTAAATGCACAGAATTTGAGACACTGCCCATGAGTTGGTTCAACCTAAAGTTTCCATTTATGATCAATCTAATATTTCGGATTATTATCGAGTTTAGCTGATTGGATAGACTGGATTAGATTTTGTATTAGGTTCAAAACCCATATAATTGAAACTCTAGGTTGACATTATACCAGTCCATCTAATAATTTCCGATTTATGAATATGCAATGTTATCTTATTAATTATCTTTTCTGTCCCTCTCATCTATTTTTCTTTAGTTTGACATTTTAGAGGCTCTGGAAAATTTGAATATGAGCCAAGTTAGAGAGGAACTTTGACACATGTGGCATACTAGCCACGCATTTCCACTTACAAAACAAAAATAAAAACAAAAAATGGCACGTCTTTCGACCATTTAATATTTTTCCGGTAACAAGTCACGACAATTTTATCTAAAAACGACCTGGAAATTCTTGTTCTTTCTTAGATTACACATTTTATTTGTAGTTGTTATCATCAATTAACACCAACAACCGATTGTAACATCATTCCACTGTGCCTAGAATAGACACCTCAGAGCATATTTCTATTTTGCGACAACAGCTTATTGTACTTCGATTTTGGGTTAGGTAGCTATTTCATCATTGGAACTTTGGAAGCTTCTAATGAGCTTCCACATGATTAATACAAAATGAAGCAAAAAAAAAAAAATAATCAGAAATCACAGCAAAAATAAATAAATATAATAATTTCTGAACATGAACTCGTGTGCGCAATAATTAACTCATTAAGTTTTACTAAAAACTGATATGCAATATACACCGAAAGGGAGAAAAATAAAAAATGCAATTCGCACTGGATCGAAATATGTACCAACATCGGGCACTCTATGTCATTTTTTATAAAAAAAAAATGGGAGGATGAATTAACAAAATGGTACATGTAAGAATTTCAAAGAGATACCGGGTCCGAGATGGACATGGCCATCACTGATTTTAATCATTATTTATGTTTCATTAATTTATTTAGAAATTAGAAATAAAAAAGAATAATATTAAAATAATGATGATGATAAATGATAATAACAATCGTTGATTGGTCACTTGCAGCTACTCATGGAAGGAGGTAATCTTACAAAAAATCAAACAAGAAAGCTGGAGGAATTCAAGTTAAAGGCAGAGCACTACCTTTGCTCGTGCCTCGGAAAGAACAAAGACGATAACAATGTTCGCCACACACCCGGTGGTTTGTTGTTCGTTCGTCAGTGGAACAATTTACAATATGTAGTCGGTGCAACATTCCTTCTGACTGCTTTCTCAGACTACCTCTCCAGGTCAAACCAACAGCTGAGATGCCCTACTGGTAATGTACCAGCCGAGGAACTCTTCTCCTTCGCAAAATCACAAGCCGATTACATATTGGGCTCCAACCCAGAAGGCTTGAGTTATCTAGTAGGCTTCGGGCATAAATTCCCGAAACAAGTGCACCATAGAGCAGCATCAACTGTGGCATTCAAGGAGGATAAAGGATTTATTGGATGCATACAGGGGTTTGATGTGTGGTACATAAGGAGAAAGGGAAACCCTAATGTGCTCATAGGTGCGATTGTCGGGGGCCCGAATTCAAACGATGCATTCGATGATCGAAGAGGAAATTACATGCAAACGGAAGCATGTACCTACAATACTGCACCGATGGTGGGTGTGTTTGCCAAATTGTACCATTTGGAACAAAAGAAAGAAGAGAGACACCATTTGAAGCAACATGAGCAGCTTTTTGAAGGATTGCAAGGGCAACGATCCTGGATGTAGTAGGAAAATTAGAATAGATGACTTTAGAAGTAAATATTTTTTTTTCCCTCTAAGTCTTTAGTTGGGCCAAGGGTATAGAAATTTTCTTAATGTCTTGAATATATATATATATATACATATATAGGAGAATGAAAGAAAAAGAAAAAATAAAACGGGCTGCAATGACAAGTTTCCTGTCTCTGCGCCGTTCTTTCACTGATAGCTATATCCCCTTTAATTAGGACATTAGAGCGTGCGCGCGCGCGTGCGCGCGCGCGCGCGTGTTTGTGTAAAATGCTCTGGTTCCTGTTCAACATCGAATTAACTAATTAAGGATGTTTGGCAGGTGTTTTTGACCATAACAGACAAGCGCCTACATTGCCCTGTTATTGTTGCCAGTACTCTTTTCCTTTCGTCCTGTCCTTGGTTTTTTTTTTTGGGAGAAGAGTTTGCTGAAATTAAGTTGGATGTTTATTCATGATTTGGGGGAATCGATCGACCAAAAACAAATTAATTCAACTGAGATTATATTTTGTTGAAGTATCTTGTACAGTTTTTCTTTGTTTATTTTTTTCTATGGATGGGCCTTGCGATCGTGACAGTAAATAGACTATAAAATCCAACATTAATCCACATAAATTATAAATACATAATTCTGCTAATTCTAGATGGTTTTCAACTTTTGGGCCATGATATGGTTCTTAGGCCTGAAGAGCCTGGCATTATTCAAACTGCAGCCCATAAAAAGTCTAGTTGGGGCTAGTGGTAGGTAGTCGTCTAAATTATTATTATTCAAATGTGAGTTATCATAGACATAGTAGTTGATAACTTTTTATAGTTTTATTTGTAGGGTATCAATACCATAGTATTAAAGAAGTTCTAGTAAAGCGATGGCTGACCATAATTGTCCTCGAAATTCGGGAAAAACAAAAACAACCAAAATGTTCGAAAGGTGTACAGTTGGAAAAGGAAAAGGTATACCGTGTGAAAAAAGTATAATATATCCGAAAGGCAACATTAGGCTATAAAGGCGCATCTGACTGGATTCTTTAAACAATAATGGATCTCGAATGAGTACTAAGTTTCAATGTTTAATACTTTAATTTGCATACGACCAAAGGTATACCGTTTGTTTGTGTAGTAAGGAGTTGCATAACTTAAGGATGCCTAAGTGTTTATGTAGTGTTATGTAACAGATGTTTGGTTGTGTAGTAAGGATGACTAACTTAATGCATGCATATATTCATGTCAAAAGACTAAAATGCCCTTAAATTTGAATTAGTATTATGTATTATATTTTGTGACCTAATTATTGTTAATTATTAATTATTATAAAAATTAATTATTAATGATGATAATAAATCATTTTTACTATTATGAAATATTAATAATTACTTTTAATTAAATATTATAAATATTATTATTTATTTTATAATAAAAATTATTATTGATTAATTATTTTCAATTAATTATTATTAATAATTAATATTACTTGTTAAATATTATTAATTATAATAATTAATCTTTGTTATTAATTATGATTTTTTAATAATTATTGTTACTTATTAAGTATTATTATTTATTTATTTATATTAATTAATTTTTAATTATTAATTATTATAAAAAATAATTATTAACGATAATAAGAAATCATTTTATTATTATGAAATATTATTAATTATTTTTAATTAAATATTATAACTATTATTAATTATTTAATAATAAATCAATATTGTTTATTAATTATTATTATTACTTGTTATATATTATTATTTATTAATTATAATAATTAATATTTATTACTAATTATGATTTTTTTAATAGTTATTGTTACTTATTAAATATTATTATTTATTAATTATTATTGATTATTGAATATAATTATTAATTATTTCTAAGGGGTATTGTTGGAAAAAAAATTAAAGGGGACTAGTGCATAACTTATGCAACCTATTTAGGTTGTATAACTTATGTACCCTTAAGGCATCTTATGTAAGAGGTGTTTGGTGACTTAAGATTACATAACTTAAATTATGCACTCTTTAAGTCACAAAGACAAAGGAGAAAGAAGTAAAGTTTAGAGCCGTTGTGATTATTGCGTGTAGCTACAAAAGATATCTCTGCAGCGCCACGTAAGCACATCATATTTTGGGCTGAAACACATGGGAAACTATCCAAGTGATAATAAAGCAACAAATGATAAAAGGCAAAGGAGAGCAAAAAGGGAGTTTAGGTTTACAAATTTCAAATAAATATAAAATGATGCACAATTGGCTGGACCTGGCTTCATTTCAGATCCTGGTTAGTTTAATCTGCTAATTGGAAACTAGCCGTTATCATGCTCCTTTAGCCCTTTATGAAAAGTTAAAATAGACATAACAAAGTATAATTTCATGATGTGTTCCCCTCTTCCTGGTACGTGGATCCAGATCCCTTCCCAAGTTATTTAAAAGGTAGGATTGAGAGTGATTCACGGATTCCTGATGCAAACAGTGATTGATAACGATATGCTTTTTGTTTAACTTAAATTATTTTTCTCAGATTGTGACACGGGTCTATGTCTACTGTCCGGAATGGATAATTATTAGCCAATTCAAGTCGCTTAAACAAAGTTGACCGAGCTGATATCACTAATTTTTGGTAAAAATTTTATATATTAAGTTAGGTACAATTTAACCAGATAACTCTCCAGTCTCAATTATAGTAATAAGTTCGTAATTCAAAAAAAATATTACAAGATTTAAAATTTGTGATTTAGAAATAATCTATAAAAATGCTAATATTTCATACAATAAATAAAATTTCATAAATAATACAGATAGATGATATTTGTTTGTATAATTCTGTTGATTTTGTTAATTTTTGAAAAAAGGCAATAAAAAATTAATAATGATAATAAAAATAAAAATTCTGCCATGAGAAGTAATTTTTAATCGAACTTTGATCGCATTAGTGTTAATGAATTATTTTTTTTTAAATGTAATTGAGAATTAATTTTTCTTTGAAAAATGTGTGGTCGAGATTAATTCTTTACTACTCGCCGTACAATCATTTTCTCACGCAGTGATAGTTCTTTCGTCGCGCACATTTATGAGATATATTGGAATATTGAATAATTTGGATTATACATTTATTCCGACTGGCAGGCAAAAATTTCATTCGAGCATTTTAGACATGCCCACGTGAAATAATTTTGTCATGCTCAGTTTGAACTTTGAAACTGAGATGCGTCGTTTGTCCAATTCATACAATCGGTGCATTGCTCAGCAAATGCTTCGGCACACCAAAATGCCACCCGAGTGCCAACTACTAATTGTACCAATTCTCAATGGCGCCGCTCTCTCCTTCGAAGGCGATCTCGGACGCAAAAAGGAGGAACCCCAATCTGACCACGCAAGCGACTAAGAAGAACATCCCGGTCTTCAATTCCTTCAGCGAATTTTTTCGCGCACAGAAGGAACGGTCTTTTGCTTTCAAAACAGTGAATAAAGAAATTCACAAGGCGGCGCTGAAGACAACCCAAGGAACCAAAATAATACAAAATGATAGAGCAGCTGCAAAACCTCTCTCTAACGTCAGATCACGTTTACAACCATTAATCCCAACCCCACCTCCCTTTTCTTTGGCAACACTAGACCTCCTCGGCAACCGCAACCTACAGAAAAACTGTAACTTTCTCAATTCCAATCTCTACAACTTCTCAAGCTTGAAAGGCCTCCTCGGCCCAAAACAATCTTTCAAGGAGACGCTTCAGACCAATACTGATCAGATCTGGACAAAAGTTCTTTCGAGAAAGGACAGGGCCAGTCAAAAGAAAATGTTGTCCAAGCACAACCTCCAGGAAGTTATCGCCTCCAAACTTTCTGACTTGAGGAAAAATAGGAAGTGCTTTAACTGCTTGGGCTTTGGCCATACAAAAGCAAAATGCATCAACACAAAAAAATGTTGGGGATGTTCAAAAAAAGGCCACTCACTGCGCTGCTGTCCTCTGTTACTAGATGATCAACCTACTTCTTCTCAAAGTAGGGGGTCATTTCCTGACAAGATCATTGCTAATAATCCATCTCTAAGACCACATACCAGAGAAATTTCTAGCTCTGGTGACTCACACTGCTCCATAGAAGAGCCAGCAGATTTCCAAACTGCAAACTGGACTATGATAAGTGCACCGGCCAAGGAGACCTATTTGTTTCACAACGGTAATTTAATGTGTCGTCTGTGCCTTTCTCCGCCTCCTCCAATTCATGGCATCTTCGATAGTGCTATTGTGAACTGGCTCATAAAAATTTCTCTTCCCAACATCGGCGTGCAGGCAAGCTTTGAATTATGCCTCCATTCTTTCATTACTGCACACATTGACAGTAATAGCTCTCTTTCTGGTAAGACATTTGAAAACCCACAGCGGTTGACTGCCCCAACTATTTTGGAAATGGAAACTATTTCAAATTCTATTGTTTGTGCCCAAGATGAATTCCTTTCATCATCCCAAAACTTTAACTCTGAGGTTACCAACCAAAATGTGTATGAACCAACTGAAGTCCTATTTCAAACATTTAATGAGAAGCAAGTGGATGATCCAGAAGACGAGTATGGCATACGAGAAGAATCTGCTCCTCCCGGCTTTGATGGCCCACCCAGTTATAAGTACTTAACCTCTTCTACAAGAAGAAGTGAGAGACTGAAACAAAAGAGCTCTGGGCCTTATATCACTCCTTTAGCGAAGGCACAAATGGTACAATTTAACTTGACCCAGCAAAACAAACCTAAAAGAACAAAAAGAGGGCCAGAACCAGAACCATCCTATTTGAAACAAGAGGGTCCAATCTCAATGTCCCAAGCAGAAGCTTTATTGCTGGCAGCAGGTATTGAGATCACTGATGAAATGAGGGTCAAGATTGTCACAGAGAAAATCGTGACAGTTGTTTAGGGGCTATCTAACTCTTGTTTCTTTCTAGATAGTTTTTTTATTTTCTGCAAAATGCATCAAAACCTTAAATTGTTATGTTGGAACATAAGAGGATTGAATAGTAAAGAAAAAAGAGCTGCTGTTAAACAAACCATCATTATCGAGAAACCCTCTCTAGTGTGTCTCCAAGAAACTAAGCTCTCAACTGATTCGGTCTCAAAAACTATAATTATAGAGACATGTGGCAGAAAACTTTCAGAATTTCTCACACGTGATGCAACACACACAAAGGGAGGTATACTTATTGCATGGGATCCAAAATTATTTGAAGTTCAATCCTCTTCTGCCTCATCCTTTTACCTTTCTGTTGACCTCCAATTCAAGGAAGATGGGTCTGTTTTCAGAGTCACTTCAGTATATGGGCCATCTACTGCTGTGAATAGAGACTTATTTTTCAACTCAATCAAAGCCGCTGCACCAGAATCTACCGTCCCATGGATTCTCTGTGGTGACTTTAATGTTACTCTTCACCTTTCAGAAAGAACAAATCAGAGCCATGGCCGCCGAGACACACAAACATTTCAAGAATTAGTAGCTGACTTGGGGCTTCTAGATGTTGATCTGATAGGACGAAAATTCACATGGTCCAATTTGAGATGCAGTCCCTCAATGGCAAAGCTAGACAGGTTCCTAATAAACAATGCCTTCTCAACTCTCTTCCCCAACATCACTCAATCTGCTCTTGCAAATACATCCTCTGATCACGTTCCACTCATATGCACATTAGATACTATTTTTAGGCGTTCTAACCTTTTCAGGTTTGATAACTACCTTCTTAACTTTTTGGATTTTGGTGATTTTGTTCTAAACTACTGGTTTTCAGAGCCGGTAGCAACTGATGTGCATAGCTTAGATGCCAAGCTCACTAGCCTTGCTAAAGAGATAAGGAAATGGAAAAATTTAAGGGCTGAACATACCGGTAAACAACTGGCGTCTATCAGACAATTTCTTGAGTGGATAGACATTCAGATGGAAAGAAGAAATTTGACCGAATTAGAGAGATATGTGCGGGCTTTATTTAGAAAAAGATTCGGGACCTTAGCCAAGTTAGAAGAAGAAAAATGGAGGCAACGAGCGAAGCTCAAATGGTTTTTAGAAGGTGATCGCAATACAATTTTTTTCCACTCATGGGCTACAAAAAATAAGAGGACAAATGTAATTAAGGGGCCGTTTGGATCGCTTAGGAATTTGAGGAATTTGGGGAAGTTAAAATTCCTAGGAATATATTTATTGGGAAGTGTGTAAGTTTGTGAAGAGTTTAGATTGTTTATAATAAATTTATGGTAGGAAGATGAAATTCCCCAAAATCCTTCCCCAATCCAAACAGCCCCTAAGGAAATTGAGGTTGATGGAGTGACAGTTAGAGATCAAAAGTCTAAGGGAGAGGCTTTTTTCAATTTATTTTGTTCTTTGATGGGTTCATGTCCTGACGAAGGTGACACTGCAGTGGTAAATTGGGATTCTCTCTATCCATTGAAACACTTGTTCCCGGATCATTTCTCACAACCAATCACAGATGAAGAAATTAGACAAGTTGTGAAATCCTGGCCTAAGAATAAAAGCCCGGGGCCAGACGGATTTACAGGAGAGTTCTATAACTTCTTCCTTGAGGAATTAATTCCGGACCTTAATGCTACAATCAATAATGCCCTGGCTAAAAATACCTTAAGCCCTCTGAACTCGTCGGTAGTTGTCCTTATACCGAAAAAAGATAATCCAACCAATCCGAAAGACTATCGACCCATCAGTGTTGTTCATTCTGTACAAAAAATTCTTTCTAAAATCCTAACCAACCGCCTTACCCCTCACTTGCCGAAAATTCTTCACATCTCTCAAACAGGTTTTCTTAAAGGAAGAAGCATCACAGAAAACTTTACTTATGCACAGCAGCTGATTTCTTTTGCCACAACAAATAACATGCCTCTGGGTATTTTTAAGGCTGATATTTATAAAGCCTTCGACACAATTTCATGGAAATTCTTATTACAGGTCCTTAAAGCAATAGGATTTCCTGAAATATGGATCGGTTGGATAGAAAATTGTGTTCTGCATGGTACTTCAAGAATCATGGTGAATGGACTTGCTGGAAAAAAAATTGTTCTCAAGCGAGGTGTCAGGCAAGGCGACTCGTTATCTCCTTATCTTTTCATTTTAGGAATTGATTTTCTAGCAAGATGGATGGTATCCTTGGTGCAATTGGGAGCTATTCAGCTACCTTTTCGAGATATCTCACCATGTCTATTTTATGCAGATGACTCCATCTTTTTCTTCAAACCAGACATTCAACAAGCGGGTATGTTAAAGGTGATTCTTTTCTCCTTCCAAATGATTTCGGGTTTACATGTAAACAATGCTAAGTCAGAGTTGATTGTGCTAGGGGTCAATGAGGATATGACAAATGAATTAGCTTCTTTCATGGGTTGTGTACCCGGATCTTTCCCGATCAAATATTTAGGCCTACCTTTATCCAACAAAGGCCTCAAGAGAAGTGATTATGATGATTTGCTTGACAGATTTCATAGGAAGTTATCAGGATGGACATCATCTCTATTGTCAATAGGAGGTAGGCTGGTCCTATTGAATTCAAGCCTTTCATCTTTGCCAATTTACTTTATGTCATGTTTCAAGCTGCCAACTTGGATAATTAAAGAAATAGACTCCATTCGAAGAAAGTTTTTTTGGCATGGTATTGGCAACAACAATTCTAAAATGGTACTGATTTCGTGGGACATGGTTTGTAGCCCCAAGGCTATAGGTGGACTAGGTGTTTTGGACCTAACTGTCATGAATGATGCACTCCTTGCAAAAACCTTGTGGAAGTGGTATGATACAAGACCATCTTTACTTAAACAGCTCTATCAAGCACTTGATCAGCGCTACCCAGCTACATACCCACATGTTAGTCCCATAACCAACACTTTACGTAACTTGTCCAGTGTGCTCTTAATTAACACTGAGATGGAGATAGGCAATGGTGCTTCTATTCTCTTCTGGCACCACAACTGGGGATATGGCATTCTGAGTCATTCAATGAGTGATCTTTATTCCTTTGCACTTGATTCAAATATCACCTTGAGTGGTTTCATATATGCGCTACAAGATGGTCAGCAAATTTTCAATCCTCTGATGCACACCTCTGACTCTGCTTCGAGCCAATTGAATTCTCTTCTTTCAACATTGGATGCGACCAAACAAAGCCTCTCACAAAGAAGGCATGACAAGGCAAGATGGCGTTTGAATAACCAGCATGGGTCGTTCTCTACAAACTCTCTTTACAAATTCATCATGGTCCATCCAAAACACACTTCAGATATTTCAAAAATCTGGAAATTGAGAATAGCGCCGAGAATCAAAATTTTTATTTGGCAAATGTTACATGATAAGATTGCGACCCTAGATAATCTTCAAAAAAGAGGTTGGCAACTCCCCAATAGATGTTACTTGTGCAAATCAGAACAAGAGTCTACAAGCCACCTTTTCAGAGATTGCTCCTTTTTCATGAAGTTAAAGGAGTTGACAATTTGCTTTGACATGAATTTAAACCATTATAAAGCAATTGTGCTGTCCAATTTGGCAGTCCATCAGAGGGAAATTTTCTCCATTATTTGTTTTCTGGCATGGAGGGAACGATGTTCTAGAGTTTTCAGAAATAAAGAGTTACGTTCAGAGGACTTGTTTGATCAAATAGCGATAGAATGGATGGCTCCAGAAAACAAACTATCTCCTTTGTTGTTCTCAAGAACCACGAATCCTAACCGAGGAAGTGCAATGGGAGTTGCTTGTTTCTAATTGTTTTCTTCTGAATTTTATTTATTTTATCATTATGTTCTTTTTCTTTTTTATTTTTGTAATTTTAACTTCAGATTTAGCTTCTGGCTAAATTCTTTACTTTTTATTATTAATACATAAAGGTAGGGGCTTGACCCTTATTTTCATTCAAAAAAAACTACTAATTGTACCGACTACCGACAATGTTTGAAGTACCTCAAAGTTAGTTTGATTCAGAAGCTCCGTTGCCAACCACTGCATAGCTCAGTGGTCTGAGGCATAGCCCCTCCTACGGGAGGGCAGGGGTTCGAGTCCCAGTGGGTGGGACGGAAAAAGAGTGTGTGGGTTGGCTACGGCCTTATATCAAAAAAAAAAAAAAAAAAAAAAAGAAGCTCTGTTTGGATAGATGTGGAAAGAAGGAAAGAAAGGAAGAAGTGAAAAGAAGTATTGGGAAGTGTGTAACTTTGTGTAGAGTTTGAATTGTTTATAATTTTTTTTCTTCCTTATTCTTCTTCTTCTTCCTTCTTCCTATATCCAAACACAGCCAGAGTAAGGAATGGCACACAGTGTAGCGGGTCAGAATTTTATACTATCAGTACAAAATATACAATTTTAGAGCATGTTACCAATCCAACAAACATTATCCACGTTTTATGACTTTATTTAGATGTGCAGTCTATTAACGCCTTGAAAACTAAAATAAAAAAGGAATTAAAAAAAATCAAAGTCTTAATAATAAGTACATGTTTAATTAAATTTTAACATCGGTAATTTTGGAAAATGTACTAACTATCGAGAAGTTTTTGTTAATATTTCTTTGTTTTTGTTTATTCCTCTTTCTTTTGTTTTTTCCTTTTCTTTCTCACGCTAGAAAGCCACTTTCTAGTTTCTCCCAAAAAAAATAATAATAAATCTTTGAGAAGATATAATTAAAGGTGCTGAAAAAAATATCAGAATAAACTCTTGCATAAGATCACATTTTCTCTTTATTTTCTCTTCGGAAAAAGAAAAGAAAAATACATGCGACTTCTTCATGTTGTTGCTTTCTTCTCATACCTATCCGCTATATACATTGGCATATAAATGATGGGGCAGGAAAATCAGTCTGAGAATGCAAGCTACTTACCACCGACCACGTTGTCCATTTCGAGGGGGCTTTTACACACAAGTCATGGGAGCATTTAATAACGGAAAGAGACTGCAAGAACGAAACCAAAATAAGACTGAATGTTTCCTGTGCGCATAATATTTAAAACATTCTTGCTCCGATATCCATATCCATCTCCAATCATGCCATACAACCTGAAGAATCGTATCGGACCCCTTCTTTCATAAGCACGCAATGGATGAGAGCTATCAAAGGATTATCATTTGAGATATTAAATGCGCTGAAAGTATCTCTTTTTTTTTCAACATTTGGATGAATAGATCATTTATTAGTTTTTAGTCATTTGATAAATAATAAATAATATATCTTATTCGATAAAAGATATAATTTTTAAAAATAACATGATACCAAGTCACCAGTTAATAAATCTATGTCCATATTAATGACATGATGCAATTGATACAAGGTCGTTCGTAAATGCTAATGGAACTACGAATGACTGCCATAAAATACTAAAATAAGGTCGACTATTAGTAATTAACGTAAAAACTGTGTACATCTGGCAGGCTGCTAACCTTCTTATTTTATCGAGGAAGCAATCCTACGAGGTTATAACAAGAACCAAATGCATGTTAATTGCGAGGAAAAACCTACAACTACAGAGATCACTACAAATTACATACCTTTGAACGCGTAGCGATCCTTTTTTTTTTACCAACAAAGTACTTTATAAATTATAGTTGCAAATGAGTATTTCCAATGTATGGACGAATTTTATTTAAGAGTTTATATATATATATATATATATATATATATATGTATATATATATAGAGAGAGAGAGAGAGAGAATGGATTCAATCAAAGCGCTTTGACCGGAGGCTCAGTTAAACCCCGTCGGTTCTCAATTTTGAAAGTTAAAACGACCGATCCGAACGTCAAATATGATCTCCATATTGAAATCTCCTCGCCGACCAAAATTGTCATTTTTTTGAATTTTTTAAGTATTTTTTTCGAATTTTAAAAAATCGTTAATCTAATTTGTTCTGAACCCTACAAAAATTGCTGTTTTTGAAAATCCGAAAAAAATACTTAAAAAATTAAAAAAATAAAAATTTTGGTCGGCAAGGAGATTTCAATATGGAGATCATATTTGACGGTTCGGATCGATCGTTTGAACTTTCAAAATTGAGATCCGACGGAGTTTAACTGGGACTCCGGTCAAAGTGCTTTGATTGAAGGCTTTCTCTCTCTCTCTATATATATATATAATAAATAAATATCTTTTATGAGCAAAATTTTTTTAAGAGTTTATATTGGATTATAAAATGCAAAGCTCGAGCAAAATCTATTATTACCTTCTACATTTATGTTTATTTTTCATATATTTGCTCTTGATTAATTGTGGTTGGCTACAAAATTTTTAAATATAATAATACGACATTCTATCAAAAAATTAACATATATGTATGAGAAAATATTCAGTATATTGATCCCAAAAAAAAATACACACAGAGAAAATATTCATATTTTCTTTTTCTTTTTTTTTATAGAAAGGCCGTACGCGAACACAGACTAATTATACCTGAGAGGTTGTGTGATGTATAATGCTCTCCAACCCATACAGTGCCAGCAACCGCATCCTCAGCAAAAAAAAAGGACTGCTCCAAGCAGTCCTTTTCATTTTTCTTAATTTTTTTAAATTTTAAAACTCAAATAGAGAATTCAAACCATTGATCTTGTTAAGTTTTATCGGCGATGCATTTTCATATAAGTTTTATAAAATTTGAAGTTGATTTGATACTTGATTAAATGGTCAATAAATGAACGAACCTGGTTTGATTAATTCTAATACGTTCATAATTTGATCACTTAATCAAGTATCGAATGAACTTCAAAATTTATAAAAATTATATAAAAATACATCGCCGATAAAATTTAACAAGATCAACGGTTTAGATTCTCCATTTAAATTTTAAAATTTAAAAAAAATAAAAAAATTAAAAAGACTCTTTGGAGCAGTCCTTTTTATGGCGTTAGATCCTAGTAGGCGATTACCCATCTACACGCCACCTTTGCAGAAGCTCCTTTATTTAAATCTTTTAAAATGCCTCGTTGTCACAAATGCTCTTGTTTGCATCTGATTACACGATTGATTAAAATGCATGAACGAGAATAGGAGATATCTTGATTGGCAGTATAGACAAATTCACCCATGTTTGGTTGGCAATGAGAAATTTATATACACTATATTTTAGTGTTCTTCTTGAAGATATACGTTTTTAGCTTTTGTCTTTATTCAAAGCTGTCAAAGAACATATCAGTCATACTGAGTCAACAACATACGTAATAAAAAAAAAAATCAAACACTTGTACATTATGGATTTTTAGTGACACAGGACAGGAGGGCGTTTAGATTGTCTAAAAATAAAATTAGAATTAGTTATTCGGATTAAATTATATTATTTTTAAATTATTAAGAAATAATTTTTTTAGAGATTCGGAATATTTTTTTTAAGTATGTTTGGATATTTTTTTAAATCCGATAAAAATATGATTCCAACAAATTCTTAATCCACATTAAGAGAATGATATAAACACATTATGAATAAAAATTATTCTAGAGGTTGCACTGCTTAAAAATAGCACTATAAATCCAAAAAACTTATTCTTGATCTGAATAATATTTTTTTTATTTCGAATAACTAGTCCTGATTTTATTTTTAGGCGATCCAAATGCACCCATAAAGTTTAGAAAAAACTCTACTATCCATTTAATTATTAGTTTTTTGAACATTTCTACATTTTGGATACATAAATTTAGAGAGATCGAGCTATCCATTTAATTACTTATTCAATGCAACTTCAGTTAAATATGATCGTCGTGGCAGAATGAGCACACTTTTCAAAATACTTTTCTTGTTAAAAAAATGCATACATTTGTCGATCAACTTTGTTTAACTGGGGATATACAACAAGCCTGCTTCAAGAAAAACGATTTCACTGCATTTGCGTGGAATTAATAAAATGATTAAATTTTGTATTTAGGTGACTAATGTGTTAGGTGTCAACGGAGGCTATGATTTATATCGTATTGTACAACATTTATTGCTTTGCACGTTTAATTTTTTGTTATTGCATGTGCTCATCCTATGATTTGGAGTCGGATAAACGGTTAGTTATTTAAAAATGAGAATATTCTCAATACCAAAAGCATTAATGTTTTTGTTTTTCATGACGGTTTAGATGCGAAGGTAAATACACATAAGAAAACCGGTTTCCTTTCATGCAGTGGATGTATATTTGTATTTGATAATAATTCATAGTCTAGATAACATTACGTACGATTCATAAAAATAAAATCCATATCTAATCTCTACTCTTATAAAAGCATAGATCACGCTAGATCTAGCACGTAAACATTTATTTGTGCTGTTCGATCGATTTAATATGTAGTTAGATATCAATCGTTAGACGAAATGACGATATATTTTAGTTTTTCATCTAATAATGAAATAAATTAAGCAACATATCTACCTGGATTGTTAGTATCTTTATTGTCTAATATTATTTTGTTTCTCTATTTACCCACATATGAGGCATCTTTTTTTAGTCTGAAATAAAATTTTTTGAATTTACATAAAAAGAGCAATAAAATTTATAATGGCTTAATTATGTTACCGAGCAACAGTGACTATTATACGATTCTGATATATAAAATGTTTTTTAAAGTAAATTATGATAAACTTTTCCAAAATAAAAATTGACACTTTTTAACACTTTCTGTTGCAGGGAATAAACAGATTACATTAAATTCTGGACCAGGTCTTTCAAATGTTTATCGCTGATTATAATTCCAAGGATCCTTTTCTTACTTGTACACAAAGTTTCAACTTTAGTAAAGAAAAAGAGAGAAAATTAGCGGATGGTCAATGGATCCTTTCTCTCTCCCCTTCGACAAGACCAAAAGTGCTTTCGGTGCTTTTTGTCTCACCGCTTTCTACTTTTGCATTTACGCGTTACTCTATTGATTCCGTTTGGATGGTGTGAGGATAAGATGAATAAGAGAAAAAATATTGAAAAGTGTATAATTTTATAAGAGTTTGAATTGTTTATAATAAATTTGAAAATAGGAAAAAGTTATTCCCTTATTCCTGCACCCATCCAAACAGATATCATTGGAAAGAAAATAAAAAATGTTCCCATAACGTATCTGTAAATAGGCCCGACGATGGTTTGTGGACGTTCCGTACAAACGAAATGGTAAACGATATACAATACCATTTCGTTTCCAGAACAGAACGGTAAACAGAATGAAAGTCCATACCGTTTCTGAAACGAAACGGTAAACGAAATGGTCAATTTCGCTTCCGTTTCGATAAATAGTGCCAGTTTTTAGTGTAAAAACATGTTGTTCTGTTCCGTTCTGTTTGGACGGAACAAATAACAGAATGAAATGACATATCGTTTACTGAAACGGAACAAAATAGACATACCGTTGCTGAAACGAAACAACAAATGAAATGACCCATTCCGTTGCCGTTTCGAACGTTAAACAAGTCTATTGCAAACTACAATACCAATAAAAGGCTTGTATAGGTCTATTATGGGTCTATATCACAATGAAGTAAAATCGCGTAGAAACAGAATGTAAATTTTATTAATTGACATGGGTCATCTGCAGTCCATCATTTAATATTTTCTTAATCGGCATACCGAGTATTTTTTCCGTGAACTTAAGTACGCTTGTTTTTTCTGTGCACACCGTACGGTAATTTTTGTGTTTCTCTTGCCTCAGGATAGTTTTTTGGATCCTTAGGAATTTGAGGAATTTGAGAAAGTTGTAATTATTAGAAATAATTTTATTGAGAAGTGTGTAACTTTGTGAAAAGTTTGTATTGTTTATAATAAATTTATGGTAAAAAAATGAAATTCCCCAAATTCCTTAAGGAATCTAAACAGCCCCTCAGAGATTTCTCTCGGGCACGCAATATATGGAAAAAATATTGAATTGATCATGTGAGTTTTCCAGGAATAAATTAATAAAATGTGCTAACTTAATTGTTAATTTTTTAATCTTTTGTATGATCTAAAAATCCTATAATATGATGCATAACTTTGCATGTTCGGATACAGCATGATTAGTTCTTAGAATTTTGATCACCTGCTGCATGCTGTATGTACCAAATATATAATTTTTTTCTACCAAAAAGAAAGTAGGTGGAGTATGGAAAGCATGACGGTACGTAGCAACCGAAATTAAAATTGTATTTAACAAATTTATCCTGAAAAACTCGGAGTGTTATTCTTATTCTCAGTAAATAACCTCTACCAAAAAGACTAAGGAAAATCTCGGGTGTGTTTGGATGACTAAGGTTCTGTTTGGATGGCTTTTTTCCAGAATAAGGAATAAGGAATAATCACTTTTTACCAATAAATTTATTTTTAACCATCCAAACTCTTTACAAAAATTACACACTTCCCGATAAATTTATCCCTTCCCAATAAATTTCTTCCCTTCTTCCTTCTTCCTACCTTATTCTCAACGCATCCAAACGGAGCCTAAGAAATAGGGTATAAGAATAAGGATTTTCGATTTGCGTGTTTATCCAAATTCTTTATTCTTATACCATGATTTTGTTAGTATAGGAATAAGGACCCTTATTTCTTATTCTTGTGTTGTTTGGATTGCACAAGAATAAGAACAAACACGCAAATTGAAAATTCTTATTCTTATATCCTATTCCTTAGTCATCCAAACACACCTAAAAAGATACCGTAGAGGAGTATTGCTAATTTGTTATGTTTTTCTCCTCATTTTGTCTCAACTAAAGCATTGGATGCCCTTTCTAAGGCGCTTGTGGGAGATGCAAAACATCTCTTCCCCCCCCCCCCCCCCCCCTTTTTGATGATTAGGAGTAGCTAAGGTTACTTTCCTCATGCTATGGTCCAATCGTCAAGTTCCACGGATACTTATACGGCTATAAATTAGCTAACCAAGATAATTTATTGAGAGGAACACTTATTGACCATCATTAAATTTTGGTGACAATGGTCACTGATTTCAAAGTTTATTGAGAAAATAATTATGGTTACTTTATTTATTATTTTCTTGATGAAATTATTTCAGATTTTAGATAGACCGGCATCATATGAAATTTGATATAATTTGTTTAATAATCAAATATAGATACACTAAATCATAATTTTTTTTTAAACCTTTGATAGATGATCAATTATTTTTCAATTGAATCAGAACTGATCAATTGATCCATCACTATAATAAGTGAAATTCATGCCAATTGTCTACCAAATTTTGGGTTTAAATTTTAACCCTCTGAATCTTATTGAAAACTCTAAAAAAATTTACCTAGATGAAAATAGCAAGCAAAATTACTGAGGATCTAACGTTTACTTAGCATTTCTACACTTCCAATTATGCATGAACAAAGATTAGAAATTTAATTGAAATCTTTATGTATTTACCATAGACATCATTTATCATAATTAATATTGGTCCTTGAATGCGTGTGTTGTACTGTTGTCCAGCTCTGAATTGAAATTGCTCCATAATCCATATTATTTAATTTAATATACCCGAAAGTCAAATTTTATTAATGAAGTTGCAATCTAATCACACCTGTTTATTCGGTGCACAGAACATCTTATAGGCTCCGTTTGGATGACTTCTTTCCGAAATAAGGAATAAGTAATAATCACTTTTTACCAATAAATTTATTTCTAACCATCCAAACTCTTCACAAAAATTACACACTTTTCAATAAATTTCTTCTCTTATTCCTTCTTCCTACCTTATTCTCAACGCATCCAAACGGAGCCATAATTACAAAATACTATTAAAACAATAACTAATAACGCATAATATTTCCGAAAACATTCATTGTCAGAAAGTAACGCGACAGCAAGTAGTTGCCATAAAAACGAGTCACAACTCACAAGTAACTTGGTAGATGCAAAACGGGGAGAAGTCTAAAAATGACAAATATCTAGAAACAACACTTTTGTACTACTGTACAAGGAGTGAAGGACTGAAGGAGTAATAATGAACCAGCCAGCGACATGTCATCAGGCACCCACCAAATGCAATAAAGGGAGAGGTCATCAGGCACCCGCCAAATGCAATAAAGGGAGAGGCCAAAGAAGACAAAATCTCGCAATAATAAAGGCAGTGTGATTGTGATTGGGCCATTAATTTTATAAGCGACGAGCCGACGACTAGAGATTCTCTCCCCAACCCCTCTCTCTCTCTCTTTTAAAGAGTCCCTCTCTCTTGCTTTGCTCTCCTCCCAAGCCAGTCGCTGTCGCTAGTGAAGAAGGTTTCAGTGAAACTATACTTTTTTAACTAAAGCGATAAAAGAGAGAGAAAGAGAGAAGGAAGAGAGATAAATGGGTGGCGGTGGCGATGGCGGAGGAGCGGCGCCGGCGCCGAAGCAGGAGGAGCTTACGGCTCATCCAGTCAAGGACCAGCTTCCCAATGTGTCCTATTGCATCACTAGCCCTCCTCCATGGCGTACTCCTCTCTCTCTCTCTCTCTCTCTCTCTCTGTCACACTCACACACACACAAACAAACTCACTCACTGACACATACGAAGTGTGCTTAGTGTTACTAAATTAAGCCACATTACTCTGGGTCTCTGGCACTTGCTGTTTTGAGGTGGGGAGAGGTGAATGGGGAGGAAGGGTGGCGATAAGAGCTGAATTCTCAGTTCTGTAGTAAGTATAGTGTGGTGATCTGTGTATCGAGTTGCGGTTGTGGTGTCTAGTGTGGGTCCTGCTTCACAGTGACCTCTCTGGTTGTAGCACTTCTCCTTGACAACGGATTGTCTCTTGCATTTAATTGACGGAGAGCGAATCACTGTGATGCGGACTGTATTTAGTACTAAAGAAAGGAACACGATCTGCCATAGATGGCTATTTTTTCTATTGAAGTGACACAAGAGAAGTTTTATTGTGCATTTAATTGTGCGCAAAACCTCTGCTGACAATCCCCGCACCTTGAACCGCCTCATTGGAAGTTTTCTAGAAAAATTAATCCAATACAAGCAAATAAGTGCCTTAAAATTAATTTTCTCTGGATTTAGTTTTTGAGTTCTTGTTTCACACAAGTAACCTAATTTATTCATAGTCATTTTTTTTTTTTTTGGGTTGTTGGAAATTTGCCCCTCAGTTATGAGAAATTTTTTCCGATTTTTTTTTAGATTTGTTTTGGCTGATGTCATACTTGGGTTTCTCCATGCTTCTCTAATTTTGATTGGATATCTTCTTACCTACTTGTATTTCTTTTTTTTTTTTTCCAGCTGAAGCTATACTTCTTGGTTTTCAGCATTATTTAGTAATGCTTGGAACCACTGTGATAATCCCGACAGCTCTTGTACCTCAGATGGGCGGAAACAATGTAAATTTTTAAGCTCTTCGTTTTTCTGGCCTCGAAAATTGTAAATTGTAATTGTGTCAATTCTATAGATGATATATAATTGTCACTACATAGGTAGGGTTATAGGGGGCAATGCGGTTGAGCTGTTGGTTTCAGTTGAAGCATATTTTGTTAAACACCACTTGGCTCTTGCTATATTATTAAAACTAAAACCAATTCAAGGTCCATTGTTTTGTAAATGAAACAAAGATAGTCTTGAACATTGTGCTCCGCTTTGAAGAATCTGCTCTAATGTACTTAATTTATAGTGTAAAGTGTATAAATTATAATATAGCTTGTAAATTTAGAAAACAATTTTGAAGAACAAATTAGCGTAATTCACAAGCAATCACAAAATCTCTGTTCTTAAATTGCTCTTCTTTTAGGAAGACAAAGCAAAGGTGGTTCAGACAGTACTGCTTGTATCTGGCATCAATACATTGCTACAATCCTTCTGTGGAACCCGGCTGCCAGCTGTCATTGGTGGTTCCTACACCTTTGTCATGCCAACAATATCTATTATTTTGGCTGGCCGATACAGCAACATTGCCGATCCTCATGAGGTTTCTTTCAATAAGACTTCTCCCTATTTTTTTATACTTTTGTTCTATTCACGTTTTTTTGACATTCAGCGGCGTTCACAATAATGTCTATCCAACTATTCTTGTCTTGCACCATTGGAAATCCCATAGTGATTCTTTCATTCAAGCATTCCATTTGCTTATATGAAAATTTCGCTTTTCGTACATTTTCTTCAACTAATGGCTTGCAGAGGCTGTTTGGTACTGTACTGGCACAATTATTAACTTAAATTGTGTAAATACAAAGTTAATTTTGCATTCTCCAATCTCTTACGGGATAGAAATTTCGAGATGCTTAGTCTTTCCAAAAGCACGAATACAATAGACAACTAGAGGCTATCCATTAAAACCTGGTATATCTGGAAGTAAATCTACAAAATATTCAGCAACTGATGAACTAATTTCTTGCAGAAATTTCTTCGAATCATGCGAGGAACCCAAGGTGCACTAATAGTGGCCTCAACTCTTCAGATCATTCTCGGTTTTAGCGGCCTTTGGCGTATTGTTGTAAGGTTTGTGTGCTTTGCACTTTTGATTTTACATATAACTTCATCTGTGATATCAGACTATTGTTACATGGTATAGTATTTGAGTTTGAAATGTAATTCCATCATGGAGTTCTGAAGGCTAAACTACGTAATGAGCCTATTTAAATTTGAACTGCAATAAGGTTTAATATGTTTTGATTGAAATCTGTTAATTTGCACAATGCGTGATGTGCAAATATTCTTTGGTTATGTTCTGGGTTCAATACTAACTGGACAGAGTATAATTGACAGGATATTAAGTCCATTATCTGCGGCACCTTTAGTGGCTCTGGCTGGATTTGGCCTGTATGAACTTGGCTTTCCCACTGTAAGTGTGTTTTAGTTCTCCTTTCTATTTACATTTGTGCATGTTAGGTTGCTGCATTAATTTTACTTAGCTGACAATATTGATGGATAAGCAGGTAGCAAAGTGCATTGAGATCGGTCTTCCACAGATCATACTACTGGTGGTACTCACTCAGGTGCTTTGGCGTACAACCTTATAAATCATTATGTATAATTTGTCTAATGTATGTCAACCCCACCAGAAAGAAAAAAAATGCAAAATGAACCCTACTTTGGTTGCAGCTCTCTAATAACACTCCTAAAGCTCTGTATGTATAATTTGTCGTGTACATCAAACTCAGAAAAATATAAAGAAACAGAATCAGCCTACTTAGGTACTGCTCTGCCTATTGAATACCATTGCTTAAGCTCTTTAGAGTTCAACTGTGTTTTTCCTTGCTTTCTTGTGAATCATTGCATGTCTGATACAAAATAATCTAAATAGTTAAGCGCAAAGAGGTCTTTGTTTGTCGAATGCCTTATTAATTACTATTTTTATACTAATGCTATGATGAAAATGAAGTTAAAATAAATGATGTACTAATAGTGAAAATCCAAACTTTTGCAGTATCTTCCACATAAAGTACACCTGGCAAAGACTATGTTAGAGCGGTTTGGTCTGGTAATAGCAGTTGCAGTTGTGTGGCTTTATGCATTCTTTCTCACTGTTGGCGGGGCATACAAGAACTCACCTATTAAGACCCAGCTCCACTGCCGTACTGATCGTTCTGGACTCGTTGGAGGAGCTCCCTGGTAAAGTTGTTTTCAGTATTTTAACGCATTCATTTACCGAAGTTTTTATATTTTCTGTACAATAAATACCCGAGAACCTGCTTGCAAGCAACAAGCAATATGATACATTAGGAGGATGATATCCCTGGTAAAGTTGTTTTCAGTATTTTTTAACGCGTTCATTTACCGAAGTTTTTATATTTTCTGTACAAAAAATACCCGAGAACATGCTTGCAAGCAACAAGCAATATGATACATTAGGAGGATGATATGATATGATATGCAAATGATTCTTCCTCAATTGCTCGCGTCTATATTGATGAGGGAAATGGAGGATTAGTTTGTATCTTTTTTACCACATTAGGAGATGAGCAGTGAAACCAATGCTCCATAATCTTGGGTGTGTTGGGGGGGGGGGGGGATGTTTAAGACCTGTTATACAGAAAAATTTGGTCAATGGAACTTATAGATTAAACCAATTGCAATAACTGCGTTCGCTTCAATCTAATTTCAGGATAAGTGTGCCGTACCCTTTCCAGTGGGGCGCACCAACATTTAATGCTGGTGAGGCATTTGCAATGATGGCTGCTTCCTTTGTGGCTCTTGTAGAGGTAATTTATATTGCATTTACATGGTAATGAAACGGTAACCTCTTCTAACCTTCAACGAGTCAGTTGTACTGAGCCAGAAGTACAAGAGGGTGGTTAAAAATTTTAGAGCAGGGCATAATGAGCATAATTTTCCAACTTCACAAAGGCCTCCTACAGGCACAGTCTGGCTTTACTTCTGATGTTCTGTATGATTTTTGGGTTTCGGTTGGTTCTAATTGGTATGCATTCTTGATGCAGTCGACAGGTACATTCTTTGCTGTTTCAAGGTTTGCAAGTGCTACACCGCTGCCACCTTCTGTTCTGAGTCGAGGTGTAGGGTGGCAGGTAATTCAATCCTCTTTCTACTATATATATTTTTTCTTTATTTTATGGCTCATAGCCCTTATAGAAAAATTAAAGTACATTGCAATAAATTTGAGCAAATAACCAAAGCAGAGTCCAAGCTACCAGTGTGTTGCAATTTTTTGCTTTTTAATTAATTTTTGTAATTGTTTCTTGCGAGCTGATTATGTGCAATAACACTGTAGGGTGTTGGCATACTATTGGATGGATTGTTTGGTACGGCAAATGGGTCCACGGTGTCAGTGTAAGATATCCAACTTCAATAAATTACCACCTTTTCAAGGGTCATTTTTTGGGTACCAAATTTCAGACATCTCATCTGTTTATATATGACACCGATCTCTTTTATGTTTAACTTCCTATTCCTTTTTTTAAAAAAATAAATTTCGGAACTTGCTTCTCTCCCTCTCCCTCCTCTCTCTCTCTCTCTCTCTCTCTCTCTCACTTTACATGATTAAGAACAACGGTGTCGTTCTTTTAATTTTTTAAAAAAAAGTTGGGAAGGAAGGGCATTGTATGTTCTGCTGCAATAATATATGAAAAATTCCCCTTTTCAATTAAATTTAAACAATCATGCTGTCTACTAAAGTTCATTTTGGTGTTCTATGACAGAGAAAATGCTGGTTTGTTGGGCTTAACACGTGTTGGCAGTAGGCGGGTGATACAAATTTCAGCTGGATTCATGATTTTCTTTTCTATTCTTGGCAAGTATTTTATATTGCTTATAATTTATTGTCTTCTTGGTTATATTATATGCCTTTGTTCCTACCTTCAGCTAAGCCCCAGCTCATCTACATCTGGTAAAAAGCAAGTTGAAGAATATATCAGCCTATTCTAGCGTGCTATCCCGAATTTCTGAATTGTACTTGATTTGTGCAATCTGTTTATCATAGGAAAATTTGGAGCTGTTTTTGCATCGATTCCTGCACCGATTGTTGCCGCTCTTTTCTGTATTCTCTTTGCATATGTTGGTACGTTCTTATGTCAGCCTTTAATATGACTTCATTTTCATTATACATTGTCTCTTCCTAATAGAGGATTGCTGATTTGTTCTAGTCCTTAACATCTTCTTGCAGTTTGTTCTACTGTTTTAGTGCTTACTATCATATTTTGTTTAAACTCACAATCTAACATCTTATTGCAAATCAGATACTGGAACACAATGTGTACTTGTGCAATAATTAATTTTCTTTTTATATGAATGAACAGGTTCGGCAGGTCTGAGCTATCTGCAGTTCTGTAACTTGAACAGCTTCAGAACAAAGTTTATTCTAGGGTTTTCTGTGTTTATGGGCTTCTCAGTACCTCAATATTTCAATGAGTACACCTCTGTTGCTGGGTATGGACCAGTCCACACCAGTGGCCGATGGGTATGTTTTCAGAATTCTCAATGCCACTTTTGTGTATCATCGACATTTTTGCCTCCCCTGACCCAAAATGAGCTGTACAGATTGAGTATCATGCAAGCTTTTGCAGCATCATATATTTAGTACTAGCAATATCATTAGGAAGAGTGTGCATTTTAACTAAACACATGACAAATCAAACAAAACGAGGAAATATTGAGTTGTTAGCAGGCACAACAATGACATGCTTGCAATGGAACCATGATGCAAGATCCTTGCAAACCCAGAATCATCATTGTTACTGCAATTGTTAATATCATTATTGCTGTTGTTATTGTTGGTCTTGTTATAAGCGTCATTTTAATTATTATTAACTCATATTAGTCATATAGTTATAATTGTTATTCCTAATGACTTCTTCTTTCTTTTTGTCAGTTCAATGATATAGTCAACGTGATATTTTCATCAAAGCCCTTTGTTGCTGGGTTGGTGGCTTATACGTTAGACAACACAATCCTCAGACATGAAGCTAGAAAGGACAGGGGCTACCATTTCTGGGAGAGATTTCGGTCTTTCAAGAGTGATACCCGTAGTGAGGAGTTCTATTCACTCCCTTTCAACCTTGACAAATACTTCCCTTCATTTTGAGCATCTTTTTTTTCTCAAGTTTTGTTGATTCTTGGGGCTGGAAACGATTATAGGTAGAGACGATAATGGTTTTAACGTGAATCATAAATCTGATGCTATTTTTGCTTGTAAGTTGTAAAGTTGATGAATACCACGAATAATTCTAGGGATCTCCAATTATTTCTCACTGTCAGCCTTCATTCTCTGCGTTTTCTCGTCTTCTCAACATCTGGCGAGTCCAGTCACACCTACCTTTAATCGCTTGGCAGTTTCCATGCGAGTCTGAATTATTGCCTCCTTTACTTTTTATATTGATAGTAGTAGTCTACTTGCAAATTAATTTATTTGTGTAACGGTAAGAATTAAAATTGTTCTTCCTTTTCTTTTCTATTTTTAAACAAAGTTCCCTTTAACACGAACACCTATACTGCAAAGAGTAGAACGATTTTTTGAAAAAAAAAATCATAATATTGCAGTTTTATATTAATTTTTGCGTTTCTTGGTTCGTTAATCAATACCTGAATATTTTTTATAAAATTGATCCACTGCAGAATTTGCTGATTTTAAAAATTTTGGAATACATTCAATTTTATCGTACCTGGCATGACTATAACTTCAACAAGAGATTATATAAGATTTTTTTTTTTTTTGCACAATTTATAGTAGAATTCATATTCACTTATTTGGAGATGGACATAAACCTTTTGTATTATTATGCACGGAATATGTTGATGGAAAGGAATATATTTCAGGAGATTTTCGGAGCCATGATTTGTTGTGTAAAGTATAAAGAATATTTCTAATTTCTGAGAAGCCCAAAACATTTTAATTCGTTCCATTTTTAAATCATATTTATCTCAAAATTAATCTATTATTATATACCTCGACTTATAACCTTTTCAAGTAGTTATCAAAATCGATAAAATTGGTATAATAATCGCACAGATATATTAGTCCACCAATCGATACATTCGCTCGATATGGAACATGTTGATCAAAATTTGATCTCAATAATTCGGAGAAAGCACATCAACTGGCACCTCTTTTGGTTGTCAGGAAAGTACATGGGCTCAGTAAACGTCTCACATCGTCTGCAAGTATCAACCGTTCTTTTGGAGAATTAGAACAATCAAGCAATTAGAGATTCGCGCCTCTTCTTTTTCCTTTTTCCCTCACCCCTGTGCGCGAACCCCTTTCTCCCTTGTCTTTCTTTCGACACAGAGACATCGCCTCTCCATCTCTCTTCCTTCACCATCTCCCTTCGCTCCTCTCCTCTACTCCCTCTCATCTTCCTTCTTCTCTAATTTCCTCCCTCTTTTCTTTCGCCTTCTCATTTCCCTCTCTCGTCCTAATTCTTCGTTTTTTCCCTGATTCTCCATCTCCTTCGTTTTGCTCAACTCTCTCACCATTAAGCCATCTCCCCTTCAATACAACAAAAAAATAGAGTCAAAGAGAGGAGCATATATATTGTTAGGTAGGAGTATATAATATCTTAGATGTGTCAAATATTTTTTTCATTTTTGTTTTGTTATGGAAATATATAATTTGTGGTAAGAGAGTATCTACAATAGGTACAAGAGAGTATCAAATATGTTTAAATATGTAGTTCATTTAAGAAAATAACTAATAAGTATAAAGGAGTATCTAATATATATAGTAGAGTACCTAATAAACATATGAGAGCATCTAATATTTATGTCTTAAGAAATAACCTTCATTTATACTTTATTATGGAAGTATATAATTTGCAGTAAGAGAGTAACTAATAAGACTAAGGGAGTATCTATTAAGTTAAAATGAGCAGTTATTTATGTGAGTAATAATCATTATAAGTAATTAATTGATTCCAGGAAGTATTTTTTTTATCGTAAAAGAGTAAACTAATAGGCAAAAGGGAGTATCTAATAAAAAATAAGAGAATAATTAAAAGTTTTAAAATGTGCAATTTATGTAATAAAGTTTAACTGCATAATTGATTGATTGATGGATATGACAGAGGGAAAAAAACGAAAGGCAAAATGAAGAAGAAGAAAGGAAGGTATAATGGAAAGAGAAGTGGAGAAGGGTAGAAGATTGCACAATCAAGAGAAGGGGAGAAGGGCAAAGGAAGGGTGGGAGGGGCTGGGAGAAGAGAGAATGTGCAGAGAAGAAGAAATGGAAGCGCGCGCAGAGGATGAAGCAGGGCGAGCGAGAATGCTAGGCGCAGAGAAAACGCGTGGGCAGGAGAGTCGCGGACTTGTGGTATTTCATTTTTGGCAGTGTGTTCTTTCCATTTCGGACGTTTGATTACTTGATTGCGTTATATGTTGATGATGATTGCGGTTATCAGCGCCAGTTAGGCTTGGTCCTAAACTAGGAGAATGGCCTGCTAGATCTCGGAAGGCTCGGTCCCAACCGCTGGAGCTCGCAAACCTTAAGTGAATGATGAGCATAATCCAAACATTGAGCCTAACAGCAAGAGAGATTCCGAGCCCTAGCCGAGTAGACGGAGACAGATCCGGCTGTACAAGCTTACAGAAGGTGACGTCAGAAGGGAATGACACCTGTCCACAAGCTGAAGCCTATAAATACACACCCCCACCACGAGAAAGGGGTTCATCTTCTTATTTCTTTCCATTGTTAGGCAAGAACGAGACTAGAGTTTTTTTTTTACCACATTTGAAATCCAATTGAGAATCATTGAGGAAGGCTGTGATTGCATCTGTGAGTGTGTCTTAATAGCAAAGGATTGTTAGTCCGTAACAACATGATTGAAAGTTGAAACCGTATACAAAGTCGGAGACAAATTTGCTTAAATACAACTTTAGATGAATACAGCGGGATACAAAACCATTTCATTACAGGATAATTGAGGTGAATGCACATCACCCTGATTTATCCACAACCAGAGCAACAGGTTTAATCAAATTTATCCACTATGGCTTCTCTTACAAGGACCAGATATGATCTACATCTGTACAAACTTAAAATCTTTCAAGTACTCGAGGTTTGACAAAGAGAACATAACTATTTTCCATAAGCTCAAATTCCAGCTAACCATTTTTCTTCATTCTTTAAATATCAAAATTACTTGAGAACTTTTTCTGATCTGCGTGCTTTCACTGAAATTGAATAAATAAATTGCTCTCCATTGGTTCCAGATGAACTTCACAAATTAAAATTCATCAGATGCCCATGGCCTAAAAGTCTAACAACTATCTTAGTTAACATGAAAATGCCATCACCCAAAATCTAATACACACAAATATCAGGTACCTAATTATCTTTCCTCTGTTTGTGTAGGCCCAGGTTTTGCACCGTACTTAAAGAAAGCACCTGTCAACACATTCCTCTCTCTCCCTTTCAACCTGCCAAAAAAACAAAAATGAAAAATCACCGAAAAAAAGAAATTGTTACAAGTTCATATTGCACCTGCCAAATGCTAGACATCAGAAAAGTAGGTTATTGTACAATTAATAAGCTACTGCATGCTCAGTACAGTTACCTTAAAGGTACGCTCAACTTGGAGTTGTTGGATTTTCTTGGCCTTACCCTTCTCTTTTTTAAACTAACTGACTTTTCTCTCTCTCCTGAGGCTAATCTTGTCATTTCCAAATCCAACTTGCCCTCTACACCTTCACCACCATCAAACGCCATCAATTCAAAGCTCGATAAGGAATCGTCCTCTTCTTCTTCATCTCCTTCCACAAAAATTATTGGGGTTTCATCTGATGGATTGTCATTTTCAGAAATGCCCATGAACCCATCATGCAATTGTGGTTGTAGAATCTGGCCTTTTTGGTTGTTAGAGAGATTGTTAATAATTGGGTTGGAATTTTGGTTTATGATGCAACAGCTAATTTGTTTGTCAACCTGTCCAAATGAAATGCTTCTCTTCGAGAATGTCTCTACAAATCTATTAAAAATTAGTTAAGGGCAATTAAGAACACAACTAATCTTTGAAGTATTAAATGTCAATTCAAATACATTCAATAACTCGTCCCATTTGGTGAATTTATACCACAAAGATCGATGATATGACCAAACAATTAAAGCATATAACATTAACTGGCATAATACTGTGCCAATAAGCTACCACTGAGTACTGGTACATATATCTGTATGTACTGTATGCTTCAGTTATCATACAATATACAAGAGACAGATGAGCCTCTAGATATATAAGACCATTGAAAAGGAAAGAAATGTATTCACCTAGTTGCTGCTTCTTCAGTTGCAATGTCGACAAAAGCAAAGCCCTTGCAAACAGGATCACGTGTCTTCTTATTTCCAGAAATTGCAGGACTTATATCTAAAATGCCACGGAATCCTTTAAAAGCCATCTGCAAATCTCTATGTATGTTCTTCTTTTTGGGTAGGTTCCATATACGCACTCGGATCCCACTCTTTGTAGAACTTGATGCTGTAAATGAGTAAATATTTTCTTAAAAAAGAACTCTAATAAGTTTACTTCTATTTGACTAAATAGTAGGTTTCTATTTTTCCAAGACACTAACTAGCATTTACCTCGAACCTAATTTATTGAACAATAGCAACTGCTAATTCCAGAGTACATATTTCAAAATCACCACATTATACTGTTCACTAATTCAATCCAGCACATTGAGACAATCTCCACTACACAGTTTTATCAGTATTTATCCCAAATAACAATCCATAAAAATTTAAGCGATAAATTTAATCCAGGATTTTTACAGAATCTGACAAGTATCACATTCGCAGGAACCGACCAATGTGGTCTGCTGAATAAGTATACCAAGACCCAGAGGCAGACAGTAAAGTACCAAATAATAATCAAAATATAAAACAGGTTAATAAAAAACCCTTTTGTTCAGACAAGAAATAAAAGAAACAAACAAACACTAACCAGTCCTATTAGGGACGGAGGCAGAGTGGTCTTGTGGTTTCTTCACTCCTTTGTTCTTCGGTGATTCCTTCTTAACCTTTACTTTGGTGGTGGAAGTTAGAATTTGGTTATTGCGGCTTCGTTGCATCTCGTTCAACAGCGTCTCCTCCAGTGAGGTGTCGTACCGGATGCCTCCAGCACCAAATCCTCTCGGCTTCCTCCCCTCAAACGCTGCCTCTTCGTCGTCAATTTCATCGTCGAGATTCCACGTAGCGTCGTCGCCATCGTCGGATTGCCGGCGCCGGTTGAGGTTGGAGCGGGAGCGGCTGCGAGGAGCGAGAGCTGAGGTGGCGAAGGAAAGGGAGAAACGGAGAGGAATCAGACGAGGAGAGAGAGGTAGCGAAGGCCGGATTGTAAGAGGTGACTGTAACAGCATCGTTTGGGTTTTCGTCACTCTCTCTCTCTCGGTTGGATATTTTGCTTCGTCCGTGCTTGCGTTTCGACAGTGGCTATCTGTTGTACTTGTATCATATGCCGTTCGATCTGAATTGAACGAATTAGATAAATTTATTTAATGGACTACCCAATAATAATCATAACTCCTCAGTCAGTTCATCAGATTGAAAGTTGCAACTTGCAAGTTATCAAGCAATCCATAGTGTGACATCTGAGCAGACGCGGAAAATGTACGGCTTTATTCGTCAGATCTAAATACACAATTATTTATTCAAAGAGTTGCATTATGAAACTTTATTGTTGTGTTGATTAGTTAGCTTCTGAAGAGTAATCTTCAATCACAAAAGTCAGTTTCGTTTTTTTTTTCTTTTAATTCACAAAAGTCGGTTTCTGTCATTTTACATTCTGATTTAAATTAGACAGGAGCTTGTTATTCCAGCAGCGACTCACCGTGCACATTGCCATGGCTGATGGCTCCCTTATCTTCTCTCTAGCTCCGTTTGGATGGCTTCTTCCCGGAATAAGGAATAAAGAATAACCACTTTTTACCAATAAATTTATTTCTAACCATCCAAACTCTTCACAAAAATTACACACTTCCCAATAATTTATCCCTTCCCAATAAATTTCTTCCCTTCTTCCTTCTTCCTACCTTATTCTCAACGCATCCAAACGGAGCCTCTATAAAGTCTTTTGGGTGCTGCTCATTCACACAACAGACTGTTGTCAAACCACATAACTGGAAAAGACCGCCTCACACTCCAATTCTCTCAGGCTCCGTTTGGATGCGTTGAGAATAAAGTAGGAAGAAGGAAAAATAGAAGAAATTTATTGAGAAGAGATAAATTTATTGAAAAGTGTGTAACTTTTGTAAAGAGTTTGGATGGTTAGAAATAAATTTATTGGTAAAAAATGATTATTCCTTATTCCTTATTCCGGAAAAAAACCATCCAAACGAAGCCTCAGCTTATAACTACAACTACAATAAGGCTTGCAGTTGGCTAAGGAACAATCTGTAGAACTATACTTTGTCGTTCCATTTTCCAAACCTAGCCAAACCAAGCTAATAGGAGCGAGTTTAGATTAGTTCTAAAGTCACAAAGCAATACTCTTACCCTTGTATAGGACAAGTTATCTACACTAGGAAACTTGTTACCAATATTACAAAACTAAAACTGACATACCGAACGAGGAACTAGTATAGATATAGTGCAAGATAGGACAATTATTCAATACATTAAAGTTCAACAATACATTATAAAATTATAAAACTTTGTTGCAGTCCTCGAAGACTAGTTATCAACTGCATTGGCTATACAAATCTCTCCTTTTCTTTTTACCTAAAATTAGAAATATAATTACAAATGCTCAATAGATAAGGGTTAAATTCTCCCTAAAAACAGAACCATCTAGGTTCCAATCTTTTGCTATTGTACCCATGCACATGTGCCTCAACCTCTGATCCTGAAAAACAAATGGAGGGTAATGAGATAGAACAGCGATAGAGCTCACCATACTTTCTAGGGAGAACTAAAACAAAATGCCAGAAACCAAGAGACATTTAAAATTAAATAGCATTAATTCAAGTTTTCATGGTCCATAATCAGTTCCTTTATACTCTTTTTACTGCAATTTCTGATCTGAAATATGATCTCCACTGTTGTCAGTTTGTATGGTAGTTACAATAATAACATTGAAATATTAACACAAAAGAATGACACAGCAAGTTAAATTAACAGCTTTCAATTGCACGCATCTTACATCAACATTGAAGGGTTTGAACATATATTTAGATTAACATAGATTGCTCATGCAAGCATAGCAAGGTTTGTTACAGTATCGTACCAGACTTTTAACCTAAGTTGAGGCTATGAGACTCTCATGCCTACCTTAGGGAATTTAAATCTAGCATTAATCCATATTTAAACCTTGAGTTTGTAAATCAGAGGAGAAAACATGAACCTAATCAACTAAAAATCTAGTTCATCACATCATATCAGATTATTATAGAAGAATTGCAGAATTAAAAATAAGCGATAACAACACCGAGAAAAGAAAACAATACATTGACAAAAGGATCTTACCTTTTTGAACAGATTAGAAACATGGAGGCAAAGCTTCTATTAGTTCTCAGGCCTGAAAATATTAGATTATGTTATGAGAAATTTACTTTAGTTAGTGAGTTCATTGCTACAATTTGAATTGTTACTACTAACCAATGGGGAACTTGAACTGGCTTAACTACTTGAAGTCCATTTCTTGAACAAATGTTACATATTTATTCAAATCTAATGTACTAAAGCTCCAATAGACAAATAGTCTTCAAACAACCAAGCAGTTATGTTAGTGAAATAGTAAACCATAGTCAAAGTTTGCCTTTTACCTATTTTCACCTAACAGATTAAGTAGTTCGCTCCTAGGTATTTTAACTTTGGTTGCTTGCTCACGCGCTTCAGTGTCATTCACGACACCTCGGCATCTTTGAGACCCACATGAACAAGATAGCTGTTCTCCTGCTGAGAAAAATCTGAAACATAACAACAATACAGCATGAAAGCAAGCACACAATAAAGTGCTATTATTAAATCAAAGGCGCTGAGAAGCATGTGGATAAGCCCCTCGCACCACCAGTGAAGTTTCTAATATTAAGAAAATCAGTCTTTTGTATGAAATTTTTCTAGAAAATAATCATCCAATTTCACAGTAATTTTATTCTATATTGAAGAATTTAATTATATTCTAGAACAACAGCCTTCAAGGAGACAAGATTCTCTTAGTAGATTTATTGAGAAAAGAAGCCAGTTTAAAGGAAAGCAACCCAACCTGTAGTCATAAGTAAGTTCTTCCCATTGGTTGATGTCACGTTTTGCAAAAATGATGATATGCTCAGTCCCTCTCACACTTATCATCCTCGAATAACAATTTGGCTGTGGTTTCAAAAGGAAAAATAAAAATAAGATGACTCATTCTCAAACAGAAAATTCCAATACAAAAACATCATGCATTAACCTATAATAATAACCAAAATATCTGGCCTTCCCCTGCTAAAAAAAATGGAGGAACTACGACCTTATCTTCCTTGAAAGAGTTAAACCATAGTATAGGTGAGAGCTATTCCATTTTTAGTAAATTCAAAAAGCTATTTGTTTATTTGTGGGGGAAATAACGGACCTCGCAAGAGTGGTTAATAAGATGGGCAATGGATCCGGCGCGAGTGGCATCAACAACACGCTCATCATCTATCCTGAACATGTATGTCCCTGCTCCCTACAGCCAATTTACATGTAACCACAGCTTAAAGAACTCTACCAGTCACAATCCCAATAGGTTGATCATCTAAAATTTGTCAGATCTAATTAAACAGGAATTAAGAACTAATGGAAGAATAGGGGTGAGAAATGCAGTAATCCTTACAACTAGTGAGTTGTATGTACGCCGCTCCCTTATATCCGCAATCACTGGTCGTACCACTTCTCCAATATACTCAATAACCTATATTAATGTTTTTACAAAAACAAATCTGCCTATTAGTAGGAAATTAACAATAATAATAATAAGTAAATTATAAATACCATATATACTTTTAATGAAACTACATAACAGCATCTTAATAATTCATAAGAAAATATGTACCATATCTCCTGCTTTATGTGGAACTTTTGCAAAAACACCAAATCCATGAATCCTTGATTTACCTGTCATCAGAAACCATGTGGTTGTTTAGATGACATTTATTGAAAGAAGTCGCTAATAATTTTGAATATGTTAGTTAGAAATCTCCTCAGCGACATAGTCATTCCCAAATATTGAACCAAAAGGTCCCTAAAGAATATCAGAAAGGAAAAGGAAACTCAAAGGGACAGGAATCAACCAATTCAGCAGCATAATAGTTGGTCCCAGGGCTTTTAAGAATCACCCGTAGCCTTGTACAGTTATATAGTTTATCTTTTTAAAGAAAACACATAAATAAACTAACCAAAGGCAAGTCTTCTTCTGAAAGTGCCTTTCATATGCATGTATTTCTCAGCCATAGAAGAAATGTTATTGGCCGGAGAATCTTCCTGGACCAAAACATCAGACGATCCAAAAACTTGCATGGACTCTGTGCACGGGGTTCGTCCAGATACCCCATTCTGACGGCTTCCAGTTACTAGGTATGGCCAGTTCTCCACATACAGGCGCTTTGCTGAAGCTGCTGCTAGGACTTCTGGCTGCTTTTGGCCCCTTCTCCTCAAGAAGTCATAGGGTTCTTTTCCAAAAAAAATAATAAATATTAAAAGTAGGTCCTGATGTATGAAATTGAACATGTATATTCAATACATTGGGTAACAACTTTTGACACAATCTGACTCAGGTGATTGGACCTAATAAAGTGTGTCAAGTTTTTAAAACTAGCTGCACAATTGAGCTGTGGTTCCAATTTTTATAACTAAAGAGGCTAAACAGCTAAATCAAATTTTATTTAAAACTGCTATCAGATGAACCAAAAGTTTCGAATTCAATAATATTTAGCTAAATTTGCAATTTTAATCCGAAATATCAATCAGACCCACAATTCATACATTATTTCAGGCCCTTAAAAATAATATAAAAACAGATCCCGCCCCTATCTGGTGCATTTGCCAAATCCTATGTATAGCTAACAATGCCAAAGGGACACAGACCAAATTGGTTTCCACTGGTGTCACCCAACATTTGGAAAATACATAACTTATGCAAAAGCTTTAACTAATGTTTTCGAAAAAGTATAGATATGCTGACTTGACCCTGCTGACAAAAAAAGAGTTCCTCGCTGATGAACTATAATGACTTTTTTCCCCAATTTTTTACAAGAGAGGGAAAGATGCAACACAAAAACATAAGTTATTTGAAGTATGCAGACATTATACTTTACATTTGAAGCAAATCCTAGTTCAAGTAAAAAGTGGGGTTCTAAATCTTTCTGTAGGCCCAAACAGTTAAGAAAGGAATTGATAACACTAATTTTGACATTATCAGCCTAGTACTCAATACAAGTTCACCTTTTCAGTTAAAAACAAAAGAAATGCCAGGGTCAGCATGAAGGAAAATGAGCATACCGCATCTTGCACATCCAGATGGATTTGGTGGGGGAATGCCGGGGTCAGCTCCAATGGTGGACCCTGGAGGGTCAATGCTTGAATTAGGGTTAGCGTTGATATTATCAGATGGGGACAGATGGCGTTCTTTAGATGGTTGTCTATGCTTCTTGCAATAGGAGAGGAGACGTATACACTGCTCTTCTTCATCATCATAAGACATCAGATGGATTTTATCCTCATCTTCAAGCTACAAAAAAATATATAAATGACTGAATAATGAATCAGTGAATGAATAACCAAAATTAACAAATAAAAATAAGTATAAAAGGACAACATTATTAAGTCAACACCAGTTGAATGTCGCCTTTTTCCTCTTTGGGGCTTGTAACAACAAAAATTAATTTTCTTTTGATTTACTAAGGCCCTGATCAAAAAGGTTTTTTATGCAGGATTTCATTTCAATTCAATTGATTTCACAGGATTTCATTGGATCTAATTACATGGGAATTCCAACCAAATGACACCAAATCTGTTCATTTTGATCACGAATTTTACAACCAAATGAAATGAAATGAAATCCCATGTTAAAAAAAATGGGATTTTGATCAGGGCCTAAAATTTTTATCATCTAATTGCTTGAGCTTGCTTAGTACAATATTTCCACCTCTTTGTTAATAGGAAGTAAAACTGTAAAACCCAAAATACCATCTAAACCCTTAGTAGGGACACATTTCAGATAAATTTATACAACATAGAAATAAAGACAATCTAACCATTCACAATGATATATTTCCACAGGCAAGAGATAATAATTATCTACAGGGGTGAACACAAATAAAAAAAAAACCCATTGACTAACCTCAACACAAAGGCCAGCAGCACGTGCACACAGAGGATGGTATGCAACACAGCAGTTGTGATGAGAACACTGAGTCAAACACAAAAGCATGTTGATGAAATGGATCTCCATAGTCATACATAGAAGATACAGAACTTTTATAACAAAAATAAAAATTAGTCTCCAGCAAATACCTGAATGCAAGCCCCGTAAGGAACTGTACAGATGCTGCACAGAAGTTTCCAACGATCCTGATGCAATTTACAAAAACATATGTTCATTAAAAAAAGAATATTTGGTCATTCAATCAGAAGTAGAAAACAGTTAAACAACATAACAATTTAGTCCTACTTTAAGCCTTTAAGCTGTTGTTTAAACATTTAATTGTGTGGTTTTATAATCAAATTGCCATCACTGATGAACCATAATAGCTTAAATTTACCCACAATCATGTGATTCAATACTACAGCAGTTATTGTGCTAAGCGTCATAAAATTTTGATCATACCATCAATGATGAACCATATTAGCCTAAATTTAACCACAATCATGCAATTCAATACTACAACAGTTATTGTGCTAAGCATTATAAAATGTCAATCATATCGAAAATTTGGATCTCAAAATTGGAATCCTTAAATTGCTGTCAGTTCTGAAACATATTTTTGTCACACCCACAATTGTGTAGTTAACCAAAGCAGTTATTGTGCAAAGCATTATATATTAGATGCTGGTCATACCAAAATTTGGGATCTCAAATTGGACATGTTTGAATATTGTCCTATGCATTCAGAAAAATTTATACAAACGAGATAGAAGTATCAAAACCTTGTTTATTCTGCTTATCCCATCGATAGGCTCCATTCTCTTTATATCTGATAAGCATGTTTCTGAAACGATTTTATTTGCATTTAGTAAAGTGTTTCATACTCTAAATACAAACTGAGGCATCTCAAATTAATAAGATAAAAAAATCTTAAATATCTTGTCACCTGGAATCCAGATAGCACAAGCCAAATGGGCCCATCGACCATCAGTTGTTTGTTTCATTGCGCCACCTGTAATCAGAAATATCAACAAACAGAAAGAACAGAACATGACCTTAGAAATGGTACAAGCACTACAACATTCTGATCTAATGTTTAATGGTCATTATAGAAAAATAAAATAAAATAATTATAAACATGCAAAGAAAACTATATATGAATGAATGATGTTGGTACTATAAAAGGTAAAGAGATAAGGTATAGCTACTATCACTAAGTATGAGAAGTTAAAAGGACCCACCACAGGTTGCCTGAGAGTTTATTGTAGCTATTGGGCTTACACTACCCAATCATTGGGAACCAAGGATCATATCTCGACACCATAAACTCCAATATCAGAATCATGAATATTGATAATGAAGAAATACTGGTAAATAAAACAACCTGTAATAGGGCACAAGCAGCATCTAGGAGGTGAGTCGGGAGCACCTGGTCTACAAAAGTTGCACAGCCAAAGCACGCCATCTAAGGGCTCCAGTTCACCATAGCATCTTGCATGCACCTAAAGGAAATGAATATATACAAAAGTTAAAAAGAAATAAACATGCTGACTACTTGAGTCAAACCAAAAAATCCAGGCTAGAATACATACTGACCATCATTCGACATTTATCGCACTGCAAGAATAGATTGTCTTCGTATTCCTAGCAAGTTGAAATGG
Organism: Rhynchospora pubera; assembly: GCA_028095005.1. Lineage (NCBI taxonomy): Eukaryota > Viridiplantae > Streptophyta > Magnoliopsida > Poales > Cyperaceae > Rhynchospora > Rhynchospora pubera. The sequence goes on along the minus strand of CM051463.1, from coordinate 196,430,902 downwards.
AAAAATTTGAACAATTTTATAAAAAGAAAACACAGCATTATTAAAATTCTACTTGTATGTTGCAAAAGACACTGGAAGTGCAAAAAAACTGTGTATAAACATTTGTTCATATTCTCAAAACTTGGCACTTTCTGATCTCAAGGTAATAAGCAAAACCAGTGTATTAAAAAATACGCGCACACGCATTAAAAGAAAGAAATCTGTTTGGCACCTCATCCATGTCACAGACATTGCATCGATCCAGATCTTTCCAGTCAACTCTGACAGCTCTATATCCAAGAAGAACATCTCCATTTTCAAAATATTTCGTACATAGCCGTGCATTCGGCAATCCCTAATAGGTTTTGAAAGATATAAAAGTAATTAGACTAAACTTGCAATGTAGCAATAATTCCTTCCCCTTGTTTTGTTCAATATGTAATTGCACAAGGTTAAGTATTTGTACACCAAATATCTTAATGGTCTTATGCTGGAACATATACCTGAATAAGTTGGATAACTTGAGAATTGGAAAAGCCAAACATGTGACAACCAGATTTATGGCTTTGGAATTCCTCCTTTCCAGCACTGAGACCATTTATCTGACTCTGACTCTTATTGATTTGGTTGTATATCTCCCTCCAACAAACACTAGGTGTGGAGCCCTCAATCTGCAAAGTTAAACAAAGTCAAACACACTTTTCACAATTGAGTACTGATATGCACATAAAGAGATAACGTGGAGTTAATCAGGGTTAAGACCAACCTGAAATCCATCTTCTGATGTAACCCGAAATAGTGGTCGTGCCTTAAATTTCGTATTCCGTAAAACTTCCATTTTGTATGCTGTCACCATGCTTGGATCTACAACCAAATCACATCAACAAAGCAGAGCCAGGGGCAACAGAAGTTGATAGAGTGGGGGCAGATTTGGGATTGTTGTACCTTTTGTTGATTTGAATTGTCGAAAAGCAGTATATCCTTCAGGCCATATATATTGCTTGTTATGAAAATGATCAGAATCACATACAATTCTTCCTGGAAAAATCATATGCAATAAAATAAAATAAAAAACAAACTGGTAGCTTACTAATCATAAGTATTTTCCATATTAAAAGAACCTGCCTAGGCTAGTAACACGAAGATCTTCCAGGGTTAATTCAACAAAATCAGTTGCTTCTTGTACATCTGAATTGTTAGTAGCTACCTCAACATCATCACAGTCAGAAGAAATCTTAGATTTGTCATATTTTATGGTCTTCTGTAGCTTAAGCATTATCGCTGGAAGTTGTTGTGTACTTAGATACCTAACAAGAATAAAAATAAAGCAAAATATTATGAGAAATAAATGCATACAGTGAGCAGTGTGAGACACCTACTTAAAGAAAAAAAACATCATAAAAACGAGACACTGCTACATGTATCAGAAGCTAATAAATAGAGTTGCAAAGGAAAAAATTTTCCTACTTCAGGAAAAAAAAAAAGGGCATTCTTGAATTTGCAGATGGCAAACCCTTTTTGAGATACTGGGAACAAGGAGGCCCAAGTAGCAGATTTCCAAAAAAGGTACATTAAATATAGAAATTAGTGCTCAGACCCTCCCATTTCAAATTGATTCCGATTTCTGATTGGCCAAACAACAGTTGTGTGTTGATAGCCAGAACAGAGAATTAGGGTGTCAAAGAGGAACAAAAATGATGAGTTCAATTTGCAAACTAGAAAACAATCAATATTAGCATGCGTATAATACGAACAATTTGGCCTCATCTAAGCTTCGGTAGAAGTTCGTTTGTTTACACTTGGTATCCAAAGATGAGAGAAGGCCATTCAGAAATGGTATTGCCTGCTTCGGCTTAATCCTAAAATCAAAACAATAAAACCAGTCATTTTCCTTAGACACAAGCTTATTATTGTTGTTGGCACGATATAAATTTTTTATACTAATTCCTTTGTTATTACTTTCCTTTTCCTATAAAACCATTTTTTATCAATTCCTTTGATACTTTCCCTTTTATAGAATCTTTTCTTTTACCAATTCCGTTGTTACTACTTTCCCTTTCTTTTATAAGAATAATCAGTTCTCCGAATATATAAGAATTGTAGAGTGAGAGAGACGCAATTGATAAAAGCACGAGGATGAGAGAAAACACCGACCTTTTGTGATTAAAAATAAAATGTATTAAAACAGTTGATACTATAATGCTTGCCTTAATTGAAGGTGCGTAACTTCACTGCTTGAACAGGTTTCAAATATGCATGACCAATTAAGCACAAGATAAAGGCAATTAAATGAAAACACAGACTAGGCAATCTATCATTTGCGGGAATCAATATATTACGCAATCAAATATTGCGGTACTGTTTAACATGCAATATGATTTCAGCCATGCCCCCCCCCCCATTCCATAATTTGCAGCAATCGATATATTTACGCAATCAAATATTGCGGTACTGTTGAAAATGCGATATGATTCCAGACATGGCCGCAGGGTATCTACTGTTCAACATTGTGTGTTTGTGTGTTGAATATATTGATCTCTACAAGAGTCAGAACCTTGCAAAATCATGAGTGCCAAAAAACTGTACGAGAATGGATTGTCGTAGCCGGTCTGCCTTCAAGCCTTTTTTCTCACATAAATCTGATTCATCCACCACCACAGCAGGCCACATTGCATATCCTGTCACAACCAAACCAACAAGTATCAGAAAAAAAACTTAGATGCGTGCAGATATGTAAGAGAATGAGGGAGGGACACAGGTCCACCCATTTATGATTTTCCTTCTTTGGCTCTGTCTGGAACTGTGGCTTGACTGCACAATTAGGAGCAAATATCAGGGGCGGATCCAGAAATTATTTTAACCTAGGCACAATTATAATATAAAAAAAATTTCTAGACCCAGAGTGCAAGTTATAGACACAAATACACAAAAAAAATTTAACAGCCTAGGCACTATTTATTTTTTAGCCCAGGCACCATCTAAAATACATATATCACGTCTTTTATTTTTATATTTTTTACCCAGGCACTTGCCAAGGTACCTCATATATTGGATCCGCCCCTGGTCAAATTCATGATTATGGCTAAATTTTTTTACAAAATAAAGGAAATACTTCTGAGACACACTACTATATGTACAAGCTCTAAAATTTATAAATTAAAGGAAATACTTCAGTTCAGCAAACTCTGCCCCGGTCTATCAAAAGGATATTCTCCCCTGCTTGAGACTGAAAGTACCTGTGATCTTTGCCCAAACAACATCACCAGGATCCAGGTCTTGACAGTCATGAAAACTCATAGCTAATCCGATCAATTCGTTATGCAAATTCTTCTCTAAGTTAGTTGAGCCACATTTGAGATTCAACTGTAGCATCTCTTCAGTGCTGATATTGAACTTTATTCTCTCTTCGGAGATACTAATTGTCTCCTTATCTCCATCTTTGTATTCCACCTAAATTTTAAGTGCGGTACAACTCAATATGGTCAAGTAAAATTAACCCAACTGAGAGTAACTGAAGCATGAATATTGAAACCAGTCCCTATGTATGTAATTAAGCCATTTAATTAGAAATAGTTGATACTATGTTATTGAAAATGATTGTGATGCAAATCCTTGTTTCCTTGATTGCACAATTAAGGATCTATCCAGGCTCCGTGGTGCAATCAAGCCTTGATCCATTAAATTTGCTTCAAGCAACAGCAATTGGCCAGGTGATAACTCAGATAAGGCTCCCAAATTATCCATAAACATGCTTAATAGAAATGCACAAGCATAGACTGAATAAAGGTAGATTTATTCTTTGTTCTGAGAACAAGTACCTCGTTAACGAACAGATAAAATAATAATGTAGAGTTATGCTTTGTCTTGAGAACCAGCAACTAGCATTACATGTTCACTAACAAGCATATAAATTAAAGGAAAACTAAAGTAGGCATTGGCAAGCATCTAACTTGATCAGAGTACAAGACTATCACCATTGAAATTTTCATGATGCATATAGTACTTCCCCTTTATAAACTGCAAGTCAGTTTTCTTTCCTAATTTTCAAAACTACTGGTATTAAAAAAAAACCATAAAGCTTGTAAAATTGTGTAGGTCACTTACATTATGATTCTTGGTTTCGGCCGAATAACCGATAATTGAACCCTTGTACCAGTAATCATCCAATGGCCAGAATACCTATATAGAGAGAATAACAAAATTATAAATAAAGTGAGAGGAATTTTTGTTCCTCAAAAAAAAAAAAAAACAACAACATGAAGACAATTAATTAGATTAAACTTGCCTTGCATTCTAGACCAATGAATGCACTAGGATCAGCACCTTCAATCTCCAACCTAGACCAAAAAGAAAAAAATGGAACAAATAATAAAGTAAAATATCAGTTTGCAAAAGGGGAGTAAAAACCACTTTCAAGCTCAAGAAATAGGTTTCTTAGAAAGTTTTTCTGAACATATTCATTAGAAAGAGCAACGCAGCTATGGGTTTCTGATAAAAAAAAACATATGATTTTCGTTCATTTTGTGCTTATAATACCAACTTATCAAAATTTACTTAAAAAAGTACTACATAAGCACAACAAACAAAACATAATTACAGGATTATTTTCCTACTCCAGTAGAACGTTAAAATTTATTTTGTACGAAAATAGCATGGTAATTGGTCACTGATCATGCTTAATACTGTGCCAGTAAATCCGGCACTGAAACCTTTCAATTGGAACTTACTCAACCCATCTCTTTGCATGCCGTGAGGAAGCCTTACTGATGGATCCTGAACCCGACCCGTTAGCAACCCGTTTCCTCTTCTTACCCTTCTCACTACTCTCTCCGCTATTCCCGGGGCTTTTTCTCTCGATTCCAGCATTCCCTCTCAACCTCCTCTCCCCAACCTCCGACCCAAGCTTAGAACCGAGCCTAGACAGCTCCTTTTTGGAGCTGCTATTCCTCCTCACTCTCCCCTTCTTGTTCTCGGATTCCAACTCCCTCTTCCTCTTCCTATGATAAACGATCGCCGGCTTTTCATCAATGCAGTTCTGAGGAACGGTCGCGGAATAGATTTGATCTAACGAGATCAATCGCTTCGATTGAATCCCGTCCGACTCCTCGTGCTTCAATTTCTCCTCCTCTTGCTTGGAATTCTCCCCCATTGCCAAACCCACCATAGCAACGAGCGACGAGAGAGAGATCGCGAGCGCGACGAGGAAACGCGGAGCCCTCTAGGCGATCTAGGGTTAGGGTTTTTGTTGTCTGGCGTGAAAAGAGAGAGAAATTGGGGGAAAATGGGGGGGAAATTTTGCTTTTTTCCCGCGCCAGAGAGAGAGAGAGAGAGAGAGAGCTGTCCTTCCAGAGTTGAGACCCAAGGACTATGGGAGTGGCAGCGTTTTATACACTCCAAGTGGGAGTGTCCGTCCGTCAGTGTGATTTTTCTTTCTCTCTTTTTATTTTCGTTTTCTTTTTTTGGAAAGGATTAAAAGGATTTAGGTCGGAACGTGAAAGGGCCATTGTACGGTTTTTGTATTTGTATATTCGATTTTGTGACGATTTACTGCAATGATTTTATACATTGGATTTTGGAAGATGCAATGTATCCTTGCGTGTAGCAAATCTACAAGAAGATTTGCATGTTGAATTTGGGTTCATGAATCAGAATCACGAGGGGCTAGAAAATCTTCTTGTTTTTTTTTTTTCTATATCAGGTGTGTTTGGATGTTCACGAGCAAGGGACGAACAAGGAGAAGAACAAAAATCCACGAACAAAATTAGTTCGTGAAAATTGAGAAACTAAGAATTAGGAAGAAGTTCACGAACTACGGCTGATCGTGAATTGTTTGGTTCGTGCGAATAAAGCTAGTTCGCGAACTAGCTGTTTGTGATGTGAAGTGGGTTATCTTGCATTGGATTAGAAGTTATATTTAAGACAATCTTTGCAGTGAATTGCTTTTTTTTTTATTTGAACTAATGTATAGATTATTTATTCAATATTTATAGAGAAATGATAGCGTCCTATATATAGGACGGATGGGTTCGTCCAATATGATCGTTTTCACGTTTTTAAACTTCAAATGACCGATCTGAATCGTTCAATATGTTTTTCATATTAAAAACTCACAAGAAACCAATTTTATATTTTTTTACAATTTTTCTACTATTTTGTTGGTATTTTTGAAAGTTCATGATACAAACATTATGAATCGTCCAATAACAACGATTTTCTAAAATGCCAAAAAAATAGTAAAACATTTAAAAAAAATGTAAAAATCGGTTTCTTATAAGTTTTCAATAAAGAAAACATATTGAACGGTTCGGATTGGTTATTTGAAATTTAAAAACGTAAAAACGATCATATTAGACGGAGTCCATCCGTCCTATATATTAGACTCTAGCATTTCTCATATTTATATATAGTTGCGAATTTGTGGTTGATTTCGCTTTAAATTAGATTAAATAAAATAGCTAAAACATAATATTAAAAAATTAATATTGACCATTTTATTCACCGTCTCCGTATGCGTGGCTGGATCCATCTCTCAGTTTCGCCAAGTGCAACTTCAGTCGTGACACGCTAGCACAATGTTTGTCATGTACTGCACATACCAGTAACCTAGAGGAAGGTCATGTGCTGAGAATAACAGAAGGGATGGATTTAACAGAAGAAGGGATGGACTTAACAGAAGAAGGGATGGGCTTAACAAGAGAAAGGGATACACTTAACGGAAGACGGGAATTGAATGGACTTGTCTGATCTACAACAGTCAACTAATCTCAACCGTTCAACTTGATTTGATTAGATTAGATGAAGAGAGAGGAAATAGTGATTGTAGAGAGGATTAGTGTTCTGATAGCCTATAAATAGGTCATTCCTTGTAATAGAAAGATAGGATGAAAATTAATGAAATGGTTTCTCTTTTCTTATGTTCCCTGTTACCCTTTTCCACTTATCTCCATTAATTCCAATTGATGCTCAATTTCCACCAAATTAACCTCAAGATCACAGTAAGACTGTGACAAGTGGTATCAGCAGCCAAAAGATCGCATCTGGACGGCTTCGACAAATGGAATTCAGCTCAAGAACTACGCAAGAACCTACATTGTCGACTCTGTTGGAGGAATTAAAGGGTCTACTCCAGCAACTGCTTCGAAATCAAGCGCCAAGGCAACCCTTTGACGATGAAGAAGACAGTGGCTTCACTAATCAAGATGAGACACCTGCTAATTGCGGAAGTTGTGCGCCAATTGATGTGCCGAGCAGCGATGACGAGCTTCAAATTGAAGAAGTCGAAGAAGAAGAATTCGAGTGCCTTGAAGAATCAAGAAAGGAGGGGAAGACTCCGGGACTAGCAACAATCAATCTGGAATTAGCAATTCCAACACCAAAAAGGGCCGATTTTGATATGCAGCTCAACCAGTTTCCAAGCATCAATACTAACCTATGCTGTACCAGAACAAGTCTTGGGTCTCATTTTCAAGATTATGAAGAAGAAGTCTACTGCCTAGATGAGTTTAAAAGAGACAAGAAATTCAGCACCCAAGCCTTCCATTACCATGGGTATAAAGGAGAGAATGTAGAAGAACATGTTACTATCAATGAAGAAGAAGAAGAAGGAGACAATATAGCAGAACATGCTGCTATCGCTGACGACGAACCAAGCCAACCACTGAGAGAAGAAGAAGAAGGTGATGGTCGACCATTTGGTACACCATTCTTGCAAGCTCCGAATCAACAAAAGAAGATTCTTGAATCAGCAAGAAAGGAATTGGGTCTAACAGTTCAGCCATTAAAAGAGACAACTTCTAAAAGGCAACTCAATCAACCTCTATTCAGCAATACTGACAATCATTGTACCAGAGAAAGCCTTGAATCCCATTTTCACGATTTTGAGGAAGAAGCTGCATGCCTAGAAGAGTCAAGAAGGGAAGAGACATCCATCACTCAAGCTTTACATCACCAAGGGTATAAAGGTCACGTATTTCTGTTGGAATTTCCTTCTTTTAATTGGTCTGAAATTTTGGGTTGGATTGATGCATATGATGACAACTTAGAAAGGGGTCAAGCCATTGATATTCACAAAAGAAAAATGGTTGGAGGCTGGCACGAGGTGATGAAATATGAGGTCATGGCTAGGAGAAATGTGTTGAAGATTAGTAGCATGAGGTTTAATTTATCAAGAACTGAGTTCTCAAATTTCATTAGGATACAACTATCAAAATTGAGATCAGAAATCAAAATTGATGAATGTGAGTTAGATTTTGCGGTAAATCAAATTTCTGATATTTACAAAATCAAAAGGGGTAAGTTCTGGCAAGCAACTATGGCTAAGTCAGGGGCAAAATTGACCACAAAGAAACATGGAATGCATAGAGGTACATGGAATCTGAGGAATGAAGTTGATTGCTTAGAAGCAAAATATACTAATAAGAAAAAGGAAATGATGGTACATGAAGTAACAGTGGAGAGTGAATTTATTGAGCATGGGTTGTACATCAATAAAGAGAAGAAGAGCGAACAACAAATTATGGTAGCTGAGCATTTTGCTACTCAAGCACATAATCTAGCACCAAAGAGTGACATTCATTATATGACTAGCGTCTCACAACCAAAAAAGCTGTCAACTTTGGGTCCTAATGGCGGATATCTAGTCGAGCCAGTTGAATTCCATACAACTCGACATATGCTCAGAAACATTGAACCAATTGCCAAATTATGGGTCAAATGGGTTAATTCCGCTTGTCAGGATTCTACTGTGAATGACCATTATACATACATGATTCTTGAGGGCAAGAATCAGCTGATGGAGGAGGGAATGTCATGTACTGCACATACCAGTAACCTAGAGGAAGGTCATGTGCTGAGAATAACAGAAGGGATGGATTTAACAGAAGAAGGGATGGACTTAACAGAAGAAGGGATGGGCTTAACAAGAGAAAGGGATACACTTAACGGAAGACGGGAATTGAATGGACTTGTCTGATCTACAACAGTCAACTAATCTCAACCGTTCAACTTGATTTGATTAGATTAGATGAAGAGAGAGGAAATAGTGATTGTAGAGAGGATTAGTGTTCTGATAGCCTATAAATAGGTCATTCCTTGTAATAGAAAGATAGGATGAAAATTAATGAAATGGTTTCTCTTTTTTTATGTTCCCTGTTACCCTTTTCCACTTATCTCCATTAATTCCAATTGATGCTCAATTTCCACCAAATTAACCTCAAGATCACAGTAAGACTGTGACAATGTTGCCACGTATGCATCGCTTGCGCGCGTACCTTCGGCTGTTTCTCCAAAATAAAAAGAAAAGAAAAAAAAAACACTCCCGTTTATGCAGACATTTAAGGCGCTCGAGCCGTTACAAGTTTCCTGCTTGTGTGTTCGCGTGAATGACGATACTTTTTAAGCATAATATCTAACTTGTTGATCGTGGCAAAAGCAAAGAGGAGACGAGTGTCAGACTGTCAGGGAATAAGTTAATAACCATTTACTCTACGTTTATTTTTACAAAACTATGGATCGAATGTAGACTTCACATTTGCCGCTGATTTTTTGCTGGGCTGGTCTAATTAAAATCGGACGATTGAGATCAAATCAATATATCATTACAAACCGGAGACGGATTTTAATGGCGAAATAGAATGTGATGTCCTCCGTTTTTTTATCCCAATCTAACCGTTTCACTTAAATGGGTGAGAATGTGATGTCCTCCTTTTGTGGTTTTTGGGGGTTTCTGCATTTTAAATCGTCTTTCATTTCACGTGATATACACTCTTTAATAATTATTTTCTTTAACAATGGTTAACAATACAATTATATTAACATGTTTTGGAGGTCCATTTTGCGACCGTCTTAAGAAAAAAAAAATTTTTGGAGTGATTCTGTCATGGATAATTTTTTTACATGGTCCTAAATCTAAACCATTCATTTAGAATGATGAATGGTTGTGATTTGATTAGAATTTGAATGAATGGTTCAGATTTGAGTTTATGTATCCACGACAGAATTATTCATTTTTAATATCGTACGCACTTGCCATTTCTAATTCTCTATTAGAAAACATGAATTATAAGTGTCATCGGCAAATATACCATCACAACCATCGCTATATATAAAGTGAACATATACAGCAAATAAGGTGAACACATATGCAATTTAAGTGAACACTTACAAACAAATAAGTGTTGTCATCACTTGTTCAGAAATTTACATTCATATTCAACTTATTTTCATTGAACTTATTTGTTTGTATATGTTCACTTAGATTGTCTATATGTTCACTGTTTACATGCATATTCAACTTATTTTCATTGAACTTATTTGTTTGTATGTGTTCACTTAGATCGTGTATATGTTCACTTTGTTTGCAGTATATGTTCACTTTATATTTAGCGATGGCAGGAATGACAAAACTGCATATGGCAGTAATCAATTTCCATTAGAAAATATAAGCACACTCATCAGAAAAGATACGTTCATCATAAGTTCGAAACGAAGGCATATTTTCTTCACTCCATGCTAATCAAAAAATACTCCAATGCAAGGGTCCTTTTCTACAGTACCATTTCAGATTTATCTGGTGATTTATCCAAATCGTTGATTTCAGATAGCCTCTCTGATCGAACCGTTCAGCGATTGGGTCCTTCGATCTGTCCGCCTTCGATCTCCCCGATAAAATACCAACTTCTTCGTCTGGTCTCCTCCCACTTTCCTGATCCAACAAATGAAAAACATAACCTTTCTTGATCACTCGGTGCCTCTGTCTCATTTACTACTGTGTAACAAAAGAAAAAAAAAAGTTGGAGCAACGAAGAGTGATTCGGGGGAGGAAGCAAAGAGACTTCTCGAAGCAGCTTCGTCTAGAAACCTTCGTCTTCTCAAAGGTACTGATCGATCTGTTTTTCTTTTGATCTGCTATAATGTCTTCCTTCTCTTCAATTGACCACTTCTTTTTCCCTTTTGCTTCAATTTAGGTTTGAGACCCTCCATGCTCTCTCCACGCATACCTGATGTATTAGACTAATTTATTGATTTTTTTCGTCTCCTTTATAGAAATTTGCCGCTTTTACCAATGGCTCGACTGAAAACCTCTCCATCAGATTATAAGTGCCAAGGTATGGTTCATCGATCTCTATACTTGATCGATCACTACGAGACAATTTTCTTTTCTTAGCTCAGGTTTACATTTCGAATCAAATCAATTCGATTGTGGGTTCGAAGTATTGTTTAAAGCTTTCTTTCTGTACTTTCTTTTTAGTTTGATATTTCTTTTGATTTCTTGCACAATTGCTAACAGGTTTCCAACCTTACTGAACTCCAGCTCCATCTTGCACATGGTCCATTTTTGCTCAAGTTGGTAACTGTTTTTATCTGATTCCTAATAATAATCAGAATAACTAATGTTGAATTTATTATCTGGTATTGTTCTGCATTTTTTATCAAATAAGAAATAGTATATATTTTTAGCATGGCTCGCTTTTAAAAAATGGTGTGGGAGACAAATTCCAGCCATAGATCCAGTTAGTTTATATTTTAGGAAAGTAAGAATTAGTTCTCTCTTTGATTCGTGGGTGTAACAGCTAAAGGAATTTTCGGAAGAATTTATATATTCTATGCATTTTTTGTAGGCATTAATACTCAATAAAAGTTTACATGAATCAGAAATTTTGCATGATTCTAGGCTAAGAACTTGTACTATGATGATATGTCGGAAATAAAAAGAAATTACATTTTAGTTTAATAAGATATGCAATTAAGGGGGATTTAGAATTTAAGATTGTATGTCATATAAATTTTGTATGGTCGACAGATAACTTTTTGTAAGGAAGCTATCTTTTACATTATTTGGCCAAATTTAGGTAATTAAGTTTACGGACAAATTATAATCACTAATTACCTCAAGGCCTTCACATTTTATGACAAATTATAATCATTCTCTGTCATAGAAGTTGCCATTTTCAAACTTCGCTATGACAAGTACTCAAAATTTCCAAATTAGCAATCTGATAACTACTTATCCCTATCTGTTATTCCGAAAAAGAGCTCATGGTACATTTAATTACAGGGAATGATTTGATGCCCTGGTACTCTAATTGCACTGATTTCCACCAAAATCTTGCCATGTCCCTCCATAATGGACGAGGTACGTAATGTTAAATGCTTACAATTTTTCCCTTGACCCATTTTCTTTAAGAATTTAACAATATAAATTCAAGCTACAAAATTTTGCTATTATGTGAAAAAGATTGTAATTATATTTGAAATGCTATTATTTTATACAAGGTAGAATTTGATTACTTCAATCCTTCATGGTCAAATACTAGGCAGAGCCTACCAGTATCCTAATTAGAATACTGACCAGGCTCTGGCACAACTACTGGTTTTCTGGTACCATCTTCTTTGGGTATATAATATCCATGTTTTTTCCCCTTGGACCATCTGATCCTTTTTGCTAACTATTTTTGTTTGTGCACTGAGGTCATGGGCTTCTGCGTTTGTAGATGGTTGCTCCTCATATTGTGTCATCTTTTTGCTCAGGTAATTTTTTAAAGCTAAATTTTCTTACACATCTTTCAACATGATTTAATAGATTCATTTTTTGATATATTAATGCCTCTTTATTTTGATTTTGTTTGGCTAATTACTGATTTTTTTTTCAATTTAGTATTAATAATCCAGCATAATTATCAATTTTGATTTCTTTAGAACAATCTTTCTGTATAAAAATGCAAGCCTTAAACCCTGAAATCTTTCTGTGTATGCAAGTAGAATGTGATTCTTAGTATTTGTGCGGGTGGTGTTTTTTATTTATTATTTTTTTTTTTTGCTTCTTCTTCATTTTTGCCTCTGCTACTTGCAATTGTTCCTGTTTCTCTGATTTTTCATGATTTTACTTTGTTTTGTTCCTATTTTCTCCTACCATATACCCTTTTAGTTAGATTTTGGCCTGATTTGTCATTTTTCATTATTTCTTGCAGCTGGATGGAATTGAGCTTCAATGCCATCATCAAGCTTCCCAAATGTGCAATGCATGGATCAAGACCTATTTTGATGGGGTTTGTCGTTCATCCAATTAGCTATTAGCAAAATTTGAAATTCAGTGGTGTTATAAATTTGGTTTAGTTACAAACATTTTCTTTGCATTGTTTGGTTTTTGTTCATTATTTCACCATAAAAAAATCAGATTTTTTAGAATGTTTTTCTGTTTTATTGTAGACCATAATTGTCTTGCAGCCAATTAATTTGGAGGGTGTTCAACAAAAATTTCAAACATGTCATGTTGTCACTGGTACGTGCTGATCCACCTTAGAATTTATTAAAATTTAGTTTTAGTTTTTACTGCCTCTATGTCAGAGACTAGAACAATTTTTTTCTATTATAAATTTTGAGGGTATATGTTTATTTCTTATGCTTTGAATTATATTTATCACCACATCCATTGTGATTTCAAGGCCGACACCTTGCCTCTTGATATTTACATCAGAGATAGCAGTATGTTGTAACCAGTCTTATGATTTGAGTAAGTATCATCTGTTTTTTAGTATTTCATATATTGGGTCTATTTTAAAAAAAAAAAAGCTAATTGTTTATCTGTTTATCATATATAGCAGTATAGCACTATATAGCAATATGTTAGACGAGCTAATTGTTCATCTATTTTTTTTTGCAACAACTGTTTCTAATAAATGTGAATCGCTGAGGTTCCAATTTAGAAAGAAAATTGTTTATATTTTGTTTTATTTCTTTTAATCTTCCACTCCAATTTATCTTCCTATAGAAGTTATGAAAGAAAGAGAGGTGTAAATCTTCTACTTCAATTTGTCAATTGTCCAGCACATTTTATTGTTTCAAAATAACCTTAACCACTTTCAGTTTTGGTACAGGAGATGGATCGCTGCATCTCTTGGTAATATGATGTTTGGAGCTTCTCAGAGTGGTAATTTTTCATACTCTGAATCATTTATTAGATTATACCATAATCAGAGTTTTAATTCCTTCGTTGCATTTTGTTATTACATGTTGCACTCTCCACTTAATATACTTGAAAAATAAAGTATTGTTAGACATGAATTCAAGTGGCCCCCTAACGTTTCCTGCATACACTCAAGAAGAGCAACCTGTGCTGCAACTATGCATTTGTATTCTAATAAAAGATTAGCGTAGAATTAGATGCACTGATGTATTATTTGGGTAAACAGCTTAAATGCAAGATCCAATTCCAATGAGACTTGGCACCGTCAGTTTTTATGATTTTGCGCGTGTATAGAATCTAAGAGCTAATATAAGCAAGGAAAAATCATTATCTGAATCGATCCTGCATTGTACCTAAATTATTTATCTGGCATCTTTTAGAATAGGTGTGACTACAGAAAGGTTGGACTATAACAGACTACCTCTTTCAAGTTTTTATATATGTTGAATGAATCGATCCTGCATTGTACCTAAATTATTTATCTGGCATCTTTTAGAATAGGTGTGACTATAGAAAGGTTGGACTATAATAGACTACCTCTTTCAAGTTTTTATATATGTTGAATTGAGATGATTTTTTTTTAGAATAGTAAATAGTTGTATTATTCAAAGTTGATACAAAAGTTGAGACGTTGTGCAACTATCAGAAGACAATTAAGGCTAAATTGGGTTATCTTGAGCATGATCTCAATTCAATTATTTTGAAATATTTAAAAAAATTTAAAAATTGAGGGATTGTACATTTTTATTTATAGGATGATAAAAGAGAAAAAATTATCATTATGTTGATCGCGCAACGCGCGAAATTAACACTAGTGCTAATAAAAGCTATCTGACTATCTCCGCTTCCACCGTTTCCGACAATGAATGTATCCACTATATCCACCATTCCACCTGCTCATAAATGTTTCCACTTTCCTTCTTAAGTGTATGCGTTAATGGGCAAGACTGGAATATTGTGTAGTTGACAGGACGGGAAAAAAAAATCTATTTAACCGGTGGCTGTTCGGTAAATCTTGTGTTCTAAAATGCACTACAGTACAAAATTAAAAACAAAATGTAATCTGGTAAACAATTCTGTGAAGCACCCCTAGTAGAAGAACACTGTTCCCAGCCGTGGAATTGTGTTGATACTTGATACACCACGCAAAACAGCACGCTACTCGATACATCACCAAAATAGTAAGTTGCTATAGAATAGAAAACTAGCCATCGTGCTCTTTTTTCAGTGATCCAATCGGGTATCATGATTCGACACCATTAAATGTATAGGATGTATCATATATGTGTTTAGTTTGAGATATTGATGGTTCACTGGTACTGAGATGTGCAAAGGCATTTAAAGATGATACAGTTTGCAGAGGCAGTACCCAGAGTTTATATGTGTTGTAATGGATACTATACCTGTTTGTTTACTTCTGCAATGTCAGTGGTGGAGCAAATTCATTTTTTCTTTAAAAAAAAAAATAGACAGCACTTGAACTCTTTGTTATTTGATACATATACTTTTTTTTTTTACTAATCCAATATTGCCGTGGAGATATTGCCACAGTAGCTAGAACATTAATCATATAGAAAACAAATTTTAAAAACAGAAAAAAAAATATATATCCATGAGGTTAGCAGCTGTGCATTCTCATATTATTATCATCACTATTATTTTCTCATCAGGCACTACAAGATACTTGAGCCGAAAAAAATGGCAAAAGAAAATACACTCCGCCCGTTGGAATACAGACTAATATACCCCTCACAGAAGAAATAATACAAATTACAATGATTGAAAGATAACAATAACAATACAACCAAGAACCTTCGAGCCCAAAACAGATAACGCATAGACTACAGGAGCCTAGAATGTTCTAGAAAATTTCTTGATCTCGTACAAAATAGACGAAATAGAGACCAAATCCTTGTTCAGAGCAGAGCCTCCCTTAATCCTCTTAACGCAATCAGACAGCCTCGTATAGTATAACAAAAGCTGGGTAAGTGTGGCCTTTAAGATCTCCATACCACACAAAAAGTTACTAAAAGAGGTTATCACATCTTTATGCATTAGTTCTATTGCAGCCTTCCACCTTAATCCAAAGTCTTTGATCAGCGGTTCTACCTCTTGCACAGTAGGCTGCTTATCCCCAGCTGAACCGGGTTCTTCAGCTACAGAGAAAGAATAGGAGTAAAGGACAACCGCACTAGAGATAGAATGATACTATATACTGTACTGTCTGTTGGCCCACAAAAATTAACTAAAAACAATACATGAGAACTTTAATTCTAAGGAACACTCACATGCACGTGTTTTGACGAATCTAATGAGATCGCTAAAATGCTCCAAGAGCAGCTCTTCCTGTTATTTAAAAATAAAAAAAATAAAAAACTATCAAGTCGTCTAGCTGAGAAATATAAGGCCAAACAAAATATAATCCAGCAAGAAAAGATTAGATTTTGGGAGCCCCAAAAATGCTCATGCAAATAAATAAACAAAGTCATATTGGAAACATTAAAAATGACAGACAACAAATGAACATTATCGGTGTGGGTAAAAACAACCAAAAGTAGTGAAATTAAGAAACGGTTAAATCCAAATTAGCCACAGTCCAACCACTATGGGCAATTAAGTATCGATTGTCCTTGATTTATCCCAATCAGAATCATGTTTAGGTGCAGTTGTGCAACTGAGAATCATGAAGCCAAGAAGAAAACAAGGTAACAAAGATCAAGTTGGTTATACAGGTACTATACAAATTGTTACATAACATTCCATACTAGAATCTAACCTAAAGAACAGTAGCAACATGAACTTTAACCCTGTCTATACCCAGGTCCTACATAAGCATATAGTTAGTAGTGAGTATAACTCTTACACCATCTAAAACAATATATTTAACTACAAGAAAGAAACTCACAACATAAATTGCAATATTGCTTTTCAGAATTTCCTCGAAGTGCAACTGCGCCTTTCCTCCCTCTGTGCCAGCTTCCTGAACAGTAAAAAATTGGTCGCATGAACCTCAACGAAATAGATTTATCCAGCATTTCTAGCAATATCGGGTAAAATTACAAGCAACCAAGGATGTTTCTGAAACCAAACATATTTCTAGCTTACCTAAGATAACATTGGGATTCAGTTTTTGTCTATAAAATCATACTGGATACAATCCATGATTTCAAGAGGGTCCTATCAGAAACTATTTTGCTTGACAGTATCTCAAAAGTATACTATACTGGCTACAACTGAATTGCCTGGCATAATCCTTTTGAAGCATGAGACAATGCACCTCATAGGAAGCTGTTCGCACATTTCAAATATGCGAAGGCAACCCTTCTTTCTCAACCTTTTTGTCGGAAAGGCAGATGGTTTGCCGCTGATCTAATTCTGGAAACTAGGATTCGAGGGGCATGGGTGAAATTTGTCCTAATTTTTTTTTTGCAAAAAGGTACTCCTCTTCATATTATTAAATAATTGGCATGTATATTTAGGCATTGCAGAATAAAAAAAGAGGCAACGTTTCTTTAAATGGCCTATACCTTGAGTATGGTAATGATCATATCGTAGTTGTTTATTAGGAAAATGGTCTGGGACTTGGGCTTTGAAAATAATTTAGCCAATTTCCCTAGTAGATCCTCGACTGCCATTCTCAACCTCTCAAGAGGTAGGTCAAGCTACAAAAGAGAAAAAACAATAAGCCAACAAAAATTTATACAAACAATAAGCCAACCACAACAATGACACGTGTATTTCAAATCGATCCCAAACTTCAATAGTGCTTTTTATATCAATTTCAGCACAATTATCCTCTAAATGTGAAGTCATTCATAAATACAGCCGCATTTTACTCTCATACAACAACAACTAAGCCTTTTGTCCCAAACAAGTTGGGGTAGGCCCGCATTTTACTCTCATACAACTAAGAATTTAAAAATCCAAGAAAACATTAAAAAGTAGCCCTTTGTTATGAAACAAGTGAAATCCATTAAAACAATAGTACAGTTGACTCCAACCAGCTCATCAAGAGATGGAAACAAACTCCATCATGCTAGTCTATATGGTAAAATAGTGATCAGAACAATAACAGGAAGTTCTTAAAAGGCACACAGGTTTAAAACCAATATTTGATCATATTTGCAACTGACGCCTTGATTCTTATACTAGCAATTTGCACCTTTCAGGTTTGTGTATTATACAGAACTACTAAAACATAGGACGAAAGAATGGTGATATTTCTTTGGAAAAGAAGTAAACTAAACCATCAGAAACTACATCATCAAACTTGAGAAAAGAACCATTTCCCTCGCATTATTCTAAAGGCTGGTTTTTTGGAACACTCCAAACAAAGTCAACTGTTAATTAAAAATGCAGTACAATATTTGGTGTAATTTGCAAAATGTACTCGATTTAACACTAACCTGACCATCACCATGTTCACCATTTAGGTGCACAAGAGAGGCAGTGAACTCAGCATAGCGCCTCATGACATAGTGCGGATGAACATCATCCTCCCATAAACTTCTCACATTAGCATTTCTCAGGCTGCTCAGGTGCATATCAAATACCATCTTGAATCGAGGCCACAATGACATGTTGACCTGCCACATCCCACATTATAATGCATAGTTTTAAAGCAATGCTGTCCAGAACAAGTTTATGCTCAGTATTGCATAGACAAGGCTCTATAAAGGCAACAGCTGGCAAGAATACGACATTTCCTATAGCACAGCTGCCAATATAAGCTTAAGCTTCCAGAAATAAGCCTTTTGCGTATTACAAATTGCTTACTTGCGAGCAAGAAAAGAGAGGGGGTCAACATCTACTAGTAGAGATGTTACCACCCTCATTTATAGTTACTGCAGTTCTTATTATATGGTTGTCTATTTAGTGTGAGATTCTGGAGCAGTTACACATTTGAAATAACACATTAAACAGTGCATAAGCTTATCAGTTAGAAGGGTCATTTTATAGGGTACAAAAATAATGCCAGACAACTTTTTTTCTTTCGAGTTAGATTATCCTTGAATAAAGAAGTAGCAGGGACTTATAGAAACTACCGAGAGCAGAACAACAGCAATTAAAATTTTTCACCAATGATTGCAATTAGAAAAAAAGAAGTAAAAGCACAAGAAGCTTATTCTGACCTTGTCTAAATAAGAATCCAAGCAAGGGACCCGCCTCCTAAACATAATGAGCTGCCAAAGGTGTAATTATTAAAATCAATAACATCGGAGCCTATATAGAACATATTGTTAGCAGCATAAACCAAGCATACCAAGCCATTTCAGTTAAGGTAACAGCTTATCCCTTTCTTTTAAGATAAAAATGATTCGAAGTTCCATTATAATGAGAAAAAACAATTGTGCATATTTACAAGTTACAACATAAATTTTTGAGAAATATGCGTTGGGTTACTGGTTCTTGGTCTGTTTTCTGTTCAATTGCATGACTGAAGGAACTACTTGTAAGCTGACCAGATAAATATGCGTAGACAAGGTCCAGTATTGGTATAGTGGCATATATTAGTGCCAATATAGGGACAGGATTATTTTAATATGCTCCCGAGTATACCTTCTTTAATCTCAAATTTACACAGAAATATGCAAGTCCAGGTACCGATGCAGCTACAAATTGTACTAAATATTAGGGTTACAGGTGGACCTTGTACTGTGATAAAAATTCACACTTCTCTGCTATGAGAATCATAACTAAGCCTAACTAAACAGAAAAGAAAAGTTACAAATCAGGCCCACCTGGTGCTGGTGAATTATACGAATCATCAGCATCAATCCAATTGCATCATAACAATTTGGTAGTACCATATTAAAGTGCTCATCGATAACTTGGATTGGCCCTGAATAAACCCAAGAGTAGAAAATCAGAATATTAAGCACAAACAAACTGCAAGGTACCTAGTTTTTCTCTGCACCAGCTGAGCTAAAAAAAAAAAAGTTTTTTCGCACATTGCTCCTACTCTGTCTTCCTTATCTTTTTTAACTTGTTCAACTTCCTTTTTTCTCTGAAATGGAATGTTAAACAGAAAACCTCTCCACAACACCCCTGCCCCAAGATCAGACCGAACAATTAAAAAAAAGGAAACAAAGACAAGTTGACAAACAGAGAGATTGAACTTGAAATTTGCCTTCAATTCTGAAACAAGATTTGACTGTGGACAACACCCTCCAATTGTAACAGTCATGGTTTAAAGTTTGAGAGAGATTATCCCAAAAAAGAAAAGATTCTAAGGAGATTCGTATGAACTACCTGAAAATATCTCATGGAAAACAGATTCCTCGCCAAAAAAATCATCACAGAAAAGGTACCTGTCCAATAAGAAACATACAATAATGAATAATTGAAACCATAGAACTCGCCACTAAGGAGGGGCAGATGGGGGGGGGGGGGGGGGAGGATTACTCAGAGGTAGCAGTGTCCATGAGGAGCTTTTGCAAGCTTCTGAACAGAACCTCGTAGGGATATTTTTGAGAATTAGCCTCAGCTATATGAGGTATTAATGCTGGTTGATCAATTTCCTTCAAAAGATAATGGTTACAATTAATTAATTAGTTATAATTCAATCAAATAAAAAACTCACATTAAAAAGTACTTGACATGAATATCAAACAGAAGAAGAACTGAAGAAACAGGAGTTCGAGAGCAAAGAATCAAACATACCTTCAAGATGTTGATTCTTTCACCAAGGGCAAAAACAGATGAACGGGATTTGATAGGTTCTTTGCCTCTAGAAAAGAGAAGTCCTGTGCTCCTGGTCTCAACTCCAATAAGGTCAGTTGATGTGGCTATATCCAACTGCAGCTTCTCCAGTGCTTGTATGTATGCACGAAAATGTGCACTCAGTACCTGGAGAAAGAGGAGTTAGGGATAAGACGACCCGCCTTCTTGCATTGCGTATGTTGCTCAAGAAAAAGGGGAATGTTTTTTTACCATCATATAAAACAACAATGAATCTCATTCATATTATTAACAGTACTAACAAGTAGAACCACTATAAAAAATTTGAAATAGTTTTAAAAGGTCATATCGCAATAAGTAATAGTTAGCCAACATCGCCAAAATGGCACAGATATAATCACAAAATAAGCATCTTTCTAGTTAAAGAAATTGCAATACTTGAAGTTAGAAAAATCAAACAGCGCCAGATAAATATTGCTTTTATTGCATAAATCAAGTTGAAACATTTACCTTGTTCATCGTATCGACATAAGCAGCACGAACTTCAGTATAAATCTCCTTACCATGTTCCTTCAGGTAAGTTATCGCATATCTAGACACAACAGTATAGATGTAATTTATCAGTTAAGTTGCGATTATCTCATTTTGAAACCTTTTTGGATATATTAGCTAAAGAACTCAATTTGACAAATTTAAAAGCAAACTTACTTGTACTTTAAAAGAACACTTTGTTGAAGAATCTGGATATTTGTTTTAGGTTTCCTTAATGCATAGAATTTCTGAATTATAAACTCAAAAATCTGCAATGGAAGAAATTACCATAACCAAAAGGTAATAAGCATATGATATCGAAATAGTATATAAAGGACAAACAATGCATTATACCAATCACAAATTGCATTAGTCGTATCAAAATCTCCACGGGGTCTAATTTTAGGTCACTAGGACATATGTACTGGCTAACTAACCAAAAAGCCCTAAGAAACTGATATCAAATAGACCGTCAAAAAAAAAAAAAAAAAAAAACTGAGAAACCTAAAAATCTATTAATGAGATGAAGTTAATAAAAAGAGTGACTATTGCTACTTGCCAAGCATAACTGATTTAGTAGACTATTTTGAAATTGGAAACATAGCTTCTACTCGTAAACTGTCACAACAGGTATTTGAGAACAAGTGCTGGATCTGTCACCAATAATATACTGGTAGATTCTGAAAGGTAACAGATCTATAACAGTATTTTACCAGATCCTTTGGAGTTAACTGTGGTTCTAGACAAGTTAGTGCTTAGTACAAGGGCTTACGCCATTTACATGGTATTGAGGTTCAGTACTTTGATCCCAATAATTAAAAAGAAAATGTAGGAAGAAACTGAAGGGTCAGGAAATCAAACCTTTGAGACAGCTTTTTGTCTAAGTCTTTCAGCTTCAGGTTGAACATCTTTCAGTGCTCGAGCAGTTTTAACTGTAGAATCGGCATCTAGAAACTTTATCTTTTTACTTAGCGTCTCAAGTGTTTTCATGTACTCTTCATTTACCTACGTAATATAGCCCAAAAAATTTATGTAATTACAACACAAATAGTCAAGGCTAGGTGAGGATCCATATTTTAATGGATCTCCTTACAAAATCCTTACAACATAAAAACTAATACATTCTCTAATGAGACCTGAATTGCTGCTGGTCAAATGCATTTTAAATTGCTAATATTCGCATTTTAAGTAGTAGCTAAAAGGAAATATGAACAAACACAGAATAAAGCATGTACCAGTGCTCAAGATAGAGATGATAAAACCTAAAATGGTATCTACAACATATTTAATGGCGATACTAACTGAACAAGTATTTAGCACCAAAAAACTTCACTTAGACTTTTTAAGTAATTAAAATGTGGCAGTCTCTTATACAGCAAGGACTGGCAACAATTGCAACTTAGATTACTCATTGAAACTCTTATTTACTGTAAGTTTATTTAACTTCAGCAAAAAATCTATTATTGGTGAAAATCAGCCAACCACACCATACCAATTGGGTCTGCCACTGGTGTTTATAGGTTGGTATCAACAGAAAACTAAAACCTAATAAAATGAAATGATAAAAGGTTACCTCGCCATCTACAATTATGTCAATCATTCTCGGAGGTATAATAATGTCTTCAACGAATTTTGATAACTTAGACTCAGCCACCTGAAAATAATGAAAATATAAGCAAACAAAAGATCAATTTGCTTTGGCAGCAACATATTTGGTTTTAATATGTATTCCTGACACGTTATTTTATTTGTATTTTAGAGGTACCAAATAATTTTAGAAGCTTAGGCCAAAATTCTTCAGAAAAATTTATATGAACAAATAAGAACATCATTTTAAAAAAAAAATAAAAACAAACAGAAGCACACCATGTATTTGTATGTTAAAATAATTCACTGCTGATTGATATGGTTTAACTGGGGCTCCAAACTGAACATTTGCCCAAATTTAATAAAGGATAAGAAGAGATTCGGCAAAAAGTAGTCTAGTTAGACTACTGTATCTATATTGGTCCAGATATGGTATAGAGGTACGCTTGTTGGTACAATACTGAGAGTGCATTTTTTCCAAGAAGTTGATAACTAAAGGTTGTGATGGCGACCTTTCATAAGTAAAGGTTTAGGTCAAAATTATACAAGAAAGAAGCAAACCTTGCGGTTCTTCAGCTTTAAACCCATGTCTAAAGATTTTTCCTGAAGTACTTTAATCTCTGAGCTTATGGACCCGATCTCTGCCTAGTCAATTGTTAGACAAAGAGTTAAAATTGAAGAGTCTTCACTAGTGATTGACTGTAAAATCTGTAATATGTATCACTTTGATCAACTTCAATATAACTGAAGGTCCGTTTTGCAAATTCAGCCTCAATTGAGCTTCAGGTAGCCCAATTTTGTCTGAATTCAAAACCAATTTCTCGATCCAAACACTTATGCTCCAGTTTAACCAAATGTTGCCTCATCTAGAGGTCCGATTAGATAATATTTAATCCTGACTTGTTCTTACTTGATCAATTAGACAATAAATAAGTAACAAAAAACAGCAAGAAATAAACAGAAGTTCTAGAACCTCACAACAACATATTCCCATTCCCTTAAGAAATTACCTGGAATCCACCGAGAAGAGTCTCCATTTGGGACAAAATATTGTCGCAGTCACGGATCTGTTCGTGCAGCAGCACCAAGTTTTCGCTCTCTTTGATATAATCCTGTGCATACATAGAGGTATTTAATCTAAGGCAAAGCTCATTGTAAGGTTTCACTTGGAACAAAAACAAAAATAGCATACACACTGCATAGTCCACTCTTTTTAGTTCTGTTTTTTGAAGTTACATGCCACATACACCACCCAAAAAACAATAAACAGGACCAGCATACCTGGATAGAATCCAGTTCAACTTGTCGAAGATTGTTTTCTACACCTTTGGTGTATTCTCGAAGCTTTGTTCCTTTTGCAAGAATATTTGCAATTTCCTATACATATTAAGTGTGAAAACATCATACAAGTGATAGAATTAGGCAACTTATCAGACAACAAAAGGAACCTTTTTGAATAGCCACTATAGCACACGACATGATCAGGCCAAGAGTAATATTACTAGTCCTTCTCGATTTATAATCAATTGGCAAAATAGTATTAAACAAACCACAAAGAAAATCCAAATAATCCTAGAGTTTGGGAAAGTATATTTCAACAGGAATTTTCCTGAGATACAAGCATATTATTAGTAATAACATCTTACTTCATCATTTTTACATTCCTCAAGTTCTGCTTGTAGCCCGTCAAGCGACTCATCATCACTACCAAAAGCAATAAAGCAATGGCATTAGCAGTTAAAAAGAAAAAGAAGAATGACCAATTACCATGATTACAAAACCACCTTAACTGAACATAACATTTCCATATATCACCTATTAAATATGACTAGGTTGACAAAAAGTTGTTTCTGTCAAATAATGACCAACTTGCTCTCTCACTCAAAAAGCCAGGTTCCATTTTTTTTCTCATTGCCACAGCATTTTGGTCATTTCATATAAGAGAAGAAAATCACATTAAACTAATTTGCTGCTTGCATACACAGAAGAATATTCGATTGTATGTATTACTTACCGAAAATACCATTCTTTTCTTACTTTCTGCTTTGCGTAAAGATATAATGGTAAATAAGGGTATATGCAGAGATTCTCCTGTTTGGAAGAGGCTTATGAGATACCTTTTTGCCATATGACAGGATACATGCGATGCAAAATAATTAACTAGAGGAGCAAAAACCTGATGGTGTCTTCATCAATAGAGAGGTCCCCGATAAATAATCCCAAATCAAAACCTTGCTTCTGACCATCTTGCATCTCCATAGCTGAACTAGCCTCCATCCCGGAAATGAAGGTAATAATTAACTTACCTGGGAGGAAAAAAAAATTATACCTGATTAAAGTTACATAATTCTGGTAAACCGAGTTTGTGTAACAGAACATGCATAGGATCAAAGGTTAGTAAGCCACAGCTGAAATTGTGGCTCTTCTCTACAATATCATTGCGTGTTAGTTGAGGCAAGCTGGGATCTAAGGCATGTTTAGCATTTAATAGAGAACTATAGAACAAGTTGCTAAATTGATACTACATTGAGGCTTAATCAAATAGCTGTTGCCTGTCAAGCATTAGCCAAGTTAGCAGATGTTTGAACTTAAGACTGGTTGCATGGTTGAGGGTGGATCATATGCTGTTCAAGCTAATACATAACTAACTTTCTGTAGTCACACAGAGTGGATCTTCTTCCTGGCACCGTTATCTTTAGTCTAAAAGCACTCCCAATTCTACAATTACAAGCATACAACCAAACCCATTCTTATGTGACCGTTTATATCTTGCATTCCTTCGAATTGAGCAATTTTACACGGCTTGGTATCGGTGCACCGTACCAGTTACTTATCGCGTGGACAGAGAAGGAGAAGAGAGGGAGAGGGAGAGGGAGTACTTGAATCAGTGGTTGGGTGGAGGTCACCCGCAGTAGGAAGAGTTAGAGGAGGGAGAGAAGGTTGCCTTCAGCCTTCTGGCCCTTCTCGTCTAGATCTAGAGAGAGAGGGATAGAATAGAACTGTAGGAGGAGTAAGAGTACGGTTCCGACCGCTTCGTATCCTCTGGATGGTTGAGGACGTCTTTCAATCTGAGCCGTCTGATTTAATCTAAACGGTTAGATTTTTTCCGGCCTATCAATCTTAGTATCATGCACGGGGCATCTATGGCCATTGAGATTTAATCAGACGGCTGAGATCCAAACCATCCACTGGATGGCCATCCAGAGGATGCGAAGTCCCGACGCTTCGTGCTGCGTCGGTCAAACCGACTTGGCGCGGTTGGGTCGGATCAGGTTCAGTTATGTTCTTCGGGTCATAGTTGTCGGACTCGGATCCATGTCAAACCGGCCCAACCGTATTATTCTGCCTCTTTCGGAACGAAAATAATAAACAAGTTTGGTTTTCTAATATCAATTGCTGATAAATTATTAATTATTAAATTATTTTAAACAGTCCAAACTTTAAATGACTCACTTCTTTTAACTCGTGTAAATGTAATAAACTATTTAAAGAGCTCTCCGGTGGAAATTTATCGGACATAATTTCTTTTTTTTTTAATTGTGGACATAATTTCCTTACCAGACGATCCTAAGCTTCTATCATTTCCATCATCTCAGCTCCCCTCTCCCCTTCTCCTCCTCCCACCCGCGTACGCTGTCCCCCTCCCCCTTCTTTCCTTCTCCCTCCCGTGTACGTTGTCCCCCCCACCCCTCCCCCCTCCCACACACTTCATAACTGTTGAAGTCAATATATACAATTGTTAAAATTATTATCATAACTGTTGAAGTGCAACAATTACAATATTAACTTCAACAATTATAAAGTCTAAGGGAAGGGGAGGGGGAGGGGTGGGTGAGACAGCGTACGTGGGATGGAGGGGGGAGGGGGAAGGATGGGGGAGACAGCGTACGCGTACGCGAGTGGGAGGGAAGCAGAGCGATGGAGGAAGAGGAGCGAAACAGAGGATGATAGCCAAAAATAGAAAACACGTTTAATAACTGATGAGGATGATAGGGATGGTAAATATCGAGAATGATCCTTATCGCACCCATTTCCTTACTTCAAAATTCTAACTCGGATTAAGCTTCGATTGAGATGATCCAAATCCACAAAAAAAAAACAATAAAATAAATCTACAACTTTTGTATATTTGGGGCCGTTTGGATCAAGTGAAAATTTGAAAAATTTTCTATTCGTAGGCATAAATTTATTATAAACAATTCAAACTCTTCACAAAATTACACAATTTCCAATAATTTATGCCTAGAAATTGAAAATTCCTTCTATTCCTAAGCGATCCAAACAGCCCCTTTATTTTTTTTTTAGATTCGAAAAAACTCCACGTCATAACTTTGATTAGCTGCGGATTAAACTATCTATTTTCAGTAGTTATTGTATTTGAGGTATTAAGTTATATTTCTGATTTCTAATCGCGCTAGAAGTATAATTTCTGCACTAAAATGGCTCATCTTAAAATATGCAACTATTGTAGAAAATTAACCAAAAATTAGTTAAACATTTCAGGAGAAAAATTAGTAATTTAAAGTTGAGTAACTAAATAGGGATGAGTACTGGAATGAGAAAAATAAATTGTAGTTTAGATATTATCCAAAATTAAGGATATAATTTAGTTCGGTGTGTACTTAAAAAGTGTTATACAAATCCTGCCGTTTAACTCGTACTTCTGCCCGAAACAGTCGGAACTAGGGGTGGGCGCAGAATGCGATGAAATCATGGAATCGTTCTGTTCCGTCCATATGGAACGTGTAACGGAACGAAATTTTATTTCGTTTCACAAACAGAACGAAAAACGAAATGCATTTCGTAGCAAATATAACCGTTCCGCCACGTTCTGTCAAAATGGCACAAATTACGAATCAATCTGGTACGTACTGTTACTAAAATAGAACGCAAAACGGAATAATGCATTCCGTTTCGGTTATCAACATTACCCACCCCTAGTCGGAACTTCTCGTCGAAGCACGTTATATAATAACTTTTGTTTGAGTTATATAAATGAATGAATAAAAACGTTGCATAAAATAATTTTGCGTTATACAACGACTCAACCGTTTGGTCAAAGGTTCACAAGAATTTGTGTTCTCTACCTCCTTTTTAAAAATGCGACATTGCATTATATAACGGAGAAGATGATGCTTTATGTAACGTAATATTGTGTTGTGTAACGTTTCTGATAACTGTCTGTTACCGTCTAAGAAACCCACCTATACATTATATAACGACCATTGCGTAATATATCACGCTAACCATTCAAACGTCTATTTTATCATTTTTGTTTTTTTATTAACATATATATTGATGCGTTATCAAGCTTTTAAAATGTGTTTTTCGATATGACGGTCTGGAGTTTATTTAACGGTGCGGCGTTTTTTCGGTGAAAAAATGATGAAAAAACGATGAAAAAACGACGAAAAAACGGTGTGTATATGCGAACATATGCATTAAACTCATATGTATTCTTGTGCACAATACTACAGTACAAGTCGGAATACTATATTTTTTGAATGTGCTAATAATCAAATATAGTAATATACTCTAGATTAACCGATGGTGCTCTATGCCATGATGATATTTATGGCATTAAATATCATCATGTAGAGAACAGCTATCTTGACTATCATTTTCGTACTTTTAGAAAACCCGAATATAGGAAAAACAATGTTGCGCCTTTTTGGATATTGCTAAAGACACATTCTATTTTACTTAAAGGTTTTCTAGTTTTAAGATTCAAAAAAACATATAGTTATATTAATAGGAATACTTACTCCTATGATAACGAAATCAATTTGTATTCTAACAAAGTCAAAAAGATTTTTCGTATTGCTAAGAAAGCTTTGAAATATTATTTTAATGATAACAACCCATCGACTTGTAAAATAACTAATAACAAGAAAACTCCTTCTGAGAATTCAGAGAATATCCATTCAGTAAACTTGTCGAGTGACAATAATGTAAGTTTAGGAGATGATGCATCTCCAAAGAATACATCCTTCCAAAGCGCAGCGAATGTATTTGCGCCATACGCTCAATATCTAATTATTGCAGTATTATTATGTATAAGTATAATATTAAGACTATAATATAATATTGTATAAAGACTCTCATGTATAAAGACTCTCACATCTATATATATATCATACATTTTGGGACGGATTGTCTTTTTTTAGCTAACCTTGCAAAATACACATCTTTGAGCTCCAAACAATTAGTTCTCATATTTTTTTTATTTTTTAGCATTTTCTAAGTAAAAAATTTGAGATTTGTTTTCCTCAATCAAACATCACATTGGATTATAGTTAGATTTCGAGTGTTATTGATTGAGAGCATCATTATCCTAGTTTATGTGATGATTTAGTTATTGTGTTTGTTAGGTTGATCCATCTCAAGGTTGCTATTGTGACAAGACATTTCAGTTCGAAGTTATAGTCTCGTTTATTGTGAAATAAAACGGAGCACATCCTTTTCGTGTTTGCGAAACTCTTAAAGACGTACGACTAAAACTAACATTTCTTAACGAGTCGTAACTCCGTAATCAAATTTGTGTTTCTTTTTTTCCTTATATTTATATTATTACATGCTTATGAATTGCTAATTGTCATAAAATTGTTCAAATCGGTATAAAATTTGAAATGGTGTCTATTCACCCTCTAGGGCCATGTTTGGTTGAGCAAAGTTAGCTCTAACTTCAAGTTAGAACTCTAACTTTCTAACTTCATGGAACCAAACATCCTAGAGTTAGAGTGGGTTTGTACTAACTTGGCTCAAACTTCCTAACTTTGCTAAATTGTGAGTTAGAGAGAAGTTTGTTGCCATGAGTATTAAAAAATTAATAAAAGAGAATTTGTGATGATGACCATGATTATTATTATTATTAATAATTAATAATTAATTAACAATTATAATATTAATATTAGTAATACTTATTAATTATAATATTAAATAATAATATCAATTATCGTTTTTGTTATTATTTTTACTGTTATTACGGTACTAAAAATAATAATAATAATAATTATTATTATTATTATATTTATAATTTGGTAAATAATATAAATGGTAATTAATCAAATAATGATGATGACCATGATTATTATTAATATTAATTATACTTATTAATTATAATATTAATTAATGATAACAATTATTATTTTTATTATTTTTTAATTAAATTATTATGGTACTAATTATTATTATTATTTAATAATAATTATAACATTAATTGGGAATTTAGAATCAATAATAAAATACAACAATAAATATAGTGTAATTAATGATAATTATAATTTATAATAATAATAATAATAATTATTATTATTATTATTATTTATTATTATTATGATTATTATTATATGTATAATTTGGTAATAATAATATAAATGGTAAAATAATTGTAATTATAAAACAGTAATAATAAATATAATATTTTATTATAGTAGATGTAGTTATAAAAGAAAAAATATATAAATTAATACTTTATTATTTTTTCTTCTGTCTCTAACTCCAACATACTACACCAAACAACATTTTCTAACATCAAGTTAGTACAAACTTTTCACAATCTCTAACTTCACTAATGTCAACATCTACTTTCAAAATTACAAACTTCAACCTTTAACTTCTCTAACTTCACCTTCAACCAAACGTACCCTAGATCAACAAGACATATAACGGTTCATCAATAATAATAATAATAATTAATAAAATGATCGTAGAAATCACGTAAAATTATTTTTCCGCGGATTTGATGTCTTATTATTTAAAAAACCTATATATCATGAATGAGGAATGAATAGTGCTGGGCAGTGTTTTACTTTTTTTTGTTGGGGTGAATCATTGGGTGGGCCGAGCGTTGGCAGGTTGCTGAACACCTGGTCCTAATTTATACCCAGGTCAGTTTGTGTTTTTCATTGGTGCGCTTGGTCTTTGTTACTTCCATTTTGAGATATTCGTTCTAATGTGGCAGATTTTGGTGTTTGTTTTCGAGTGTCTGAAAGTCTAATTTTATTGTTATTGCAATTCGTTACAGGATGGACTGCATGGAGGTGTGTGCATAAACATTTATCTTTGTATTTTTTTTCTTTCTTCACCTGTTCCACATCTAGCCGATGAACCGATTATATTTGATTTGTTTATATGGGTTCGTGGAAATAGTATTATTTTCTTTAAAAATTATGATAAATTACACCGATTAATTTTTTAGTACGAAAAAAAATAAACAAGCTACTTAATTTATTCTGATCTGATGTTGTCCAAATTGTACTGTGTTTGTTATTTTTTTCATTTTTTCCCTAACGAATGGATTAAGAGAAATTACGATATATATATATAGAGAGAGAGAGAGAGAGAATGGCTAACGTGCCATCGATGGCACGGAGGGTCCCGTGCCATCAAGTCATTTTTCGAGATTCAAAATTCAAATGGTCAATCCTAACCGTTGAAGTTGTTCTCTATATTGAAATATCTTTTGGAGACCAAATTTTATATTTTTTCGAATTTTTTTGCTATTTATTATGATATTTTTAAAAACATTATGATTAGAGTATTTCAGGCCCTCCAATTTGAAAATATCATAATAATAGCAAAAAAATTCGAAAAAACGTAAAATTTGGTCTCTAAAGGTATTTCAATATTTTGATCA
The DNA here is from genome assembly GCA_028095005.1 of Rhynchospora pubera. Taxonomy (NCBI): domain Eukaryota; kingdom Viridiplantae; phylum Streptophyta; class Magnoliopsida; order Poales; family Cyperaceae; genus Rhynchospora; species Rhynchospora pubera. Next base: position 196,399,523 of record CM051463.1, on the reverse strand, counting down.
ACTTGAACGGTTTGGATCGACCGTTTGATTTTTGAATTTCGAAAAACGAGTCGATTGAAAATTGATGGCACGTGCCATTGATGGCGCGTTAGCCATTCTCTCTCTCTCTATATATATATAGAGTTTAGCTACGGTGAGTCGCGACTCACGGACCCTCCGGTGAGTCGCGACCAAAACTCCTAGATCTAGATCAAAATGACTGATCCAAACCGTCCAATATTATCTCCCTATTGAAATCTCCATGTAGACCAAATTTTTCGTTTTTTCAAAATTTTTAAGTATTTTTTTAAAATTTTAGAAAATCGTCAATCTAATTGGTTCTGAACCATTAAAAAACATCAGTTTTTAAAAATCCGAAAAAAATACTTAAAATTTTCGAAAAAATAAAAAATTTGGTTTGCACGGAGATTTCAATAGGGAGATCATATTGAACGGTTTGGATCGGTCATTTTGATCTAGATCTAGGAGTTTTGGTCGCGACTCACCGGAGGGTCCGTGAGTCGCGACTCACCGTAGCTAAACTCTATATATATATATATATATATATATATAATGACCGATCCAAACCATCTAATATGATCTCCCTATTGAAATCTCCATGTAGACCAAATTTTTCATTTTTTCGAAATTTTTAAGTATTTTTTTGAAATTTTAGAAAATCTTTAATCTAATTGGTTCTGAACCATTCAAAAACATCAGTTTTTAAAAATCCGAAAAAAATACTTAAAAATTTCGAAAAAATAAAAAATTTGGTTAGCGAGGAGATTTCAATAGGGAGATCATATTGGACGGTTTGGATCGGTCATTTTGATCTAGATCTAGGAGTTTTGGTCGCGACTCACCGGAGGGTCCGTGAGTCGCGACTCACCGTAGCTAAACTCTATATATATATATGTATATGTAATGAACCTCATCTATTTTGAGAACATAATGGAAATCTCTTCCTGTGCAGTAAATCACTTCAAACGATCAATAGATCATTTGTAGCATCGCATAAAAAATTGTTTTATTATTTTTTTTTCAATTTTAACTCGTAGCATATTGATTAAGGTTGCGGCGGAGCCGCAACTAAAAGATCTAGTATCTTATTAAATTTTATTTTAAAATGTCGGTAGACTTTATCTCATTTAATTATTAAAAAAAAATTCTCGAGAGAAACCAGATAGGAATGCTTAGCATCTTTTCAAATCCTAAGTACACATACCGATAAAATAATAAAATGCTAACTTGTATAAATTAGGTCTGTTTATTATCTAATTACTTTAGTAGGTTAAACACAAAATTGATTACAAAAATTAAAACTGCGCCAAAAAAAAATCATGACATGAATTGAATAAGACAAAAAAAAGGTATCGAGCCTTTAAATTTTTTTTCCACTTAAAATGATGAACATAATTTACAAATCGTACTTTCAGATAATTTTATCAAACAATTAAATTTGAGCGAAACGTTTGGAAATAAGACTAGCTAGTCCTATTTGAAAATATGCTTTTTTTAGTATAACATAATCAAACATATTTTCCAGAAATAGCTCGTCTTATTTGAAAATATGTTTTTTTGGCATCAGATTACCAAATTTCATTCACAGTCGTACGATTGACAAGTGAAGTAGAGCGACCGACATACTAAGAACTAATAAGATGCTCCTACGCGGCTCGTTCGCCGTATTTCCTTTTTTACCTTTTTTTTACCCATTCGCTACTAAAATAAAACCCCCTCTTTGGTTCTTTACTTCTTTCTCATTTCTTTCTGCCAGAGTAAAAAATACCCGGCCAATTCTACTCTTCCCCATTTCATCTTTTCCCCTTCAATTAAATTTTCGTCTACCTCTTTACCAAAGACCATTCGAGATTGAAGCTTTTGCTGTTTGTTTATAAGGTATATGCAAAAAAACCTGATTCTTTTATTTTTGTTTCTAAATTTTGGATTGGTTATACGTAGAGCAATTTATTTTTATGCATTACTTAAATTCCTATCTAATGGAATATTAGTCTCATATTCTGATATTTTACCATACCTAAATATTTAGTTCCAGAATTTGCTAAAGTTAAGTCAGAAACTCCTTTTCGCTCATCTGAAGGTTGACTTGTTAATTTACTAAATTATCTATTTTATTTTTATTTTTCTGAGAAATAGAAAAATTCCGTCATATATGGAAATTCTGATTTCCACTTAAATTAGTTTTACAACTTTACCTTTACCGCCGTTACTTTTATTTTAATTAATGTTTCTTTTTTTTTTAATGGTTGACAAAGTTGTCAACAGTTTTTTTAATTTAGTTTACGACTGGTTCTGAAAATCAGAATAGAGTAGCGGTGGGTTAAAAATCAGAACAATTAGAAATAAGTTAAAAATATATACACAGAGTATTACGTCAATCGGATTGACCCGTTTCGACCCGCTTACCTTTCCTCCATTACTGTTGTCGCATCGGATCCCAGATTTGCACCCTTTTGTGTCCCGTGTTTCCAATTTCTCCGTCAAGAGTCAATCCACTTTTCTCGCACCCCCAATCCCAATTCCCTACCGCTCGACGCTCGTTGGCCATATTTCCTTTTTTACCCATTCGCTACTAAAATAAAACCCCCTTTTTTACTTCTTTCTCACTTCTTTCTTCAAAAACGTTGTTGCCACTTGCCAGTAATAAATGGACCCGAATCCCGTGTAGCGCGGGACACCGTGTAGCGCGCGTACGAGCCGTCTGATCTTGATCGGACGGTTCATTTTTTACGGACCTATCAATCTAGGTTACATGCACGGGGCTCCCTTGTCCATTGGATCTTGATCAGACGGCTACGATACCGCGCTACACGGTGTGTCGCGCGGCACCAGATCTGAACTCGTAATAAATAGCCGGCCAATTCTACTCTGCCCATTTCATCTTTTCACCTTCAATTAAATTTTTACGTCGACCTCTTTACCAAAGGCCATTGGAGATTGAAGCTTTTGCTGTTTGTTTGTAAGGTATATGCAAAAAACCTGATTTTTTTTTGTTTCTAAAATTCTAAAGGTTGACTTGTTAATTTACCAAATTATCTATTTTACTTTAATTTTCTGAGAAATAGGATAATTCTGATTTCCATTTAATTTAGTTTACCGCTGTAACTTTTATTTTAATTAATGTTTCTTTTAAAAAAAAATGGTTGACAAAGCTGTCGACAGTTATTTTTTAATTAATGTTTACGGCTGGTTCTGGAAAGTAGAGTAGCGGTTGGTTAACACTTAACAATCAGAAAAATTACGTCAATCGGACTGACCCGTTTCAACCCTTCCTCCATTCTTGTTGCCACATCGGATCCCAGATTTGACACCCCTTTTGTGTCCCGTTCCCGTCCCGTGTTTCCAATTTCTCCGTCAATACTCAATAGTCGATCCACTTTTCTCGCATCCCTACTTCCTACTCCCTAGTCCCTACTCTCTTTCTTGTTCTGTTCTCTTCTATCTCACCGATGAGCATGAGGGTCGCTACCTCCGTACTTTGTAGACCAGTTACAGATAACCTATCAATGCTACCGGTTACAGATGTTTCTATTCCAAATTGGTTAGAAGTTACAACTGGGACTAAGCAACCCGTTACTGGTACTCATGGCTTGGGTTGCTTCTACTGTACTTTCTGGTACCAGCTATACTGGGTTCCTACTCTTTATTTGCCACCACATCATGGGATAAGAAATGAGGTTGTATTTACAAAACTGGACCTTTCTTTTTATAATTACAGGCAATGGACCTTTCAAATTTGTTGAATCAAAGTTTACTTAGTAGTTGGTAATAGATTTATTTTTACTGTAATCTACAGATCGAGAAATACTTTAACAAGATTATATTCAAACCTGAAATTTTTTTTATGTTCATTTATTCTAATGTCTAATTTTTTTTTCTACATATTTTTTATCGACGCTCTGAGTCCTTTTACCCTAACTAACGTGATTCTTGTAACTCTCAGGATGGATAACTTCAAACAAAGAAATGAGATAAAGAACTTTATGGCACCAGTTTACCAGAGCAATGTCTGTGATCATCAACTCCCAACATTTGAAGAGCTGGCTTGGACAGCTGACGAAATTGACGAGCTAAATCAGTACATGACCGGTGTAGGAGAAAGCAGTCATAGCCAGGTCCTAAAGCAAGTGGATCCAAGAAGAAGCTGCAAACCAGGATGTACGCATTGCCTGATCAATAGATTATCTAATCTCCACACAAATCCCAGAAATCAATGGTGGTTTGACATTGCTATTAAGGTTGGTAGCTTGTAACTTTTCCGTCCATCAATCTGCTCACTGTGAAAACTTTTAGATCAGCAATTATTTAGCAAAATCGATATGCTTTGTGACATTAGTGATCTTTTTCTAGTATTTCTCATGTCAAGGTTCTCAACCTTCAGGGCTGTACTATTAATATAATCTTCTTTCAATGACAAACAAATAATTTTGTAATGCAGCAACCAGGTGGTAACATTGGGTCTGGCAGGGGGATTTCACAACCAAGCCTAAAAGTTCCAGAATATCCTCTCTCTGGTCTTTTTGAAGGAACCAATTTGAGTGAACTTCATTGGGATAATGTCCAATTTAGTGGAAGCTGTCAACAGCATAGTTCAGTAATTCAATCACGGAAATGTTTATTAGACAGAGCATGTGGGAAGACCTCACAATATTCACCAACCGAGCTTCATCCCTCTACTTCTGCTCTCGGTAAGGTCCTTCTTTTTCATGCATCAGCCATCTATTTTTTTTTTTACCAAGCCTAATGTGTTAAGATTGCTAATTTGACATCAAAGGTTTCTTTTCAGGTGAAAGTCTACTACTTGGCACAAAAGATGCTCCCATTGTAATACCTGATAGTCCTGATAGAGAGAATTTGTCAGATCAGGGGCATCAAGAAAGTCAGAGGTATCATTTGACACTTTTTATATCTTAATTCTCCTTATAGTTTGGACACAAACCCAGTTTAGCACTTCTAACATCTACTCATCATTCTCAGGTCAAACAAAGGAAAGCGTTTAAGAGAACCCGAACCTGAAGTTCAAGTCCAATGCTCCAGTCCCTCAAATAAGACAAAAAGAGTCAAGATGCTGAATGGATCTCAAAATAAAGGGACGACACAAATACCACAAAGTGCTCCCTTTAAAGCACCAATGCATGCCTCTCCTCTTGGAAGAACTGAAATCGAGCTCCCTTCAGTCCAAATTGGTTCACATGGAACACAAGTGCTTGCAATACGAGTTGGATCCCAATATGTAGGTGGTGGGACTGTGATGGGAGGAAGCATTGATCATCTGCCCATTGAGCTAGGATCAGTATCACAACATGATTCTGGTAAGAATATTTTTTTTCCCTTCGAATGTCATCTTGAAATTTATGTTCAGTGTGGTATATTAGCCTAGTTATCCTGTGTTTTCAGCCATAATTCATCGAAGAACTGAAGGTGGCACAACATGCAATACAAGATCGGATGGAGTTGAATACATAGATGGTTGTATTGTCATACCCCAAGGGAGAGATATGGTTTTAGAAGAGTTGCTTGGTGAGCCTCGGGTGAAAGAAACAAGTGGTCATATGTCTAAAAAGTTGGGATCAGTATCAACTGTTGATTCTGGTATTTTTCGTTGTATGATCTTGCAATTATTTCTGTACAGTACATGAAAGCATAGCACTTTTCTCCTTGTGTCCTTCAACCTGAAGTCATCATTTGTCATTCATATATTTTGATAAAGTACATTAAATGTTGCATAAGAGTTGTTCTCATTAGTCCCTGCAACAGCCTTAGATTAATCACATTTTAGAAAATAGAGGACTATAATATACCACGCACTGGTATCAACTCAACCAACCAAATTTGCTCATCCAATCCATCTTCTATCTATATTTTCACCGAGCTTGATGTGTTAAGATTGCTTATTTGACATCAATGGTTTCTTTTCAGGTGAAACTCTTCTACTTGGCTCTAAATTTGCTCCCATTGAAATACATTATAGTCCTGATAGAGAGAATTTGTCAGACCAGGGGCATCAAGAAAGTAAGAGGTATCATTTGGCCCTTTTTATTTCTTAATTCTCAGTGGGTTTACATGTTTCAAATTGATTGTTTCATTCTTATATGATTGAATTGTTTCTTGGTTAATTAATCATACACACATTCTGCTTATAGTTTGGACAAACTGAGTTTAGCACATGTAACATCTACTCATCATTCTCAGGTCAAACAAAGGAAATCGTCTAAGAGAACCTACACCTGAAGTTCAAGTCCAATGCTACAGTCCCTCAAATAAGGCAAAAAGAGTCAAGATGCTGCATGGATCTCAAAATAAAGGGAGCACACCAATACCCCCAAGTGCTACCTTAAATGTACTGGTGTATGCCTCTCCTCCTGAAAGAACTGAAATTGAGCTCCATTCAATCCAAATTGGTTCAGATGGAACACAAGTTCTTGCAAGACGAGATGGAGCCCAACATGTGGGTGGTGGGCCCCTGATGGGAGGAAGCATTGATCATCTGCCTAGTGAGTTAGAATCAATATTACAACCTGATTCTGGTAAGACTAATTATTTTTTGCTCCAATGTGGTGTTGAATTTTATGTTCTTTGTGGTATATTAAAGCCTAGTTATCCTGTGTTTTCAGCCATAATTCATCAAAGAACTGAGGGTGGGCTCCAATCACTTGAAACTGATGTAGATGGCACAACATGCAATACAAGATCGGATGGAGTTGATTACATAGATGGTTGTATTGTCATACCCCAAGGGAGAGATATGGTTTTAGAAGAGTTGCTTGGTGAGCCATGGGTGAAAGAAACTAGTGGTCATCTGTGTAATCAGTTGGAATCAGTATCAATTGTTGATTCTGGTATTTTCCTTTATATTATCCTGCAATTTATTTCTGCACAGTACACGAAAGCCTAGCACATTTCTCCTTGTGTCCTTCAGCCTGAAGTCGTCATCTGTCATTCATATATTTCGATAAAGAACATTAACTGTCTCATTAGGAATTACATTTTAGAAAATAGAGGACCGTATAGTTTCTTCAGTTGGTTATATGTAGAGCAATTTATTCCTATGCCTTACTTAATCTGATTTCATGTTGTTATATATACTTATTTCTATCTAATGGAATATTAGTCTCATACTCTGATATTTTACCATACCTAAATGTTTAGTTTGCGAGACCCCAGAGTAGTTGACCCTTTTTTTTTTCATCTTTTTGGTTTTCCATGGATCCATGTTTATCTACCTGGTACATGGCTACCACAGTGCTGGTATCAGAATAGACTGTTCCAGTCATACAAAATTATAGTACTCGAAAATTCTTGGTAGGAATAGAATGGATTTTAAAGTATTGTTGCACATTTTCAGGGGATGAGTATTTTTCCAGCCTCCTTGCCTCGAACTGTGACCATAGTACAAGATGCTCAAGAGAAAGGGGCCACAGTATCTTCTAGTCCCTCTTACGTTGCTTGATTAGTGTTTAATGGTTGTCATTTCTTCATGCATTGGTTGTCGATGAGTGCGAACTCAGTTGCCTTATTTACTTTTTTGGAGCTTAGGAGGTTGAATAATTAGAAAAAATCTCTGTATGTTCCTTAAGAAATTTTGTTTCTACTCGTGACTCGCGAAGATGCTATTTGTCATGTAATTTTATTCGTTAAGGGGTTTGTTAAGGATTTTGTTAAACTGCATTCACAGTATTTTTTTTTTAAAAATCAACTCAAGTCTTCTTCTCAAGTTATTTCAGTCACAAAAAAACGACACAAAAATTTCTAATCATTACCAAATACTAGGGCTAATTAGGGACACATGCTCTGCACGTGCAGTTCATTTAGTTAATTGGTGTTGAAAGTATATAAATACTAAGTTCTTTATTTCAATTTCATTTGTCATTGCATAAAAAAAAATCGATATTAACTGATTTGTTTGGTCAGTGATCGTTGATATTAGAGGGTTTACGTGGCTCGGGCGACGAACAACTTATTCGCGAACAAGAGAAATTCATTGTTTGGCGAACAGGAGTTACCTTTTTGCTTGAATTGGTACAGACAACAGGGGGGGGGGACGAGAAACGCCTTTTGATCACAATGATTTGTGACTACAAAAAAAATGTATCAGTGTATATTTATGACTATATGACTAAAAATAACATCATTACGAGTTATCCATAGAATCCAGCAAACTACACTAATCACAGTAAAAAAAGCCATTTGATCAGTTCTCTTATGCAAAGCAACATCTAAAATATCTTAAAATGAAGCCCAATTTTGAAACAAGTTATTGTAATCCCCCATTTAAAACTAAATTTTCTGAGCAAAATGGCATGAAACAAAGAGTTTTTTTTTTTTTTTTTTGAGGGCTAGCAAAAGCTAGCAATTTTCATTAAAAACAGAACAAAAGTTTACAAAAAGACTCAACTCGTACCTTTATATTGGTATGAACGAAAATAAACCAAGATAAACCGCTAACAAGTTTATAAACTGGCGTAAACCACCAACAAGTCTACGACCTAGCCGGTACCAAGACCGTACCAATAAAACCTCAACTAACCCAGTCTAAACCAAACCGACACCTCATAGTGACCCTCAACAACCAACCGAACACAGCTACTGCAACCCATTAATGGCTACACCCAAACACATGGTTACCGCAACATAGCCGACCACAACCAAACACCTGGCTGCCGAAACACAGCCATGGCCAAACCACGTTTGTCGATTGCACCATTCAGGGCCACACCCAAAAACATGGTTGTCGCAACACAACCGACCAAATCCAAACAAATGGCTGCCGCAACATAGCCGACCACCTCCAAACACCTGGAGCCGACCACATCCAAACACCTGGTTGCTGCAACATACCTGACCACACCCAAACACCTGGCTGTCGAAACACAGCCATGGCCAAACCGCACGACATGGCTTACACCTGACTGTCGCTCCATACCACGACTGGATCGCCAATTGCATCAGAACAAGGCTACACTGTTGTACACGCCGACAACCGCACCAAAGTCGCACACACGACCACACCGCAATTGCGGGCCCGACATACAAAGACGGCACCGGAGAAAAAACGGAAGGAAAAACAATGGAAAAAGAAAGAAAGAGGAAGGGGCGGCGGGGGAGGCCAGTGGCGGCTTCCCCGCCTAGGCTTTTCAATTTATTTGAGGTAAGGAGAGGAGGGAAGCGGTCGCCGAGGTCAAGAGAGGGTGGGAAGGTGAGGTTTGGGGTGCTACGGGAGATGCCCTCACGAATCGCCTGTGTGGCGCGTCAATAATCGTGCAGCGCTGCATGAAACAAAGAGTTACTATTTACTAGATAGCCGCTATCTAGTTTGTCTTCAAAAAAAAAAAACAAAGAGGTTATCGCTGGTTAAATCCATAATTCCATACCGTGAAAGTAAGTCGTATTCGCTCCGCAGCTTGTCTTTAAAGGCGCTAATAATAATCGAAAAGGAAACCAGGAGCAAAACAATAATTTCGCACGCGTACACCCGGCTCATCGAGTTTGTCCGGTCCAACCCAATCACCCCATTTCCTTGCCTGGACCTTCCAACATCGAACTTTCAGACATTTCTCCATTGGGACTTGGGAGGGTTGAAGTTGGTGCAGAAACCTCGCTCTAATGGCCGATTTCGAGGCTAAAGGGGATGATTTCGAGAAGAAGGCGGAGAAGAAGCTAACTGGTTGGGGTTTGTTCGGGTCTAAATACGACGACGCGGCCGATTTATTCGATAAAGCCGCCAATCAATTCAAACTCGCGAAGAACTGTAAGATCTCTTCGCTTCTATTTTGAATTAAGTGCTATTAGTAGGTGTAGGTCAATCCTTTGCTCAGAAGTGATTCTGTTTTCACTGAACTGTTAAGTGAATTATACTTTGATCAAAATCTACCAGTCAAAATAGTTTGCTCGGGCAAATATGAGAGTTACACTGTTAATTGCTTCATACCGATAACTGATTCAAGGCTATTTTGGAGTCGTGGGCGTAAATTAGATTTGGTGGACGTCTGAGTGGCAATCAAGTATACTTGAGTGCATAAATTCACAAGTAAATAAACATTCCCTGTCGTATTATGTCTTAAAACGAAAAAGTTGAGTCAATTTTGATGTTTTAAATTAACTAGGCCTTGAAAGAGGTTGTTCTGGACAAATTAAAATAGTTGAGTTTGAGTGAATTATATGATATACAGTATTAGTAATCAATGAACATTAACATGCTTTACAGGGAGTCGAGCTGCAAATGCTTACATCAGAGTTGCTGACTGTCATCTCAAGGTAACACTGTTCTTCTTGTTTTTTGGTTTCACCTGTTACCCATGGACATCTAGAAAGTTCCAAATTTGATATTGCTTGCTGAGTAGCAGAATTTGGGATGAAACTGATTTATTTGAACATGATATATTTTCCATGTCGGCTGATTTGCAATGGAGGTGGTAGTTACTGGTCTTGATTTAATGCTGGGGAGAGAATTCCTTGGTTTACTGACCAAGTATACCTTGTTATGTGTGGTATCAATGTGTAATTACGTTTTTATTTGATCAAATAGACATCTTTTGGAAGGTAAATTGCAGATCTTCCCATTGTAAATATATGCATCTAAGCTTGCTATCTTTTGACAGTTGGAGAGCAAGCATGAGGCTGCCTCTGCTTATGTTGAAGCAGCCAATAGCTATAAGAAAATTTCTACTCGAGGTAATTCTATGTTGAAATCTAGTTTTAGAGACTTTCTTAATTTTACATGAACACATGAATTCATTTAGTACCATACTCATATCAAGAGCTAGGAATTGTACTGCTGGATTTTAGCCAAGTCTTTTATGTTGTTTAAACACTAGTTTCTATCAGGCTCCACACCAAATTTAAACACTAGTTTCTGATAGGGCTTATGAATCAGCAAACATAATCAAAATCTTATTTATCGAATACTGCAAAACAGGATAAAAATATATAAACTGCCCCTGGTCCATGCTTATACAATCCATATGGCTGTTTTACCAAAAAATAAATTAATAAGATTAAATGAAATTATTGATCTAGAGAAAAACTAATAGATATTTCTGTTTTTGTTTTGCTCTAGATGCTGCACAAGCACTAAACCAGGCAGTCAATCTTTACATGGAAATGGGTCGACTGAACATGGCGGCAAGATATTGCAAGGTACTTATGCGTCTCACAAAGATCTTCCATTCCTATGGCCAAAATGAAATTTTTGAAAGTAGAAAGGGGAAATATATATATTTTTTTTGTCTGCTTCTAGTTCGATGCTTGCTCAAGATTGACAATATTTGTAGCCAAAAGAGTTATACATAAGTATACAACTTTTCATATTTAGACAGAATGGGATTTTCAAACTGCTCCTGCATGTGCCGCTGATGATGAATGATTCCCAAATAAAAAATGCAATTAGCAAGCCAAAATGCATCTTTACCACATATGCAACTAACAGCATATTTTAGGTTTTTTTTTTTAATTACCTAAAATATGATGGTGTTTGTGGCTTTGTCATTTTGCACAATTACACAACCAAGTTTGTTATGGATGGCCAATGCATGTTATAACCCAAAATTGTGATAGTTTATTTAGAAAGATAAAAGTGAGCTAATTAGTTTAGATGCAGAACTGTGAGCACTGCATGTGGTATACTACTTTTGTGGTTTTCCAAATTTGTAACAATCGAGTGTTGTTCTCAAATACTTTGGAAATTTGAGAGCATGAGCTACAAATGTAGGAGATATCAGATTTTTCTTGCAAAAAAAAAAGAAAAAGAAAAAAGAAAAACAGGTGTAGATTGTAAAATATTCAATCGTAGTTGTGATACCTAGAACGAAGACATAGCATGTCCACACAACTGCGCCAGGGATTTTTTGTTCTTGAGGGCCCTTATTTATCGCTGGGTGTCTTAATTTTTTACCTTGCATTTGGAATCCATGCCCATTTAAGAGTTTACTCTAGGCAAATTTACCTGCCCCTTGAATCATCCTCTTGAATAAAGAGCAAAAGGAATCTGTCAGACGTAATAGTAATTTTATATTTCCACATATATGTTTGAACATTTGGGAGACTACACTTTATCGCTAAGAACATCAGCACCTTGATATGAGATATTTGTCTTATTGTCTTTTTAATCCGTCTTTATATCGCTGATTGTTTTATTGATTTAGGATCTTGGAGAAATGTATGAACAAGATCAAGATTTAGAAAAAGCAATAGACTTTTTTGAAAGAGCAGGCGACCTTTTCATGACTGAAGAGGGGACGACAAGCGCGAACCAGTGTCGACAGAGGGTTGCTCAAATCGCAGCTCAGCTGGAAGAGTATGATTTCCTTTTTTTTTTTTTTGGCATACTTTAAAATTGTCTGGGCTAATGAATGATTGATTGTATGCAATAATAAATTATATGCCTAAAGGATTTGGCCTATTACTAGGATGTTTGAAGACTTCAAGCTGTCAGTTTCTGTACTTGACCTTTCCATTTTTAATTCTGCTCTAATTTTTTGGGCAGCTATACAAAGGCTACGAAGTTGTTAGAAGAGATAGCGAAGCAACAAGTGAATAACAACCTTCTAAAGTACAGTGCCAAGGGCACACTTCTCAATGCAGGCATCTGCCAGCTGTGCCGAGGCGATCCAATTGCCATCGCTAATGCCTTGGAGCGTTATCAGGTGTTGCTTTGTTGTTTATTATCGTGCTGGCTTTTTCGTAATTGTTCCTACGATATTTATGCATATTCTAGTTCCTTGTCCATGCATCTGCTAGTATTATGGTTCTAGCGACATATTCTAGTGATTGATACAAATTTTGTTAGTTTAAATTTAATAGCGCAGTTCGTTCATACTTGGGATAAATCTTTGTTTAATTGATAATTTCAGGTCTTTGATAGATAATTTTATGGATATTTGGTTTTACTACTGAATAAGCTTATTAAAATTTGGTGTTTTTTTTTTTTTGACTTGAAGTTCTTTTATAATTGTGCATAATTGCAAAATTTATTGCCTGGAAATTTTGGGTTGAATTGAGGTGTCATTATATACATTTTTTTGTTTCGTTAATATTCTTTGAAAGAATAGATTATAAATGCAACAAATCTGTTTTTTATTTTATTTTCAGGATCTGGACCCAACCTTTTCTGGGACTCGTGAATACAGGCTTCTAGCTGTCAGTGTTTTATCCTTTCTCTCATTTTTATCTTGTTTACTTTCTGAATGGTTTTATATTCGTAAGAATAGTTCTGGAAGCCCTTCAATTTTATCTTGAAAAATTTGGGGTTATTTAAATTATTACGCAATTTTTTTTTTTTAGAATTTTAATAAGTTCTTGTTAACAATTACAAAATTCAAATGAGCCCTAGTCCCTATAAATTGAAAACTTTACTTGGTTTCTGGCAAATTTGATGTGGCAGGATTTGGCCACTTCGATGGATGAAGGGGACATTCCCAAGTTTACAGAAGCTATCAGGGAGTTTGATAGCATGACTCGACTGGTGTGTTTTCTCTTGTTATTGTTATTTGCTTTTTGTTTCCTTTTTGTGTTAATTGGTTTCAGTTCATTAGAACTGTTTATTAATAGCATTATGACTTTTGTTGCCATCTTATGAGGAATTCTAATTTTAATACTTCTGTTCAAAGATGGGTCACACGAAATACTAATTCCATCTTCTTCCTTAATTTTATGTCGTGTCTCTTATCTCATTTATGAATGGCAGGATCCTTGGAAAACCACACTTCTCCTTAGAGCTAAGAAGACTATACAAGAAAAGGATGACCTAGATGAAGACCTCACATAAATTTCTTCATCCAGAAAACGGTTGTAATATCCATGGTTCACGCTTGTGTGCTTTGTTCTGCTAGTATTGGAACGGAACTGGTCTAGTTAATCTTGCCGATAGCAGGTTTCATGTATATTGTTTTCTGAGATGGTGCATATGGTTTTCTCTAATTCTGAAAAATAAATGTGTTTGTGGTGCTTTTATTTTATTTGACGTATGAATGACTTCTCTGCCTCTATATATTTGTTATTTTCTCCAGTTAAACGATGAGACTGGATTCAGTAATTGATATTCCAGCTTTATTATTACATCCATTTCGATACGTCTTATACAGGTATAAGATAAGTTCTCTTTTTGTTTTTTTTTTGTTGTGGTTGTATTTTACTATGGAACTGGTTTCAAGGTGTGTCGTCCTCTATCGGTGGCTAGATGACTTCCAAGAAAGAACTCATGAAATTGAAAAAAGAAAAAAAAGGACTTTACATTTATTTCATGAAAAGTTTCATTAATTATTTAAAAACAACATATTTGATACCTTTCACTTGACAGTTGCTGTCAAGATATCGAAAGAAAAACATATGTGATACTTGCCTCACTGCACAATAAGCACGTCTACAATGTACATTGTTGATCTTGTAGCTATTTCTCATCTGCATGAGTTTGCCTCCAGTGATTGACCAAGTTGGATTTCATGTGTAATTTAATTTTCACGAAAGGTAACTTGTTCAATTCGGTGTGCCATTACAAATTTTTTGTACTAATTATTCAAAGTTTTGAATCTATTCAAAACTTATTGTAAGTTTATAAATCAATTTATATAACAAAGCAACGAGATTTCACTTTACACACGAAGCATGCAAATTAAAAGCTAAAATTTTTTGAAATAATAGCATATTCCTGTATGTCTAATATGACTCCTATATGATCGCAATAACTAATCAGTTCAAAACATATGTTACAGAAAGCAACATGAAAAGAAGAAAAGGTGCCACCTCAGAGAGAATCAAACAAAATTGAATTTCCATCTCACCTCTTTTCTTTTTAAAATTTAGTAGAAAGAAAATGTCCTCAAGAACAAACTCTGATCATGTCCAACAAATATATATTGCAAACCATATGAGTAACAAGATCAAAGTACAAATTAATCAGAAAAGTTGGGTCTCAGAAGCAACTTTCAAAATCTATCTACTCATTGGATTCTTTTGGAGAATTCTCAGGGTTCTTCAACACAGCAGTTGCCTCCTCTTTCTCCTTGTCACCCTTATGTGCTGATACAACTCCGCAGAAGTCATCCCTGATACCAGCTTCCTTAAATTTTAGGGCAAAAGTTGAAAGCCCTGACCCAGCCTCCCCTTCACCAGCACTATTCAAACATGCAAAAGTAACCCCTCTTTTATCCATATCCTTCAGGGCCATATCAGGATACAGACTTGCATTTAAAACAAGCCTATAATTGCCTTTAGTGCGCATAACCAACCTAGGTTTTTTCCCATTGTCAGAAACTGGTACATTTAGTTTGACTTCCCCTTTTCCTCTTTCCTTCCAGCCCCCTTGTAAAAACTCGAACAATACTACATCAGCTGTAAATACGGTCTCCTCATTCTCCTCTCCTGTCTCAATTGGCACCTCCTTCAAGGACGAATCAGGTTTCGACCCGAAAACAGGCCCAGCATTAGCAAAGGCTGAAATAGGTGCAGATCCTTCAGTTGAACCCGATCCAAAAGAGAAAGAGGAGGTTGAGAAACCAGTACCGGCAAGCCCCTGAAATGCATTTTGACCACTGGACAACTGACCAAATGAACTCAGTGAGCCAGTTTGACCCAATGTTTTCTCTTTCTCACCAGCCTTACTCTCATCTTCATTTCCAGTTTCCTTTTGGCTTTCAGTTTTACTTTCTACATATTCCTTAGAATCAGAACCGTCATCTTCTTTCACCTCCGCCAAACTGATATTGGCAGTACTGTCGACCTTCGCCTTTTTATCTTCCTCAGCCATCTCAACACTGGAATGGCCTCCATTTTTGTTTTCCCCTTCAATTTCCTTCCCCTTTCCATTCTCCACTTCACCATTTTGTGAAATGTTGGTCTCATCCCCATTTAGATCTTCTATCTTCTGAGTCTCTTTATTTTCCCCAACATTTTTGTTTTCATTTTCAGGTTCTTGGGAAGTGGGATTAGCAGTAGGTGGGACCAACCGAATACCTGAAAAAGGATTGGCTGCAGGGGTTGCTTGCTGAAGGGTGCGTTTTACTTTAACAATTCTTCGGGTTGCCATGACCTCTTCACTAGCCTTCTTGAAGGATCCCACTTCAGTTTCGGTTTCATTTTCATCTGGATCAGGGTCATCTCTTGTCAGTTGTCTACCAGCCACTCTCTTCTTGGAATCCGCCATCTGGAATTAATCAGCCTCCTGCATTGTCAATGACATGAAATATAATAAACATATTTACTAGAGAAAAATGATAGAAAATTCATTTTAACTGCAGCTATAAGAATCATAATCTCTCCCACTTTCAGAGAGAAGAAGAACAATAAATGAGGCCAATAGGACTTGAAGAAGTCAAAACTGTGACCAATATATATAAAACAGAAATACTTAATTTCCATTAATTATGTCTGCACCACTAGTTAAGATTGGTAAAAGCACAACATTCTTAGTTACAATCCAAACTAGTACTGATATTGAATAAGATAATAGCATTATGTGTTTATGACAAAAAAAAAATAGAAGAAAAAACAAGCAGAACTATGTAACATTTTCCTTCCAAAAATTTCTAATGTTTAAAACAAAATAATCATTTTGAAGTACTAACTTATCACCTATAAAAGTTTTAAACTACGGTAACCAGAAGCTACAATCACAAACATAGTTTGATTAGTATTTGTCAAAACCTTCGAACACCTAGATCAAAAATCCTTTTTGCTGTATAGGATAAAGGCAAATTAGTACTACATGAAATAAAATTAGTCTTATCTTGTCAAAAAAAGAGGCTTACAAGCTTAAAGTACAAATCGAAGGAAAAAGTTAAAAACCTACTTGTAAAACATTAAAATATATAATAAGTATACACAGACAATATCTCGGTTTTATGAGATTCGGAGAATGCGTGTATGTTGAAAGATGGCATTAACAGTTAACACACAAAGTCCCAATGCTTTTTGTGGTGCATGGAGAAATTAAAGTATGTCAAAAGAATAACTGCTAACAGAAACAAAATAACTGAATCTACGAATTCTACCTCGCTGTCTCTTAGTAACATGACTAGTGATAATCGACTAGATACGGTATCAAAACAACACAAGCTACAATTACTTTAACAGGACTCAAAATATCAGATCGTTCTTATTTGGAACGAACTACAAAATTTCATAGCAAAGACATGTTTCGTTAAACCTAGACAAAAAGCATTAGTAGTGAGTACTACAGAAATGCGAAGAATGGGCTCACGGCGGGGCTACCCAACAACAGTAGCAGCTCAGCCGCGACATCGATTGAGAAAAGAAAAGAGAAAAAGCAAGCAATTGGAGAATTTACCTGAAACGGAGCTTGGATTAGTGAGAAAAAAACCCTAGGAGAGAGAGAGAACCAGCGGGGTAGAAAGAGAAACCCTAGAGAAAGCGACAACAGTGTTGAGATTATTGCCCCGTTAATATTTTTATCAAATGGACCCGTTCACATGGACCAGGTGAACATCATGCTAACTATTTCTGAAAAGTGGGGTGTGGTCGGCGATAGACTAGGTTCACGTGAATAGGACTGTCGCAGGTAGGAGTCGGATCCTCTGGTCCTTTTTCGATCTAGACCGTCCGATTTAATCTCAACGATTAACATTTTTTCGGGTCTATCAATCGTGGTACTAGTACGGGACATCCATAGCCATTAAGATTAAATCAGACGGCTCAGATCTAAAAACGACCAGAGGATCTGGTTCCAGCAGCAGGTATATCAAGTATTTCAAATATCAAGTATTTTGTATGTAAGTAGTATTTTCCTGCATACAATGCTGCGTACAATGCACGCATGATAATGTTTCTACTTTCTAATTGCGTGCAAGTCCAGAGCCAAACCATGTTGCACGAGGCCACGAGCGTTAGGTGAGGTCTTCTTTTCTTAGTAGAAAATCCATCAAAATCAACATCCAAAATCATTTGAGAATTAATCTACAAATTTTTCTATTTTTTTGATACGTAAATAAACGTTAATAACGAATATAAAGATCGCCAAACAAGTTGAAAGTTGAGACTTATTAAGCCGAAATAAATGGTCGGAATTCATTACTACCATCCTAACATCTTACCATCCTGTCATCCCATCGGGCTTGCATAGGACAAGGCCCATTAATCTTTCCATAATCATGTGACATACACGTGATATCCTCACGATATTTTTATTTCGTCTCTCTATCGAAGAAACATCTCCCTCATTTGCCGATAAATCCCTCTCTCTCCAGTGAATAAATTTCGTTTTCTCTCAATCCTTCTCAGATCTGAAGAAATTGACCTTCTCATCATGGTCGTCTGTGTTATTTGATCGTTCTCCTTCGTTCATCTCTTTGATCGGTTCGCTAGTTGTTTCATCATCGCCATTGATTTGCTTTAGATTCAAGGTATTTGTCTTAAATGTTATCAATTTCCTTTAAAAGTTCTTATATGTTCTCAATTTTACTTGAATTGTTGAGATATGCATTTTAACATTATTCAAAACCGGATCTAGATTTTTACGTTTTGTTCGAAATCAATTGTACTGATTAATTGATGAATCTAAACCTAAATTGCACAGGTTCATTATATCAAAATTGTACAACTTCAATTGAGTTTAAATTATGATGTTTTATACATTTTATTTTTTCTAATGCAAAGGTTGAAACAATCATCTAGATCTATTCTCTTCTCTCTTTTTCACTCTCTCTTCTCTCACTCCCTCTTGAAATCGACTTCATCTATTTATCAATTTACTTTTTTTCATTTGCTACATTATAATTTTTGTTCTATAATTTCTTGATTTTGGAACGGATTTTGA
Source organism: Rhynchospora pubera (assembly GCA_028095005.1). Taxonomy (NCBI): domain Eukaryota; kingdom Viridiplantae; phylum Streptophyta; class Magnoliopsida; order Poales; family Cyperaceae; genus Rhynchospora; species Rhynchospora pubera. The sequence goes on along the minus strand of CM051463.1, from coordinate 196,380,760 downwards.
TTTAATTTTGTCAATATGTGCAATGTGCAAAACAGTGTCTCCTTTATGTATTAATCCATTTACTCTCTTATCTTGAGAAATTAGATTTTTTTTGTGTAATTATAAAATGTATTGAATTTTTGTACTTCTTTAAGCGTTTTGTTTGCTATTTTAATATAGGCTTAAAGGAGTACAAAACATAGGATAAGGGAGTAAGTAATATCTAACAAGGGAATATATATCAAGAAGCTTTGTTGTTTGTTTGCTGTTCTAATATAGGCTTAAAGGAGTAAAAAATATAGGATAAGGGAGTAAAAAATATAGGATAAGGGAGTAAATAATATCTAACAAGGGAGTACATATCAAGAACCTAACAGGCGCGTTTGGTATTTTAACATAATCTTAAAGGAGTACAAAACATAGGATAAGGAAGTAAATAATATTTAACAAGGGAGTACATATAAAGAACATGGCATGTGTGTTTGGTATTTTAGCATAGGCTTAAAAGAGTACAAAACATATGATAAGGAGTAAATAATATATAACAAGGGAGTACATATCAAGAACCTAGTATGTGTGTTTGGTATTTTAGCATATGCTTAAAAGAGTACAAAATATATGATAAGGAAGAAAATAATATATAACAAGGGAGTACATATCAAGAACCTGGCAGGTGTGTTTGGTATTTTAACATAATCTTAAAGCAGTACAAATATATGATAAGGGAGTAAATAATATCTAACAAGGGAGTACATATCAAGAACCTGACATGTGTATTTGGTATTTTAATATAGGCTTAAAGGAGTATAAAACATATGATAAGGGAGTAAATAATATCTAGCAACGGAGTACATATCAAGAACCTGGTAGTTGTGTTTGTTCTAACATTGGACAATTCTATGTTTTGTAGATTAATGTCAGTGATGATAAACGTGTTGTTGCTTACCAACTACTACTAGATCCTATCAATGAGGTATATATCTTTATTTCAGGTGATATTAAGCTAATACTTTTTTTGTTTATTTCAGGTGAGAGAGTATATATCTTTATTTTGAAATCATTGATATAATCAAAAATATAGTTAAAAATAGAGTAAATATAAAATGCAAAGGAAGTATATAAGGGAGTATTTATTCACATATTTGTTCATTTATTTATATATAAGGAAGTATTTATTCACGTATGTGTTCATTTATTTATATATAAGGGAGTTTTAAATGTCTATTCTGATGTCTTGCATTTAGTTGTCTCATTTGTGCTACGTAAAAAAAATCCTTTGTTAATTATAAAATGTATTGAGTTTACATAAGGGATTATGTATTTGTTAATTAGAAAATGTATTGAATTTTTGTACTCTTTTAAGCGTTTTGTTTGTTGTTTTATATAGGTTTAAAGGTGTACAAAATATAGGATAAGGGAGTAAATAATATCTAACAAGGGAGTGCATATCAAGAACCTGACAGGTGTGTTTGGCATTTTAACATAGGCTTAAAGGAGTACAGAACATAGGATAAGGGAGTAAATAATATCTAACATGGGAGTACATATCAAGAAGCTTTGTTATTTGTTTGCTGTTATAATATAGGCTTAAAGGAGTATAAAATATAACATAAGGGAGTAAATAATATTTAACAAGGGAGTACATATCAAGAACCTGGCAGGTGTGTTTGGTATTTTTGCATAATCTTAAAGGAGTACAAAATATAGGATAAGGGAGTAAATAATGTCTAACAAGGGAGTACATATCAAGAACCTGGTAGGTGTGTTTGGTACTTTAGCATAATCTTAAAGGAGTACAAAATATAGCATAAGAGAGTAAATAATATCTAACAAGAGAGTACATATCAAGAATCTGGCATGTGTGTTTGGTATTTTAACATAGGCTTAAAGGAATACAAAACATATGATAAGGGAGTAAATAATATCTAACAACGAAGTACAAAACATATGATTAAGGAAATATATATTTTAAAATTGTAATTTTTTTCTTTTGCAGATTAATGTATGTGATGATGAGTGCGTGGTTGCTTATCGTTTGTTATTAAACCCTATAAATCAAGTGAAGTCTAAATTTCAGAATTTGAGCGAATATTTTCTCCTGGACTTTGACTGAGATGATTGATGGTTGTTGTTGCAATTTATATTAAGTTTGTTAGCATGTTTGAATTTGGTTGTAATGATTTTATGGTTGGTTAGACTGAATATTAAGTTGAACTTGATTTTATTGTTAGAATTGATATACAATTAAATTGGTAATGTTGGTATTTTAGTATAATCTTAAAGGAGTACAAAACATATGATAAGGGAGTAAATAATATCTAACAACGGAGTACATATCAAGAACCTGACAATTGTGTTTGTTCTAACATTGTACAATTCTATGTTTTGCAGAATAATGGTAGTGATGATAAACGTGTTGTTGCTTACTGGCTACTACTAGATCCTATTAATGAGGTGAAGCTGAAATTTAGATCTGCAAGTGATAGGCGGGTTTCACATCGAAATATTCAACCCTTTTAGGCCTTAATTTCAATTAAATGTTTGAGTTTTAGTTAGATTTAATGCAATTTAGGTTAGAAATATGGTACTGCTATTTGCCCTTGTCTAATTTCAGGTTCAGTGATGTTTTGGAGCAAAATTGGGCCCAAGGAAGTGTTCAAGCGGAGCAAATCAGAGTCCAAGCGACTGGAGCAAAGGAACAGGGTCAAACCAGACAAGTCCCCTGTTCTGGCGACCCGCCAGGATTTCAGACGACCCGCCAGGAATCCAGGCGACCCGCCAGGATTCCTGTCGACCCGCCAGAACATTAACCGACCTGCCCAATTTGGTGAGATATTTCTGGCAGAGCACTTTCTCTATTCTTGGACGAGCCAGACATGATCTCCACCTATGGGAACCGCCTTTGGGAGTTATAAAAACATAGGGAAAGCTCCAGAAAGGGGAAGTCGAGTTTTGAAGTCAGTTTAGAGAGAGAGAATTCGAGAGAAGATAGCAGAATCCCCCAGCTGCCTCCTGTCGACCCGCCAGGATCTCTGGCGACCCGCCAGAAAACAAGCTGAGAGTTGTTTGCTGTTTGTTCTTGTTGTAAACTTTCTCTATTTTCTGTCTTTGATGTTTAGTTTGCTGAAACCTTTTATCTTTATGTTCAGTATGACTTTTAGTGAGTAGTTTAGTTTAGGGGCAATTGTAGGGAACCATGACTTGGTAGATTAATGAAGTTTATTTAGTTTTCTAATTTTTCTAAGTTGCTTTGCTTTGCTTGAGTTTATTTGCTGAAATTGTGAATTGAATTGAGTTGATTTGAAGGTTTGCTCACTTGGTTAGGCCTGACCTCGTAGATTAAGCAAATAGAACCCTAATCTCAAAACAATTTCTATTCTCAAACCTTAGGATAGTTAGTATACCCAAAAGGTGAAACCGGAACTTAGCCGAGAGGTTTATTCCCTCCTAAGATCGAGAGATCTAGGATATCCTACCGAATAGTTAAAGCAAACCCTAAAACTTAAGCCAAGAAACGAGAGTTGAAACTTAGGTTTTTAGGGAGGTTAGAGGTTAAAACTTAGTAATACCAAATCAAGAACGAGAGTTAGTATTTGGACCAGAGTTTAAGCCAAAAACCTGAACTTAGAGAACTTAGAAACTAACTAAACTGAATTGTCGTACTGTTCTGGCGACCCGCCAGGAATCCTGTCGACCCGCCAGAAATCCTGGCGACCCGCCAGAAATCCTGTCGACCCGCCAGGATAGTGCCTGGAAGTGGAACCCGATCAATTGACCCTAGTTTAAGTCCTTAATTCGAGTTTAGATCTTTTCCTTAATATTTAGAGTAATTTAGACATTAATTAGAATTTAGAATTAATTCTTTTAATTTAAATTTAATCCTTTTAATTAATTAATCAACTTTTTAACTTGTTTACCCCTAGATCAATCGAACTAAATTACTTAAAGTCTATAGTTTAGAATAACCGTCCCTGTGGATTCGATCCTCAAGCTATATTTCATTAGATTAGATTGAGGTTTAATTTGACCTAGGTTTTACCTCCGATCAAATTTGGCGCCGTTGCCGGGGACGGTGACTAGATTTAAGTTTAGGTAATTGAGTTTTATTGATCTTTTGTCTTTTCCTCTTGTTTCCTTGTTTGTAGGAGTACACGCTGGCCGGGAAGAAGAAGTCTAAGCAACCTCAACCCGCAAGCGAGTGCAAGTACTTTACGAGGAGCCAAGCCAAGAGCGACGAGACCCCCCGACCTTCCGCTTCGTTTGTTTCCCAAACCGTTCGTTTTCCGGGAGAACAAATAGAAGCTAAGGAGGCCACAACTTCGACTTCATCACCTATTTCGACTCCCTTGCTGGTTTACCAACGAGGAAGGCGAAATCCATCAGCTCGATTCACGAACCAACCACCAGGACCAATCCAGGCGACCCGCCAGGATTCAGGCGGACCCGCCAGAAAAGATCCTGAGGAAGGTTCGAAAGACGCAGACGACGCGAAACCAATGGCAGACTTGAACGGAAACCCACCTATTGGTCCAGAAGGAGACGGGCCGTTGATAGTAGATTCAGCCGTTCTTCAACGAGCCCTTGATGATGCTAGGGAGGCGGCAAGGATTGCGGCGGAGAACCGACCTTTGAAGGAGATCGGAGCCCCAACCGCAAACAATGTCCGACTAGGAGTCAACCCCCCCCCCCAAGCTCGAAGGACTCGTGATCTATTCTTCAACCCATCTCTCATTGCCCTTATCCAACAGAACCAATTTAGTGGGAATCCGACAGAAGACGCGAACAAGCACTTGCAGCGATTCCTACGGAATTGCATCACTCTCAACCTCGAAGAAGTCGCTCCCGATATAATCCGGTTAACTCTTTTCCCTTTTTCTCTTAGAGACCAAGCAGAGGATTGGTTGAATAGTTTCAATAGTAACCCGTTTACTTGTTGGGATGATTTGGCCAAGGCCTTCTTGGAAAGGTTCTATCCTAGAATCAAAACCACATCGATCGTGAGGGAGATAATTGGGTTTAAACAGGAAAGTGATGAAAATTTGTTTGAAGCTTGGGAACGCTTTAAGGATTTGTTGAGAATGTGTCCTCATCATGATATAGGCCAGGATAGACTAATTTGTAGTTTCTATGACGGTTTGAACCATCAAACTCGTCAAAGTGTTAACTCAACTGCAGGTGGGTCTCTTCTCGACCTAGGATGTAGGGATGCAAAAGCGCTAATCGAAAGCATGGCAAGCTCTCAAACTAATTGGTCGGTGAGAGAGAAGAATTCCAAAGGAGGGATTATAGAAGTAGACAAGTCAACCCATTTGCAAGCTCAACTGGACGCCTTGACCACAATGATGAAAGAAATGAAGACCAAACCCGTAGAGGCAGTCCAAAAGTGCCAATTCTGTGAGGAAGAAGGACATACAGCAAAGGCATGTTACTTGGTAGCAAGAGACGAACCCGTAGCCGATGTAAATGCAATCATGGCACCTCCGCCCTATGCGCCCCAGAATTACGTGTACCGAGACAAGAGAAACCATCCTGGATTATCTTATGGCAATCCAAGCGGGTGCGCGAATTCGGGGCAAGCTCAACCACCACCTCAAAACAAGCCTAACAACAACGCTGCGGGTAATAACAATCAAGTTAGTTACTATCAGCAACATAGGAATTTGGTGGACAAGTTCATGGCAGATCAAACGGAGTGGAATCATACGGTCTTTGATGAGATGAAGCAAGTTCGCGAGTCCTTGCAATTTCTCATTCAACAAAGCAAATTGGCAAACCCTCAAAGCCAATGAACTTTAACGAAGACCGGGATGTTTCCAAACCAACCTGAAGTGAACCCCAACGGAGAAGTCAAGAGTGTCACACATCGACTAAGGAGTGGAACGGAGTACGATGGGCCCAAGAATCCAGACGAATCGGTCTCAGGACCGATCCAGGCGGACCCGCCAGAAATCCTGGCGACCCGCCAGGAAAATGTGCAGAACACAGAACCCTCGGGACAGTTTCTGGCGACCCGCCAGGACTCAGGCGGGCCCGCCAGAAAAGGTTCTGAGGCTCAGAAAGGCAAGACCGAAGCCCCGATTCAGACCCGCTATGCCCCAGAAGTTCCATATCCTCAAAGGCTAGCCAAGGCAAAGGAAGAGAAGGAATACAACAAGTTCATGGAGATAATGTCACAAATTCAAATCTCCATACCCTTCACCGACATGTTGACCAAAATGCCCTCCTATGCTAAGTTCCTAAAGGATATTTTGACAAACAAGAAGAAGCTAGAGGACGTTTGCATTGCTGTAACACATGAGAGCAAATCCGTATCAACCAAGAAACTTCCCCCGAAGTTGAAAGATCCAGGGAGATTCATGATCGGCGGATTTCATATAGATATTTCAATCCTTTTAGGCCCCAAATTACAACTAAATATCTATGTTTTAGTTAGATTTTAACATATTTAGGTTAGTTTTAATTAAGTTTGTGTCAAAGAAGGAGTTACTACAATAATCCCTATTTTTATGCAGATTTTGGACAAGAACATGACATAAATGATTAAATGAACTTGTGGAGCTTCTCATAAGCTTTCCAACGGTTCTTGAATCACCTCAAACAGAGTCCGGATGAAGAAATTATGGGCAAAATACGAACAAGGCGCAGTGCTGAAATTTCCAGACCAGCTCTCAGGACGATTTCTGGCGACCCGCCAGAATCCTGGCGGGTCCGCCCGAAACTTGCCTGAATTAGCAGAAAGTGCCCGTTTTAGAGTTCTAACTTGGGAAGACGGTTATTCTCTATTTCCATCACGTCCAGAAGCATTTTCCTGCTATTATGAGCGCCTCCCATCAATTCTAAAGTCTATATAAACATGGTTTGAGGAGATTTCAAGGGGAGAAGAAATAGAGATCAAATTTGGAGAGAAATCAAAGTTTAGAGAGAGATTTGAGAGTTTCTACACGACGCGGCAATCCAAGGTCCAGGCAGATCCGCCCGAAAGGAGACGGAGTCGTTCGAAGGCAGGCGGAGGAGGAAGAAGAGAGGAATCGAAGTTCATTTGTTGTATTCTATCTCTTCTTTTTATCTTTTGTTTGTTTATGCGAAAAAACCTTGGTTTGTTTGATTCTATGTCTTGTCTAACTTAGAATTGTTGTTAGGGGCAATTGTAGGGAACCTTTACTTGGTAGATTAATGAAAGTTTAATTTAGTTTTCTAATTTTTCTGAATTTCTTTGCTTTACTTGATCTTGATTGCTTGAATTGTGATTATGAATTGAATTGTTTTGAAGGTTTGCTCACTTGGTTTAGGCCAGACCTCGTAGATAAGCACAAAGAACCCCAAATTTCAAGTCAATTCATACTTACATACCATAGGATAGTTAGTATACCCAAAAGGTGAAACCGGAACTTAGCCGAGAGGTTTATTCCCTCCTAGGATCGAGAGATTTAGGATATCCTACTGAATAGTTAAAGCAAACCCTAAAACTTAAGCCAAGGAACGAGAGTTGAAACTTAGGTTTTTAGGAAGGTTTAGAGGTTAAAACTTAGTAATACCAAATCAAGAACGAGAGTTAGTATTTGGACCAGAGTTTAAGCCAAAAACTTGAACTTAGAGAACTTAGAAACTAATTAAACTGAATTATCGTACTGTTCTGGCGACCCGCCAGGAAGCTGGCGGATCCGCCTGAATAGGCCAGGTAAAGCAACCCGAACAATTGACCCTAATTCGTGTTATTGTGTTAGAACTCGCATTCTCAATCAAACTTAGATCAACCTTAGGATTTGATACTTCTTCAATTCATCAATTAAACCCTCAATTGATTTGAACCTTCGTCTAGCTAATTAAATAAGGTAAAAGATTGATATTCCAACACTGTCCCTGTGGATTCGACCCTTAAGCTATCACTGCAAACGATTAGATCGGTGATTCCTAAGGATTTGTTTTGATTAGGTTTTCCCTTCGATCAAAAATGGCGCCGTTGCCGGGGACGGTTTGCTAGAATATTGGTATTTTGCATTAGTTAATTAGTATAGACACCCTTGTATCCTTGTATCTTACTTATTTTATCTTATCTTAAAAATCCAAAAATATTTTCTATCACCATGTTTCGTTCTTTTCAGGTATTCGAACAAGAATTGGAAGGTGGTGATGCAAAGAAGATCGTCGCATCCGATGAAACAAACGAAGAGTTCAACCAAATCGACTTGAGCACACTTAGACGATGCTTGGAGGAATTTAATGTCCAAATCGAGCCAAGGAAGATGACATCCAATGAAGAACACATCAAGCATGTTTTAAGATGCCCGCTTAAGTACTTTTGGGAGAACTATGATGCGTTGAGAGGGAGAAAAGTGAAGATAAGATGAGCAAATGCAAGGGGGTCGAGCTAATGACCTAAAACAAGCGCTTCTTGGGAGGCAACCCAAGACCAAAAAATTTCAATTTCCATCATTAGTTTAGTTTAGTTTAATTTAGTTAGGTTAATTTCGGTATAACTCATTGATCTTTGTTGATTGGTTTCAGATTTTAGATGATAATACAAGCTTTTTAGAAGCACAATCGTTCGAGTCATGCAAGTGTCGAAAGGGCAATTGAACTTCAACGCAACATTACAACACATGGAAGAAGTATGTAGGTTGTTGAAAAAGTCGTACCATATGCAAGAACTCAAGCTTGGGGAATACACCATGAAGGAGCATATGAGTCAACTCAATCCAACAAGTCTCAAGATAGCGGAGAAACCCACCTGACCTGAATTCAGATGACCCCGCCTGAATTCTGGCGACCCGCCTGAATTCAGACGACCCCGCCTGAATTCTGGCGACCCGCCAGAAACTATCCCGAGACCACATAAACTCAGACCCATTCCAAACGAGGCCGCCAGAAACCAGACGACCCCGCCTGAAACCCACCTGAGACCAAAACCTAAACCTAAACCAATCCATATCAATGACTAAATTTTGAGTTTTTCTTGGTTAGTCGACGAACCAAATTTTTGCTCAATCTTGTCATTGACCAAGCCTTCACCAAACCCTAACCCAAGGGTAGAATCGTACCAACCCCTATGCGATTTCTATCCTCAACCTAAACCACCCATCTCCACTACTTGCAAGACATCTTCTCCAATGAGACGAATCTAGAGACAACTTGAAGTGAAATGATCTATCAAAGCAAGCAAGGCTCATGTTGTGTGACTCGATCCTTCATAGCCACTACAAAGATTCGATAAGTTTCTTTATTCCTTTCTCTCTTTTAAGTTTTGTTTTCTTTACATTAAGGATGATGCAAAGTTTTAAGCTTGGGGAGAGAATAGGAATTTGTATCTAGGATTTGCATCATGGCATTTAGGTTTATTAATTTGCATTCATGTATAATTTGCATATTAATGACATATAGATCGCATTTAGGTAAGTTTTGGGAGTCTATTGATAATAATCAAGGTCATAGTTTAAAGCAACGAAGTAATGGACATGTCACAAAAATCTGTTTTTAAAAATGAATTTGAATTTGACCGACCAACACTTGTAGAGTTTTAAAGTGATAGTAAGTATTGTGCATAAGTTATCTCGATTAGTTTTGATTCAAGAAAGTTTTTGAGTTAAATGAATGACTTGACCAATTAAGAAATCGGTTTTTAGGCATCCACCCTTAAATGAATACCCAAATTGCTCTTAGATCAATTCTCCCGACACAAAATTGAGTTAAATTTAAAAATGAGCAGCAAGAGTTAGTAATTACACCGTTGTTTTCAAGTTTACTAAAAGTCGAAGATGTAAATATACACAAAAAAAAAGAGAAGAAAAAAAACGAAAAAAAAAAATCATAAAAAGGGGAACTAAAAAGCGGTGCAGTGCCATGGACACTGTAGGAGGCTATAGGTACTTGTGGATTAAAAGAACTCCATAAACCATGGGTAAGAAACAGAAAGAGATTCATGGTATAAAAAAAAAAAGAGAAATAAGAGGAAAAAAATCCTCAAAAGTTAAATCCACTCTTATCTGGCCGACTTCTCCGCCGCGGGAAACCCTCCTAGCCCCAGGAGAAATAATATGTTCCAACCCAAAAACTTTGGAGACGATGGGTGGGGAGTTGTACCCTTTTTTTCCGCCCCACTTTAGTCGTTCTTCAATGCGTTTTCGAAAATTTTTGCGGTGCTTTACTTGACTCTTGTTTGTGAAATGAATAAGTTAAACTTATTGTTTGTGTTGGAAGGGTTAGATCCCGCTTCTTGTTGCCAAGTCAATTGTGAAACATGAAAACCGATTGGATTAGAAATTAAACGAGATAGGTTATAGACAATAGACTGCAATTGCTTTGGGATTTTACTTGTGGAAAGTCAATGGTCACTAAGTAAACTTGATTTTGAAAATGAATTTGAAAAATCTTTTGATATGTCCAAATCCAAATTGCTTGAGTTGTGACAATGGTAATTGTTGAGAAATCTCCCATAACTTGTAGATACCAGCTATTTAATTGTAATTTAGGTCCTAAACGATCTTCTTAGATTTAGATAGTTGCTTGGGGACAAGCAATGTTTAAGCTTGGGGAGATTTGATCGGCGGATTTCATATAGATATTTCAATCCTTTTAGGCCCCAAATTACAACTAAATATCTATGTTTTAGTTAGATTTTAACATATTTAGGTTAGTTTTAATTAAGTTTGTGTCAAAGAAGGAGTTACTACAATAATCCCTATTTTTATGCAGATTTTGGACAAGAACATGACATAAATGATTAAATGAACTTGTGGAGCTTCTCATAAGCTTTCCAACGGTTCTTGAATCACCTCAAACAGAGTCCGGATGAAGAAATTATGGGCAAAATACGAACAAGGCGCAGTGCTGAAATTTCCAGACCAGCTCTCAGGACGATTTCTGGCGACCCGCCAGAATCCTGGCGGGTCCGCCCGAAACTTGCCTGAATTAGCAGAAAGTGCCCGTTTTAGAGTTCTAACTTGGGAAGACGGTTATTCTCTATTTCCATCACGTCCAGAAGCATTTTCCTGCTATTATGAGCGCCTCCCATCAATTCTAAAGTCTATATAAACATGGTTTGAGGAGATTTCAAGGGGAGAAGAAATAGAGATCAAATTTGGAGAGAAATCAAAGTTTAGAGAGAGATTTGAGAGTTTCTACACGACGCGGCAATCCAAGGTCCAGGCAGATCCGCCCGAAAGGAGACGGAGTCGTTCGAAGGCAGGCGGAGGAGGAAGAAGAGAGGAATCGAAGTTCATTTGTTGTATTCTATCTCTTCTTTTTATCTTTTGTTTGTTTATGCGAAAAAACCTTGGTTTGTTTGATTCTATGTCTTGTCTAACTTAGAATTGTTGTTAGGGGCAATTGTAGGGAACCTTTACTTGGTAGATTAATGAAAGTTTAATTTAGTTTTCTAATTTTTCTGAATTTCTTTGCTTTACTTGATCTTGATTGCTTGAATTGTGATTATGAATTGAATTGTTTTGAAGGTTTGCTCACTTGGTTTAGGCCAGACCTCGTAGATAAGCACAAAGAACCCCAAATTTCAAGTCAATTCATACTTACATACCATAGGATAGTTAGTATACCCAAAAGGTGAAACCGGAACTTAGCCGAGAGGTTTATTCCCTCCTAGGATCGAGAGATTTAGGATATCCTACTGAATAGTTAAGGCAAACCCTAAAACTTAAGCCAAGGAACGAGAGTTGAAACTTAGGTTTTTAGGAAGGTTTAGAGGTTAAAACTTAGTAATACCAAATCAAGAACGAGAGTTAGTATTTGGACCAGAGTTTAAGCCAAAAACTTGAACTTAGAGAACTTAGAAACTAATTAAACTGAATTATCGTACTGTTCTGGCGACCCGCCAGGAAGCTGGCGGATCCGCCTGAATAGGCCAGGTAAAGCAACCCGAACAATTGACCCTAATTCGTGTTATTGTGTTAGAACTCGCATTCTCAATCAAACTTAGATCAACCTTAGGATTTGATACTTCTTCAATTCATCAATTAAACCCTCAATTGATTTGAACCTTCGTCTAGCTAATTAAATAAGGTAAAAGATTGATATTCCAACACTGTCCCTGTGGATTCGACCCTTAAGCTATCACTGCAAACGATTAGATCGGTGATTCCTAAGGATTTGTTTTGATTAGGTTTTCCCTTCGATCAATTCACGATTCCATGCAAGATTGGGGAGGCAAACATCAAGCGAGCCTTGCTAGACTTAGGAGCAAGCGTGAGTCTCATGCCCGAATCAATTTTCAACAAGCTGGGTGTGGGAGAATTGAGAACGACTCGAATGACACTGCAACTTGCAGATCGATCGACCCGTTTGCCCTTGGGAATTGTTGAAGACGTACCACTTCAAGTTGGAGATATTGTGGTGCCATGTGATTTTGTGATTGTAGACATGGAAGAAGATCCTGAGGTACCTATTATTCTTGGTAGACCATTTCTAGCAACTGCTGGTATTTTTATCAATTGTAGGAATGGAAAGATGCTCGTGAAGGTAGGAGACGAAACAGCCGAATTTGAAGTAGAGAAAGCAATGAAACTGCCCAACCAAGTAGATACTTGTTGCATGGTGGATTTGCTTGATGAAATAGTTCAAGAAGAGTTCAATTCGGCAGTAACGAAAGCCTACACATACCCCATCGACAACCAAGAGGAATGGGATGCTTATTTGGCGAGTTTGGAGGAAGAACCAGGTGCTGAAGAGGAAGTTGACGCTCTCGGGATGGTTTCTGGCGACCCGCCAGAAATCCTGGCGACCCGCCAGGAAGCCAGCCCTGAACAACCAAAGTTGAATCTGAAGCCTCTGCCCTCCAATCTCCAATACCAATACCTGGGGCCTGATGAGACATATCCGGTGATAGTAAGTGCACATCTAAGCAGCGAAGAAATTGAGAAACTTTTGAAGGAATTGCGATCCCATCGTAAGGCTATTGGTTACTCGATTGATGATTTGAAAGGCCTAGATCCGAGCATTTGTACTCACCGGATTCTAATGGAAGATGACTGCAAGCCAACCATTGAGCATCAAAGAAGATTAAATCCAACCTTGAAGGAGGTGGTGAAGAAAGAAGTTCTCAAGCTACTTGAAGCCGGGATCATTTATCCGATTTCCGACTCCAAGTGGGTTAGTCCGGTTCATGTGGTGCCTAAGAAGGGAGGTACTACGGTGGTGAAGAACGACAAGAATGAGTTAATCCAAACTCGAGTGGTCACGGGTTGGAGAATGTGCATTGATTATCGAAAGCTCAACACCGCCACAAGAAAAGACCATTTTCCCCTTCCATTTGTTGATCAACTCTTGGAGAGACTAGCCAATCATTCCTACTTTTGCTATTTGGATGGGTATTCCGGGTTCTTCCAAATCCCCATTCATCCAAGCGACCAAGAGAAGACGACCTTTACATGCCCGTATGGTACCTACGCATACCGAAGGATGCCATTTGGGTTGTGTAACGCCCCAGCCACTTTCCAAAGAGCTATGATGGCAATATTCTCCGATTTCATTGAAAAAGACATGGAAGTGTTCATGGATGATTTTTCGGTCTATGGTACAACCTTCGATCACTGCCTAGCCAACTTGGTGAAGGTGTTGAAGCGGTGTGAAGAGGTGAATCTAGTGTTGAATTGGGAGAAATGTCACTTCATGGTTCGCGAGGGGGTGGTACTTGGCCACGTGATTTCGTCTCAAGGGATCTCAGTTGACAAAGCGAAAGTGGAAGTCATTGAGAAATTGAGGCAACCAACATGCGTTAGAGACATTCGAAGCTTCTTGGGTCATGCGGGTTTTTACCGGCGGTTCATTAAGGATTTTTCTAAAATTGCAAAGCCATTAACTAATCTCACTATGAAAGATGTTGAATTTGACTTTGATGATGATTGTGTTGATGCCTTTCGCAGGATTAAGGAAGCTTTGGTGGTAGCGCCCATTCTCCAACCGCCCGATTGGACGTTACCTTTTGAGTTGATGTGCGATGCAAGCGATTATGCAATCGGAGCGGTTTTGGGACAGAGGCGTGACAAGAAACCTTATGCCATATACTATGCAAGCAAAGTCTTAGATGCAGCTCAAGTGAACTATACCACCACCGAAAAGGAGTTGCTTTCCATAGTGTATGCATTGGACAAATTCAGATCATATCTTGTTGGATCGAAGGTAATTGTCTATACCGACCATGCTGCCATCAAGTATCTCATGACTAAGAAGGACACCAAACCCCGCTTGATTCGATGGGTGCTCTTACTTCAAGAATTTGACATAGAAATCAAAGACAAGAAGGGCACGGAAAACCTAGTTGCAGATCATTTGTCTAGGATCCAAGTGGAGAAGATGGAGGACCAATTGATGCCCATAAACGATGATTTACCAGGCGAGCAGCTGCTCTCGGCACAATTTCTGGCGACCCGCCAGGAATCCTGGCGACCCGCCAGGATTCATCCTGACAGACCAGCCAGGCGCATTCACCTCCAGGCGACCCGCCAGGATCCAGGCGGACCCGCCAGAGTACCTTGGTATGCAGATTTCGCGAATTTTTTGGCGAGCGGGATCAAGCCTCATGGGTATTCGTCCCAGCAATTCAAGAAGTTCCGAGCCGATTCAAAGTATTACTATTGGGATGACCCGTTCTTGTGGAAGAGAGGAGTAGATGGTATGTTTCGAAGATGCGTGCCCCTAGAGGAAGTCGAAGATATTCTTTACCAGTGCCACTCGTCCGCTTATGGAGGACATGCTTCCACCGACAAAACCGCCTCGAAGGTGCTTCAGTCCGGTTTCTATTGGCCATCGATTTTCAAGGATGCAAGAGCCTTTGTTCTCAAGTGTGATCAATGCCAAAGGGCGGGGAACATTTCTCAAAGACAACAAATGCCTCAAAATCCGGTGCTTGAAGTTGAGATATTTGATGTTTGGGGAGTGGACTTCATGGGACCATTTCCGCCATCCCTTGGGTATGAATTCATCCTTGTAGCCGTTGATTATGTGTCCAAGTGGGTAGAAGCAATTCCAAGCAAGCATGCCGACTCAGCCACGGTGAAGAAGCTCTTCAATAAGGTGATCTTTCCCCGATTTGGGATTCCAAGAGTTGTCATAAGCGATGGAGGAAAGCATTTCATAAATCGACAGTTTGATAATCTCTTGAGAAAATATGGTGTTACTCACAAGGTTGCTACACCTTATCATCCACAAACCAGTGGTCAAGTTGAGGTGTCAAATAGAGAGATCAAGAATATTCTGCAAAAGACGGTGGGTAGCACGAGGAAGGATTGGGCGTTGAAGCTAGATGAAGCACTTTGGTCATATCGAACTGCTTACAAAACTCCAATAGGAATGAGTCCTTTCAAGTTGATCTATGGAAAGGCTTGTCACTTACCAGTGGAACTAGAGCACAAGGCTTATTGGGCAGTCAAGACAATCAATTGGGATGCACAAGCTGCAGGAGAAAAGCGAATTCTGGATTTGCACGAGTTAGATGAGATCCGTATGGATGCCTATGAGAATGCTCGGTTGTACAAAGAGCGAACGAAGAAGTGGCATGATAAACATATCCAACGGAGAGTTCTCAAGGAGGGAAACATGGTCCTACTTTTCAACTCAAGGTTGAGGCTATTTCCAGGCAAGCTTAAATCAAGATGGTCTGGACCATTTCGAGTGAAAAAAGTCTATCCTTATGGAGCATTTGAGTTATGGGGAAATGATGGGAGCTATTTCACTGTGAATGGGCAGCGCCTCAAGCTTTACAACCAAGGACAAGAGGAGGAAGAGTTGGTTTCGAAATCACTCGTTGATCCGAGACCCGAAGAGACGTAGATATGAGGGGTCGAGCTCGAGACCTTAAACGAGCGCTTCTTGGGAGGCAACCCAAGGGTTTCATTTTAAATTTTATGATTTATTTTATTTCAATTTATTTACTTACGTTGAACAAAATTGAGAAAACACAAAAAAATTAGAAAATACGGAAAATACAAAAAAAAATTAGGATTTAAATGGTTTATTATGTGGTTGATATAGGCGAAAAAATGCATCCAGGCGGACCCGCCAGAGTTTCAGGCGACCCGCCAGAGAGAAAGGCGAAAACATGGCTCTCAGGATGATTTCTGGCGACCCGCCAGAAATCCTGGCGACCTGCCAGAAAAAGAGGCTAAAATGGATGCTGTCGGGACGATTCCTGGCGACCCGCCAGGAATCCTGGCGACCCGCCAGAACTCATGTCGGCAAGAACCCTAATAACTGACCATGTTGCGACCCGTTTGACCCGTTACGCGTTTTGTAACTGACTCAACCCATTAAACCCCTCTCTCCCTCTCTCTCTCTCTTCCTACCCGACCCCTCTCCCTCATTCGACCCTTTCTCTCCCTCTCTCGATCGGACCCGCCGAAACCAATCCGAACCACCCGAACCGACGACTCCGACCACCTCTCGACGAACGGAGACCACCCCTCGCGTCGTCTCCACGCCGAGAACACATTCGAGCCGTCAATTTCGACCCTCTCCTTCGGATTTCACCGCGGCACCACCAACCCGTCTCTCTCTCTCGAACCTCCGCCGTTTCGCTTCGATTTTCCAAGGTAATCTCTTCCCTACTCTCAAAATTCACTTGTTCAACTTTCGAAAACCTACCGGTACCGCGAATTTCTCGAAAAACCGCAAAACCCGTACCAACCCAGTTTCTGGCGACCCGCCAGAAAACTAGGCGACCCGCCAGGATCTGTCCCGAACCACCCTCGTTTCCAAACAATTTCTGGCGACCCGCCAGAAAACCAGGCGACCCGCCAGAAACCTTCCTGAAAAGCTAAACCCTAGCCAATTTCAGTCATGCCTCGTGCCAAGAACCCTACCATCGGTAGCATGGCGAAGCGCCTTCGCTCCGCTGTTACCGGTGCTAGTTCCTCTCGAAAGAGCACCCATGACCCTACCCCTTCACCATCAAGTTCCGAAGCCTCTCAGTCCGCGACCCGCTCCGCTTCTCAGTCCGGATCTGATTATATGGAAGAAGAAGAGAATGTGGTCGGGCCGATCATTGCTGACTCACAAAAGATGGCCGATGCCATAGCATATTTTAGCAGCAAGAGGATTGAGAACACCCGAGCCGTAGACCTGGACATTCTGGAGAAGATAGGGATTTTGGAACAGTTTCTAGCCATATCTGAAAAGGGGGGGATTATGAGGAAGTTCTGGGATATCAAGAGGCCCGCATACAAGAGGCTCACGGTTGAGTTTTTAGCCTCTTTGTCCGTTCAAGAAGAGGATGAGGTGTTTGTGATGAGGTACCGTCTCCTTGATACCGATTATGAGACTGATGCTCTAGAATTGTGCGAGTATATGGGATTCACGCCCGGTGGAGACTACAAAGGAAAATACTCAAGCAATCTTTGGGGGCAAATTTCTGGAGACACGGGCAAGGCGGGAGAGCAACCAAAAGGGAAGTTCATCCAGCATCCTGTCATTCGGATAATGCAGAGGGCCCTTAGCAACACTTTGTTTGCAAGAGGAGAGTCTTCTTCAAAGATTAGGAAGGAAGAGTTCATGGTATTGACACGGATGTTGCATGGAGTTGCAAATTACTCCAAGCTGGATTTGGGAGTGATGATGATGAAGTACTGGGAAGGGATTGCGAAATTAAGAAGGAAGGGAGAAGGACAAGTTACCATTGGAGGGTATGTGACCTATCTTGCTGAGATGAATGGTATCCCCTTGGCACGTCTTGAGGATCTGACCGAGTGTACTGCTCCTTCTCTAATGGATGCAAAGTACTTGAGGCAGATTGGGTTCTTAGTTGGCCCGGATGATGGACCTTGGGCATGGAAGAATGAGGTTAGAGAGCCCGTGCCACTGCCACTTAATGACAATTTCAGGTTTGGGGACCGATACACATGGCTACTACCCGAGCCCAACGAAGGAGCGGACATACCTGATGCTCCTATGCAACCACCACCGCAAGAGCATGTGCAAGAAGAAGAGCAAGGGCCGCAGCCGTTTGGCCAGTACGGGATGCCACTGTACCAAATGCCGCCCTATGCCATGCCACAAGGAGGGTTTGATGCGGGTGGTTCATCTTCCCATGCACCGCCACAAGAAGAGTTCAACTATGCATCTCTCTGTGCTAGTTTGAACAACCTAGCTCGCCTCTCGAATGAATCGATCGAGTTAGGAAGGAGGATAAGTGACAAGTGCGATGCAATCGAGAAGGAACAAGCGGAGGCAAGGCGAGACATCAACCTCCTCCTCCAACATGAAAGAGAGAATGAGGTGGCTCGTGGACGGGTGAACGAGATGTATGATTGGTTCTTCCCGATCTATGGACAGCCGCCACCTCCACCGCCTCAGTGAGATTTGATGACCGTAAGGTCGGCACGACAATTTGTGAGTTTCCTTCACCTTTCTTTTATTTTTCTCTTTTAAATTCTGTTTGTTTGTGTTTGCTGGATGCAATTGAACAAGTTTGGGGAGGGGAATTTGAAAATTTGATGGAAATGCACATGTATCTAGGAATTTGCATCATTTCATGTAGGATTGTACTCTCTCGGGACCATTCCTGGCGACCCGCCAGGAATGAATCCCCTTTTGCATTACTCTCGGGACAGATTCAAGCGGACCCGCCAGGATCCTGGCGGGGTCGCCTGAAAACTTGGCTTGAGCGTTTTTCATTTAGATTTGTATATATTGCATGGTTAATTCATATAATTTGCATTTAGATAGTTTAAGGAGATAATTAGTAATGATTAGGATTGAAATTTGAGCAAATTAAGAAATGAGTATGACTTGAAATTGAAATTTGAAAATCTGAATTTGGATTTGACCTAACTTAATGCACTCAAGGATTAAAAGCAATTGAAAAGCATTGAGCATGACTTGTCTCGTAGTTCTTTGAGTTTAATTGAGTTTTAAGATTTTAAAGTTTGCATTGAAATTCTAGATTTCGGTTTATTTGGCATCCACTTTTAAAATTGAATACCCGAAATGCCCTTAGATCGATTCTTGCAACACAAAATCGAGATTCAACAAAAGAGATCATAGCAAGAGTTAATGAAATGTCACATTGATTTTAAGTTTAATTAAATGTTAAAAAAAAAATAAAAAAAAAATCAAAAACAAAATAAAAAGGGGAACTAAAAAGTGGTGCAGTGCCATGGACACTGTAGGAAGCTATAGGTACTAGCGGATTAAAAGAACTCCATAAACCATGGGTAAGAAACAGAAAGAGACTCATGGTATAAAAAAAAAGAGAAATAAAGAGGAAAAATCCTCTAAAGTTAAATCCGCTTTTATCTGGCTGACTTCTCCGCCTCGGGAAAAATCTCCTTGCCCCAGGAGCAAAATGTATCTTTAAATTTAAATTGTAAAGGTGAATTGTCTTAGCTCTTGCTTGATTGAATTTGATGGACTAACGTTTGTGATGGGAGGGTGTGATCCCGTATCTTGATTGTTAATGCAAATTTTAGGAACTTGAAAACCAATTGGGATTAAAGAAAGACGGGGAAAGTCATGATTAATGATGGTCAATTGTTTTGAGAATTGTTTGTGTGAAGTCATGGTCACTTGGACTAAAATTGTTTGAAATTGGATTTTGAAGAATTGTTTTGATATGCTCTATTTTGAAATTGCTCAAGTTTTGATTTTAATTATGCTAAGGACCCTTCTTAGACTTAGAAAACCAACCATTGAATTGCAATTAAGTCCTAAACTATCTTTCTAAGTTTGAATTGTTGCTTAGGGACAAGCAAGTTTAAGTTTGGGGAGATTTGATAGGCGGGTTTCACATCGAAATATTCAACCCTTTTAGGCCTTAATTTCAATTAAATGTTTGAGTTTTAGTTAGATTTAATGCAATTTAGGTTAGAAATATGGTACTGCTATTTGCCCTTGTCTAATTTCAGGTTCAGTAATGTTTTGGAGCAAAATTGGGCCCAAGGAAGTGTTCAAGCGGAGCAAATCAGAGTCCAAGCGACTGGAGCAAAGGAACAGGGTCAAACCAGACAAGTCCCCTGTTCTGGCGACCCGCCAGGATTTCAGACGACCCGCCAGGAATCTAGGCGACCCGCCAGGATTCCTGTCGACCCGCCAGAACATTAACCGACCTGCCCAATTTGGTGAGATATTTCTGGCAGAGCACTTTCTCTATTCTTAGACGAGCCAGACATGATCTCCACCTATGGGAACCGCCTTTGGGAGTTATAAAAACATAGGGAAAGCTCCAGAAAGGGGAAGTCGAGTTTTGAAGTCAGTTTAGAGAGAGAGAATTCGAGAGAAGATAGCAGAATCCCCCAGCTGCCTCCTGTCGACCCGCCAGGATCTCTGGCGACCCGCCAGAAAACAAGCTGAGAGTTGTTTGCTGTTTGTTCTTGTTGTAAACTTTCTCTATTTTCTGTCTTTGATGTTTAGTTTGCTGAAACCTTTTATCTTTATGTTCAGTATGACTTTTAGTGAGTAGTTTAGTTTAGGGGCAATTGTAGGGAACCATGACTTGGTAGATTAATGAAGTTTATTTAGTTTTCTAATTTTTCTAAGTTGCTTTGCTTTGCTTGAGTTTATTTGCTGAAATTGTGAATTGAATTGAGTTGATTTGAAGGTTTGCTCACTTGGTTAGGCCTGACCTCGTAGATTAAGCAAATAGAACCCTAATCTCAAAACAATTTCTATTCTCAAACCTTAGGATAGTTAGTATACCCAAAAGGTGAAACCGGAACTTAGCCGAGAGGTTTATTCCCTCCTAAGATCGAGAGATCTAGGATATCCTACCGAATAGTTAAAGCAAACCCTAAAACTTAAGCCAAGAAACGAGAGTTGAAACTTAGGTTTTTAGGGAGGTTAGAGGTTAAAACTTAGTAATACCAAATCAAGAACGAGAGTTAGTATTTGGACCAGAGTTTAAGCCAAAAACCTGAACTTAGAGAACTTAGAAACTAACTAAACTGAATTGTCGTACTGTTCTGGCGACCCGCCAGGAATCCTGTCGACCCGCCAGAAATCCTGGCGACCCGCCAGAAATCCTGTCGACCCGCCAGGATAGTGCCTGGAAGTGGAACCCGATCAATTGACCCTAGTTTAAGTCCTTAATTCGAGTTTAGATCTTTTCCTTAATATTTAGAGTAATTTAGACATTAATTAGAATTTAGAATTAATTCTTTTAATTTAAATTTAATCCTTTTAATTAATTAATCAACTTTTTAACTTGTTTACCCCTAGATCAATCGAACTAAATTACTTAAAGTCTATAGTTTAGAATAACCGTCCCTGTGGATTCGATCCTCAAGCTATATTGCATTAGATTAGATTGAGGTTTAATTTGACCTAGGTTTTACCTCCGATCAGCAAGTGAGTGTGTTCTCTTTGATCTTGAGGAAGAAAGTTGAACTTGGTGGTTGACTGAGAAGATTACAAAACTTTGTCGTTGAGTATAACTTAATTTGTGTTGTTTGTTTTTTGTTGAGTGAATTTCGTTTGGAGAATAACTCTTAATTGAAATGGTTGGATGAAAAGTTTATACTCCCTTTTTAAGAATGATATACTCTGTTATTGTATTGAATTCTTATTTGCACAATTTGTCTGCTCATTAAATGGTAATTTGGTATTCAATATGTAGAAGTATATACTCCTTTATGGAGAAGTATTTACTTCCTTAATATTTTAATTTTTATTTGATTATTCTTATTTTCAAATTGAAATATTAAATGCTTATTTGAACGTTTTGACCAAAAATTATATAATCCCGTATGGAAAAATATGTACTCCTCTTAGAAGAAGTATGTACTCCTCTTAGAAGAAGTATATACTTAATATTTTCAATTCTTATTTGCATATTTTTTGTCTGCTTTTAAATGCTAATTCTGTATTCCACATGTAGATGTATATACTCTCATACGTAGAATTATTTACTCTCTTAATATTTCAATTTTTATAGGATTATTCTTATTTTCAAATTCAAATTTGGTTTTTGCATATTTTTGTCTGTTTTTTAAATGCTAATTTTGTATTTCGTATGTAGATGTATATACTCCCTTACGGAAAATTATTTACTCCCTTAATAGTTTAATTTTTATATGATTATTCTTATTTTCAAATTCATATATTGAATGCTTATTTGAACGTTTTTACCAAACATTGTATACTCCCCTATGGGAAATTATGTACTCCTTCCAGAAAAAGTATATACTTCCTTAATATTTTCAAATTTGATTTTGCACATTTTTTGTCTGCTTTTTTAAATGCTAATTTTGCATTCTATATGTAGAAGTATACACTCCCTTAGAGAATTATTTACTTCCTTCTATTTCCAACTGTTAGCTCCAGATGGCAGAATTTGAAATATTAATAATATATTAAATTTTTTTATTTTATAAGAAAACATATTTATATACTCCTTTACACTAATTTAAGTACTCCCACTTTTTGAGTGACGTCAGCGTCGCTGAATCGCGCTGAAAGTTTAGTGATCCTCTATTTTGGACCAGCGTGCCTGTATTTGGGCCAGGTTGGCGTGGGATGTCATTTTCCCATGATGTCCCATATCAGCTCCGATAAATGGTTGATAGACGGAAAAGCGTGCGCTTAGTTTTGAAAATTGATTACTGCCATCCCTATTTCTACCATCGCTACCATCGCTCCCTCTAGCGAAATCCTCTCCTCTCCTCATCCAGCGAAACGCTTACCTCGCCTCACCTAGCGAAGCACTCCCCTCTTCTCACCCAGCGTGGATACGCTCCCTCTTCCTTCTACGCACCCTTCTGTCTCTCTCCCTTCCCTCTCTGTGTCTCTCTCCCTTCCTTCTGTGCTTCAGATTTTGTTCATTTTGTTTATTGCATCTGTTCAATTTGTTCTTTTAAGTGTTCATTTTGTTTTGCTGTGCATTAAAATTCTGTGTTTATTTTATGTCTCACTTTGTTGGTGTATATGTTCACTTTGTTCATTCATATGTTCAATTTGTTATTTCTATGTGTTCAATTTGTTTTGCTGTGCGTCAGAGTTCTGTGTTTATTTTATGTCTCACTTTGTTGGTGTATATGTTCACTTTGTTCATTCATATGTTCAATTTGTTACTTCTATGTGTTCAATTTGTTTTGTTGTGCGTCAGAGTTCTGTGTTTATTTTATGTCTCACTTTGTTGGTGTATATGTTCACTTTGTTCATTCATATGTTCAATTTGTTATTTCTATGTGTTCAATTTATTTTGCTGTGCGTCAGAGTTCTGTGTTTATTTTATGTCTCACTTTGTTGGTGTATATGTTCACTTTGTTCATTCATATGTTCAATTTGTTATTCTATATGTTCAATTTGTTTTCTTGCTTGTCAGATTTATGTGTATATGTTCACTTTGTTCATTCATATGTTCAATTTGTTATTCTATATGTTCAATTTGTTACTTCTATGTGTTCAATTTGTTTTGTTGTGCGTTAGAGTTCTGTGTTTATTTTATGTCTCACTTTGTTGGTGTATATGTTCACTTTGTTCATTCATATGTTCAATTTATTTTCTTGCTTGTCAGAGGAAAGACAGAGAAGAGAAGAAAAGGCACGGGGTAGAAGGAGAGTGAAGAAGAACGGAGGGGAGTGTGGCAGAGAAGGGAAGAGAGGAGGTGGAGAAGATGAACGCGCTAGGGAAGGAGAGCGCGCGTGAGAGGAGAGGGCGGAAGGAGAGCGCGCGTGAGAGGAGAGGGAGCGGAAATTCTATTTTTGGTTAGCGATGGTAGCGATGGTACAAAACGCGATAGTGATTATAATTCCTGCTTAGTTTTTACTTTACTTTATAAAAGATTTCGCATCTCACGTTTTATGTCCAAACAAATAAAATGTGGGCCGGGAGGTACTGATGGATACCCAAACAAAGAATTCGAATTGACTGGATCTACTCACACTAGATTATCATATTTCGATGAAATGGGAAACTATATAATTAGAAATATATACATTTTGTCTTTCGTGAGATGCACGTGCCGCACTGTGGAAAGAACAGTGGTTAAATCTTGGCTGTCCGTCATTTCTCTTGAATCCTGGACGTTCATTTCGCTTTGTTCAATCACGTTCGTCCAACAGTTCCCAATCCAGATAGTTCGCTCCATGTGCCTCTCACCTGCTTCTTTCTCCTCTATCAACTCAAGAGCATGGAGCATCACCACTACTTGTCTTTCGCTGTCTGACTATCTCCGCCTTTCCCACTCCGGAGAAACCAAAACAAAAACAAAAAGAAAAGTGTTGTGAATAGTTGTGTTTCCTTCCGATTTTCTGCATCCTTACTTTAAGTTTCGTCACCTGCGTTCTCTCAGATCTCAACTAAATCGTATCGAGTTTTAATCGATAAAAGCTGCCGTAAGTTGAATGGTGTAATTTTTCCTCTCCGCTTAACAGATCGCATTTTGCTGTTCCCCTTCACACCTCACCTTCGATTGTTCTGCCAGATCGATCTCTTCTTCCTCTCTTTGCTGGTCAGAGGTCGTAGTTTCTTCCCTTTTCTCTTTCTTTGCTATAATTTTTTCTTTGGTTGTTGATAGATTTTACTACTTTCAGAAAAGAGGGGAACGGAAGATGTGATGAAGTACTTCACAATGAAGAGTATTGTGATGCATCCTCTTTCTTTTTTTTGTATCGTCATTTCTATTTTCTTTTCTTTCATCCTTTCTGCTACTTCTACTTCCAATACTATACTTTTGTTCAATTTGTATGCGGCAGATACCGTGTTGGGCCATGGTGGGGGTTGCAAGAAGGGATTTGAAGAGATGAGTTGTGCATGTGGCAATTCGCATCCTCTGGATGGCCATCCAGTGGATGGTTCGATCTCAGCCGTCTGATTTAATCTTAATGGCTATAAATGCCCCGTGCATGATACTAAGATTGATAGGCCCGAAAAAATCTAACCGTTTAGATTAAATCAGACGGCTCGTATCGAAAGACGTCCACTGGATGGTTGAATACAACCATCCAGAGGATACGCTCCCGTGCATGTGGTGCCATGCCATCCTAATTAAGGTTTTTTTTTAAACTTCAGTTAAATCTATTAGGTATGGATTTGTTGTGCATTTGTTTTTTTTATAAATATTTTAAATATTGTTTGCATTTTATAGTCAAGCTATGTTGGTCGTTTTTTTTAGTTCAAATGGAAGACATTAAGTTTGTCAGGCTCAGGCTGATTTTTACCATGAAAATAATGTCAGTCTTCATATTGCTGGTTTACTTTATTCCACCAGATTTGATGCTAAAACTGTTATTTTTTAGTGCTCATGGAATTAAAAGAGAACAAATGAGTTATCGCACTGATACCGGAGAAGGGAACATAGCAACACTTATAATGGTGAAAGCAACAAATTTGGGTTGTCATTCGAGAAACTATCTGTCAGCATATATTTAATTTTTGTTGTGTTATTATTGTTGGATACTTAATATCCTGGTAAGCTTATTTTTCAATTTAAATGAATATGGGCAGCTTAGTTTGTCGACTGTTTGTTCCTCTCTAATTTTGCACCATTTTTTTTTTTTTGCAATTTCGTATCTGATGTTGTGATGCAACAAAGATACTGATGGAGAGAGGCTTGCACACATATTTTTAAAATAGGGTCAATGCAATCAGTTACTATTCCAACTTGGTGTCTTTACTGGTAAGTAAAAAAATTGCTGTGTTTCTTTCTTTTTTTTGCGATTTGTTTAAAAAAGGTGTAGAGTTTGAAAGATTCAGATACTTTTTTAGGATTATTTCCTTATTTTTAGATCTGTGTGCCATGGATTGTAGGATTTATTTTTGAAAATTTAGAAGTAGTTATTGGATATGAGATCATGGAGCTGGATCAGAGACCATTTCTTAGGTAGAGAGAGTGCAAATATGACAGGTTTTATTTATTTTTTTTCAATTACCTTGGCAAACATTTATTTCATTTAGATTTTCTTACAACACTTGCTGGCAAGTGGTAAAAAACTTTTGTACGACAACAACAAGGTCAAGGTTATTAAAATTTGACAATTTTGCCCTTAAGTATTAAGGCTTCATCTTTTTTTCCCGTTGGTGTTAGATTTTTTTTTTCTTTTTTTTATTAACAGTCCTTTTTAGAAAGCTTGATCTTAAGTTACTAATAGATAGTTATCTAATCAAGATAAAATTTAAATAATTGCTGATTTTACTGATGTTGATACTAACCTGATGCCAATAATAAACTTCCTCTTTATCATTAACATGTACTAACAGTGTCAAAAAATCACTTTTTTCGTTTCTACGATATAATATATAGTGAATTTTGTTTTCTATTCTATATATACCATAACATAGAGAGTATTGTTACTTTGCTTGAAACCATTCATTTTATTCCTCTGTGGCTCTGCCCCTCCAAATTAATTTGTCTTTAGCTTAATATATGACCACCAATAGTTAAAGATAACTATAAAAAGACACACCTATGTAAATTGAAAGGAAGGTTAAAGCTTACATATTTATTTTATTATTTTTATATTTGACATATTCTCATGATACAACATAGAATGCATTGTCGGAACAAATTTTTGTGTGAAAAAGTAAAAGAGATGACAGTCTTGAGCTTTACAATGCAGATAAAGGCATGACT
This sequence comes from Rhynchospora pubera, assembly GCA_028095005.1. Lineage (NCBI taxonomy): Eukaryota > Viridiplantae > Streptophyta > Magnoliopsida > Poales > Cyperaceae > Rhynchospora > Rhynchospora pubera. The sequence continues at coordinate 196,354,278 of CM051463.1, read as the reverse complement.
TTAACCATCAAGGAGACAGACACTTTCAGCAAGAGATGAAGCTACCTTGATCTGGAGTTGGTATGGCTTCTGTTTCATTATTTTCCAATTAATTTTGAGCATTGTGTGTATTGACTTTATATTATAATTTTACTGACAAGGAAGTTCCTTTTATTGTGCAATCATGGTTCATATTTGAATTGATTAGAAGGAGACTGATGTTTTGTGTGCTGAACATGTACGTTTACTCTAAAAGTTGTTGCATTTCCACGTTGTAGCTTTATTCTATGTGCCTGTTGTCATTACCAGTAGTTAGATTGAGGCTGTATATGTCCTTTCATTTCTTGACTTCCGTGTTGAATTCTTTTTCTTTACTTGAGTTGCTAATTTTAAATTGAAGTCCCAAAGGCATGCCGCTGGCAAGGGAATTTAATAAATGCACCTCAAGATAGATTCTGCTCATATAATAAAATGTCGTCTTGCAGGAGCTTTCTGAGCCATTCACATACTTCTTCAGGCTGTTTAGACCTGATTCAAGCAAACCTAAGTAGGATCTGTAACAAGAAATCAAAACTCTTGGGAAGGGTGTGCAGGAGATGTAGGAGGTGAGGAACCTCGGGGTCAACATACCTTTCTTTTGCTATACACCGAGTTATTTCTACCTTTGAAACTCCTGACATGTCTATTAGTTTAGCTTCATATGCATTGTTACATACCCTCTAGATTGATCTGTAGATCGTATCTTGCAGCGAGTTCTCTTACACCTGGTTGTGGAGGTTGATAAATGATGAGGGGCTTTTTTGGTTAGGTTAATTTCTTTTCTATGAATCTCAACTTGCAATATGCCCCAGCCTTACTGAGATCGGGAAACAATAGGTGACCTCAGTTGGGCCTTCTTCTTTTTTTTTGTTGATAAGCTGTCCTATTTTATTTTCTTAGGGTGAGCAATTTAGGAGCATGCTTTGTATGATTTTTACTTCATGTGTTCTGAAAAGAAGAAAAAATGGGACATCCAAGTCCTGGAGACGCTGGTACGACATAGGTTTAGCAAGGAGGTCTAGCTATTGCCTACAAAAGAAGAAAAGAAATCCACATTGGTTGATAGCTTGCTCGAGTTTTTCAATTTGGTACCAAATCTCTCACTTTTCTCTTAATTAGCTTTGTTTAATTAAATTTATCATTTACGAAGGATATATATCTAAAAATATATAGAAAAAATGAACTATTACGATATAGGAGACTCCATTAAGATAAAAGATTTATGTTTTTCAGTTTTATTCAATAGTTTGACAGTATTATGCATATTGAAGTTTTTTTCATTTATTGCCATTTTTTCATTTTTTTTATTTAATATTTTTTTTTGGACTAATAGACAATATTTTAACTTCTTAATTGTACTGAAATTCTCACCTCTTTCTTTTTGAGTTTTTTCCCGTTTACCTCAGGATTATTCTGTCATGAATTTTGTATGATTTTTAATCATGTACCGTTATTGATTTGAAGGTGAATATGGAACATTGATTTATTCAAAACTGAAAAAGGCAGCTATGGACTATACACAAAGATGGTTTAAATTGGATACGAGAATAAGAGGAATAAAATTAGATAATTAGGTTCATTTATTAGTTGCATTTCAATTCAATGTATTTGATTATTACCAGGTCCAGAGAATTTGTAACCGTTGTTGAATAATGAATGAAATTTGGTATTGTCATTCAACTCATCTTTGTATAGATAGTGGTTATAAATAAAGGTCTAGATGAACACTTTATTTTTTTCCTTTTTTTTTCATTTTCTGTGACTAATCTTTGTATATTGGAATTTAATTAAAGTGGTAATTGTAGCATATTGCTAATACTCATTTTGTTGTCATCTATTTTTGTTTCTGTTCAACTCGATAACCATATATGTACATTTGAAACCCTTGAATAGAAAATAAAGAGAGAATATATGGTAGCATATATTCCATGATAGAAGAATGAAGAAATCATTTCATTGTAATAATCATCGTAAATATTATGTCTGTTTGCAAAAATTTCCATAACATATCTGCACTCATTAAGAAACCGTTTCATAATACATTCGGATTGGGATGAATCGCGCAACGCGCGAGATTAGAACTAGTATGTAATAGATCACAACAACGTTATAAATGTTAAAAATCACCGATGATAATTTTTTCTTCGTCGCACCACTTATTATACGAAATATGATGTCAATCATTTGAGATAATTATTAAACCTCCACATAATTTTTTTAAGATAAATTAGGGTCAAACCTCTCAACTTATTTTTAAATTAAATGTCTATAAAGACCCCCCGACCGAATTTCGAACCTACGACCTCTCAATTGAGATGCATTGATCTTTGCCACTAGACCAAGAGCTGATACTCACCTCCATATAATTATACTAATATTATAAAAAAAATTATAGCAACATAAGAATCAGTGCAGCAATCCTTAGTTATTTTACGAGTAAAATGCAGCAATTCTCCACAACCCCTCCTTCCATGCTTTTAGTCACTATATAAAAGCTCGCTGGAATGTGCTTTTAACCAGCAGACAAAAGATAACATTACTAAAATGACCTGACTACCAAAATGGCACCTGAATCAGTTCCAAGCTTCCAACCAAGTTTAAACATTCAACAATCAACCGTTTAAATAGAAGTACAACCAAAGGCCATTGCTAAAACTTATAATTATCCGTTAACCAGGATACAAAGGCCTTTAACGATTACCGCTAATTATTATCACTATCATTACTCTAAACAATGTCCCAAAATAATGCCAGATTAATTTGCTGCCTTTGACTCGATGACTCTCTTTGCAAAAGAAGGCAGGCAAAATGCAGCAGAATGGATCTGAGTTCAAAAAAAGTAAAAGGAAATAAAAAATAAATTGAGTCCATATTGCTGAAATGATTAAACTTTTAACACAAGTGGTACCCTTCCAGCTTAACTTCTTTAAATAGCCCTTCACTTTGTTTTTCTTGGTGGGCAATAAGGTCATTCTGAGCTAAGAGCTTAATTACGGAAAGAATGAGATCCTGGATGAGTCTTTCTATTGCACAAATATTTAGAACCAATCAAGCTTAATCGGGACCTTCTTACCCTCTATGGGAAACCAGTTTCAGAGAAGAATACTTACCTCAGAGTTGTAAAATTTTAGAGGTCCTTTAGATTTGTTGGAGACCTCATCCTCGTCTATGTTGAACACGGGATGCTGGAAATCAACCGCAGGGCCCTCGGTTGAGCACAACATGAACCCAATAACGCCACTAAAAAAAATTAACAGTAAATTAACTTAGTATCATATCAGCAAAAAAATTCACATTAAATTAACTTAGCATCATATCAGCAAACAAATGCCATGAAACAGCCTACATGGTTTTACCACACCCGTTACCAAACTTATCTTTTATACTCCTTGTCTTTTCTCCTATTGAAATGTTATTGCTAAAGTTTAACTAAGGTGTAACTTCTTAATCTAAAAAAAAACCTAACTATGGATGCAATAAATTTAAAAAAAAAAAACTATAAATTTATTGCAATAAGTTAAGCAGTAACAGCATGTGTGGCCAATATTGGAGCCCATAAATCACAGTGGTGCCGTTAGATGCTGTCAGTAGATTTGGCAAATTCAATGTGCAAGTCTAGCAATGAGTAGGATTGTAATCTAAATTGTACCTAGGGTAAGTGGGGACAGTGGTCCAAGCATAGTTGACAGATCCTTTAAATATCTGGCGGCAGTTAGAGACGATATCTTCAATAATATGCATGTGTAGCCATATGCTCTCAGCTTGTGTGCATACCACCCCACCTGGCCTGAGAGCCCTTGCAACCGACTCAAAAAATGGCTTCTCAAATAGTTCTTGCGCTGGACCTGTACATGAAACATAAATAAAAAAATGCACAAAATAACCGGTGCTAGTTTATGATATAAAGAGTTGTTGTTCAATGGTGATATGATAGACAGCATAATAAGTTATCTATTTCCAACTTCCATTTGGCAAGAGTTTATTTTACAAACAAAAGATGGATTCACTAAGACCAAATTGGGATTAATGACATATGGAGGAACCCAAGCAATGTGGTCTGATATCATCTGAGATAACAACGAGAAATTTAAACAAATACAGCTTCAATTTTTGGAAAAGCGTAGCATATCCAGATACAGCTTCATGCTGTGCCAATTTTTAGTTGGAAATGCTAGATCTATAATTGCTAGTACAAAACTAACGAGTTTATCACAGTTTATTGCCCCAGTGTTAGAAATAATATGCTCAAACCCAGGTTTAGGTTTATAAATAGTGTGCACATGAATTTTAATATAGTAGATGCTTCTGAGGAAAAAAAAGAGGTTACAAAAGAGCTCACCAATAGGGTCCGAGGAATCAACAATTATGGCATCATAGGTACCCTCAGCTGCATTTTTCAAGAAGGCAACTCCTGTTTATTACATGGACAAAAAAAAAACATATATGTTTAGTCTGACACAAACAAATCAGGTAAACAGCAAGTACGAATGTAATAAACTTTTATATTAGGGGGAAAAAAAGAAACCATCGCCAATATGCAGTGTTACACGGGAATCGTCATATCCAACGGCCACGTCAGGAAAGAACTGCTTTGATACCTTCATACATATAAAAAAGATATTTAAAACTTGAACAAAAGCATGCTCAAATTCATCAATTGGACAGCTTAACAATTAATTGATGTATTCAGTCAAGCCTTACTGGACTTATGGAGTTTAAAACCTGTCCACTTCATTTAGGTGTAAGCGAAAATTAAAAAATTCACCAGATGAACTAAACCTTGTACTAAATGTAATGAAAAAAAAATTAAGAATATACTTCTCTAGTATTTTATACTTCAACAGTTAACCAATATTTACTGTGAATAAATACTAAACCAAATTGTAGAATCTAATTGAAAGAAACTTACATCAACAACCATCTTATCAATCTCACAAATGTCGATTTGCTCGACAGATGAGTGGCGTGATACCTCGCGCAATACACCACCATCACCCCCTCCTATCACCAAGACCTTGAAAAATATTAAAAAAAAAACTCAACTTTTAGAACTTACAAGTAGGGATATTTTTGGAAATTGCTTGGTAATAAGAATGTGTAGCTGTACTTCATCCTATTCCTAATTTCTATGTAAACCACCTTTTGTTCCACTTACCGAATGCCATCCAAAATAAGTACTAAAAAAACCTCCTAGTAATTCTTAAATTAGTTTTTTTTACTTCCAAATGTTAGCCCCTTCTCCTCATCTTCACTTTTAAATCGAGTCGCTTAAAAATATACACCTTCTTTCTATAATATTAGAAACCAGCTGCTAAAATAATACACTACCTTTTTAGGGTTTGGGATGGAGCAGAGAGGAAGGTGAGTTATCATCTCTTGGTAGGCGCACTCATCTCTCTCCGTCAGTTGGATTACACCATCCAGTACCAGAACTTTACCGTATGTTGAGGACTAAGATCCAAAAAAAAGTAAAATAATAATAATAATAATAAATAAATAAATAAATAAATAAATTGTAGTTAAGAAAGCAGAGTTGAAAATAATAAAAAGAGGGTGACAAATTATTAACGAAAAATTTTGTAAGTTGTAACCATCAGAAAAATTCAAAATACCAAATTGGTCAAGCTTAATAACAGTAAATACAAATCAAACAAGAGCTCAGGTTAAAATCTAAGATAAGTACAGTCCAACCAAATTACAAAAAGGGGAGTCAAAAATAAGATTGCCAGTATCACACTGCAGTGGCCCCATTACCATCAAGCTCAGTATAAAACACAAAGCAAAGAAGAACCTTTGAGGCTTCAACTTAGAATTAACTAGTTACTCCAAAAACTTGTTAAGAGAGATGGTATAGAACCAAAACAACCACACCAATTGGGACATCTACAGGTAACAAAATAAAAATTCTAGTAATATATTAACTAGAGTAAGATGTGACAACCAGCCTTTAGTCTAGAAAGGACAAGACTTTACAACTGTGGATTGTGAATTGAATCCAGACCGGAGGATATTAAAATTTGGAGAGAACTTGACCATGATTTTATCTGGAAAATAATAATAAAGCAAAATGTACCTGAAAAACCATCACATCTTGATAATCAGATTTTCCTTGAAACAAAATCTTCTCTACTTTCAAGGAGTGCGCCTCACCTACAAAACAAAGCACCAAACCATCATGAGTGATGTAATTCTAACATTCAACATTCTATTCTTCTCTTAACCATAACATGCCATGTAACCACCGAGGACTTGCACAATCATACAGAATTATGAACAAAAAAAGCAGGACAGAAATGATCAAGTGAAACTTTTTCAAACCCAAACAAATCATTTACGAATTACATTTTACAATATCACATAATTACCCTTTAATCTAAATGCACAGCAACTTTCTAATAAGTCCACAATATGTGGTTGTTCTACTGAAATTAAACAAATCAAACCATAAGAAGAACTAAGTGGCAAATCTTCACACGATCAAAGTTCAACGAGTTTATCAAAGGCTAGTAAGTAAAAAAAAAAAAAAAAAGCGATACCCGGCCACATAGGGCTAATCTCGGAGAACCACCCGGGAATCACGGAGGAGATTCCATTAGCGACAACCTCCGTCGGCGCCGCCTCTCCGCCCTCAGCTCTCGCTCTCTTCGCCGCCGCCTCCTCCGACTCCATTACTTACTTCTCCTCTTAACGACTGTGTGTGTGTGACGATGCTTTTGAAAGAGAGAGAGAGAGGGATAGTCGGATTATAGAAGATATGTTTGATTTTATAGCGTGAAAGCGACGAGAGTACTGAGGTGGGTGGTGGCGCGTCGCCTTTATTCGATATTCCTAGCTATGAGAGCCGCTTATAATGTTGCAAAGTTAGCCAATTTATATTTCATTTCATTAAATAAAAGATAAAAGATCAGCCGATGTACGCTGCTATCATCGAAAGATTGAACGGTTGGATTTGTTAATAAGTAAGATTGGGGCCCAGTATGATATATCTTTATATCCGTTAGATTTGTATCGGACGTGTGTCGTGATGCTGTCGGTTCAACTGTCTTTTGAGAGAGATGAAGGGGAATGTTTGGGGTGAAGCATAAAGCTGCTAAGGACCAGGAGGTAAAACCCTTGTTGATTTTCTTGTAAATGCACCCGGTCTACCAGTGATTGTTCGCCCCTTTCCGCGTGGGATTGTTTTAATAGTATATTGCGTTATTATAAATAATAAAAGTATAATATGCATAACTAATTTTAGCTATGTTTTAGTAATAGAAATAGAAAATAGATTTAATTTGATAGATTAAGTAATGGTTGTTGATATCTTTTATAAATACTAAATTTATTATTTTAAATTCTAATCTTTTTTTTATAGGGGTGGATGTAATAACTCTACAGGTTACTTGTATTTTTTAAGTTTTACATAAAGTTAGTGACGACTAATAATTATCTTGTAAATTAATTTGAATTGGTAATTAGTATTTTTTTTCTTTGTATCAATCTATAAATTAGAGATAAGAACTTTTTGAGTTTTGAAGATGATGTAAAGTTTGCAACATTAGCTATAATTAATATAGTACACTACGAACTAAACAATAATATTTTAGTCAAATAACTGATAAATCTATGTGAAAATATATTTGAATGTTGTCATCAAAATATAAAAAGCTTGAATATAACCATCTTATGAAAGCATACATCGGGTCATCAGCAGATTTAAAGAGGGCCAATGGGGTGCAAATGACCTCATTTTTTTTTCCAATTAAACATTTTGATATATACATTTTGTGTTTTTATTTGTATTTTTCTGAAGAAAACGCTATTTGACCCAAAGAAGTGTTTCAATAATGATATTATTGACCCACGTAGTTAAAGACATTTTTTTGTTATGATAATTCTATCGATATCAAGGTTTTAAAATGTGATTGTACGGTTTAATGGTTGGGTCGTGATTTAGTATTTATCAGTAATAAAACGGCGATAAAATGTTTGTACGCGATAAAACGAATAAAACAATTGTGATGTATGAACCAACTAGGTAAAACAGCGATAAAAAAAGTTTTTTAAAAGCTTGATTGATATTGATAAAAAAAATTAACTACTTAGATTTTAATTATTTGGGTGAACCCAATTTAAAAATTTTCTAGCTCCGCTAAAATAAGGACCTTGCTCAAGTGTGTGTATATTTTTTGGTATTGCCTTCTTTTTATGATTGAAAACTCAAAAACTTTAGTCACAAGCCTAAAAGTATTATTGTGTACCAAGCTCACCCAGGACCAAGAGTAGTCCTAGTAGCCGGAGGGGCGACTGAGTGAGGGGGTTTTCCAATTAGGGTTCCTGGGGCAGATAAAATGTTTTGCTGCCTTTTCCCGGGATTCTCTCATATATTTTCTGTTCCGTCTCTCAAGCGAATGTATGTACCGAGTTATTTTAGTTCTCCAATTTGGTCCATTCAAGAGAAAAAGAGAACAAAACATGGACTAGTGAAACTCATCAAGCAGGATAGAATGAACCTTTTTGTATCTGTTCTTGCTTTTTAGATATTTGATATTATTAAATTTAAAATCTATGCAAAGATCACGTCTATTTTCTAGTGTTTTCAATATCTACTGTTGGAAAATTCTGATAACCCCGGATGCCAGTACTATAATATCCGGTATTAAGATAGGAAATGCCAGGAAAATATCTGATTTCGTCCATTGATAGGTAGGGATGCCGATAAAGGCGGAATTATTTTATATAGAATTTTTTACACAAAAAATTTTAATACACAAAATTATTTATTTTTTTAATAAGAAAAAAGTTCGTACGCGTTTTATAAAAGCGTATAGTATCTCTCCTTCGTACGCGTTTATAAAACGCGCTCAAGGGCTCCGAACGTATTTTATAAACGCGTACGAAGGAGAGATGCTATACACTTTCCCCTCACTCCTTTTGAGGTTGTCAGAGCTTCGTACCCGTTTATAAAACGCGTTCGAAGTCTTGGAGCGCATTTTATAAACGCGTACGAAGGGGAATTGAATCGAGTTATTACCGTTTATTATTTAATTTTTAGGAAAAAAATACAAGCATGCTCTGATAAAGACTGCAAAAGATATGCCAAGATTTGATTTTACAATGTCATCTTTGAACTAGTGAGATTATTTATAAAACCAGCCATTGTTGAATTAGAATGCACAAACACCCACTACCTCCTTCTTGTTAAAAACTTGAGTACAATGGAGAAAGGAAATAGCTCTAACTCAAATAATGATGTTCCAAACTATCGAATAGCAACCCGCATTGAGTATTAGCCAACTTTCTACCATTACCCTGCCAATAGAAATCAACCAGAAAACGGAGAATACGAGGCAATTTGCTGCTCTTGTTATCGCACTTTGAAATACAACATCCATGAAGACACGATTGAAGAGGGGGACGTGCTGCAGTTAAAAATGCACTACCAATGGCACATTAATGGTGGGCCGGAAAGGGAAGAGAAGGAGTACCAGGAGCGGCGATGGCGGGAACACAAAAAGAATCTGAACCGAGAAAGGCGATATGACTGGTAGAAAAAAATATTACACAGAACCTCAGCCCATCCCCCAACAACAACCGAAACCCTACCTCTCGTCTGAACTAACTCACTGGACCGTTTACGAGAAAATATACAACTTTAATAGAGACCACACAGAGAGCTGTACAAGGTGTGCTCAAGTTTTCAATTACAAAGAAAACATATTGCGTGACCACTACCATGAGCACAAACGTCACGACGAGAATGAACAAAGAGCTCGGGACATAGAGACGCAGAGGATTATTAAAGAAAGAAATGAAGAAATGGATCGTAAAAAAAATAAGGGAAGAAGAGACAAGGAAAAAAGGCTGAGAAAATCGGAGCAAAAATTGAGAGAAATGAATAAGAGGAATGAACTTCGACAAATTGCAGCAAGCCGAATGGCAGAGATAAAAAAAAAGAAGAAACCGAAGCGGCTTTTTGGAACGAAGCCGCTCAATTCGTTGACAACACTGTTCCGAGTAATCAACAAGAAGATGATGCTGTTTTTTGGAACGAAGTCGCTCAGTTCGTTGACAACACTGGTGGGAGTAATCAACAACAACCGAATGACGAAGACGAGCAACCATGGTGGGATGAAATTCTACAACATGTAGATAGTCAAAATCTCTAATTATTTATATCATTGTAATATTTATGTGTTTTATTATTATGGTTGTTAATGTAATTTAGTTGGAATTGTTAATGCAATATTTTATTTTTATGGTTGTTTTTTATTTTCCCTTATTTTTTTGTACTGCTTTGCACTATAAGTTGTGGTTTTAATGTGTTGACGTTCAATGGATAAACGTTGTTGTTTGGAGTATTTCAATGAATGAACGTTGTTGTTTGGAGTATTTCATTTATTGGCGTTTTAATACATAAACGTTTATGTTTCAAGTAGTGCTTTGCACTTATTTTTTCATATTGATTACACATAAAGAAAATCACAATAAATAATACACAAGTCCATCATCAGTAGTACGAATCCAAAAAACATAGTCAATCATCATAAGCAATCCAAAAAACATAGTCAATCATCATCAGTAATACACAAGTCAATCACAAGTCATAAACGAAAAATAAACAATCCGTCCATCAGGAGTCATAAACAAGTTACTGTTAGTTAAGTGCACAATTTTAATTTTTCAAAGATAATTACTATTAATTACCCACAATTAAGCATGCACACACATAGGAACTAGTACTATGTCATTCACACAAGAGAAAGGGTTCAAAGATGTACCTCCCTTGATATCGTAATCAAGGGGATTTAAACCGCGGCTAGGATGAAGGTGGTGCTTGCTCTTCCGGCCTCCTTGTCGAAAGCTCCTCGAGTCCACTTGGTATTAACCAAATCCTCAACAAGCTATGCTGGTAACTTGGAGGATATGACTAATCCCTAGCTTTCCCGTTCTTCTAGCAAATCAACTAATCAATTTGTGGAAGAATGGGGCACAACACATGAGCAATAGGGAGAGAAGAGAGGGAGGAGGCGCCTACCACTAGGGGGGGCGGCTAGATTTAGTGGGAGAGAGAAAGAGGGGAATTTGCAACCATACACCTCTTTATATAGTGTGCAAACCCTACCTACCTCACACCATCTAATTACAAGATTGCCACCCACCTACCACCTATCATGGCCGGCCACATTATGGGCCCTTTATGGGCTATGTGCTTTGCCTCATGGGTCCACTCAATCAATCATTAAATGACCCTTTTTTGTTGCTCTCAATTTGGTTCCCTATTGGACTTTTAATTAACTATTTAATTAAAGTCTTTTAATATGCATATGTGTTGAAATAAATAATTATTAATTTAATAATAATTATTTAGGGATTAGAAAATGCATTAATTTATTTCTATATGATCCCTTTGATTTAATTAATTATAACGGTCTATAACGCTATTTAATTAATTAATCAACTTATCATATTTTGCAATACCAATTATTGCAAATAAATAAATAATGCACGCATGGTTAAAACACCAATTTTGTGTGACCCTTTGAGGATTTATGCTACGTTGGACATAGAGTTAAATCGCTATTTAATTCCAATAATCATAAGTGGTATCTAGCAACACGTTATGATTCCCAATTCGCATAAATAGTGTACAGCTACAATATTTCAATCCTGCATAAGAGAATAAAGGTATATCTCTATTTTGATTCTTATGTCACACGATATCATCGTATAATCCAAGATAGGAATGTGTCATTCTTGCAGATTATACGTTTCTTGATCTAGAAATAATTGTATCAGTTGCTAGCAAACAATCTATCTCCATCAAGGGGCCCAAACAGATATCGTCACTCACTAAATGAATTAATGAGGGACATACGGTTTTCTTGATAATTTAGCTTTTCCCCGCACAATTCAAGAGAACATAAATAACGTCCGTATAGCAGCCCTTATCGGGAATCAGCGGTAGACGATATTTATTGAACCTATCCTCATGTGGAAAAGATAAATATCTCAAACTTAGAATCAAAATCATAACGAAATAAATAATGACACATAACACAATCCATATATTTATTTCGTTGGGTCATATCCTGTACTATGTTCAATTAACATAAACATATGCAATTAAGTTGGTTACTCTTAACTTATGATTTATAGAACTTAATCATCACTTAACTTGCATACTAATCTTATTGATAATTAATGTTCCTTGTTAATTATCAAGATTATGGACGCTTTAGATTTATTGTTGTCATTTACTACTAAATGAAACCAGTGATCTATAATTCAGGTCCTCAACCTGAATGAACCGCCAACACATAAATCAAGGAACAAATGATATAAAATCATCCATGACATAAAACCATAGAAGTAGCCAAAAAGATTGGCTTCTAGGACATATCTCTAACAGTTACAAGTCCATAAACAAAAAAGAAAACAATCAGTACATCATCATAACTAACGCCGCCGCCTCCTCCTAGGTCCTGAAGGTGAAAATCTGTCAATCACCCTCACCGCACGCCTATCTCGTCTGGCCGGGGTAGTAACGTCTCCTGAGTCAGTGGAGTCAGTATCCCCATCGCCCTCCTCCTGGTGCTCCTCATGCTGATCCTCCTGCTGGTCCTCCTGAGCCTCCTACTATATGGGCCCAAACTCAACGGGCTGCCCAGCCTCCTGAGGAGTTTGTAAAGGGACATAGTCACCCTCCTCATCTGCGGCCGTCCGTAGCAATGGGCTGAACGAGTCTATCCCTCCCATACTACCCAACGGAGTGCCAAATGATGGAATAAAAGAAGGCGTAGGAACTGACGGAACAGTAAATGGAGGAAAAGAGGAAGGCATGCCAAATGCTGCAAAGGAGTACGGTGGAGGATCATGAGGCTGGAAAATGCCAGTGGGATCCTGAGAAATGCCAGCAAACTGCGAGGTCGATGCTGATGCACTATGCATGGATGGAGTAGGACCTGAGGCTGAAAACTGAGTAGGAAAGAACGTGTGTGGTCCTAAAATATCATCTAATCTCCCGGTATTCAGTCGACCATCCTATAATATTAAAAAAAAAACAATGTCAATATAAATAAATTAGTATTTAAAATTGAAACTTGTATATGAACGAATACTAACCGCATGCATCAGATCCTCCGCCTGAAGGTCTATGGGTACAGTCGGACGTGCAGAGGAAGACTCGTCCCCAGAATTTGGTATGTCCGCAATATTTGTTGGAAGTCCTCGCTGCTCCAATAAATCCTCCAACCTGTAATTTAAAATGCAAAAATGTAATAAAAAAATTAAATTATTTAAAATTACCTCAAAGGCATGGAAGCATCATGCAACTGCGAACGACAGTTGGCGATAATTGCCTTTCCCACCCTTCTGCACCCCTTCTTCACAACCAGTCCCAATGCATGAAGTGCATTCTTCAGCGCAGAGTTGCCCTGCAATTTACGAGAATAATGACATATTGCACAAAATATTAACCAATCATACATTCCATATTTAAAAAATTAAGAAGTACCGTATTGCGAAGTCTGGACCCCATGGTTGTGTACTGCTTCTGAGCAAGAGGCAGCTGCTGAGTGCGCTGGAGACGTGCTTCGGCATCCTCTCGTGGCGTGGGTCTCGGAGGCACCGTATCGCCAAAACCATCGGAAGTACCGCAACGTATCAGTAGCACCCCAGGATCGAGTCTCCAGCTGGCGTGCTGCTAATGCCTCGTCAGTCCACTCTGCATGTGCACCCGCAAAAATGGTAGCAAAATCTGGGCGATCTCGATAGGTACCGTGCTGGAAACCCAGCAGGTTCTGTGTCACGTCCCAACTCTGTTAAAATAAACTCATTAGTTTTTTACTCTAATTAAATTGAAGTTGATCATATGATAAATTGGAAAAATATAGCAAACGTACCACAGGTAGTGGAGGAGGAATAATCTGGTACAGTCCAAACTGATGCCTACAACGGTCAGGGTAGTAGGCAACAATGTGGTAGAAAATGAGCGGCAACCGAACATGCTCCGCTATGGAACCCTCCTGTGCTACCCGTGGCATGACAGCCCTGTCGAGTACGTACGGATACCAGTTGACGTCTTCAACGTTCAACACCGCTAGGTAGTCCCGTGCGTTCTCCACTGCCTCGCGGTGCTGGCTCCGTGAGAAAGACCGAGCTTCGCCCCATTTCCTGAAAATTTTGAACGTTAGGATTGATGTGTTGTAATTTGCATAAAATTATTGAAAAATTATTATAAGTTATTACCTCCCAAACAGCACACATGAATCTATGTTAGGCTGTCCTAATCCACCGATAGGAGCAACCTCTGGGCGACAAACAGGGAGGTATGACCAAGCCCAAAACAACAGTAGCATCCAAGGTCCCGTCACAACCTTGAAACGCATAGAGGCACGGTCCAGAGCACGATACAGACAAGCAAGCGCGGCACCTCCCCAATTGAAGTCTGGAACTTCATTCAAATTGCCCTGCATTTAAATTAAACAACGCATTGAAAAAAATTAATTTGAACATTGAAAAAAATAATAACCATGCAAACAATTTTGCTATAATAATTTTACTATAATATTAGTCTTCCTATAATAATTGTGCTATAATTTTGCTATAATAATATTAGTTTTGCTATAATAATTGTGCTATAATTTTGCTATAATAATATTAGTCTTGCTATAATGATTTATATTTTTTTAAATAACAAAATTAAATTGCTGGTTGTTCAATATCATGAGGAACTCACTTGGGTTTTTTCTTGAAATATCATTTTGTGTCAAATAAATGATTAATATTGAACTTGTAATATTGAAATATTACAAATATCATTTTGTGTCAACAAATAAAAATATTGAATTTGTAACATTGAATTCTAATATCATAGTAAACAAATAAAAATATTATTTAAGTTAAGAAAATTATACCGATACGAGCTCCAAATAGTATGCTGGGACGGAATTCTGAGAAATATCGGGAAACATCAACGTCCCAAATACCTCTAGAGCCACTGCACGCATGTATCGGTCTAACTCCTCATCAGTAACACCTGGCTGTGGCGCCACCCCGTAATTTTGCCGCAACCATTTCAACTTGATGTTGTTACCCACAACATCGCTCCTGCATTGTACAAATTTAAAATAATCAATACAAGTAAGCAATACATATACTGAATAGCAAAAATCAATATTGCACTTTATTTTTTTCACTTACTCCCTACTACTCCTTTCTCTATGCCAGTTTCCCAAATCTTCATGAGGATAAAGATTTGCACGAATTTTTTCCTCCCAGGGCCCTCTCGTATTGGATCTAACTGGAATGCCCGTCGAGCGCAAACCATATAAGAAGGCAACATCCTGATGACAATTACAAAATACATTAAATTCGTGTCATGTTAATATTACGAAAATTAATATTCAAATTTCAATTTTAAATATAAAGTTTAAATAAATGTGACATTAAATTTGTGTCATGTTAAGTCAAAATTTAATTTTAGAATTAATTGTGAAAATTAATACGAAAATTATTTTAAAAAATTTTAATATCAAGTTTAAATAAATTACCTGTAGAGTAACGGTCATCTCTCCAACGGGAAAATGAAAAGTATGCGTCTCCGGACGCCAAAACTCGACCATTGCCTTCAGTAATGGCATGTCGACGTTGACATGCTTCACCGTCGTAATGTGTCTCATCCCCAGTTTCATCAGCCTTCCCTCAATCCGATCGTCCACCTTAATCGTTCGCTTGTGCGATCTCGTCTCCAAATGTTGTTCACGCTGCATTAATACGAAACATAAGCCGTTGTATTTAAAATACAATTTATAAGCATTTACAATAAATACAATTTATTAGATTGAACATAAAAATATTATAAGCATTTACAATAAATACAATTTATAATACAATTTATAATACAAAATTTAATAGAATTTATTAGATTGAACATAAAAATTTATAATAAACCTCATTTTCAATTAATTTTTTAATACAATTTATAATAAGCATTTAATACAATTTATAAGTCTATTAAGAAATCTAAATTATTAAAGCAAAAAAATATAAATTAACATTAAACAGTCTATTACCTCCTCAAAAGACAAACCAACGAGATGCTCGTTATCCGTAACAAACAAAACCTGTTGGTTTTCTACGTTGGCTGGTTGCACAGGTGGATTGACATTTTGTGCGCTCGGATGGGCTGCGCGACGCCTACGTCTTTTTGGCCGAGGCTGGGTGGAGGGTGCTTCGGTGGGAGGTGGTGAAGCACCAGAAGGACCAGCCTCATCTTCTGCTGAACTCATCTAATTCAAATAATATAAGAACAACAATTTAAAACATCAATGAATTTAATATTTTTTTCAATAATCAAAACGAACAAAACAAAAATTATTTTCTATGTAATTGACATTTTGACAGTAAGTACTGATCAATAATCGAATAATTTTATCATAATATGTTAAAATTTTTCATGCACCATAATTTGCACCAATAAATTTATACATAATTTTCAATATACAATTTAAGTTATTTGAAACTATGTTAATTTGCACCATAATTTTTCAATATAAATTTCTTTTTATTTCAACAATTTACTAACTAATTCCATTTATACATAATTATCATAATTATCATCATGCATCAATTATCAACAATTTCATCAGGCATCAATTATCAACAATTATCAACAATTTCATCAATTATCATCATGCATCGATTATCAACAATTTCATCAATTATCAACAATTCCATCACAATTTCATCAATTATCATCAATTATACATAATTAGTTGATCAATTAACTAATTCCATTTATAAATAATTATCATCATGCATCAATTATCAACAATTCCACAATTTCATCAATTATCAACAATTGCATCACAATTTCATCAATTATCATCAATTATCAACAATTCCACAATTTCATCCAAAATACAATTATCAACAATTGTCACTAAACCCTAATCCCTAAACCCCTAAACCCCTAATTATCAACAATTATCACTATTTCAAATACAAAATACAAAATAGTTTTGGAAAAAACCTCGCTGTCGCAAGTTCGCCGCTGCCGCTGCCTTCTCCTCTTCTCTTTCTCTCGCTGCTGCCGCTGCCTTTCTTCCTCTTCTTCTCGCTCTGGCCTTCTCCTCTTTTCTCCTTCTCTTAGGGCTCCGAACGCGTTTCATAAACGCGTACAAAGGCCTGACTCGTCTCAAAAGGCGTAACTGAAGTGGTGAATTTATTCTCCCCTTCATACGCGTTTATAAAACGCGTTTGGAGCCCTTGAGTGCGTTTTATAAACGCGTACGAAGGAGAGATACTATACGCTTTTATAAAACGCGTACGAACTTTCTACTTATTAAAAAAAATAATAATAATTTTGTGTATTAAAATTGTTTTGTGACAAAAAATCTATATAAAATAATTTCGGCCGATAAAGTATTGAAAATATTGGTATTTTCTAAATGCAAGCTTCACAAGCTAGACTAAATGTCTCCTTTCAGAGAGCTGAAAATTACTTAAAACACATTAAACATACTGCAAAAAAAATGCTTTCAAATATTATAAAGTGAAAATACTGATCTTAATCTTAAAAAAATAAATAAAAAAAAAAGATAAGACCAGGAATAGCAAGTAGCAACTCTGCCCAGTGATAATGATTCCACGCTGACCGAGGTGTACAATAAAAAAAGTGACCAGCATCACAATAGATCAACGATTAATTTAGGATTTTATCTCCCTTGGTTGTCGGGAGGTCTGTCGCTCTTGTTTGTTTTCGGGCAGCCCATGTCAGATTCGCCGCGAACGAGTCCTGCGCGGATCCGTCGTGTTCTTTTGTATAAGGGTTTTGTGTTCTATTGTGATTTGTGAATGTTACGGCAAATCATTGAAATCAACAGGGTAATGTTTTTTTGAAACGTCAAACGGGGGAGACGATTTCATTCGTAAAATAAACAGATACAGGCAGGTAATTAAACGCGATGAATTAATTTCGTAAGTTAGAAATAAATTGGTGCAAAATAAATGGATTAATGATTAATTATTATTGAGTTTTGAAATATAATATTTACGACGAAGACACGTAGTCGATACAGAAAAAAAAAATCAGACAAAATATATTTTCTTGCTTACAGGCTTATAGCTTATTTATAAACAACACTAATGAGTTTAGTATATATTTTGTTGTTTACCAATGGCTACGAGTTTTTAATGTTATGAGATTAACGATCTTTGATGCTTCATGAAACGACGTTGACGTTGTATGAATATTGATTTTTAGTACTATTTTATGCGATAAATAAATAATATACATGTAAATTGAATTTTAAATTATCAAAAAAAAATGATTGTGAAAATGATTGTCAAGAAACATTGTTGAGCGATCCTCTCCATCCATGTTTATAAAATGGATTTTCAGTGTATATTTGAATTTACAACGGTGCATCCAATTTAGCGATACTTCTAACCAGTGAACACCATTCAGGGCCTCGAGAGGTCGGGTCCAAAAGAGTCTACTGAAAGATCGAATCGGGCCTGACTTGGGGAGGCTTTAAGAAGGGCTGGGTTTAAAATACCTTGAATATGAAGATTGAACCCGACCCTTCTCAAATCTGATCCTTTTAGGTCCTTTGGGTTTCAAGATACCGGACTTGAAGGGTTGATAAATAGATAATATATTTTTTTAAAATTTTATTTAAACTATATTTAAAATTAATAATTTTTATTTTATAAAGATAATAAAAGTGCTATGAATTATTTAAATATAACTTGTACAAATTTATTTTTCATTATATATAAAATTTTTTATTTTTTCATCTTTAATTTGGGTTTAAAACCGGTTATATCATAATAACATAGAAAAAGTAAAAAATTAGTTTTTTGTTAACATATTAATGAATAAAAAATAATTAAAAATTTCGAATGTATGAAATAATGTAACGTAAAAGATGAGAAATATGTATGTTTTTTTTACTTGTCTTAGCATCATGTTAAAAGATCGGGTGCAAACCTGCTCAAAATAACCTCGTTTTACCTGATTTAATCTATCGTAGTAAAGTTAAGGGTCGAACCATAGGAACGGTATTGGAATATCGGTCTTTTACTTTAATTAATTAGCTAGACGAGTTCAACTATTTTGGGTGTTCAGCCGTGAAACTATTTACCGCTTAGCTATTCCTAATATGTGTGTGGAATCGTATTTTAATCCTAGGTTACCAGATACTAACCATCGTTACAGTTCTGATTTCGTAGGTTAATCTACTACTTCCCTTAGAAACCCTAAGATTTGGTCATCACCATTGGCTTAAGTTTTCTAAGTCTATCTTTCAATTCGAAGGATATCTCACAACCATCGTTGCGAGAAAGGTTCACCTATCGGCTACTAAATCCTGGTTTCACTCATCAGCTACTACCATCCTCAAGTTGGTCAATCAATTCATACAAAGGTATAGATTATTATTACCATACTAGACAAGGCCTTAATCTACTTGGTATAATCAATTCTACCCTAGCAATCAATGATATCACATAATCAATTAAATCATGAAAGAGAGAAACACATAAAGAAATAACTAATCAAATAAACAACTAAACAAATAAGTTTACAACCATAACCTAGAATAACAAATCAACAACTCAAAGACATCGAACAAACAAGAGAAAATGAGAAATAAGAGAAGTTATAACCAATTTTCCTTGCTTTCCCTTGAACTTGTCGAAATTCCCTTTTAAACGACTCGTTGCTGTCGCAAACAACCCGTCTAACGCTGCAACAATCTGGACTTGAGACTAATCTCTCAGATTTTTCTATGTCTAACCCTAAAAAATGACCTTGGATCTAAAACACCACCTTGTATGCTCTTGTGTGCCTTTATATGGCTTTGTATGGGCTTCTCTGGCCTTGTATGAACTTAATCTCCTCAAAGTCCTCTTAAATAGGCATTGGAATTGTTTAGAGATGCAGGAGGTTTGTTTTGGACGTGTTGGGAGTCGAAAATAACCACCCCACCAAGAATAACCACCAAATCGGACACTTTCTGCTATTTCTGGAAGGTTCCAGACGGACCGTTTGAGCCTCCAGACGGACCGACTGAAATCTGACTGAAAATAGCAGTTTTTCCTGCGAAAGTCAAACGGTCCGTCTGAATTTTCAGACGGTCCGTTTGGAAATTTCAGCACTGCGCACTGTTACTGTTTTGCCCATATCTCTTTCATCCGGACTCCGTTTGAGGCAATTCAAAAACCAGCGGAAAGCTTATGAGGAACTCTACATCATCATTGATTCATCCAGGTCATGTTTTTGTCCAAATTCTGCATTAAAGTTGGAATTATGGTAGTAACTCATTCTTAACATAAAAACCTAATTAAAATGACCCTAATTAATCTAACTCAAATCAAATGGTTTAGTTTGGAGTCAAAATCCTACCAAAATATGTATATAAAATCATCTCATCATTAAAGAATTTAACTATCATTTGAAATGATTAGATTGATTTAGATTGGATAAGATAGGATCTTATCATTCACTTGAGATTGTGTTTGATTTTTCATAAATTGGGCCTTTTAAATCTGACATCTTTAGATCCTAGCTCTTCCAAAACATAGCCTCTCTAGATCTGATCCTTCGAAAGCCTGGTCTCTATAAATCCTAGCCCTTCTTAAGGCTTTAGAGAGACTTAGGCCGGCCCTTTGTGTTAGAAGGGCTTGACCAGGGCCGAATCAAGAACAGGAGACTTTTGGATGTTTACTACTTCTAAGTTCTAACTTCAGAACATTCAGCTTTGGCAGTCGCTGCCAACCAATCCAAAAAAAAAACCCCCTTCGGAACATTCATTATTGGATACAATGGTCATCGTCTCATTCTATAAATCTGGATTTGTATTCAAGCACAAAACAGTGTCCTTTAACTGCTATGTCATGTGGATCTAGTTCTCATCTCTCTCCTACCGACATACAACATCCACCGGTGCAAAATATTTACATTCTTTGTTAGTGCGATCGAAATTATTAACACGAGAAAGAAACACAGTCAGACGGAAAGTGAAAAACATTTTAAAGCTTTATCATACGGAAGAAACTGATCGTGACAAATCGTCATCATCTTATGTCAAACAATCCAATTATTCCAACTTGTCAAACGGATCAAGAATTGATGCCCATTGCCCAATAATACGAGGACATATCCTTGCCGTGCTAATAGTCTATAAAACTATATTAGAAACGAGCCTGTACGACTCGTATCATTTCTTTATAATCTATTTTGAAAAACAGTTCTTATAATTCATCAATTCAGATACAATTTCACGTGGAATATATAAGCATCTATTCCCCATTTTGGGAGGCCGCTTAAGAGCCTATACTTTCCCAATTCCCACCCACCGAAACAAATGAAAAATCATCAAATATCCTAATCCGAAGAATAAAAACAACATCTATATTACCCTCAACAAAAAAAAACAAAGAAAAAAAAGAAAAATGAACATATGAACATCTATATAAGGAGGCATACAGAGAGGGAGGAAAACGTAGTATTTTAAACACGTACTTCTCTCAGAACGAGATTCTTATAAAAACAATAATATGAAGGGCTAAAATATAAACGACTAGTGCATATCTGAGAAGTATGCGCCTCTCTAATCTCAACCCAATACGTCTCTTCCCTTTGAATTCATCATAACCCTGACTGGAGTTGTCTGCTACTGTAAAACTCCTTCCAAACCTGTTCCTTGTTGAAGTATTTACTTCAGTAATTCCTGTTTCTACCTTTCTCCTTTGGCAGTTTAACCTCTGCAGTTCCTCCTCTTTAACTTTTATTTCAGCCATGATACTCTCCGCTTGTGCCTTGTTGATCACATTAAGAACATCATATTACAAGGAAATTTCAAACATACCACGGCCAAAAAGTTAAAATTACATGTATAATGGTGAAAGACAAGCATTAATAAGTGATTCTACAGAACACGAGTATTTTTAGAACATTGCTTTAATTATTTTTAATAAAGCCCATCTTTCGCAAAACTATTCACACAAGAGAACATTCAATAGTAAGTTAAATAACTATTTCTTCAAATAAAGCTTTATGAAATCAGTATAGTACTTTTATTTTCATAATGAACTCCTAATGGAAGGACGGGACAATATAAATATATAAACATGAGATATATTGTAGAAAAATAAGAATGTCGAGGGACCAAGACGGGAATTAGGAGCCAATTGTAAAATATTAATCACAAAATAGAAAAATAAATAAACACTAACTTGTTTTGCAGTCAATTGTTCAATCAGGCTGTGCAACTGCTTCTCCAATTGCTTCTCCCTCTGAGCTGTAAATTTAAAAGCATAAGATATAAATATATACTACATTCATACTTCTAAATTTTTGATAAAACAGTATCAAATAGTAGGAAGAAAGTGACAAATAAGATGCCAAGAATCTGGAATCAAATGAATTAGAAACCAACATCGTCAAAGACTAAAGATTCATTTACAACTAAATAATCTCTAATGCAAACTGAAGACAATTAAAAGCTCCATGATAGTATAAATGTTCAATCCTGTTTGCTACCAGTATGGTCAATTGATTTTACAAAAAAAAGGTATTGAATGAGATTAGCAGACATTTACTGGCTGGTTGCGTATTAGCAAAGGGTATGGAATGATAATTAAAAATAAAAGACTGTTCTATTCTAACAGAATATAATTCAATGAAGGTATCGCAAAAGATGGCGATTAAAGGCTTTAGAAAGTACCGGCTGAAGGCTTCTTTTCTGATTCCCGCTGAATGGATTCCCATTCTTTCTCCAATCTTTGCACTAGTTCTTCCATCAGTTGCTGTGATATTAAAAAAAAGAAGGAACTTATTATAGAAAAACTGATCATACAACAATAAAATTGCAAGTGTTTGATCAAGCTAGCACATAGTAGTATTTTTGTAATTCTACAGGCAGTTTTCATATCTACTTTTTTTTTTATTGAAACTTATTTATAGAGTCATAGCCCACTCTATGAAATAGAGATTATCCCTCTTCCACACCCAGCGGGAATTGAACCCGTTACCTCTAGGATAACGGCGGAGCCACTGACCATCTGGTCTCCCATGCTTGGTTTGCATTTCTATAATATCCAACAGTATCAATTGACAAGAATACAGAACCAGTCTGCTGGTACTCCACTGACCAGTTTGGCCCTAGATAAGAAAATGACATTGTGGCCTTGTGGGAGTGGTCATGTCGTACTAAACACCTCCAAGTCCAAATAATTAAAAATTTGAAATATACTACAATCTATCAGTAAAAAACATTCAGTGCAATCTCCCTAAAGTTTTGCTACAAAAGGAACACTCTTTGGCATTTTTTGTTTCAAACTTTCCTGGATTCAATGCAGACAATAGGGCAGTTCTTATTCTTAAGGCACATATAAAGAATTTCTTGGTCTATTAAGGATATGAAATTTACCAAATCTTTCTTCTTCTCGTC
Source organism: Rhynchospora pubera (assembly GCA_028095005.1). NCBI lineage: Eukaryota > Viridiplantae > Streptophyta > Magnoliopsida > Poales > Cyperaceae > Rhynchospora > Rhynchospora pubera. The sequence goes on along the minus strand of CM051463.1, from coordinate 196,330,816 downwards.
CAAGTCCTTCAGCTTAATGCTTCTGGAAGCTTCCAATTCATTGTCGATTGACTCAGAGTGTGCTGTTGAAGTTTCTGATTGAACTGTAACCTCTTCCTTCTTTAGTGCCTTTTCAAGTTCATCTTTTAGGTACTTCTCAGCTGTATCCAGTTCCTAAATAAAAATGTTTATTTTGTTCCAACTCAGTTATAAACTTATAATTCTTTTAAAATTTAGCCTACAAACTTGTGACAATTTTGGCATAGAGTGGAACACCTGGTATGGTTCAAGTGCTACCTTGAGCACAACAATAACTAAAGCTTTTTGTAGAGTCCTTGCGCAGGTCAATCTGGAGTGAATTGCATTAACTAGGTCTGGTATGGCTCTAGTGCTACCTTGAGCACAACAATAACTAAAGCTTTTTGTAGAGTCCTTGCTCAGGTCAATCTGGAGCATTGACTAGGTCTGCTCTGGCTCAATTGCAGCTCAGTTACATTACTGCCCGCAAGTTGAGTCACATCCAGGGCTTAGTCATGTAAACTAGTATATCTATTTGGGCTAGCAGCTTAATTACATCACCAAGTGCCTGACAACCAATAAGGGTTGGAGAATCACAAGTCAAAGAGGGTCTAGATAAGTTAATAATGCACAGTCACAACATTCAGGACTATTTAAGGTCTGATTCAGGGGTCAATTGCACAAAATAAGGACAATGTGGGTTAACAGTATCAAATAGTCATTCGGGATTTACTGCACAAACAACGATTGAAAGTAAAATGAGTTGACTTGAGCAAAGTTATAATTATCCTAGACCTCAAGTTTTGTCCGAAGCACGTCTGCATCCTGTAATTTCTCCTGAATTTTCTGTTTACAGTTTGATATAGCCTTTTCATAAGCGGAATTCTCCTCTTGCAATGCAACTTTCCTTTGTTGCGCCTGGAGAAATTATAGAAATCAACCCAGTTCAATAAAATTCATAAAATTTTGGAATCATTTCAGTCAGAAAAGATTAATAATGCCTGGTATAGTACATGAACGATGAACCAGTAAGACTGTAAGACAGTTTCAGCCCTCAATTCCTCAGGCATTTTTCAGAGCTGGGTTGCGTCAATGTACACTAAGGAACAAAACTTCCATATCCATATCATGGCTCAATTCAAACAAATTGCACGAGCAAAAGATTCAATTGAACCACAAACGTACAATGGAATATCACGGGTAAAACTGCCAACTGAAGAATCATTCATTGACGATAAAATTGAGATAAATTAGGTAGACTGCCACCTAGTTAAATTGTAATTACACGAATAGTTATAGTTAGAAAGAAGAGAACCTGTTCTTTTGTGGTGGTGTGAGCATTTAACTGGAGAGCGAGAGCGGCGTTGGAGGCGACGGAATCGGCGTGTAGATGAGGCAGCCGTTGAGCGAGATCGTCAGGGGGAATCCTCAGCCGTAGATCCTGGATCGAACGGCGGAGAGAGGCCTCGGTCCGATCAAGCTCGTCCGCGCGCCGTTGTTGGTCGGGCGTAAATGCCAACGCCACTGAGGCGGCCCGCGGGTTGTCCTCGTCTGACGTGGCGTCTCCTCCGCCCACCACGTCCGCTGCCCAGGCGAGTAGACCTGCCATGTCTGGTCAAGACTGCAAGTCTGGAACTGGTCTCTTGTTTCCCGGGGCTGGCTTGTTGTAGCCCAAAAAAAGTTGTTTTTTTTTTTAATTTTCTCGACCATTCTATAACATTTATTAAAAAAAAAAACACATCTAAAGCGCCTTCAAAAATATAAAATAATAAAATAATTATAACATAAAAACACATTAAAGAAGAACGAGTGTGAAAACTGGCGAAATAAACCGCTACCATGTACAAACAGATACAAATAGAGACGGATACGGAAAATGTTTATTTGTTTTCTACTTTTCTTTCTTCCTCATCCTCGCTCTAGTAAACAGCTCTTATAATTTTTTTGTTAATTTTTTTATTCGTTATAAAAGATATTTAACGTGTGTAAGGAGCAATAAAAATTTAAACCTAGCATATTTTTATGATTTGTATGAAATTTTATGTAACTGATAATATAATTATTAACGTTTCAGAAAATATTCATCTATATTTAATGGGAGCAAAGTTTTTTTTATAGAAATTGTATATGTATATTAAAGTTAAAATTTTAATATATTTTTTCTTTTTTAGAATAAAGTCTGCACAGTCAGTTCAGGAGAAAATTCTGTTTGATATTTTGTCCTGAATTTCTTTTTAAAAATGGAGACATAATCTTATGTTTTGAGTGAAAGGAATATATTTATAGTTCTTTTTGTAAATTACAATATAAATAAGTATATTTTTGTAATTATTATGTATTGAGATTTGAGAGTAGTAAGCGTCGTCTATTAAATTGTAGCTCAGGCATTGTTCGCGGATGTGCATGAAGAGTGTGTTTATTTTTTATAAACCATTTTTTTTAAATATTTATTATGATTTTTGAAAAATTGCTTGATCGAATTATTCTTAATTGTTCAATAAAAGAGGATTTTCGAAGAAAATCATAAAAGATAATAAAAATATATAAATCACTTGCAGTTTAAAATTTAAAATTGGAGTTAAGAAACCGAAGCACCATTGGATCTGTGCATATTTGAGCGTCGTCTATCCATTTTTTTTTTTAAATTTACCCTCACAAGAGTCAATGGCGTGTTTGGTCACGGATGGGAATAGGCTGTTTGAATAGAATTAGGTGAGTTTCTCTCTTCTCAATTTCATGTGCGTTATTCATTTTTCTTGTTTTTCTAATTCTCTCTTTTGGTAGAACTAGAATAAATCTTTGAATAGGTCTTGTTCAGAATAAGCCCAATTCCGAATAAGCTTATTCTATGTTTGGTTCTCATGCCTATATCCTTATTCTGAATAAGCTCTATTCCATTGCAAACCAATAATTTATCTCTATCGGATAACTAATGATTGTTATCCATCAACTGTGCATATTTGAGCGTCAATTTAGCGTTTAATTTAGATTATTGTAATTTCGGATATGCAAATCGAACACTAATATGATAAATAAAAACTGCTGCTTTTGAACGGTTCAGAACTAATTAGATTAATAATTTTTTAAAATTTTAAAAAATACTTAAAAATTTCGAAAAAAATATAAAATTTGGTCTGCATGGAGATTTCAATAGGGAGATCATATTAGACGGTTTGGATCGGTCATTTTGAACTAAATTTCGAAATTTTGAGTGTGACTCACGGACGCTTTAGTGAGTTGCAACTCACCATAGCAAAACTCTATATAATGTAGAAATGATAACTGTCATATGCAGTTTTGCCATCACTTGCCAACGTTAAACACAAAGCGAACACATAAAATATACAAGATAAACATATAGACGATCAAATTAAACACATACAAATAAATAAGCGTTGCCATCTCTTGTTCAGGTTTTTATATGCATATTCAATTTATTTTTATTAACTTATTTATTTGTATGTGTTTATTTTGATCATTATATATGTCCACATTGACTATTTTATATATTCACTTTCTGTTAAGCAATGACAAGCGAGGCCAAAATTGCATATTTTAGCAATCAATTTCCAATATAATGTGCGTTTATATTCCATAGATTGATTTGGTTAAGGCGCTTGCATTACACGTGCTGAGCGGGCCTGAGCCCACTTTTCCTGTCCTAAGCATCCATAGGCCATAGCTAATTGTTTAACCCAAAGGAAGGGATTAACATATGCTCATAGGACCATATGGCTCCATGGTGCGTGGTAGTGGTAGATGAAAAATTGGAAATTGCACTTAAACCATTGAATTATTTGATAAATTACAATGATTTTATAAGAATTGGCTCTACCGTCGTCTTTTCTCTTATTTTCAGATTTGTTGATGATTTTCGGTGGATTCTCAATGTTTAGATGAATTTGGAACTTGGCATAAGCTAGACGACTCATTCCTAGCACTTGAAGGTGATGTCCAAGCCACCATTCGGATCGAATGACTTATGCTCGGACCGAATGGGGCTTTGCTTGGACCAAAAGCTCAATCGTTGCATAAAATGAAGGATTTAGGAGAAGAAAATGACCAAATGGAATTAATAGCATTCAAGAGCTCATCCTAAGCTTTCCAACGGTTTTTGAATCGCCTCAATCGAAGTCCGAATGAAGAAATTATGATCAAAATACAAACGGAGGCCAAAATTTGAATTTCACGCTTCTGCTCGGTCCGAGTGAACAGTAACTCGGTCCGAGTGAACCACTGTTGGATTTCCTATCTTCTGCTTGGTCCGAGTGGATCCTTACTCGGTCCGAGCAGAGCACCGACAGAGCTCAAATGACAAGTTTTTATGCGGGGAAATTGGATTTTTTGGCAAGTTTTATTTCCTTAGTGCTCCAATTACCTTTCTATGTGCGTGGAGATCATTATAAATGCACCCTTAGGCCAGAAAGAAGGGGATCTAAGCCACCATACACGAAATTTCACCTCCTACCACGTTTTGGCAACCTTTCCACCCCCGTTCTCACGCCGAAAGGTGTGGAATTCCACCTCTCGCAACAGAGCACGACCATGGCATCATCGTTGGAGCAATTCTAGGCGCGACAGCGGCAAAATCGACCCAACCACGGATCTGGACGTTCGGTATCTTGAGTTAGAAGCTATATTTGGTTTATTTCTTCCATTCTCTTGATATTTGATTTGATGGAGTTTGTATCTCATTTTGTTTTCATGTTAGGCTAGATTTATGTTGTCTTAGGAGTAGGGAAGTAACTTAGGTTTCGATGTGTTGTGATTTGACTTAATATGATATGATATGTTTTGTTGATTTGTTTTGTTGAGAATTATGTTAATTGCTTGTTTTAATTACTTGGTTAAGTCTAATTAACTTCTAGATGTACGGTCGCATTTAGTTAAGTTCTAAAGTTTGGTTAATCAAGATAATTTAGATAAGTATTTGGGATGAATCGTAGATCCGAAAGGGGAGATTAGTTAACACCAAAAGTGTAACTTTTAGACAAGTTCAAAAGACCTCTAGATATCCTTATGAACTCTAACAAATAAGTTTAAGTTGATCGATTTCTATACCAAAAGTTGTGAACCAATCAAGTTAATTAGGTTAGATTGTGATTGAACCAGTGTCTAGTCCAGCAAGCGAAAGCTGAGGTTTAGAGTATCTAGGTTTGACCAACAAACCCTAGCGCAAAGCATAAACTTTCATAAAGAGTCAAAACCACACACTTATACCATCTGTTCGGACCGAACAGAGCGGCATATGCTTGAAAAACACCGTTTGATGCACGAAAGTGATAAGTTCTGTGTTCTAGAGTCCAAACCGAGGTGAAACCTGTACCCTAAGACGTCTTTTATATTGTTAAAACTCCAAAAACATCTCTTTAAGCATTTAGATTTTTTTAGATAATTAAAACACCAAAAAATATTTATTTACTTGCACCTTTAGATTTAATCAACCAAAAACTCCATAAAAATTTAATTGTCTAGTTTTCGTGAGGAAGTAAAGTCAGGTACTTATTAATCCGTCCCTTGGGTTCGACCCTAAAACTTAACTAAAACGACTAGTGATGTTAGCTCTAGGTTTATAAATTTATTTGATTCCTAGGTTCTAAGCCTTCATCACAAGTCCTTCAACTTATTTCAAAATTAAATGTCACAAATGATTTTCGGTTGGGTTTCGAACTTGTAACCCCTAACGGAGATGTGTTGTTCTTTATCACTAGATCAAAAATTAGTTCTTCATTTTCTAATTATATAGAGTTCCTTATTAATTTGGTTTGTCAACTTGAACATGATTACACCTGATCAGCTCAAATTGAATTTATGTAGTATTTACATTTACATTTCAGGCAGTGATTAAAAATCATTATATTTTGGGAGAAGCCGATTATTGTCAACCTATGGCTCCGTCTGGATGGTGTGGAAATAAAAGAAATAAGAGAATAAGTGGGAAGAAGTATTGAGAAGTGTATAACTTTGTGAAGAATTTAGATTGTTTATAATAAATTTATTCTCTAATTCTCACACCTCATCCAAACGGAACCTATGAAATGTAAAAGTCCAAAAGTCGGCCAGAATTCCAATGCCAATCCAACCGACTCACTATAAACTAAAACTCGACGAACTCCGCAGAAAATCCGAGCTACTTATTTCGTAACGGCCACGGGCCACCAAGTCACCAACTCTTTTGTCTCGAAACTATGCTGCCGCAAACGTCAGTGTGAGTGTACTCACAACTTACGAGTGTTGATAAAGCTAAACACTCCTACAAACCATTAATGCAAAAAAAATTCTTCCTTTTGGAGCACTATGGCCAAAGCGTGGCTCCTTCTCTCTCTCTTTTTCTTCTTCATTGTCTTCTCCGCAGCTAAAGAATTTCAATCTCCTGATCTCTCTCGTTTGTACGAAACCCATGAGAGGGAGAGAAGCCCCGCATCAGTGCAAGAGACAGCCGTGCATGGCCTTCTTATGCGCCTTCTCCCTTCACATGCTTCCAGTTTCCAGTTCAGAATAATCTCCAAGGTACCGATCGTATTGATTGCATGCATGGTTTGTATGTAGCAAGCATCGGCTCGATCGTTGTTCCTTTTGTTTTTTTTTTTCGTAGTCAGTTTCAAATTTGATCTGGTTCGACAAACTTGGGGTTGTATGCTTAATTGGATTAGAATTGTTATAAATTAGTTGCTTAGTTATATAATTAGTCAATGTCAATTTGCAACTTCAATTTCTCCTTGTTGACTTCTTTTCTATGTTTTTTTTTCCTGTTAATTCAATAGGAAAAATGCAACGGCAAACTATGCTTTATTATCAGGAATCATCCATCCTCAAACCAAGATGCTTCTTCAGAAATTATGTCCGTACAAACTTCACTATTCTAATTTTACTGCTACAGATTTTTTTTTTTTTTTTTTGCTAACAATATAGATTCATTGATGCCATGCATGCCATTTTGCTTTTCTATAATTTCTTTTGGGCTGTCAGATTGGATGTATTATCATCTCAACTTATGTTCATATTAAGTTTTCTGCTTAGTTTTAGATATCTAGAACAGTAGGGACTTATTTATCGAACTTCCAGAATTGAAGGGGTCACTGGTGTGGAGATTTCAGCTGGCTTGCATTGGTATCTCAAGTACTTCTGTTCAGCACACATATCTTGGGAAAAAACTGGTGGTGTGCAGCTGGACACTGTCCCCAAGCCAGGGTCACTCCCTCCAGTCCCTCATGATGGGATTTTTGTTCAAAGACCTGTCCAGTGGAGCTACTACCAGAATGCTGTCACATCCAGTTGTGAGTATTAAGCCCCAGTTAAGTTAATTGCTGAAGAGTTAACCTCCACATAATTAAAATCAACTTATCCCAATTTTAGCTTAATTGTTTAGTCTTTAATCTTGCAAATATTTCTCACTTTTGCATCAGTTGTAAAATCTAATACCAACAATTTAAAGATAAAGGGCTAAAGAAGTGGTCATATTTCTGCTGATCAAATTGGTACCAGGGTATACATAGTTGTGATGTCTGATCCAAGATCTCAACCCTGCTAATTACCGAGATTCAATTTTTCACAATAAAGAGGTATCAGTTTAATTATACTTTAATCGACCAACATTAAAATAATGAGATCACTGGAAACAAAACAGAAGCGAAGCAATTTCTTTTTCTTTTTTTAACTATCAAGTAATAAAATTCTACCTGGTTTCCTTCGATTTCAATTTAAAGATTCATTTGCCTGGTGGGATTGGAAAAGATGGGAGAAGGAAATCGATTGGATGGCACTTCAAGGCATCAATCTTCCACTGGCGTTTACCGGCCAGGAGGCCATCTGGCAGAAAGTTTTTCAGGTTCCCATACTATATGATTTGGGAAATTAAACCAGAATTTACCATTTTGGCTATTTGATTTGTTCTGCTACATTTCTTCTGTTTCCTACAATCAGAAAATCATTAAATCCAGCATTATCTCAAGCTAAAAGAAAGTTAATACATGCTTCGTCTAAATTAATTGAGAAAACCTATTTCTGCTTGCTTCATATTATGCATTATGGAACAAGACATCTGAATCCCCTCTGTCTGCATTGACTTGATTTCCTATTAGCTGAAGTAAAAATTTGATTACTATTACTGTATTACACGAAATTTTTCAACATCAAATGTAAAATACTTCACATTGTACTGGTCAGAAAAGAACTGTTGCGAGTGAATTGCGATTTTGAGGTAGTTTTGGTTGTATTTGAAAAATGAAGGACCACCTAGATGAAAAATGGAAACTTTATCATGAAAACTAGAGTATGTCCATTATAAGCCAAAAGAAAGACAAATGTTGTTTGAACTTAGGACCTCTTGCTCTTAAACATTAGTTGCATCAGTACCATGGGCACTGTATGACACCGTGCAGATTTCTGATTTGATTACATTTTTTTTTCTTTTCCTGTAGAGATTTAATTTCAGTACATCAGATTTGGATGATTTCTTTGGTGGGCCTGCATTTCTCGCTTGGTCTCGGATGAACAACTTGCATGGGTGAATTAATGCGTCTTTTTATCATTTTGTTGAAATGATATTTAGTTGGAATATCAATTAGTGTACATAGCCATGACCAATGTTCAGAAAGGTGATTAATTCTGTAAATGTACATTGTCAAAGTAGTGAATACTTTGGCAATTTGGGATTCTGATTGCATGATATAGAGGGTTGACTGTTCTTAATCGCTAGAGTTCTGATACTTGATTCACCATATTAGTGAGTACTGTTATTGGCTGTAGTACTTCATTGCAACTGTCTTTACATAAATAAAACTTTTGTTCTTCTTTGAATATTTTTCTGTTTGGTGACGGCTTAGATGGGGCGGCCCGCTTCCTCAGACCTGGCTTAATAACCAGCTTGTCCTTCAGAAGAAAATTCTAGCAAGGATGTATTATTTCGGGATGACTCCTGGTATTTGTTTCATGTGATTCCTCTGTTTTGTAGGACGATCAAATGATTGGATCTCTTAACACTTAACAGTAATTAAAATTTTCTGTGCTTCTCTTTTTTGAGTCTTGTAAAACTGTATGTTAATTAAGCCATTTGTGAAGTACTGAGCCTTAAGTGATTGTGATTTAAAATAATCGGGAATGTAAATATTTGATAAGTTTAGGGCTAAATTGCAAGACGGGAACCCATGCCATAAATTTTTGGTACATTGGGATCCTTTCCAGCATCAAATTGATAAAATTTCAAGGCCATGATTATGCACTCACCTAAGTGCTTCTTGCAGTTCTTCCAGCCTTCTCTGGAAATGTTCCGGCGGCAATAAAATCGAGATTTCCCAATGCCAGGGTTACTCAACTTGGAAATTGGTAAATTCTATATTGTGCATTAAAGTATTTCATAATAGTTGGCATATGCTTAGAATGATTTGTGATAATAGCTATAAACTCGCTGAAAATAGAGTTATTGTATGAAGCAAACATGTGCATTCTATACTAACAGAAAGAATTTCCTAGAAAATAATGATGATCTTTGTAACGCACAGACATACAGGTAGAGCATGTCTGAATTTGCTTCCAGGAATACTGAGTTTTTGTTTTTCGGGTTTAATGTAGGTTTTCAGTTAACAGTAATACAAGGTGGTGCTGTACATATCTTTTGGATCCAACTGATCCACTGTTTGTTGTTATAGGAAAATCTTTTATAGAACAACAAATCAAAGGTAAATATTTTCTGTTGCAAGGTTATGTGAATTGTGAAATTGTAAAGTTGCAATTTCTAATGTCAATGTTCTCTTTTAATTCAGAGTACGGGAGGAGCAGTCACGTATACAATTGGTATACATTTTCTGTTTAGCAAACACATTTTCCTTACAGATGGTATAATTACAGAACAAAGCTGGCCATGTTTAGTGTATTTTAATATCTAAAAAAATGTACATAGCATTCCTAAATGCATTACACACACATAAAGACCTTATGTTATATAAATGTCATTCTCAAGAGACTAGTATAAAGATATTAAATGTATAAAAATGATTATTCCAGCAATTTGTTAAAGCGAAAGAAAAATCATCTCTCAAGATTTGAAATTCGAACTTGGACTTTATTCATTCTCTTATATGTATTATTACTTTATTAGCGACACATTTGATGAAAACACCCCACCTTCAGATAACCCGCAGTACATATCTTCATTAGGTGCTGCAATATACAAAGGAATGCAAAGTGGTGATTCTGCTGCTGTTTGGTTAATGCAAGTGAGTGATGCAATTAAAGTTTATGCCAGCAGTGAGTAGAACCTGCCTAGAATTAGACCATCTGACGACAGCTTCACCAATTGATCAAGTGTCAAATTAGCATAATGAAGTGTCGGTTAAATATAAAAAACATCTGTTAGGCCTAATATTTCTGTATAAGCCATGATTTGATTGGTCTCGAGTATTGCAGCCATCCTGTATAAGCAGTTTTCTAAGCTGCTCTTAGAGAAATAATACATGATCATTGATTTTTTTTTTCAGGGCTGGCTGTTTTCTTATGATCCTTTCTGGCAACCACCGCAGATGAAGGTAATAATACATGATCGTTGATTTTTTTTCTTTTATTTTCTTGACTTTTTCACTCAAAACTTGTTGGTAATGCATTGATTAATTTGTTTGCTACAGGCTCTGCTGCATTCTGTCCCTATAGGTCGAATGGTCGTTCTTGATCTATATGCCGAAGTCAAGCCTATATGGGCTACTTCTAATTACTTTTATGGTGTACCATACATATGGAAAGTACCTATTATACCCTCATTCTTTGTTCTATCTTTTGGACTGAAGTCACTTGCACCTTTAAATTACCGGATCTAAATGCAGGTGCATGCTGCACAATTTCGCAGCAAATAATGAGATGTATGGAGTTTTGGATGCTATTGCTTTCGAACCAATCAAAGCTAGGTCAAGCTATAACTCCACTATGGTAAGTATCTGCAGTCTACAAGTCATTTAAGGTAGTATGTTGCTTTCACTTTATTTATTTTTTCATTTATTCTGTACCTGCAGATTGGTGTGGGCATGTGTATGGAAGGCATTGAACAAAATCCTATAGTCTATGATCTAATGTCAGAGATGGCTTTTCGTCATGATCCAGTAGATGTGGAGGTACCAATGAAATTTACAAGTATCTTTAAATGTGCTTAAGTAGTTTTTATCAATTATTTTACTTATTTATTTTATCAGTGTTGATTTTTTTGTTGTTGCTATAGTTATTGCTGATGATGTGTTGGGAATATCATGTTGAGATGCTGTCATTGTATTTGTAAGGATATTATCGTCTTGTTGATGTTATTTAAAGTTTCTTATGTTCTTCATTATTTTAGGAGTGGCTTCTTTTGTATTCGAGGAGGAGATATGGAAAGCAAATTAAAGGATTGCAAGATGCATGGAAAATTTTACTACGTACACTCTACAACTGCACTGATGGGGCTTATGTAAGTAGCTTTTAGATATGTTTCACAAAAAAAAAAGAACAAAAATCTGAGATAGATGAAGGTATTTTATCCAATAAAGAACTGAGTTGTATAAAATCCAACCCCATTTGTCTTAATTTACACAGTCGTTACATTTACTAAATGTATATTCTGCTTGATATTTACTCTTCGCTGAAATGTACAATTTAGTAGAAAGATAAGCAAGAAGGTAGAACTAAATAAATAGGTTGGTGATCCTCGGTTTTACTTTTGGTCACAGAACAAGAATCGGGATGTGATTGTAGCATTTCCAGACGTGGAACCATCAGTTATATTGAATGAAGAAGCAAAATTACATGAGACTAGTTCTACAAACAATTTTCTAGTAAGGAAGTTGCCAGAAGGGAACTTACAAGATGATAACTCTAATGTTGCGTATGAGAAACCACATTTATGGTACTCAACTGCTGATGTGGTACATGCACTTCGAATTTTCCTTGAAAATGGTGGTGAAGTTTCTAAAATCCCTACATTCAGGCAAGGAAAACAAAATTTTCTGCTGCACACTTATATTGGTTCAGAACTGATAAACTTGGATAATATAATATACCAATTATTTGACTTTGCTGGGTTCAACGCCTTTGATTAATGATGTAACAATTTGCAAGAGCTTCACTTCTTAGGTTAATATTTGGAACCCAAACAAAAATTCACTGTGCTGCATTTAATTTTTTTTTAAAAAATCTTGGCAGTGGCTGCCAATTTTAAACCCTAGCAAGGGTACTAGTGTATTTTTTTTAGTGCATTTTTGTTTTAAGATCTGTAACCCAGACAACAAATTTAAGCCAATGATCTTGTTCTACGTCAGTGATGTACTTACATCAAGATATCTTAAAATTTTCAGACTAATTTGTACAAACGCAAGAGGCTTTGAATATCAGTGTATTAACTTGATACAATGAAAACAATTTTAGTGCTTTCAAATTTTGGTCTCTTGATTTTACAAGAAAGTTTGGGAATTTCCTAATCAGTTGTAATGTAGAACAAGATCAATGGTTCATATGTTGTTTACTTTTTGGATTGTGAAACAAATATTGAAGAAAAGTTGTGGCACCAAAAAACTTGCCAGAGTTGAAGCCTCCTCAAAATACATACTATCAATTTTGCAACTAAACCTTATTTAAAATGTACAAGTCACACTTTTTTACCCAATCACTTACTTAATTAACCCATAATCATCGAATCAAAATTATTTATTGGAGATTTTGCAATAATTGCCTAATGAGCTCAAAAGTAAACAAAAAATGAAGTTTTTAGACCAAATCAATCACGCAACAATACCAATAACACACTCGACCAACAATAATATTACAAATTAGCACTAATTCTTGATTGTTATATAATTCCTGATCCATGTGCATGCTTAAAAAATGAGACCAATTTGGTCGATTGAATCTCAATCCTTTAATCATCTAACTAACTTAATCCAATTGCTATCTTTGAGCACAAAAAGAAATAAAACTGGAACAAAAAAGCTCAAATAAGGGTGTAATATGTAATTTATTGATCCATTTTTTAATGCATGTGCAGATATGACCTTGTTGACTTAACTCGGCAAGCTCTTGCCAAATACACCAATGAAGTTTTCCTGAAAGCATTAGAAGGCTACAGGTCCAATGACCTCACAAAAGTAAATTTTCATAGTCAACATTTTCTCGACCTGGTCGACGACTTGGATACACTTTTGACATCTCATGATGGTTTTTTGCTTGGACCATGGTTAGAAAGTGCCAAGAATCTAGCAACCAATTCTGATCAAGAGGAACAGGTAATTAGCTTTGATCTTCTTTTGGCACCGTTTTTCCAAGAATCTAGCAACCGACTATGATATGAATATTTTTTCCAAAAATTTATTTCTTGTTTTGGTTGTTTCCTTTGGCTTAAATGGCTTATAATGTACAAGAAAAGCAAATTGATTTAAGTTTGTTGAAGTAAGGCCGTAATGTGCAGGAGACGGTGTCTCTGCCACTGCAGGAAGCAAAACTAGGAATCAACTGTACAATGGGGGGGCAAATTTCAGGGACAAGGATTAATTCAGTTTAATTACGATTTAGGACCTTAGTTGCAACTTTTTTCAAGATCATGCTTGGAGACAACTTGTAATTGTGTACTTTGCTGTATTGTTGATGATCATGCTTGGAGATTAATTTTGAATTTCCAAAATGTAGTTTGAATGGAATGCAAGGACTCAAATAACAATGTGGTATGATAATTTGGACACTGAAGCAAGTCTCCTGCGTGACTATGGTAAGTGCGATACATATTGAAATTAATACAGTTATTTTTATGTAAGACAAATAATGAAGAAAAAAAACAAAGAAATGCATGACATGACAACATATATAGCAAATTCTCCAGCATAGTTGCATAATATGTTTCTTCTGGATCAGGTAACAAATACTGGAGTGGACTTCTACGAGATTATTATGGGCCCCGTGCAAAAATTTACTTCAAGTGCCTCCTATTTAGTATGCAAACTGGAAAGCCATTTTCCTTGCAAGAATGGAGAAGGGACTGGATAAGTCTGACGAACTCATGGCAGAAAAGCCGAGAAGTGTACCCAGTTCAAGCCTCTGGTGATAGTTACAATATCTCACAATGGATCTTTGATAAGTACTTGAGCAGAACTGGTTCCTACCTGCAGTATGAACATAGCTTTTCAAGTTTCTAGTGTTGGTCCAGATTGTTAAATGATGTATGAAATGTGCATTGTGTATAAGATTAGTAATATGATCTAGAATATGCAAAGTATCAAAAATAAATTTCAATATCATATTATCGTGCAAATAGGATGACCGTCACCCAATAAAAAGTTTATTCTTAAATATCACCTGCTAAGACTAAGCAGACCTGGATATAATTAATTACATTGTTTATTACATATTAATTTTAAGAGAATCTTTGCGATTGCTTCCAAAATTTTATAGACCTTTTAATCAGAAACTGGAACTCCTAGTTTCAGTTGTTATTTCTTTGACCAAAGAACGAGCAGAAGTAAAATCCCCAATGATTCTGGAATCTTTTTCCAAAGTGTCAGGTCTTAGCCTAAATAATCTCAAATCAGTTTTCGTCCCGATTGCACTGTCGACCTTTGGGATCGAAAGAGTGCAAAACATTCTTAGATGCTCGTCTAAGGAATTTCCAATAACTTATTTAGGCCTGCCTTTGTCGACTAAAAAACCTAGAAGGATACATTTTTTACCGCTAATACAAGCGATGCATGATAGGCTACAAGGGTGGAAATCTAAGTTCTTGTCTCTTGGAGGACGCCTGGTTATGCTGAAAGCAGTATTGGCGGCGTTGCCATTGCATTACATGCAAGTTTTTAAATTGCCACAGTGGCTACTAAACCAGATTGACACAATTTGTCGATCTTTTCTATGGAAAGGAGCTGCTTCCTGCCTAGGTGGGCAATGCCTAGTTAATTGGGAAACTTGCTGCCTCCCAAAGCAATGTGGGGGATTGGGAATTCTTCATTTGCATACACAGAACCAAGCTTTATTGGCGAAATGGTTGTGGAAACTAATTGCGGAACAGGACTCGGTATGGTCCAATACAATCCAGAAAATCTATGGGACAATAAACATAGAATGCTTGGCGTCTTCTGATCAAATCTCTTATGGACTTAGAGATGTGATGCACACTAGACACCTAGTTTCCTCATCAATTGACTTTTCACAAGGAGACTCCAATGCAAGGTGGAAATGGACAAGTGATGGCAACTTCTCTTCAAAGAGCGCCTACTTTTTTTTGAGAGATCCATGTATGAGATCCCCTTATCATACGCACCTTTGGAAGATGAAAGCACCCTTGAAAATAAAATTATTCTTCTGGTTGGCTATGAAGAATAGATTACTCACACGGGACAATATGTACCAAAGAGGATGGCAAGTGGATAGGAATTGTGTTCTTTGCCATAATGCTCCTGAGACGTGCATTCACTTATTTTTTCATTGTCCCTTTTCGAGTAATCTTTGGGAGTGTTTCCTTCGTCATGATGTGCAAATTAGGATATCGGATAAACTGTGGGAAGTTTGGCTACTAAACCAACACTTGTTGAAGATGGCATACAAGGACAATTACGGCACAATCCGGATGGCTGGCATGTGGAATATCTGGAAGATGCGCAACGCGACAATTTTCGAAGGCACGCAAATAAACCTGCATGATACTGTCCGTAAAACTATCCAAGATACCAAGGCTTGGATTGCAAACTGCTACTAGTTTTGGATCATTAGGATAGGACTTTTAGTCCTGAGAATCGTATATAGTTTATATTGTGCATTTTCTTTTGTTTTTGTCCTTGTAATTTATTCTTTTTACCTTGTACGAAACTTTTTCGTTCAATATATTTGTAGGAGAGATAATCATCTCCCTACCTTCAAAAAAAAAAAAAAAAAAATCCCCAATCTGCCAATCATGTAAAGTCAGCTGTCGACTAACCTGACGATAATTGGAGGGAGATGAGGAAATTAATATATGCCACAATCACGGTGTTTAAATCCTATTCAGTGACGTCAGTTTCCTTGGACAACTAGCAATCGAAGAACTAATTCTTCCTATTTTCATGATATTAGGCCATTTGGGAGCCGTCCACTCTACAAAGGTTGTTCTTTGGAAACTGAAACACTGTACCGCGACTACCGCCGATATGCGCTTGCTCGTGGCCATTTCAGTCAGCGTCAAAGCCCTTTCTTGATGCAAAGGAACAATTTAGTAGAGAAAAATATTAATTAAAATGCTTTTTTTACAAATAAAATTTTAATATCTTTTTGAAACCTTTTTGAAACATTAAAATACGATAAATCTCGCATGAATTTCTATAGAAGGACACAAAAGCAGTGTATTTCTTTAAGATGTTTCTGTGGAGAATCTTGCCCTTTTAAATTTTATAATTCGACTTTTTTTTTTGCTTCATTTTGGAAAGAGAAAAATTACGATATTAGAATAAGACTACTTGTATAAAGAAATTACATTCAACAACAAAATGATAAACTTTTGGATAATGAAAAATAACATGATTCATCCCGAGAACTCTTGTAGTGAAACAAAAACCAGAACATAATATATTACATTAAGTGTTAAAAAAAAAGTGTTTTGCTATATTTTAGGTAATGAGCTGTTTATCCATCAGTGATCCATTTATAAACATATTAGAGTTTTGCTATGGTGAGTCGCGCTCAAAAACTCCTAGATCTGGTTCAAAATGACCGATCCAAACCATCCAATACGATATCCCTATTGGAATCTCCATGTAGACCAAATTTTA
Source organism: Rhynchospora pubera (assembly GCA_028095005.1). Classification (NCBI taxonomy): domain Eukaryota; kingdom Viridiplantae; phylum Streptophyta; class Magnoliopsida; order Poales; family Cyperaceae; genus Rhynchospora; species Rhynchospora pubera. The sequence continues at coordinate 196,314,083 of CM051463.1, read as the reverse complement.
TATTTTTTTTGAAATTTTTAAGTATTTTTTTCGGATTTTTAAAAACTGAGTTTTGAATGGTTCAGATTTAATTAGACCATTGATTTTCTAAAATTTAAAAAAATACTTAAAAATTTCGAAAAAATATCAAATTTGGTCTACATGTAGATTTCAATAGGGAGATCATATTAGATGGTTTGGATTAGTCATTTTGAACCAGACTAGGAGTTTTGAGCACGACTCACCATAGCAAAACTCAACATATCATTGATGATTCATATCTTATTTATTCAAAAAGATTGGATTATACATAGTAATTAAGCGTATAAAATGCATATAATGCAATTTTGAGTATCATTTGAACATTTCAATTGTTTCTGGATTCATTCTAACTCCTTTCACCACAATAGTCTACATTTAAACTCTTTATACTGTTTAGAATATGATTCATATTTGAGGATTGCTAAAATACTATACATAGCACGGATGTCCTTTGTGCTATGGATTCGTTCTTGAATTTCATACTTCAAACAATCGATCCAAACCGTTCATTATCTTCTATATATTGAAATCTTATTACAAACCGAATTTTACACTTTTTTTTTTTACTATTTTTCTCAAATTTTTGAAAATTGCTGTTATTGAAGGGTCCAGAATTTATTAGATTAAGTATTTTAAAAAATATGATAAAAATAGTAAAAAAATTCAAAAAAATGTAAAATTTGGTTTCTAATGAGATTTCAATATGAAGAAGATAATGAACGGTTTGGATCTGTTGTTTGAAGCATGAAATTCAAAAACGAATCCGTAGCACGAAGGGTATCCGTGCTATGCATAGCATTTTAGCAATCCTCTTCATATTTTATTAAGGGATTATAGATGCAATCCTCTAATTTGCAATCTGTACCATCCTCAGCTAAAAATGGAAAGGGTGCCGAAAGCATCTTTTCCATTTTTTGGCGGTCTGCTCTTCTCCCCTCATATATGATCCCCTCCCTTCCCCTCTCTCCTCTCCTCATCTCTCCTCTCCTCTCGTCTCATCTCTACATTGCTTATCTCCCTCTCCTCTCCCATGTGACATGTTCCTCCCTCTTCGTCTCGTCCCGTGATTCTCATTTCTTTCCTTTGCATTCAATACATTTATATTAAGATGATTCCTTCTTACAACTAATTGATCATTTATGTTTATAAGTTGATTCCTCATTACCTAACTAATAAGGTGATCCTTTGTTAGATTTAATTAATCATTTATGCTTATAAGATGATCACTTATTATATTTGACAAAACTTTATAAGATGATCTCTATTATAACAATCTGACCATTTATATTTATAAGATGATCACTTATCGTATCTAATATATGTACATATAAGATGATCCTTTGTTGCGACAAACTGATCATTTCTGCTTATTAGTTAATCGCTTATTACAACATCTTTAGGCCGGAGGGAGGCTGAAGGGAGGAAAGGAGGTTTGAGGGAGAAAGGCCGGACGGAGGAAGCGAGGTCGGAGGGAGGAAGGCAGGGGTTGGAGAGAGGTCGGAGGGAGGGAGAGGGATGAGTCGCATGAAAGGGAAGAAGGGAAGGAAGGAGGGCGCTTGATCAGAGAGAGAGAGAGAGAGAGAGAGAGAGAGAGAGAGAGAGAGAGAGAGAGAGAGAATTGCGGAAAGGAGGAGAAGGAAAGGAGCGATGCTGGAATGGTATGGGGGATGACAATCCTTAGGATTGTCCGAAACAATTTCTTTTTATTCAAAAAGATTGGATTATACATAGTAATTACGCATATTAAAATGCAAATAATGCAATTCTGAATATCATTTGAGAATTTCAATTGTTTCTGGATTTATTCCAAGTCATTTCAACACAATCATCTACAAGTAAACTCTTTACACTGTCTAGAATAAGATTCATATCTTATTTGAATTTCAAAAAGATTGGATTATACATAGTAATTATATACACATATAAAATGCAAATAATTCAATTCTGAGCATCATTTGAGCATTTTCTGGATTCATTCTAAGTCTTATGATCACAATAAAATACATTTAAACTCTTAATATTTTCTAGAATAAGATTCATACGTTATTTATTCAAAAAGGTTGGATTATACATGGTAATTACGCCTATAAAATGTTAATAATGCAATTCTGAGCATCATTTGAGCATTTCAAACGTTTCAGGATTCATTCTAAGTCATTTGATCACGATAATACATATTTAAACTCTTTATATTGTCTAGAATATGATTCATATGTTATTTATTTAAAAAGATTGGATTATACATGGTAATTACGCATAAAAAGTGCAAATAATGCAATTCTGGCATCATTTGGGCACCTCAATTGTTTCTGGATTCATTAAAAATTATTTGATCACAATAATCTATATTTACATTCTTTATATTTTCTAGAATATGATTAATATGCTATTTATTTAAAAAGATTGGATTGTACAAGGTAATTACACATATAAACTGCAAATAATGCAATTCTGAGCATCATTTGAGCATTTCAATCATTTCTGGATTCATTCTAAGTCATTTGATAGCAATAATCTATATCTAAGCTCCTTATATTGTCTAGAATATGATTCATATGTTAGTTATTCAAAAAGATTGTATTATACATTCTAATTACGCATATAAAGTGACGTCGTTCGGATCGGGAGACTTAGAGAAACTAACAAGCGTAATGATACATCACTAGAAGAGGAGTAAGAACTCGACCTAATAGTGGATAAAAGAGGAGATAAACTCAACTCACAAGTAAAATTCGTAATAATTCAATAATCTCTTTATTACATCATGATATTCAGCTTATATAGCATTCTACTACATTGAAAACCCACTACACATTAATATAATATCTCAACCACTTTTTTCTAATATCAAAACACATTAAATAAACTCTTAGAAGACCACAAAGATAGCACAAATTATCATAACAGACTATTAACTCACTTTTGACTAATTAAAACTCAAAATAACTCCCAACTAACTTATTAATAACTTTTGACTACTCCTTTGATTGGATGACGTGGCTCAGATAATTAGTCGGTATCTTGATCGGTGTCATACGCTTCTGCTGCGCTGAAACTCGTCCTCGAGTTTAGCTTATCTTCTTATTGCGATCTTTGTAAACCTCTTGAAAATAGAACGACTAAATAAGAAACATATGAATTGCATGAAGAGGTTTTGGTTGTCATGTTTTTATGCCTTCAAAATTTAATATATTGGTTCGAGCCACAAGAATTAAAAAGTCAAACTTGGCTCACCACATTTCCGCTGCGATTTCTTAAAATTCTTCTCCATGTAAGCAACAAGAACATTCGCCACTCACATACGATAAACCATAACACATAAGAAACCAGAATCGTGTGGTGCAATCCACAAAAAAGTAATCTCGCACATAGCTCTGTTGTTTGACGAAAAACAACACAAAACTGAGTATTGCAACCGTTCAAGAATGTAAAATATCTTGCATTTGTTGGCATGAGACTCGATTGCAAGAACGGATCGCTATATTCTGAACTCATGATTTTGTTGTTATTTAAATGCAAAGTTTCCAACTCAAACAATTCAGTCATTGTTACCAAAGAATTACTCTCCAAGTTTGAACTCTTTGCAAAGCCAGTAGGAGAGGTTGACGGCACCGATAAGTCATCAACAACTTCTTCATCAATGAATATTGGACTGTCAAAAAGATTCACTTTTGTCTCAGTTTCATCCATCACAATAAACACATCATCCTCATCATCAAGATACTTATCAAAAATTGGTGGAGAATCAAATGATATACTTTCATGCACAACTCTTCCAGAAATTTGAAAGATATTATCATTTCTCAATTGAATGCTTTTAGTTATGACCCATTGGAAACATGTGCTCTTTTGGGTGTAGAGTCGATGTCGAGCCGCTTCAACACAAGACATCAATGTTGGCTTGCTGTCGGGGAAGGGGTTGCTCTTTTCATCTTTACCACTATCATCAGGGTCAGCTGAAACACGATTCAATGTATCGTTTTTTGTTCCAGAGTCCCGCACACGAACAAAATGGTTATTTCTCTGCTGGAGGTGAGGTGGTGGTAGAGAAACATTGTCGCTGGAGATGAATTGTTGTCGGTGGTGAGAAGAAAAGTCGATGTAGCTCGATGAATCGTGCCTCGGTCGGCGATCTCGATCCACACGAGTGTTACTTGTGGAAGAACCGTGCCTCGGTCGGCGATCTCGATTCTCACAAGTTGTGCTTCTCGAAAGGCCATGCCTCATTCGGCGGTCTTGGCTTCGATTAGCCTCCAATTGCGCAACACGCTCATGGAGTTGTTGTACAAGCTGTCTCAGCTCTCGCACCTTCGTAATGCATTGATCTTCGCCTCCATGGTGGATGTTGTGCTGTCTACAACGATCAGCCATCAAACCTGAAGAAGCTCTGATACCAAATGACGTCGTTCGGATCGGGAGACTTAGAGAAACTAACAAGCGTAATGATACATCACTAGAAGAGGAGTAAGAACTCGACCCAACAGTGGATAAAAGAGGAGATAAACTCAACTCACAAGTAAAATTCGTAATAATTCAATAATCTCTTTATTACATCATGATATTCAGCTTATATAGCATTCTACTACATTGAAAACCCACTACACATTAATATAATATCTCAACCACTTTTTTCTAATATCAAAACACATTAAATAAACTCTTAGAAGACCACAAAGATAGCACAAATTATCATAACAGACTATTAACTCACTTTTGACTAATTAAAACTCAAAATAACTCCCAACTAACTTATTAATAACTTTTGACTACTCCTTTGATTGGATGACGTGGCTCAGATAATTAGTCGGTATCTTGATCGGTGTCATAAAGTGCAAAAAATGCAATTCTGAGCAACATTTGAGCATTTCAATCGTTTCTGGATTCATTCTAAGTCATTTAATCCCACTAATCAATATTTAAACTCTTTATATTGTCTAGAATATGACCATATGTTATTTATAAAAAATTAATGGATTATACATGGTAATTACGCATATAAATTGAAAATAACGCAATTCTAAGCATCATTTGGGCATTTCAATTGTTTCTGGATTCGTTCTAAGTCATTTGATCGCAATAATATATATATGTAAGCTCCTTATATTGTCAAGAATAGGATTCATATATTAATTATTCAAAATGATGGCATTATACATATTAATTACCCATATAAAGTGCAAATAACGCAATTCTGAGCATCATTTGAGCATTTCAATCATTTTAGGATTCATTCTAAGTCTTTTGATCATAATAATCGAAATTTAAACTCTTTATATTGTCTAGAATATGATTCATATGTTACTTTAGTCAGAGAGATTGGATTATATATGGTAATTACGCTCATAAAGTGCAAATAAAGCAATTTTGCGCATCATTTAAGCATTCTATTCAATTTTGGATTCATTCTAAGTCATTTGATCACAATAATCTACATTTAAATTCTTTATATTCCAAGATATGATTTATATGTTATTTATTCAAAAAGAGTGGATTATAAATGTTAATTACTCATATAAATTGCAAATAATGCAATTCTGAGCATCATTTGAGCATTTCAATCGTTTCTGGATTCATTATAAGTCATTTAATCACAATAATCCACATTTACACTCTTTATATTGTCTAAAATATGATTCATATGTTATTTATTCAAAAAGATTGGATTATTAATGATAATTACGCATATAAAGTGTAAATAATGCAATTCTGAGCATCCATTGAACATTTCAATCGTTTCTGGATTCATTCTAAGTTTTTTGACCCCAACAATCGACATTTATTGTCTTTATATGTCTATAATATGATTCATATGTTATTTATTCAAAAACATTGGATTTTAAATGGTAATTACGCATATAAAGTGCTAATAATGCAATTCCGATTATCATTTGAACGTTTCAATCGATTTTGGATTCATTCTAAGTAATTTGATCACAATAATCTATATTTAAGCTCCTTATATTGTCTAGAACCTGATTTATATTTTATTTATTCAATAAGATTAGATTATACAAGCTAATTACGCATATAAAGTGCAAATAATGCAATTCTTAATATCAGTTGAGAATTTTAATCGTTTCTGCATTCATTCTAAGTCATTTGATCAAAATAATCTACATTTGAACTCTTTTTATTGTCATGTATTTGATTCATATGTTATTTATTCAAATAGATTGGATTATACATGGTAATTACGCGAAATAAAGTGCAAATAATGCAATTCTGATCATCATTTTGGCATTTCAATTGTTTCTGGATTCTTTCTAAGTAATTCAATCACAATAATATACATTTAAACTCCTTATTTTTTCTACAATATGATTCATATGTTATTTATTCAGTAAGATTGAATTATACATGTTAATTACGCATCTAAAGTGCAAATAATACAATTCTGAGCATTGTTTTAGCATTTCAACAGTTTCAGGATTCATTCAAAGTCACTGTAATAATCAATATTTACACTCTTTATAGAGTCTATAATATGATTCATATGTTATTTATTCAAAAATATTGGATTATACACGATAATTACGCATAAAAATTGCAAATAATGAAATTCTAAGCATCATTTGAGCATTTCAATCGTTTCTGAATTCATTCTAAGTAATTTAATCCCAATAAACTTTATTTGAACTCTTTATATTGTCTAGTATTTGTTTTATATGTTATTTATTCAAATAGATTGGATTATACATGGTAATTAAGCAAATAAAGTGCAAATAATGCAATTCTGAGCATCATTTTGGCATTTCAATCGTTTTTGGATTTATTCTAAGTCATTTAATCACAATAATCTATATTTAAACACATTATATTGTCTAGAATATTATTCATATGTTATTTATAAAAGATTGGATTATACATGGCATATAAAAGTGCAAATAACGCAATTATGAGCATCATTTGAGAATTTCAATCATTTCCTGATTCATTCTAAATCATTTGAACATAGTCAACATATAAACTCTCTATATTATCTAAAATTTTATTCATATGTCATTTATTCAAAAAGTTTGTATTATACATGCTAATTAAGCCAATAAAGTGCAAATAATACAATTCTGAGGATCCTTTGAGCATTTAAATCATTCCTAGATTCATTCTAAGTCATTTGATCACAATAATCCACATTTAAACTCTTTATATCCTCTAGAATATGATTAATATGTTATTCATTCAAAAAGTCTGGTTTATACATACTAATTACGCATATAAATTGTAAATATTACAATTTTGAGCATTATTTGAGCATCTCAATCGTTTTTGAATTTATTCTAAGTCATTTAATCACAATAATCTACATCTATAATCTTTATATTGTCCAAGATATGATTCATATCTTAATTATTCAAAAAGATTGGATTATACATGGTAATTACACATATAAAGTGCAAATAATGCAATTATGAGCATCATTTGAGCATTTCAATCATTTATGGGTTCATTCTAAGTCATTTGATCACAATAATCCACATTTACACTGTATATTGTCACAAATATGATTAAAATGTTATTTATTCAAAAAGATTGGATTATAGATGGTAATTATGCATATAAATGCAAATATTGCAATTCTAAGCATCATTTGAGCATTTCAATCGTTTCTGGATTTATTCTAAGTCATTTGATCATAATACTACCTTCATATGTGGATTCAATCTGAGTCATTTGATCATAATAATCCACATTTACTTTCTTTAAATTTTCTAGAATATGATTCATATGTTATTTATTCGAAAAGAGTGGATTATAGATGGTAATTATGCATATAAGTGCAACTATTGCAATTCTGAGCATCATTTGAGCATTTCAATCGTTTCTGGATTCATTCTAAGTCATTTGATCATAATACTACCTTTAAACTCTTAATATTTTCCAAGATATGATTCATATATTTTTTATTCAAAAACATTAAATTATACATGGTAAGTACGCATATAAATTGAAAATAATGCAATTGTGCACATCATTTGAGCATTTCAATCGTTTTTGGATTCACTCTAAGTTATTTGATCACAATAATTTACATTTAAACTCTTTATATCGTCTAAGATATGATACATATGTCATTTATTCAAAAAGTGGATTATTCTTGGTAATTACGCATATAAATTTCATATAATGCAATTCTGATCTTCATTTGAGTATTCCAATCGTCTATGGATTCATTCTACGTCATTAGATCACAATAATCCACATTTACCCTCTTTATATTGTCTACAACATAATTAATATGTTAATTATTCAAAAAATTAGATTATTCATGGTAATTACGCATATAAAGTGCAAATAATGCAATTCTGAGCATCCTTTGAGCATTTCAATCGTTTTTGAATTCATTATAAGTTATTTGATTACAATAATCCACATTCACTCTCTGTATATTGTCTAGAATATGATTCATATGTTATTTATTTAAAAAATTCGATTATACATGGTAATTACGCATATAAAGTGCAAATAATGCAAATCTGAGCATCATTTGAGCATTTTAATAGTTTTTGGATTCATTCTTAAGTCATATGATCACAATAAATTCTATTTAAACTCTTTATATTTTCTAGAATTTCATTCATATGTTATTTATTAAAAAAAATGGATTATAAATGGTAATTACGCATATATATATAGTGCAAATAACGCAATTCAGAACATCATTTGGTCATTTCAATCGTTTCTGGGTTCATTCTAAGTAATTTGATTACATTATATACATTTAAACTCTTTATATTGTCCAAGATATGATTCATATGTTATTTATTCAAAAAGAGTGGATTATACATGGTAATTACGCATATAAATTGCAAATAATGCAATTCTGAGCATCATTTGAACATTTCAATCGTTTCTTGATTCATTATAAGTCTTTTAATCACAATAATCCACATTTAGTCTCTTTATATTGTCTAAAATATAATTCATATGTTATTTATTCAAAAAGATCGGATTGTAAATGGTAATTACGCATATAAAGTGCAAATAATGCAATTCTGAGCATCATTTCAGCATTTCAATCATTTTTGGATTCATTCTAAGTAATTTGATCACAAGATTCTATATTTAAGCTCCTTATACATGCTAATTATACATATAAAGTGCAAATAACGAAATTCTCAGCTTTATTTGAGACTTTCAATCATTTCTGGATTCATTCTAAGTCATTTGATCACAATAATCGACATTTAAACTATTTATATAGTCTAGAATATGTTTCATATGTTATTTTATTCAAAAAGATTGTATTTTACAAGTTAATTACGCATACAAAGTCAAAATAATACAATTCTGAGCATCTTTTGAGCATTTCAATCGTTTTTGGATTCATTCTAGGTCATTTGATCATAATAATCTAGATTTAGAATCTTTATACTATCTTGAATTTGACTCAAATGTTATTTGTTCAAAAAAATTGGATTATACATGATAATAACGCATATAAAGTGCAAATAATGCAATTATGAGCATCATTGGGTTTTTCAATTGTTTCTGGATTCATTCTAAGTCATTTAATCACAATAATCTACATTTACACTCTTTATAGTGTCTAAAATATGATTTATATGTTATTTATTCAAAAAGATTGTATTATACATGTAAATTTAGCATATAAATTGCAAATAACGCAATTCTGAGCAACATTTGGGCATTTCAATAGTTTCTGGATTCATTCTAAGCCATTTGTTCACAATAATCAACATTTAATCTCTTTATATTGTCTAAAACTTGATCATATGTTATTTATTGAAAAAGATTGGATTATGAATGGTAATTACGCATATAAAGTGCAAACAACGCAATTCTGAGCATCATTTGGGCATTTCGATCGTTGCAGGATTCATTCTAAGTAATTTTATCACAATAATCAAAATTTAAACTCGTTATATTTTCTAGAATACGATTCATATGTCATTTATTCAAAAGATTGGAATATACATGCTAATTACGCATATAAATTGCAAATAATGTAATTCTGAGCATCACTTGAGCATTTCAATCCTTTCTGGATTCATTCTAAGTCATTTGATCACAATAATCTTTATTTAAACTCTTTATATTGTCTAGTATTTGATTCATAAAGTTATTTATTCAAATAGATTGGATTATACATGGTAATTACACATATAAATTGCAAATAATGCAATTCTGAGTTTCATTTGAGCGTTTCTATCATTTTTTAATATATTCTAAGTCATTTGATCACAATAAACTTTTTTTAAACTCTTTATATTGCCTAGTATTTGATTCATATGTTATTTACTCTAATAGATTGGATTATACACGATAATTAAGCATATAAAGTGCAAATAATGCAATTCTGAGAATCATTTTGGCATTTCAATCGTTTATAGATTCATTCTTTATTTAGACACATTATATTTTCTATAATATTATTAATATGTTATTTATTCAAAAAGATTGGATCATACATGATAATTACACATATAATATGCAAATAATGCAATTTTGTCCATCATTTGAGTATTTTAATCATTTCTGGATGTAATATAACTTTCTAAGTCATTTAATCACAATAATCTATATTTAAACACATTATATTGTCTAGAATATTATTCATATGTCATTTATTCAAAAATATTATTCATATATTATTCATTCTAACTCTTTATATTGTCTAGAATATGATTCATATGTTATTTTAGTAAAAAAAAAATTGGATTATATATGGTAATTACGCTTATAAAGTGCAAATAAAGCAATTTTGCGCATCGTTTAAACATTTCATTCAATTTTGGATTCATTCTAAGTCATTTGATCACAATAATCTACATTTAAACTCTTTATATTGTCCAAGACATGATTTATATGTTATTTATTCAAAAAGAGTGGATTATAAATGTTAATTACTCATATAAATTGCAAATAATGCAATTCTGAGCATCATTTGAGCATTTCAATCGTTTCTGGATTCATTATAAGTCATTTAATCACAATAATCCACATTTACACTCTTTATATTGTCTAAAATATGATTCATATGTTATTTATTCAAAAAGATTGGATTATTAATGATAATTACGCATATAAAGTGTAAATAATGCAATTCTGAGCATCCATTGAACATTTCAATCGTTTCTGGATTCATTCTAAGTTTTTTGACCCCAACAATCGACATTTATTGTCTTTATATTGTCTATAATATGATTCATATGTTATTTATTCAAAAACATTGGATTTTAAATGGTAATTACGCATATAAAGTGCTAATAATGCAATTCCGATTATCATTTGAACGTTTCAATCGATTTTGGATTCATTCTAAGTAATTTGATCACAATAATCTATATTTAAGTTCCTTATATTGTCTAGAACCTGATTTATATTTTATTTATTCAATAAGATTAGATTATACAAGCTAATTACGCATATAAAGTGCAAATAATGCAATTCTCAATATCAGTTGAGAATTTTAATCGTTTCTGCATTCATTCTAAGTCATTTGATCAAAATAATCTACATTTGAACTCTTTTTATTGTCATGTATTTGATTCATATGTTATTTATTCAAATAGATTGTATTATACATGGTAATTACGCACCTAAAGTTAAAGTAATACAATTCTGAGCATCGTTTGAGCATTTCAACAGTTTCTGGATTCATTCTAAGTTTGATCACAATAATCTATATTTACACTCTTTATAGTGTCTAGAATATGATTCATATGTTATTTATTCGAAAAATTTTGTTTATACATACTAATTACGCATATAAATTGTAAATATTGCAATTCTGGGCAACATTTGAGCATCTCAATCGTTTTCAAATTGAGATTGAATTATAAATAGTAATTACGCATATAGAGTGCAAATAAAGCAATTCTGAGCATCATTTGAGCATTTCAATCGTTTCTGGGTTCATTTTAAGTCACAATAATCCACATTTACACTCTTTATATTGTCACAAATATGATTAATATGTTATTTATTAAAAAAGATTGGTTTATTCATGGTAATTACGCATATAAAGTGCAAATAATGCAATTCTAAGCATCATTTGAGCATTGCAATCATATGTGGATTCATTCTGAGTCATTTGATCATAATAATCCACATTTACTCTCTGTATATTGTCTAGAATATGATTCATTTGTTATTTATTTAAAAATATTTGATTATACATTGTAATTACGCATATAAAATGCACATAATGCAATCATTTGAACATTTTAATCGTTTCTGGATTCATCATTTGAACATTTTAATCGTTTCTGGATTCATTCTAAGTCATTTGATCAAAATAATCTTTATTTAAACTCTTTATATATTGTCTAGTATTTGATTCATATGTTATTTATTCAAATAGATCGGATTATACATTGTAATTACGCATATAAACTGCAATTAATGTAATTCTGAGCATCGTTGAACATTTCAATCTTTTCTGGATTCATTCAAAGACATTTTATCATAATAATCTACATTTACACTCTTTATAGTGTCTAGAATATGATTCATATGTTATTTATTCGAAAAAATTGGATTATACCTGGTAATTGCGCATGTAATTTGCAAATATTGCAATACCGAGCATCATTAGAGAATTTCAATAGTTTCTGGATTCATTTTAAATCATTTGATCACAATAAACTTTATTTAAACTCTTTATATTTTCTAAAATTTCATTAATACGTTATTTACCGAAAAGATTGGATTGTAGATGGTAAGTACACATATAAAGTTAAAATAACGCAATTCAGAGCATCGTTTGGACATTTATGGGTTCATCCTAAGTAATTTAATCACAATAGTCTACATTTAAACTCGTTATATTGTCCAAAATACGATTCGTATGTTATTTATTAAAAAAGATTGGATTATACATGCTAATAAAGCATATAAAGTGCAAATAATGCAATTTTGATCACTATTTTGGCATTTCAATTGTTTATGGAATCTTTTCTAAATAATTTAATCACAATAATCTACATTTAAACTCTTAATTTTGTCTAGAATATGATTCCTATGTTATTCATTAAAAAGATTGTTATACATGTTAATTATGCATATAAAGTGAAAATAATGCAATTCTGAGCATCGTTTGAGCATTTCAATCGTTTCTGGATTCATTCTAAGTTATTTGATCACAATAATCCACATTTACTCTCTTTATATTGTCTAGAATATGATTCATATGTTATTTATTCAAAAAAATTGGATTATATATTGTAATTACGCATATAAAGTGCAAATAATGCAATTCTGTGCATCATTTGAGCATTTTAATAGTTTTTGGATTCATTCTAAGTCATTTGATTACAATAATCTTTATTTAAACTCTTTATATTGTCTAGTATTTCATATGTTATTTATTCTAATAGATCGGATTATACATGGTAATTACGCATATAAACTGCAATTAATGCAATTTTGAGCATCGTTTGAACATTTCAATTTTTCTGGATTCATTTAAAGTCATTTGATCACAAAAATCTACATTTACACTCTTTATAATGTCTAGAATACAATTCCTATGTTATTTATTCGAAAAGATTGGATTATACAGGGTAATTGCGCATGTAAATTGCAATTAATGCAATACTGAGCATCATTAGTGCATTTCAATAGTTTCTGGATTCATTCTAAGACATTTGATCACAATAAACTTTATTTAAATTCTTTATACTTTCTAGAATTTCATTAATATGCTATTTATCGAAAAGATTGGATTATAGATGGTAATTAAGCATATAAAGTTAAAATAACGCAATTCGGGGCATCATTTGGGCATTTCTGGGTTCATCCTTAGTAATTTAATCATAATAGCCTACATTTAAACTCGTTATATTGTCCAAAAATATGATTCATATGTTATTTATTCAAAAAGATTGGATTATACATGCTAATAAAGCATATAAAGTGCAAATAATGCAATTCTGATCATCATTTTGACATTTCAATTGTTTATGGAATCTTTTTAAGTAATTTAGTCACAATAATCTACATTTAACTATTTATTTTTTCTAGAATATGATTTATATGTTATTTATTCAAAAAGAGTGGATTATACATGGTAATTATGCATATAAATTGCAAATAACGTAATTCTGAGCATCATTTTGGCATTTCAATCATTTCTTGATTCATTCTAATTCATTAAATCATAATAATGTACATTTAAACTCTTTATATTGTCTGGAATATGATTCATATGCTATTTATTATACATGGTAATTACGCATATAAAATGCAAGTAATGCAATTCTGAGCATCATTTGAGCAGTTCAATCATTTTTTGTATTCATTCGAAGTCATTTGATCACAATAATCTACATTTAAACGCTTTATATTGTCCAAGATATGATTCATATGTTATTTATTCATAAAGAGTGGATTATACATGGTAATTACGCATATAAATTGCAAATAATGCAATTCAGAGTCTGATTTGAGCATTTGAATCATTTCTGGATTCATTCTAAGTCATTTGATTACAATAAACTTTATTTAAACTCTTTATATTGTCTAGTATTTGATTCATATGTTATTTATTCAAATAGATTGGATTAAACACGGTAATTAAGTTATATAGTGCAAATAATGCAATTCTGAGCATCATTTTGGTATTTCAATCATTTATGGATTCATTCTAAGTCATTTAATCACAATAATCTCTATTTAGACACATTATATTTTCTAGAATTTTATTCATATGTTATTCATTCAAAAAGATTGGATTATACAAGTTAATTACATATAAAAGTGCAAATAATGCAATTATGTGCATCATCTGAGCATTTTAATCATTTCTGGATTCATTCTAAGTCATTTAATCACAATAATCTTTATTTAAACTCTTTATATCGTCTAAAATATAATTCATATGTTAATTATTCAAAAAGATTGCATCATTCATGGTAATTACGCATATAAAGTGCAAATAATGCAATTTTGAGCATCATTTGGGCCTTTCAATCGTTTCCGGATTCATTCTAAGTCATTTGATCACAATAATATTTATTTAAACACTTTATATTGTCTAGTATTTGATTCATATGTGACTAAAATCAGTCACGAATAACGAATGAGACCGTCAGCTAAGATGAAATCTCAATTTACGAGATTCTACCAGTTGATCCAAACCATTCAACGTGTTCTCCATATTGAAATCTCGTTGGAAACCAAATTTTACATTTTTCTGAATTTTTTTTCTATTTTTTGGTATTTTTCAAAATTCTTATTCTAAACAATTTTGGACCCTTCAATAACAATGATTTTTTAAAAATAAAAAAAAATAGTAAAAAAATTCAGAAAAATGTAACATTTGTTCTCCAATTAGATTTCAATATGGAGAACATATTTAACGTTTCGGAATAACCATTAGAACCTCAAAAATTTGAGATGTTATCACGGCTGACGGGTTCATCAGTTAGTCATGGCTGATTTTAGTCTACCTCGAATTATAAATTTTTAAGTATGCATATAAAGTGCAAATAATACAATTCTGAGCATCATTTAGGCTTGTCAATCGTTTTTTGATTCATTATAAATTATTTTATCACAATAATCTGCATTTACACTCTTTGTATTGTTAAGAATTTGATTCATATGTTATTTATTCAAAAGGAATGGATAATTATGCATATAAAGTGCAAATTATGCAATTCCGAGCATTGTTTGAGCATTTCAATAGTTTTTTATTCATTGTAAGTCACTTGATTGCAATAATCTACATTTCAACTCTTTATATTGTCCAAGATATGATTCATATGTTATTTATTCAAAAAGATTGGATTATACATGGTAATTTTGCATAAAAATTGCAAATAATGTAATTTTGAGCAACATTTGAGCATTTCTGTCATTTGTGGATTCATTCTAAATAATTTGATCACAATAATCCACATTTACACTCTTTATATTATCTAAAATATGATTCATGTGTTATTTATTCAAAAATATTGATTTTGTACATGGTACATTACGCATATAAAGTGCACATAATGCAAGTCTGAGCATCATTTGAGCATTTCAATCGTTTCTTGATTCATTCTAAGTTATTTTATCGCAATAATCCACATTTACTCTCTTTATATTGTCTATAATATGACTCACATGTTATTTATTCAAAAAGATTGGATTATAAATCATAATTATGCATATAAAGTGCAAATAATGCAATTCTGAGCATCATTTGAGAATTTCAATCGTTTGTGGATTCATTCAAAGTCATTTGATCGCAATTAACTCCAATTAAACTCTTTATATTGTCTAGTATTTGATTCATATGTTATTTATTCAAATAAATTGGATTATACATTCTAATTACCCATATAAAGCGCAAATAATGCAATTCTGAGCAACATTTTTGGCATTTCAATCGTTTCTGGATTCATTCTAAGTTATTTGTTCGCAATAATTTACATTTAAACTCTTGGGTCTGTTTGGATCATATGGGAATAGGAGGAATTTCCAATTCCTAGGCATAAATTTATTATAAACAATCCAAACTCTTTACAAAATTACACATTTCCCAATACTTTATGCCTAAAATATGATCCAAATGGCCCCTTTATATTGTCTAAAATATGATTCACATGTATTTTTATTCGAAATGATTGGATTATACATTCTAATTATGCTTCTAAAGTGCAAATAATGCAATTCTGAGCATCATTGGAGCATTTCAATCATTTCTGGATTCATTCTATGTCCTTGATCACAATAATCTGCATTAAAACTATTTATATTGTCTAGAATAAGATTCATATATTTATTATTCGGAAAGATTGAATTATACATGGTAATTACTCATATAAATTGCAAATAATGCATTTTAGAGTATCGTTTGATATTCCATAGTTTCTGGATTCATTCTAAGTAATTTGATCATAATAATCTACATTTACAATATTTATATTGTCTAGAATATGATTCATATTTTATTTATTCAGAAAGATTGAATTATACATGTTAATTATGGATATAAATTGCAAATAATACAATTCTTAGTATCTTTTGAGCATTTCAATCATTCCTTTATTCATTCTAAGTCATTTGATCACAATGATCTACATTTACACCCTTTATAGTGTCTAGAATATGATTCATATGTTATTTATTCAAAAATATTGGATTATAAACAGTAATTATGCATATAAAGTGAAAATAATACAATTATGAGCATCATTTGGGCTTTTCAATTGTTTCTAGATTCATTCTAAGTTATTTTATCACAATAATCTACATTTACACTCTTATATTGTCTAGAATATGATTTATATATTATTTATTCAAAAATATTGGATTATACATGGTAGTTAAGCATATAAAGTGCAAATAATGCAATTCTGAGCATCCTTTCAGCATTGCAATTGTTTTTGGATTCATTCTAAGTCATTTGATTACACTAATCTACATTTAAACTCTTTATGTTGTCTATAATATTATTCATATGTTAATTATTCATAAAGATTGGATTATGCATGGTAATTACGCATACAAATTGCAAATAATTCAATTATTATCATCATTTGAGAATTTGAATCATTTTTTGATTTATTTCAAATCATTTGATCACAATAATCTGCATTTAAACTCTTTATATTGTCTTGTATTTGATTCATATGTTATTTATTCAAATAGATTGGATTTTACATGCTAATTACGCATATAAAGTGCAAATAATACAATTATGAGTATCATTTGAGCATTTCAATCGTTTCTGGATTCATTCTAAGTCATTTGATTACAATAATCTATATTTAAACTCTTTATATTGTATAGAATATGATTCATATATTATTTATTCCAAAAGATTGGATCATACAAGGTAATTACGCATATAAATTGCAAAATAATGCAAATATGAGCATCATTTGGGCATTTCAATCGTTTCTGGATTTGTTCTAAGTCATTTGATCACAATAATCTACATTTTAACTGTTTATATTGTCTAGAATATGATTCATTTATTATTTATTCAACAAGATTAGATTATACATGGTAATTACGTATATATGAAGTGCAAATAATGCAATTCTGAGCATCATTTGGGCATTTTAATTGTTTCTGGATTCATTCTAAGTTATTTGATCACAATAATCTGCATTTACATGGATTCATATGTTATTTATTCAAAACGATTGGATTATGCATGGTAATTACGCTTATAAATTTCTAATGATGCAATTATGAGCATCATTTGAGCATTTCAATCGTTTATGTATTCATTCTAAGTTATTTGATCACAATAATCCACATTTACTCTTTTTATATTATCTAGAATATGATTTATATGTTATTTATTAAAAAAGATTGGATTATACATGATTATTACGCATATAAAGTGCAAATAATGCTTATTCTGAGTATCATTTGATTTCAATCGTTTCCGCATTCATTCTAAGTCATTTCATCACAAGAATCTACATTTAAACTCTCTATACGGTCTAGAATATGATTCAGACCTTACTTAGAGAGTTTAAATATGTAATTTATATGCCTATTTTCGATGTATCAACATTTTGGATAAGTGAGATCTGCATTATATTCTAAAATGTTTAAAGAGGTTAAATATAGATTATTGTGATCAAATGATTTATAATGAATGTAGAATTGCTTGAAATGCTCAATTGATGGTCATAATATGTATTATTTGCAAATTATATGTGTAATTACTATGTATAATCCAATATTTTTTAACATATAATATCACAATCATATTCTAGACCGTATAAATAGTTTAAATATATATTGTTGTGATCAAATTATTTTAGACAAATTCATAATCACTTGAAATTCCCAAACGATACACGAAACATTAATGTTTTGCTACGGAAGTATATAATGGAGCATTTATATTGTATTATGGGAGTACTTAAATTGGACAATGGAGTACTTAATAAGTTTAAATGATCAATTATTTATGTTTTGTGGTGGAAATATATAATTAGTGGTAAGGAAGTAATCTAATAAGGCGAAGGGAGCATGTAATCTAATAATTTAAAATGAGCAATTATTTATGTGAGTAAGTAAATAGTATAAGGGAGTAATTAATAGGTTTAAAGGAGTATTTTAATTAGACTCATGGAGTATATATATTTTTATAAGAGAGTATTTTATACAAATAACATAGTTATATATCCTAAGAGAGTATTTTATTGCATTAAGAAAGTATTTATATTTGACAAGGGAGTATATTTATAAGGGTGTGAAAAAAATGTGAGGCGCATAGGAGATGAAGTGGAGAGATGAGGCACAGAGGAGATGGGAGAGAGAGGCGAGGCGCTGAGGAGATGAGGGAGATGTGAGGCGCATGGGAGATAGGAGAGAGATGAGGCCGAAAGGAAGGAATGGCGCTGGTGAGGGTGAGAATGAGCGCACGAAATAGAGGATGAAGCGAAGGGGAAGGGCGAGCGCATAAAATGGAAGGGAAAGGCGAACGTGCTTTATATTTTTAGTAAAAGAGATTAGCATCTTTTACCAAAAATGATTAATGATTATTTGATTGCTTTAAAGCTTGTTGCAGTTATCAGCCCGTATTTATATTTATTTTGTTAATCAATATCTAATTCCAATCCAAAAAATATCCCTTTTATCGGTCCACGGTAATTCATCATCCAACCTAGGCCGACTAATGCCAAAAAATTTAAAAATAATATTAAAATATTATAAAATATTAATAATAAAATATAATATACGCGATTTATAAAAATAATATCGCAATTATAGAAATTGAGATTCCGAACACTGTTACAGATTCCTGGAATCCGTAACAGGCTTGTTATGGAATCTTGAATTCTGTAACTGGTACAAGATTTGAATCCGAAATACAAAGAAATGTGTATAGATATTAATTTTCGTTTCTCACGCAAAGAGATTTGGTATTTTTCTCTACGGTCACTTTTTCATCTTGAAATTATCAAGTTCAAAAAAGACAAAAAAGACTAAATCTCATGAAGCTGGATAGTATTTGACTATTTGGTATCTATACACATTTCTTTGCGTGGGAAACGAAAATTAATATTTATACACATTTCTTTGTATTTCGGATTCAAATCTTATTACGGAATCCAGCTTGTTATAGATTCTAAAAATCCGTAATTGTGTTCGGAATCTTAGATTCTGTAATTGCGATATTTATTTTTATAAATCACGTATATTGGATTTTTGAGTTTTGCTATGGTGAGTTGCAACTCACCAAAAGATCAGTGAGTTGTGATCAAAATTCCTAAATTTAGTTCAAAATGACCGATCCAAACCGTCCAATATGATTTCCCTATTGAAATCTTCATACAAACCAAATTTTACATTTTTTCTAATTTTTTTGAAATTTGAGAAAATCGTTAATATAATTAGTTATGAACCATTCAAAAATAACATTTTTTAAAAATCCGAAAAAATGCTTAAAAATCTTACAAATATATAAAATTTGGTCTGCATGGAGATTCCAATAGAGAGATCATATTGGACGGTTCGGATCGATCATTTTGAACAGGTCTAGGAGTTTTGAATGCAACTCACCGTAGCAAAACTCTTGGATCTTATTATTAATATTTTATAATATTATAATATTATTTTAAAATTTTCCGGTCGACTAATGAGTAATAACTAAACGCAAAGGAGCGGAAATGAAGACCCAAATAACCCAAAGGTAACCCGATCCGCCATCCGAAGGCCCTACCAGATTCTTAGCCCGAAATACAGGTCTTTGCTTACTCGACCCAGCGGAATCCGGCATCGCTGCACCATCCCGATTTTTCCTCACTAGACTAGAAAGACTAGAAGTAGAGAAAGAAAGGAGATGATGAGCGGGAGCGGAAACAGTAGCGGAGCTGCGTCGACGGCCGGCGCAGATGGCCGACACGACGACGACGCTGCGCTCACCGAGTTCCTATCCTCTCTCATGGATTACACACCTACGGTACTTCTTTCGCTTTTCTTTTTTTCTTTTTTTCTTTAAAACGATTTTTGGTCGTGAACTCAAGTTGAAAGAGCATTTCTGTTACGAAATTGAAGTAAATATTGTGAGAATTAGGTTCTGTTTCTTGCATAATTTGTTGGAGAATAGAGTAAATGTGCACTTCCTTTTTCTTTTCCTTTTTTTTGTAAAATTGAGGGAAGATCTAGTTAGAGAGTTCAAATTACGATTAGAGTAGTAATATATTAAGTTATTTTCTTACAAAATTTGTTAGAGAGCAGCCAATAAAGAGAGAAACATGCACTCTTTTTTTGTTTTTTATCCTTTTTTTTTTGACAAATATAGCAGGATCTAATTGGATGACAGTACCAAATGGTAATAGTACATCTATGATGAAAGATCAAGTACCTCATAATCAACTAGAACTCAAATGGAAGAAACATTTTCTTTTTTTGCAAAATTGGTGGAACTCAATTCATGGTTGGAGCAATAAAGAATTGAGAAATAGAGGATAAATTCTTTCCTTACAAAATTTTGTTAGGGATTAGAGAATAGAGTGAGAAACGGGCACTTTATTTTTGCTTCATTTCCTCTTTGTCTCTAAAAAGAGAAGATCAAATTGGATGACAGTATCAAAGGGTAGTAGTTACTCGTAATGAAAGATCAAGTAGAAAAAGATTAAATTACATGTCTAATGAGATGCATAAAACAGCTGCAATGCTGCATCTTTTCCAATTTTATTTCTTTGTGTGCTCATGTGCTGTACTGCAATGTTCTCTTTTGTATATAATAAATTAAATCAAGAGTAAAAGGTGTTGTCATTTAGCCTGTCCACTAAACAACAAATCCAGTGAACTCTAGAGTGCATCTTAGTAAGGGAAGCTGTATATTGTCCTTTTTCTGTTTTGGGAATTGAAAATCAATATCAGAATAAATTATAGATACCAGATGAGCTGGTGGAGCACTATTTGGGGAGAAGTGGTTTCAATTGCCCTGATCTGAGACTGTGAGTACTCGCTTTTCTGTCATTTTCACATTACCTCTATTACTTGTTTATCATGTTTATTTCATTGTCTTCAGGGCTTTAGTGGTGTTGCATTTCTTGTTCCAATAAGTGCAAATTTGGTCTCGAGTAATGATTTAATGATGGAGGGGAAAAAGTAATGCCCAAAAAATAAAATGTTTCTTGCTGAAATTCTAACTGAACCTTTGTAATGGTGCCAAAAAGAGGGCATCATTAGTGATACAATAGACTGATCATGCAGAGATTTTTCTTGAAGAGGTTTAAATGGACACTGGAAATTTAAGTTTTTTCAGATTAATGTATACATGATTTTCATTTATTGACAGAACTAGGCTGGTAGCTGTGGCAACACAGAAGTTCATCTCTGACATTGCAAGTGATGCCCTTCAGTATGTTATAGTCTCCTCTATATCTGTCTTTCTCTTTCGCTCGCTCTCAACTTCCTGATGCTTCCTGAGGAACTGTTCTTTGTTGTATTGGGTATGCAAGACTTGGCATGCCAAGTTGTTGGATTATTTCAACCATGTCATTAACCAGCTGGTGGAGTGGTTTTGCTGGTTTTATTAATTCTAAATGTTATTTTGATCGGTGCTAATTGAACATATTGGCACTATAGTGAAGTATGAAAATCGCCTCTTTTCTTTCATGGACTGATTATTAATGATGCCTTACTGATAATACATATGAGAAAATGTGGACAAATTAGCATTAGTTGATGATGAACCCTCTTACACTGCTGCTTACTAACATTCTTGAGGGTTAAACATAATATCCTTGATTTTTATTGTAAGTTTGCACCTTTTTTGGTTTTATATTGACTATTAGTTTTCTTTTCTGGAACCAGGCATAGCAAGGCAAGGGTTGCAGCCCCAATCAAAGATAACAAGAGCAAGCAGCCTAAGGTTTTAGTTTGATTCTATTCTTTATTTTGTTTCTATTCATTTATCTATTTTTTTTTCACTGGATGATGGTGCTAAATGAATTACTTTCATGTAGGATAAACGCCTCGTGTTAACAATGGAAGATCTATCAAAAGCTCTCCGTGAGGTGATTCTGCTTCTCTTCTTTTCTGATTTACCAAACCATGCCAGTTTATTACTGAAAAATCAGTTGTTTCTTTCTTGTCATGAAAAATATTTGTGTTTTTGTTGGGTTTTATTTAATTTAGTATTATAATTTGCTTTTTTCTTATAAATATATTGTCTTACGAACCCTTATTTTAAACTAAGTTCAAGCATTTTGTCTGAATAAATTGATCTGTGCCATATCTACCTATAGTATCAGATGGGCCTAAAATTTTTCATACTATGTTAAACAGAGCATGAACAAGTATTTTCCTAACTGGTATGTTTATATGATTTTGTATAGTATGGTGTGAACTTGAAGCATCCAGAGTACTTTGCTGATAGCCCATTAACAGGAACAGACCCTCCAACAAGAGAAGAATAGATGCATTTTGTTGTGTTTCAGTTCAGTGCGAACAATTCTGCCAACTCTGTGTTGCTCGAACTTGTATTTGTTTATAATATGTGCTTAAAGGTTTCTGACATGCCAGGGTATTTTGTATATCTGCTAACACTTAAATTTCAGTGTTGATTGTTTGACGAGTTTAGTGTCATTTTCTGCACTAGATGTGTTCATGCATCTGCTTTCTTTTTTAGTCTTTATTCTCTTGTGTGTGTCCAAATTGAGTTGAACTAACACAATCTTTGGTACTTTTCCTAATTAGGGTACCTGTGTCTGGCATTATTTTTTTGGGTATTTTTCATGTGCTCCTGATTCAGCGAGTGAAAGAGAATTGTGTAAATTTTAGATTAACTAGGAGTCACTATGAATTAACTACTCGTGTATTTGGCTATTATACACATTGGTATCTCTTTTCTTCTTCTTAAATTATAAAAGGGTGCGTTTGCTGATTATGCTACTGCACGGCAGATGATGAAAAAGGTAATCATGCCGATTAGATCAGAGAGTTCAAATTTTAAAGACGTGATTTTTTTTTGTTGTAACTACGGGTGCATAACGTCTAAAACGACCACGAAAATTGGTCGTTGCGTTAACCGTTTCGTTTTGAACGAAACGATCGAAATCATGAAAATACATATGGACGAAACTGATTATGTGGTGTGTTAATCGTTTTGTTTTTAAAATGCAACCAAAATCTTTAACAGTTTTGTTTCGTTTTGGACGAAACGAAACAAAAAAAAGGTTAAAACGGTCGTTGTTTTCACCCCTAGTTGTAACACGCAACTTGAAGTGCTGAATCGGCCCAAATTATGATGTTGTTTTTTTAGGAAAAGAATGCACCCAGTGCATGTCAAAGAAGTTGGGTATTTAGGACAAAAAATAAAATTGCTACACATAGTATCATGATAAAATGTTGCATCACATGTAGGGCTGTCAATATTCCGTTCCGCGCACGTGTTCCATTCCGTTCCGTCCGAACGGAACGTTAAATGAAATAGAAAATCAATTCCGTTTCTTAAAACGGAACGGAAACGGAAATGAAAAAAATGAACGGAACGTAAACGGAACACGGAAATGGACGGAATTCCGCTGAAATCAATGGTAAATAAAGGACGGAACGTTAAACGGAATGAAATTTTGTTACGTTTGACGAAACGAAACGTTAAACGGAATCAATTTCTGTTCCGTCGACTGAAACGGAACGGAAGCGGAACAGGTCTATTCCGTCTTCCGTTTCAACGTTTGACACCTCTAATCACATGTGGTTTTAATGAGCCGATCACGCATATTCTATGTTTTTTCCATGGTGATCGTACATATATACATTGTTGAACTATTTGATGCTAGTATAGATTTGTAGTTGATGAAAGTTTGTTCTTATAATCAATCTAATGTTAATGTTAATATATATATATATATATATATATTTTATATATTGGAAGAAACTAAATATTATTTGCTTTCAAGAACAATGAGAATTTGATTGACATAACTTTAGGGATAATCTTATGATTATTTCATACTAGATGCATAGATAGGCTTAATCTTATTACATAATTTTACGGATAATCATATGATTATTTCAAACAATCAATCACATATGAAAATATATTAATCTAAATAAGTAAATATATAGACACGCTTTATCATATTTACATTGAAGTTCTGGAATCAATATCAAGTTTAAATAATGCAACCAGAATTAATTTTACTTTATTTAAAAAATAGACAGTGCAACCAAAACTTCATTAAATGATACTAGCTGAGCCAATTTGTCATTCTATGATTCTTTTTCTGTTATTTTTTTATGGCTTGCTTGGAAATTTAACTTCTCATTCATACAATTATTAACCTCGTTGAGCATTCAACGTAGCCATATCAATAAAAAGTTTATTTGCTATATTTTCTCATCTGTGCAACACGTTTTATGGACCCTTGACCATCTCAAGTGGAAAAAACGGAGACCATACTACTATTCACTAATTTGTCAATGCCAATTAGAGAGGATAAAGGAAGCTTTCTGCAAAACAACTCATGCACACAAACTACAACATTCAGAGTTTATTAGTTGTCCTACTTAATAATTAGAAACAATTTCAAGCATGCACACAGATTACAACATTCAATTGATTCAATCAAACAAGGCAATTTCATGGCATGCACCAGCAATCAACTATTAATTAATCAATCAACTAAACAAATGACCCCAATAACAGATTGAATCAGGTGCTATGCCAAAATGAGTTCAATCAAACACAGAGAACAAAAAGGAAGGTACAGAGAGGAGAATCAAACCAAAATAACCTCAAACGGAGATGGAAAACTCGAGGGGAGGAAGGAGCTAGGTCAGTAAATCAATAAATGGTGCTATGGCATTGACCTTGCTTATGCCACCACCTTCACTGGTGAGGAGAGAACCCGCTCGGTTGGGGAAATAGCTCGGTTGCTCCGCCATCGAAGATAGGCCAGTCCTGGCGACGCACAATGGAGACTTGGTCGAAGCTCGTATGCTTCTTGATCTGAGTCTTGGGTTCAGCTTGAAACTCGAACTTTGACGGTCACAACTCGCTTTTGCAATTTGTTGTCGATCAAGAAGAAGATGAGAAACAAGAGAAGGGGTTGATGAGGGAGAAGGGTTTTGTCAGACACTGATTTGGGGTCGATCATTGAAGCAGCTGAGAAGAGACAGAAGGGAGTTGTGATGAGCTGGCCAGGGGAGCCAGGGATATAATTATTATTGGGCTGAGAAATAGAGCTAAAGGCCCATAAGCAAAGGAGGCCTGTTATTCTACTGAATATTAATGAATCAGTTAGTTTGTTATAACCACTGCTGACGTGGCAAAATTGTAATTTTTCTGTTGTTTTCTTTTCTTTCTTTCAGAGAATATAACGGGAGATGTGAGAAAAAGACATAATTTTTTAATCGAATAAAACTTCCATTCCCTTGTATCTTTCTTTTCTCTATCTCTCTATCTCTCTCTCAGTTTCCTAATTTCTCCCCAATTCTAACCCGAATTTCAATCTCAATTCTCATCTGATTCTCTCAATCTCTCTCTTCCATCCTAATTCAGCTCAATTGCATCACAATTGTATTGAAATTGATCGAAGGTCATAACAGGTTTTGAGAGTTATATGTCGATGGAGAGCAAGAGGAACCAGAAATATGAAATGAAGGGGCAAAAATCGAGAGATGAGAAAAAAGACAAAATTGGATATAACCCCCTCGAATCTTGTCCATCTGAATATAACTCCTACAATATTTGAAATTGGAAATAACCCTCTAAAATCATATCGCTCTGGGATATAAACCTTTTGATTGACTTAAATAATATTTTAAATGAAAAATTTAAAGTTTTATAACATACGACCGAATTACCCTTTACCTTTCGTCTCCTCCCTTCCATATCCTTATTTGTTCCTCTTTTTCTCTTTCGATTAAACTTTGCTCCAAAAATCAAATACAAACTTAATGTAAATACAAATGGGCCTCAGTTAAACTTTGCCTTTACAAAGGTAGAAGTTAATAGAAATTTTACTTGAGCTAGTTTTAAAAGTGCTCGGAGTTTCGAAATGGGCCTCAGTAGTGCATCATTAATGTCCAAAATAAACTAAACAAAACAAACTGATGGTGGCGCATCAATTGGAGATTCTGCCGATGATTTTCTTACAGTGGCATAGGTAATCGAAACTTGATTGGATGCAAGCATCAAAGAAGACCTGAGGTAAACATCAACTCCTTATTATGATGGTATATACTATAAACACCTTTTCTTAATAATAATTTGTTATTCGGTCAACAACTTCAGAAGCATAACTTGAAAACAATTGAAGAAAACAAATATTAAACATAAAATTACATATTATATAAAATATTGATAAAATATACGAACAAGATGGGAGGCTTGAGTCAGTGTCTCAAGGAAGATATTCCAAAAATGACAAGTTTTAAAAAAAAAATAGTAATAAAATTCAAAAATTGTAAATTTTGATTTTTTTAGGAGATTTCAATATGTAGATTAGGTTGGTTTAATTAGATTTGTCAAATTGTAAAAATTTTGATGAAAAAGACCACAATGCATAGAATGACCTATGCACCATAGTGCATATTAATCGGGGTTGATAAGGATCATCCTCGATTCCTATCATCTCCATCATCCTCAAAATGCGTTTGTCATTTTTAAAAAATGCGTAATTAACTTAATTCCATTTTCGTAAACTCATCCATCATCCCTGATCGGTGCTGAGGGTACTGGTCAAATTAAATCCTTAAAACCTGATACTAATTCGTTTGCGGTACAGTTTAAGGGTCGAATCACAGGGACAGACTATTCCTTTTCCAAGTTTAAACAATTCAGATTAAATTAAATTCTAAAGTCTAATAAATAATTCAGTTTACGAACAAGTCTAAACAAAAAATAAAATGCAGGATTGAAAGCCTAATTAACCAGATAACTTAACTAACAAATAAATAGGTCAGTTGACGAACGATTAGGGGTTCAGGTTATCTAATTTTTCTTGTCTGTCAGGGTTGGGGTGGTCCGTTCCATTTCTGGGACAGACCGTCCTGGACCTGTCAGATGGCTGGAACAGGCCGTTCTGAGCCAGGCGCCCCCTCTCGGGCGGTGCGTCCTGACTCTGGAACGGCCGTTCCAATCATCCGATACTCGTTTTATCATCCTACTTGATTATTTGCTAAGTGTTTTTATGTGACTTAAACAAAATCTAACCTACAAACTTGCGCTCTAACTTTCATTCAGGTCAAGTTGAAGGGTTTTGCTTGTTTAACTCCTAAAACCCCTAAATTTCAACTCCCGTTTCTTGGTTTAGGTGCTTTAGATTGATTTCTTGGTCTGGGTAAACTCTCAACTTTCCAGTTTATCGAGTAAAAATCTAAATGCTTAGAGTTTGGTTAAATCCTTTCGGATATCGCCTACCTAATTTATCTAAGTGTTATTTGGTTATTGCAGTTCGATTTTAACTTGA
Organism: Rhynchospora pubera; assembly: GCA_028095005.1. Lineage (NCBI taxonomy): Eukaryota > Viridiplantae > Streptophyta > Magnoliopsida > Poales > Cyperaceae > Rhynchospora > Rhynchospora pubera. The sequence goes on along the minus strand of CM051463.1, from coordinate 196,285,707 downwards.
CAATTAAACTAGGCCTAAGTTTAACGCAACAATCAAACTTAAACAATTATCAAATTTCAACAAACAGATAGCAAATTAAATCTCAGAAATCAGAAACATAACTTAACTCAACTAATAAAGAAGTATTCAGATAAAACAAGCAACTAAAAGAAAAGTTAGCAAACCATAGCCCCTAAACTAAACTACTCTACTAAATCCATGCAAGAAAAAACAAATTTCATCATACAAAGACACATAGAAAGAAGAAAAACCAAGATTACAACAAGTTGTGCTCGAAATTCCCTTGCTACTGTGCTCTGTTCTTCCTGGGGCGGCCCGTCCTGATCCTGGGGCGGTGCGTCTCAGGCTGGTGGCTGGTCGTCTCAACAGGCTGACTATCTTGTGTTGGTTTCTGGCTTGGAAATTAGGATTTCGTGCGCGCTCTCGAATTGAGGACAGGACAGAACTTTTATAGGCATCATAGGCGGTTCCAAAACGTGCCATTATGGCTCTGGAAGGCGGTGGAAATTGTAGAAACCGCCTCACCAAATCAGGCGCTCTATTTTTATAAGTCTGGATTTAGCTGGGACGGCCTGGTCTGGAATTGGGGCGGCCCGTCCCAGCATGGTCTGCACTGGGTTGTCTGGATCGGCTCTGCCTGTCTGCTGCACTTGGTTGGAACGGCCCGTCCTGAGGTTGGGGCGGCCCGTTCCAATCTGCCTGAGTTGCACAACTTAGTCGATTTCTTCCGTTCTTCATGCCAAAATGCGATGAACCTGTATAAAAAACTTGCCGGGCTACGGTTGAACTTTCCTACATCTAACATTAGCACAATTTACAGGAAAATGAGTAAAAACACAAGTATTTGAACACAATTTGGGACTTATTCTGGTTGAAAATCAAGTACGGAAACCGTACATCAATCCCCTGGAGTCATCCTTTCTTTTCCTCTTTGTTTCGCTAACTTCCCCTCCCTAGTCCCTCCTTCTCTGATTCACTACTATCCAGTGCTTATCCCTCCCTCTCCTCTATTTTGATATACATAGCAGTTCTAGTTAATATATATAAAAAGTTTCTAGCTAATATAGTAAACATTCTAGTTAATATATATAAAGGTTCTAGTTAATACAATAAAGGTTTTGGTTAATACAGTAAAGGTTCTGGTTAGTATATATAAAGGTTTGAATTAATACAGTAAAATGTCTAGTTAATACAGTAAAAGTTCTAGTTATGTATATAAAGGTTCTAGTTAATATATATAAAGGTTCTAGTTAATATATATAAAGGTTCTACTTGTATATTTAAAGGTTCTAGTTAATATATAAAGGTTCTAGTTAATGTATATAATAGTTCTATTTAGTATAGCAACTATTCTAGTTAATATATTTAACTGTTCTATTAACAGTTTTAGTTGGGACCAGAGATGGCAAGGAAAGAAAATGGGACTAGAGGGAAGGAGGAAGGAAGATGGGACCAGAGATGACAAAGAAATAACGATAGATGAGATGGGGATGATACAGATGACGGTAAAGAGGGGATGCGACAGTTATTAACGCATTTAGACAGTTATTAACATATTTTTAAAGATACATTATCCGTGAGGATGATGAGAATGATACAGAAGAGAGAATTATCTTAAACAATTCCGCATATTAATTAGACTTTTTCAATAAATTGACTTGCAGTAAATTAAGAAGATTCCATATTAGCCTATTTAAATAGTCTCTGCTCTACCTAGGATTAATGAATTTGGGTTCTTTTTTCTTTAATTTCTCTAAAAGCTCATAATAACATTATATACTAAAAATGTAAACATTATGAAACTATTGTTGGTTTAAATATTTTTTTTCGATTTTTCGATTTGCAAAACAACACCAAACTTCTCAACTAATGTTTCCATTTAGTGTTCTATAGCTAAATTACTTGAAGAATGGATTAAAGCAAGTGCGGCATAAGTTTTGGGGCTTCAAGAGACTGCATTGGACTAGGTAGAGTCAATAGTTTAGGTATAATTAAGCCCTAAACAAATCTCAATCAATTTGCTGTTAAAATGTTCAGTTTTTCTGTCTAGCGTCATACAACGCTATATGCCGTTACACAACGTTTAGAAAATTTGTTCTTAAATTGAAAAATATCTGACAGAGTTGAGGCATCGTTACACAATGCTCAGTAGCGTTGTGCAACGCTGCATCTTGTTAAAGATAATCTGGTTTTTAGTTCTCCCTTCTTGTCAGAGCGTTATGTAACGCTGAATAACGTTACACAACATTCCCGCATTAATGTTGTATAACGCTATACAACGTTGGACAACGACTGTCTGAGCCATGCACCTCTATGCTGCTCAGACAGCGCTGCTGCATGCATGATCCATGCACCATGCACGCAGCTTGCAGGCATAACATCCATTTTTAATGCAATTCTGCGGGTTGCGTTAGCCAACGCCATCTAACATTGTGCAACGCCACCGTTGTGTAACGACATTCTGCGTCATATGACGTTCTGACAATTGTATTTGAGTCTGTCAGAGCTATTTCCTCCTTGCTTTGTTTTCCGTTGTGCAACGCCCTTTGGCGTTACACAACGCTATCTGGCATTACACAATGCTTTGACATGTTCCAACGGAACTGTCGAGCATCTGCTTCAGCTGCTAGCTCAAACATTGTGCAACGCCTTATAACGTTACACAACGCTCTAACACTCACAACGAAATTGTTTGTTACCGTTTGGTTTTTCAACGGCTAGTTCACCATTGTACAATGCTAGAGTAAAATTCTGACTGGTTTGGAGCTGTTGGCGTATTTATATCATCCCCCTTGGGACTGTTTTGACACTTTTGAAACTTTAAATATTCCTTCCTTTTAAGCTCCAACCAGCTAGAATCATTTTTCTCTTGTGTTTGAGCAGTCAATTTGCAAAATCATTGAGATTAGTGTGTTTAGACCAATCCCCTAGTTTAAATTGCTAGAATTTTGAGTGATTTGGTTAGAGCCTCAATTCAATTGAGAGTTTGTGATTCATTTATTCGAGTTAGGCCGATCCACCTTGAGTGTCATTGTGACAAGGTGATTCGATTCGAAGTTGTAGACACATTCATTACGGAATCGAATGGAGCGCGTCCTTTTCGTGGTTGCGAAACTCCCGGAGACGTATGACTAAGGCTAGCCTTTCCTAGCGGGTCGGAACTCCATAATACATCGCGTGTCATCTCTTTCTCTCTTCTCTGTACTTATTTGCATTGTAAATTGCTTATGACTTGTGTTGTGACTAGACCAAATTTGAATTGAACAAAAAATTGACCATATCGGTTTAAAAAACCGAAATTATGCCTATTCACCCCCTTCTAGACGACAACAACCATCATTAATAACAGCCGGCACAATAATTCTCACAATTAAAATCCTTTATTCAAAGTTTCAAACACAACAGAAGTACTGAATTGTTTCGTAGAAACGGCTGTGGAATTATTTATTTATTTATTCCACTCAATGCACTTTTCACATATAGACTCCTTAAATTGTTCCAATTGAATATTGAGTCCTTTCATTTAACAGAGGTTTTCATTTTAAATCATTTATTTATTTAATGTTTCGAGAGATTTATGGACATGGACTGGAATATTTTAATATTTGTATATATCCATAATATATAGACACACACAATGTAAACTAGACACAAGCGCAAATTGAAAAAATATATGTTTTTAATAAATAGTCGGCATCAATAATTTTTTTTAACACTAATAGAATAGATCGATGGGTTCAATTCTTATTATTTCATTAATTACACGTGTCAGATCTTGTAGGCCACTTAAACTAATTATTCATGTGTATATGTGTCAAATCTCTTCCATGTCAGTATGTACAGGTCCACAGATGTGAAATGACCTAGTAGAAAATCCGATCAATGGACAAAATAAATCTGCAAACAATGGCACTTTGTATGAAACAATATTATAGAGGAAGTTTTGCGCTCAATTCGTTTTATTTTAATTTATGCTAATGATTTATTTTTTATGCTATTTATTCTACTATCAAGTAGCTCAGAAATAGCCTTCGTTCCTACCATTTGCTGCAAAAAACTAATATCAAAATTTCATATATTTTAAATAAACTAATTAACTTATTTTTTTAACATTCAGCTTACCAGTTGCTGCTCAAAGCTATATGAACATTTTTAATCAAATTTCTTACCACAAAAGTTATGTTACTCAGATTTGAGTGAGTGCAATTTGTTACTTTAATTATAATATAGTTTCTACCAGCAAGTGGGACATTCAAAATTCAAGCTACTTTATTTATTTTTTAATTAATTAATTTATTATTTATTTTTTGTGAATGCTCCATTATTGTCATTACATGTCTGAAATCATTTCTTGACCTACGAAGTATGAAGTAGTAACATAATAAACATTCAAAATATTGTACAAAACCAATTATGCCCAATAACAGTATAGTAAGACAATTTTTTTAAAAGCAAACTTAGAAAACAAATAAATTGAGTGTTCCACCAGAAGAGAGACTAGGGTTAGATCAAACTACGAGAAGGATCTAGACGTTCGATCAATTTCCGCTACGATATATCTAATTTTTTATATTTATATAGAGAGATGTGCATATAGGTTTATATAAGTTAAACCTTTATTAAGTCTACCAGAGCAATAAAATATACATTTCTTTTTTTAAGAAAAAAAATTGAGAGCGAAGCAATGAAGAAAGTGACGGGATTTGTTCAAATTTGAACAGTATTATGCGAGAATATAAGAAATTTACAATCAGGGCCTTGAGTTTGCTAATATCGTCAATAGTTGCATCAAGAGCACCCAAAAGAATCAATGTCTGGTAATGTCTCTCTCTCTCACACACACATATACGAATGGTTCTCAAAAAAAAAAAAAAAAAACACATATATACGAATAGAATTTTATAATTTTCCTTCAATGTGTAATACTGCATTTCTGCACAAAATGCACAGAAGTTAGTGATTTCTATACATTTCGTTTATATTCTTGCATCCTAATATTTTATTTCATATATTTTGGTTGTGCTGGGAGGGGAGCGGTAATATACCAATTGTGTATTTAAGCACAGTTTGGATTTTTCGTATGTCTATTTGTATTTATTGCGTGGAGAAGAGGATGAATATAAAATAGGAACACGATAGTCTACATGAAAATCTACTTCCGTGCATTTACCAAGTATAAGATAAGAATAATTAATAGTTTATTTATTTATTTTTAAATTTAAATGTAATTGTGAATCAGTCGGTACGCAGTTTACCAAAAAACATACTTTTTTTTTTAAGATAAATTGGAGGTCTAAGCCACCCAACTTATTTTTAAATTAAATGTTAAATATCTATGAAAGATCCCTCAGCCGGATTTCGAACATGCGAACTTTCACTCAAAGAGTCAAGATGCATTGCTCTTTGTCACTAGACCAAACAACATACCTTTATTAAAGTATATATATATATATATATATATATATATATATATATATATATATATATATATATATATATATATATATATATATATATAAAAGGGTACAATAATAAAGTAGGAACAACGGGTGGAGGGGAGCTTCAGATGATTGGTAAAGAAAGATTGTATTTCAAGGATATGCTTTTTACTTTTTTTAGATAAAAGTAAATACAAGTTGAAGACAATAAAATATAAGGTAATGTCTGAAAACATAGTGACCCCACAATTGTTATGAATAAATCAAATCAGACAATTACTGCAGATTATTATATCTTAGTACAAGTTTATTATTATTGCTACTTTTTTTAGCAACATCAATGAACATTTTGTAAGAAATCAATCATCACTTGGGATTTCCATTTTTTCCTTTCGGAGTATATTACTGTCACTCTCTCTCATATATACACAGTTTCTTATCAAGAATGCAACTGAAAATAAAAATAGCAGAGAGTAACTTGGTATAAAGGACCTCTGAAAGTAATTTTATCAGCAAACTGGATGCTTTTGAAATTGTGTTCTGAATGTGCATATTGGTTACTGAGAAATTTAGATAGAACATAAGATTTGGAGTTTGCTATATTTATTATATTTTTTTACCACTTTTAAAAGGAATTGACCTTGCATGAAACTTATTTTAGACTCATTTATTACATGGTTATCTACCACGTTTTTCGTTTTATTATAATTTTTATGTACTTTTAAAAGTAATTGACCTTGCATGAAACTTGTATGATGGTGCCGTTACTTGCATTAGGACATGTGATAGTGTAACTAGTGACTTTCCTATTAAAATAGGACTACACCAGGGATCAGCTTTGAGCCCGTATATTTTTGCCTTAGTGATGGATGAGATCACGAAGGATATACAGGGAGAGATTCCTTGGTGTATGCTCTTTGCGGACGATGTGGTGTTAGTCGATGAGAGTAGGACGGAGGTCGATAGGAAATTGGAATTGTGGAGACGAACTCTAGAGTCCAAAGGATTTAGGCTTAGTAGAACTAAGACGGAGTATATGGGGTGTGAGTTTAGTGGGATGCGACCAGTGGACGGAGATGTCTGTCTAGACGGGCAGGTAGTACCTACGAAGGATACTTTTCGATATTTAGGGTCGATGCTGCAGAGCGATGGCGAGATAGATGAAGATGTTAGTCACAGGATAAGAGCGGGGTGGGTGAAATGGCGACAAGCATCAGGCGTCCTATGCGATAAGAAAGTCCCGCAGAAGCTAAAAGGCAAGTTCTACAGGACAGCGATTAGACCTGCGATGTTGTATGGCGCAGAATGTTGGGCTACTAAAAGACGACATGTCCAGAAGATGAGTGTAGCTGAGATGCGTATGTTGAGGTGGATCTGCGGTCACACGAGGAAAGATCGGATTAGAAATGATGACATACGAGAGATGGTTGGGGTCGCACCAATAGAGGAGAAGCTGATCCAACATCGTTTGAGATGGTTTGGACATATCCAACGCAGACCTCCAGAGGCACCAATACGTAACGGAATTCTTAATCATTTTGAGAACACCCGGAGGGAGAGAGGGAGACCAAGATTGATATGGGAAGAAGCGGTGAAAAGAGACCTTAAAGAATGGAACGTCTCCAAGGAGTTGGCGATTGATAGGAGAGCTTGGAAGTTAGCAATTCATGTACCGGAGCCATGACGTAGGAACTTAGGGGTAGGAGCGATGCCATAGGTTTGTAGGTCCCTATTAGGTCACAGTCGAGGTCTAGGTTTCTACTATTACTATTATTATTAGAGGTATTATTATTAGTATGGCTAGTCTTATTATTAGTATTTTTATGTTTTGTTTTTTTGTTCTTGGATGTGTTCTCTTGTTGGATTTCTTTCTAACCTACCCTAACTTGTTTGGGACAAAAGGCTTAGTTGTTGTTGTTGTTGTTTTAAAAGGAATTGACCGCACATAAAAATTATTCTCGATTGTTGCATGCTTAAATACATGGTATTCAGATGCTTAAATACATGGTATTCAGATGGTATTCAGATGGTATTCAGATTGTTGCATGCTTAAATACATGGTTCTGTGAGCACTTTTTGTGGAGTTTTTTTTTACTATTACACCTGAATTCTAAATCGTTCAGGTCTCTCGATTAACCAAATTATAAATAATAAATATTTTCTTAGGGTGCGTTTGGATCGTTGGAAGAAAGAAGAAGAAGAAGAAAGAAGAAGAAAAAAATTATAAATAATCCAAACTCTTCACAAAATTACACACTTCTCAATATTTTTTTCCACTTCTTTCCTTCTTTCCACACCTATCCAAACACACCCTTAGATAGTGGGACGAAATATTAGAATGTGAGTCTAATGAGTTACTTATTTTTCTACAATCAATAAAAAAATAGTAAACTCTTCTAATCTTATTTTCTTTTTATTAGAAAAGAGTGTGGAAGTTGCTACGGTAGCTGACCCGTCACCAGAGCAATGGGAGAATACCGTAGGCGAATAGTAATGCACAGTGGTATTGATACTTGGTCAAGTGTCTGTTATCACGCCAACAATTTTATTATTAATTCCACAATATGTTGAGCAGGATTCCAATGCGAACATCTCATTAATCAGTTACTTTTTCAAAATATAAAATTGCAACGTCAAATCCAAACGGTTCATCTTATTTAATTTAACTACCGATACGTTTTCATATAAATTTTAAAGTTTATTTGATACTCCATCAAGAGGTAGAAAAATAAACGAACTTTATTAATTATGATTTATGATAGATTCATTCTAATACGTTCATGTTTTAGCCTTTGATGGAGTATCAAATAAACTCCAAAATTTATAAAACTTATATGAAAACTCATCGGTCGTTAAATTAAATAAGATGAACGGTTTAAATTTGACGTTGCAATTTTATATTTTGAAAAAGTAACAAAATAGTAGAATGTTGACATTTAGGGACAACGTTAGTATTAGAACCCTCCTCATGTTATTATTGATTACATGAACTTACGGGAAAAAAAACAGAGATTAACCAAGTAAGTTCTCATATCATATTTCATATGCGAACATATCTGAGGCTCACCCTAGTATTTTCTCCATGGAATGAGGGATAATTTAACTGTTCGTTCTTCCAATTTGATAATAGTGCAAGCACACATAGCCAAACTAATCAAATCAATAATTGTGGCTGTAGAGATCTTACTTGTAGGCCTGTCAAACATCTCAGAAAACCACGGCAGAGGCCTGTTTCTTTTGCGTTTCATTAATAAAAACGGTACAAACATACATTTCGTTAACCGTTCCGTTTTTGAAACGGCATAAAATTTCATTTTGTTAATCGTTCCACTTCAGATCTTATATAAAATAGTTTGAAATAAGATTGAAACGATCGAAACGGTACAATCTCATGTTTTGTTTGTTGTTTCTTATTGATACAGTTTGAAATCAAGCTGCCACTAACCGTTTCGTTATCATTTCACGTCACGGCAAAACGTTGAAACGACAACTGTTGACAAGTCTACTTGTGTATTATTGTTCTTGCCTTTTCAATTACCTGGTAGGCTAGTAGAGTAGAGTAGGTCCCTCGATGATATTAATTTATGTTGAATATTTTCAATATTTTCCTTTTCTTTTACTTATTAGGTACTGCTTGGATATAGTAATCCAGCATATGAATGAAGGATGAGATCTGCTGAATACACCTACAGACAAATTTCGTAGCTAGGTTGTTTACTTGGTTTAATGCACAACCAATATGGCAATATCTCATCGCATAATAGCTGGGTAAGTGATTTCCAGTGCTGCTCTCTGGCTGGGTTGTCGTGACACCACCTGGCGTGTTGCCATTACTAAGCTTAGTTTTCTGGTTTGTGCTGACTGGATAAACACTTCAAATCTGCCAAGATGTTAATAGTTGAACAAATTCATAGATTGTTGAAATAAAAAAGGGAAAATTAAATCCATACCACCTCAGAAGAACAAAATTAGGAAAATGCCACCACAAAGTTTGTATTTAGATTAATGCCACCCTAAAATCAATTTGTTCATATATTTGCCACAATTCTTGTATAAATCTGTTCCAAATATAATATTTTTTTTTGTATTGACCGAATTACTCTTGTATCTCCCACTTCAATCCCATGATTTAGTACACCAGACCTCTTCAATCTCCATCGTCCCCACTCAGAATCTTACCATCTCTATCCCATGAATCTGCACCCATTGCCTATCGTCCCTCGACTACCTTCGGTAAATCTAGCGATCAGACTCGCCTCTTTCTCCGATCATACTTTTATGCTTGTTACGGCAGGACAATCGTAAATTCGTAATAATCCCATCAGAGAAATAACAGATTCCCTTCCTAATTTGCAATCCCAAATACAATATATTTTCTTCTTTTATGCCCTTATTCACCACGATTGATTTGAATTGTGTCATTATTTGTCATAGTTGGTGAAACATCCTTCTCTATTATTTCCATTATGTTCATACTAAAACTAGGAACTATGCTCACTATTCTGATTTTGTTTTTTGTTCTCTTAGTAATGATTTGTTGGTCTGATGTGCTATCAATTTTTGATTAATTTATCCTTAATTACTTTTGAGTTTGGCATCAACCAAGCTAATGGAGAAATGCCAAAACTGGTCTGATTTGCTCAAATGACAAAGAGTAAGTGTTACATGAAATGATGAAATACATCACAAAAGCATAATAAACATTCAATTAGAGAGCACGCAACTAATTCTAGTCAGTTCATCGACAACAACTATGCGCAAAATTCAAATCAATCATAATGAAGTAAGGGCAGAAAAGTATAAAACATATAATTTATTTGGGGCGATTGTGAATTAGAAAAGAGTACTGGTTATTTCTCCAATGGTGATTGCAACCCTTGTTAGGTTTACGGGAGAAAGTTTAGAGGTGAGAGGGAAGAAGATGGTGGAGAAGGTCTGGTGCAGATTCGTGGGATACAATTGGTGAGAAATCACAGTGGGGGTATGGTACTAAATCATGGGATCGAAGTGGAAGATAAAAAAGGGCAATTCGATCAATACAAAAAAATATTGAATTTGAAACAGATTTATACAAGAAATGTGGCAAATAACTAAACAAATTGATTTTAGGATGGCATTAATCTAAATGCAAATTTTGTGGTGGCATTTTTCTAATTTTGTTCTTTCGAAGTGGCATGAACCTGGGGCCGTTTGGATACATAAGGAATTTGGAGAATTTCCAATTCCTAGACATAAATTTATTATAAACAATCCAAACTCTTCACAAAGTTATACACTTCCCAATAAATTTATGTAAATAGAAAATTCTCCAAATTCCTAAGCGATCCAAACAGCCCCTCAGATTATGGCCAGCTATTAACAAGGGTATTTTCCCCAAAAGAGTTGCGTGGTCCAGGCCATTGTTTAGTAAAGGATGCATGTCTGTAAGCATTATTTAAACAACCACACTTAAAAATATAGATTAACTTTCCCAGTCAACTTAAAGTAGCCAAACATACACTAGATCAGTACCAAAATAAGCACTACACATGCATTATCAAAGTTCTATTGCAACCAGCAAATAATACAATAACAGTAGGTAATAATATATATTAAACAACAAAATACTAGTTGAGTTGATCTTCACATTCTGCCCAAGTGATTTTCAGTAACAACTTACTATGGTTTGCACATTCGGGACAAATAAAGAACTCTTCAGCATAGCCTGAGCTACGATTGAACTCCACCTTCTCTTCAAAGCTCAAATCCAAATGACCCATGCATACTTGTACACTGACATGAACAATCAAGGTTGATCGACGCGGAACCACCGTCATCCTTCTTGACAGACTGAGAGGGACAGACTTGCCAGGTTTGAGACTGACACCCCCTCCACTGTGGAAGAGAGTACTCTTAGCCTCAGAGTTAAGGAGAAAATTATTTGAGGCAGTCACGGTCCCGTTAACCTGAATGGGAGCATCTTCTTCTTTTTCTTCATATTCAGGGTCCACAAAATAAACATCGAAATGTGCCTCCACAGGATCACGATAGACAGCAAAACTCACATGCAAATCAATTCGAAGAAAGCAATGAATCGTCTGGCAGATCAGTTGGTCCCTGCCATCATCGACACTCCACAGATCATGTTCACTTTGATCCATAGAACATACTAACAAATCGACAAACCAAGGAAGTATCAATGCTTTATCCTCCACTGGTATGCTATGTCTAAGGGCAGTTAGAGGGAGATGGCCCTGTCAGTATAAACCAAAAGAAAGAGAATTAAATCAATATCAGGTACATTGATTTTAATAAATGATCACTTGATATTATGGATCCACGTTGCATTTGTAATAAAGTGCTTCTTTCAATAATTTTCTGCTTGGACAATTAATCAGCCACCCAGATAGATAGGAGGAGCCAAGTGGCATATAAAAATTGCTCACAAACCAAGGTTTGTGCTGTAAAGTAATTAAGCAAGCAACTGAAGCTGAATACATATATACAGAATTACAGATAAAGATGGTAGCTAACTAGGCAATTTCCGTCAATGGTCGGTGGAATGTACAATTAAAGTTCCTGATTGAGGTCTTAACCATCGTTCACATTACTATTTCTATTATCTATTACTAATAATAATCAATGATACTGTGACAAGGAGTGTAGGGATGGATAAAAGAAATTAGAGAGGTTACGTTAATACATTTGGACTAATTTGCGGAGGTCCTCGAGGCGAGGAATTAAAGATGGGAAAATTGCGGTTGCAACTGCGGATGAGGACAACGCCAAATAGGTCTTTGTAGGCGAACATCTGGTGAGCTCGTAAGTCTTTGTTCTCAAGCACGGCCGAAAATACCTCCATCCGAGCACGCCTCGGCTTCTGACTGCCACATCTACCAAAGGAAGCATTTAGTAATAAATACATAAATAAATAGAATAAATATTTGACCTAGTTTTAAACAAAACAAAGGGAAGCGTACGTACATCGACTGGGGCGGGGGTGCTGCTCCAGTTTCCATGCTTGCAGGGGTTTCCTTACTTCGCTGAGTTCTCTCCGCCCGAGACGCGCCGCGGTCTCTACTGTCGTTCCTTCCTTCCAGTTCCAGGGTTGCGAACAAAGAAAGAAGAGGAAAATGGGGAAATTATAATTAAACAAAAGCGGGTAGGATCTAGGATGGAATGGGATTGGATTAAACTAGCTATTGCATCGCGCTTCGCGTGATGTAAGATTATCTAAAGATACCTGTCTGTAATATCGATTTTGGTATGTTTTTTTTTAAGTCATTTGGTTTTTTTATTTATTTATTTCCTGGTGATTTGTTGGACTGGTTGTGTCGATTGCAGATTTGCAGTAGCTTGCTTGTTTGTTTAATTGGTATTAATAATTTATTTATTTTGTTTGGATACAGAGGGTTTAGCACAGAATGTAGCGCTGGTGTGAGTAAATAAGTACTTTTTTCTTGTAAGTTCCGGAGCATTTTGTTAAGAGTATATTATGTGATTTCTTTTGTGGCAAAATAAGCAGTATCATTCTTGTGTAGAAAAAAAGAAATAGTGTTATGATTATTATGTGAGGACTGTGGCTGTGTCGATCAAGGTTTTAAAATGTGATTTGTGCGGTTTAACGGTTGGGTGGTGATTTAGCGTGTATCGGCGATAAAACGGTGATAAAGCGGAAAAAAACGTTGATATAACGGATAAAACGATTGTGCGGTGTGGACAAAAATCTTGATAAAACGACAATAAAACAGAAAAACAGAGTTTTTTAAAAGCTTGGTGTCGATATATGTCACATGCAATTAGACTTTGCACAATGAGCATGCACATAATAGTTTTTGCTAAACATGTTGTCGGTTGGTGATGGATCACAATAAGCATGCGCTTGAGTTGTTTTTTCATATGATTCTCTGCTGAATGGTCCTTTGATTTGTGCGCAAAAAGGGCAGGAGGTTCAATCACTTGTGATGCTCTTCTCTTCCGTGGTCACCTTCTTTAGTTCATGTGATCCGCGCCCACAGAAACCCAATGGCTCTGTCCGGAAAAGAGATGGATTGAGATCAGATACGGCAGAAAAAATGCAGAGTAGAGAAACAGGAAGCACTAAAGAAAGCAACACACGGAAACAACAAAGAAACGGCAGCAAAAAAACAAAAAGGTCAGACGCAGGAGAGACGAAGTGGAGACGGACGGACCAGATGAGATCCATCGAATGGGAACAGTAGGCTGAGCCGTTGCGATTGGAGATTCACCTACAGTGGGATTGAAATTGAGATACAATAAGTAAATGTAGGCCCCGTCCCAATAGAAGCCCGTCAGTATGGACCAGAGAGGATCTCGTTCCAGAGAAGTCGATTTTAAGTCGCGCAGAAACCCTAGACAACGGAGAAGAAAACGAAATAAAAAACTAAAACGGAGAAACCCGCCCTTGTTGCGCCTCGCGAAGTCGATTCCATGGAAATGCTTTCTGCGAAAGGGGAACGCGATAATGTGAGAGAAGCTGAAAGCTCCAAAGTGCCTCGTGTCGAAGACCAAATTGGCGTCCACACCAGGTGTTCATTTCTTCCTCTTGTCTCTTTTGAGTCTTTTCCCTTTCCTCCCTCCCCCCACAACCCCCATTTCAGCAAAAGCTTTCAGCTTTAGTGTGCTTTTGCTGTCTCAGTTGTGTTTTGTGTCTTTCGGTGGATGCTGAAATTCATTAGTAACACAGGGCTCTGTGTTTTGTATGATCAAATTAGGATTCACTGTGGGTAGTCTTGTTACAGGCAGTAGTATAAACACCCACCTTTTTTTCGTTTTGTTTCAAAAGAAATATTAATGGAATATTAAGACGAACCATCTTGCCCTTTAGCTATTGAATACCATAATCAACTCTGATTTAAGCTAGCCATCAAAGATAATGTTACCTTTATGGATCTCTGAGCAAGGACCTATTTATGACAAAGCATTTGAGGATAAAGAGAGAGAGGATGAAAAATATGCTTTCTCAATAAAATATTATTAAAATTTTAAATCAATCTCTTTTAGTAAGTTTTGTTTAGTTGGTGTATAACCTGGTCCAAATTATTAGCAGATTACCTTTGCTCAACCCCAAGCAAGGGGAGCAGCAGCCTAAGGTTATGGATGGGACAGTGGCGAGCGACCTTATGGAGGTATTCTCAGTGAGATTTGTGGAATTTGACAAACCCAATTTATCCCAGATTTATGGCTTCCTATTGATCAGTTCATTCCCCACTTATGTTGTCTTCAGCAGGATAGATGGGGAGCCCCTTAATATTGATTCTCAGGTATATTTTTTTAGTCAATTTACTTTTTATCTATCCATTTCTGGCACTGGATAACTTAACTATGTATTTACTGCATGGGAATTCATGAAACTAGATAGAAAATACAGTATAATATTTACTGCATGGGACACTTATTTTATTAATGGTTTAAATCATTAAATAATAGTTCCTAATTCCTATGATTTAAAAATGTTAAAAAGTATCACATCACAAAGACATGATAAAATGTGTTATTATCACCTTCTTTCAATGAAATGTGTTCAGTATATGTTCTAATTAATTCTTTTACTTGATTTCAAAGGCAGCTTAGCATATTTAACTATTTGATGTGATACATGATACTATACAAAATGTAAAAATACACGACAATTCAATATCTGCACGATGTAGTAAAAATAACTTCACTTTGTTTGCTAAGATTGAAATGTTCAAGTTGCAAATAATTTTTTTCCTTCATTCTAATGAATTTGGTGCACTCGTATGTTTAAGTCTTGACCATATGCATATTGAGTCCTGGGAATTATATGTTTTGTGTTAGGTACTGTATTGATACTAAAACTGACTGGGACATGCAATTGTTTTGCTTTAGGGTTTTGTCAAGCTTCTGGGTCCCGATACAGTCATAGTGCCAAATGATAGCATAGAGATTTATCCCTATCTATTTAGATATGAAGCTCCTGCTGATCAGTTTGAGGACTATGACAACGAACTGCTGTGGAACCATATGTTCTATTGCTACTTCGACACTATCATGTCCAGGATGGTCGAGAGCCAATTCGGTCCGATAGAAGTGAAGTATGCTGCTTATAGGCATGGCGTAGTGGCTCATGTGGATGTTACACTCACAAACTGCCAATTTCCCTCAGCTACAGTTGGTGGATTGATAACTGCGCAAAATTCGAACCTTGGTGAGGATGGTAGGAGCGTCCTATTTAAAACTGATAAAAATGAAGGCATCTCCATCGAGATTAGTCCTTGCAAGAATAGGATTGCACAACTTCCTCTTGCAAGATGTAAAACTGCAGTTCCAGTTAATTCCTCTCTCACCATTTACGTGGACATCTGGCAGTGCAGCATCACTGGCACACCACATCATGTAATCATCCAAGATGAGAAATTCGAGTACGTTGCTAGGTTGACTGGCCATGAAGTGAGGACTTTCAGAGGCCCTGCATGTCAAATTAATGTTGGTGTTACGTGGTCTCATTATGTAGCCTGAGAGACCTCTGAAACCGGCAATGTTCTAGCCTTTTATGCATACTAGCAAATACGCCCACTCAATGTGTGGGCAGATTTTTTTATTTTTTTTATACAAGTGTGAGCAAAATTTTATGAGAACATAAGATTATGCCTTTTGGCGCTTAATCAAATGGTCCCCGTCTATAACTATATGCATGCAAAAAAAAAAAAAAAACGTTACGGCTATGCAAATTTAATATGCTGTGAATAGAGAGTGTTAAATGAAAATACACGATCACATCTAATGATATAATTGAATCACCTCTAGTAGCAAAAAAAAATTGTCAAGAGGAAATGAGTAAATTAGTTTCTACAACTAAACAAATTTCTTTGGCTCCGTTTGGATAGGTGTGGGAAGAAGGGAAGAAGTGGGAAGAAGTATTGGGAAGTGTGTAACTTTGTGAAGAGTTTGGATTGTTTATGCCTGCGTTTGGATCGTTGGAAGAAAGAAGAAGAAGAAGAAGAAAGAAGAAGAAAAAAAATTATAAACAATCCAAATTCTTCACAAAATTACACACTTCCCAATACTTCTTCCCACTTCTTTCCTTCTTCCCTTCTTCCCACACCTATCCAAACGCACCCTATAATTTTTTTTTTCTTCTTCTTCTTTCTTCCAACGATCCAAACGCTCCCTTTTATATGACTATATCACTTGAATCCATCTATCCAACGAAAAATTTTAATTTTAATTTCTACAAATTAAGGAGCCATGGCCCCGCAATTTTATCGCCAAAAAAATGGTATAATTTATCAGTATCTTCTTACTTCAGCACTATTCCTTTAATTTATTAGTATCCTCTTACATAATGGAGATTCAATTGCCAAAACAGAATATTTAAATTCATGTGTGCTGCTTGCTTTAAAAAAAAATTTCATGTGTGCTGCGGCAAAACCATAAAGTTCAATTATACTCCTGCATGCATACATTGCAAAATCTTCTACTGGTCCGCTTCTTCAAACGCAAGCAAAATCTACTCTGTTTCTGTTCTGCCACGACGGAACGGAACGAAATACGTGCGAAACGGTATGGTATTGACAGCTCTAACTCTAAACTTCAAATTTGACCAAATTCTTCTTGTCTTGGACCCTTCCTTCATAAATCTTAAAAATAATAATAATAAATATTAATCCTACTGAATTTCAACAAATTGATCAAAAATTTATTGTTAGGTAAAAGACAAAACGCAATATTTGTTTGAAGAGAAAAAGCTCTTGAGTAAATCGCTCAGCATGTCATCTAAAATTTTAAATCAAAACGCATAAGAAGCAACGTAAAATCAAATTCACACTACTTCATAGTACAAAGATAAAACAAATGACATGAAAATGATATAAAATACCTTAACAGCGGTGGGACAATGAGGGTTGCCGCCTTGCCAGAGATGCGGTTGGAATTTGACTGGGAGAGCAGCAACTTAATTAAAATTCAAATCAAATTAGAATTAGTAATAAGAAAAAAAGAAATTTGCTCGAGGACAAACCCTCGCGAAGATGGGGGGAGCGACAAACTAGATTTGAGCTTGATTTGAGGGATTTTGAATTTTATTTGAGTAGGACAACACGACACACTCTTTTGGAAACGAATTAGTGCTCAGAGAAGAAGGCGGCGATGATCAAGAATTGATAAAGATTTGGAGCAAAGAGGGAATTTCAAAATGAACATTTGGCTTAGCGAAGGAGGCGGTGCTTAGATGAAAAGGGATGATAATTCGAATTTTAAAATAAATAATTCAAACGCCGCAAGCAAATTATTTTATTTTAAAAATTGTCGGCCGAAATTGCTCACAACGGAAAGATGCGAAGAGGGGATGAATAAAATTTTGTCGGACAAAAAATATATGTTTCAGTGAGAATCGAACTGGTGTGCGCGAAGGAAAAGCCAATGCCCTTTCGGATCGAGTGCTACAGACGAAAAGTCGAGAGTTAATTAACTTTTCATTTGGAGAGTATCATCTGACCTTTATTTTGTAAATCAACGGTTCAGATCATAAATTGAAGTGTTGGATACACCCTTGATTTGAAGGTTTAAACTCCTCTATTGGTGCTTTTAATATAGTAGAGATAAAGATAGAGATGATAATTTAATTTAGTTAAAAGGACGCGGTGACTTAATAACGAGGAGCATAATACCTTTTGTTTATCATGTTCTGTGATCCGGACAACAAATGTTTTAGTCCGAGCAACAAAACATTTTATAAATGACTATAGTACCCTATTATGCGAACAAACCTCGTATTTTTTTTTTCCCATTCTCCGAACAGTCTTTCTTTTTTTTTCTTTTTTTTTTTTGTCTGCCGACTTTTTCTTTCAATACCAAACTATGATATCAGCACTCTTTTATTCAGTGGCGGAACCAGGGGGTGGCGGGCGTGTACCATGCACACGCCAAAGTAGCAAAATTTATTAGAGAGGTTATAGTTTGGCATACGTCAAAGATCCAAAGCTGAAGTAAATGATCTCATTTGATCTAGTTAGTTGTTTAAGTAGAAGTTTCATCTCTCTCATTTTAAACACTTAGAGACCAATTCTCATTCCCTTACACAAATTCATTTCCCAATTCCTGTCAGAGAGAGAAAAAAATATCTAATTTTTAAATTGTTCCTCCTAGTTTCTAAATTCATCTCCCAATTCGACAATTTCCATTCTCTGTTACGCAAATCCATCTCTCTTACTCTCTCTCTCTCTCTCTCTCTCTCGGCTCGAAAGTAAAGAGTTAGGAGGCTACAGGCGACACCGCGACAGACTCCACGGCTGCGACAGACGGTGCTATTTTTTACTCCATGATCGGCTGATCGGTCCACCCTATATCGAAATCCTGATTCCGCCCCTATTTTTATTGGACTTTGTTCTAAAAGAGCTTAAATTAATATTAAAATTTCCAATAGGCTCAAACCCTCATAATATTATCCGGAAAGGTCTAGATTTAATTTCCGCGTTGATTCCAACGGACCCGAACTCCATTTTGGAGAATAATATCTATAGACCATCATTATACGCAGGAATTTTATATTACGGAGGAATCCCACTTATTATTAATGCCACTTGATGTAAGAGGCTTTATCAAATCTTTTTTCCCCACGTAATATTAATGCCACTTTTCTCTTAGTATCTCATTAGTTGAAGTTGTAGTATTATTCAAACTTGTATTAGTATTTATTATTTAGTGAACTATTAGTATATTTTTCGGTTGCATTTATGTGGCCGTCATGAAATGGAACCATGGACTATTTCAATTTTCCTTTATATATTTCCATATTCCATTATCTTTTAATTTATAAAAACATGTCACTTTGTATTCATGAATACATACTAGACCAAACATTTTGATAAAAGTCATTATTATTATTTGTTTTTCAAAGTTCCGATCTATAGTAGTGTTATTCAAGTGAAGACATATCATTTGTTTAGGAGTGCAAATTTTCAAAAGAACACGAGATTAAACTTACAAGCATCTTAATTGATTAAAAAAATATATACAACACCTTTTAATTGCTACAAGTCGCATGCCTTTGCCAAAAATGGTATATACTAATTTTGTACGTATAGTGTTCTTCAAAATGACATAACATGAGCGTGTTGGTATGACATGCACACGTGTTGATATGTTACGACACAACACGCTTATCGAATTAGCACTACACGTGCATGTCGGTGTGTCATGTCAAAATCGTGTTGTGTTGGAGACTTCAAAACGTTGACAAAAAATTAATATTATTTGAAATTTATAAAATTATATTGAGTTTATATTATAAATTTAATAACTTTAATTCATAATCTTTTTATTCGATCATTAATTTTTATTTTAATATATGAAATTTCAATTGTTTCTTATATTTTTCTAATTTTAAAATTTTTAAATACTTTTTAATTATTTTTATGAATAAATTAAAATAAATTATAATATGACTTGACACGTTTAACACATCCTGTCAACACGACACGATACGTCGTGTTAGACGTGTCGTGTCATTACGTGTGTTGTGTTAACCAATTTCTTCATTTGACACGACACGACACGTTAAAAATATTAACTCATGTTAACACGACATGATACGAGCTTTAACACGTGCGTGTTTGACACGTCACAACACGACTCAACACATTTACAATACACTAATCTGTACAATAACGTTGGTATCCTTTGAAATAACTTAGAATACATATTCATCGCATCCCCTTATCAATAAGAAATGTAAGAAAGTAACATAAGGTCCATCTATAATTCTATATCGGAACTTTTTCAGCTTCGTTGAGACAAATTAATTGAATATAAGTGGTTTCCGATTTATTTATTTTTTTGTTATATATATAATAGATGAAAGACGTGTACATACATATTTATTTAACAATCAATTGCACGTTCACATGCTTTTGGATAAATACGTGATAAAGTACATTGGCGGACGAAACGAGCTCCGAGACCAAAGAAAACAAAACATTTAGCGCACAAACTTATCTAAGGCCCTTTCGGATAATATTGTGAGGGGTTACCCTAGTAGAAATTTAAATATTAATTTAAGCCCTTTTGGAAAAAAGTCCCTTTTGTTCAACCCTCTCTAACGATAAGAATTTTAAAGTGAATTAAAAAAAAAAAACTAAACCTAAATTATCTTGTCTTTCATCTCACACAAGTACTTTTTTCTTTTGATATTTTAATTAGTTTTTTGTGGTTTCAATTAAGGCAGCTTGGGATTTAGTATTTCAATTGAGGCAATTTTGTTTAGAGTTGGCAATTGCCAACAACAATAAAACAATTTTAGGAGATAGAATATATTGCGCTATCTCTTAAAAATTGCAAAAAATATTTACGAAAGAATTTTTAAAGAAAATTTTTTAGATCTATAAGTAATTAGGGATAATCTGATCATAAAATTTAAAAAATATTGCTCGAATTAAAAATTTTGTTGTCGGGATCAGTATCATAAAATTGAGAGAATTTTCAATTCCTAACCATAAATTTATTATAAACAATCTAAACTTTTCATAAAGTTACACATTTTCTAATAAATTTATGTCTAGAAATAGACTATTTTTTCAATTCTCAACCCATCCAAACAACCCCTAATTCTTTCCAAACCAAGTTATGGAGGAAAACCTAATTAATCGGACGGTCGGATCACCTGACCCTTCTGTCAGCCTTTCGTCCACCGCTGAACTGCAACTCTCTTCCCAATCGGATCCCACTGATGTACACAACTAAAAAAATAAAAATAAAAATACAAAAATACACCAAATCCCCCGCCCGGCCGCCCCGCCCTGATGCCCTCGCCATCTACTCTCCTCCACCACTTCCATCCCCTTCCTTCTTCTCTCCTCCCGCGTCCTTCTCTCTTTCCCATCTCAATCCCTAACCTTACACCCCCACGAACCAATTCCCCGACGATCGTACCTCGACCGTCTCTAGCTGCTCCCAGAGCTTACGCGAGCCCAGCGGAGAGGCGCCTTAGCTCAGTGTATCGGAATAGTGAAGGGACGAGTGGTGGCGATGGAGAGGATGAGTCGTATCAGAAGACGCTCCGCCTTGTGGAGTGCGCCATGTTTGCATCCGTGTCAGGCCTCGCGTATTTCCTTAGCAACTCCCTCGCAATAGAAGTTAGCTGTTAATACCCTTATTATCTCTCGTTTTGTTTGTTTGGAGACTGTTATGCGTTGACAAGGTCCTCAGAAGCATTTTGCCGAACACCTTACGTGCATGTGTAATGGTTGTAATGACACCGGTTAGCAGGCAATAAAAACAACTTTTGAAGTTTATACCTGACAAAATTAAGACTGATAAGTGGAAAACCACAAGCAATGCTCTGCCTAGAAAAGAAAATAAGCACCACTAGCGAATCCAGACCAGGCACAAACTGAATTGGCACAATGTTAAAGATAATTTATGGTTAGGCTCTAACGTTTTGAGGCCTGATTTGTACATGGACATCTTAATTGCCCAACTGTCGGTGAGATGTAACAAGTCAGTCTGGGAGACCTGTGGTATTATTATAAACAATTAATGTTGGCTGTGTACTAAGTCTTTGCTGCAATTTCAGAACTACTTTGGCTGTTTCTTCCCATTGCCAATTGTTATCTCTTCAATGAGATGGGGTCTTTCAGCTGGCTGGAAAACCATGGTTAGTTTCTTTCTGAATTTTCTTTTAGGCTAATTATGACAAATGTGTGTGTATGTTTTTATTGCGATGCATGCGAATCAGTTATGTCAAATGCAAGATACATAGTTAAGTTTGAGTTGCTCAATTGTCATCGCTCGAAAGTTTGATTGCTGAGTGAATATGATAATTGCTTATAATTCTGGAATCCGTGTTATTGTTTTTTTCTTTTTCTTTTCTGTAACTTCTAATTCTTGTTTCTAATGTTTATGTTTAGGTGGCCACTGTCATTTTGCTGCTGACATTGGCAGGTCCAGTAAAAGCATTGACTTACTTGGTATATACTCTTTCCTTATTATACATTTGCATAATCCAAAAATTATCATGGAATCAACAAAAATTAAAGTACAATGGTAGCCAATTTTTGGTGGTTCATGAGGTTATGTACTATATTGTTTATTAAGTGGGACATTAAAATTATGCTGAATATCACTAGAAAATGAAACATAACGCGGTGCAATAGTATACTGATAAGCTGGTAGGTAAGGTTAGTTTAAAAACCTTTGCGCTGAAAGTGTGACTGCTAGATATTTATTCTTTGTAATGTTTTGTATACTTTTTGTATTTTTCAGCTAATGCATGGCATAGTTGGTTACGTTATGGGATCTCTCTGGAGGTGATTTTTCTCTAGACCCTGAGCCCAGGTGGTGAATGACCAAGGGTTTGAATGTGCTTTTGTTTTTTTATTAGGTCCCGTGCCTTGTGCCTGTAACGGATACCTCTTATGTTTGGAAAAATGGTTTTCACTTCTCGGCTATATGAAAAAAAAGAAAATTCTCTTGGGTAACACATTGACGTTCACAATAAAGTTATATCAAGTTAATTTGTAATAAAATTGAATTCCATTATGCTAAATTTGAATTTCATATTTGTTTTAAGATTCTGTTTAAGCTGGGTACATTGGAGTTCAGTTATTCCTTGTGTGATCAAAGCTTAGCTAAGTTAGATATTGAACATTCATGAATCACATCTTACCAGTCTACAGTTACTTCCCCTTTACCAGTTATTGTGCCTATATGTGTAATTACTGTTGTTGCTCTTTTTTCTGGTTCTGATTCTCTAATGTAGTTATCATTGGTATACAGTACCACTTAGACCAAAATGTCATTATTCTGATTAATCTATATTTATTTGCAGACTTGAGATCAGTTGGCCTCTTTCTATCCTCCTAACTACAATTGTAATATTTTTTTTCTTTCAGTCTTGATAGTTTCTGTCACCATTTAGTTATTCTTATTTAGTTCCTTACATTTCGATACCTGCATAAATTGTTCGTTTCTTTTATTCTCCCACTTAAGAAATGCCTATTTCACTAAGGATCCAACATTATTTTCTCGGATGCTGTTATGCTTTTACTGGCTTTCATGTGGAATGCTCGGTATGCATCATTGCTGGGACTGATAGACATGGTTCATAAAAATGAGCTGCCCTAACTAAGTGAACTCTTAACTGTGCCTCAAACATAAGATATAGTGATGAAAAAAGGTGAAGGGGATACTGGCACCCACACCTCCTTCCACATTAAGGGCTAGGACCTGACGAAAAATATGATACCTAATTCAGAATAATTATCGATTCTAATATGGTGTCATTCTAATATTCATTCAGGCACGTGCAGTTGGAGCATGTGGTTATGTTTTGGTATCATCCATCTTGATAAGAGAAAATATACTTTCCTTGGTACTATTCCTATAACCTTGAATTTAACATTAGTTTACTGGGTAGTAGTGGGTACTATGCTATAAAACTGGGGAAATATCTGATTCCCTTGTAAATATTAAAATTAACATGTTTTGTCACTTTTCTCTTCCCAAATGAGGGTAAAATGAGAGTTGGATCAAGAAATTTGGAAGAAAGGGGTGTAGGTACTATTGCCATAATATGTAGGCCTGTAGGGGATGTTGTTCGTATAATTAGGGGTGGGCCAGGAATTTTGTGGGTACAGGCAAGTACGTGGAAGTTGCTTGATCAAGCCTTGCTGATCATTTTGCGAGAGAGTAATTATTTATTGGGGCTTGTGTTTGCTAATTTTGAGTTTCAAATTGCTGGTTCCTGCAAGAGTAAGCAATAAAACATCCTAATTTAGAAAATCACGTATTGCAAAAATGGTTCGACTGGTTTTCTGATCCCATTCCCTGATGTACTTGGAATGTGCAATCGTACATCAGATATGTTGCGATATTTTCAGGTTGCATAGAAAACATTGCTATTAATTTGATGTTAAAGTTTTTTTTTAATCTCTAATGGTCTATACTTGTAGATTACAGTAAATATACATGCTTCTATTACCTATGTCCTTCAAGCGCTAGGGGTCTATACAATTCCTACCATGCAAGCCATCTACATAATATTTGGAGTTCTGGTAAGTCCGGTCCCCACCTTTTGTTTTTGGATATATAATGGACCCTTTAAGTTTTATGCAAATATAAATTATGTTATACTGTTAGAGTCAGTTAGAAATAAACAATGGAAAATGCTGGATCAGCAATTTGTAAACCTGGTATTAACCAAACAGGACATACAGAAGCTTCTTTTCACTGTTGCAAAAGTAACTTCATTTGTTATCAGTTTTTGGAGTTCTTATAAAACCTTTCACAGAGTGAGATTTGGCATTTTCCTTGGTTAACTTAAACTTACAACCAAAATAAAAATATTGCAAGACTTCAAGGCTCATTAATTTCAGTTACTGACAAATATTTTGTTGATCTGTTCCAAGGCTTTTAAATCGTTTCTCTATTTTGCTTGTTAACAGCTCTTGCTAAATAGTGGATTCCTGGTATTCCTATTGCACATATTGTATGCAATATTCCTTACAAAACTAGGGATGCGAGATTCATTGAGGCTGCCTTCATGGATGGATAAAGCTATATGAGCTTCATAACATATTAGCCCAAAGTTATATTGATGTGGAGCAGGCTGCTGAGGAATACTTGGATTGGATTGAAAAAGGAAGAAGGGACGGATGTTCAGGAAATTTAACAAAATAAATTAAAATAATTTACGGCCTATAAATAGACATAACTTTTGATGGAAATGTCTGACTTTTGTGTACAATACTAATAGAGAGCATGGAGTACAATACGGTAACTTACAGAGCGCAACCCTTGACGGTCATTTCCGGATCCAAATAAGTTGCCTACAGGCTACAAATGGCTCTTAGAAGGGATCATTGGCTGTATTTTTTGAATAAACTTTCAATAACACTTTAGTTGTTTAACGAGATATTTTTTCTGGTTTTTATTTTGGCGTTACTCGTTGCGTCAGTGGTATAAGAGCAAGGAATTCGTTCTAATTTGATGGTAGAGAAACCTAATTTGAACTTATCCTTAGGTGCTTCCTAAGGATTCAATGATAAAAGCGAGAGGACGAAGGAACCCTTAAATCTTGGCTCCGTTTGGATAGGTGTGGGAAGAAGGAAAGAAATGCAAAGAAATATTGGGAAGCGTGTAACTTTGTGAAGAGTTTGGATTGTTTATAATTTTTTTTCTTCCTTCTTCCTTCTTCTTTTTTCTTCCTATATCCAAACGCACCCCTTGTTCCTAAATTTTAAATTGGGGGTGATAAGAATTATCTTCAGAATTTATCATTCACATCATTTTTTGGATGATATTTTTTTTCAATTTTCGAAATGTGATTAGTTAAGCGTATCTTTTCATTTTTGTTGCGCATTTCCATCATCTCTCAGATTTATCATCTTCATTTTTTTTCAAAAAATAATTAACATTTTTTTTCAGGACAATTAATCTTTTTCTCAAGACAATAACATTTTTTAGGACAATTTGTTTTTTTTTTTCATGACAATAAATATTTTTTTCAGGCCAAACATTTTTTTCCATGACAATTAACTTTTTTCGCAGGACAGTAACATTTTTAGTATAATTAACTTTAATTTTTTTTCGAGGACAATTAAGATATATATCATGACAATTAGTATCATAATATATGATGTTGAGACTCAAGAGAGAGGGGTGAGCAAGCTTCGGATGGAAGGTAGGACATGTAATGCTTGATACGTACCAGATGAGGATTAGAAACATGAATGGAAAGGGATCATAATATATGATGTTGAGACTCAAGAGAGGGGTGAGTAAGCTTCGGATGGAAGGTAGAACTAAGTTGAGAAGAGACTGATCTTAAGTAATTCCAATTTTCAATTGGAACATAAATAAAGAGGAGAAAAATAAAATGGACATTTTTCTATCCATTTTATCAAAATCTTATTCTATTTAATTAATGTCAGCCAGTCTAACTTTTTGCATATCCTTTTCCTTCCTCTCTCCTCCAATTGAAAAGAAGAATATAATAACAGCTAATAATTCGCTGTCTTCTGTAATAAAATTTGCAGATCGGCTTTCTAGAATGAATAAAAATAAAAATGATTTAGACACAACCGAAATAAGCAAAAATGCAACAATAGAAAAAAATGACATGCTAATTCTAATAGACTATTCCTGCTTCGTAAAAAAAAAAAAAATGTAATGCCATGCCCATGCGGCAGCCCAACAAGCGCGCGGCGTTTCATTTCTTGGAGCCACATATCTTTCAACATATCGCGTCCCCTCCTCCCGCCACGTGTCTCGACTCTCCCGTCCCCTTCTCCCCTCTCCGCTCCTCCCCTCTCTCTCTCTCTTTCCCTACTCCACCCCTTTGCTTCTTTTCCACTCCATTCCAAAGAAATCTCCATCAACAATACAAACAAGGAACAAATAAGGAAGGCTTCGTTTCCATAATATGAAGTCGGCGGTGTCTCGTTTGATTCAGTCCTCCGGACCTTCGCTCTCTCGCCTCTCTCGGTTAGTGTCGCACCCCACCCCCTACTCATAGTCATATAGCGTAATTGCGAAAATAGTTAAACGTTTATTGTTAATTTTGTCATTAGATATGCGATCGCTCCCTTTTCTTAGTGATCGCACCGCCCATGCATCATCATCGTACATAGCCGATTAATAGAATAGTACTTCACTTTCGAGGGAATTTGTGCATGTTTTGTTGGTATTGTTTGTGTTTGGTTGTTGCCCAAATGTGGTGATCAGATTAATTTTGTCATGTCTCAAGAGTTTGTTTCTTCTGAAATTTGCATTGTTCTACCCATTATTGAGGGGATATATGGTAGTGTCTCATAATTAGAGCTGTAATGAATCTATTTTATCATATGTTAATTTTGTGTATCTGTCTTTATGTCATAATGTAATGAGGATCTTGTATTTTCTTTTTCTTTTTTTGTTTACATTTGTCAGTTCATCAACTCTACTGGGTAATGGAAGGCTATATTCGACTGACACTTCTTCCGGTGATCCTAAACGGGTAGAAGAACCCTTTAAAGTTGAGGAGGCAGAGACTGTCAAAATGGACCCACCTTCCCCTGATCAGGTACAATTGACGACATATCGACATATCGCCATATCGGTGCTGTACTTGATGAGTACCCAATTATTGAACTAAGGCTCACTTTTAAGTTTTAACCCTTCGAGTGCACAGTTATGTACTTGGGGTTCCGACTTGCACTCAACTGGACACTGTTGCCTCATTCAAGTGGTCTTACAGTGTGTACTCCACCATCCAATTTTGTAATTGTTGAAATTCTATTGTTATTGATTCAATACAAGTTAGCCTGAAGCTGTCAATAATGCCATTCTGCCTCACTCGAGTTTTCAATAACGGTCAGTCAGTCCAACCAAATGTTCCACTAGACCTAATTTATTTTTGTTCTTTTTCCAGTTGCTAGTGTTGGGTGGTAATGGATTTGTTGGTTCACATGTTTGCAAGGAGGCCTTGGATCGTGGTCTTTCCGTTTCTAGCCTGAGCAGGTTCGTTATTATTGTCACCAGTCTTGGTACCAGTACCAGAGTTCCTATTTATGATCAGATGTTCATTTTTGCCCCTCTTGCTTTTGTATATAGTTATTGTTGTTATATGAATGAAATTTGTGTCTTTGATGACGCCTCTTCCATACTACTACTGTGATATGTTTGCACCAGAAGGGTTTTCTCTTTTTGTTAATTTTTTTTTCTTTTTTTTTAATCTAATCTTTGGCCCGTTTAATTAGCTTCTCTAATCTTCTTTTATGCTAGTACACTTAACTAAAATTTAGCACTGATAACCTCCATCCAGGTTTGTGGTTCTTTCGGCTTACTGAATATAAATCATATTTTTTAGAGGTCATTCAAACATATAAACTAAAAAAATTGTTGTAAACATTTAAATCATGTCAGTAAGGCTTGGCAGGTTAATTATCATGGGCTATTATACTTTTTTAAGTTAATCTTATCAGTATGGCTTGGTTGTTTGATTATCATTATTGAACTTTAGATTTCTCTTTGTGTGACAACTTATTAGTGTTTACTGGATTTGTTTATTGTTAGATCCGGGAGACCATCTGTTCAAGCTTCCTGGGCTGATAAAGTTGTCTGGCATAAAGGTCTCTTCTAACTCCAAGATAGTAACAAATTAAAGTTACTGAATAAAAGAAAAAGAATAATTTTCTTTTTGGATTCTTATTCTTAGCTTGTATTGTTTTACAGGTAACCTTCTAGAACCTGCTTCACTGAAGGATGCCATGAGTAAGGTGTCAGCTGTGGTATGTATGGTTTCTTGCTTATTCATCTGTCTAGGTTTACCAATATTGTACCAATCGAGCCAGTTATTGCTTATCCTGGGAAGTGCATCAACCATGAAGGGTGCAGAATGCAGACTGGACTTTATGAGTTTTGCTGTATTTAGTTGCACATTTGAACTCTTTTTTTAAGTGCTAGTCTGGCTTAAGTATTTTCACTATTTCAATTTTGTCGAAGAGGTAAACAGTCAAAAAGCAACAAATTTTGTTTCTCTTGATTAGATATCATGCGTGGGAGGTTTTGGGACAAATTCTCAGATGTACAAAATAAATGGTACAGCCAATATTAACGCTATCAGAGTAGCTGCTGAACAAGGTCAGTGATTTACTTTTTGCCTCCCCTTTTGTATTTTTGTTTTTTTTTTTTTGTCAGTTTCATGCTTGCTTATCATTTTTGTACAATCCTTCTAATTAATATAATCAATTTTAACTGATGATCTCAATTTCATCTGGGATCACGTCCCAAATTTTATTTATTTTTTTTTTTGAAGGATCATTCAAGCAAATTAATCTGTAATAGTGAAGCTGTCCTCAACTAAGTTTCACTTTTGCAACGAAGCCTTAGTATTATCTTATCGTGCCTCAATTAGTCATCAGTTGCTCAATTATCTTAATGAAGATGGAATTTACTGGCTTGGTGAGAATTAGAAACAGCATTTTCATGCATAGACATTAATTTTGTAACAGGTGTCAAGAGATTCGCTTACATCTCAGCTGCTGATTTTGGTTTTGTGAATTTTCTGTTGCAAGGTTACTACGAAGGAAAGGTAGTTTTTATGTCTCACCTGGATTATTAATCTAGCTTAACACACCCACAAAAATGTTCAAGTTTGCAATCCTCAGAATATGTACGTTACGATAATTGTTACAGTAACATAAAGGTACTAAATAGCTATGGAACTGAAGTTTCAAACTATAGTTATTAAAATTAGAAATAAACCAATGAGAATGAACAATTGGCAAAAAGGAATTATAATTTCCTTCTTTATCACCAACATATGGTTGTAACTAGTAATGTGTTTTAGCAAGTAGGTGGTTACTAGACAATTTGAGTTGGGAAATCTGATATGCCCATCTCTTTGATTAATATTTTCTTTTTAATAAAAATGATTTTGGCGGACAGAGAGCTGCAGAGGCAGAACTGCTATCAAAATTTACTTATGGAGGTGAGTTATCTGTTACCATACATTGATTTGTCTCTCTTATTTTTACCTTTTTCAACCCTTGATTTTGATATTTATAAATTTGAATTTTACTTGACAGGGGTTATAATCAGGCCAGGCTTTATTCATGGGACTCGCCAAGTAGGGAGCTTGAAGGTGCCTCTTGGTCTTATTGGCTCACCTCTTGAAATGGTAACTCTCTCTCTCTCTCTCTCTCACACACACACACAGACAAAACTACATTGTCTTTAAATATTTTTGACCACTTTTACTGTCTACGTCTCTTATGTTTATGTGAATTTGTCTAGGTTAGTCAGCGATCAATAGTCCCTATTCTATACACTCCAAGTTAAAACATTACTGATACTTAATATGATTCAGTCAGTTCCTAATGAAATAATCTGTACGATGATCTGTGGTTTGAATGGTTATAGCATTAGCATAACAATGAGATTGTGTTGTTTTACAGCTGCTACAACATGCTAAACCACTTAATAAGCTACCAGTGCTGGGCCCCCTTTTGACGCCTCCTGTGAGTGCAGCCTCAGTTGCAAAGGTTGCAGTAAGGGCAGCTACAGATCCAGTGTTCCCACCAGGCATAGTAGATGTTTATGGCATTCTTCGCTACAGTGGCCAAAAGTGATAGATTTCTCACCCTCGAAATATAAGCAAAAACCAGTCTTTTGGTTTTCTGTGTTATTTTTGTTCATGCTGATCCTTTCTTCTGTGCTCTTTTTATCAAGAAAATAAAATGATGCGCTCTATGGAGTGGCACTCATGAGGGTTCTTTTTTTTTTTAAGTTTCTCTTATTTTATTCATTTTTACGCTTTTGGCATAGTAATCATCAAGTCGATATAGACCTTTTAAATAAGAGTTTTATGATAGTTCATTCCGGATAAGGTTTTGGCATATAGTGCAACTTTGTCCCACTTAATTCGTTTATCCAAATCAATCTCCATTATCTTTTACCAATATATTACGTTAAGTATATAAGTTGAGTAACTTGAGTTGGAAAGGCTTGTGAGAACTGAAAATTAATAGTCGGACAAGTTTACCCTTCAATTTCAAAGAGAGTTGTATAAATAGCGGATTAGAGGAAGCGAAAAACAATTAAAAGAAAGAAATAATAGTCGTGTGCAGATCCTCCAGGTTATGTTGAAAAACAAGAGGGAAGGAGAGAGAAAACAGAATTAAAAAAAAATCAAATTAGTTGAAACCGAATCAGTAGTCTTTAACATTAAATCAGGCCTGACGATAAATTAATTTGTTTTACGAAAGCGAAATGAATAATAGAAACAAGAGGTGCCAAATGCAGACGTACAAACAAATGATGAAGACCAAGATCATTTATATCCGACCAATTGACAAGTCTGTTGCAGTCGTATGACGAGTTGCAGAACATGACAAAAAGATATCCATATTCGTACAAGCCAGGAAGGAACTTTCCCCATACAAATTCCCTTTCTATTTCTCTGGGGGACACTAACCCATAACCTACTACTAGAGAAACCTATGCAGTTTCTGCTTGCCCCTTGTCAATGATAACCCGGAAGGTATTTTCCCCCACAAGAGTGAATATGCACTTCTGCCCTACTTTTAGGTCATGTGCATTGGAGAATTTGGACCAGCCCTTTTGGAACTTAGCCTTGTCGTCCCGGATTAAGAACCGTACCTGCCATTTCTTTCCATCTGAATCCTCCAATGTAATATTCCGTTTTGAAACGAGCCCATTTTCCAAGCAAAATGCCCTTGGAATAGTCTGCATATAAGAAATAGAGAGGACAAGCCGAAGTTCATATTGGGAGAAAGTTGAGGTGAATGAAAGTCGGAACATAGTATATGGTCCAGGATAAATTTGAGAGAAAATTGCATTGACATTTGAACTACATACCAGCTGAGTTTTTAATAAACTGGCCCAAATCACCAATCTCGATATTACTAAATTTATTATTGCACAAAGAGGGGGATTTAACTTACAAAATAACCAAGTCCAATGTTGAAAGGCCGGACAATCTTCATAAATTGGGGATGCTGAGTGGCACCTCCACTGTTGTCTGCAATTATCTCCCTAGAGTCTTTGGTTGCTACAATTTCACTTTGCACTTTTTTCTGTGGTAATTGTAAATATGTTTTATGATGATCATTAATTGATGCAGGTGTTCCCCTACAATGTTAACAATTTATATTTGCTACGGTATTGCCCGTAACTATGCCTTATTTTGTATAAGATGAAAATGAGGGTCAGATTGGGGTTTATTTGAAGAAATTAGAGGGGCATATGTGATACAACAGAATTTTAAGAACTTTTTTCTCCCCAATTTTAAGTTGTGCTTAGTTCTATTCCTTATTTTTTTTCATTTGATGAGTATTTTCACTTTTATATTCTACAACTAGGTTGGGTAGATAAACTTTGTTATTATTTAATTTTTGTGTCTAGAAGAACTTAAATCCCAATAAATTGAACAAATAAGTTGGCATAATCAAATTAAAGAAAAACATTGTACCAAAGTCACAAGCATTGTTGATCTGGCTACAAGTTTAAAGATGCAGGCATCGCCATCTCTAAAGCCACTTTCTAAAGCAAATTTTTGCCAACCTTTCCCCACACGAACCTCAGTCGGTCTATTATACAACCTTACATCATAACTTTTCCCTTCCAAGTTCTTCAAGATTACTATTTCCCTAGAAAGAAGCCCATGACGAATACAGAAGCTCTTTGGAAAGCTCTGCAATTGTTACAAATTCTGCACATTATTCCAATTCACATGCCAGTGCATATAAGCAAATAAAACACAGAAAGGTACGATTAGATATAATACAATCGAGGTTTATGTAAGGCGCTCATGCACATTAAGGTAATATATAGATATAACAGAAACAGTATATGAATAGCATCATAATGCTTTGTGCTTACCAGGTAGTTAGTGGAGCAAGGTCTGACCTTCTTTTCGAATTGTGGTCCTTTCTGGGTTATCTTGATTGGTGTAGTTGCCGAGCTATAAGAGGCATTTTCAGTTTTATTCGTTGGTGGAGCTCCTGGACTAGGAGCAGTCTTTTGGGTTTTTCTGATTGGTGGAGTTGCTGAGCTGGAAGAGGTCTTTTGGGTTTTCTTGCTTGGTGCAGTTGGAGGAGAAGTTGTTCTCTCTGATTTCCTTTTCTTGCTGGAAGGTGTTCTGTTAAACTGCACTTCATCTTTCACATGAAAAAACTCCGGTCATTTGATGATTATGATAGGCAAAGCACAATACAATGAATTGATGTTCTGGCAGTCAGTTTCCAATAATAATTTGAAAAAGAGGAACCCCACCCCACCAAGGAAAAAAAAAGTGGGGTAGGGGTGGGTGGAGAATAGGAAACAACAAATAAGACAAATATTTAAGTATGACAGCATAATAATGATAGTAGCATATTGATAAAAATAAAGAAATGATCAATGAGCAGCACATTGGCTCCAAGTGCTAAAACATCAAAAGAATGTTGGATTTTTTTTGTTATGCGGATCTGCTCAGGTATTGATGATATAAACTGGTGGTGAGGTACTACTGCTCTGACCAACCTTTACCCCCTCTTTTTATGTCACTTACTTTAATTGTATTCATCATTTTCTGTTTAATGTACTCGTTGTTTGATTCTTGGGGATCCCATTGCATCGTTTCTGGGGCGGTTTGGCTACAGAGAGGCACACACAAACATTAAAGGGAAACTACCGCAAATTTCAGGACCCTAGTTGAAAACTTCAGAAGCATGCCCTGATAAACTGAAGATTGTGGGTTGCTGGTACCTTTTAGCATGCCATGTTCTACTTGATACCATAAGCTTCCCAATGAACAAAGTCTAAACTAAAGGATACAGACTTACCCTCATGCTCTAAACTTCGACTCAATGTCAGACACTCAACCTCAGATGACTCACTACCAGTACGAGTACGACTACAACCTGGGTTCTCACAAGAGGCAAGCTCATACTCCTTGAGGCAGCAAGTTCCGTCAAACACTTTCACGGTAAAAATCATGTTCCCCTCGTACCGAAACACCACGAAATAGCCAGTTAGGAGGTCGTGTGCCTTCGCAAAGTCAGACCAGCCACCATCCAGGTACAAGTTGTCCCCTTCCTGGTGCAAATCGATGTCCCAGAATTTGCCAAGCGGGCTCAGTAGTGTAGCTTTGTTATGCTGGTGTCCATCGAGATGTTTCATAAATTTTTGTGGGATGTGCTACAAATTTTTTTAAATATATATATAATATTAGAATGTAAATAAAAAATACAGTGAAAGGCAGAAAGAGGTTTTCAGTAAAAAATTGGAAAACTTGGTTTTGGGACTGTTCTTCACCCAATTCATCCACCATTAAGATAGCACCACTTTGCAAGCATTGATTCTCGTTATATTTATACATGGTTGGCACTGTTAAAATAGGTGTTTTTTTTAGAAACAAAATGGTAGTCAAGCAAGAGAAGAGTTGCACTTGCAAGCAATGTGGTTAGCACACCTGAACAATTAGGCATGCACTAATTAGTTAGCTAGCGGCTAGCCAAGGTCAAAATTGCTGCAGCGTGCCTCTTAAACATAAGCATTCCAAGCTGGGGAGAGAAATGCTAAAGTCTTATTAAGGGTATAAGGGTTCTTCACAAGGAATTACGCTAGTAACTTTCTACTATAAAAGGATTCTCTTTATAATAGTATCTTGCAAGTCTCCTACAAATTTGGTACCACTCTGTGACCTTTGCTATTGAATTTAAGAAATTGCATTTCTAAACAAGCAATTGTGACTGGATTATACGATTTAGGATACCATTTTCCAATTATATAGGCAATGTCGCCTCTTGATCAGAGAATTTAGCACCCATATAGAAGGAATCTTTTGTTCTTATATCGGTTCCCACTTGATCAGACGACTAAGTACCAAAAAGAGTAGAAAAAAATAAAAAAAATTGAAAATGCCTCGTTTATAAACAAGCAAATAGATCGATCCTTGCAAATTTCAATAAAAAAATTAACACAAGGAGAGAAGAATCGTACTACAATGTGATAGAGGAGGGAAAATACCAGTTTTACGAAAGGATTGGGAATGAGAACTCTGAAGAACTGGGGTCTCTTGGAACCAGTTGAAGAGGCGATCGCAAGCGCCATTGTAATGTTGTCGCTTTGTTTGCTTAAAGAAATAAGAAGAAAGAGGTGCTAGAGTATGACCAGGAAAAAGGGTTTGGGGTTTTAGACTTTTAGTAAGGGGAGAGCGAAAAGGCACTGAGTGCGCGCCTCTCTCTCTCTCATGCGATTTCGGGTTTCGGGACAGTGGGTCCCTATTCTACTGTCGAGTAGCGAAAAAAATTTAAGTAGGGTTCTGCTTCCCAGCATTTGCATTTTGCACCTCGCCAAATCTACTGCGGATTTTGCGTATTACACTATTACTGTACCATTTATATTTGTAACTGCAAAAAAAAAAGTACATATATAAATTTAGTTTTTAATTATAAAAATAATATATAGAGAAGATATATGGTGCATATTAATGTACGGAAATTTCGGTGCATACTGATTCAAATTTTTGGATTGCTTCAAAATGACCCATCCAAAACGTCCAATATGATCTCCCTATTACAGTCTCTAAATTTTATATTTTTTCAAAATTATTAAGTATTTTTTTCAAATTTTAAATCGGTAACCTAATTTTTTGTGAACGATTCAAAAATAGCAATTTTAAAAAAAATAAAAAATACTTTAAAATTTCAAAAAAATGTAAACTTTTGGTCGGCAAAGAGATTTTAATAGGGAGATCATATTAGATGGTTTGGATCGGTAATTTTGAAGCAGGTCCAAGAGTTTGGATCAGTATGCACCATAAGTTTCTCTCATTATATATATATATATATATATATATATAGAGAGAGAGAGAGAGAGAGAGAGAGAGAGAGAGAGTTTTGCTATGGCGAGTCACGCTCAAAAACTCCTAAATCTGGTTCAAAATGACCGATCCAAACCGTCCATTACGATCTCCCTATTGAAATATCCATGCAAACCAAATTTTATATATATATTTTTAAAATTTTTAAGTATATTTTATGGAATTTTAAAATGTATCTATTGATTCTGTTAATTAAATTTATATATTTACATAACTTTTGGAAATTTATAAATTATACTTTAAATTAATATAATTTAAAAAAGTGGAGATGGATAATGGTTGACAGTAATTTGGTAGTTTGACAACTGTTAAAATAACTTGCGAGTTCAATATCCAACGCTTCAAATGCAATATACACTAAGAAATACAACATACCAAGTTACCAACGGAAAATTTGGCGAAATAAGCGTCAGCAATCGGGGATTGGAGGCAGAATTGCCACTTCTCTTGAGGGCAATTTTTTCAGTACATTATGTTGTTCTTTGCTTTGTACTGTGGCTTTTGTTTAGTCAATATTGTTAGATTATTTAGGGTAATTAGTAGGTTGCAATTTTTTCAGTTCTAGGGTAGACGACGCTTGTTTTTATCGATTTAACTTTTAGACGTTAAGTGTATGCAGTTGCCTAAGGGCCATTAGGACTGCATAACATCTAAAACGATCATGAAATTGGTCAATTTCATTAACCGTTTCGTTTTAAAATGAAATTGATCATCTATTTGCGTTAACCATTTCGTTTTGGATGAAACGATCGAAACCACGAAAATACACATGAACGAAATCGTTTCAAACTTTCGTTTTTTAAATGCAACAAAAATCTTTAACCGTTTCGTTTCATTTTGGACAAAACGAAATGAAAAGACGGTCGAAACGGTGACGGTTTTCACCATCTGGGCCATCAATAAAATAATAAAATAAAATGAGCCCCGGTGAAAACCTTTTCTCGAAGTCCAATGCAAGCACTAAGCACCGAAAAATTTAAAAATAATATTAAACTAATATTATATATTAAAAATAATATCAATATAATAATATTATTTTAAATAGTATCACAAAGATCGGAATCTGAGATTCCGACCGCAATTACGGAATCCCGAATTCCGATCTTAGCTAATTACTCATTTAAATATTAGAAATAATATTTAATTAATTTATTTAATTAATTTAGTTAATTAAATATAAATTTAATTAATTTATTTAATTAATTTATTTAATTAATTTATTTAATACATATAAAAATCATTTTGTGGCTATTACAATTTAGTTCGAGGCAAATTAGAGACGCATTTGAATCACTTTCAACTTTCGAGTCATTGTGAGAGGAATAGAGGACGTGCATGCCTATGGAGGACATCGAAACTTTATGAAATAAGAAATATTTGAGTAAGGACATGGGAAAAAGTGAGACAAAGAGGAATAAATAATGATAAACGGGTGGGTTGAACTATACACGGGTTTACTAGTACAAAATCCGCAACCCAACCCGAAGTATCGGGTTTGTCAAACTTAGAACCCGTACCCAACCCAACATCATGCTAACCTGATAAAAAACGGTTCGGGTCGGGTGGGTTGAATGGATTGAACGGATTCACGGTTTTTTTGTACACCCCTACATGTGTGAGAAGGGCCGAAGACTTCACGCATGATAATCTAACGGCTGAAGTTATTGCCAACTGTATCAGAAATGCTGTAAAGAGAGATGTCGGTATTTTCTTACCGGGCGTGAAATCTCTATTGGAGAAAGAATACCCGAATGTGGTACCCACTTATAACGAGATTTGGCATGGGCGAGAGAGAGAGCAATCGAACATCTTTTCGGATCGTGGGAAGATTCGTACAACAAACTCCCGAGTCTTTTATTGGCTATACAAATGACGACACCCGAGACGCAGATCAAATGGTTGTTTAAAAATTTATAATTTTAATGTAAATTAATTAAAAATTTATACCTTAATTATTCATTTTTTAATTAAATAAAATAATTATTTATATTTAATTAAATAAATTAATAAAATATTATTTTAATATTTAAAGCTAAGATCGGAATCCGGGATTCCGATCTTAGCTTTAAATATTAAAAATAATATTTAAATGAGTAGTTAGCTAAGATCGAAATCCCAAATTCCAATCTTAGCTAAGATAGGAATCCGGGATTCCGATATTAGCTAAGATCTAGGAATCCGGAATTCCGATATTAGCTAAGATCGGTATCCAGGATTCCGTAA
This sequence comes from Rhynchospora pubera, assembly GCA_028095005.1. Lineage (NCBI taxonomy): Eukaryota > Viridiplantae > Streptophyta > Magnoliopsida > Poales > Cyperaceae > Rhynchospora > Rhynchospora pubera. Next base: position 196,247,718 of record CM051463.1, on the reverse strand, counting down.
TTGCGATCGGAATTCCAGATTCTGATCTTGTGATACTATTTAAAAATATATTATTATATTGATATTAATATTAATATATTATATTAATTTAATATTATTTTTTAATTTTTCGGCACTAAGCAGTTAGACAACAATAAGCCCAAATTCCATCTATCTATCCAGAATCAGGATATTTGGGCCTTCAAACTTAGTTTTGTTGCACTTCAGCCTCAAATACAGTCAATCATTAATCAATCATGCATTCTCACGCAGTAAAAGAAATTCACTACATTTGGGGTCATTCCAATGTGTTTGTTTGCATGATAATTTTATCTGATATATGTGCAAGAAATTGTCTGTGATGTATAAACCAATTTCTGCTTATTCTGCCGTGAGCCCCTACTGTATTAAGTCGCCTTGTATACAGAGAGGAGAACCACAGAGGGATCCTTTCTTTTGGTGGTATTTGCTGCTCCTAGCATCTATGTAGTACATTTGGGACCATTTTTATATCGCTGTTATTGTTGTTGCATAAATGGATTGATTTGGAGAAAGGAATGTATCACTGTGCTTTGATTTTTATCTTTGGCGAAATCTGGCAGGGGCTCTTCTTGGGAAAAGAAAATGATGTGTTGATTTTGTTTCCTTTTCTCGGCCATTATTTACTGCTCAGATTTTACAAAATCTGCAAAAATAATTCCTGGAGTGTTCATAGGTTGTGAGGTTTCTATTCTATTTTTAAGTTGCAACAAAAAGCTTATCCAGTTTTGAAAAACTAAAAAAAACATGAAACTTACAATTATATTTAAAAAAAGAATAGTTTTGGTTAGCTTAAAGATGGCATAAGTTACACAATAATAATAATATAATGAAAGAACTTAACACTGTTTTATTTATTTATTTATTTATTTTTTGAAACGAGTGGAAATTTTCACCTCTTTTCATTTACGAAAAGACAACCAATAAATACTGTTTTATTTGTCCTTTTAAAGGCAAGCTTTGAGGAGAGCAGCAAGGATCCAACGTCACCACTAGTGCACTTAAAATATTTAAAATAAAACTATATAGTACTAAAATTAAGGCCGAGCTTGCTTGACAAAATCATGGTTTTTCTTGCCAAATAAGCAGTTTTAGTGTTCACGTCAGAAATTATACACTTTGTGAGAACGAAGGGTACTTATCAACACCTAATGCCACTCTTGTTCGCGTTGCACTAGGAATACATCAATCAAGGAATCCCCATCCGCTCCCGCACGGGACCGTCCAGCACAGCCTACGAACCGTCCGATCTGATCTGGACGGTTCGGGCCTATCAATCTAGTTACATGCACGGAGCTCCCTTTGCCATTGAGATTAAATCAGACGACTGTGATTCCTGCGCTGCACGGTCCCGCGCGGGACTGGATTTCATTTCATAAGAGCACAAGAGATCTTATTTACATAATGCAACCTTTTAGACGCAAAAAAGGTGAGATTCAGATTTCCCACATAATGTGGCTTCTTTTTGAAGGTCCCATCGAAATTATTGGCAGGCATTAAAATGATTAAACTTTTCTTGTGCTAAAGAGCTAGGGTTCTCATTTTTTTTTTCATTAAAAAAGAGGGTTCTCATTCCCATTAACATGCTTTATCCAGACAACTTAGGATTCTAATAAGGTAGCCTTTTTTTTGGGGGGTATAGCCTAAATAAAGCGATGGGAAAATTTGGAATTTAGAGAAGTTCCAAAAACAGCCCTTGAATAGTACCCTTTTTTTTTGTTAAATTTCCTTTATTGTCCTTTTTTTTTATGTTTACTGCATTCCGGGCTGGAGCGCATATAACTGTTCTATAACCGTACTTAGCTATACAACTAAATTAAAGTACAATTCCGGTAGCATGTCTGATACGTACACTCGGTTAATAAAAAAAAATTCATATAAATATCGCTAGTTAAAAAATTCTACTGTCACTAGCATATATATTGTAGAGGGGTCGTAGATTATAGTTTGTTTTTATGAATGAGTTGAAGATGTAACAGCTGCATTAAACTTTTTTGGTTAAATGGAAAGTGGTGGAGGTTATGCTCCACTTGTTGCAAAAAAGAAAAAGAAAAAAAAAAGATGAATGGCAATAAATGAAATTTTATACATTGTAGTGTATATCGGTTTTGTTTAGCCCGAATCGAATATTATTTTAGATTGAGAGATGGAGACAACTCTCTCTGAGAGCATGCACAGGAAGTGATATGTAGCTCTTTTCTCATCCGGGAGCCACTCGTGCACGATACATACATATGTGAGGAAGAATAAAAAGAGAAACACAGGTCGGCTGGAGGTTGCAACCATGGCTATATTTGTGCAGTACAGAGCTCTATAGAATTTTTTTTTTTTTGTAGTCTTCTCATCCTTCTAGATATGTTTGAATTAAGAGTTGGATATGTGAGAACAATTCTTTTTTGAAGATAAATTGAATCGAGCCTCCCAACTTATTTTTAAATTAAATGTCTATTAAAGACTCCCTCCAAATCAAATTTTGAACCTACAACTTTTCACTTAAGATGAATTGCTCTTTGCCACTAGATCAAAAGCTAGTTTAATGTGAGAACAATTCTAATTCGAGAACAGTGAAATTATACTATTTTGATTGCTATTTCACATTTAGCTACCAAGTTTTATCTGAAAAATACTATAATAGTCTCTGACCTATAAGTTAATCTATTTTTAGTCCATCGATCCAAACAAATCCTCAATTCCTCACAATATACCGGTACAGTGATATATATACTATTATGGCTGTTGGGTACAAAAACAAGTTGTATCGTAGCGAGCAGCAAGATTTTACGCAGCTAGGATATAGCTCCTTTCCAAATCAGTACGATTTTATTGGATGGTTTTAAAGTTTAAACTGATATAGATTGGCTTATTAGTTCAGATCAGTTATAATCAACTACAAGTAAATTGGGACTAGAGTACTTTCACAATTGAAGGTTTCAACGTATAAGATTTTAGAGTCAGACAATACTCAACAATCTTACTATTTCTATTATATTTAAAATTGAAAGCTGAAATAGCTAATCAAAACTATTGCTATTGTTCAGTTTATGTAAAATAGAATTATTTTTAAGGGGAGGTTCTAGTGCCAATATTTTGGTTGCACCAAATTCATATATTTTATATTTTAATTTTTTTCAAAATTTAAAATTCAGAGGCCATTAATCTTATTAAATTTAACGAACAATGCATTTTATATAAGTTTCAAAATTTTAGATTTCATTTTATACTTGATCATGAGGTGAAAAATTGAATGAACCTTGTTAACTATGATGGATTCATTCTAATACATTCGTATTTTTGTCTTTGATCGAATATCAAACAAAAACATTCGTTGAATTAAACAAGATCAACCGTTTGGATTGGACATGTGAATTTAAAAATTAAAAAAAAAAAAGTAATTAAAAAAAATGAGATGTTGACAATTAGGGGCACTCAAAAGGTTGGCATTACCATTTTTTAATTAATTTTGTATAGATCAAAATGTCAAAAAGTCAATATTTTAAAATTAATCTATTGCAGTTAACTATTTTTTTGGGGCCATTTATAGTTTACCACTTGATTCAATATAAAGAGATTTCAAAATTCTGAATTCTATGAGAATATATGACTTCGTAAAAGTGAACAAGATTAATGATTCGACATAGAAATTTTAAATTTTAAAATATAAATATTAAAATGAAATTATAACATTGTGCCATATCAAAACTTGTGGCAGTAAAATAAGGTTGGATATATATGCTACATGCATGTTCAATTTGAACCGTCAGATTTATAGCGAACGGCTTGTATATAGCTGAGACTATCAAATAAACTCAGTCGACTGTATAGCTGGAGAGGAGCATATATGCATAACCCCACATAAACCCAACATAATCTGTCACTCAGCTGCATCGCATCTGTTAAAGATTAATTGATCAATAGATTGTTTACGTCTCCTTGCAGCTAGACATCACTTGAATAGTCTTTAACAGACACTCTGAGACATCACAGCTGCTTTGGCGCTGCTAAAGATACATAATTACTTCTGAAGTTCTAATTATAATTCAGATCTTCTGTGGCTCACATTTGGCAAGTTCATAGCATCTGTTATGCACATATTTGTGATGTTGTCGCAACTATAATAGTAATTAATTATATATAGACAAAAAACCTCATCATGAGCTAATGTCCTAAGAATTTTTTTTTTATAAGTTCTCTGTTAAGTTGCTAAATTTAAATTGAAGAAGGACAGTTATTCAAATTCAGCAACCTAACTTTGTTTCTAGATTAGGCATTGATGCTGAAAAGAAAAAAAAAAGTGTGCTTCTGTTGGAGAAGACCACCTCTGTGGGGTTTCCAAACCATTGTATTCAAAACTAAACGACCATAATTCAATGTGGGGAATTATTATTTCTGGGACTCGCTAGAATTCTCAGGGAAAAGCTAGGATTCCAGCGAACCTAACTTATCAGAAAGAAAGACTATAATATATCTTGTCATCTTTTGGCAAGCATAAGTTCTTCTCTCAATAACACACTATATTCAAATAAGAAAGGGGAAATAAATATATATGGAAAGAAGAACAAAACAGTTGGGTCTTGGGTGGACTGCTTTCTAGCATTTGTCCGATTGTTCCATCGTCCAATCAATTTAATAGTTCGTTACTTTGTTTTATAAAATTTGAGGAGAATGCTAACTGTCGTTCAGGACTTGTCCACCAATAGAATTTTGTCAAATATGTAAATTTGTAAGAGAATTTATTAATTTTAGAAGTATTTTAAACTTGGCTGAATTCTGAATGTGGTTTTATACAAATAGGGTTCATAATCATATAATTATACAAGTAGCATCACTGGTCCACGAACTTAGGTTCAAAAATAAGTTTACAAATTTAATACTGTTTAGCAGTTAATTAACCAATTCAAAGAAAAATAAAACATTGGCGACGTCTAGCTATCATAGACTAAATAATGCGAAGTAGTTAAAAGTTGAAAGTTCCCTAATAGGTAGGATATATCCTATTATTATAATTATATCATGCACTTAAATGCAGAATGCATAGCTGATAGCTGTAACATCATATGTTCTTTTCGAAATGACAACACTTAAAATTTCGCTCACTCAAAAGATCTGATAATTTTGGTACAAGTTATATTTAATTAGATGATAACTAATTCAACATAACATATTTCACCATCGTTGTGGTCTACAGCTTATAACCGAGTTCAGATATTGTTCTCAAATTTAGCGCATAACTGAGTTGGATGTAAGAAAAACATGTTAACAAATGAACTAAGCAATTAGTTTATATATAATAACTATACAAAATGTGGATTGTACAGCTATTGTTATCTTCAAACTTACTCAAAACTATTATTTGTGTACCGCAGCTTAGTTGCGCTGTCATTGAAAGATGCATGTAGATGTCGTTTTTCATTGCTTCATTCTATATTCAATTATTACTAAATCTAATCCAATCCATATTGTGGAGTTTAAGTGCATTACACTCGGACATGCACTGTTAAACATTTAATGCCCTGTTAAATATATAACAGCAGAGAAGAAATATATCTTTTCTTTCTTTTTTTCTGAGAATAATATATTATGTCAAATATCTCACCTCATGGCCACATCCATTATATGTCATTTATATATTCATGTATTAATCAATTTGGGTTTATTCACGCATACCGATGGATTAACCGTCTCCAAAACTGTCAAAAAATATAAATTATACTTTAAAGTAAGAATAGTTTTACTCTATATACTTATTTTTATGATGTGGTATTATTGAGCTTTTCAATTCAGTCATTAAAACTTATCCTTCATAAATTGTACAGAAGTTTGGCCATATTGATGTTTGTTTGTTTATTTCAATTTTTAATAGTTAAATTAAAAAGTGATTAAATGATTTTAAATTTAATCCTATTCGATGAGTAATGCATTTTATGACTCCTTTCATAATTAAATTGATACATAATAGAAATGATAGCAAATTAAATAACCTAACGAAATAGAATTTGTTATTCGAAGTGACCAACCCCTTTCATGACTACCCATTAGTCTCATCTGTAAATACAACATTTCCAAACGTTCACTACAAAATTACTTCACTCACGAGTTGCAAAACAATCATATTACTTTAACAGGAGAATTTTAATACTTTTTTTAGTATTTTTTTTCCCGAACTTGTCACTAATTCCAATGTGCAATGTTAGTAGCATTTTCTTTCATACATATATGGAATCTCTCTATTTGAACTCGTACAAAGTTCTCAGAATTTGTACAAATTTCATACTCAATTTCGTACTCGGTAGAAGAAGTTCACATATGAAAGGACGAAATTGAAAGATAAATCTGTACCAAAATTGCTCTGGCCAATAAAATCAATTATCTTTTTAAGATGCTCTTATCCCTATTATAGGATTTAATTGGACGTTGTCTGGTATTATTCGACCAACAATAGTAGTGCATCTGTTCCTTGGATTAGAGAATTTAGGCCTAATTCCACAAAATTTTACCTTACAAAATGTCCTTAAACTAAGTGTCTCACAGTCATAGATCACCTACTTCCACCCGTTTCGATACAAAATAAATTAATTATGACTTTCACTTGCCATATGTAGGATAACGGAATATTTTTTTATTCTTAGCTTAGATATGACTGATTAAAAAAGGAAATATGCAGATCAATTAAAAATTAATCTAATTGAAACGAATAAAAGAGTTCGATTAAAATTAAATCAATTCAAAAATAACTTGCAACGTCCGTTTTATATTTTCGTCTTAGCCCTCCGGATTAACTAAGAAGTTAGTATTGATTGAAGGAAATAAAAATGTCCTTGTATAATAATGATATTATTTATATAATATAATTTTGTTGTGTTGGTAATCGCAATCTATGTAGAAAATAAAAATTTCAATGTATGCAGTATAAGTAAATTTGAGTTATAAATCAAGATACAAGTTCCCTGGTCTATATCTATCTATAGGTTCACTACACTTGAAGACTTGAACCTGGCAAATTACCAGTTTACCACACCTACTAGCTTCAAAACTATAATCAAATCTTTAGAGGACTAGAGTGAGAAAACAGCCCGTACAAAATTGGCAGGCGTGGTTGCATTTTCTCTTCAACTCTCCAGATACAACTAATAGATCCGGGATAATCTGAACCGTCTACATAAGATCGAAGACTCCAAATTATTTGGTCAAGAGTCATTTTCAACCGTATGATCTGAAATAGGTGTCAAGGTAAATCCGGGACCATCAATGAATGAAATTGCTCTAACTGGAGAGGATCCAAACCTGCTGTGCTCTTGCTTTAATAGGTACACAGGGCTAGCCTTTTTTATGCTCCATGCCTCCACGCTCCGCTCGCCTCCCCTGACTGACAGAAGCGTGACATAGAGAAAGACGAGAGAAGCATGAACTTTTCATGAAGAAAGAGAAACCCACTGACAGAGGCAGCCTCTAAAACAAGCGAAACAACAGGCTTGTTAAGAGTGGGAAGGGAACTAGGGTCTAGGAAGGATAGCATCATAGTACTCAGACCAAGGCTCATCTCAGCTCCACTTCCAATTTCTCTTTTCTTCTAGAGTTTTATGTACTATTAATTTCATCAGACTTCTCCTATATAATATAATCCAGTCAGTGCACTAGCAAGTTAAAATGGGAGGAAACAGAGGAAGAGTAGAAGCGTTTTGGGTTTTGTTCTCCCTGTCGTGGTTCTCTTCAGCGGCTCTTCTTTCTCCTACTGGTGTCAACTTTGAAGGTACACAAAAGTTGCAGAGAAAATTAAAATGCTGGAGGCACATGTACTTCTTCATACATGTAATTATAGAAATTGAGCAATAACCAGAAATAATATGACGATTTTTTAATATTCTTTTTTCAAGTAGTGTTAATTTAAATAATTTATTTATTAAATTATTAATCTTTGTTATTAATATTGTAATTGTATTGTTCTTTTTTTAAATTATAGCAATTATTTATAGCCATGATTAATAAATTTCCTTTTAAGTAGCTTATGCTATGATTGTTATCTTTCGCACTAGGAACAAATTAAAACCAAACTCAGTGAAAGCTCTACACTACAGAATATTTGAAGTTCTGTTCTGATTAAGATAGGATGCTAATATTTTCAATTTACTTATATTTTGAATAGTTCAAGCACTAATGGGAATAAAAGAATTGTTGAAGGATCCACATGGAGTACTTAAAAATTGGGATCAGGATGCGGTTGACCCTTGCACTTGGAACATGGTCTCTTGCTCTCCTCAGAACTTTGTCGTCAGCTTGTAAGTAATAGTGTTAAATATCGCACATAAATAATTTACTTTTCTTGGAAGGCTCAATAAATAATTTTCTTAGGGAATGCGTTTGGTTCAAATAAACCAGCCAATAAAGCTTTAGTGTCTCTCTTTGGTTCAGCTCCTCTCCAATTCTGAAGAATTTATTTGGATGGTCGTTGTAGGCCATGATTTGAGATCAGACGGTTTAAATCACCATGATGTATTCATCAGTAGTATTTATACCGTTTGATTTGAAATGAATGGCTCAGTTTTATCTATGGCTATCCGATGGATTCTGTACTGAGTGAAGTTGAATCAGGTCATTCTATTTTTTTTGTTTTTTTTTATTGGTTGGTGGATTTGGAGGTAGATTAAGAAATATATTATTGTCAATGGGGACTTCAATTTTCATGGTAGCTTCAAACCAAGTGTGTTCATATTTCTCAAAAGAAAAATGTTGGAGGATACCACCTTTGCATTAAATGAAGACAATCCCAGCACATTACACATGAGTTGGTGTGATGTAAAATTATTTAGATTATGATCTCCGTCAGATGTCCTTTTTCTGGTATGAAAAGACCCAATAGTTTGGTCCAAACAGGGAGCATACAATACCTACCTCTTCAGATATATATATATATATTTTTGGCATTGTAACTTAAATTTTCCCTGATCTTGGTGCATTCCTTAATTTGGTCATTAACTTTTAAATTCGCAAGTTCAGTAGCAATTTCTCTTATTTAAATAAAAGAATTATTTTATTCCATTTTCTGCAGTTTGAGTTCATTTTAGTGGAATTGTAGGGAAATTCCTAGCCAGAAGTTATCCGGGAGTCTCTCTCCAAGCATAGGCAACCTGACTAACCTTCAAATTTTGTAAGCTACACTGATCCGGTCCATGTGAATGTGATTTGTTGTCAGTTAGACATAGGGTAAAATACAACATTTAAAATTGAGTTGCAATGCACCTTGAGTGAAATGTCGCATGTTCGAACCCGGTTGGGGGGTCTTTCATAGACATTTAATTTAAAATTAAATTGGGTGCCTTAGATCCCCCATTTATCTTCAAAAATCATTTAAAATTGAGTTGATATTCACAGGACAATGGATTGATATAATGCTGACAAAACCTTTCAAATAAAGTCAAATGATTTAATGTTAAAATAATTTATAGACGTTGAAGTTTTAGATTGGTCGTAAATAAAATTTTTATACAATTAAACTTGCATTTGATAGTCTATGAAAGATTGTTAAATTTGGAACTTCGCAAATTTCATTTTCTAGTCATTTGATGAATGGTAAATCTTACATCAAATATAGAAAGTTTATCCATGATATACAAATATATGTATCATATTCCAAATGTTCAATCTTAATATTAAAAGATTTTCTTAATGATTGTTCAACTTACCAAATTAATTCATTTTCAATAAAATCCTAACCTTTGGAATTTACTACATCACAATAGGGATTTTGTGCCTACTCTTATACAAAAATTAGCTCTGGTACTTCCGGACCATAACGACACATTAATAATATTATCTGTTTTTGTAATTTTTTTTCCTTTTCATGTTTGTTAGGCAACTACAGAGCAATAGTATAGCAGGGTCAATTCCCCCGGAAATAGGAAAGTTGTTGAAACTAGAGCAGCTTGACCTCTCAAATAATCATTTCTCTGGTGCTATTCCTAAGTCCATTGGCAATCTTAAGACCCTTCAGTATTTGTAAGTAGCCTTGATCACTGTGGAAAAACCTAACTAAATCTTTAACTAGAGCAATAGTTTTAGTGATGTTTCAAAACTGAACAAGAAATTTTTGGATGTTCTAAACATTTTGATTAAAATTATTATAGTAAGCCAATAAAAAAATCATTGTAGCAAGTCGATACTCAATTGTGATGTGAAAAGCATTTGATGATTGGCTCAATTTTTGTTTTAATTTAGTTTCTGTTTTAATTTAGTGCCATACTTTTATCAACATTTCTTTTTGCTGGATTAATGGTGCTATGTTTGCATTGAATGAGATGAGAATCAAGTGACAATATTTAATTTATAGGCATATTGTTCGCATTATATTGTGTATTAAATTTCATCCAATTTAAATGTCATTTGATATTTCATCAAATATTATTAAATCTGAACTATAGTAAAATGTAAGTTTTTGAAGAACGGTAAATTTGCATCACATTTTGTCATTTTCTAAGTACATGATATATATATCAAATAAATCACATTTTAAATGTCAGATTTGAAATTATTTTATTGATATCAAAATTCTCAAATGATCCCCACCATTTTCAATGACTGCTATATATATTTGTATGTCTTCCGGCCATACACTTATGGTATGATTTGTTTTTGTGCTGATCAGAAGGCTTAACAACAATAGCCTCTCAGGACCATTCCCTCAGACGGTGGATATTCCAGGGCTTGCCTTTCTGTGAGTGTTATATCATGTCATTATTTTTATAACATATAGAACATTTGGTTTAATTTAAATGGTAAGTTCTTAGTCCCAAAAGAGGAAATTGTGAATTTTTTTATGTTTTAAATTTAGTGAAAAACTTTTCATGCTATGTTTCAGGGACCTGTCCTTCAACAACTTGAGTGGGCCTATCCCCAAGTCACCAGCAAGAAGTTTCAAGTACATCTTTGATTGTTTAGTTCTTACAATTTATAGTTATTGTTGCCAGAATTACTGGTATTAGCTTTTTTTTTTCAAACTATTATTTCCAAGCTTCAATGTGAACTAATGAAGTTATGGCTTTTTGGAAATAAGGTCCTTTTTTCCCTTAAGAGTTAAGACTTCTACCGTGGGAATTTCTGAATGATGAAAACACCCCTCCCCCCTCCCACAAACCCAAAAAAAACACAAAAAATCTAAGAATGGAATTATCAATAAATTCTAGGGATTGAGCTGTTAACTCTATGAAGATATTATCATTTTTCTACGTCTTCCCTTTGATGCTTTAACTGTCATTGACATTTAAAGCAAATGTCTCTTTTACTCTTCATATTAGTGTTGTTGGAAATCCTTTGATCTGCCCTGAGGGCTCTGAGGAAGGATGCTACAGATCTATGCCTATGCCGGTCTCCTTCGACTTAAACAACTCTCAGGGTATATGTATTATCAGTCATATTGTACCCTGTTTGTAGTTTCTTTTTTTCTTTATTTGGGCTTGCATTTGGTCATGCGAGATAAATTTAAGACAAATTAGGTTTTGATTCTCAATTGAAATTTTATTAACATTAAAAATGCTTAATTGATTCTTCGCTGCTATTTCGGAGCAACTGCAAGAAGAGATTTAAATTAATGTTGTCTTGATTCTGAATCTGATGTCACAACAAATGTACTGGCAATCGGTCCAGCATGGTGCTATCTTATTCATTTTATCATCACTGCTATTTCTTTCCTAAGTCGAAAAGTGTTTGTAGTTGGAGGAAAAAGGAGAAACCGCAATGTAGCTGTAGGAGTTGGATTAGGCCTGGGCTTGACTCTGTTGCTTGGAATTGGCTCCGGTCTATACATTTGGAGGAGGAGGAGACGCAATTTGCAGATCCTATTTGATACCAATTGTACGTTCTTTCTAGATTGATGGTTTTCTGGCTTCTTTATGCTTCGTCACTTTAATCAGGAGACACAAAATCTAATTAATTTGATTATGTGGTCCTTGAATAAAACCTAACTTTTGCTCCTTACAGACCATCAGGAGGAGCAAGTCTCACCAGGCAACCTCAGAAGATTTTCTTTTAAAGAGCTTCGAGTAGCAACAAATAACTTTAGCAGCAAGAACATTCTGGGGAAGGGAGGCTTTGGAAATGTGTACAAGGGCGAGTTAAGAGATGGAACCCTTGTAGCGGTACCTGAAATTTATGATTTTTATTTCTTTTTGTGCTGCTTTATGAACTTTTCTACTTTTTCTTGCCAGGATTGTTGAAAGAACAAGTCTCGATTGACAGTGATAAAATCCTTTTGCGTCCATGTCAATTGCTCAAGTGTGCGGGCGTCTAGAATTTGAAAATGAAATCTAACCAATTTACTATCTTGTACATTAATGTCAATCCCAGTCCTATATAAAATAACTATACCAAAACATATAATCTGGATACTGGTTGATTAGTAATTATTATGTCCAATCAGATACAGATACTGCTGAAGCTTCCAGTAATAACTATGTTTAAGCTATAACTTACTATTAGCTGAACTAAGTGAAACAGGTAAAAAGGCTGAAAGATGGAAATGCAGCTGGTGGGGAAAAGCAGTTCCAAACAGAATTAGAAATGATAAGCCTGGCAGTGCACAGAAACCTCCTTCGATTGTATGGATTTTGCATGACCACAACTGAGAGGCTTCTTGTTTATCCTTACATGTCTAATGGAAGTGTGGCATCCCGTCTCAAAGGTACTTATCTATATAACTTTAGAGAAAACATTGTAATGACCCTTTAGGGCTTTGAGTATATGATCATCCCGTATTGTCAGTTGTTCTGTCTAGACCACCTAAAGCTTGAAGGTTTACTAGTCTAAAGAAGTACTAATTTATGCTTTGTCATATCTTAGACCATAACCACTCTCTTTTTTATTTTTAGAAAAGCCAGCATTAGATTGGGGCACAAGAAGAAGAATAGCTTTGGGAGCAGCTAGAGGTCTTCAATACCTACACGAGCAATGTGACCCCAAAATAATCCACCGAGATGTCAAAGCTGCTAATGTTCTGCTAGACGATCACTGTGAGGCTGTTGTGGGTGATTTTGGCCTTGCAAAACTCCTCGACCATCGAGATACACATGTGACAACAGCAGTGCGTGGTACAGTCGGCCACATTGCACCAGAATACCTGTCAACAGGACAGTCGTCCGAAAAAACAGATGTGTTTGGATTTGGGATTTTGTTGCTTGAACTAGTGACAGGTTTAACCGCAATGGAATTCGGCAAGGCAGCCAATCAGAAAGGGGCGCTGCTTGAATGGGTGAGGAACAATGATTATGTACCAGCTTTTAATACTTATGTTTTATAGCATGTGACGAAGGTCAAAACCCACAAATGATCTGAGTGGGATGCACTAAGTTTCAAACCTGCAACCTCCCATATTGAGAGCAATGCATTACCTAATTGTGCTAGGCATTTGAAATTTGAGCTTGATGAAGATATTTTGATAAACTAGATTGCAATAATTTACATACCAACACCTTTCTATTTAGTACCAGCATCTTCAAAATCTACTCTTGACCTCAAGATACTGCAAATCCTTGCTTTACCTAACTTGAACTTGATTTTTCAATTCAAAATTCAGGTTAAAAAGATCCAGCAAGAGAAGAGGCTAGATACTATAGTAGACAAGTATTTGCGGAATGAAAGTGGGTATGGATATGACCGGGTTGAGCTAGAAGAAATGGTTCGAGTCGCTCTCCTGTGTACCCAATACCTACCAGCACGTCGGCCCCGAATGTCAGAGGTAGTACGAATGCTGGAAGGTGACGGCCTTGCCGAGAGGTGGGAAGCAGATGCATCTCAGCCAATCACAAACCAACAAGTGTCTGTGCCATTAGTCAGTTTCTCTGATGGTACTGATGATTCTTCAGTGATGGTTCAAGCTATGGAGCTCTCAGGACCAAGGTGATTTCAAAGTATAGTTTGAGTGTATAAAGGAATATTTTTGTATAGGTATATATCATGCTTAGTTTGATGTGGTGTGTTACTGTGTAAATTAACTGTTAAAAGCGAGAGTATTGAGTATCAGTTTTACTGATTGATTTGCAGAGAAAGTGCTTGTATAATTAAGAACTTCACGAGAGCTAATTTCTCCTTTGGATAATTGCTAAAGGAATCCCTTGAGGAGATAAAAAATTAAAGAAAATGTTACCTGTCTTATCTACGCCATTTCTTTATCTACTCCAACAAAGGTAAGAGAAGAAAATGGTTCAAATTTACTCGAAATAGTTTAACAGAACGAAACTGGTATCAAAAGAGCTTGATTATTTTTTTTTTTTACCTTCAATGTTAGATTGAGTTCCAGTTTTGTATAAAGAAGCTACATAGTTCTCTGTTTTTCCTTACTAATAAGTTCTCTTTTGTTAGACTTTTATTTCACCGCTAATGAAATTATTTGGTTGGCTATGACTATGAGCCAACTATCTTCTCTAAAGAAGCATTGGTTTTATAGTTTAATCCAGTTTAATTGAGGCTTTAATCATGTATTAAAAATTTATAATAGGTTAAGTTGTTTCAACCAAGGAGTTTTTCTCATTTTTGTCAAATCATTTCTTTGATCCTAAGTAAGGCCCATGGGCCAAGGCCGCATCCGCGTCACATGCACCCTATACTGGTGCAATTAAAACTTACAAAGAATCCCACCTGTGCTCTTATGTCATCAGAAAATTATGCATAGGTCCTTTGGCCCCATTTGGATGGAGCCGGAATTGCAAATTCAGAACATTTTATATGCCAAATTTATTATAAATAATCCAAACTCTTCATAAAGTTACACACTTCCCAATAAATTTATACCTAAAAATTGCAAATTTCCTAAATTCTCCAAATTCCTACAACATCCAAACGGCCCTTTAAGCATAAGAAATTGCAACATTTTCTCATGCTTTGCATAGATAAGTACATGCCAGATGTTCCCTGTTTACAAGGGCGTGTTTAATAATTCAGGAATCCTCGTGGGTTATTAAAGAAGTATAATTATAATTATACATGGAGACTCTTTCGTCTACGGCTCCGTTTGGATGCAAGAAGAAGAAGAGGAAGAAGGAAGAAGGGAAGAAAAAAAATTATAAACAATCCAAACTCTTCACAAAATTACACACTTCCCAATACTTCTTTCCAATTCTTCCCTTCTTCCCTTCTTCCCACACCTATCCAAACGGAGCCTACATTATTTACATATAGAGACTGAATTATCTGCACAAGGAGAACCATCCGTCTTTTTCTTAAAAAAATTTCATGTTCGTTGTTTCATAATCGGAAAAAACAAATTTCCGTTTTGTCATTATCATTTGATCAAATTACAAAAGCTATAGCTATTAGAGCAAAACTTTGAAAGCACAAAACGAAGGCAAAGTTATGTCGTGAGCTTCCACAGCACTTGTGTTCTCGTAAAATTTAGCAGCGAAAAAAGAACGTGAGGGAATAAAAATACACTATGATATCATCCACGATCACAAATTACATGTCATGCACTAACAATGAAACGTGAAAAACTGTATGCATGCATTTAACAGAAAGATGAATCATTATTTATAAGAAAATTATAATAAAATTTTAAAATTCCCATCTCTATCATTTTCAAATATGTTGGGCCAATTTTCTGTAAAAATAAATAATGTAAGTATATTGGAATTACATAGTAGTTTAGTATCATGTCTAAAGAGATAAATAATTAAGGGTCTTTATGCAGTTATAAATATGCATTATATAACTGATATTATTGGTATTATTACGCAAATAACAGGTGCATATTTTCATATCTTTAAACATTTTATTGAAGGTGTTTGCAAGTAGAGATGTAAACTAACGTCAGAATATATAATTTCAGATAGGATTTAATATTTACGTCTTTTTACATATTTAACAACGCATAAGTGAGAATGTAACTGAACGGAAAATATAGATTTTACGGGCGTTTATGCGAAAAAATAGGAAAAAAAAAAGCGGGAATGAACCACGTGCAAGCAAACCAGGTCCTCGCCATGAAATATAATAGTTAGTCCCGGTGTGCCATTTAAGAAGAACTAAATTACCAACTACCAAGTTAAAAAAAGTTTGATGATTGATCGAAATATCGAATTAGTTGATTTCAGTTCCACACTTCCACTGTCCAATAGAAGGGAAATTGTCTAAAGGATACTCCAGGCGCAGACGCGCAGTCCATTATCCTTCGGACTACTTTTTAGTTTTTACTTTTCAGCGGAGATCTGCTTGAGAAAAGGCAAACACTGGAGCACACAATAAGAAATGTTTTTCCCTTTATTTTGTTTCTTCCTCTTTCAGGCATGTTTCTTTTTTTTTCCCCCCTTTTTATGATTGTAAGTTTTTATTGTTGGCAGCTTCGGAAATAACAAATATAGGCTTTTGCTTCTTCGGGCATTTCCAGATGAAAAAAATATATATATTAAACATGTGAACACTTCCACCGGTAGGAGCCATTTTTTTATATGAAAAGTTGTATACTTTTTGTATATGAACGCCATTTCAGCAAATTCTTGTTCTATAATTTAGGAGTGTTAAAAATCCGATTAAATAAGCATTATTTATATTATTTTATAAACGAGTCAAATCAGTTGTATCAATTGCAAGTTTTATTGTTAATTAATTGACTTAATTTTCATAATATTCATATCAAACGATATTTAATAAAACATTATATAACATTCTACTAAAGTGAAAATTAATACACAATTTATCTGTAAAAAAATATTTTATTTGAGAAACTTTTGTTAAGATTGTTGATTTAAGTCGCTCTAACTAAATTCTAACTTTTTTTAAATAAAAGTTTAAATCATTAAGATATAATTCTGAGACAAAAATGGTGGACTAGTCTTGTTACACTAACTACTTTGCGAACTTAGAAAAATAATAAAAATAACAAGTTGCACATATGCACGCATACTGATTTTGCCAAAGTACCATTTCAACCTTTACAACCGAGAAAGAAAAATATACAAAACATTTCACACACCATAAGTAACGGGGAAAAAGATAAAATCACAGAATGTAGAAAGGATTCAAATAAGACTTGATTTAATTATTGCTTACAAAAAAATGCTTAATTTTTTTTCAGAATTGTTAAAATTTGATGATCTTTAATGAAATATCAAAGGATAATTAAATTACATCAAATTAAATACATAAATAGTCTATTGTGTCTGTTATACGTCTTTAAGCTTTATTTCTCTTATTTTATTTTGTAAGAAAAAATAATTTGAAAAAAATCGTGAGAGTTTATCAGCTTAAATATTAACAAAACCTTTTAAATTAAGCATTGCATTAATCCTTGTTGATTAACGGAGCTTATTTAGTTTAGATAATTTATAAATCGTTGCTAGGATAGCATCAATTGGATTCGGATGACAGTAGCATCCGATCCGAAAACAGTCCGTTGACAGGCTCTCTGACCCAACGGAGAGAAAAGAAACAGGTGCGACCTGAGACAATTAAATTTCTTCCAAGTTCCAACGGACCTCCCACGCTCTCCCCGACAAGTCTCCCTCCTCATTGATTTAACCAAACAAGCTCCAAGCGAGAGAGGTAAAGGTACAGGTAAAGAGACATTTCCAATACCTTCCTCAATCCTCAATGGGGTGTTCCTTTTCTGGCCTGAACGCGATCTACGGCGCGGCCGGAGGAACTGGCGACGTCTGGGTCAACGACAACCGCTTCCGAATCTTAAAGCAGATCGGAGGCACGGATGTTTCCTCCACCGTTTTTCTCGTCAAGGAGAACCTCCCCGACGGCGCCACCGGCGGCCTCGCCAAGAAGAAATCCATTGACCCCTCCCACATCTCAGGTCACATATCTCCTCTCCTTTCTTCTTTCAATCTCGCGCTTTTTTTTTTTTTTTAGAGTGTGTGCTGTAGGGATTTTTGCTACTGTTTTTCTCAGTAGATCTGTTTTTGTATAGAGATCCTTTGTTGCTTAGTCCCTGTATTTCAGATCTCTATTCGTTGGATCTGATTGATGAGGTAAGGTTTGGTGATTTTAATTGAATGCTGGCGAATAAAATGCATTTTCTGTTTGCCACTGTGCATTATGTTTACTGGTTGTTTATTGTGCTTTTTTTTTAAATGTTTTGAATAAGAAGCTTTATTGAGCAATTAAGTTGACTCTCTTTGAGGTTCTGGTACAATGAGAATAGAGAACATAGAACAATTACTTGGTCCTGATTATAAAAAATTGTCAGTATTTACAAACTATCTTGTGAATAGATTTTGTTTGTCCACTAATTACCACCCATGAGGAAAAACTTCCAAGATCTCTTAGTTATTATATGTTGGACTACAGATTCAGATCTCAGGTCAACTCTAAAATACTTTCCCCCTTTTTTTGTGGATGTGGTTCCAGTAGAGTTGAACTTTAACCTTCAATCAAGCAATAAAATTCAAATACATAATAAACACAAGAAGTAAATAGGAAAGAAATATGGAGTGTAGTGGTAAATCTTAATTTTAGCAATTTCATAAGCAAAAGCAAACCACAATCGCTAGGAGTTGAGTTCAGGAAATCAGGTCAGAACTTATGGGATCTCTTTTGCCCCTGTTTATATGCTTTTCAGCTGATGGGACATATGCAATGAAGAAATTCATGATACATAGCAAAGAACAGCTAGAATTGGTTAAACAAGAGATTCGTGTTTCCTCTCAATTCAACCATCCCAATTTGCTTCCTCTTCTTGATCATGCCATCATTTCTGTTAAGGTAATTCATTTTTGCATAAGCAACAGCTGCAAAAGTTTGATAAATGTGGATGATTCATATAGCAGATTTTAAGCACCTATACTGCATGGCATGGCACTACATGACATTGGTTTGTGGGCTGTCTAGTCCAATCGTGCTAATGAGTCAATTAATTACGATTTGATCTTGTTCTGCAATTGGTCCTCAAATCCAATTTAGCCTTAATAACCCTTAAGTTGTTTGTTTGTCTCTTTGACCAAAATTCATGTTGTATGCGATATGCTTTTCTTTTTTTATTTTCTTCACTGATATTGATGAACTATAATTGTGTGTCAATAGGGGAAAGAAGATGGGATCCAAAACTATGAAGCTTATTTGCTATTTCCAGTACACTTAGACGGTACCTTGTCTGAATTGACCAAAATTATGCAAGCCAAGAACGAGTTCTTCCCAACCATAACTGTCCTCCAGATATTTCGCCAGGTAATTTCATAAATTGCTTTTACATTATTCTCTTAGTGTCTTATTGCTGATTTAGGCTTTAATTTTTGTGAGTATGCTAAGACAAGACAAATCTGTTTTTAGTCCCTGAACTATTGTCTGTTGTTCAATGAACCCCTAAACTTTTAGATTATTACATTTCAGAGGTTAACTCAGCTATTGAATTCAACAGCCTTAACACAAGAAGGATTATCATATTGCTTTGCTTGCATAAACTAGTCCTTTCTATTGCACTCTGACATTTTCTTTCGATTGCATCTATGTAGCTTTGTGCAGGACTGAAACATATGCACAGCTTTGACCCGCCGCATGCACACAATGATGTGAGGCCAGAGAATGTGTTGATAACCCAAAGAAAAGAGCAAGCACCACTAGCCATGTTAATGGATTTTGAGAGCGCACGACCTGCTAGGAGATCGATCCGGTCCCAGTCTGAAGCATCACAATTGCAGGTATGCATGTTGTACATTTCCTATGTTTTAAAAGAACCCTGTGATTGGTTCTAGATATTTTGTATTTTTTGTGTACTCTTTGTGAACCTATTGTTCCCAGCAGATTTATTTGTGAGACAGAAAGTTGCTTCTTTTTTCCATATCTGTATTGGATTTTTAAACTTAAAGTTAAGTGAACAGAGAGTCAACCCCATCTTGCAATCAATAAGCATTCTACAATATTTAGTCCATACCAGGATCCTGGTTGGACTAAGCTGAGTAAGGACCAGTTGCTTAAACCATAAGAGCATAGAGAAAGCCAGAGAGGTTACTTGCACAAGTTATAATCTCAATGCCCTATCTATCAATTGTAGGAATGGGCGGCAGAGCATTGTTCAGCTCTTTACCGGGCTCCTGAACTATGGGATGTGCCAAGCAATACTGATATTGACGAGAGAACTGATGTCTGGTCTCTAGGTTGTACTTTATATGCAATCATGTACGTAAAATCCCTTTTCTATCCTCTTATCTTCCTTTTTCTAACTGCAATCAATTCCTTTTTTTTTTCTTTCTTTCTTTTTTTTTTTTTGGTTTACTTGGACATTAGAGGTTAAATTGAGGTACTTCTGAATGGAAGGTTAATTACACTTGATCATACATAAGTTCAAATTGATCTTTCTGTGCATTAGATCAATTGCACTACTGTGACCCATTATAACTGAGGTAATGCTAGATTAAGAGTTTTCTGGTAGACAAATGTGTTAGCTTGTGCAATTGTGATGCCTGATTTGAGTTCTAGTTGGGATAACTTGAGGTCTTGTTGCCCTATTGTTTAGGTCCAGCACCACTTAGCCTCAATATTTTTCTAGCTTCTCATTTTATATTCTAATAAGATCTTCCTTTACCAATTACATGATAGAATTTAGTTTTTATAATTTCATTGTGGAAACTTAGGTACGGAAAATCACCTTTTGATTATGAAATTGATGAATCTGAAGGAGGGCTCAAATCAGCTGTGAAAAGTGCACAAATAAAATGGTCTGAAGGTCCAAACCCAGCATACCCGGACCCGCTTCGTCAATTCATTACATGGATGCTACAACCCCAGCCTGCAATCCGGCCCACAATTGACGACATCATCATCCACGTGGATAAGCTCATAGTGAAATATTCCTCTTAAGCATACTTATTTTAAATGAAATCAATACCGTAAAATATGTTACTTGATATAGTGCGACCGTTGTTCTCTTTTTGTCCAGACAATTAAATGTTCGTTTGTTGCAACTTATCTTATATATCTTGTTGAGGAAAGGAGTAAACTTTTGTAGTCTTGCATGCAAGTTAGTTTATTTGTTGTTATTTATATGAATTCATACAGTTCATACAGTAATAATATTATTCATTTTTTTGGCGATTTACCTTTTTGTTTGTCTTGAGCCGATTTGTTAAAAGTTATTTGTTGAACAATAGCTCCAAATCAATGAAATGTAGTGAGTATTAGATAAGGACTTTTAGTACTTGTTCTTATCCAAGTAGCAGTTGGACAACAACAACAACAAAGAAAGTGAGAGAAGAGATGATAATAGCCTAGTATAATCCAAAATTTGCCCGCTAAAACTAAATCGTAGACGAGTGGTTGTCATGTCATTTTATTGTAGGCCAAGTACTGTGCCACATCACTAGATCGAACCGTGTCCGAGTTGTCCTTTGAGATCTGACCTCCAGCATTCCACTTCCACATAACTTAAAAGTTCACATGGCTTGATAGCAACGGTTGCCACGTCAGAACTTCTAAGGAACAGCTGGCAGATTATATAAGCAGCTAGGTGATATCACTGTATTCGGTTCCTATGTGTCGCTAATGGTTGTAATTTACGGTGATTAGTACATAAACAACTGAACAACGTTCTTTATGTATTCAGATGATATAAAGGATCCTATTAATATTAGATTTTATTCATAAATTATATGTTTTGTATTTCCTAGTCCGCACCTGCTCGTACTAACTTATGTAATTATTCTAAACATATTACTCCGTTTGACTGCGTTTGCCCCGATCTAAGAAATAGTCGTTCCTTTTCATTTATGTCAAAAAAGTTTTTGTTGCTAACAATTCAAGTTTTGTTCCTCTTACGTCTCAAGTACCGGTTAAGCCGTGGACTTCTCTTTTTAGTTTAGGAAGAATCACGTGCCCTTATTTTACAAAGATAATAAAGCAAGGATCTAAAGGGATTGGGTATTTGAAATTCGAAGGAAGAATTTTTTTTTTATTTTTAAAAATAGAAACTTAGTTCTCGAGAACATTTGACTTGAATCGTGATTTTGAAAGAATATCGTTTCTCTTTTCATTTTTTTTTTTCTATTGAATAAGTTTGTAAAGCGTAAATTGGATCCAAGTCCTTCAACATTTTAAAAGAATACGTTCTTAAATTTCCTTAAAAAGGTTCATTCTTCTCAATAAAAATGAAGTTTGTGGATGTTTATATAGAAAAGACATGCCCCAACTAGAGAGGTCTATTACCCCAACGTTATCCTGTCCGGAGAAAAATGTACTATTGTTTTTTTTTTTTTGGCACCGATGTTTTGAAAAAAATAAAATTGTAAAGTTATGCTTGTAATTCTGTACAATTATAAATTATGTTCCATTTAAATAATGCCTTACTAAAATTTCTTGCAAGTTAGTACAATTATTTTCAGTAACAACTACACTAGCAAACTTTATGCAGCTCTATCGAAATCCTCAAAACCGTAATCTTTTAAATGGAAATTTTTTTTTTTTGCAGAATAAGCGGATAATTAAAATTCAGGGGGAAAAAAAGGAAGAAGTACTAGAATCATACATAACATACCAGAAATTTTGAGGATTTCACAAATCCTCTCGACGCATTTTACAAATCACAATTACTCTTTTTTTTAGTTTAATAATTTGTTCGTATTAAAATACAACAGAGAAGCTTTTGGGTTAAGAAAACTTTTACATGATGAGTTTGTGACCTTTCTCTCGGACAAAATATTTTTCCGAAGTTGAAATAATTTTCAAGATAAAAAAGTAGAGAGGTCACTTATCAATAGTCATCTTGGCTATATTAATCATTTTTAATAATTTAAAAATGGTTAATATTCAATATGATATCTCTGATGTATATATCTTATCGACTTATATGAAGTGACAATATTGAGGTTCATTTTGTTGTTCATTACATAAGTTGATTTTTTTCCACTATATAACATCTATGACTTATACATATTCAAACAATATTTACATCATATAAATAATCTAGTCAGTAAAATTCTTATGTATCAAACAATATATTCATCATCGTATTCAGTTTTATTAGGTTAATTTAAAAATTGCTGTAGAAGTTTATCAAGATAATCCACTGGTCCTTAGAAAAATTTCTCCACCCCTGGATGCTAAAGTTTACGGTCCAACGAAATAAATAAGCTTACCCACTTTAAAGATTCCTTCGCTCCTGTGGACCCCACAAAACCCAGTTGACCCCACCTTCGACCCCAGGCAACCGCAAGATAAGGGACCAGCCGTTCTCATCCTCTCATACACAGCCACGTGTAACCAACTGGATTCTCCTCTACTTCCTTCTTGGCCTCCTCTCAGCCACTACTCAATCTCTCCAATTTCACTTTCGACTCGTAAGTCCAAAGTTCAAACAATAGACAGAGAGGAGAGCCAAACGAGTAAATACTTACATGAATGACATGTTGAAGTTAGAAGAGGGCCGGTGGGGATCGGCTGTGCCGCAAGTATGTGAATCGTGCAGGGCAGCTCCATGTGCAGTCTACTGTCGTGCCGATGCTGCAGCTCTCTGCGCAGCCTGTGATGCAGACGTGCACTCTGCAAACCCACTAGCTCGACGCCATCAGCGGGTCCCAATGGCAGGACCGACACAGATGCCCGGGTCGGTTGGAGCAGGCGGGTGTGTCATCCGCCCCGGGCTTGGTTTGGCCCACCACCATGCCTTGGGACCCATTAGAACAGACGGGCCCGAAGGTATGAAAATCAGGGACACAGAATACGCGGAGGATTATGAGGATGAGATCAAAGAAGAGGACGAGGAGGAGGCGTCGTCATGGCTTCTTCTTGAGCCTATGAAGAATGGAGAGAAATTGGATTTTGGATTCGGGGACGAGTTTTTGGATCTCGGAGGGAGCAGTGGCGATTCAACCGGCGAAAATCCAAAAGATTTTATGGTGGTCCCCAACGAGCAGCAACAAAAAGAACGGCAAAGGTTGCACCTGGATATGATGTACGATGGATCAAAGTGTGGGTTTGGTTATGGTGCTTCACTTAGTCATAGTGTGAGTTAGTTTATGTTAATAAACATGATCACTACGTAATTGGACTAAAAGAAAAGAAAGCATTAAAAGTTTTCTTTCATACAAAAGGAAAGTAAAAATAAAAATGTTAGTAGCTTTTTTGTTTTCTCAATTTAGACATATCTCATAGTTTGTGTACAAGGAAACAATAGTTATTTTCAAAAAACATGTTTTAGTCTTTACAAATCACAAATTATATATCTCGTCTATAAGAACATTAAATGCCTCTTATGATTTTAAAAAAAAAACCCTTCAGAATTTAGTTCTTCCTTTTCTAACTTTATTAATTATTTCAGCGATATCGGAGTCGATGCTTATGAGAGGTGTTGGTTCCAACTGAAAAGATCAAATAACAATTTAGGAAAAGAAAATACACAATTAAGATCCAATAAACGAAGTTTAAAAAGTGATAGTTACAAACTAATTAATTTTTTACTTACTGTTCATGTGGAATTAACCTTCAACTTCTGTTGCATGTAGGTCTCTATGTCATCGCTTGATGCAAGTGTAGTTCCAGACACTGCAGCTGCAGACATAACCAGCTCGTGCTTAAGGCCCTGCAAGGGGACCATAGACCTCTTCTCTGCCCCACCAGCTCAGCTTCCACCTCAGCTCATGGCCCTCGAACGGGAGGCAAGAGTTCTTCGTTATAGAGAAAAGCGAAAAAACAGGCGCTTCGAGAAGACTATCAGGTGCTTTGCTTATATTCTAGTAACAGACATAGAACATTACTCAGGTAGAATTAGCAAGCGGTCACAAGCTTTTTGGCCATTTTATGTAGTCAGACCTCAAGTGTGATGACCTCAACACTAATTTGATGTCACATCTGCAATTAGTAATTGATTAAGTTAAAGTGGTGAACAATAAATAATCAATACAATTTTCCAAAAAGCTTCAGAAGAGCACTTTTTTTTAACATGAAATTGACAGTGGCTGTCAATTGAAGCTTCAGAAAAACAAGATAACTCAATTTGAGAACATGCTTTTGGTTTGCCATTATCCTTATTTTCAATAAATGAGATGGATAAGTCTGAAAATCCTACAAATTTCACAATTAAGGTAATGGAAAGGTGGATTTTATTATTAATATCAAGATATTGCAGGTATGCATCAAGAAAAGCTTATGCAGAAACCAGGCCAAGGATCAAGGGGCGTTTCGCGAAAAGGTCAGATGTCGACCTGGAGGTGGATCAGTACTTCTCAGCTGCCGCATTGTCAGATTCTGCCTACGGTGTTGTGCCGACCTTGTAATATATTTTATATAGTTGTTTATGTATGTTCATCTTCTGTTAGATAACATGGATGCTTACTATGTTGTTCTTGCTTAAAAGCAGAAATGAAATGAAATGAATTACTGTTGCTTTTCTTGAATTCTTCTCTTGATTAAACAGGTAACACAAAGTAAATCCAAGTCTTATCTCAATGTCCAAATAACCTCCTCCAATATCAGAACCATCCATAACTACTCAATGAGAAGCGGATTCCTTATCTACCAACAGATTGCAGACTCTGGCTGCAGCATTTTGCCAACTTTGACATACTAACATCTGAATTGTAATTTGTACAGATGTTTCTTTGCCAGAGGTTTAAATAGCGGCCGTAGCGGCCGCAATAGCGGCGCTATAGCGGTGCTATTTGGTACACCGCTACAACGCTACAGATTTAGCGGCCCGTCCGATAGCGCGACCTATAGCGGGAAATAGCGGGATATAGCGGTGAAATAGCGGGAAATAGCGGGTGATGTAGCGGTATAATAGCGGAAATAGCGGTACAGTTTATAATTTGCTGATATAACAATAGTATTTTGGGTATAACTTTCGCATACGAACTCCGATTGACGTGATTCAAAATTCTATGAAAAGTTTACAAAAGTGGCCACAATTTTTATGTTTTGAACATTTTCAAATTCTTAAAATTTAATGCTCAAATCTGCATAGAAAATAAATATAATTTTAGTTAGCATTAATTAGTTGCATGAAATTATTTTAATTTTTTATTTTAGACTAAACTAGACCTTCAAAATGCACTTGTGTGTGCAAATCCGCTATGGTCCGATAGCGCCCGCTAAATACCCGCTATCCGCTATCCGCTATGATATTAGCATGTCCGCTACGAGTCCGCTATCCGCTATTTAAACCTTTGTTCTTTGCTATAGATTGATACATTACTGTTAACTATGAGTAGGTATGTAATGGAATTAATGTGGCTTTGAATCTTCTCTCTCTTAAAATACATCTTCTCTCACTTATGTTAATTTATATCTATCAAATATGTCTTTTTCTGAACAAATTCCTATGAGGATTACCTTTTACATATATTTGTGGAATTAAATTGGAAGGAAGTTCAATATATGTGCGACTTTGTTCTTATTGCATTTGTGGTGAAACTATAGGTAGACGTTTCTGTTTCCCTGACCACAAAATTTAAGATTATGATTTAATATTTATATATGTATATATTCCCTTTCTGAGAAACTTATCACAAAATTACATAACATTCTGCTCCGACATAATCCTTGATGTATTTTGCCGAGGATATGACGTCAGACAAAATATAGAAAACTTGATGTTAGCTCTTAATTTCATTATCCTTGAAAAATATTAAATTATATTCAATAAAACTGAGTTAAAATCTTGATGATTGATGACAAAAATTTGCTATGGACCAAAGTAAAGTTAAATAATTAGTTCTATTAGCTGACACAAATTTAGATAAAAAGTACTCTTTGCTATGGTATTTTATTACAAGTTGACAACAAAATTTTACAAACTAAAACATAAAAGATTCTAGTTTTAAATTAGTACAATGTATACACCCAAAGTTACATGAGAACATTGTGTTGAAACAGAGGCAAAGTATATTCAACAAACGAGAAGATTTGCGCTATTGATTGATAGAAGCACATGACTCTATATATAAGATCAATTGTAAAAAAAATATGTGCATGAGATTAATTATTCATTTTTCCATCGCATTTAGGGACTGTAGAAAAACGGACCCTATTTCCTCTTCCAATTGTCATCTCTTCTTCTTCTGTAAGTTCCTACGTGAGTACACCATCCCCTTGATTCCGTCTGGGTCGGGTATGAACCCTAATGGTCGGTAAAAGCTGATTACCCTTGGTTCTGCATACAAAGCTATGTTCACTATACCCTTCTCTCTTAAATCTGCAATGACCCGTTCCATTACCGCCTTGCCAAGCCCAATCCCCTGGTATGACGGGTCCACCACAACATCCCACACAACTGCATTAAACACACCATCACCAGTTGCGCGTGCAAATGCTACCGGTTTGGTAGGATCAGTGGTTCGTGACAGCCAGACAAGAGAGCCTGATATATGATACAAGAATAGTTTAGATGGTTACTTTGATTAGCTTAATGCAGGTTGTAACATAAAGAAAGAAATGCAAACTAAATGTTATTTATATAGAAGGTTGGTTTAATTAATGGTGCTTCTAGTTTCTTCATCTACTAAGTTTATCTTGAAATTTTTGTAGTTTAAACTTTAAACCAGGGTGTAGTTGATGGGTGCATTATGTTTACTTCTATATATATATATATTTTGCAGTAGATCGGGCATCAAGTATATTTTTTGTTTGTCAAAATCAAATGCTTACTAGCATTACAAGGGGCTACTGTAATACTGTACCAATATTCATATTCATTCTTAAGTTACCGTTAATGACAGGGAGAATTTGGCACTACAAATAATGTTTTCACATCAATCTAATTAATTAATTAATCGCATACTTAAAAATGAAACATTCTGTAATCAGACCTGATGAGTGAGACAGTGCCAGATTGAGCCGGGCCGTGTCGCGGCGGGGGAAACCGACACTTGCAAAGACGTCATTCAAGGCCGAGGGGTCGAGGTTGGTTGTGGAGTAGTTGATGGAGAAGCCGCGAGCTGAGAGCTCCGAGTCGGGTATGGAGATAGATAATGAGGCGACAGCAGTTGGGGTGTATCTTGGGGTAATGTAACGGCGAAGGGAGAGGGGCAGGATAGTGGACCGGAGGAGAGGTGAACGGATGTTGATGTAGGAGTGCATTTCTGAAATTTTCTGATATTAATTGGTTGGTTGGTAGAAGAAGAGTGGTTTATCCGGATTCCTTTCATGACGGAGTTGTTTCCGAAATTTTAAAAAATAATACTAAAATAATATAATCCATTAAAATTAATAATAATATAATAATATTTTTTTAAATAGTATCACGAGATCGGAATCCTGGATTCCGATCTAAGCTTTGATCGGATTCTGGAATTCTGATCTAAGCTTAGATCAGAATCCAGGATTCCGAACAGGGCTGTAACACGAATTTTTGTCGTTTTTAATGATTTTATTGTACTTCTATTATAAACATTAATTAAATATATAAAATTTTTATATTAAGTTAATATATTATAAATATTAGTTTGTCTAGAACTGGATTTTTGATATTTTGAAGAATGTTAATATTAATATAATTCTATATTATGAATAATATTTTAATATTAAAAATTTTGATAATAATTTTATATGGATGGTTTTATTTTTAATATTAAAAGTTTTCAATTATGTTAAATGTTGTACATAATAAGTACATAATACTTTATGTAAAAATTTATTTATGGCAATAATTATAATATTAACTTATAATTAAATATTAGATTTATTTCATTTAATTCATAATATAAAAATACAGGAATTATAAGTGTCATCGGCAAATGTTTGTATGTGTTCACTTAGATCGTTTATATGTTCACTTTGTTTTATGTATATGTTCACTTTATATTTAGCGATTATAGGGATGATAATTTCCTATAAAAATACACACCATTAGAAGAAGAATTGAATTTTGTAACCATAATATAAATTAGCACACTAAAATAAAAGAAAGGGAAAAATACATGAAAATCATAATATAATTTAGCACACTAAAAACATAAAAAACCATAATATAAATGAACACACTGAATTTAGTTTGGTACTTAAAAACAAAGTAATAAATATACTTAGAGATCTTGATCATCTACATGTTGCAGAATTTCATCCCACCAGGGTTGATCTTCTTCCGCATTCATTTCTTGTTGATTACTGGCACCATGGTTGTTGGCGAATTGAGCGGCCTCGTTCCAGAAAGCGGCATCAGGTTGTTGTTCATTACTGGCACCGTGGTTTTCAGCGAGTTGAGCTGCTTCGTTCCAAAAAGCCTCATCATGTTCTTGTTGATTATTCGCAGCCGAGTTGTCCGCGAATTGAGCGGCTTCATTCCAGAAAGCTGCCTCGGCTTCTTATTGCTCAATCTCAGCCATTCTAGCTACTGCAATTTTGGGTTGTTCATCTCTAATAACTATATACAAAAATTAACTATATAAATAAAAAAATTAATTATTTCCTTAAACCCTAAACCCTATACCCTAAATAATTTAAAAAATAAATTATTTCCTATATATACTATTAACTATATACATAAAAAAGAATTAACTATATAAATAAAAAAAAAAGAACTTACTCGTACGCCTCGAAGCTCAGACTGACTAAGATGCAGAAACTGATCAGTAGGAGGAGGAATGAGAATGAGAATAAAAAAGAACTTACTCGTACCCCATCCGCCGAGGAACATGCAAAATAAGCACGGAATGAGAATAAATTTCTCAGTACGGGTTTTAGTTCCAGACGTGGATTTCTGGTCAAAATCTTAATCCAGAAATAATATCCGTTTAATCAACATGAACATTAAATAATAAATAATGAGTAAAATATCAAACTACAAAACGGTGTAATAAAGTTCATGCAAATGCAAATCTTCAGTTAACTTCATACTGTACATCTGATCAAGAAATGATATATCCAAAATCATGCTGCGAAAATAAACGTGAAACAGAATATGACAAGCCAGATCAAATAAAGGACCAATCAATTCTCGTGATATCATCGTGATTTCTCTCAATTCACCTAAACCCAACCGGTTGGGTCACGTGAGGAGACCTTTCCCTAACCCATGGGCACGTGAGAGACGAAGCTCTAACCCTGGGCACGTGAGGGAATTCCAAATCCACATAGCGCTATTGAACTGGCCGAAGCCGGGGGCCGGCCGACTCCGGAGAGTGATATTAATTCTCATTCCAAGTCAAAATTCCATGATTGTCCTTTCGTGACGTGAATTCAAGCTTTCCAGGTAAGATTCAACTTGAACTGAGACAATTCAGCTCATTTATAACCCAAAAGGATAAACAAACTTACCTGATTTCTCATAATAACTTGAACAAATGAGCTCAATATCAACATGAGTTGTAATATTTGTTCCTGTATACTAGCATGATAATGAACTATGCAATCCAACAAAACCTTTCAACATGCCATGCATAATTTAAAGTTACCGGAAAAGATCTCTATAAAAATCCACGTATCCGCACCTGTTGTTGGGTCAAAACTCGTCTTCGTCAAGTTCCCTGTAAGTTGGTCAAAAACCGTTAAGATTTAACCAAACAGTTTTCATTTGACCTTAACTTAAAAAACTAAAAGGTCCGACTTATACTACCAGACTGACTCACATTTAATTATTATCATGAAAATTGCTTGTGTTTTTAGTAACTTTTAGTTTGACTTAATATTAAAATGTCTTTTTAATTTACGTCATGTTATTTATTTTTATTCATTATTATTTAAGTCTTAAAGTTAATTATTTTAAATGATTTATTATTTGTTATTCGTTCTTTAAATTTCGTCCTTGATTATTTTGTTTGACTGCTAGTTGTTGTTGTTAAATCTTTATTTAATCTTTTAATCATTGATTTAATAAGCAAATATTTACTTATTTAATTATATCGAAGAATATCAATTAATACAAATTCGAAAATAAGAGATTTAAATAGAAAATATGCAAATAATAATTTAGAAATAAAAGATTTATTTGTTTAAGTTTTTATTTAATTAAATATTTAATAAGAAATAAATATTAGTAAATAGAAATCATAAATTAAATAAGAAAACATTAAAAATCAAGATTTGATTGGTTAATTGTTTGGGATCAGACAGTCGGTGATTTAATTGTCATTGTATCTGTTCTTGACTCACTCGGACTATTCTCATCATCTCCCGAAAAATCGAATCCCGCTTGATCAAAGGAATACCCAATTATTTCTAATGGCCTTTCATTTAATTAATTATCTAATTATTAAGCCCACAATTAACTAAACCAAAGTTAAATTTCCATTTATTTTCTGCGCTGGGCCAAAAAGAAAAGCCCACAAAATTAATTCCTGCACTTGGGCCAAAGAAATTCCCTTTTAAATCTTTGGGTCAGAGCCCAAAATAATTCCGGCCCACAACAGCTCAAGCCCAACTTGCAGGTGACTGAGCCAGGTCAACCTGACCCAGTTGACCTGAGCCAACCATAACGGGTCCGCTACCTATCCGACAGGATCCGATAGCCAATAAATAGATCCGACCCACAATCCTATATACTTTTCTCAGAAAAACCCCGAATCAAATTATTTTACATTTGGGTCCTTTTTGTTTACAACTAAGTCCCTTTTTCCTCACGAACAAGTCCTCCTCCTTACAAAACAACCCCTGTCACCATCGCATGGTACCAGAATGGTACCAGAGGCAGAGGCAGCGTACCAAACACCGGTACCAAGCCTCAAATCTCACAATTGCACATCGCATAAGTTTCCTTTTGAATCAAATCGTGAAAATAACTCAAAATTTTCTCAATTTTGCTCACTTTATTTCAGAACAGAATACAACTTCACTATTTCTTAAAGTTTAACCCAATTCCATTAAACAAAATCTGTTTTAGATGGTTTAATTAGCCTACTCAGGTTATTACAACATCGATCAACACGTAATATCATCCATAAACCAGAAAATCGAAAATTGAATTTCATCCCAAATTCTCAACCAAAAAATCAGAGGGCTAACTTAATCAAATCTAATAGCGACACAAGAGAAAGGGGTATACCTTGGATCTTCAGCTGTTGCTCCCTCCCTCTCGTTCTCTCTTTCTCTCTTTTTCTTTTTCTGTGGAAAACCCTAATTGCCAACCAACCGATATGAACCTCAAATGGGGTACTTATAGGCAGTGCAGAGAGGAAGAGAGAGAGAGGAGAGATCAACGGCGAAGATTTCTTACTGACTTACTCAAATCTCACAGCTCTGGTCAAAAGTTCAACCCTTATCCGTTTTCTCTCGGATAAGATCAAAAGGGACAGCTCAGCAGAGGCGATGCTCGACTGTGGCACGGCGGAATTGGCTAGCCACAGTCGATCCATCTCGAAAATTTTCGAGAATTCTTTTCTCGTCGGAGAAGAAGAGAGACGAGAAATATCGGACGGATCGAGAGAGAAAGGAGAAATAAACAGGAGGAAGGAGATGAGGCCAGCGAAATTTGACATTTTTATTAAAAATTAATCTTTGGGATTTTTTGTGGCATGATCCATGCAGACAAGGATGCTGCAACTCATATAAACAATTTAATTAATTTTCTTATTAGATTAAATTTCTGATTTGAGCTCAATTAATCTAGTAATTTAAGATTTGATTTTGCTAAAATCATTTAAGTCATTTTAAGATACTACACAATTTAAAAGATTCCGATTTCGAGTAAATTTTAATGTTACAATTTAATTATTGGTTTAAAGGTCATTAATTTTAAAATTTTGTTTTTTCTTAATATTATTTTTAAAATTAACCTAACCGTCACAATTAAACTAGGTCTGGTATTTGTAGGTTGTTATAATTTTTTCTATTTTTTAATTTAATTAACTAAGTTAAAAACTAATAAACTAAATAAATAAATAATTAAATAAAAAAAACTTACTGTTCTCGCGCGAAAAGGGTGCGTCCAGAGCGAGCGAAGGCAGCGAGAGTTAGATCGGAACCCATATATATAAAGTAAAGCTAAGATCGGAATCCAGGATTCCGATCTTGCGTTCGGAATCCAGAATTCCGATCTCGTGATACTATTTATATTAATCTTATTATATTGATATTATTTTTAATATATTATATTAATTTAATATTACTTTTTAAAATTTCGGGAGTTGTTTGGTAACGGGGAAACCTTTACCCATAAATCCAATCCGTTAACTTTGTTAGCTGTGAAGTTTTTACCTCCGTACTTGCAAATTGCAATTGCACAATTTGCATAAATATAAATTAGTTATGTATAATTTAGAAACTATTTATATTTTAATGTTATAAGTAAATAACTGAAAGGTGTTTCCAATGGGTGTGATCGTGGATATAGTCATGTCCGGTTATTACTAATGGTAGTAATAACTGGGCACCAAAATTTTCCCATATAGGGAAAATTTTTTCAATGCCCCCAAAAGTGGTGAAATTGAGTATTTGCCACTCAAAAGTTCAAACTTTTGTTTTTGCCCCCAAAACTTCAACCTCCTTCTTTATTTACCACTTTGTCATTTTTAATATAAAAAATATTAGTTAAATAATAAAACTGAAATTTTGAGACGATTATACCCCCATTAATTTGGGATCATTCGATTACAAACCAAATCGATTCAGGGCCCCCTATGGATTAAACCCAGTCGCATAAATTCCTCTTCCTCCTCTCGCACGAACCTAGATAAGTGATAACCAAATCGCTTCTCTTCAACTTGTCTCCGATGAACATATACCTAGATACTGATCGATCTCGGCTCTCGTCAAGTGATCTCGTCAAGTCTCTTTCTCCTCTCTCACGAGCCTAAACCTACATCTCGTGCCATCGGCTCCGTCGTGTCATCGGCTTGATGAACCCTAGATTCTCGCACCACCTCCGTCAGCTCGCCTCTCTGCAATGAACCGTCATTCGAGCAGACCAGAGTCCCTCTCGCATTCAGTGTCATCGAGTGTCGCACCCTATCCTGTGGTGTCGTGGTTAAGAAGTTTGAGAGCAGAACTTAATTCAATCCAGGAAAAATGTTCTATAAATGTGTAAACAAGGTAAAAACAGTGAAACTCTGTAAAAATTAGTTGGTATCTTACTGGTCTTCCTTTCTTCTGGAGACAATTTGTGTAAAAAATTTGAATATAAACACAGGTTTTTTAAATTCAGTCGTATTTGAGCATGGTTAAGGCATTTTAGCTTGAACAATGTCAGTATTTGTCATCAATATTTATCATCAGTATCTGGCAAAACTGTTCTATCTTTTTTTTTTCTTTACATCAGTATTTGTCGGGTTCTACAAATGAATTTTTGGACTACTTTTTGGGAACATATAATTCCAGAGCAGTAGTATTGCAAAGGGCACTGTCAGGGCCAAAGCACACGGCAGCTACCCAAAAATAGTTTTAAGTATCAAATTTCTCATAATTATCTTAGTGAATCAAATTATTATACTATTATATATGTATTAGTGGTTGACATGTAATACTTGAGACCTAGTACCTATGGAATTGAGTTATCTTAGTGAATCAAGGTTCTCAATACATAGCTTCTCTACATAGAACTAGAAATTGACATATACTGGTTGTTATTCCATCCATTGAATTTGAGCTATTATATAATTCCTTTTCTTTCTAAAAGATTTGTAGGTGCAGATGCTGGAAGTGAGAAGAGGAATATTTGACTTATCTATCGTCTGCAAATGTCATTATCATTATTGCTCTTTTAGTTGCGGTGATTGTTCTTTTAATTGTAGTTATAGGAATTCACAATTAGTGTCTTTCTAATCATATGTATGTTCTTGTTTTGGGAATTTTATGACTGTATGTGAGATACCCTATGTGAATGTAGTGTGATTAATAAATAAAGTTCTTCTTAATTAATTGGTTTCTATCATTTAAACGAGTAGTGTTGTATCTAATTTGTTACATCATGAATATAGTTAGTTATCTGGCGATCTAAAATGCAGTAGAAACATCATAGAAATGCGGGGATATAATTATCTAGTAACAAATTATCCAAAATGCCCAATGTGAATAGCATTATCCAGTAAAGAGTATACATAGTAGTTGTTTCATCCACCATGTTAAAAGAGTATTATCTAACAACAAATTATCCAAAATGCCTAATGTGAATAGCATTATCCAGTACATAGTTTCAACTCAACTAAAATGCAGTACATAGATATAGCATTGATAATTGATACAAGCATATAAATGTTTCTATCTCAAAATAAATACAACATCTCTAATCAAAATAAAATAAAATAAGGAAATAATCTGGACATAATCCTTCTATTTCATGTAGCAACAACATGTGTCCAAGTTTTACCATAATTGAATTTTACATTAAAGTCTTCTACTAATTTATTTTGTACTGCATGCTCTAGCCGACGGGTTTCTCCTTAAGAAATCGGCAGCCCACTCTAACACCCAGGACTCAGAGACCATAGCTCCCTTAGCCTTGCTATGGATGGACAAGTAAGATCATTGGGTAATACAGTTATCTGCATTACCAAAAAGAAATTTCAGTTAGATATTACTTCTTACTTAACAGAGAGAGAACTAAAGGCAGATTAGTATAGCCTAAACTTGGTTTTTCTTATGTAAAGGCAGGTTCATCGGGTTCTGTAAAGTAAACAAAAGCCCAAAGAAAAATCAGTATGACAGTTATTTTATTGACAGAAATTGACAAACACATGCTAAAAGAATTGACAGAAATTGAGCTACAATTTGCAATTAATGGTCACACCAGAACTTATAAATATGACAGTCAGAGAAGCAATTGCCCACAATTTTTCAGAATAAGAACACAAGCTCTATAAATTGAGCTGATACACCAAAATTTAGCACTCCTATTTGCACAAAACAATATCAGGCTCCAGCCAGTACTATCAAGCCCAAAGCAAAAGCTTCCTTCAAAGCAAAAACTATCAAGCCCAAAGCAAAACCTATCAGCACCAGGTTTAGGGACTGGGTTCGATTGAAAAGCGGATTGAAAAAAAAACAAACCTGGACGGAGACAAATGTCGTGCAATGGGGAACATGGAATCATGGAATCAGTGAGGCGACAGAGGCTCAGCGACTGAGAGCGATGACTGAGATGTGCGAGAGAAGAAGAGAAGACGGAGGAAGAAGAAGAATTTTTTAGCTGGGTTCAGCGGCTAGGCTCAGCGAGGCGATGGAAACTGAGCGACTGGGTGGTGGATGGAGCGCGTCTAGGGTTCATCATGCGCGAGAGAAGAAGGGGTCGAGAGATCTCGTGCACGAGTGGGTTTAGTCGATCGAATCACTGTGGGTTTGTTTGTAATCGACTGAGTCACAAATAGATGGGGGTATAATCGTCTCAAAATTTCAGCTTTATTATTTAATTACTATTTTTAATATTAAAAATGATAAAGTGGTAAATAGAGAATGAAGTTGAAGTTTTGAGGGGCAAAAACAGAAGTTTGAACTTTTGGATGGCAAATGTTCAATTTCATCATTTTTTAGGGGCACAGAAAAAATTTTCCCATATATCTTATTGTCAAAAAGTTTTAACAATTCATATTTTTTGCATATGAAGAAAATTTGAATACATTTTTTCACCGGAATTGCTTAGGACCATCCCAGAGATTATATCATCCCCATCATTCCTGATTTTCAGAAAGAGAAAACGCGTGAGCTCTCTTTCCGCGTACGCTGTCTTCCCTCTCCCGCGTGAACTAATCCCTTTCCCCTCTCGCGTACACTGTCCCCCATCCTTCCTCTCACGTACGCTGCCCCCCTCCCCCCTCATCCCTCTCACGGACGTTGTCCCCCCACACTCTCTCTTCCCCTCCTACACACTTCATAACTGTTGAATTCAATATAATTAAATGTTGAAGGTAATATCCTAACTGTTGAAGTTAACTCTCTGGCCAAGAATTTCATAATTCAGAAATCAAACTACACGCCACGAACATCCTCTATGTACTGTTGAAGTTAATATGTTATATATGTAACTGTTGAAGTTAATATATATAACTGTTGAAGTTATATGCGTCATTGTTAAAATTATATATATAGTTGTTGAAGTTATATATGTAACTATTGAAGTTACTATATATAACTGTTGAAGTTAATATATATAACCGTTGAAGTTATATATGTAGCTATTGAAGTTATATATGTAACTGTTGTATAATATGTTATATATGTAACTGTTGAATTTAATATATATAATTGTTGAACTTGGCATATTTAAATGTTGAAGGTAATATTTGAAGTGAGCATATTTAAATTGTTGAAGTTGGCATATATATTAACTTAAACAATTATATATATTAACTTCAACATTTAAATATGTTAACCTCAACAGTTAGATTGAGTTGGGGGAGGGTGGGGGTTGGGGAGCGTACGCAGGAGGGTGGGAGGGGGAGACGAGCGTACACGCGCAGGAGAGGAGAGCGAAAAAAAATGAGTATTGAATTTCCGTATTTAAAAAACGCGTAAATAATTGTTTCCTAAAATAAAAAACGCGTGGGGATGATGGGGTGACAAATATCGGGATGATCCTTATCACCCCCGATTCATTCACCTTTTGTGGGATTTTGGTGACATTAATCCTTTCGTCCCAAAAATTACTAGTCATCCTAATTCCATTTCCGGCCCATGTTCTCTTCTCACCCAATTACCTTAATTCTGGCCCAGCTCATAGTCTTAGTATTGATTTCCAGAAGATCAAATTTCTGTCGTCCCTTCCCTCACGTAAGCTTCATGTAACGAGTCGTGGAGTACCGGAGACGTTGAACTACGAAACGGACCACATGATATATATTATTTTGTGGGACCCATATGTCAGAACGTTGCAACATCCTGAAGGTCTCATACCAGATACATAGAATTCGCGTCCCTCTACCCCACCCAGGTCCTTTTATCTCTGACCTCTGACCTCTGTTCTCTCTCCTCTTCCTCAGATCAACTCAGCCAACCTCTTTCCTTCCTTTCCTTCTTCTCTCTATCTCTCTCTCCGTAACGAACCATGGAGATTCTAACAAGGATACAGCATGACCTCGCCTACTGCTCCGACAAGGTGATGAACCTTCAGATACTTCAAATGGAGGTTGCCTCGCGATCGGGCCAGATCGAGTCTTCCCTCGACCCCGACTCCGACTCCGTACCAGAAGACGATTCAGTGCAAAAAGCTTTTGAATTTGATTTGGTATCCGTGTACTTGCACTCTGAGGTGAAGCGGTTGGAGAAATTCGTAGGGTTTCTCAAGGAGGATATAGTGGAGGTGAAGAATCAGTTCGTCGGAGAAGAAGATTCTAGCGCAATGACGGAGAAGCTGGCACAAGCAGAGAGCGCCATGGAGGATTTACAACAGTTGGTTTTTGACCTTAGAGCAGGGTCATCCAAGTTCGAGGAAACTCTTGATTTGCTCGGCGATCCATCTCGTAAGTGTGCTGTATGCAATAAGTATAATAGTTTATACAAGTATTACAATAACGGATTAGGTACTAATTTAGTAATGACAATACTGATATGGACTTATGTATGAATTGTATTACTGTTGGTTTTGCTATCACTTTAACAGGTTTCATAAGATTTGTGCTCGTCGATTACCAATTGCACAATTTGGGGTTAATTAAGAATTTGATATATAGAGAGGTGGCCATCAATTTAACTTTTTCTGAGGGACTGTATTGAATAAATTAAATCAAACTTGATTGCACTATTTGTATTTTAGGGGATCGTATTGAAGCTTAGTTGGTTTTCATTGAGGCGTTAACTGGGAAAGAGCAAATTGCATAACTGGTGAATTGACTGTACTAGACTATAGCAATAAGTGTACCTGTAAGCAGGTGTTATTTCTGAATATGTGATCTTCATTTGCTTCTAATAAAGAGATAACAGGTCCTGATATTGCTTAACTTAATGCAGGCTCTAGCGAAGTAGGCTCGCCTGACTCGGGCCACCTCTCACTTGATGGAAAGTTTCTCTCTCCTCGAAAACAAAGGAAAGTGTTGCAAATGCTTGAGAAATCAATTGCGAGAGAGCTTGACCTTGAGGAAAAGCTTACCGAAGCCAAATCGTTGGAGGATGACCTCAAATTCAAGCTTAGAAAAGTTGAGAGGGATTTACAGTTGCTTGAGAAGTATGTGGAATTACTTCTGACCAGAGCTTTTGAGGCTGAAACCACCTCTGATTTGCTATTTGGTACTTCTAAGGATTTAGTGGGCAAATTGAATTCTGTGGAACAAGTGAACCTACTCAAAGTTCGGTTGCTTGAGAATCAGCTGCGTGAAAGGGAAAACAAAATTGGCGACCTGAGTGGAAAGGTTTCCAGGATGGAAAAGTATGTCGAGCTGAATGGAAAGCTTGATGAGCAGCTGGAAAATAATAGAATTCTTGAGAGGAAGGTAAAGGATTTGGAGAACCAGCTAGAGCATTCCAGTGCAACACTTGAGGCTGTAAAGGAGAATGAGACTATGTTAAATTGCACAGTGTCAGACATGGATGCATTGATCAGGGATCTAAAGGTGAAGGTTACAAAGGCAGAAGCTAGGGCTGATAAGGCAGAGGCCAGGTGTAATGGGTTGGCTGAGACGAATGCTGAGCTCAATGAAGAAGTAGGGTTTTTTAGGTCTAAGGCTGAGATGCTGGAGAGATCTCTAGAGGAGATGAATAGTGCAAAGGCTGCCACTGCAAAGGATATTGGTGGCAAAGCCAAGGTTATTACAGATCTTGTGACTAAGCTTGCTCTGGAGAGGGAGCGTCTGCATTTACAGGTTAGTCTACTGATTTGGTAATCCCCATCCAATGTGATACAGAGTTTGACACCCAGCAAAACATGTTAATTGTTGTTTTATTTTTTTAATTCATGCCAAAAAAATGCACTTCAAAGACTTGCCTACCATTCTTTCCTTTTCTTTGTTCATAGGTTGCAACACTTTCGAAGAAAAATAAAATAATGGCACAGAAATTAAAAAAAAAAAAGTGGGGCCCACAACAAAGATGCATTTGAGAGTTCCAATGCAGAGTCATTAATTGGAACTCCCACCCTTACTCAGGTGACTTTTTCTTAAGTTCTTTTAATAATTTTGATTTCTTTATCAACTTATTATTTATTTATTATTTTTTTTTTTTGGAAATAATGAGGGTTTGAATCTTGATTCGTAGCCTAACAGGCGGTACCTATTTAGTTGCTTTCCTCCTATTTCTGGCACTTAAAACCTAAGTATAAGACAATTGTGTTTCGTTGTAAAATTGTGCTTCAGCTAAGCCGTTGATTGCAAGCACTGTGTTGGCACCAGAGAATCTATGGTGTTAAGACAAGTAAATAGAGGCAAATCAGTGAGATTGTTTGATCATATATTAGTCAATGCCAATGTTATTGCAAACTTGTGTCCTTCAAATGCAAAAGTATTATATGTTTCCTGGATTTTATACCTTTTCTATTGTTTATGCTTTTGGTTATCAGAGTTTCCAGTGCAGTCAGTTCAGCTGTTGTACTTGCCGTTGCTTTTTTACCTGCTATCATTCTAGTTATCTGGCCAAACAATTGAAAGTGCTTTTATTTTAAAAAATGGAGTACAATGAGGTTAAGTTAAAAATAATTTGATGATCAAGGGTTTGTCAAGAGTCGAGATAAGGTTGCATCTATTAGCTGAAATTTGATGCTTGCCATACCCTTCATTATAGCCTTTTCCATTTTATTAGGTACAAGCAGCTGCAGCGGAGATGGTTAGTGAGGTTGAAGCTGAGAGAAGTGTTGCTGATGAAAAATCTGATACCGATTCCAGGCTAGAATCTGTCAGAGATATTAAGCCAGCATTTCCTAGTTGGATGTACATTTTGTTGGCAGTACTTGTTGTTCTAGTATCCTTTGCGATCTACATAATGTACCAATAAGTGCTTTTCGTTTTTGGTTGTAGCTTTGTGTTGTCTTTCTGTAATATAGTAGTTTTTCAAATTTAGTTTTCGGGTTATAGTTTTGTTTTGCCGCTTGTTAGTACTTCCTTTTTCTCTTTTACCTTTGGCTTTTTAGGAACTAGGCATATTATTTTGTGATTTTAATAGTGAAACCTTTTCTGATATTGGCATATTTTGTGTTGTCTTTCTGTAATATGTGACAATAATAACAATAAATCTTACTTTATTAAGCTTTATTGTTATTTATTGTCAGTCTCCGTGAATACCTGGGCAGTTTGTCGTTTTGTATGGTAACTTTTTCAACCGTACCATCGAGAGGAAAAGAGAATTAAATTGGCAGATCACATCTTACAATTTTAGTCTTCGTTGACAAACCACTCACCAATAAATTATGCTCATTTTGATGAGATCTGTGGCGGCAGACGGAACCAAATCGTGTACGAAATTCGAAACGATTTAAGTTGCAGGTTTGGGGTTTCCTAGGTTTCGTTTGGATGGTGTGGAAATAAGAAGAATAAGAAAAGAAGTATTGAAAAATATATAATTTTGTAAAGAATTTAGATTGTTTATAATAAATTTATTTTCTTATTCTCTTATTTTTATGGCTCATCCAAACGAGAGCCCTAGTTCAGAACAATTGGAAGGACTTAATCGTAGAAAAAGCAAATAAAAGTGGTCAGATCTCCGACGGGAGCGGATCCAACAAGGAGCATAGGCCTGGTCTATCCATTTTTAATTGAAAATCTGAAAAAAAAAAAATAGAGTGTTAATTAAGTATTTTGAAGTGTTAGATCTACTCCATGTTCAAAATTTAATTGTAAAGTTCTAAATAATTTTAACTTGGTCCATCCATTTGTCAAATCTTGTTCCGCTCCTGCCCTCCCCTCCGATTCTTTTTAAAGCACAAATGCACGAATGATATTATTTAGTTTTGACACGCTTTCCTAGATATCCACAATCTAGCACGTCTAAAAAAAAGTTTTGACACGCTGCACTGCGGCCGTAACATTAGAAAACTGTGTTGCTGCTTGCTTGTAGATAAAGCCGAACATCATTTTTTAATATAAATTGGGGTCAAATTTTCTAGGGAAAATTGGGTGTATACCCCTCTAATCTTGTCTAATTGGAAATATATCCCTCCAATCTTTGAAATTGGATATATACCCTCCTAATCATATTAATATAGTATATTTATCTTTATTGAATATTTTAATGATAATTCAAATATAAAAATTCAAAATTCAAAATTTATGATGAAATTACCCTTCTTCCAGCGACCCCTCTCTTTTTCGAATGGGATTTCTGACCCTTTTGTTCTTGAGCATTCTTGTGCAGATCTTGAAAGCCCCATTGGAAATATTTGAGAATCATCCGACAACAATAAATTATTCTTTCTTCAAAGCTTTGGTGAATCTTGTAGTTGTAGGGCAATCAATATTTATTATTTTGCAATTAATACAATAATTATAATCATTGTACACAAGGTACAACAAATTAACAATCAACGCGCATCTAAATTTAACTCGTTCAAATCTGTACATACGGCACCTTTGATGGAAATCAAGTAAATAAATTCAATAAAAAAGGACTTATGTAAAGAGATGTAATAATGAAGAACTGCCTGTAACCGTCTTCGAAAGGTTTTATGGACTTCGATTTTTTTTCGAAATAAATAGACTTCCTTTTAAGTTATGTACACGAGCCACCAATTTTAATTTGACAAACTTTTGTGTATCTCAACGATACTAGAGGAAGAAAATTGTAACTTGAAAATTCATATCTTTTCGCCAGCTTATGATAGAAGGAAGCAGATTAATCAGAGTCATACAGCAGAAGTAAAAAGAAATTTTACTTCCAGATGAGAGGAGCCTGTTCAATGCACAGGGCGACAATTGGATCTCATTTTCGTACCAGCACGAGAGAGTTCGTGAATAAAAAGGGTCAGCAATTCCATTCGAGAAGAAGAGGGCAATTTCGTCATAAATTTTGAATTTTAAATTTTTATATTTGAATTATCATTAAAATATTCAATAAGGGTAAATATACTATATTAACGTGATTAGGAGGGTATATATCCAATTTCAGAGATTAGAGGAGTATATTTCCAATTAGACAAGATTAGAGGGGTATACACCCAATTTTCCCAATTTTCTAATTTATTTTAAATTAAATGTTTATAAAATATTCTCTAGTTAAATTTTGAACCTGCGACCTCTCATTTGAGATTCATTGTTTTTTGTCATTAAATCAAGAGCTTGTTCTCGCCCATGTTGTACTTAGGTTAAACCAAGAGCTTGTTTTCGCCCATGTTGTACTTAGGTTAAACACTTAAATTGGGAATTAAATTTCGATGTTGTGAAATCAAATGTGAAACTTAACGGCTAAAGTTTGACATAAAACATCTTAGTCCGGTAAGTTTCACAATCCCTAATTTTACTCATGATCGACGAATTCTAAATTTATTGAATATATTGTAAAAAGTCCAATGGCTTTAGATTTTTTTTTTTTATGTGAGTTGTTCAATTTAATCTCAACGGTTAGTTGTCTTCGGTCTATCACTATGGTATTATTTAAGGAACATTCATTAACTGTTAACTGTTGAGATTAAATCAGACGGACGGCTCAGATAAAAGAACGTCCAGAGAGTCTAAGACCCTCGTAAAATATCGAATCGCAGCAGGAGGGAAAGTCTGAGACCGGCTACGTCATTTTCCCGCCAAATTCTTTCTCGCGCGCCCCCAAATCCTCAAAGCCTCGTAAAAAGTACCAAAACCCAATCTCAGATCAAGAAAAAAGTAACCTCATGGGTAGATTGTTGAAGCTGAGAGAAGC
Organism: Rhynchospora pubera; assembly: GCA_028095005.1. Taxonomy (NCBI): domain Eukaryota; kingdom Viridiplantae; phylum Streptophyta; class Magnoliopsida; order Poales; family Cyperaceae; genus Rhynchospora; species Rhynchospora pubera. The sequence goes on along the minus strand of CM051463.1, from coordinate 196,204,167 downwards.
GCACAAAACCGATGCGCCTGCGACGTGCTCGGTCTTGTGGGCCCACGACGGGTCCCACTTGGCAACGAGCTGTGCTTCTGACACGGAGGTTTTGATCCATGATCTGTCAGCGCCACCACCTGGTCGGTCGGGATCGAACGCGGGAAGCTCACCGGTGGTTCTCCGACACCACAAGGAGGGAGTCACCGCAATTGCTCTGGGGCCCATGGCCGGACCACTTGCATCAGGCTCCTTTGACCACTCAGTCAAACTCTACAATTTCCCTGGTAAGGTTACCTTCTTCTGTTTGTTTTTGTTATTATTGTTTGGAAAGAGCTTCATACTGGTTTTGAACTCAGGGTTTTCCTTTCCCACACTTGTTAATTACTTGAATTAGTCAGATCTCCAATTTTATCATCTTGTATCCGTCTTCTATGGGGTTTTCTTTTGGCATCTTCCCTGTCAAATTGAGGTTTATGTACGGATTAGGTGCTTATAGTTCTGACCTAAAAAGAAAATCTGGTAAAATGTCTTTCAATTCGGTCTGTTCATGTATCACGTAGCATGCTTATTTCAATATATCACTCTCTAACCTATCTAGCTTTTTTTTTTCCCTTCTAGTCGGATCATTTCAGGGTAATGTTACCCGTTTCACGCTTCCAATAAAATCCCTAGCCTTCAACAAGTCCGGAAGTCTCCTTGCTGCGGCTGGTGATGATGATGGCATCAAATTAATCTCAACCATTGATTTGACTATCTCAAGAGTTCTCAAGGGTCACAGGGGTTCAGTCACTGGGCTCTCTTTTGACCCCAAACATGATTACCTTGCCTCAATTGATTCATTTGGTACTGTAATTTACTGGGAACTCAGTACTGGTAAACAGTTGCATACTCTCAAATCCATAGCCCCAAATTATAACTCTGATTCATCAGTTTTGAACACTCTGAGCTGGCGACCTGATGGTGAGATGCTGGCTGTACCAGGTTTGAGAAATGATGTAGTCATGTATGACAGAGACACTGGTGAGAAATTATTCAATTTGAGGGGTGATCATGAAAAATCAGTTTGCTCATTTTGTTGGTCCCCTAATGGGAAATACTTAGCAACTTCAGGTTTAGATAAGCAAGTTCTAATTTGGGATGTTGACTTGAAGCAAGATATAGAGAGGCAAAAGTTCGAGGAGAGAATTTGTGGATTAAGTTGGAAGCCGGTTGGAAATTCCTTGGCAGTAATTGATGTGGTGGGTCGGTTTGGTATTTGGGATAACCCAGTACCTGTTAGCATGAAGTCTCCTACTGAGGGTGTGGTCTTGAATGAACCCCATCCTTTATTTGAAGACGAAGACGAAGAAGTACTGGGAAAAGGAATTAGTTGTTATTCAGGAAGTTTGGATGATAGTATTGAAAAAGGTTCAGGTGATTTTAGTCCGATCAGCAGGAAAAGGGTGAAGAAGAGGGGACCTTCGTTTGATGAAGGGGAAGAGGTCTTGCAGGAGATTGATTCTAGAAAGAGAAGAAAGGAGAGTGAGAATAAGAGAGGAGATGGCGGAATCAGAGAGAGAGCTGTGAGGATGCAAGATGCATTTCAGGTTGGATTCACACCACCTCAACAAGGGAAGAGACGGTTTTTGTGCTATAATTTGCTAGGTTGTGTTACTTCCTTGGAAAATGATGGATTTTCCCATGTTGAGGTAATAAACTACATTTAATTTGTAAATAATTAGGATTTTTTTCATGTTTACAGCAACCATAAATGTTGATGCACGCCACTATTAAAATGATAGCGCCCTGGAGATACGATTGAAAGGAATGTTGTCAATTCACATTGTTCATGATAGAATGTAGGTTAATTCACATGCTAACTTTATGTTTTTCTTCTAAATTTCATTGGTTCGAAGAGAGAGATGCAACTAGGTAGGTCTCAACCACATTTTGTTGCTTACTGATGTAACTTCATATTTAAGCTCCAAATTGATAAAATAATTCCCGCATACCTATAAATACATGTGAAAGGAAATAGAGAATGAGAAAACACCCAGTACAGCAATTATTCAGCTCATAATAAAGTCGGATAACTTGCATGCAGGTAGACTTCCATGACACAGGGAGAGGCCCAAGGGTCCCATCTATGACTGATTACTTTGGCTTCACCATGGCTGCATTAAATGAAAAAGGCTGTGTGCTTGCAAATCCATGCAAGGGAGAAAAGAATATGAGCACTCTCATGTACCGACCTTTTGGTAGCTGGGCTAACAATAGTGAGGTCTCTCTCTCTCTCTCCCTGGCTCGAGTGCTTAACCTATTCTCAATAGGGCAATGTTGCGTATTTTCAGAAGTACCTTTGTAGTTTGTGACAAAATAAGGGTTGTGATGTGAACCATGCCTCCATAAAGTGTGAAAATATACTTGAGATGCCTTTGTTCCCTCTTTACATCAGAAAATGACCAGAATACCTTTCCTCCTTCCCTATGCATTCCACACAAAGAAGAACAGATGAAAGTTTGGCGTAACAACCTCCTTTAGTTGTTGGGACATGTGCAATTATAGTTTGGCTCTCAACTAATTGTAGTTTGTACAAGTAATTCTAATCAATTCTCAATTTAACCCAATTTCACATCAGTTTAAAACCTGTTAAGTGCAACTTAAACCAGCAAACTAATAAGAGGATCCCAAAAAGGGCCTCAGGAGTCAGGACTGGCTAGCCTCTGGAATGAAATAATAGTTCCTTAATAATTTACCAAACTTCCTTTTTCAGTGGTCTATGAGATTTGAGCTGGAGGAGGTGAAGGTTGTCGCACTTGGTAAGAATTGGGTGGCGGCTGTTACTAGCCACAATTTTCTTCGCATTTTCACTGAAAGCGGCTTACAGGTAATTTCTTCTTTTTTCACTGAAAGCCACAATTGGTGGCAAATATACAATAAAGTTTGACTTTGTTCCAGCTACGACATAAAAGTTTCTAATATATGCAATCAAGAACAAATTGTTTAAGGGTGGGACTGCTTGAGTATGGCTATCTATCTTGACAATAGTTATCAGAACGATTCTAATATGATTAAAAATGTGAAGTAAACTTATAGATATATTATTGAACACATGAATATTCTGTTAATAAAATTTATGCAATATGATTATAGTTTCATGATGCATCGAAGGGCATTAATTTTACAAATTTCAATTTGCAAGTATACCAAGGAATGTTTACTAGCTATTGTTTCACGAGCTCTTATGAACTTATTATCAAGCATTCTGATTGAATTATTTGAACATTGAGGACTCTTTTCTCTGTCTGAACCAGACTGTGGCATCTCTGTTCATTCCTAATTGCTAAAGATGTTAGCATTTGTTTGGGATATATAGGTTGTTATTTCTGAACAGGAAAACTATTGTATAATCTGCAACAATTGCCTGCCTTGCCCCTATTGAAATACTTTTTTTTTTTGAATGGGGCCCTATTGAAATACTTACAGGGACAAACCTGGTTTATTCAGTGTAACGTGTTTCCACTGCCATTAATTTATAACATACAACATCTTATAGTAGGAAAACATAAATTAAATGTACCAAGTTTGGCTGCAGCATAAGTATCTCAAGAATTAACAGATAAGAAAAGAAAACTTTACCAGAAATCATTTGCTTGTGCAATAGATAGTTTATATGTTGTAATGCCCTTAGTAATATAATACTCATTCATTGATGAATTAGAAGATGAATGCATAAACTCTTTGTGATGCTTTTATATATTATTATATCTTTTTCTTGCAGATGCATATCCTTTCTGTAAATGGCCCAGTAGTTGCAGCTGCAGGATCTGGAGATCTCTTGGCTGTTGTGAATCATGCTTCTGATTGCCTCTCATCTGGAGACCAGGTCTAACTAGCTGTGCATGATAGCTGTTTTCAATGTACATTTTCACACCTACATGTTTCTGAGTTTAGGAATTCTTTTTTGTTCAGGTACTTGAGATAAAAGTATTTAACATAAATGAGGCAACACAAACTATAAGCGGCCGTCTTCCCTTGACTCCATGTTCCCATCTGACATGGCTTGGGTTCAGTGAAGATGGACGACTTGGTTCTTTTGATTCCAAGGTAAATAAGCTTTATTATTATCGTTGTCATTGTTGTCATCCCTGTTGGTGTCCTGATCTATTTTAACACTTATGTATATCAGGGAAACTTGCGAGTGTACAGTGACCAGTTCGGTGGTTCATGGCTTCCTGTGTTCAGGTAACCCCAGCTTTCTGTAAAAAAACATTTTACCGCAACAAAAGAAAGGAAGCTTGTCCTTAGCCTGTGAGCATAATTTTTTTAAAGGCAATTGAAGGATTATTAGTGGAACAAATCTGCAGACTTATGCTTAGTGAGTTAGTGTTGATAGGTCGTGTATAAATATTTTATGCACTTTGGAATTGTTTGGCCACTGATCAAGCAACAAACCACTTGATGAATGACCAACTGATTTTTTAATTGTATCAGTTTGATGCACTAATCTATCTAAATTATAAGGACGTGCAATTTCACTTCTCTTAATTTTATTAATTGTTTGATTGGTTGTCACTGTTGCCAATCAAAATTGTTGTTAATATATTCAATCCTGTAGTTCTAAAAATAACAAAGATTTGTATGCTACCTGTGCAGTGCTGACAAAGCAAGGAAATCAGAAGATGAGAATTACTGGATTGTTGGCTTCAATGCAACAAAACTTTTTTGCATTGTCTGCAAATCACCTGAATCCTATCCTTCTGTAAGTGAAGTTATTGCTTAAAGCCATGCAATAGGATAAGGCTTTTGGTACCACTTGTCATGATGCTCCAGTTTAAGACCTTTTTCAGCTTGCATTTTGTTGATTGAATTTTGGGCATGTGATGATTAATCGACCTTCAATGAGCTTATACTGTTGGTAGACCTTGCATCGGCAGAAATTTTAGTTCCTTGTTAGTTGATTATAAGGTATGTACTGAAGCGGGAGTAGCATTAGTACCTATCTGTAAATGCTAAATTTGGCGTATTCTGAGCAGTGGAGCCAAACTTGGGCATAATTACACCAACTAGAACATTGAACAGTCGGTTAGGCAAATTGGATTAGTTTGCAGAAAATTGCACATGCGCAGCAGGTTAATCGAGGCTTAAGTGGAGCTTGATTTCACAACTAGGAAACATGTTGCACATAGATTGGGTCTGAAACTGTCACAAATGGCATGGTTTGTATTTGCAGGTGATGCCCAAGCCTGTGCTGACGATACTGGAATTTTCCTCCCCCCTAGCATCATCTGATTTGGGGGCCGATGAGGTCGAAAATGAGTTCATGATGACCAATCTCCAACTCTCCGAGGTAACAACCAGATTTTTGCATGTCAATGCATGTCTCTCGGTGCCTGAGGGTCTAGTAATTTACACATATTATTTATATCTTAGAGCAGCAAACCTTTTTAATTTACAATATTTTATTTTAGAAATTTTAGAGCAGCAAACAGTTCACTAACATAAATTAATAAGCAATAGTTTCACATGTGCTCCTGTGAAAGTATCAACTCCTACAAAAGCTGCAGTACAGAAGCAATTGTGATCCTGTTCAGTGCATTCTCTGGTAAACAATGAAACATCTCTTGCACATTTTTCCCATTTCTCGAAAAGATGCACAATGTTACCTCCTGTTTTTTATTATTATATAACTGAGGTATTGAAATCGTTTGGGTATAGGAGATCAGAGGTAAGTAAAAGTTCATAATTTACTGGGCACTCCTTGTTTCGGTATGCATAATTTTCAGATACATTGTTGGGTCATAATGAGATTATTGCAGTAAATATTACATTGAAATCTTTTGATATATGTGAATCTCAGATAAGGAAGAAAATAAAAGATATGGAAGCATTTGGCTTAGATGTGACGGCCTTGGATGATGAAGCATTCAGCCTCGAAGTAAAACTCGATCGATGCATCTTGAAACTTATTGCTAGCTGTTGCCACAGTGAGTATAAATTAAGCATCCTATTACAAATGACACAATTTTTCTCTTCTTGTTGTACTTGCAAATTGCATGTCGCATTTATCATTTCCTGAGAAGAATGAAGTTTCCTTTGGTTAATTTGCAATTGCAATAAAAAGCTCAGATGCAGAAAAATTAATAGAACTCCTGGATCAGACATGATTTCTCATTAAAATTAGAAAAAAAAATGCAGCAACAAAATGTTGTTAAATTGGTCTTTACTTTCTTACTGAGTTGTATGTCTGTTGTCTGATCGCATTAAATCTAACAGCTGGGTGTTATCTTCAAATTCCTCAAAATTTCAGGTGTTAGTTGAAAAAAATGTAATCACTTGCACAATTTAATAAGGTGTGCTTGATTCAACTACAAAGTTATAGCAAATCAATCCACTAATGTAATAGATGATGCGCTCCTTAAGTTCCAATTAATCATCAAATTCACTTCAATTTCACAACAGTCATCATTAATTAATTATTCAGTTTCGATTACTGTCAAATGGACAACTAAGCACCACAACAACAAAGATAAGTTTATTAAAGAAAAAAAAATCGTGAAAACTTTATATATTCTTATTGATTCGCCTTTCTACATTAAATAATTTGTTTGAAGGTGATAGGCTGGTGCGGGCTACGGAGCTAGCTAGGTTACTTAGTACCCAGAAATCATTAAAAGGAGCGATAACAATTGTAACAGCATCTAAGCTGCCCATATTGCAAGAGAAATTCAGTACCATCCTTGAGGTTAGTAAATCATTTTTCAGAGGATCAATAAGGCATACATATTGTGCAAAAAGGTATCTCGTATGTTCAAAGAAAAAATCACATATACCCACCCTGCTAATTTGTTTGGAAATCCTACAATGAAGCATATTAATTGCCTCTAGTAAGTGATGTAAAATAAAATGGTCATTCTCTGCCTGACAACCTCTCTGTGCGTGCTGGATACAGCTTGACTGGTATTGAAAATATATAATTTTGTTATCTTGTACTGAATCACTGGATTTTTCTCAGGAAAGAATGTTAGATGACTTAAAGACGCCAGAGCCAATTCCAACTGGTAGATCCAATGGCAAAACAGCATACTCTGTCCAACCGCCAGTCAGGTTGTCTCCCATGATGGAGAAAAGTCCAGATCTCAATAATCGAACACCAAACACTATTAAACCACAAATCAAGTCATCACCAGCAACAGAAACTCTGAAATTGGTTAAAGCTCGCTCTTCGACCCCAGAGAACCTAGCCCAAGGAGAAGATATTTCAAAAGAGAGAGAACTAGGAAGTAAGTTGGAAAAACTGGCTACGTTTGTTAAGGGAAAAGGTAATGCCACAAGTGAAGTGACTGGTAAAGACGTTAGTTCCAGTGCAACGGGAAACGTGAAGCCCGAGTTAAAAATCCCCATAAATCCTTTTGCCAGGGTTAAGAAGGTTACATAAATTGTGGAATTTAGGTTGCTAATGTTTTATACCAATTCCTATTGTAATTACTTTTTTACTGAATCTTCTCGGATCTAGATTGTGAGATCCAGCCTTTGCAATCTTGTTACTAAATTGCCTTGGGATATGCAATTTTTTCAGGAATTATAAGTGCCATCGGCAAATATACCATCCCAGCCATCGCTAAATACAAAGTGAACATATACAGCAAATAAGGTGAACATATATAGGATCTAAGTGAACACTTATAAACAAATAAGTGTTGTCATCACTTGTTCAAAAGTTTATATGCATATTTAACTAATTTTTATTGAATTTATTTGTTTGTATGTGTTCACTTAGATCGCTTATATGTTCACTTTGTTTGTTGTATATGTTCACTTTATATTTAGCGATGACAGGGATGGCAAAACTGTAGATGGCAGTAATTAATTTCCCAATTTTTTCATTTGCTCAACTTGTACGGATTTGCAACAGACATACGATGGTCAAGTTGGGTTGCAAACTCGCAATTGACACCTGACGGCCGACCCTAGTATTCTACCATCAGATACATGATAAGTAATTTTTAACGAAAGGAATTATATCAGTATGATTTGTCTATTGGCTAGGGGAGAGCGATTTTATGCTTTGTTGAGGTATGATTTATTTATTTACAAAGGGAACCAAATTATAAATAAAATTTATTAAGAAACTTTTTCAGTGAATACAGTAAAAAAAGGCATTGTTATGGTTTTCACAAATTCAACATATACATCGCCGGAAAAAAGGAAAGTGGACCAACACTGATCTCATGTTCTCTTCATTCTCAACTGATTCTGAATGGGAAGTTCAATTCTGATCTTCCAGTTCCTGTCCCTTTGTAAGAGAAATCATCTGCAACACTCGGAACATGACCTCGATCTACCGCTGTGAGGCGCTCCTATGCTAGCCATCGACCTTTGGTCAACAATTAAATACAGAGTCGATTGATAATTTCTCCCAGTGCAAAAGTTCGTCCTTAATCCCGGCATTTCTCACAGCCTGGATCATCATCTGCCGGTAGTTCGTACCGGCACAAAGGGCATGTGTTGCGCACATTCAACCATGGTATGATACAATCCTCATGATAACAATGTGTACATGGTAATGCAGTGAGCCTCTCGCCAATCCTAATCTCCTCCTTGCATACTGCACAAGGAACCTCGCTACCGCATGGCTCCTCTTTTGACCAAATAGTTGAGTGCAGACCGGCAACCGCAGACACCGCAGCTGGCCTGGGCCGGCAACTATCCTCTGGAAATATAGGCATTGGAGCTGACCTAGACGGGGCCCAGTCAGGTATGTCAAACACTTCTTCATCTTCGTAATTAACCGCCGCATACGGGTTCTGGCCAAGTGCCGAGAGGAGCATAAAGCGAGCGGTGATCCTGTCGGATTCTTCGTCTACACCATATCTATAGCTAGAAGCCATTGGAGATGCTTTTGTGTACTGTTATTTTATATCAAGTACTAGAGAGAGAACAAGTAGGTAATGGAGAGGTTTGAGAAGAGGGCAATGAGGGTTTTTTATAGAGTTGGGTGGGAAATACTTGGAATTGAAGAATTGACGTGGCAGCTTGGATAAGGACCAGCTAATTTTGAACGCCTATCTTTTACTCCATCCGATCCCACGAGGCCACGACGATAATTATTAACTGACGTGGACACGACGGAGCAAAGATTTTGGGTTTTCTGTTGCTGATTCCCTATTACTTCTTATCTGAAATTTTCTAATTGAGAGCGAAATTCGTATATTCAACATTAATTGATATGTTTTCATCTAATATTTGATCTAGTTCATATAAAAACGTAGCACATTAATTACTTACTATTTCATATAGTTCATAAAATCCCACATGAGTTGCGCCACAGAAGAACTTGACAACTTTTGAGAAAAGTACAAAGAGCTGCGTCTTTATTAGGCCGGTACCTCTCTATACATACTCTATGTCATGTACAACGTACCCCCACATCTGCATCGGATAAGACCGATGTTGGCGAATCGATATCCGCTAAAATTAGTCCGAATTTCATCGGTTAAACGTTTATACCGTATAATTTGTGTCTTTATGAAGGATAAGGAAATTAAATTAAAAAAAATTATGCAAAATGTAAAAAAAAAAATCACACATGATATAAAGAAAACATGCATACATTAATACAATAACGTATCAGTACAAACACTAACAAAATACTCCAAATTGCAGTACAAACACCAACAAAATACTCCAAGTTACATTTCAATTACATTGCCTAGTTTGCCACACAAACACCAACAAACACCAACAAAATATGACAAGTTGCAAATCTAAACCCTAAACCCAGATCTGAAACTTCATTCTCAGAATTCATTTAGGAGCCAAAGACATGCATATATGCAATCCAGGCTTCAACCAAAAGAACAAACAAAAGGTATCATCATTGAATATTATTGCTTCAGATCTGAGGAGCCAAAGATATGCAATCCAGGCTTCAACTTTGTATCAAGGCACCAAAAATATACTAAATGAAAGGCAACAATAACTCAACAAACTAAAATTGGCTTACTGAGGGGAGCCAACAAAAGTACACAAGTACACAACATTATTCCTCAATGCTACCTCCTTCATCAATAGTCCATAGAGGCTCACCAATTTTTTCACCATTTTCTGTATTAACACAAACAATGAAGTATGTTAATTATTTGTAAATAAAGATTGCACAAAGTAAACTATAAATGAAGAAATTTAAAGGCAACAATGAGTCAAGCATGAAAGATACCATTAATTGATGCCCTCAACCAATCTTGAGCACAAAGTAAAGCTTCAATGCTCTCATCATTGAGAGAGCTCCTAACTGGACTGAGTATTCTGCCACTTGTACTAAATGCAGATTCAGATGCTACTGTTGAAATTGGGACAGCCAAGATGTCCTTGGTTAATTGAGACAGTATTGGATATTTAGGAGACTTCAATCTCCACCAAGCTAGAATGTCAAAGTCCTCATCAACAGTTGCATCATCAACTTCAGTAGCTATTTAAACAAATGAATAACATAAAGATTAAATATAAATAAAAGAATTGGAAACTTAAAAAAGATCAAAATTGAAAAAGAAAGGCTGAGTAGTACATTATCTAGATAGTCCTCTAGCTCAGATTTTGGAGGTTCACTGTTCTTCCTTTCTTTTATATAGTCTTTCAATGCAGCCCTTGTATTAGTTGCACTGCCACTACCAGTAGCAGTTGTCTTTTTCCTATTATGTACAAATTATAATTATCAAGTTAAAATAAGAAAAATAACACTTAAGACATATAAAAACTGAAATGTTTATACCTCTTTGACACTCTAGCTTGGTTCTCATCACTTGCATTTTCTTCAACATAATCATTGAACAATGCTTTCATGCAATCTCTCAAATTTGCAATGAAGTTACCACATTCTTCAGGAAATAATTCTTTCATGTAGTACTCAACAACATAAAGTTTACATCTAGGATCAAGCACACAAGCTATTGCCAACAGAGAATTACCAATGGACCAATACTTATCAAACTTGTCAGTCATTGTAGCCCCCATTTGCACAATGAATGGATATGGACTACTGGACATCCTTTTAATGCTCAGATAAACCTCAGCAAACTCAGGGAAGAAAAGATTTAATGTTGGATACTTAGTGCCACTCAATTTTAATGTGGCTTCATAAAACACCTTCAGATGACTAACTAAACATTCCACTATATCCCATTTGAATTCAGCTGGTTTCAGGTAGCAACTCTTATCAAGGTTACTATACCTACATAGGGCTGGTTTCAACTCCAAGGCCAGTACCAACATCAAATATGTGGAGTTCCATCTTGTTGGAACATCCCAAGCTGGCTTCTTAAATGGAATTTGACTCTGCAATAACAATAAAAGAATATATTAAAAAAAATAAAATATAGGATGCTAATAACAAATTAACAATAAAAGAATATATTAAAAAATAAAATAAATATTAAACATAACCTGAGAGCAAGCCAGCTTGAATTTCTCCATCCTTCCTTGAGAATGTTTAATGTACTTCATCGTGTCGCGTATATCTCTTATCTCATCCTTCAGAACACTTAATCCATCTTGTACAATCAAATTTAGGATGTGACAACCACATCTCTGGTGGAAGACTTGACCATCCACCGGTAAGTCATCTTGGATGGGTGTCTTTGCAAACAGTTCATTGATGCAAGCATCATTGGAAGAAGCATTATCAAGGACAAGACAGAATGCCCTTTTATCTAAGTTCCATAATACCAATTTTTCATAAAAAGCCTCAGCTATGTGTTTACCAGTATGTGGGCTTGGCAATGGCACAAATGTGATGATCCTTTTTCTCAAAATCCATTTTTCATCAATGTAGTGACATGAAATTGCCATAAATCCCCTATCTCTACCCTTGTTGGTCCACAAATCACTGGTAAAACTAAATCTACAAGTAAGTTGCCCCAACTGTTCATAAAGAGTAACATGTTGTTCTTCATAGAACTTAATGCAGTCTGCTCTAAGGGTCATTCTTGATGGCATTTTGAATGAAGGTTGCAATTCATTAAATAACAACCTTAAATAATAGTGGTTGACACAGTTAAAGGGATATTCATGGCCTATTACCATCATTGCTAAAGCCTTTCTACATTTCATCTGATCAAAGACCCAAGGAATAAGTTCTGTTCCTTCTGTTTTAATAACAAAGAAAATAAAATTTATCAGTAATAAATCAAAACAATTAAATGAATGAATATAAGTCATATTAAATGAATTAAATCAAAATAATTAAATTTACCTGCTGATTTGGCAGCTTGCAACATTTTTTGCAAAGCATCGCGCCTATTTCTTGGAAATTTTTTACACCCTTTGTTAATGTGATTCCTCATAGAACTTGTGCCTCTTTGTTGCCCTTGTAAATACTTGTCACCACAGTATTTGCAAGTGCCATAATAGCTTCCATTTTCATCAGTGGGCCCTCGTGTGAAATATTTCCAAACGTCAGCAGTGACCTTCCTTGTTTTCCTCTTTTTTGGGTTTCCTCCTTCCTCTTCACCAACAGGTTCTTTCTCGCCATCTTGACCAGTGTTATTAGGGTCATTAGGGGCATCAGCCTGTATTTTTTCAATTTCTTCTTGGGTCTCAAAGTGCAATCCAGCACCCATGCTATACCAAATAAGTGTCAGTTCACACAGTTCATTGATGCATGCATATAAATTCAGATTCAAGTGCAGTATCAGTTCATGACAGACACAATTCAAACATACTCAGTAAGCACATCAAATGTAGTATCAATTCATGACAGACTCAATCTGCACATCAAGTGCAGTATCAGTTCAAGACAAACACAGTTCAAAACATACTCAGTATGCACATCAAGTGCAGTATCAGTTCATAACATACTCAATCTGCACATCAAGTGCAGTATCAGTTCATAACATACTCAATAAAAGAATACATCAAGTGCAGTATCAGTTCAAGACAAACACAGCTCAAAACATACTCAGTATGCACATCAAGTGCAGTATCAGTTAAGGACATACTCAATCTGCACATCAAGTGCAGTATCAGTTCAAGACAAACACAGTTCAAAACATACTCAATCTGCACATCAAGTGCAGTATCAGTTCATGACAGACACAATTCAAATATACTCAGTAAGCACATCAAATGCAGTATCAGTTCAGGACAGACACAATCTGCACATCAAGTGCAGTATCAGTTCAAGACAAACACAGTTCAAAACACACTCAATCTGCACATCAAGTGCAGTATCAATTCATGACAGACAATTCTAACATACTCAGTATGCACATCAAGTGCAGTATCAGTTCACAAGTGACAAATTTTAATAAAAAAAATTAATAAGTCAACAAACGTACTCATCATCTGAAATATCTTCCTCAGGTATATCAGCCAGTCTCTCTGAACCAACCATGCTATCTTCCTCAGGTATATCAGCCAGTCTCTCTGAAATATCTTCCTCTCTGCCTCTCTCTTTTTTTTTCTTTCTTCTGATATGTTGTCTAGTTCCTCATATATATAATATAGCAAGAGAAAATTCATAATTGCTGGTGGCGACATGATTCTGACAGACGATCTTCTCATCTATCTCACAGATATCTTAGATAAGAAAATCATAACGTTTGTCAGCCTATAAGCTACTCAAATATCCTGGATTTTAAAAAACTAACAATAGATCGTTATATAATCAGCCCTATACACCTACCAGCGTACCAAATCACTCTAGATTTAAGTAAAAAAAAAACAACAAACAAAATGATGAGTTACCCCTTCTCGAGAGTCAAAACAGATCTGAAAACTGAGATTGATTGAGAAAAGGAAGAAAGAGAAAGACAAAGAGAACCTGTATTTGTAGAATGCGAAGCGAAAGAAAGAAAAAAGAGGACGGCAGAAGACTAACAGTCGCATCGAAGTATCGCACGCACGCAGGCACGCTCTGACGCTCAGCCGCTCCGGGAAGAGAAAGAGGGAAAAAGGAGGAGAAGATACCAAGGAAAAAGTTCAGTATAGAGAGAGAGATATGAGAGGAGCGGCGCTAGGGTTTACTTTTAAGAGTCTCTCGCGACTCTTCGCTATCTCAGCAGAGGCCTTAGCTCTGTTATCAAAATAATTCTAAACACCTCAAATACTATACGCGATATAACGAAATAACGATAACGAAACACCCTGTTCCGTTTACCGTTCGTTTATTAGTCTGATTTTTCGACCTATATCGTTTACCGTTTCATTTCGTAAACGATATCGATTTCACTTCCGTTATTCGTTCCGTTTTCGTAAACGGAACGGCATAACGTGATTTTATGTGGCGTTGGCAGGCGTACTCACACATACACTCTCTCCCCTTCCCCTCCTCCGTACACTATCTCCCACCCCTGTCCCCTCCTCCCTCCCACGTACGCCGTCCCCTCTCCCCCATCCTCCCTCCTACATACGCCGTCCCCCCTTCCCCATCCTCCCTCCTACATACGCCGTCCCCCCTTTCCCTCCCCCTCCTCCCTCCCATGTATATCGTCCCCCCCACCTTTCTTCTCTTCCTCCTACACCCTTCATAACTGTTAAAGCAATATCGTAATTGTTGAAGTTAATATATGTATTGTTGAAGTTATATATGTAATTGTTAAAGTTAATATGTTATATATGTAACTGTTGAAGTTAATATATATAACAGTTGAAGTTATATGTGTAACTGTTGAAGTTATATATGTAGCTGTTGAAATTATATATGTAACTATTGAAATTAATATGTTATATATATAACTGTTGAATTTAATATATATAATTGTTGAAGTTAATATATATAATTGTTGAACTTGGCACATTTAAATGTTGAAGGTAATATTTGAAGTGGGCATATTTAAATTATTGAAGTTGGCATATATATTAGTTTCAACAGTTATATATATTAGTTTCAACAGTTATATATATTAACTTCAACAGTTTTATATATTAACTTCAACAATTATATATATTAACTTCAACAATTATATATATTAACTTCAACAATTTATTTCATCTTAATTAATTTGTGCGCGGAAGGGTGGGGGTTGGAGAGCGTACGCGGGAGGGTGGGAGGGGGCGAGCGTACGCTGCAGGAGAGCGTACGTGGGAGGGCTGGGAGGGGGGACGAGCGTACACGGCAGGGAGGGAAACAGAACAATTTTCAAAAATAGAAAACGCGTAGAGCCAAAAATAAAAAAATGCGTGAAGATGATGGGAATGATGAATATCGGAGATGATACTTATCACCCCGTTTCATATATCTTTCCCCAAAATAATTATTAGAAACAGCTTGGCAAGGGTCGCACTGGTCATAGAATTATGTGGTGACGTGACTGGACATAACTAGGCACGTAGGATTTTTTCCCCCCCTTTTCGAGCTGGGCGTGTAGAAATATTTTTAATTGGGACTTAATCGGCAAAGTTTTTTCTTTAATAAATAAGAAATGTAAATTAATTTTTTTAGAAAAATATTATGTATTTTTTAAAATTAAATAAGAATATTTAAAATTTTTAATTTCCATTGTGATTATTTTTCTTCCATAAATATTTAAAAAATATTTGTTTTTTACTAGACCGGATTTCCAAACTTGACCCTTGGCTGGATTTCTAAATCCCGACATTTTCTATCGAGAGTGAGATTTTCAAATTTGGAAATTTTAATTATTTCTTATTTTCAAGTTTCAACGCGTAAAACGAGTATGAGTAAAATTTTTATATTCAACTTGTTCTGAATTTCAAAATTTTATATTTATGAATAAAATATATTGGTAATTGGTTTGATAGGTGGAGTTGAGCTGCCAACTATAGGTTGGCAAATGGCAATGACACGGCCGCTACAGATCAGCATTTAGTCAAAATAGACACAGCTTTTGGTGCTAATTGCTATGCATATTATATGGCCTCACTTTTTTCATCTATTTGAAACTTGGTTCTTAATATTATTATAAATCTACTTTTTCAATTACTGGTGAAGTACAACGCAATGTTTTTCGGATGATTTTTTTTTTTAGCTGTCTGTATTCATTATTCAACTTTGCTAAAATAGGTCGTCTCGAACTTGAAGACTCGAATATTGTGACTCGTTACACAAAAATTGGCGATCATACGAGTGCAGTAGATCTGTCAGAGCACTAAAACCTCGCTCGTTCCATTCACGTGCTAGTGGGTCCAACGTGGTTTTGATTGGAGTTCCGCTTCTCCGCTTGCAAAAAAACAGACTGGACCGCTTCTCGATTCGATCTCCCCCCCCCCCCCCCCCCCCCCATGGAATATAGTACCGCACACATGTCACAACCGTCTGATTATTTAATCTCCATAATTAAAGAAGTTCCATGTATAATATCAAATTGATAGGTCCAGATCATCCCCCTCTTGCGCTCCAGAAGGAGGTAACCAATGGAATGGAATGAGAGAACCAAAATTTCACTTGATCCAGATTCTATTTTGGAGTTACACGATGGAAAAGGCGATCAGGAAAATGGAATTTCAGGAAACAAAATGCTACTCCCGATTTTGGGGTGTATCCAATGAAAATGAGGAAATTATTTTTTTGTTCCAATTTTATCCTTCAATCTTCCGCTCTATAACATTGGGCCCCATCAAAAATTAAATATTTCTCCGTTGTACCAAACTAAGGTAATATAGTCATTTCGTGTACTAAAATGAGGTGATAAAATATAACATCCATTTCTACTCCTTCAAATTTGGAGCAAGATGATACTGTTTTTCTTCCATTCCTTAAGTTTCTACTTAAAATATTAAGTTCCATTCTCTTCCACTACCTCCTACCAAGATTGTGGAGCAAAGCCTCAAGAGCTTCAGTTCCCACTTCCCACTATGGAACTAAGCAAAATTCGGACCGAATTTGAATCTCTTCTTGATTGTTCTCTCCATTTCGTTAGTCGAATAAATATCTCCATTTAAGAATTGTTACGTTAACCGTTAGGCAAAATACCACGTAAATCCATTAAACATCCAACAGTAAGAGCCCAACTATTTCAGGAAAGGCCTGTGGGAACAGTAAAAGCCCAATTTGAAGTATCGGAATTCGGAAGCAAGTGATCCTGCATTAAATCCGGAAGAGGATTCCAACTTCTAAGCCTGAAACGACAGTCTCTCTCCACGTCCGGATCTGAGAGAAAAGACAGAGAGAGAGATGGGAAGGGAGGTGGCGGAGAGCTGTATAGATGGCGTGATAATAGAGATGGTGTCAGCTTACGCTAGCAGATTCTATTCTTCCAAACCTGATCTCGCCGCTCGTCGGATCGAAGCCATCGGCTTTCAAGTGGGCCATCAGTTGTCCGAGCGGTAACTCTCTTTTCGTTTTGGGTTATAACGTTTCGGGTTTTTACTTATCTTTAATTGACCCCAATTTTCCCTGATCAAACTTCAATTTTCCTTAATTATAGAATAAACAATTTGCTAAGCATGTGCAATTAAGCATCATATTAGAGAAAATGTAACAATTTCCTTAATTATAGAACTATAATCTGACATTTTTATAAAATATGTTTTTTTTTTGTAGGTTTATAAGTTTGAATTTTCAATAACATACTCCTAAGTCATAATAATAACATAATAGAATATCAATGTTTTATTTTAACATCATAATGCAGTAAATTAGTACCTGAGTTAATACAAAGTCTCAATTCTCAAAGCAAAAAAGTATCTAACTTGATAATACTAAAAAATCTCAAACCAAATTAGTATCTGAGTCTCCAAGCTAAGCTCCACAGAAATACTTAGCTCAAATCAAAATCCATCAAATTCATTTCCTGGTTCTTGCTTTGTTATTATTAATGTGTAGCACTTGCAGAGCTAAATTTATCTTTTTATTCAGCACTTAATGATCAGAATCTTTTAAATCTGTTTTCTTGGAGATTTTTATTTCCAGGGTTCAAATTTTATTAATTGGCCCGTTCACCATTTAATCACACATTTTAAAAGCTTACTATTTACAATGTATGTAGAAAGTTATAATAAGAAATCCAATACTTATGCCTAGCACAGTTGCCCTCAGGCATTGCTTTCTCTGTGGGAGATGCAGGTTGGAAGCTCAGTTCAGCCACTTCTGTGGTTCGAAGGCTTTGACCCTCATCTCATACAAGACAGATATATAATGAATAAAGCAACTTCAGAAATTCCTTAATCCCTTGCTTATTTGATATTTTTAGAACAAATCTGAGATCACTTTCAGTTCAATTGAAGCTTAGAAGTTATTGGGTTAGTGAGATTTAATTTGAAGTTATATGCTAGAGGGACACTGAAGCATCCTATAATACTTTACTAATATTTTATTCTTCCTTTTGTTGTCTACTTTTTTTCCTTAAATTTAATAAAGCTATACAATGGAAAGACCAAGGTTTGCTGATCACTTGGAGGCAATAAAGTTCATATGCAAGGATTTCTGGTCCGAGCTCTTCAAAAAACAAATTGATAACTTGAAGACTAATCACAGAGTAAGTGAAAAGCATGTCACCATTTTTAACAAAATGTATGTTTCCCTCTGTAATTTGGATTTTAGAAGCTTTCCACACATTACTTTGAGGTTAGCTAGGTTAATAAGTAATAACTTGGAGTTAAATAGCTAAATTTATACATATTTCTTTACTGTTTCATTTTGTGCACCAAAGACAATTGTATTCATCTCAAATTTTGAAACTTGTTAAGAGCCAAGTATCGAGTCTAGGTTTCTAACTTTGAAGACAAATAGCAGGCTAAGTTGAATGTAAATGGTTTTTTTTCCTTTCTGAGAGGGCAGTATATGTGCAGTTTATAACAGATTACCTGTTTCTATTTTCTGCTTTCTTCAAAAGACCATCACAGATCATGAGAACATTACATTTTTGTTCCTGGGAAAATTGAAATCTCACAGATTTCTTGATATGTTGCTCCTGTTTATATTAACCATATGGCTAGGCAATAAGCTACCTTTATCATTTTGTGGCTGCATTTTTGCAAAAGGTGCAGCTTGTAATCTTCCTTCTAATTTATTATTTTTTAGGGCACATTTGTGCTGCAAGACAACCATTTCAGGTGGCTGACACGAATCTCTTTGGATCCAGCGGCGGTGGCAAACAATGATGCAACTTCAGAGAGCGAATCAGGTGCTGACATGACAAGCATGCTGCTATACTTCCCTTGTGGTATTATTCGTGGGGCCCTCAATAACCTTGGCATCTCCTGTGCTGTCTCCGCTGACATGACAAACCTTCCTGCTTGTAAGTTCACCTGTGATACATGCTAGTGTGCAGTTTGTGTGTTTTAGTGTTTTTTGCTTGGGTATTGTGAAGTCTTGTGGTTTGGTAAGTAGGGAAAATCTTGAGATGAGAAATTAGGAAAACTAATTTGTTTCTGTTGCACAAACATGGGTCAATTTGAGGCTACTTTGTGCTTGATTGAGCAATAAAGTGAGGGTATTGAATTGATTTAAACTCAAGGTTTTATAATGCTATTTTTGTGGTATAACGGTACAGAGTTGATTTAGCGATTCGATGTTATATCGGTGATATAACGGAGAAAAAACGGTGTGTGTAAAAAAATAATTATACAACTAGCCTATCTTATCAATTACTTGAAAAATTAAAATATAAAAAATTAATAAATAAAAAAGCAAAATAAACAAAATCAACTAAAAGTTAAACGAACTAGGGCTTGGCATGGATTTGTATTCAGCAAAAAAAAAAATGTAAGTTGAATGACCCATCTGTTTTTACGCCGCCAAATGCAAAAATTTTAAGTTATATTGCCGATTTTTTGGAAATATAACGCTACCGTTATTTCGTGCTTGGTTGTTGTAACGTTGATGCGTTTTGCTCCAAAAACCCGTTATTTAAGTCATAACGGTGTTATTTCGGTGAAATTTAAAAGCTTGTTTAAACTCTTTGTGGGGGTAATTGTATACTTGGGGATTAATTGAATTTTAAATAAAGGCTTACCATCCCATTCCAATTGGGTGTTGGTACCGGTGGTAGTGTTTGCTTTGGAGTGCTGATCTGACAAGCGCTTTCTAGTATTTTCCCTATCTTTTTGGATTGCCTCAGATTAAAAAACACTAGTTGAGCTTTAATTCCTGGTTGTCGATTTAATTAAAGCTAAATCAGATTTGAGGGTCCGTCTAATGATGCTTACTTGAGCAACCATTAGCAACTTTTTACTAGATTGGTTGCATTAAGGTCAGCAGTACACTGATATCTGCAACCTCAATTGTATCTGTATGTACTTTGATGACTTCTTTATTTCCAATTCTTGTATTATGTCCAGGTTCATTTGTGATACGCATAAAGGCGTAAAGAAAACAAGATTAGAGTGCTGGCTCTTGTAATATTGTGCTCTTTTTTGTAGCATGGGAACTTAGTGCTTGTGAATCTTTTGGGCAGTTGGTTAAATTTAATGTTTATTTTATATCAATTGATATACTTTTTATATTTCCTCACATGCGTCTTAATGTTATGGAGCCTCATGATTTTCATGTGCATATATTTGTTGTATTTTTTTGCCCATTTATATTTACCATGTTATTATTAGGTCGGTCTATTGTAACCTTTTGCAGTAATTATGATTATAAGGAAGCATTTTCGTAACGTTTTATATGTAAAATTTTACTTTCTCTGAAGTTGCTTTTGGAACCTTTTTTTTTTCTTCGAACAACTTGAAGTTTCTAAATAACAAGATTACTTGCACTAAATAATTTGGAGAGTACTTCGATAGATAGATGTAATAACATGGTAATCTCAATCTCGTCATTTAGAAATTAAAAAAAAATTGTTCGGAGAAAAATGAAGATATCAAAACTCTGGTTTTTGTTGTTGCTAAAATTGAAGACTTGAAGGAACAGTCAAGTGAATAGACAAATGTTACAATGTACCGTTTGGGCCTATGTCGACGGAAATATTATTTACATAAGAGAATTATGGTTACAAATTTCATGTAAAGGGATAATATGCTCCCCAGACCCCAGCCCGGCAGCCCCCAGGTGTTCCTTCTAGCAGAATGATAAAAATCGTTCATATATTTCAGACAAATGGATACTAAACAACCTAATACGGCAAATGCACAACTCTACAGGTTAGATCATCGTCTCAAACTTGTCAAGTTTTTTAACTCTTTGCATTGATCGTACCACTAGCGCCAGCATCACACCTGTATTTTACAAAGAATCATCCATCTATATATTTTTTTTTACAAAGAAATTGGTAGGAAAACAGGTGAGAGAGAGAGAGGCTTTATACCAGCACCAACGAATGAGCCATTAGCAACAAGTTGGTTGCCTTGACTGTTCAACGTGACCCCAACATTCAACAGGGTCCCACCTAATGCTGTATACATTGTCGCCATCTGTAGTATTGTTGCCTTCCTTGCTGCTCTCTCCGACTTTTGAGAGAGAGAGAGACAGAGTATTAGAATAAGAATTTAATGCAAATCTGGCATGTACAGACCACATGACAACGGGGTACAACTTGTTAGACCTGGGCAACGTATATAACGGAAACAGAATGAGGCGTTCCGTATTCCGTTCCGTTTCAATAAACGGTATGTACCGGCTGATTCGTATTTGTTCCGTTTGGACGGAACGTAGCGGAACGGTGTAATTTACACTGTATTTCACATAAATGAATCACGAATTGCATTCCGTTTTTCGTTCCGTTTGCAAAACGGAATGAAATTTCGTTCCATTATACGTTCCACATGGACGGAACGGAACGGTTTCGCGTATTCACGGTATACCGTGCCCACCCCTACAACTTGTCAGTATTGTCATTGTGCAAAAAAAGATTATATTAAGCTGAGAGAACGCAAAAGAGGAAAGGTGTAATTTTAGATTGTGATCAGTATTAATACCATGAGATACTAAACCAGTTCATTTTGATAAAAAAAAAAGGTCGTGCGTTAAAAGATATGATAAATAAATGGATGCGTTCGCAATACCTCAAGCACTCTGACCCGTAACTTCAGATCACCCGATTCAAGCTGCTGCACGAAGTCCTCTATTTTCTGGACGCGGTATGGCATTGAAATAGTGGAATTTCTAGCCTAATTTTAACACAAAAATAATCTGTAAAATTGGACAAGTTTCTCACTAGTAGCTAGATGAACCAGTTCAAGCCTTTGATAAAAGTCAAATCCCAGATATATAGATAAAATTGGACAAGTTTCTCACTAGTAGCTAGAGGAAATAAGAAAGGAAAACTAACATCATTAGCTTGTTTTCTGATCTCCTCTACAAGTTCTACACCACCAGGTCGTTTCTGCTTCAAGTCAAGTAGTTCCTGATATATAGATAAAATATGTTTGTCAATAACATTTTATGAACAAGTAGTTTACTCTTCAATTTATTTGTAAGCGTTCCACTGATAAATGAACTTTATACTAACAATTAACAGCCCTCGACTTATGAATTGGGAACCATGTACTGACAAGTGTCAACCAAAACTCTTACAAAGTGTGAACCATGTTATACTGATTGGTTTTGACTTGCCTAGCCTAGAATGACTTATTGGAAGAATACCGATTGCAATACTGTGGCACCGAAGATCCCAGATACTGGGGCAAAACTAAATCATGGTCTTAGCAAATCTCACAAACAAAAAAATGACATAGTTCCAGAATCAAACCTGTGCATATGGCGCAGCTACTTTGACAAAGGAAAAGTCTGGATCTAGTGTATATCCAATACCTACATGTCACCATATTTTGAATTTGGGATATCAATTTCAATTCTCATTCAATGTTATTAAATATGGCACGTTTGGATCACCGGTGAATAAGCCTATTCATGAATAAGGTGAATAGAGATCATCCAAATGCACCACGAATAGCCCTATTCACGGTCGAATAGCTATTCGAGCAAAAACTTCGAATAAGCTTCTCTAAACTTCATGACCCTTTTAAATATTATTAAAAAAATGAGTTGATGCTCCTTTTCGAAGAAAGAGGTGCAGATAGAAACAAATATATTAATAAAAAACAAGATGCTTGCTCCTTTTTCAATCTATGCATGTCTCTTAAAATAACAAGAGTTTTGTAAACAAAATTGTTAGAGTTAATATTAATATTAATTGATATGATCGATATTTTTACAATTTTTGCTCATCAACTATTATTTTGATTATAATAATAACAATTATTATTATTTATTTTTTGTGAAAAAATAAATATTTTCTATTTATTCAAATATTATGTTAATATTACTATCGTTAATACAATCAAAATATAGAGAAAACATATGGTGCATACTAATGTACGGAAGCTTCGGTGCATACTGATCCGAACTCTTGGATCTGCTTCAAAATGAAAGATCCAAACCGTCTAATATGATCTTCCTATTATAATCTCCTTACCGACCAAATTTTACATTTTTTCAAAATTTGTAAGTATTTTTTTCAAATTTTAGAAAATCACTAATCTAATTTTTTCTGAACCGTTAAAAAATAGCAGTTTTTAAAAAATCCGAAAAAAATACTTAAAAATTTCAAAAAAATATAAATTTTGGTCGACAAGGAGATTTCAATAGGGAGATCATATTGGACGGTTTGGATCGGTCATTTTGAAGCAGATTCAAGAGTTTGGATCAATATGCACCGAAGCTTCCATACATTAGTATGCACCATAGATTTTCTCTAATAATAATAATAATAATATATTTTGATTGTATAAAAGATAGTAATAATAACATAATATTGGAATAAATAGAACATATTTTACAAAAAAATAAGATTAAATAACAACAACAACAATAATAATAATAATAATAATAATAATATATTTTGGAGAAAACCTATGGTGCATACTAATGTACGGAAGCTTCGGTGCATACTGATCCAAACTCTTAAATCTGCTTCAAAATGACCGATCCAAACCGTCCAATATGATCTCCCTATTGAAATCTCCTTGTCGACCAAAATTTATATTTTTTCGAAAATTTTAAGTATTTTTTTCGGATTTTTAAAACTGCTATTTTTTAACGGTTCAGAAAAAATTAGATTAGTGATTTTCTAAAATAAAAAAATACTTAAAAATTTTGAAAAAATGTAAAATTTGGTCGTAAGGAGATTATAATAGGAAGATCATATTAGACGGTTTGGATCGGTCATTTTGAAGCAGATCCAAGAGTTCGGATCAGTATGCACCGAAGCTTCCGTACATTAGTATGCACCATATGTTTTCTCTTATTATTATTATTATTATAAACAATGGATACAATGTTAAAGCAAAGTGTATTTAATTAAAAATTATTGTTAAAAATAAACAAAATAAATTATTATTATATTAATTTTCTTTATTTTTATTCTCACACATCATCCAAACAACATTTCTCTATTCATGAATAGGCCTATTCTTCACCGAATTATATTCACATCCTTATTCATGAATAGATCTATTCATGCTTATTCACAACGCATCCAAACGCATTAACTTTCTTTAGGAACAAAAATTTTAATTGCCTTTAATAAATATATCAATTCAAGAGCTTGATTATAGTTTTCCTACAATTCAACTATTTTTTTTATTTTTCTATAAAAAAACCTTTTAATAAAAAGTTTATGCCTTTAGCAATTAAACAGTAAACAATAAGACTCAAAACTGCATGAGAAACATTAAGATAATTAACTAATCGCGGAAGGACACCTGTGCTAACCTTCAAGTGTAGAAAAAGCCCTTATAACAAAGGTAAATGTAGATGGAAACCGGAAAGGCTGGTCTTGAGCAATTGCAAACAAGTCCTGTAAAAGGTCAATGGCTGAATCAGCTGAAATTATGTTGGAACACAACTAGAAATTAAACCAAAATTGTTAGCTGTAGATCTAACCTCTCCAATTGCAGCTAGAGTTTGTTGCTGATCTGGTGTCTGACTTAGTAGATTGTCTAAAAAAAATTGAACAGACCTCCTTACCTAGTTCAGACATAATCAACCAGTTAGTAACATATAAAACCATTCTCAAACCTAGAAGTAACATCTATATTTTGCAAATATATCCTTAGTCAATGAGTATGGAAACTTGTTATGCAACCCTCTTAGTATTGCATTCTTACACTCCGTTTCTTTTGGAAAAATGTGAAACAATACCAAGGTAAATCAAATGTGTTAGAAGGAACATAGAAAAGGACATACAATTTAATACTTACAGGAGAAAGATCACCAGTCGGTTGGAGAGCTTCAAGTTCAATCAGACTCTTAATTACCTGGACGAATGAAATAAGTCATTCATTATTCTTGGCCAATAAAACAGAGAGAGAGAGAGAGAGAGAGGACATACTTTATTAGCATCCTTCTCATAGACAGAGTAGAACAAATCAAGTAATCTCTCACGGGTGAAAGACTTGATCTCTCCCATCATGCCAAAATCATAGTAAATCAGCGACCCATCTTTGTCTATTGCCAGATTTCCTGGGTGAGGATCCGCATGGAAGAACCCAGTTTTCAGTATCTGTATTTTTAGCACAATGATAGATAATGATATTTATTCATATATAGACATATTAAGATGATATATATCAAATTCTTTAACAGTTGCATGATTTAAGCAGGTAGTAATATTGAGCTCAATTGCATAGTAGGTTTCAGAGCTAGTTGGAGTTCTTATAGATTTAGCTTTAATTAATATAAAAAATAAGTTACAAACAATGGCATGTTAAATTAAAATAAAATAATATGGTAAGGAAACACAATTTATAACCTGAATCAAGTAAGATTCAATTGAGCGTGATGCAATAAGAGAGCGACTATAGCCCCGTGCATCTAACTGCCTCAAGTTATTTATTTTTATACCTACATTGAAAGAAAAATTAAGGTAATCTAACAAACTATAATGGAAAAACACTAAATCACCAAATAAGCAGGAGACCGAGTTGAATTTTGAGGTGGTTATAGACTTGGTAGTGACTAGTGAGAATAATGACTCACCAGGAACATATTCTAAGGTTAGAACCTTTGTGCTGGTATAATCCCAAATAATAAGCTGCCAAAGGAAAAATGACATATATGTATATGGAGAATAATTAGTATGGTAAGTAAACAGATTCCCTCTTAGATATAAAAGAAGAAGATAAGAGGTAATGGTCCACAAAACTTACAGGCACTCGTACCCACTTTATGTTTCTAAAATCTCTTCTAAATTTGTCTGCATTCTTTCCTTCATTGATGTAATCAATTTCTTGATACAGAATCCTGAAACCACAGAAATTTTCAAATTGATAAAAAAAAATGTAAGAACCAAAGCAAATATCAGCAAAATTTTAAAAACAATGTTGAATTGGTAAAAAAAAGACAAAAATATATTTTAAGAATTTGTTTGGGAAAGATCAAAGAGACCAGAGGAATAACATTTAATTAGTTCATTGTGAAAAATTGCTAAAAATTCTTACTTGGAGCATTCATCATAAATCCCAATCCAGTCTCTAGTCGGACCACCAAGTGTTTCACTTCTCTGAAAGTATTCTGCCACCAACTTTAGGTTTCCTGGTAAAAACAAATTATGTACTAATTAAACTTTGTTTGTAAAAACGTATATCTTATTTATGCCGTGTTTTACTTTTACACGCTGAAAATATAAGAAAGAAGCTGATTTAGGGGGAGCAAGAAGCATATTCTCTTACTCAAATCAATATCAAATAGTTTTTTCAGGCCCGGCCGTTGAACCTTGACAGCTACCTTTTCTCCATTGTGAAGAACTGCTCTGTGCACCTATTTTAAGTGAACTTAAAGATGTTAAAATAGCGTCTGATACTACATTAGAAATAACAGAAGTAATATTTTATTAATTATGTGGACAAAGAAATTACAAAGGTACTACCTGACCAAGACTGGCAGCAGCAATAGGCGAGTCTTCAAATTCCTTAAATAAAACTTCAATGGGGCAACCCAATTCATTTTGTATAAAAGACCTTGCCTTTTCTGGTGAAAATGCCGGTACCCGATCCTACTTATCAAAAACATTAACACCTACATTAGTTGTAAAAGATCCAGGACCAACATGGATATCATCCAAAGTGCCCCTGGAATATCTTGTATTCACATTTGTGTATCTATGCCTTTTCTGTGACAATGATCCAACAAGCTTTGATGAACTTAATTATACAACATTTACACAGCTTCCTTTTTTTAAAAAAAAATTGTGTTCCATAATGTGATAAACCTGTATGAACATGGGATGACCACAGTAGGCTCACCAATTTATGAATGAAATGATATTCTAGCAAAAATAAAATAAAATTAGAGAAACGGCACATCATTACCTGCAATTTGGCGAGTTCATCTACAAACTCTCTTCGAAACAGATCAGACCTTGTAGATGATAGTTGCCCCAGTTTTATGAATGTGGGTCCCAGCTGCAGCACCTGCTCTCTCAGCCATGATGCTGTTTTCTTTCTTCTTTTTTTCTATTGTATTTTAAAAATTATAACAAACAAACTTAGATGTGTGCATCGCTGATTTTGCTAACACCGAGGCTTAGTTTGGACAGTATTACATTTGTCCTTGGAAACTTAAAAACCAATACAACTCAAATGTCTCAGGTCTATCCATTACCAGTAAATATATCCAATCAATTCCTACTGTTTGATCCCTTCTGAATTCCTTCAGTACATATCCAATCCATGCCTCATGTGCAATCCATTACTTTTAGGGGGGCCAAAAGGTTAGAAGGTGGGGTTAGTTTTTAAAATTATTGCAAATAAAATTGTGAAAAGTCTTTGAGTGCATCTGGCACTTTGGGGTGGTGCTAGGATTTATCAATGGGATAATAGCCCCAATAAACAAAACAAAAAAGGAAAAAAAAAAGAGAGAGAATAAAGAAGCCACCTGCTTTTCTTCAGAGAATCCACCAACATAAGACCATTTTGCATTGTCAAAAAGGACTCTGATCCTCAAAGAAAGCACAAATGACCATATATCAATTGTTCTCTGCCATGCATTATAGCTGTCCTTAGACCAACTGAATCCTTCGTCTGAGGGCAAAACTTTCAACTCCTCTTCAAATGATGTTTCCTTATTAGTTCCCTTTCCTTTCTGGTGGGTCTTTACAAGACTGGATGACCCCTTATCAGATTTGACCAAACCCGACCCATTAATAGCCACTCTGGACCCATTGATGCCATTGCTGGTTCTGACAAGCTCCTTGGTGGGGACCATTTTGTTTGCACGGCCATTTGTGCTACCATATTTTTCTGTCTCAGTCTTGGTGGCCCTTAACTTAAATTTTGAATGTCTTTTGGTTGCTTTTGGAGTAGGTAATTTCAAATTGGATATGGAACTGGTAGAGCTGGTAGAAGCAAGTATAGCTGCCATGAAAACTTAACCTCGGTCTGGGAAACCTAAATGTAATGTAATTTAAAAAATAGCTTGCAAGAGGGGTAAATCATTAAAATGCAAGGTTAGATTACTGCATATTAACAGAAACTAGGAATGGTTGATCAAATCCAAAAGAGGGAAAGCAAACTGCAATTACAAATCCAAACAATACCCTTCATTAACAAAAAAAATAGCACTTAAGAACCTCAAATTAACAATATCAATTTACCTGTATGAAACTATTGATGAGATAATTTGTGCTAAAAACTCAGAAATTATAGTAGGGATCAAGGCCCATACAAGAATATTGAAGAGGGATACAAAAGAGGAAGAAGAGAAGAATTACAAGAGCAAATACCTTTCTGACTTCTTCTCTAGTAGCCAGGGAGAAAAAAAAATCAGATGCACAGAAGATACAAGTGCGAAGTACAACTGTACAAGCAAAGGGAAGTGTGACAGTGGAGTTGCTGAAATTACGCGAGCGAAACGAGTGAATAGAGAAATCGAACAACAAAAAGAGTGTGGGGTTTAGAAGCGAGCTTCGTCAACCAAACGACAAGGAAGAGTCCAAAAAAATCTTCATAGACCTGGTCTACAGTAGATCGTGGCGGAAATTGCCGTAGTTTTACCCGCAGTTTGCGTCTTGTGTGAAGGCTTTCTGGTGGACCTGGTTTATCGAAACATTTGATGGTTAATGGTTCAGTCGTTCTGTTCAAGTGACCTACCACATGCTTGGAACTATAACAGTACCGTTGTTGGAATATCTCGCAAAAATATCGACGTGCACTTGTTAAAAAAAAGAAACAAAACTGGGGCTATTATTTTCTAGGAAAAGAAGCGGTGGTGCCACTTATTTTGTCTTTTTAATATCAACCACCACTATGACTGGTGGGACTCACAGTAAGTGATGATGAGTCGAGGTGGCTTATTTATTTATTTAGAGAATCTTCATTGCCGCTCGGCCGCTATGAGCGGATCGATTGTTTCAGAGGGGCAAATGCGAGGATGTATATTACTGGTGGTCTTTTCGCGCGTTGCGCGAAATATTTTAAAAAATTTTATATCAATTATTGAATTTTTTTATTATTAGCATAACTTATTTAAAGCATTAACATATTTAGTACTTTTAACACCAACACATAAGACTATCTAAAGTATTGCTTCCATCTTGTCGTTATGATTTTCAAAACCTATAATCTAAAATATTGACATCATTAGAATTTTTATAAATTTATAAGTAATCACTGTTTAGATAGAGAATTTTAATTACAAAAATAAAAGTAAGCTCGAAAATTTATTTAGAATATTTTAGAAGTCTAGCTATGATTTTAAGTTTTATACACCACTGGATTTTTTTTTTATATTCTGTTTGCATGAATTTAAAATTTCATACATGAACGAATTTTTTTAAGTTTCTAAACTAATTAGTAATCTAAAGTAATTTTTCAGAAATTGCGTTAATAAGTGGCACAAACATAATCGAGGTGGTTTCTCAAAAAAAAATAAATAAATCAGTGGTTTCTCTAGACTCTAGACCTCTAGGGTGGCTGTGTGGTTACTGGTTAGCGGTGAATCCAGCCCAACTGTCCGGAACCAAATCCTGTGCCGCACGACACCATGCAGCGCAGAAATTCAGACCGTCCAAATTAAATTCAATGGATGAGGGAGCTCCGTGCATGTAACCTGATTGTAAGACCCGAAAAAATCTAACAGTCGAGATCGGATCGTACGGCTCGGCACAGGATAGGGATCCTCCAACTGCCCAGGGCACAAAGAAAGGTACAAATTCACCAACCGCGTCACTCCATTTTTTTTTTTTTGAAACACCTTTCACATCTAAAGGCCAAATCGGAGACATATCACGTGCCCGATCTGGACATTAGATTTTCTGTGACATTTACTCTTTCAAAATTTGGGCCGCAGCAACAAAAGATCCAGTCAAATGTATTGTACGAAGAACTGTTCTTGAACAGTATCGGATTCGGATTTTAAACCCGGATCCTCACTGGACCTTAATATATGTTTCGATTGGGGCTGTTTGGATTCCCAAGTAATTTGGAGAATTTTATCTTCCTATCATAAATTTATTATAAACAATTTAAACTTTTCACAAAGTTACACACTTTCTAATAAATTATTCCTAAAAATTGCAACTTCTTCAAATTCCTAAGCGATCCAAACGGCCCATTTTTATTTTTTTCTTTTTGGCAAAATCTGTCATACAACTTGAGAGAGAAGACAGTAGGGTATTTTAGACTTAAAATTCAAAATTTTTAAAATTTTTCAGAATTTAAATTTATATTGGGGCCGTTTAGATCAAATGAAAATTTGGAGAATTTTTTATTCATAGACATAAATTTATTATAAATAATCCAAACTCTTCACAAAATTACACACTTTCCAATACTTTATGCCTAAGAATAGAAAATTTCTCCTATTCCTAAACGATCCAACCGGCCCATTAAGGCTAAATCACTAAACGACTGTGACTTGATCAAATAGAATTTTGTATACAATCGTCCGCGTTAAATTCATACAAATATAAAAAATAGTTGTACAACATATATTGCAGATTTTTTAAAATTATTATTATTGAAGGGTCTAGAATTATTTAGATTTGTTTAGATTAAAAATTTTGTAAAAAAACAAAAAAATATAAATTTTGGTCTGGGCTAGAATCTCAAAAGGAAATTTCATAGCTGACGATCCCATCCGTCAGTAGTCGCGACTGATTTTAATTCACCTCTTTTCTCAATGCACGTAATATATTACAGCAACTCAATTTTATTTTAATCGACATAAAATTCATTCGAAAAATGTGTCGATCTAAATAAGACGTTAACATTTTTATAACATTCAACTCCTATCAAAACTGAGGACATCATACGTTTTATGTGCATGTAACAAACAACATATCACATCGTTTGCTTCAGTCAAACCATCTTTATTGAAATATGGTTTAGTTTAGCTTTCATAAGAACAAAAACACGACATTAAAAGTAGAAAAAGGGAGGGAAAAGGAGAACAAAAAGAGGACCACACATCACACCTATATATATATATATATAGAGATTGGCTAAAGTATACTCCAGCATATAGATAGCCCGTATGCTGGAGTCGTTTCTCACAATCTAAAGTGCATACAGTCGATCCGAAGCTTTCAAATTGTTCTCCATATTGAAATCTCCTAGGAAACTAAAATTTATATTTTTTCGAATTTTTTTACTATATATTATGCTATTTAAAAAAAACTTTGTAAAGGAGTTGTAAAGGAGTATTTCTGGCCCTTCAATTTGAAAATAGCATAATATATAGCAAAAAAATTCGAAAAAATGTAAAATTTGGTCTTGAAGGATATTTTTACATGGAGAACAATTTGAACGGTTTGGATCGACTATTTGAATTTTAGATTTTCAGAAACGACTCTAGCATACGGGTTTGATCCGTATGCTGGAGTATACTTTAGCCAATCTCTATATATATATATATATATATATATATATATATATATATATATATATATATATATATATATAGTGGATTGATAAAATACACTCTGGTGTATAGATCGTCTCCCGTACATCAGAGTCGTTTATGAAATTCAAAAATCAAACAGTCGATCCGAACCGTTCAAGTTATTCTCCATATTGAAAAACTCTCGGAGATCAAATTTTACCATTTTTCGAATTTTTTTGCTATATATTATGATATTTTCAAAAAACACTACAATTGGAGTATTTCAGGCCCTCCAATTTGAAAATATCATAATATATAGCAAAAAAATTCGAAAAAATATAAAATTTGGTCTCCGAGAGTTTTTCAATATGGAGAACAAGTTGAACGGTTCGGATCGACCGTTTGATTTTTGGATTTCAAAAACGACTCTGGTGTACGAGGACGATCCGTACACCAGAGTGTATTTTATCACCCCTCTATATATATATATATATATATATATA
Organism: Rhynchospora pubera; assembly: GCA_028095005.1. NCBI lineage: Eukaryota > Viridiplantae > Streptophyta > Magnoliopsida > Poales > Cyperaceae > Rhynchospora > Rhynchospora pubera. Next base: position 196,171,983 of record CM051463.1, on the reverse strand, counting down.
TATATATATATATATATATATATATATATATATATATATATCCATCCGTAATAATTCCTAATTTTTCTACCAAACTAATTCTTTCCAGACGCAATTGCAGCCCGAACGAAATCCTCACACTGTGTAAACCCGTGAGAGAAAACATCTGCCAAGGTCCCCATCACATCAAACGCCTCTTGCAGATCAGAGGCTGTGGTCATATCATCCAGCCACTCGAGCATCTCATCTGAGAACCCCACCATCTCTTTTATGTTCATCATTCTCTCTCTCACAACCACCTCCCACATTTCTAACCCTGCTTCCTCCTTTGCTTGTGACCTCTTGTTCACCTTAAAAAACCTCTGTAGTTGTTCGATCAGCCCAGTGTAAACCAGCATTGGCTGAACGACAGTGAAGAGCTTTTTGCTCTCAGCAAGATCACTCGATGAATTATGCTTGTGTTGCATGTATGCATGATATATTCCACGCTGGAGGAAACTTGTTCGGTGTTGTACCCACTCTTCATATGAGTTGGATAGAAGGGAGTTGACCATCATGAATTGTACAGTCTCCTCGGTTGGAGCAGCTGCAGAGGTGACACGTGAAACTCCAATTGGTGGGGAGGCAGCTGTAGACGAAGCAGAGTTGTTGGCCAGGTAGGTGGAGATGGTTTTAGCCATAGTGCGTCGCTGCTGACCAGGATTTGGGTTTCCTTGGTCAAGAAGGTAAGAGGCCATTTGGACCATAAACAGTAAGTATCGGGAGTTGCTCTCTCTACCACCACCTCTGCTGTCACAGTTGAAGGATGCGCCAGTTGCAAACCGAGCCAGCATCTGAGAAAGAATGACAGAAGTACCCCCATATTAAAAATTGATATATAAGAAAATAAGTGTTTCTAATGAAGTATATGTTTTTTATTTCTTTAATGTTAATTAATATCTGATTTACAATAACTTTTTAATTCATTCACTGAAAATTCAATGGATGGTTTTTTTTTCGTTTAGGTATTTGTTTCCATACACCCAACCCTCTGTCAAAATTCCAGCCAAAAAAAAATAATTTGTATTTGTTTCCATTATTTAAATTATCCTGTACATAGTGCAAAATACAAAAGATGTCAACATTGTTTAATATAGCCCGGTCCCAAGCTCGGGTAAAAGGAGGGTTGTGATAGGCCCGACGAGCCAACGTAAAAAAAGCATAACTATTTTTAGAAATGGAGTTGTTGTAATGCAAAATACAAAAGATCCTTTATATCTTTGTCCATGTCTTCAGAAAGATGGAGACTAAATAAGCTATCTTCTCAAGGAAGAGAGGTAGTCCGGTCATCTTTTGAAAAATATGGGGAGGAAGGTAAACAGACGGCTTTTCATATTTAAAAAAGGATAACAGTAATACTAGTCACTTTAAACGAGGCATCAAAATTAGGTACAAGTAAATGTTGTCCATTCCTTCGGCACTTGTGTTATCTTTGCTACCGTTTAATTTCCCCTTGTTCTACCCAATAACAACTGATATAAATAAAGTAATAAACAATCTAGGGTGGGTGGGGGGGAATCTTGCATACCAGAACAATGTCGTATGTTAAAAGCCTAATCCGGCTACCATCAGCACGACCCAGTGCACTAAGGTTGTCCCAGTACTGATCCACACACCGTGCATACTGACCCAGTGGTACTGCCGGACCTCTCAAGGGGAAAATACAATTGCACAACGTTTCATTATTCCTTAGTGCAGCGCCTTCCCACTCCTTTTTAGGGTTTCTGAGTGCTGAATCTGCTCGTTTTGCCTCTTGATGACACTGAAAATGGATTATGTTGAAGTGGCTGACAGTTGTGTAAACACAATCACCTCGTGTCGATCCACTGCTGCTGCCGCCACTTCCAGTAGCACCAAGATTCACTCTTTTGCCAAACGAGTAGACTCCGAGTATATCATTCGGGCGTAAAGTGTACCCTTCACGGCAGACCATGCAAGCAAGGCCGTCAGTTTCTTCTTCCACATCGTCCAGACCCTCAATGAATGGTTGTGATACCAAAATTCGTTTCCCACCATCATCTTGTCTCATCCCAAGCCCCTGAGATAAAACAGGTTGGAAGCACAAAAGGTAACATCAGTTTAATCAACGAAATATTAGCTTCCTTATACCACCCGGTACAATCCCTGTAGGATGGTACTAACTGGAAGGAACAAATCTTATGGTACTCAGAAAATTTAAAAAATACGAGTAATGAGACAAGACCATAGAAAAAATAATAATAAAGAAAGGATGCACTCTGGATGACCATTTTACTACTTGGAAAAATGCAGGCACGCACCTGGAGAAGCACTTCTCTCTTCTTAAGGGCCCGTCGACGCATCTCTTCCCTGGTGGCACGCCTCAACTCATTTATCTTCTGCCCTAAGAAACCATCTCCATTATCCTCTTTGTTTGCTAGAGTATCCAACAAGTTTTCTGCTTTTGCCCCTATCTCCTTCTCCCCAACAACCCCCTCTAAAGCATGCAATAGTGGCAACAGACCCTCCTCATCTATACACTTCTGTGTACCAAAGTGCCCCTTAGACAGACCCCTGAGCATCGACAAAATCAAGGGCACTGATGGTAATCTCAGCCCAGTGACCCACTCAGCATGGTTCTTAAAGAACTCAGACTTAGATTCGGCATCCCCAAAACTATCCCTCAAGTACCGGACAGCAGCCGCCGTGATTCCCTTCGACAATATCATATCCTTCAACCTCTCCCCACAAGAGCTTGAATTCAGAGATTCAGAAACCCTAACGAAATTCTCAATAGCCGACCTTTGACACAGAGCTTTCTGGCCCAAATTCTCATCCTTGGGGGAATCAGCATACTCATTTTGTACCCGGTCGAAGCCTGACCAGTCATTCAAATATGGTTCAAAATGCTGAATCAGGGCATCCATTGCCGAAGGCTCACCATATGTCAAGTATGGTAGAATCCTTGCGACCATCTCATCATTTCTTAGTTGTTTGCTTGATCTCTTCATGCCTAGAGGGTGACAAAGCCTCTCCAAGAACATCAAAACAATCTTTTTGCTCTGTTCACCAACACCGGCAGTTTCTTCAGTGCTGCTGGTGTGCACACTTTGGGTGATGCTTATATCACTTTCATTTGCCTCTATGGTTAGGCTCTCTACAATAAGAAGGATGCCCTCAGCAGATTCCATCGCATCTAAAGAGAAGGCACGGCGAGCTATCTCCAGTAAAAGGCCCAAAGCACCCAAACGAAGGAGAGCACGCCTGTTTTGACAGATCTTACAGCAGTAGCGTAATAGGTTCAACACTGAGCTCAGCTCTTCCTGGTTTGATCTCAGATCTTCTTCACGCAACCGCTGTGATGCAATAAAAATACAAGACATCATATACATATGGACAACAAAGTAGGTTCAGAGCACCTTCAGCAATGTCATTAGTACTAATTTAGTTGTATACTAGTACCTCATGTATCATCTTGAGTATTGAAATGAAATTTTTTTACTATGAACCTTATCTGAAACAGGCAATATATTTGTTTGAGAAGGGAACAAAGAAGACTACCTGAATCATGCTTAAAATAATCTCAAGGCCACCACACTCCCTTACAGCGCCCGCTATAGCAAACTCTACTTCAGGATCTTGTGACTCCTCCTTTTCCTCTTCTAGCTCCTTAATCATGGGCTCCGTTGCTTCACCATCTAGACCCTAATTAATATTCAAGCACAAATTTTCAGTCAAGTCAATTCTCTATAGTCTAGTTGAAATCTGTCTGGCCTATCAAACATATAACCGGGAAGTGCTTAATAAAAAGAATATCCAATTCTAGCATGGCAGAAACAGCAAAATTTTCCAAAAATTGAAATAGCTAACCTGAAGACGGTAAGTAACAGTCATAGGCAGGGAATCCCTCTGAGCAGAAGTCGCTGCACTAGCTATTGCAGCCGCCAAGGTGCTGTGTGATCCACTGTGGTGCTTCTTCCAGACCTGCTCATACACCTGAGAGATACTGAGGTCGAGGGAGATTATATTTCCTGCCACAAGCAGCTCCATACCATAATCATCCTCTACTAGCCCCAATAGATCGAGCTGGTGGCAGATCTTGTTTTTCACATCCCTCATCAGTGGGCCTATCTCAGCGCTCGAGTATGGATTCTTGGTCATTGACCCACGAATGAACTCCTCTTGTGTATGAGCTTTGTTCAGCACTAGGAGGTACACTGGTTCTGGTTTTGTCGGACATATCATGTTACACAGTTGTTCCAGGATGAACTGCCAGAGAACCAGCCATTAGAGATGCATACTATTTCACTACTTGTGGTTTCTATCTTTTCATATTTTTTTCTTTTTATTCTCTCATTTTGTAATGTTTAAAACAAAAGATCTATTATGCGTAATATTGCATCAACAGTCCACACACTAAACATAAAAAAAAAAGGCTCCACACTTACAGTAACAATAGAAAAACAGCAAAGTGCACTACCAGCTGATACTACATCTAATTAAATTTGGAACCAGGTTATTTGACATCAAGAATTGAGCTTAATTTTATAATTTAGACAAGAACTCTAAATAGATAACTTTAATCTCTATTACCAAAGACGTTCGTCTTTTCTGCTCCCGGGCATGCCTCTGGAGGCCAGCCACACAAGCACATATGAACTGCCGCTTGTTGTCAGTGCTCTCCAGTACAAGGCCATCCAGTAGCTCCTTCAAGAGGCGATTACAATCACTTATAAGCTTGGTCTTCTGTACCACTAGCCCTTGAATTATCAGGAATGCCTCAAGTACCTCTGAAAGTAGCTCTTCCCGCATGAACCTGGCTCAACCAAAACACATTTGTTGCAAGAGGAGACTTTTTAAAATACAGTGTTCGAATATTTGCTTGAACGTTACAGTAAATTCACCAGAAAAGACCTTTTCTACTCATTATTCTATATCGTTGATCATTTTATTAGAATTGTTTCTATACATGTTACATTATGCTACGAGTCTTATAGTCAATTTAGTGCTTAGGAGCATCAACTTCCTCTTTTTTTAGGGTAAAGATAGACTAAAAGTGAGAAACAAACAAACTAAAGAAGAGCCAAAAAAGTGCTAATAAGGAAATTGAAATTGGAACGGAAAAAAAGATAAAACATATTATGGATACCTGGCTCTAATGTTGGGCACCTCAAGAAACTTGTTGAGCATCTCGATAAGCTTGTGGAGTATAAATCCCTGGGAGATGTCCACTGCAAGACTCCTTTCTTGTGACTCAACATTAGCTACCTCCTTTGTTATCAATCCACAGATTGTAAGCAGACATCCCCGCACAGTCAGGAAAAGGCGAGCAGCCTCTGGCTCAACCATACTGAAGAACAGCTCAAAGTACTCAGCTGCACTCTCCCCTGCATCTAGAGTTGCTGGTAGCAGGGTTACAAGCAAGTTCAGGAGCTGGAATTGCCTCACTGACCCGACTGGAAACAATAGATTTATAAGTGTGGATACTTCTGCCCGGATTGACTGAGAGCAAGCACTCAAAATCAGCTCTGAGACCCATGAACCGAGTGCAAATTTGGAGAAGTCGCTCCTAGAGGCATGCCTTAAAGCGCGCCTTTTCCACCTCAGACCATATTTCAGAGCCAAATATTCAGATTTTTGAGCAGACTTCTGTACAGTGGGACCTGTCTTGACCACCTGAGAGACCTTGTACTGCCGTCTGACAAAGTCAAGATAAGAAGCACCCCTTTCCCATTCCGAGTAGCTCAGAAGAGGGATGTCCTGACCACCCTTGCGGGACCCACTGTCAGAAGCACCCTTGTCATTTCCCTCAGAGACAGCTTTGTCACTTCTTGGTTGCAACACTGAAGGCCTTAATTTCCCTTTGTCTTGTTCTTTACCATCAACCGAAGAGTCAGATCGCGGTGGAGTGCAGGCCTGAGAGACAATCCTTAAACAAGGAAGGATAATATTTTCAGAAATAGCTGGATGCTTTGCACCGACCTTGATCGAGGAAAACAGAATTTGAAAGGCGACACGGAGGCGGGACTCCCAGAACTCATCAACCAGTGCACATGTTTCTGAGAGTAACAGCAGCTCCTCACGCGTGGCAGAGGCGATATCCATAGAACGGTGATGTTCCAAACAATACATAACCTTCTTCTTAATTAACCCATTAAGTTCAGCCACCGCCTCAGCATCGCCCTCAGAGAAAGCTGCAATTACAGCTCGTGCAAGGACACGGGTCGTCCTTGGTCCATGGTGGATGTTGTTTTCAAACAACTCAGATAAAATACCAGAAGAGATCAGCTGCTTCTTACAGGTTGGGTGCTTGGTAAGAACTTGTAAGAGCTCAAGACACTGCGAGACAAATGTGGTCGCACACCCATAGCAGTTGTTGGAGGATCTCCCATTTGCGAGTAGAGACTGAACAGCAGGGTCTCCCTCATCAAAGCTCTTGTGGTGCAGATAGGTCATGAGCACGCGCCTTAGACCTTGAAGTGTCTGCACACTCTTGCTAACCGAATCGAAAGCAGCTTTGCATTTCTCACCATATAATACCCCTAATAAAGCTATTTTACGGTTGACCTTGCACGAGGGGCCTGGGAGAGAGACCATCATTTGTTGCACTGTGTCCTTCTGTTGTGAATCCATTTCATGCTCACCAATACTGGAGACAAGCTTAACCAATGGCTTCTTAAACCCAAGTAGTTGCTGGTACCGCCTGTGCGCATTCTCAGATTCAGCCTCGATTGCCGCAAGGCCTTTCCTCATATCCTCATCATTCTCCATGTTATCAAATGAGAAGCTCGGTTTTGCCATGAAGTGGAATTCAAACCGACCATACTTGCTGTAACCGCACTCATTGCAGAGGAACGAGTCCAAGTTCTCATAGTTAATATTTCGACACTGCCTACATTGGTAAGCATTTTCGTGGCAATTGCTACAGATGCCATGCTTGTCTGTAACTGCCCTGCTGCACCTAGGGCACTGCAGTGACTCGAGTGAAGATGCTTGTAGGTTTTCATAAAAGGAATCAAGCTCGATCATGAGATTGCATGCAGTTATAGGGATTGGGAACTCAACCTTCAGCTCAGTCTGGTTGGCCACCAGGTGGCAGCTTTTGGCTCGTTTCCAGAGTGACCAGTTGTTTTTCAGCTCTGATAAGTCAGCCACAGGCCGATTATTGTAATACAGGTTCAGGACCTTGACAGATTTTGACTTACGTGCATCATGCACATTCATGGTCACTGATTGAATCATAAAGCATCCAGTGCATTTCACTATGATCCGGTTGTCAGTGTATTTGGTCTCAGATTTTATAGTTTCTAGCTTCATGCGTGTGTATGGTACATCTGGACAGCTGCAACTGACACATGGCTCACTCTCAAGGTAGTACCCATCAAACTCCACCAAGGTACTCAATGTGTTGTATATGCGTGAGTTTGGGTGGTTTGCTAGGAGCTCGTTTTGCAAATGCAGGGTTTCAAAAATGGAGGTTACCACCTCTGATGTCAGACACCTACTAACAATCTCCCTCTCTTTCTCCTGTGTTTTACTTGCAGTTGTACCAGTACATGTACTGGTCACAGCACCCTTGCCAAGCAGCCATGCCATGAGATCTGTATATTCCACAATATTTTGACCATACATTGGCAGAGACCTCACCTTGTGTAAAAGAGCCTTTAGAATCGTTTCCTTGAATGGGCCTCTGGCATGGTGCCACACACCGTACAACACACACTTGGCCTCATTGCGCACACTTGCAGAGTTCCATTCCAGTAAAAAGGTATCCACAAACTGTCTTAAAAGAGCCCCATCCTTTGTGGTGAACATCTCTAGCGCATGCTCCATGTCTACGCATGATTTCTCAATGCTACTACTCTCTCCACCCTCCTCTCCCTTCTTTTTCTTCTTTGAATCTGACTTGCCAACAGAGGGAACTTCGGCTGCACCAGGGTCCAGTTTTTTATTAGTGTGGTTCAGTTCCTTGCCAGTATAGAACGCCAAGTTCAAGAGCTTCAGGGATTGAACAATTGACTCCTCTCCAAAATAAAACACACTGTTTGTCAAAAAAGGTAGGATGTCAGGATGCTTCAAGCAATACTTCTGCCAATTTTTTGGCCGAGATGCAGCCACCTCGCATAGTGTGCTGAGGCATTTAATGAGCTTGACGCTTCTCTCATATGGCACTGGATGCTTGAAGCCACCCGACTTATTAACAATCTTGTATAACTTTTTAACCTCATGTGAGTACTGCCACGCATCTCTTATGCTGTAATATTGAGTTTTGGATCCACATATATGGAGAAAGAGCCTTCGGGCATAACGGCGCACAAAGGTGGTATTTGGATTGCTGATGTAACTGCATAGCACGTCTTGATACTCTTCAAGTTTCAGATCCTTGCTACCAGATGGCATGGCTGGTCTGTGTGCCTTGGTATCCTTCTCCGTAGATTTATCATGCTTTTCAGGTCGGACCATGCTGTACACGAGGCGGAAAGTGTTCTCTAACAGTAGCTTGTGATAATCAGCAAACAGATCTTTGGGATGGGATTTTGCGTATGAGTCAGAGAAGAAGGGTGAAAAGTTACCAGCAGGCAACTCCCGTCTGACAGTTAAGAGGGACCCACAACCAGGACCAGTACCCGACCCATTTTCAGAACTACCGGATGAGGTTTTGAACACTTGCACGAGCTGTTGTAATATGTCCATGAGATAGTTCAAGAACTCCTGATTTCTTAGGCAGGAACAAGCGCGAACCAGTTGAGAGGCGAACTCTTCTTTTTCTAGCTCATCAGTGGAGGAAGAAGAGGTGGCAGATAAGGCAGAAACCTGGGAGAAGCCTTTGTCATGTGAATCAGGTTTTGGCTGGGAGCCAGAACCGTCAGAGCCAGAACCACTAGGCTGGTGCCAGTTACGGAACATAAGAGTGAAGAACATAAAAACAAGGATAGCCACCTCCCCGAAAGGGGATCTAGCCCTAGAAGGAAATGGCCTGCTCAAGTTAATCTCATCAAGCAGCCACCTAACAAACCTCTCCAAATCTAGATTTTCAGTTTTCACCCCATCCATGAAGGGTCCGCCAACAGCTGACGACAGCCGGTAAAACAGCTGCATGATGGGTACAGCCCGTAAGCCCGAGGTCGCCTCCATCCACCCATTAAGTTCCTCTATCAAACCACGCAACAAAAGAGAGTTAACCGCGCGTTTTGAGGCTGATATAGAAACTACCCTCTGGCTTGCCAGCTCAGCAGCATCAGTCATCTCCAGGACGTGTATAGAGGAGGGGGCAGATGGAGTGAGAGAAGATTCGCGTGCCCTCTCAGTTGATTCTCTGGAAGGCAAACCCCGCACTGAACTGGGATCAGTTAGTTCATCCAAGGTGAAGTGGATCTCAGTGCCATCACCTCCCATTGAGTCAAGTTCAATTGGAATTGCGGTCATAGCATGGTCTCGCGAATGAGGTGGAGGGAGTTGGTCAGCATCAAGTACCTCATAGCACGTCTCACATAAGTCAAAGTCAGGACAGACAGTACAGTGCCACCTACGACGAACAATTGGTACAGTCGAGCAGCCATCACAGCAGTACTGCACTGATGAGGTAGAGGGATCTTCTTCAATCAACATGTTGTTGTTTGCTGTTGAACTGGCAGCATCAGACGGAGTGGACTGCACTCGGCTCTCAGACACGTCATCACTGGGTGTGATCATGGTCTGCTTTGGGAAAGGGACTTGAAGAAACCTTGATGATATAGCCAAACTGAAAACAAAATAATACTTGTAAATAATTTAATCAACCAATCAGGTCTCCCAATAGAAATGCAGATAGGATCTCTTGACAACGATTTTTCAATCATCTAACAAATTTTAAAAATAGAAATGTCCATAGACAACTTGTTAGCCTATAGATTGATTGTGTATTAAATTTTCATGCAATTTTGAGCGTTGATGCAAAATTCAATATGCAACAGTACACCTGCTAGAGGTCTGAACTGCCTCATAAGGCGCAAAAAGTAGCTTCTTAAGAAGAACAACAGCAGGTGCAACTGCCAGTGTGGTTGCTTCTTCCTCTGCAATTGAAGCGAGGCATTCAGCATAACTGTATATCAAATCCACACAAGGTACCACAAGGCTGTTTACGGTCTGTGTATCTGGCCTCTCCAAGTTCAGGATACCCCAAAATATCTCCATCAGCCCATCCACCACTTCTGAACCTATATCATCACCAAAATAGTATAAAGTGATAATTATCTGTCTTTAGCATTGTTTGTTTGCTACCAGGTTTGTTCTTGTTGTATTCAACTTGAAAATTTCAAACCAAACAGAGTGCACATTTGCTTAGTATATTTTCAACATTACTATTAATGCTTCAATACTAGAAACTAAATTTTTGTGAGCAACGATGTTTATTTTCCCGCATAGGTACAATCTGGTGAAAACATATGAGCTTGCAGCACAGAAAAAGGGAACACAATAATAAATAATTCACATGCATACAAAAACACAAAACTATATTAGTTTCATTTCATGTGCAGAAGGTTCATAAATGCGTCGACTGAAAGTTTATGCTTGTAAGGCAAAAAAACAAATAACTAAATAAAGTTTATGTCCACTTTATAAAGCATATTGAGTTTCCTTTTAATTCTTAACAAAAGAAACTACCATTAGTCTGGAGAAAAGCAGCCATATTAGATTTCCTGTTCAAAGCAATTTTGGAAACAGCCTGAATCTGTGCAATGAACTCCTTTATAACCCACGAGGATGCAGCACCCCCAACACCTATTCTTGAACTGATCAGGGGAAATGACTTTATCACCCCTAATAACCTCAAGCTGTCCTTTACCTGAAAAAAAAAAAAATAAATAAAAGTTCTTGTCTGCAGACATAATGAAATTTTGCATTCATCGTGTCCAACTTCCATAACAGCCAGACCCAATCAGGTTAAAATTGGCATTGGACCAGTTCTTGCGAGTATGATTGATGCACACACCAATACTAGGAAGAGACTAAACAGGGAGAGTTGGCAAAGGAACAGTAAAGAGACATGTTCAGATATGTCTGACCGTTGAGACGTATATGACGTTTATTATTTAGGACAAAAGATATAGGCAAATGCTAACAAAAGGTAACAGCAAAAAGTAAAAGAATTTAAATTGCACATACATGATAATAAGTCTCCCTCTTAGGAAAAATAGCCTGAAGAACCCGACAAGCAGCTAACTGGAGAAGTGGCTCACGGTCACTCTGAAACACTGCCTCCAACATATCACCACACCTCAGCTTTCTCACCTCCATCAAATCTACATCACTCAGATGGGGCCCACACAGGATGTATACCTTCGCCAAAATATTCAATGCATCCGCCAACACCTGCTCCTGAGTTGAGGAAGCCCCAGCTGTCAGAGACCTCTTCCCACTCTGTGCTCCTTTTGGCACACTGGCCTCCAAGTTAAGAACCTCATCCATCTTCTCCTTCCAGCCAAAGTCATCCTTCGCGCGTCCATATATTTCTAAGAAGTCAAGGCGGGGAGTCGAGAGCTTATCATGTGTGATACCCACAGAAATGGTGAACTCCTCATCAGCCAGGAGGGACTCAGCTGTTGTGAAGGGGATATCATACCATGACCGGATGCCCTCGTCGAGCTTGATAGTACGATGGAAAAGAGACACCTCAGACGGGATGTGGCTTACCGATGTGTTCCCCACATGGATACGGCACCCCACCATCACAATGTCAGGGTTAGGGTTAGAAACTGTCACCTACATATCATAATACAGATATTTATGATATTCAAGCGTCACCACTTTTTTCCCTTAAAGTTTGGTTGGCGGACAGCCAGCCAACAGTTTTATTAAATACAATATATGTGTTACATAGTGTCAAGCAGCACTGGTACTTAAACTGATAAAGGTTGCTAGTTCAAGTATTCAAGTATTTCTCTTTTTTTCTGGATTACATTCTCCAAATTAATCACCAGCCCGCCATGTTAAGTGGCGAAAGATTGATTTAAGTATTCTTGACTTCACAAATCACATACTCCCAAATTTGGAAGCTTGTAAATTGATCAATAAATAGCACTAGAAATTCAAGTATATCTTTCACATTTGAAAAGAACACAGGGACCTAAGTGCATTGCTGATATATTCCTGACAGTTTTAGGGGTTCTCTGAGACTCGTTTAGCAAATCAAAAAATAGTGCAAGGTTTAGCTAGAATATAGTCTATCAGAGGGTTAAGACTAAACCAACTAGCCCAGTATTCCACGGCATTAGCAAGAATAATTAACCAGCACCAGTATTCCATGGTGTTCTTTTTGATTAAATAGCTATCAAATAGCCCCTTAAAGTTGCATCAGTAAAAGGTACTAGCTGCATGTCAGTGCCTCCTCACAAGTTGAGTTTGTACACAAAAAATGTGGGTCGATTTTTTTTTTTAAATAAAAATCCAACAGAATCAACAAACAAAACTACATATAAAGCACCTTAAATCCAGAAGATGTAGGGCCCTCTAGATAACCATCCTCTGATGCCAGCCTCTGCTTTATGCTCTCAGAGTCCCCTCCCTTGTAGGCATCGCTGCTCAGCCTAACATCTCCTGTGATGCAGACTGTCTTCTCAAAGAAATCAAGAGGGAACTCCGGGTTGGCACTTGTGTACGCTTTGCTGCTTAGAATGCTCGGCCCCAGCTTCTTCTTCTGCTCTAACATTGTTCCAGCACTCCCAGTATTCTCAACTGTGTCAATTAATAACATTGTAATTCAAAAACTTAACAATAACATGCATTTGAAATAAAGCTTATCTGAAGTTGAAACAATTAAATTCTATAAAGTTTTCATGACAATTTGTATAAGATTTAAGATTTAAAACGAAATAAACTGACGGACAAGTTAGGAGATATATATCAAAAATGTAAATATTAAACACCATGAAAAACTTAGCCTAAAACTTCAAAAATAAATCCTTTCAAAACTAAAGTCTAAGCCTTTTATCCCAAACAAGTTAGGTAGGCTAGAAATGACACCCCGACCCTGGTCATTTCTCGTATATATGGCTGAGTTTTTACGCTGGCTCGCCAAGCCTATCGCAAGCATGCGGGCTTGAACCCTGGACCTCTTAGAAGAGAGCCAAGTGCTCTTACCACTTGAGCTACTAGACCACCTCTTAAAAATAAATCCTTTCAAAACATAAAAAAAAAAAAACTACCTGTTGTGTCATTATAAGAGAAGATATGCAAGCTGCCATCATCATATAAAATTAGACAATTAGTCTTATCCTTTGAAAGGGGCTTATACGCAGCCACACCAACCATAGTAGCAGAGTTGGACCCCATACTATGCTTCATGTTTTGTGCTGTCAGTTCCTCAGGGCCTAACACAACAGTGAGAATCACATTGGATTTGGAACCAGACTGACAAGAAAAAATACCACTGCCAGCTATCAGTTCTCTCCAGTGATGCAATGCAGCTGGCTTGAACTTTCCATCAAGTTCTTCATTCACATAAGACGCCTCTGTAAGGATTTTCGAGTCAGGGTCTAAACGACCCAGCAGAGTTGTGCTGTCGTGATATGCCAGAAAGAGAAGCCGGTATGTGGATGAAAAATGGAGAGATACCCCTCGGCTCTGAATTTGTTTTCCTTCCACTTCTATCACATCAGTCAATGTTCTTGCACCAACATCCCCTTCCATGGATACCTCAAACTTGTACAAAATTCCAGCATCGGATAGCACGAGGAGGAAAATCTTACCCATGGAAGCTGGTACAAGGGCAGCATCAACAATGAGATCATTTTCCAGAGTGAAGTAATGCACAGGGCTGATATTATCCTGGGATAGGTCATAAATTTTCACAAACTTGTTAGAAGCAACCATAAGCTGTACCTGCGAGCCTGGAACCCATTCAACTTTGCGCACATAGGCCCCATCTGTCAGAGCTAACTCAATGGCCAGCCTGTCTGTCACCTCACCCCGGCTATTGACAGTCAGAACCTGACACTCTTCATAACCAGCAACAGCTAGATAACTCTCCACCAAGGGGTTGAACATCAAGTGCACAATCTCAAACCGAACCATGTTTTTTGAAAGAGGTTTCACATTGGTTTTATCTGCCGTCACTGGTGTGACCGTTGGTTGACCGATGAGCTGGCCTATATCAAAAATTGCAACTTTGTCCCCTTCACCAACTGCTAACTTTCCTCTGACACTGACGCTTAATAAGGACTTTGCAAGGGACCCACTGGACAGGTGCGACTTGAGCTCCCGAGAGTTTGGGTAGTCAGCCTTAATTTTGAGATCCAATGAACCACTTTTGAAAGCCTTCTTAAGCTGGAACAAATCAGTTGTGTAAAGAACTCTCTTTTCAGCTCCCAAAGTCACTCTCTTGTCCTTCAAATGGTTCTCTTCTCTCCTGGAGGTCACCTCAGGAAGTAACCTCTTGCAAATCTCCACAATCTGGCTCTCTACTCTGAGTCCTCCTAAAATTTCCGGCAACTCATCTTGCAATTCCTTCGTGATGGATAACTTGAACGAACAGTCAGCTGCATCACAGGTCACTTCATCATCCAAATCAGAGCAGCTATCTGCTGCCGGATCAGCCTCATCCTGGTATGGTGCAAAGGTCCGAAACCCAGTTGTATTACCAGCTACTGGCACAGTGGATCCACCATGACCAGTAAACTTGCGGGGCTTCAGGCACTGGCAGCTGCTTCCACGGACCCCGCCGGCCCCACAGTCACAAAAAAACCGGCTTGACCGAGAATACACCACACGGTGACCCCGGTGGCAAACTCGGGCACACACAGAGCAGCACCCCTTAGAGACAGTGAGGTCACATGTATAACAGAAGTACCAGTGCTGTTCCATGAAGTTGCTGCCGCTAGAGGTGAAGGTGCAAACTTTAGAGGCTAAGACACGCTCGCTATTCATGTCTTCCTCCTCATGGTCCCGGTCAACACTTGCCAGTTCACCATCAGTTGTGCCATCATCTTCGTCCTCCTCGCCAGAAGAGGTGATGTCCACCTGTCTGACCAGCACAGAATCCGCAGCAATTGTCAGGTTATCTGTATTCTTGCTGGAACTGCTCAGTTGTTTGTTTGATAGCATGCATCCCGATGCAACATTGCTGCTGGAAGAGATCTTGGAGGAGACCTTTCTCAAGACCGCCTTATTTGGCCCAGCACTCTGACCAATCACGGCCTCAAAAAACATGAGGAGAAATTTCAAACCAGGGAGAAGGCTCTCTTTCTCCACCATTTTCTCCATTAGTTTCAGTGTACTTTCTAATAATAATTTCATCGAGGCTGATTCACAACTCAAAAGCTTGAACAGGAAATTGAAGTATGGTTCAGCAGTCTGGAGGTCCCGTTGTAAGAAAGCCATATCAAGCAGTACCAGCATGGACTTACCTAGATGAGTCTGTAATTCAGGGGCCCCTGTCTCAGTCAGAGGTGAGATGAGGTGCGTCAGAAAGTCGACTGTCACATCCCTAACAGATCCACCAACAGAACCAGTACCAAGCAACCGGGCTTTCAACCAATGTGATACTAACACAGTATCTATGTCAAGGAATCTCTTCCTCAACTTCTCTTTCAAACTTGAGCACACACCCCCAGCTAAAACATCAACAAGCAAGCCAATGACCTTCATGTTAACTGTTTCTGACTGGCATTCATCAAGAGCATTGACCAAGGTCAGTAAGTCTGCACGACAAGGACTGAACAATGACTCTGCCTCCTGGGAGCCGCTGTCATCACAGCCCAGATAGAACTTGAATGCCTGGATTTTTGAACTGTCCTTTCTGAGGACCTCTATGTAGTCTGCTACTTCACTGATAAGCAACTCTCTCATTTCACAGCTAAGCCCCTTTTCAGAAGTGACATGTGTCAGAAACTCCTCTAACTGTTTCAGGGCAAAGAGACTCTTGTACCCCTCGAGATGTTCTCTCTCGCTGATTAAACGGTCATACACTGCATCACATTTTTGTGATAGAGAGCCAAAAATTCGGTCATTTTTCACAGCCATGACCAACTGAAGAACCCGGCAAGCAACACTCGCCTCCAGTTTGAATCCTTCTTTTTGTCCCATGAACTTCAGAAAACCATCAATTACCCCGATCACCTCGCCTATTGCAAGAATGCATGAGAGGAGAGTACCATTGCAAGAGTCGGGATAAATTGCAAGGCCATGATACAACCATTGGGAGAGAGAACAAGCACCAGCTTTACCTGCACCCAACTTGGTCCCTATTCCATCGAGCTTGTTTAGCAACCCATATATGGTCTCAACCCTTGAGAGGTTAAAACCAACCATCCCAAGAAAGAGATCTTGCTTTGACTTTTCAAATGCTGTGTGTTTTAACAGAAGAACAGGAGAGAACTTATCACCAGAGGAGGAACCAGCTTGGTTCAAGAAGTAAAGAAAAGCATGTTGCATGATACGAAGGTAGGTCTCAAGAACACAAGCTAGATCATTTAGAAAGCCAGCCCCCTGCTTTTCGTCAAGGTACTTCACAACTCTTCCCCCCAAGTTATTCAAAGACCCAGCAGGCAAGTCCGGCCTTGAGAATCTATCAAGACCCGCATTGATGACAGAGAGGACAAGACAAAGACCAGCACTTCTCCTCAGAAAGTCCAAACTGTCTACTTGAGCCGAATGGAGTGATATCTCACTGTGTAAGAGATTGAGAGTACTGACAATGGCCGCAGGAGGAATTTGTTCCTCTAAAGATGCACTACTTTCCCCTTCCAAACTAAGAGAGAACGAGATAAGAACTCTAACATCTGATAAATTGAGTTCATTGGCATCAAGGTCCCCCAATTCACACTTTGTACCTGGTTGAATGGCCAACAAAGTGTTCCAAAACAGCAAAAACAGATATCTCTCTACTATGAGAAGATCTGGAGACTCAGCTTTTTGCCCTTGCCAAAACCCCAAAATAGTTGAAATGGTATCAATCATCTCTGGCAAGTCAATACCAAAGGTTTGTAATGGCAAACCAACTGGACAGAAAGCTGCATTGAGTGGGACCACATCTATCAGCCGTGGTAGCAAGCTGCTAGTAACAGGGGACTCCCTGATAGCGTCTCCATATATACCCACCAAAAATGACGCTACAAGTGATGGTAAGTGGTCATGCATGTAACCGGAACTACCTCCCGGCCTGATGGGAATCTCCCTCATCTTTGATCTGAATCGAGAGAGCAACCATACAGGGCAGTTCGATGGGTATAAAAGCATATGCCGTAGGAGGAGGAAAACGCGTGAAACCAACAAACCCCAAACAGAAAGCCCAGGAATAGGAGGTGGTCTTGAGGCCATCTTTTTCAATGTAGAAAATACCTGACCCACTAGAGCTTCTTTATCTGCCTGACTTGAAAGGTGGAATGCCATGAGAAGCATCTCCAGGTGAAATGCACAAGGTAGTGCTACAGACAGATCATTTGACTCGGTCAGAATAACATTATTAACCTTGTCAAGTAGGAACTCCAAATATCTCACAAAGAGCCCAGATCTGAAATTAATACTGGAACCCAGGTCATTTCCAGAAACTAAACAGTGTGCAACCAGGGCTAATGTGTAATGGTTGTACACAAAAGCACCATTTTCTACCAGTAAGACTTGGTGAACCAAATGCTCCTTCAGTGAAAGAGGAATCTCACAACAAACCATCAGAGCATGCAAGAGGTCAAAGCAGAGCTCGTTGAGAGAGCTTTGTGAAGGGTCCAAGATTCTCTCAGCACAAGAAGGGTTCTGACAGCTTAGCATGGAAAGAAGTTGGTTTACATGCTCCGACTTAACCTTCATACAGGCATCCTCATGAATCTTGCAGCTCCACTCTGGCGAGAAGATATTTGTTTTGAGAAAGCTCATTAAATCGGCCACAACTTGGATAGGCGAACAAGAAACGATAGTGTTGTCGCCCATAC
This sequence comes from Rhynchospora pubera, assembly GCA_028095005.1. NCBI lineage: Eukaryota > Viridiplantae > Streptophyta > Magnoliopsida > Poales > Cyperaceae > Rhynchospora > Rhynchospora pubera. Next base: position 196,154,104 of record CM051463.1, on the reverse strand, counting down.
CAGGCCCAGACATGGGCTTTTCTGAGGCATCTGAGGGACCAGTGGCCCGAATCCCCTCTGCAAAAAGGTCTCCAAAAATGGCCTCATCATCATGGCTAATCACACTTTCCGTATCTGATACTGCAGAAGTTTTAGAGCAAATTATGCGTGGTTTGTCACCAGCTGCAACTGATTTTACAGCAAGTGTGTGGAGAAATAACACCAGATGTATTAAATCATCTATCCATTGCTCAGAAGGGGGGAAAACCAATCTTAAACACTCCTCGTAAGTGAGCTTTCTTAGAAGAGAGACCTTCTGAGATCGTACAAAGCATGATGGGGCATCGTTAACAGTGCCCAGGTCACACATGTTCTCAGTTCCTTCATATCGAGACACCCACCAGCCAGCTGATATATACTTTAACAGATACTGCACAATCCGAGGAGAGCAAACGAGTGGGGCTCGCAAAGATGGGCTCATCCTCTCTGGCTGCCAAGATTTTACACTCAAAATTTCAAACAATGATGCGACCAAACATGCCTCAATTGTACGGTGCACATCGCAAGCCCAAAATGCAATCCGCACAAATTGTAAGAACTCATCAATTGTCTTTAGCAAGACAGAACAAAGTAAATTCTCATATGATCCAGAATCACTGCTACCAAAATCCATAATGAGCTTGAGCACCACAGGAACAGAGTTGACAAAACTTGCAACCAAATGCAGCAGCTCAGTGTCATCACTGTCCAATGGGGACTCCACAACCAAATGTTTTAGTAATTTTAGAAGTTTTAGGCAATGTGAAAGTCTAGGCACAAGGTTGGTATCTTCCAGTTTTTCAGATGACAGAGGCGGTTGGAGGAGGGATTTACACAGTGAGAGAAGGCGCGGCACATACATGAGGTGGACAAGTGCCAGGTGGCGTGCAGCTGATGTTATCAGGCTTGAGGATGCATTGAGCAACGGTGGTTGTTTGGAGATGGAGATTGGCTGTGAGAATTCAGATGAGAGAGTATTTAGAAGGCTAGTGGAGGATGTTTTGTTTTCCTTCGAGCAGTTGAAACCTGTGGCAGGAAGAGTAACAGTTAAGCAAAGGCCAAACTTTCAGAATTGGCTGGTACAACTTTTCTTCAATAGTCCTTGAATTTTGCTAGTAGGTACCTAGCTAACCTATTTAGACTAACTTAGCACACATTAACAATATAATCATTAACTATGTTCAGGGAAATTGCTTGGGGTCAATATAACTGAATTGAGACTGTATGAAGTTGCTTCTTCTCCTGTTATTTCATTTAAATGCACAAATAAAGACAAAATGGCAAGCATTACCTGGTAGATAGCAAATATTGGCCAACTCTGAGGTGGTGGATATGATAGGAATGGATGACAACCGCTCAACAACTAAGCTTATTGGTTGAATATCGTGAATATCATGCAACTCTGAACTTCCATTACCAAGAGAGATATCCAAGAATAGTGCCACGCGGTCCTAGTATAATACAATGGGTGAGAGAGAAACATAAGTTATAAAAAGTTATGTCCACATAACTATGCATATGTTTACATTATTAACAAGGTTTTATTAACTCTATCTATGCATAACAGTCAGAGATGCACACTGTAGACATACAATCAAGTACCTACTTTCCATGCATCAAAAACAAACAGTTACAGACATTTGAGGAATAGAAATGAAATAATAAAAGGTTCCTAAAATATCTCTTCGTCTTTCCTAATCTGCAAGGTTACAAATATGTCTTTCTTCTAAAACCATAAGCTCTTAACACCACAACAATTAATAAAACCCTATATTGCAATTTCACGGATCTCTATTATTGAGAAGATCACAATTTAGGCTAATAGCATAGCTTCCTAGAGACCATACAGGTATCTCTTTTCTTAGTAGCCATGGCTTTGACTGTATTTTCATTTTTAGCTTCCTCCTCGAGTCCTAAGTTTATGCTTTTGTTGGATGACAGTATGTTTAGTATTATTAGATTTCAAGGGACAAATCCTAGTTCAAATCCAATCTATAACTATTGCGATGAAAATGTGAATTAAACTCGAAACTAGTCATTGTACAGTGTGAACTAGAATATGGAAGTAGTTAGCTGATAGAAGTGTACCTGCAAACTAAAGTCATTTCCATTTCTGGAAGATTTCTCGAGAAATTGCATACAAAAATCCAATGCCTTTTCTATTATTGCTATAACCAATGGTTCGACCAGCTCCACTGAAAGATAAAAGGAAAAATAAAAACAACAATATTACAACAGTGATTATGAGGATGATATTGAGTTTTAAATAAAATACATAGAATGGGGAGTTGTGCAGAATTCTCAATGATGGATCAGAGCTTCTATTAATTATTTATTTAAGAGTGTGCATGGAGTTCTGATACCTCAAAGGCTCAAAGCAGTCAATAGCTGAAATCAACATTCAATAGAACTTTGTGGAGGCAAATAAGTATGGAACAAGCATATGTTGTGAGCCAGAAAGGTTAACCAAAAGTTCTAAACGGATTACTTTTGTTAAATTGACTTTAACTAAAATGAAACCTATCAAGCAAACAGGAATCAATCCTGATACTCCTGATGCTTGGAACCATAATCAACGGAGCTGATCTGAGGCAGAAGATTGTGATTCCGTCTTCTTTTCAAACATCATAAAAAGGAGTTCAGATCGGAATAGTAACAAACCTGGATTGGAGAGTGCAGCCGAGGCAACAGCTCGTACAGCTACAACAAGAGAATCGACTTGATCTCCAGTCCAAGTCTCGAAGCCCGCTCGTTGATCTTCTGTGGCGACTCCAGCTTGTAGTATGGCGAGAAGTCGCTCGAGACCGAGGCGAGCTGGGGCGGACCTGAGATCGTCGGCGCGGATCCGCCTCTGGTCTACTAGGATCTCAAAGAGTCTGGCGATCTCCGCCATGGACTCTGGCGAATGAGAAACGCCTGAACCCTATTGAAACCTTTTGAGAGGAAGATACGAGAAGTGAGGGTTTAGGAGGTGGAGGTGAGAGAGAAGAGGAAAGAAGACGAAGTGGGAGAATCATTTACCTGTGTGAGGGAGATAATAAAACCACTCTTATGTCGGTTGTTTATTGTGACCGAATTATTTTCGAGTGTTTTTATCAGGGATCCTTTTTTATGGAATCCGACAACCCGGTTATATACTATACAATATACATCATACATCATCACAATAAAAAACTAGTTCTATTATCGCGCGTTGCGCGATGCATTTCTATCTGAATATGCGGCAAAACTATTTTCTAATGTTATGGATGATATTAATACAATCGCATATATATATAGCTGGACAAAAGTTGCAGTACATATAGTGGACCACTATGAACTTGCTTGGTTGAGACACAAACACAGTGGCTATTATAAACAGTTTGAACGACACAATTGCAAAAGAGTATCATTCACATAAGGAATCATAAACCAATTACAACGGAAAAAAAATCTAATATTGATTGATAGCGGTATATATCTCGAAACTCCAATTGTTCTGATTTTCAGTTATTAGTGTAATTAGCTGTTCAACCAAGCAATAAAAAAACTAATAAATTGATTTTTCGTTAATGTAATTAGTAGTTTAAGCAAGCAGTAAAAAAGACAGTAAAAAACTGCATATACATTAATTATTTTTTCATAATGGAAATACCTCTTCCAAAAGAAACCACATGGAGAGTTTACAGAGAGACAAACGTTTTAGTAATTACAAAAAGTTCCCAAACAAAAATAAGAGAATATTAAAGGCGCTTTTTTTTCTGTTCTACCTTGATCTATTTTTTATTTTAACAAAAAAACAACAATTTGAAACATACTAACATTTGACATCAAATTCTGACCTACTTGAGATTGCTGGCAATTGCTCAACAACTTGAAGGCACGCAAACAACAACTGCAAGTTCATTTCAGAAAGAAAACTACTATCAGAAATTATTAACTTAAGCATAACTTGGTCAAATCTTGCTAGTAGTTGTCAGAGTGTGTTACTGATACTTCTCTTATCACCATAATTTGTAGATTGAGGTTAGAGTTAGTTATCAAAAAGAATATCTAGAGCAACTGATTTTCACTACTAATCATATCTCGTAAACCATGGCAGCAAGCAAAATGGCCAACAACAATGATAGGCAGAGCCCACACTACCCAAAATTATGTACGAATACCAATCAAAGTAAGCTCAGCATGGACCTTTCAATACATCGAGAATGAATCCAGAAAATTCAGAAAAATGATATAATCCATTTGATAGAATGTACAGCTATGTACCTAAACATTTGTACAACCTGATTGCAGTGACAACATGCTAATAGATTTGACAAATTAAAATTTTCTTATTAAACTGAATTTTAATTACAGTGATGCACAATTCTATTACCGAATGAAAATCAACTTACAAAATATATCAAAAACTGTATGAATCACCAGCTAACAATTTGTCACAAAAAATAGGTACCCTTGTTTGGATACCACGAAGAATTTAACATTTACAATTTTATTCTGAAAAAGTATTTGTTTCCTTGCTACTAACTAAAAGCAGAATAAAAGCAAAATAATACCTCCAGAAATCAACCAATCAAAATATTTTTATAATATGTTAATCGTAAAATTACCTTAAATGAGATGGCCATTAATTTCAGAAGAAGTTGCAATGCTTCATTTAACTCTTCTAACTCTCCAACACTTTCTCATTTACACATCTGATTGCTTATTCGTTTTATCTCTATTGAGTTTGAAACAAACGGAAGAAAAATAAAATTAGAATTTCATTCCGACCTATAAAAAAATGGAAAAAATGCTAATGAACAATCAAAATGCAACCTTTAATATGAGCATCTACCTATCTATATATAAATAATATAAATAATAATACCCGTTGTAATCATGCTAAGGTAGCAAATAACATGCTTGTTTTAGTAACACATATACAATCTTTATAAGAGTAAACTTTGTTAATTAACTCATGACCACGCATATAATTGCCACAAAGAATTTTCTTATTCATAATCAAAACACACTGATTAATAATTATATGAAAAAGATGGACATGATCTATACAACAACAGAATTTCATTCTAATCCCAGCCCATTTTCATAGGAGCAAAATGCAAACAAAGATACTGGCCAGCAATTATATCCATCATTGATCGTACACCACAAATTTAATACAGCAAAAGTACGCAATATTTAGGAAGCTACTATTCTGGTTTACATATACGGGGTTTAGGGTTCAACAACAATTATGCTAAGAAGGAAAGAAATTAGCAACAACAAATGTATTTTATTAAAATGAAATGAGCAAAACTTAAGAACAAAAGCAAATTGTCAGATATAACTGAAAAGATACCCAATTTATATGGCGACTTGGCAAGTTTACCCCTTCCTTTTTCTGTATATTAACCTTAACTTCAATGAGCAGAGACACCGACTTCCCTATATTATTCTCCACGCTCGTAGCTCTGCTTGCACTTCCCAAAATAACATCATAGGGGGTCAGGTGAGGACCTAAATATAACAATATCCTCTCCTCTATTGCCTCTGGAAAACAGGGTGTCACCTGATTCAACCAGGACCTCGCTCATCTGCAAGAGGCATTAGTCAGTCAATAAAATCCTGCGTAATTGGTAAGGCAACACTCGGAAAGCGAAAATAAAAAAAATTCTCGTGTTATTCAAAATTGGGATGATCAAAGCACACTGATTAATTTTATTTTGTATTTATCATACAGAACATAAAAAGGACCTGGATTTTTTTTCAAAGTTTAATTCTTTTGAGGTTACTGCCAGCAATCCCAATATACCAATCAGCTCATACTACAAAAGCAAATAATACAAAATGTTAGTAAAGAAATATCACTATTGTTAAGAGTATTGTATCAAACTTTTTAAGGGAACCAATGTGTATCTTATCTATAGGCACCTCTGTCATGATGATTGTGAGATAGCCGACATAAGGTAAGTACATACCTATATTAGTAACTTAGACAGGAAAAAATATTAGCTAAAGTTATGAAGGTCATTTTAATTCAATGCATCTCTGACTGGTACCAGTAAACAATTCTACAGTAATTCAATCTTCCATCTAGAATCCAATAAAAATTAGAACCTAAAAGAAAAGAAAAAAGATTCTGGTGGTGTCCCGCACCTTGCTATCCCCATAGGCACAGTATGTCCATAAGTTTATTGCAGAAAAATATCAGTGCCGACCAACTACATTAAAATGCCAATAATTCTTATTCTCTGTGCAAAGTAAAATTTCTTCAAGCAACCCTTTTGCTTGACCAAGGATGTTGTGGCGATTTAGACCTAGTTGGCCTTCGAGTATGAGTATAGGGATACGTCATCAACTGTGTTGTTATCACCTATAGAATTGGAAAAGAAACATACATATTTTGCTGTCAGCACACAATTACTTCGACAAACAACACCCATTACTTCATGCATTATAAACAAATCCTAAGTTATCAAGGCCAAAAATTCTTTCAAGTGTTTTTGGAGTTCGTTTGAAAAGGACACACGGCAGCAATGAGAAATAAGGAATTAAAGTTGTCGAAATGAAAATTTTGAACTAAAAAGGTGAAAATCAGCAAACCTTTAAGGAACACATAGATCGGCTGGACTCAGAAAATAGATGACTGTTTCCTTGCATCGTTGCCTGTCAAGAAGGAAAATAGCAACTCAAAGTAAATTTTAGAAAAAAGTACCTGCTTTACCAAATAAAGAAAGAAGCACTAAAAAATGAAAAATAAAATCAAATGGAACTAAATCAAACCTAAACTGTGGCCTGAAATCCCCATCTCTCGAGACCAGTTGCAATGAGCAGCCCCCAAAATCTTCAGTTCTTCTCCCATGAAACTGCAAAGGAGGCAAAAGAAAAAAATCAGCAAAAATCCAATTAAAATCCAAAATTAGAGAAGAAAGCAGAAACGAAAAGGAAACAAAGCCTAAAATCAGTAGAGTAGAGAACGAACAAAAGAAGAAGAAGAAAATAAGGAGCCTTTGGTAATTTGCAAATATCTTTGATGCCTAATCGCATTGTTTGTCATATGCCTCAAGCATAACTTGTCTATGCCTGACTCAGAAAAAAAACAAAGGAATTAATAGAGAAACAACAAATAGTTCTGAATACGATAAATGATATGTAATATTCCTGTTTAGAAACCAAGCATGGGAGAATCATTACTTCAGACATCACAACACCGCCCATGTACTGCAGCACAGTCAGATGATTAAATTTACAAAAAAAAAGTAAAATTGAATTTTTCTGATAAAGAACAACAGCTGATCCTAGACTTATGCAGTAAATTCATGAAAAATGTTATTATCCTTAACCACTCTGTCTGACCAATCAAATTCAGACCCAAACATAGTAGGTTCTCCACTGAAATTCAAGAAAACTTTTTAAGCACAAAAGCTAACTAAACTAAGCAAATAGAACCTTGCATTGGACCTCTCATCATGTGATCCCTTCCTTTCTGACTCCAGTCCAGCAAGCTCAGAAATTCTGGTCTTCAATTCCTTCCTTTGCGTTTTGACAATTCCTCTCAGCCTGTCCACCTCCTCCTCTGCCAGATCTCTCGAAGAGATGTTCCCCTAATCGGCCACTCTTTTTTTTTTCTCTTGAACCGCATGAGCCAAATTTCGAAAAGGGGAAATGTTTGACCTACAAAATCAAAACCAAATAGAAGATCGATAAGCAAATGGATGAATTTGACTCTCGATTCATAAATGGTTCGTAAATTTGACAACCAAGTATTTATAAGGGTTTCCAAAGAGCTTCGACAAAGATCGATAAGCATTTACGCCACCACTGGATTGAGGGTGAAGAGAGGAGAAAGAGACGGAGAAGCATACCTGTGCTTCCTGTGGCTAGAGAAACCAGAAAAGAAAGAAGATGGAGAGACACGATGTGAGAGATGTGATAGAGGCGAGCGAAAGGAGGAAGAAAGGGTCCTTTCGTACAGAACTCACATGGCGGAGTCATGGCGACGTGCTATCTGTCGTCTCAGCAGAGGCATACCATACCAACGGATCGAACGGCCAAGATGGAGAGACGCGAATGAATGACCAGGATTGCATTACTGTTCTTTCCACAGTGCTCACGTGCATCTCACGACACACAAAATGTATATGTTTCTAATTTTTCTCCAATGCTCTGGTTTATGCTTTATTCGCAGGCCAGGCATGTCCTTCCAATTTCCAGAGGACCTTTTTAGTTTTGTGGGAGTAAAATTTAAAGTATGTGACATTATTTTTACGGAAAAATAATTTAATTTTAGTTAATGATTATGAATTTAAATTATTAATTTCAATCTTTGAGTGATGAATTTTAATTTACCTTACAATTACAACTTTAATTTACCGTTTAAGCTTTGTTTGGGAGAAAAGACTTGTTTTTTTTTAGGGTCGGGTGGCAAAGTGCCACACCGGCATATTTTATTAAATAAAAAATATTTACAAAAAGAAAAAATTTAAATAAAAAAAGTCTACACAAATAACAGCAAAACTAATAAAAAACTAGACATGTTTCATCCAAGATTGAACACATGTGCAGATCTCTTTCAACACGAACTCCGGCGCCATTGAATCATTAGAGAAAATTCGTCTGTTCCGTGCCTTCCAAATATTCCAAGATGTAGCAACCCATATGATATCCCACGATTTGTCATAAAGTCTGTGAGACAGCCAGAAATTAGCAATTCCCAACGTGTAGTTGAGTATAGGTAGCCTAAATCGGGTTTGTATCAAAGACCAAACTGACATTGCAAATTGGCATTGCAGAAAAAGGTGATAGGAAGTTTCGACGGATGGAGAAGAACAAGAAGGGCATGTAGCAGGGGATGGCCAACCTCTTATCATGAGATTTTGCTGTGTTAGTAGTCGATCTTGAAGCAACAGCCAAAGGAAAATTCTAACTTTAGGTGGAGTTTTAATTTTCCAAATGTAAGGATGAAACTTTGAAAGTACACAGGTGTTGCCGTAAGCACTGGCCGAAGAGAAGATTCCAGTAACAGTCCATTTCCAAGTAGGGATGGAATTTCCATTTGGGAAACAAACAGAAGATTCGAAAAAGATCCCTGTTGAAGAATATCCGATAGACCATAAGAGATTCTACATGAAATCAGGTCATTGACTTCAGAAATGCCATAAAGGAGTTGAACTGTGGAGGACCAAATCGAATTTGGCTCATGTTTGAGTTTCCAAAGCCACTTCATTAGTAAAGCTTGATTCTGTCGCGGAGAAAAGACTTGTTATTGCCGTTGTTTATTGTTACAAGTGTAAACTTATTCTTTTTTGAGGGTCAAGTGTAAAGTTATTCATTCTCAATTTCTTATTTTTATACCCAATAACTATCGAAAATAAAATGCACGACTCTTACTCGAATCATGTTGTCAGAGTTCAATTCATGACTCTCTTGGACGAACTAAGGCTCGTACTAAATTCATTATCTATTCGGCATTACTCATTTCTCTTGAAATCAGAATAACAAAGAATAACAGGAGTGATTAGTGTCAAACATATAAGACACGTACACTTGTTCAATATGATAAAATTTAAATTTTTAAGATTAGAATGACCGATCCAAACTGCTCAAATTGTTCTACATTATGAAATTTCTGTGGAGACCAAATTTTATATTTATTTCAATTTTTTTACTATATTTTAGAAATTTTGAACATGGTCTATCTAAAAAGTTATGAACCCTCCAATTTTGAAAATTTAAAAAAATAGTTAGAAAATTTGAAAAAAAATAAAAAAATCGATTTTCAAGGATATTTTAATATATAGATTATATTGAGCAATTTTGATCGACCGTTTGAAATTTTAATGATCGACGTTTGGATCGTATTTGACGTCCTATATATTTGATTCTAGCATTAGTCAATAATAACTATAAAAAGTCTTTTTGCACTTTTTGTTCTGAAATTTTTATTGATTAAAAGACGGTGATTTTGAGATCAGCACCAACGACTCCACTCAAGTGTACGGATGTGAAGTGGATAAAGATTGTAAATCCCCATGATCAAACCGTTCCACATCTGGAAACGCACCAAAACATTCCTTGCTAATTGCTAAATGCATCCTAAATTCTGGTAATGCACCGACGGAGCCCGCATTAAACCGTCCCTTATCCCTTAAGAAAGCAGTAAAGCTCCTATCTGGTCTCCGCTAGTGTCAAAAAGATGTCAGCCACTTGAAGGATTTTCTTTTTTTATATTTTATATAATTCTTTAAAAAAGGATAACGAAGCACGTCGAATCAAACCGACTTTAGCATAATCACAATGTACGAGATATTTTAGCTCAAGTCATCCGCTTACGCATTACCGTACAAAGCACTAGATATTTTTTTTTCTTTCATTTACAAAGAATTCTTCATTTGCTTTTAATAAGTGCTTATTTTATTTGAATAGTAATTAATTCAGCAAATCAGAATGATCTGGAATTCTCATATGTAATGCGTCGACAGTAAGAATCATGATGATACTTGGATGTGAGAGAACAAAAAAACACAGCAGTATCAAATATTCAACGCCACATATTAACTTATAATTTATTGAGCACTATACTTAATTACACTAAAGTTAAAATCGTTCAAGGAATTATATGAAAACGAAAAGGATTGACTAATTATAACTGCCAGAAACCATCTTATTCAATTATCCAATATTCATAATTAAAAACAAACAATGAAAGAGGGTGCTCAGACGAAGTCGTCAGGTTTTCCAATTTTGATGTTGTGCTCTGTTAGGAAATTTGTGATGGCATTCTTTTGCCATCCCTTAAAACTCCTGCATTTAATAAAAAAAAAAACATTTTTTTGGATTAAACGAAAAAGAATATCTAAGAGAGAATAATCAAACCACTTCCAAATCAGGATTATCTGCCTAAGTGAACAGGGAAATGCACAATAATCAAAGGACAGCAAGTTCAGCTGATATGCAGATAAGCATTATATGTGAATGGTTCATACTAAATAAAAAAGTAAGCAACAAGCCAGTATAACCTAATTCTCTCAATTGACCCTCGGCCGTGCAACTATCCTCAACCTCAGCACTTAATTGTGCATTTTTGCCTCGCATTGATCTTTTTCAACTAGATAGCAACAAACAAGAAGAACAAAAAGCAATATATGACAACCCAATTAATCTATTACTGGTAACTTTCTCGCATCTAAAAAATAATAAGCATTCCAACGAGGTAGTCCCAAACTGTCCTGTTGTAATTCCCAAATGGATAGGCAATTCAAGACCCAGGGTTGATTAATTCTCTTTTTAAGTCCAACAAGATGCTTACTTGTGATCAAGGTGTGCCATCACTTCTCCACCAGGAAAAGCAGATTTGGTAGCTTCGTAAGAAACTCGAATTGCATGCTTCCACATTCCATTTATTTCTTGACTATTACTATTAGATTTTGAATTACCCTTAGCTGGTTCTTCCATTGGCAAAGAATAACCTGATAGCAAGTGTCCCACCCATACACCGTCCTTTCTGTTAAATTAAACAAGTAAAATCCACAGTTAGGAAAAGAATGAAGTCGAGCAATCTCTACAAGATGCATGCCACCTAGGGCCACAGACATAGTTACAGGCCCAGTCAAAAATAGGACTTTAAAACAAACAAGGAACTCATGCAAGATAATATTTGTATCATGTTGTCAGGTAGCACTGCCAAACAAGGTAGTATAACTACAAAATTGCATTCCAACATTAACTTGCAGAACACTAGAATATTTTTCGTGCAATACATGAAGTTTAACATACTAAACACATTCTTGCTTTTACATAGAGGTGATCATGCACTGAAAGATATATTTTATCCAGGCCTGTGGAGCTTAAACAAAAGAGGAAGGTACATACCCCCCTACAATATAGAAATGCAATTAACTTACAAGACAATATCCATGTGTCGAGGTGCATAGTGGCCGCCTCCTATTCCTAGAAGAATCTTTTCATTTCCTCTAAATTATAATAAGAAACCAGAATTGTGTCAGCTTCCAGGTTTGGAGAATATGAACTCTACTCATCTGTAAGTTCTGATATTAATACCACAAATAGTCAACTTAGTCAGGTATTTACATTGGAATAGATATACTACTAAAGCAGTAGAAGAGAACTTTGTCTCTAATTCAATGGACCTGGGTCAAGTATAATGATCCATAGTATGCGAAGTAGTGTAATGATTTAAAAGCGAGATATTTCTACAATCATTGATAGGTTTGTTTGTTTTGTTCTCCATTTTTAAGCTTCCTACACTTCTTCATTCTTTTGAGAATATGAGAACCTGCATAATAAGCAGGAAACGTACTTGTTCTTAAATAAAGGTCTATGACGCCCCCCCCCCTCCCCTCCCCTAATTATCCTCTTAACTTTATACCAGATAGTGTTATTTGCTCAATATTATTTGATCACGTACCGGTTCCAAGTGCCTACTGGTGTACCTCCTCCAAGGCCAAGTCCTTGCCAAAGAAGCTAAAATCAATTTAAGAATATAAGCATTAGGAAGAGAGTACAAAAGAGAGAGAGAGAGAGGGCAAGGGCAAATCATGTTGCAGGAATATACGAAACTAGAGCAATTGCTTGAGCAGCATCTTGCCGTCCCCAGTATTCTTCTGTACTTCCTGTATACGATAATCATAAAAGAGTTTTGAGTAAAGCTTCATTTCAGAGTATTTAATTGATGACGTAAGAAAACCAGCACGAAGGGATGATTACAAAATTACATCAGATATAAAGCCATACCAATCTCCAAAAACATAGTTGGTGTATTCGTGACTGGTCCATGGTGAGTAGCCTCCAATGTAATCTTTGACCCAAAAGAAAATTTAATAAAATAAAATCAATATACAACAATACTTCCAAGAAAAGGTCTCTCCCCCCAACCCCCCCCCCCCCCCCCCAACCCAGTCCCTTCTTAATCCAAAATTGACTGGATCAGCTTCACTGTAGGAGGTTATGATTGGGTCTGTTCCACTGAGGTTTAAGCCCAAGTTACAACCAAAGCATTTAAGGGCTTAAACATAAGCTATCCGTCTAGTGCTGCACCAGTACAACATGCATTTGACTAAAAAAATAAAAAGAATTAGATGGCCAAAATAGTCAGTATAAGCACCCACTCAACACTCAAGACTAAAGACTGCAGTACCCAGTTTGTGTACCATTCCACTACTGCAGCATTTGTACAAACCAGAAACCAATATACAGGTAGTTACTTTCACCAATAATCCTGAATTGCAAATAAAATGCACACACCTCAAACTCTGGTACGAGACCTTGGTCAGTAGCAATTTGTTTCAAGAGACGCAACCATGGTCCAATTCGAGGGTTAGGTTGAGCAGCCCAGCCGGGTCGACCACCCTGTGGGGGCGTCTCATCATCCTTCAAATGTGGAACACCTGTTGTAGAATGGGAAACCAGTATACTGGGTTGTAATATTTAAGGTTTAAGAGAACCTAATTTAAGTTAAATCAATGGATGTGGGGAGCTTGCTAAGGCTTTGTACAGGGTAAATAATTCATTGGGCTTGATAGAAAAAACTAAAAATCCAACCTTGTTTACACTACATATGCCAACTAAAGACGATCAAAGGAGGTAAAAACAATACCAATGGGATGAACAGTGAGAGCAGGTCGGGAAGAGACGGCAGTGTGGCGACTGAGGAAAATGACTTCAGAAACAGGCTCTCCAATTGCAGTCTCCCATCTAAGATCCAAATCATCCTCCCGCACTATACTCTTCTCATGCTTCAGTAACCGCACCTCTCCATTTGAAAAGCTCTCTATTCCTTCCTAAGCATACATTATATAGCAATGATCAATTATTCAAGCAATTGCAGAAAAAAAAAAATCGTATTTCCCATTTCCCCTGTACATAATTTTCATGCTAGAACTCCAAAAATTCAGAGCGTGATTATGTTCTCTCATTCCTAATTCATTGCTGGAAGGGTTAATACGCAATTAATATAAAAAACAAACGACGAAAAAATAAAATCGATAAACTAAACATGTGACAAAGAAGCAGTGTATATCCAAAGAGTATAAGAAACGCCGAGGAAAGCAAACAAAAAGTAGGAGATTACAAGCGAAGAGTACGATACGCAATGAGAGAGACCTGAAGGGAAGGGCCAGGAGACCAGCCGGGCATGTAGAGAAATGCGGAAGCCGGACCGATCGAGGCCGGATCGGCGGTCGTGGCGACCACTAATATCACCATTTTGGTTCTCTAGTGTGACTGGACTCACTGGAGCGAAAGAAAGAAAACCAGCGGCTTCGGTCCTTGAGCGTTACTTTTCCAATTTCCAAACCCGACAACGCTGCTGAACTGGTCTTCGACTTTTCGGAGACCTCGCAAAATCTGATCCTATCGGACGAACCGGTCGCTGAAATCGGATGCCCGAACCCGCTAACCTGATATAAGAGTTAAAACAGTCTCGTGACTCTCCTCCCCTCCCCTCCCCTCCCCCCACACGTTTCCCTGACGCGATTCATCCTGTGTCGCTAGATGCGACTCGCAATTATTTTCCTCCGACTCGCATTTTTTCGCTCTCCTTCGTCTCTTCTTTTCTCACCCTCTACGGCTCCATCTACTTTATCTCGCTCCCCTCTTCTCTCTCTTCACATTTCTCTCACCATTAAACCATCTCCACTAAACCATCTACTCTTTCTTGCTCCCTTATTCTCTCTCCCCTTCCTCTCATCATTAAATCTCAAATTCATTGCTAATTCTTCGCCTTTTTTCTTGTACATGTTCCTCTCCATTATTAATCTCTTCTGATTGTACTGCAAGAGAGTAACTTAAAAAATACAAGTGTATTTTATTGTACATAAGGAAGTATCTAATACATATAAGAAAGTAAATAACATTCGTATATCATTCTTCTATTGTTTAAGAGTAACTAAATGTCTAAAGAGAGTAATTAATGAATATAAGGAGTAACTAAATAACCTTCATATCTAATTATGCTATTGTTTGAGAGTAACTAAATAACTATAAGGAAGTAAATAATGAGAATAAGAAAGTAAATAGTATTCGTATCTGATTATGTTATTGTTTGGGAGTAACTAAATATCTACAAGATAGTATCTAATACATGTAAGAGAGTAAATAACATTCATATCTGATTCTGTTATTGTTTAGGAGTAACTAAATAACTATAAGAAAGTAAACAATGAGCATGAGGGAGTATCTAATACAGAGAAAAATAAAGTTACGAGGAATGAGACGTTAAAATGGACAAAGAGACGACGGCAAGGGGGTGAGAGAGGAAAAAAGAGAGACGAGAGAGGAGAGAAGAGGGGCGAGAGCAGGGAAGGGGCGAGGAATAGAGGAGAGAAGACGAGCGAGAGAAGGATAGAGGGGAGAGGTGACGAAGGGTGAGGGGTGCGCGAACAAAAGGTCACTCGTGAGGGGGTGACGCGGGGTGAGAGCGATCTAGGGTGAGGGGATGCGCGGACAAAGGGATCGAACACTTTTCACGGAACGCGCTTTCCATTTCCAGAAAGAGAAAATTAGCGCCCATGCTAAAAATAACTTCTAATTGCTTGATTGCTTTAGAGCTTGATTGTACTTATCAGTTTCATAAAAAAAATAATCAAAATGGATCGAAACCGGATAAAATCTCAACCCCATAATTTGAGTCGTGTGATTATTTAAATATAAAGAGTAAATCCTATTATATATCATGCATCATGAAATTATTTGTCAACGATTTTATAAATTGATAAAATTTTATTTAATTAATCCAATCTACATATATAAATTTCATAGTAAACAAAATTGAATTGTGAAAGTTTTATATATTTTAAAAAAATTTTAACTACTTTTTTGTTATTTTTTAATACTTTCTATTTTATAAATCTTATTACTACTAATTTATGTAAAAAATTGACAATCTTTAAAAAATAATAATAAATATAAAATTTTTTTTACTATGAGATTTTAATATGCATGTTAGATTAATTAAATTATATTCGTAAATTTACAAAATTACAGATCGATAAGAACATGATGCACAATATACTCTATGCATTATCATGCACAATAAATTTAGTGAATTTGAGTCATGAAATCTAATATCTATAAAAGCTACAAGATAAGGTACGCTACACTATAATTTTTTCCTCTTTTTTTTTTTTTTGAAAGGAACTGTACTATCATTTTGTATCTATCGTGGTGTGTGTCGAAGATTCGAAGGCGTAGCGGACTAGCGGGTCTACCTAGGTTAAATTTTAGTACAAACATTTCTCGCTGCGTCAAATATGCACGCACTTTAGTCCAAAGAAGTCTACTTTACGTAACAAGATTATGAACAAGTTGCGAAGTTAGGATTTCGTGTCAGTAGGTCCGTAAAATATTTTTTTTGAAAATATATGTACGATTTAACGTCTAATATAGACATAGTATAATAATAATTTTTAAATAAACAACTCTAAAATAATATTAGATAAAAAGTCACGAGAAATCAAATGTATATTATAATAACAATAGAAAATCTAAAATAATATATTTATTATACAAGATAATAATTTAAAAGTCAAGACAACAAAAAAGTACAATAATTTACTATGAATTTTTATTTCTTTCATAATTTTGCATAATAAGTTCTTTAGAAATCTCATTAAGCACTTATTTTTTTTATTTTTAATGGTAGTTTTTATATAATATCTTAGTTGTATTTTTTATCCTCTGCGGCAGTTTTTATTTATAATGTTCTAAAGTTCACAAAATATTATATAGACGAATCATGTAATGCGCAAGAGTCGCACTTGTATATATATGCTACAAATAATTTTTCATCCAAATATTTTATTATATTTTAAGTTTTGTCTTAATAAGATTCATTAGGTAGGAGGGAAGAAGACGATTAGCCAGGAACAAATACTATATGGGTTCTTATGTAGTTTTTTAGGTGTTTTTATGCAATTCAAATCAAACACGACATGTCCAACTGGGTCCTTCAAATTTTTAAAATGGATCCCTAACTTCTTGTGTATTTTTTTAATTATAAATAAATATAATATCAAGTAATTTTTTTTAGGTGAGTACATGGACCACCAAAATCAATGTAGTTTGCCCCTGTTCTAAACCCAGAGGTCATCTGAATCGTGGGCTGTTGTAACTTTTTTTTTTTTTTTAATCTGTGAAGTCGAGTAGTTGGTCTTGAATTTGCCAGCCTATTTCATTACTGTATTCACTAATGAATCACATATTCACATTTCAATATTCGAAAATTTTTTATTCTTGTAAGAAGAAAGAAGAAAGGTATTGAAAACCATGCCCTCAGATGATTCCAATGAACTTGTTGACGATCAATCCCGCCAACTAGGTCAAAACTGCAGGTGCTAACTTACGATCCATCTTATTTCTCTCGTATTGCATTAATCATTCAATCGCTGAACTCGTTGTTTAGAATATTGCAAGTTAGCTGAATGCTTTCCTACAATTAATGTACGGTGCAGCGTGCTCACGTCTATAAAGAAATAAAAATATAATTCTGAAGGAGCATGGTTAAGCTTGATTTTAGGTGGGGGATTATAAACATCGGACATTTTTCAATTTAAACGCAATTCTCATTTTTTGCGAAAAATTATTGAACATGAAGATGATGAATCATTTTGAGGGGTATAGTAGGCCTTGACTTTTGCTAAAAGTAGGCTCCATTATTTTTAATTCTATCTAAGAAGCGGGACGAATTAAACAGTGGTCAACAAATAATATTTTTTCATCGCTACTACCAAACAGTTTTCTGTTTTCACAAACGGAATTTAATTTTCTATTTGTGGAGAAATTTGTGCTGTGTACAACGCATGGCGCAATGGCGCATGCCAAAGATTTCATGACCGCTCGCACATCTTTTTCATCTCGGCTTTTTATCCGATTTCATGAGAGACATCTAACATTTAGCAAAAGCGACCCACAAACTACTGCCACCTCAATTTGAAAATTTCATCCCTTATTTCTCCTAATAATTGTAAAAATTGAAAGCTAACTATGAAAAAACACGCACTCCCGTTGGATGCATATATGGCCCGCACCATCGTTCGAATGAAAAATAATAATCATGTGTCCTGTTGATACTAACTCTGCACCAATTCGATAAAACTAGTTTTTTTTTTTAGCTTTTATATACATATTTAACTTAGCATATGTTATCAAGTTTTTGGGAGAATTTTTTTTTTTGTGTAACTTACGTATAATTTTTGTATCAGATGCGAATGCAGTACAGATTCGAATTTAAATAGGTTCATACTTGCATCATTTTGTGCATCAAATTTAGTTCATATGCATCAAGATTTTTTCCGGCAACGAACAAGTCTTATAACGCTGGCGATTTTTAACAGGACTTTGTCCATTTTTCTTTGCTTAAAAAATTCGTTATATTTTGACATTATTTTTTCCCTTAATAAATCAAGTTTGTCAGGGAGTTAAAAACTTAAAATTACGACCGTTCAGTTCAGTCAAACTGTCAATGCTTTACTACTTTTAAAATCCGGACTCCGGAGACAATTGCACAGTCTCCGTTCAGTCAAAGTGTCAAACACTTTTCTCAAAATATAATGCGAATTTCTTTCCCCCCCGTTGATAATTGCACATTTAAACATTTCTCACTAATAAAGTCGGAAATAAGTTTCACTCTGCAGTTTGAAGACAAGGCTATTATGGCGGGGTTGGAAGGATTATGCTTGAGAATTTATATAATTTGTATGGTTAAGCCATCGCAATCTCATAGTTATAACATGCTGTGACTCTTGTCCTAACTTCCTCCAATTAATTACCAAGAAAGGGTCGATCATTTTCTAATACCCATGCATATCCCTCGATTGAATATGACCATAGCGATCTTTCGGGTTTTCGCGAAAGCACATTTAATTTATACCTACTAGTACAGAATTTAGTAATTTTTAGTTTCCACATAATTGTTGCAGTCTTTGGAATTAGACATATGGCAAGTGTACTGTGTACACAGTACACATACCACCTAACTCCTTGTTGTACAAAACGTCTCTAGATTTGTCGATTACAAAACAATATCATTTGCCATTTAACAATCTTCTTTGAGTTTTATAGGAAGAAGATGCAAATTATGAAGACTTGGATAAAAAATTTTAGGCAAGATCAAGATCAAGTCTTTGGAGAGCTTATAGGCTAGTTTAGACTAGGATAGAAGGTATACTTTAGTCCTTGTTTATCCTTGAAATGGTCTAGATAGCGAAAAACTCAATAAACCTGTTTTCTGTGGCACACAACGCTAGAACAGCTAAATTCATACTTTTGTGAATCAACGTTGCACAACGCTATATAGAGTTAGGCAACGCTGAGTCACAACGTTGTACAACGCTCAGTAGTGTTGTACAACGCTACAGTTAAAAACTTGGAAATTTTTCTGAGTACCATCGTGCAACGCCATATAGCGTTGCACAACGCCACAAAAATCCCAAGTTAGCTGTGATGTTCAGACAGCGCTGCATCGATGTTCAGATAGCGTTGTCCCATGTAAACAGTTGTTTTTACATGCAAAGTTGCGGGTAACGTTAGCCAACGTCTCCTAGCGTTGGGTAACGTTAGCATTGTGTGACGGTATATAGAGTTGTACAACGCTCTGTTGAATCTGTCAGAGTTGTTCCTTTTGTCTCCCTTTAGCGTTGTGTAACGCCATTCAGTGGCAAGCAACGCTCTGACAATTTCCAACGGAATTGTCGAAGTTTTCCTTTGGTTTTACACTTCTCCGTTGTGCGACGGCAAATAGCGTTGCACAACGCTCTGACAGACCAACGGCTATATTAACTAGCCGTTAAATTTTGCAACGGTCATATTCCAGCGTTGTATAACGCTATTCAGCGTTGTACAACGCTGTGGCCAGTTTTTGCTGGGGAACTGCTCATTTCGAGCCCTATATATATCCACCCCTTGTTCTCTCTCCAACTAACGTGTTAGAGAGCTTTGCTTTGCAAAATTAGACCAGTATTGAGCCTTTGAGCACAGGGATACTCTCCCACTTGAGCTTTTCATAGCTAGACCATCTTGAGAGATTTAGTAGCCTCAAACACCACCGCCCCGACATTGTCGCTAGGTGTAGGTTGGAATAGGTTGAGAGCTCTTCTCCTTTGAGGCCGTTGTGTCATTCGAGTTAGGCCGATCCGCCTCGAGTGTCCTTGTGACGAGGTGATTCGGTTCGAAGTTGTAGTCCCGTTCGTTGTGGAATTGAACGGAGCGCGCCCTTGTGTGGTAGCGGAACTCCCGGAGACGTACGACTAAGGCTAGCATTTTCTAGCGGGTCGGAACTCCGTAATCATACCAAGTGTTCAATTTCTCTCTCTCTTTTTCTCTTTATTTTCTTGCTATACTTGAATTGCTTGTGTGCTTGTTTGCATTGGGTACCAATTGAATTGTGTTAGGGTAGTTCATACCAAACCGGTCCAAAACCTTAAATGCTTCCGCTAAACTTTGATTAAGCCGCCTCTTTTAGGGACAACACTCCTTGATATCATCCTCTAAAAAAAAAAAAAAAAAAACCCTAACGCCATGATATCAACATTTTTATATTCACAAATGCAGATGGGGGAGAGATTCCATCTGAAAGTAGAAATGCAAGTACTCCTACAGTCTTGTTATTTTCTTTTATTTCTTCATTTCTTTCAAGTGCATTAATTATTTCTATTTTCCAGTGACGAATTTAATAAATTGTACGTATCAGGTTATTATTTTTTTAATAACTAAAATAATTAGTTGGATATGTATTATACATATCATACACTATGCGCGCTAAAATATTAGATCATTTCGACCTCCATTTTGTACGCGTCAGAAGATAAAAATCCAACGGTCCAAATTTTGGCAATTTATGACGATTTTTTATTGATAATAGAGGCTCCGTTTGGATAGGTATGGGAAGAAGGGAAGAAGGGAAGAAGTGGAAAGAAGTATTGGGAATTGTGTAACTTTGTGAAGAATTTGAATTGTTTATAATAAATTTTCTTCCATTCTTCGCTTCTTCCTTCTTCTCACATGTATCCAAACGGAGCCAGAATGAAGTCAAAATTTTAAATTTTATTGTGTAAATATAATTGAAATTATATAAAACGTATATAATAGTTTTATTTTGTATCATTTAGACGCAGAGACAAAAATTAATACTTTTGGTACCGTGAGTACTGCTGGCACTAATTTCCTTTCTCAGTCTCATCGTAGAGAGGAGGTCCGAGAGGGATCCAATTGCTTTCCTAGCGTCTCTGAAAGTATCATTAATTATTCGTTGAAATTAAGAGGCATATATTTTTCTTTTCTTGTTTGTATTCTTGTTAGTTGGGAAATTTGGGAGTCATAATTGGCCCTGAAACTGTCTATCGAGCATATTTCAGTGGCGTATCAGCCGACATTTCTTAATAGGCATTATTAGTTCATTTTTTTTTCAAGAAAGCAAGGGGTCGAGCCCCAAAACTTTTTGATAATTATTAGTTCATATTCACCTTTGGGTGCTTTCCACAAAAAAGAAATTGAGAACATAAGCTAGATCATGCCAAAAAGAACATAACAATGACATTAATTGTTGATGGTGAGATTACGAGCAATATTTTGTTATTTTAATTTATATATTAACTATAACCTTAATTAGTCTACGCTTGTTTCTGTGGATTCTACCGTTTATTTTATTTTTATTTTAAAAAAAAATGAGTTCAAACCCTGTAAAATACAAAATAGACCAAGCATTAACTAAAATTTTAGATGTATAAACTCTCAGACATAAGAAAGTTAAATCTTCTTATATAGTACGTACAGACGTCAAAGTATTTTAGTTGTCAGTTGTGATGCCACAGTTTTAGTCGTCCACAAGATTTCAACACTATGAACACCAATTATGGAACCCTACTACCCTAGATAAAGATAAACCATCAAATTAAATAAGCTATTCTATCAAAACATTATTTAAATAAACATAAGCTAGAATATATATAGCTCTGCTTCAATTTTTTTATTGCTACGAAGCTTTATTAATTGCTTATCCATTGAAACACAGCATTTTTTTAATTTAGAAACGCTGCATTAATATTTGCAAATATAAGTAAGAAAATTGACCCAAAACCTATTCCATCGTATTAAGTCGATCGTCAGCAGCACTTTGGTTGCCATGTTACGATTGACCACAAAATATTGAAACAGTGCCAATGACGACGCTTACGCAGTTACACGACAAAATACTAACAACACTACACGACAGTTTTTTAACTACATACCTAAAACCCAACATCACACAATTATATTTATACGAAATTAGTATTCATTTCTTACACGACAATATTTTCTTCAGTAATAACATTAGATGCTTTTTAAAATTTTCATATTCTTTCCGATAGACCGTATATGATTGTATAAATAATAATGAAATTAAACTGATAGCCTCTTCTCACCAACGAGGAAGAATAAATAATGATCAACTTGTCAATCTAATTAGCTGTGTTTAGACCGCACACCACACACTACAAAGTACAAACACCCCGCTGCAGGCCCACTTCCCTACGGTGCTGTCGGTGGAATCGCTCGCTGACGTCATCAAATCAATCATCACCGTCCACGTGGACTTTAATTTCGTCTCCTGGCACCCAGCCTGGTGCCGCCAGTAGACAGTGGGTGATGGGCCCCAGCGGACGCTCTCACGTAAAATTATCCGTAGTCGAGTAATCCACCCCGTATTTCCAAAGAACTACAACTGTGCCACTGTAGCAGTCTGTAGCTGTGGCTTGGTTTGTTTTGATTCATTTTTGTAAAGTTTTAACTAAAGTGCTGTTCTTAGCAAACGGAAATAGCTTTTTAAAAAAAAAAAAAAAATTCAACGATATCTTTTCGTGGTCTCGTGGATTGCATTATATGTTTACATTTTTTTTCACCCTCCACTTACGGGAAATTTTATTTAAAAATAATAAATGAGTTTCAGAATTTAGAAATGTTGTGATTCTGGACCCTAATAATTTTTTATATTCAAAACGATAAAAAGTACTTTTTTAAAAAAAAAAATGGTTCGCTATTTTTTATATTCAGTTTTAGAAAATTACTCGATCAAAGGATTATGAATAGCTTGATAACTGTGATTTTAAATTTTTTAAAAAATAATAAAAAATTAAAACAATGTAAATTTTAGTCTTTAATGAGATTGAGATTTCATTGTGAAGAAACACAAAGAGCTATTTCAATGATACCTAATTGCATTTGATAAGCGTATCTGTCAAATCAATAAGCTGCTCTGTTGAACACAACTATAAAATTTGAATTTCAAATCATGAAAACTTAAAAATTCAATATACTACGTTTACGTTTAATGAATTTTGAATTGTTTGGATGTATTTACTTAATTCTGTTAATAAACATTAAAAAAATTAAGCTTCGGAAATACAAAAATAAAAACAGAACACTATGGTTTTGCAATAATGGACAATTTAGAATATATATTATCGTAATTAAGAAATGACAAGAAAAGAAAAAGACGAGTGCAAAATGGTGTCATCTCGATGTCACAAGGACGATTTGGTGAAGACATTCTATTTTAACTGAACTACTTTTATGAAAAATAAAAGGAAAACAATTTTTCAATCGATAATAACTTAGTTAATGGAAATTATTATGAAGATGACGTTCCATTACACTTCTTGGCCTCGGATCGCTGTTCAATATATAATAATAGAAAGCAATGGAGCAACTTTATTAAAAGACATTTGAGACCTTGCGATCTTTTAATAATGGCACTGCCCAGTGCAATGAAAGCAAGTTCGTAACTTCCGAAAGTATCTTTTTTTTTTTTATCTCCTCTTTACGTGTCATCCATTTGTTCAATAAAGCGGTTATTATTCTTCGCCAATGTTATACAATAATTTATGAATTCATAATCAACTCCCCATTATTAAGAACGAAAACTACAGAACCGAATTAATAATAAAGCGTGTTCATTTTCGGCAAATAAATGGAAATTATTATAAATAAACACCAGAAGTAACATTAAATATATCAAGAAAAATAACACGCACATGATTAATGTGCAGCGGGGATCCGATCAGCTGGCATGATATTTTCACCGACCGAAGTCTAGAGCAACGGTCAAACAATCGAATCAGCAAAATCTAGAGCCCATCAGCCCAAGATGTGTTTGATTATCGGTGGCTAACACTAAGATGACAGCGGTGTGCGCGAGTGACTGCACTAGCCTTATTTTTGTGGAGAGGCCCTTTAATTGTTTTGGATTCATCATATAAGCGATCTAATATATAATCCAGCGTCTAGCCCGTCTTAAAAAGCATTATTGGTGACTAATTCTATAACACTTCAACATGGTATGTGTAAGCTGTGCTCATATACACAGTGATTTTGCAATTGAAATTTAATCATATTTTATTGTGATAAGAGCAGTACAATTATGTCTCCTTTGGTATCAAAAAAATGACATGAGATTTGATTCATTTTTATAAGAGGGTATTTGATTATATACATGACTAACATATTTTGACAAATAATACGATATACAGAGCAAATTTTTCGAACCTAAGAAGTTTCTACCAAAAATAATTCTAGTAAAATTATTTTTACCAAAATTTAGTGGAATGGGGTTCAACAAATTTATAATATTAATATTTTTATTAAAATAAATTCATACATCATTATATATTTTTATCTCTTTTCTAAACACCAAAAAAAGAAAATTTCATAAATTAAATAACAAAGTTATTGTATGCTTTTTCTAAAAGTAATGAGAATAATTGCTAACTTAATTGGAAATTATTTTGTCTCAAAATACGTTTTGATTAGTAGAATTGCTAACTATACATAATAAAATACTCATGAGAATGCAACCATGAACCAAATGGGGTTCAATAGTATGAAAATATTTATATTTTTATGGGGTTCAAATTTAAATTAACTATAAAAATATTCATTTTATAAGTATAAATTTAAATGTATGGTATTATTTTATGAAATTGAACGGAGTCAATTGACCCCCATTCATTGAACGTATCTCCGCCACTGCCAAAATTTACACTTAACCAATAATTTTTATACTTTAGTCATATATAGAAAGCATCGTATATAACTATATTTTTATTTTTATACAATCTACTGACGTATCTTCACTAGTTAAAAAAAATCAATAATAATGTTACTAACTGTTGTCCCTAAAAGAAGGCGGCTTAATCAAGGTTTAGCGGAAGCGATTAAGGGATTTGGACCGGTTTGGTATAAACTATCCTAACACAATTCAATTGGTACCCAATACAAGCAAGCACACAAGCAATTCACAATGCAAGATAATAAAGAGAGAAAGAGAGAGAGAAATTGAACACGCGATGTGATTACGGAGTTCCGACCCGCTAGAAGAAGCTAGCCTTAGTCGTACGTCTCCGGGAGTTCCGCTACCACGAAAGGGCGCGCTCCGTTCAATTCCAACAAGAACGGGACTACAATTTCGAACCGAATCACCTCGTCACAAGGACACTCGAGGCGGATCGGCCTAACTCGAATGGCACAACGGCCTCAAAGGAGAAGAGCTCTCAACCTATTCCAACCTACACCTAGCGACAATGTCGGGGCGGTGGTGTTTGAGGCTACTAAATCTCTCAAGATGGTCTAGCTATGAAAAGCTCAAGTGGGAGAGTATCCCTGTGCTCAAAGGCTCAATTCTGGTCTAATTTTGCAAAGTGAAGCCTCTCCAAGAGAGAGAACAAGGGGTGGATATATATAGGGCTCGAAATGAGCAGTTCCCCAGCAAAAACAGGCCACAGCGTTGTACAACGCTGAATAGCGTTATACAACGCTGGAATATGACCGTTGTAAATTCTAACGGATCTTTAATATAGCCGTTGGTCTGTCAGAGCGTTGTGCAACGCTATTTGCCGTCGCACAACGCAGGAGTGTAAAACCATAGGAAAGCTCCGACAATTCCGTTGGAAATTGTCAGAGCGTTGCTTGCCACTGAATGGCGTTACACAACGCTAAAGGGAGACAAAAGGAACAACTCTGACAGATTCAACAGAGCGTTGTACAACTCTATATGCCGTCACACAACGCTAACGTTACCCAACGCTGAAAGACGTTGGCTAACGTCTCCAGAGACTTTGCATGTAAAAACAGCACAGCTAACTTGGGATTTTTGTGGCGTTGTGCAACGCTATATGGCGTTGCACGATGGTACTCAGGAAAATTTTCAAGTTTCTTAACTGCAGCGTTGTACAACTCTACTGAGCGTTGTACAACGTTGTGAATCAGCGTTACCTAACTCTATATAGCGTTGTGCAACGTTTATTCACAAAAGTATGAATTTAGCTGTTCTAGCGTTGTGTAACTCTATCTAGCGTTGTATGACGCTAGGTCACAGAAAACAGGATTTTGCTGGTTTATTGAGCTTTTCGCTATCTAGACCTTTTTAAGGATAAACAAGGACTAAAGTATACCTTCTATCCTAGTCTAAACTAGCCTATAAGCTCTATAATGACTTGATCTTGATCTTTCTTAAAGCTTTTATCCAAGTCCTCATAAATTGTATCTTCTTCCTATAAAACTCAAAGAAGATTGTTAAATGCCAAATGATATTGTTTTGCAATCGACAAACCTAGAGACGTTTAGTACAACACTAACAATGTCATTTCAGTAGGGAAAAGAAATATGCAACTTTGTACTCGATGAATCTTTCAATCAGAACTGCAATTAAGTCCACTTTTCCAAGCATTTACGACCACCAAAGGTCCAAAGCAAAGCAGCCTCATCACATCCAAATCAACAGAAAGCCACACAAAAAGCTACATCACAACTATACCCACTAACCCACACACCATCCAATGGCATTTTTGTAAATACCCCCTAAACCTCAGGTCCATTACCCAAACTCCCTCACTAAAAGCTCACTCCCTTCAGATCCGCACACTCATCTCATCACTACTCCGCTGTCCCCCACTTCCCTCTCTCTCTCTCACCTCCGGCGCCGGCTGTGCCACACACTCTCTCTCTCTCTCTCTCTACACCTCCAACGCCGGCGCCATATATCGACGCACGTACACAATGTCAAGGCCACGACAAATCCTGCTGACGCTCTTCCTCCCTCTCCTGCTCCTCTCTCTGTCACAGACATGCAGGGCCCACAACATCACCAAAATCCTAGCGCAGCACCCCGAGTTCTCCCAGTTCAACCACTACCTCACGGCCACCCGCCTCGCCAGCGAAATCAACCGCCGCCTCACCATCACTGTGCTCGCCGTTGATAACTCTGCCATGTCAGCGCTCCTCGCACGACACTTCACTCTTCAGACTATGCGCCACGTCTTGTCTCTTCACATCTTGGTGGATTATTATGGATCTAAGAAGCTCCACCAGCTTTCTCGCAGTTCTACTCTCTCTTCTTCTCTGTTTCAGGTGCATTATTGATTTGCTCTTTTTAGTTTTTAGTTTTTACTCTCAAGTTTCAACTTCACTGTTTTACTTTTTACACCTTTTGTAAAGTAAGGTGGTAGCTTATGTGACCACGTGGAGTTACTACCCAAATTTTGCAACACAGCGTAAATTTTGTGTAGGATGTTATTTTCCCATGCTTGACAAGTAATTGCATGTGTTTGCAACTGGAAAATAAAATAAAATAAATGAAGATAAGGAGTTACAGTTGTACGTGTAGTAGGTAGATCTATCCTGTCAATTTTTATAACAGAACAAAGAAAGCCACATGCTTTGCTGGTTTACACAGTTGAAAAGAAGTGGACCCGGTTGTTGAAAGTTGAAACTGGTAATGTCCCTTGTATGTACTT
The DNA here is from genome assembly GCA_028095005.1 of Rhynchospora pubera. Lineage (NCBI taxonomy): Eukaryota > Viridiplantae > Streptophyta > Magnoliopsida > Poales > Cyperaceae > Rhynchospora > Rhynchospora pubera. Next base: position 196,126,340 of record CM051463.1, on the reverse strand, counting down.
TTTTCCCCCCAATAAAAAAAGCAATCTCGTGTAGCTTGATAATTCATAATACTGAGGCTAACGAGCATCTTAGCACGTTCCATGCATACAAGTGCTTGTGAAGTTTTTAGTATCTGTTCGTTTTGTCAATTGCGTACATTTCACGTCACTATAATTAATGAGAGGAGCTAGGTATCTTTTTGTTCCTATATAAAAAAAGTGTTTTTTTCCAAATATATAGTTTCACAATACAGTAGCTACATGAGATTATTAATAATTTATTATTAATTATGACTAATATGTGAGTAAATGAGGTTGCTGCCTTGATACTATAGGCCAACCTTAATGCAATCTGAATATATATAGTTATCATCTCTAGGGATTATACTGATAAATAATTTTCATTTGAAAAGAACTCCAATGTCATCTTCAATTATGAGCTTTATCCAGTACCAGTAAGATTAGTTATTTAGAGCTCTCTAACAGCAATATGAAAAACTTGAGATTTTTTGCTGCAGACAAATGTGTTCCCCAAATTAATGTTATCCTTCTGACTAATTAATGAGACCTTTTGATCATTTTCAGGCAACTGGTGCAGCCCCCGGCACAACAGGTTATGTCAACATAACTGACCACAAGAAGGGCCATGTGACCTTCTCAACAGAAGATCTCCCTGATGGAGCATCCCCCGCTACCTATGTCAAATCCATCAAGGAGTTCCCCTACAACCTCTCCGTCATCCAAATTAGTTCGACCCTCACTTCGCCTGAGGCCGAGGCCCCCGTACCACCTCCAGCACCAGTTAACATAACCGAACTCATGTATGCCAAGGGGTGCAAAGCTTTTGCCGACCTCCTGTTGGCAACTTCTGATGTCGAAACATCTTTTGAAGATAATATTGATGGTGGTTTGACCATTTTCTGTCCAATCGATTCAGCTGTGAAGAGCTTCATGCCCAAATTCAAGAACCTAACAGCACCGCACAAATCGTCAATATTGCTATACCATGGTGTGCCTGTGTATTACTCGATGCAACAATTGAAGTCAAATAACGGGGTGGTAAACACTCTTGCAACAGGTGGTGGTGTGAAGCCAACCTACACATTTGCAGTGAAGAATGCTGTTGATGAGACAGTGACCCTCAACACGAAGGTCGACGAGGCTTCAATCAAGGCTATGATTCATGATGAGGATCCCTTGTCAATTTATTCCATTGATAAGTTCTTGCAACCCAAAGAAATGTTTAAGGCTTTATTGGCACCTGCACCAGCTCCAGCTCCCCACAAGAAGAAGAAGAAGGGAAAGGCTACAGCCGATTCTTCCTCAGATGATGATGCTTATTCACCAGACTCGGCCCCATCCGATGAGGATACAGCTGACAAAAATGCTGCTGGAAGGATTGCCATCGAATACACAAGTGTGTTCTCTGCGATTCTAGTTGCATTTGCTGCATTGCTTGCATTCTAGATGGATTTGTTGGGTTTTCTTTGTTATGGAGATTTTATTAGTTGTTATGCAATTTATTCGATGGGGAAATAAGGTGGTCATCTCCCTTCGGGAGAAATGGGGAAGAAAAAAAGAAGGAAAAAAACAGAGGGGTTGGTTGAGGTTCAATTTGGGTGGTATTTAGTACTTTTCGTTTGGTTTGTTTGTGATTATTTTGTTTTTGTTTTGTAATGATAGTGCTGAGTTGGACCTGAGAGTGTTTATAGTATAAAGACAGCATAAAAATTGTAAAATTGATTTTCTTGTCTTTTTGTTCGATTTCTATTTAAAAAGAAAGGAATCTTGCATTAAAGAAGTTCTGATTTGAATGGATTAAAGGAACCATGTCTGATGGAGCATATTCCTTTTCCTTAGAGTGAATAGTAAAAGATATCAGGAATAACTTCACACATGTTACAAGGAATTTGAGCCATTATCAACCTTTATTATTCTTTTGCTGAAACATGGCAATAAATTACTCCATTGATCTGACCGACCGTAGATCCCTATTTGAGCTCGTGATTGTGAGTTTGTGACTCCTGTTTGTGTTTATTGAAACAAAATGATAAAACATGGTTGCACACAAACCATCTCCCCTGATTCGTTTCAATCCTAAAATGATAAAAATTATATCATAGTGTCCAGACCTTAACATTGCCAGTTTGTAGCTTGTTGCACTTAAATATTTGATACCAAACGCATAACAAGTTTACTAACACAATCTACTTAAATGAGTTCTAATTGGATATAAATTGTAAAAAAGGCCCAAAAACTCATAATTTATTATATTTCTCTATCTTAGTTTGTCCGGCTTACCTCTCACCCCCCAAATAAGTATACCACTGCTTAGTTCAAATAAGTATGCGTTCAATACAGCTATACCACTGCTTGGTTAAATAAACTCTAACAGGTACAACACACACCCTAAAGTATAGCCAGATATCAGAGAATCATTGCTCTATGCACATGAAGGAGAGAGCATTTAATGGCGATTAAATATAGTTTTATCGATCTGGCATTCGTCAGATGAGAGTAGGACTATCTGCTTGGCAGCTTGGGTGAAAAAAAAATAAGAAACATGGATTAATTATATCGCTATCGCCAAATGGGGACCTACATCAGTCCGGTCCACGTAGGTACCCATTAATTGGTTTGTCTTGGCCTCTTGGGCCCTCAGCCTGTTTCATGCTACGACCAGTCTGACCACCTTCTGTTTTGACCTTCCTGTACCCGTTTGCCCACTTTTAATTTTACATCTTTGCTGTTCAATTAATTGCAGGAGGGTGAATTGAGACTGGAATTAACAGTTTTGTTAATTGTAAGAATGATTAACCTAAGGCATTCCTTGCTAAACTTGAGTGTTTTTCCTTATAACTGCGGCATTGATGGCGAGCAACTGTTTCTACCAGTACCAGCCTTCACTGAAAAAGGTTACCAGTAAGATTCATATGTAATTACTGGCAATTATGCATCAGTTAGATTCAGATGCGTTAGTTATTTTGCCATCTTTTCTCAGGCTCCACTATTCCGTATTTAATATAAGTATAGCAGGATCTACATCAAGCAAATAAGCAGCTCATAAGCAGTGACCAGAATTTTTAGCTAATATTAAAAAGAAAAAATGAAAAGGCCATTAGAAGTCTTGTTTTCAGAAAAATTAATTAGGTCATGGGGGAAGACAAGTAATTGAAAGGGCAAGATATAAGCAAGAGGGCTCGTACATCATCTTTCCTTGTCTTTTGATAAATTTAATCATCTTATCACCAAAGGACAGATGCAATGAGCTGCGACAATGTTCGAGGACAACCAATCGATTGATAAACTAATGAAACGATTTATGATTAGACACGCAGAAATTGAGAATTTTCATATAGAAGTTTAAATATTTACAATAGTGACAGACACGGGTTTATATTATTTCCCAGCTTATTGATCACAGAGAATCACACAACCGTATCTTGCTAAACACAACAAACTTCTAACCTCTCAAAAACAGAAGCACCATAGAAAACAGTAACACAACATTCAACAGTACTCACAAATATATCAAAAGCTCAAGCCATAAGTCACAGACTAGGTGAGAAGAAGTGCAAATCACCGAGCCGATCATTTGTCGGGGAATTACCACCAAGCACCAAAATGCCACTTTTCCCATCCATCTCTCCTGCAGAAAAGGCACACCAACCCCGTGGTCCTGGGTGCTGGTCTGAAGCATCATCCAACTTGGTCCAAGCAAGGCTTTCGGTATCCAATGCATAAACATCAGCCGAGAACTTCCCAGCCCCTAGATGCCCCAAATCGCTTGGGTCCACTTCACCACCATACATAACCACAGACTTCCCGGTTGCAACTGCTGAAAACACACTGCGTGCACTTGGTTTCTCTCCTGTAGTCTCAACCAGGGACCATTTTTCGGTCTTCAGGTCAAAGCAATGCACATCATCTACCTCCATGCCAGCAAAACCATAAACGACCCAAATCTTGCCTCCAGCAACTGCCAGCCCTGGGCCGCCTCTGGGGCGACAGGTCTCACCAGGAGATGGAAGCTGGGTCCACTGGCCAGCAAGTGTGTCATAAGCCCAGAGATCGTTCAACCGCCCTGAGTTGCCGCACCCACCAAAGATGTAGATCTGCTTCTCATCAGCCGTCATGGAGTGGTAGCTCCGATGAGGTGGGCTCGCCTCACCAGAGGAGAGCAGTGTCCAATTGTTGGTCAAGGTGTCAAAGGAGTAAAACTCATTTAATTCCTTATGATCATAATCACGGCCACCAAATACATATATTGTGTTGGCGATTGACACCATCGTCACACCAACACGAGGAGGCGGGATGTCGCCAGTACAATCAAGAACCGACCAAGTTTCAGAGGTTAGGTGAAAGGAATACATTTTGTTGTCCACTGGCACACGAGGTGTGAACTCACCACCGAAAGCATAGGCTTTTGTTCCCACGACAGTAATGGCATGGGAGCTCCTAGCACCAGGTCCAGTCCCATTTTGTTCAAACTGAGGAAAAAACAGCATGTAAAGCTTGAGAGGCAGAGAATGAAAATAAATAAAGCTGACTTATATTATATGATTACGCTTATATGATAAAATTCATTGTTTTATTACATAAACATGGACTGATATTGTTTGATTGGCTCCAATTTAGACTCAAATAGTTTGGTAAGATCTAATCAAATAAATCAAAGCAAAATTTAACGACTATTAGACAGATAATGAGTGATTTTTACTCAAAATCAAACACGCCTCAGTTGATTTAACTGATAAAAAGTTTTGAAATTGCAAGGATTTTACAAGTTTCCGGTAAACAGTGTACCTTTTCTTGTTTTTTTAACCTTAATTTCATAAATTGACTCTTTCCTAATCTAACTAAACATGGTACAAGGATCTTTTACTCATTAGCAAGCTAATAAACTACCCATATTCATGAAATCAAGCTTCTCAGGTTCAATTTACTTAATATAAATTCCACTCCTTTTATTAGAAATTGTGGTGCCTATGAAACATTAAACAGGTAGAATAATCATACCTTTGTCCAGACGCCAGACATTGTTAGAGTCCCTCTCTCTCCCCTCTCACTTCTTCACCCTCTGTATGTTAAATAGTAACAATCAAATCCCCAAGCTATAAAATTTAAATAAAAAAATAACAATTTTCTCTCCAAAAGTACCCTCAACTTGGTCAACTTTGTTTCAATGGTCTTGTTCTTCCATAAAATGGTTGAATCACATCACAGCTTTAGCAGAGAATTAAACTTTGTTTTAAAAATTACTGAATGGTCTCCCAATTTAATGTGTGCACCTTCCTCTGCAACTCTCCATCTTTTCCGTGGCAATCTTGTTATTTTGGAGTGATCGATGGGTTTGAATTTTTCTCTTTAAACAGAGGGATGATATCGTGCATCATTTTCTGTCGTTTCTCGACAGGTTATATCTAATCAGTGGGCTTGCTAGGTTTGATGGCCTGATAAAGAAATCATTAATTACTCTATACCAAATTAATAACGGATAAAATATTTGATTAATTTTTCTATACCAGGTTAACTTTGTACAGATCTCCGAGAATTGCTCCCTACACGCCTCCAAATTGGAGATCCACTTCTTTTGGATAAAAATACCCTTTATTTTTAAACTGAGTGTAAATTTAGAGGTCTGAATTGAAAAAAAATATAAGGACATTTTTGTCCAAAAGGAGTGGATCTCCAATTTAGAGACGTGTAGGGAGCAATTCCCCAGATCTCCGGTTCGGTGGGACCGATGCGTGTTTTTTGTACGAGCGTTTTTCTTCTGGCCGTCCGATTTAATCTCGGCTGATAATTTTCACGGACCGTACAAATCTCGATGGACCTGATATTAATCACCGAACATCCATCATGATGGATGGTCACGGATTAAAAACTTGCAATGCGAGTTTTTAAAAAAAACCAGAGAGATCTCGCTCCCGATTCGGTGAGCAGTTGCACACCTTTTTCTGTTTCAGAAAGCTAGAACAAAAATAAGTTATCAAATAGCACTGATCTGGATCTCTTGAAGGGACTTGATAAGCGGGTTTCACATCGAAATATTCAACCCTTTTAGGCCTTAATTTCAATTAAATGTTTGTGTTTTAGTTAGATTTAAAGCAATTTAGGTTAGAAATACGGTATTGCTATTTGCCCTTGTTTAATTTCAGGTTCAGTGATGATTTGGAGCAAAATTGGGCCCAAGGCAGAGTTCAAGCGGAGCAAATCAGGATCCAAGCGACTGGAGCAAAGGAACAGGGTCAAACCAGACAAGTCCCCTGTTCTGGCGACCCGCCAGGATTTCTGTCGACCCGCCAGGATTTCTGTCGACCCGCCAGGAACTTTGTCGACCCGCCAGGATAGTGTCTGGAAGTGGAACCCGATCAATTGACCCTAGTTTAAGTCCTTAATTCGAGTTTAAATCTTTACCTTAATTTTTAGAGTAGATTAGAGGTCAATTAGAGTTTTAGAATTAATTCTTTTAGTTTAAATTCAATCCTTTCAACATTTTAATCAATCTTTGACTTGTTTACCCCTAGATCAATTAAATTTTGTTACTTAAAGTCTATAGTTTAGAATAACCGTTCCTGTGGATTCGACCCTCAAGCTATACTGCATTAGATTAGATTGAGGTTTAATTTGACCTAGGTTTTACCTCCGATCAGGACTGATTTGATACATGCTTGAAAGTTAAACTAGGTTCATTTGCATGTAAATTTTCTATTCAGATTACATACAGAGAGGTTTAATAACAACTTCGATAAAATGAATCTGCTAGATCCGTCGATCAAAATATAAAAAAAATGAGCTTGGATTTTATTTAGTTAAATACAAATTGCGTACATAATTATGAAAATACGTTACCACCATCAACTGGATATATGACTACCGGCATAAATAAATGAATATTTTTTTTAGAAAATATAAATAAATGAATATTTCGAAAATATGTTTTTTAGAATCGTCATCGAACTTATGTTTTCAACTTTTATTTTATTTAAAATAATATTTTCATTTATTTGAATGGTGTTTTTTTATTAAATAGTGTTGTTATTTATTAGTTTGAATGTGTTGGGCAGCCTTCACAAAAATGGCTAGTTATGTGCGTTTATACACGAGGTTTCTTTTGTAGAATACGATGCTAGATAAAAGCTCGCATTCTTTATCTTATACACATCATAAAGAGATAGTGATAGTGACTAGATGAAGAATTAAATTATCTTCCCTTGTTGTATAACATAATTAAACTTATCTAATGTTACAATGAAAAAGAAGTTGAGAAAAAAAATTAGCAACTGTTGCAACTGTTAAGGAATAATAAAATCAGTGGTTCAAAATTTACATAAATGATCTAATTGTGATTAGAAATATAAAAATAATAAAATAAACTGTAGCAACCCACTTGCATATTGCATGATATTGCGCGTCGCGCTCTGCTAGTACAATAGTCAATAGTAGTTTCGCCACCAAGCGTCCCTAGATTTTTAAAATAAAATAACAGAACAAATCTGGATTTTTTTTTTGGGAAAATTGGATGAATGCCACCTCAAAACTTAAAAATTTTAAAAAATGCCATCCTAAACTTACTTCTTAGAAAAATGCCACCTTAAATCTATTATATTTAGATATTTACCACAATTATACAATAATTATACATTCTGAAAATAAAACTACTACTATTTGATGTGTATTTTGCTATTTCCCATTATAACCCCCATCTTCAACACTTGGTTCTCTCTTCGTCTATTATTTTGTCGATACCCATCCCTAACTGAACACCCTGACTCTAGCGACACCCCCTCCTGCCTCTCCTTCTTCCTATCGACGTGTTGGCACCATGAAGTGTATAGGCTCAGGAAAACCACACATACCAGAATCCACCGCCACATATCTATAATAATATCAGATGTATTATTGAGAAAAGTATAAACATATTGCTTCAATTTAGGCATGGAATGCAAGCAACAAAAAAAAGGTATAAAAGACAAAACTATTCTCCCTTGTTCCGTCCCTCCATTACTACTCTTAAGCATTCTAGAATAGGTTATTATGTCGTATCAATTGAGCAGTCATGCAATAACAAAATTATGAGCAAACCACATTAATTTTGACCCTAATTTGATATTTTTTAGTATAAATGCCAGTAATAAATATAAAGGACCAAATTAAACTAGCTTACCAGACCGTAAAGAGGAAGAAAACCGTAGGATGACTCTCTAGGTCGATTCGGCCACAGGAGCGGGCGGAGATGCGAGTCCTTATCGTCAGGGCCTGTATTGGTCGATGTGACGTAGGCAGATGGGAGGGAATCCTCGTCTAGAGTTCGCACGAGATTGAGAAAGAGAAGTCTGTGCAAGATCGTGAGACACGTCGATAGGAAGAAGGAGAGGCAGGAGGACTTCGCATCCTCTGGATGGCCATCCAGTGGATGGTTTGGATCTCAGCCGTCTGATTAAATCTCAATGGCCATAGATGCCCCGTGCATGATACTAAAATTGATAGGCCCGAAAAAATCTAACCGTTTAGATTAAATCAGAAGGCTCGAATTGCAAGACGTCCACTGGATGGTTGTATTCAACCATCCAGAGGATACGGGTCCGAGGCAGGAGGGGGTGTCGGCGTGTCGCTAGAGTCAGGGTGTTCGATTGGGGATGGGATATTGACAGAATAATAGACGAAGAGAGAGCCAAGAGTTGAAGATGGGGTAATAATGGGAAATAGCAAAATACACATCAAATAGTTGTAGTTTTATTTTCATAATGTATAATTATTATATAATTGTGGCAAATATCAAAGTATAACAGATTTAAGGTGGTATTTTTCTAAGAAGTTTAGAATGGCATTTCTCTAATTTTTAAATTTTGAAGTGACATTTATCCAATTTTCTCTTTTTTTTGTCAACTCACTTTTGTAGTGCATATTGCATAGTCGATATCTGTGGCTTAAGTTTACTTGTCTAGGAAATTAATTTGACTGTACATCTCTATAGTTAATGGATTTATGGACCCAATCATGCATGCGCAATCCATTTAAATTTTTTACTAAGTAAAGGGCTAAAGGCTATATAGTATATATACTATAGACTATAGTATACCAATATAAATGTATACAGGAATTATAAGTGCGATCGGCAAATATACCATCCCAGCTAATCGCTAAATACAAAGTGAACATATACAACAAATAAGGTGAACATATAGACAATCTAAGTGAACACTTACAAACAAATAAGTGTTGTCATCACTTGTTAAGAAGTTTACATGCATATTCAACTTATTTTCATTGAACTTATTTGTTTGTATGTGTTCACTTAGATCGTCTATATGTTCACTTTGTTTGTTGTATATGTTCACTTTATATTTAGCGATGACAGGGATGGCAAAAATGCAGATGGCAGTAATCAATTTCCTAAATGTATATATGCCATTTGATATTAAGGTTTTGGTAAAGGCTATATAGTATATATATATATTTCATTTATTATTTGTCATCGCTTGAACAAAATGAACAAATACAAACAAATAAGTTCAATAAAAATAAATTAACATGCATATAAAAAATAAAATTTAACTCATTATTGACTAAAGTAAACACATAGATAAACAAACTGGATGAATAAATACAAATACGATGGCGCAAAAATGACACGTGAAGAGATGATAGATAGTAATTCCCTTTATCATATGCAGCCTATAGGTAAAAAATAATAAATTATATCTAATGTGTTAGTATACTTAATTATGAGTTGTGTACGTACAAATTATAGGAACCATACAGAAATAAATTTGTAAATGATTTAAATTTATTGTTCCGTCAAAACTAAAATACGTGCACACATAAAAATTCGAGTTAGAAGTTGAAAAAGAATATGACGATTTTACTAAGTCCTTCTCAGAATCATACGTGTCAAGCTTGGTATTTCAGGTGGGCCTCCAGTGAATCTGCGGTGGGGGAAAAAAAAAAAGGAGCCTCACACTGTTACCATGTAATTGTCTATTTGTTGAATTTCTAATGAAATTCTACAAGAAAAGAGATGGAAGAGCGCAATTGCAGAATATAATTACCAAAAAACCACTTAACAACAGTCTATAATTTATATACTAGAGAAAAGTAATTTTTTTCCTGAGGATTAATATCTCAAACAAAACTGACATTACTTGAGGCGATGAGGCTGAAAGTGACCTGAAACCCGTGTACCTTTCCTGATTCCTCACATAACAGAAAGAACGGTATAAAGTATAAACAAATTTGAAATTATTTTGAATATGTACTCATTGCAATCTAGTATTGATATTTCTTTAAAGACTCAAGCGCCTTTCTTAATCGCTTAAAAACAACAATCGACCTCTACTAAACCAAAAAGTTTGTATATACTGCAGCTCCTAAAAGGAGAAAACATAGACCCAGCACATACCCATCGTACAACACCAAACGAGGAGCGCCTGAATAGTTGTAGTATGGCTGATATCCAAAAGGTTGTGGTGGTGTCAAATAAGGTTGCGGCGGATAGTAGTAGGGTTGTGGTGGTGAATACTGACAGCATGGTACCGAAGAGGGAGGGCACTGTGGCTGGGACCCTGATGAAGGAGGCGGAGGTGGTGGCGGTCCATAGATTGGAAGTGATTGATATGGGGGTGGGGGTGATGCATAATTTGAATTGCAATTACCTTCACATACAGCTTCAGTACTGGACTGAGTGCCCTTTTTCTCCCTTTGTAGCTCTTGAGAAGAGACTACTGAGATGGACAGAAGCATGAGTAAGGTTTGTTGTAGAAGCCCCATGAGATGTGCAAAGAAGGATGGTTCAGGGTTTAGGATGAGATTGAGCTTTGAGCATTGCCGTTCTATCTGTTTTTTATGTATTGAAGTGTAAGTGTGCATGCAGCGTGCCACATGGAAGGGCATGTGTTGGTGTTTGTTAGTTTTTGTCCCTGCTGTTCCTAATCCTTATGTCAGCTCCCTTTTTCTCTTTCGACAACTTCCATATAATCCTCTGCATCTTTTGAACCTATCTTCCCAACTTTGACTTCTTCACTCTGTTCTCTGTCCTTTGCCTATATTGTCATGTAATATAATATGGTTTGCTAAATTGTAGTAACTAGCAAGTAATAGAGTTTTATTGTAACTAGCACTAACACATAGACCGGTAACTTATGCGAGGTTTCTGCAATAGAAAACACAAGAGGGATAAATTCATTATACATACAATTAGTTCATGGTAGTACCGCCGTAACCCAATCGAACTTCTAGATGAAGAATTCCTATTTGAACAGTAATACTCATAAAAAGGGCTTCTTTCTTTTGTTTTTAGGCCGGGCAGAAAATTCTGATTGGTTCATCTTCCATAATCAATTTTAGAATTTGTGTACTACAATGCCATCAACTTCTCCCCTCAATTTTTCCTATTACAAGAAATATCTAAAAACAAGCCCATTTCTTCTAGTGTCTGAAGATAACCCACAAAATTTATCACTCTGCTTCTTCTCCCTCCTTCTGTATGTAGTTGCTCAAGTAGTCTTCCTCTATTATTTGTTTGAGAATAATTAGTCTTTGGATAATTATCGGATCACCTAGTTTTCGGGCCGCGATTAGGTCTGTCTCCTCTTTGTTTAGATGGTAAGCATCAAGCATTATCTTTATCCATTTGTGGAGCTCTTTAGGTGTCCTGAAACAAATTTACAAATTCAGCAGAAATGATAATCATCTAAATTTGCATATGATAGTTATGGGCTAGCATAATTGATTTCAATAACAAACCACTCAGGTTTCTGCACAATCCATACTAGTTTATGTCACCCTTCACAGCCTTTGAAGCCTCCTTAATTGAATTATTTGGTTGTTTGGTATTTTGTGTCAATTGGATGACAGGGGTAAATAAAGTTTTTTATTTGGGTCAGAGCACAACTTACAATTCATTCAAAATGGTTTAAGAGAGTTAGTTTTCAAAATATTTACTATAACACTGATTAAACATGAAACCAAAAGCATATAAGCTAAACATACGTGCACAAGTCATCGGGATTTTTTGAAGGCTCAGCATCATCAACTAAAGAGAAAGAATTAGCTAGTGCTGTAAATCTTTCATCGGGGTCTGCAATATTCAACAAGTGCTTAAGGAGCCGTATCTCAGGTGGTGAGATGCTCCTCAGGCTTTTCTGTGTTGCCTTGTATATCTGATACATTATTTCCTTCACCTGATGCAAAAAAACCATGTCCCTTATCATAATCTAGTCCCTGTTTTGGTGAAATTTGCAATTTATGTATAAGCAAATGAGAGTTGAATGTAGATAATCTTGGGATATTATGGTTTTGATGGACTATTTGATAGAACAGGACTATTAACGTTGGACACAAGCAAGTCAGAAAGCTAAAAATAGCACTCTTTTTAAGCATCCTTAACAGATATGACCAACATTGCATCAGTACACTAGCCATACAGTAGAACCATGTAATGTACCAGTGGTACAGGTACCAGGATGTAAAGCAACACGAACCTCATTTTTCATCGAAGTAGACTCCTTGGCAGCAGCCCATGAACTGTTTATTAGGAGAATTAGTGACGAGTCGAGCTCCTTTGACTTTGCCAAACTAGTTACCTTTGAGCAAGCCTCTTCTAATGATGCTGAATTTAATATCTCGTCGAATTTCGACTGAGCTGTCTCCAGTGAGTCAAGATTTTCCAGTGTACAGTCATATACTCGAACAGCTGATAGGCACTTGGCTCCTAGCCTGATTATTGCTGTTTCAGAAAGATGCAAGAAGGCTTACTAGGAATAACAGATTAACTATGATGATCTGAAAGAAACGTTAACTGCGAGATGTGTAGACAGACTCTCTATAGGCCAAAAACTGTCAATTCAGATATGAATACTTGCACGTGACAAAATTTCACTGGCACAAAGAATATTAAGTTTTACACCATAAATATTGGTGTTTCATTTTTACACACCTTTAACTAATACTATAGAAATTATTGGACCTGGCGACATCTTTTAGAGTTTATAAACATTGAAAGCTAGGTGCGAGTTTTAGTTTAAGTATTTAAGCGAAGAGGAATTTTAATTATACATAAATAAAGGACAAATTATTTGCATGCATGCAAGTTGTGTGCACCTAAGAATTGTTTGCGACTGTGGGTACATACTAAAGAGTGGCGACATGAGAGGCATATACTCAAAGAATCTAAACTGTTCTCAAATTTAAATTAAAGATCATGTACAGGCTCGTGATCCTTACCTACGTAATCTCAACAAAAAAATGTACCTATCTGTTATTAGACGCAACAAGAATGGTAAAAGTTCAGTTGTGTATGATAGCACTCTTCAAGCACGCACACGATCTCACAACATCAAGGGCACAATTAGGAAATTCTATGGAACCTAGAAGAATATGTTAAGTTAACACAGTAGTAAGCTTTTACCATCTTGTCTATCAAGGCTGTTGTAGATATCAGCAAGCACGTTTAAATGCTTGAAAAATTCACCGTTAAAATCCTTTCTTCTTTTTGCAACAATAGCATCTATGTCGAGGGGGTTTTCTTCTACCTCTTTGAATAAGTCCATGTGTTTCTCTATCTCATTGTCAACCTAAAACAAATAGATTAATGCAAAAAAAAAAAAAACATTTACTGGATTACAGGTTAACAAATTGAATCCGGTAATGCTTTAAGCAGGTATCAAATAACCGTGCTGAAGAGTACTGTAATGCACTCGTTTGAACAATTTTGAGGTCCTTCATGGATGCAATGCTTTGTTCTTTTGTGTCTTAACTGTTGTTGATTGAATAATTTCAACGGAAACTAAGGTTTGATTACTGATGGTTAAATTGGCACTCAATTACAACAACAACAACTAAGCCTTTTGTCCCAAACAAGTTGGGGTAGGCTAGAAAGAAACCCAACAAGAGAACACATCCAAAAAAAAAAAAAAATAAAAAAAAAATAAAAAAAAAAAAAAAAATAAAAAATACTAATAGTAAGACTAGCCATACTAATAATAATACATCTAATAATAATAGTAATAGTAGAAATCTAGACCTCGACCGTGACCTAATAGAGGGACCTACAAACCTATGGCATCGCTCCTACCCCTAAGTTCCTACGTCATGGCTCCGGTACATGAATTGCTAACTTCCAAGCGCTCCTATCGATCGCCAACTCCTTGGAGACGTTCCATTCTTTAAGGTCTCTTTTCACCGTTTCTTCCCATGTCAATCTTGGTCTCCCTCTCCCCCTCCGGGTGTTCTCGAAATGATTAAGAATTCCGATACGTACCGGTGCCTCTGGAGGTCTGCGTTGGATATGTCCAAACCATCTCAAACGATGTTGGATCAACTTCTCCTCTATTGGTGCGACCCCAACCATATCTCGTATGTCATCATTTCTAATCCGATCTTTCCTCGTGTGACCGCAGATCCACCTCAACATACGCATCTCAGCTACACTCATCTTCTGGACATGTCGTCTTTTAGTAGCCCAACATTCTGCGCCATACAACATCGCAGGTCTAATCGCTGTCCTGTAGAACTTGCCTTTTAGCTTCTGCGGGACTTTCTTATCGCATAGGACGCCTGATGCTTGTCGCCATTTCACCCACCCGGCTCTTATCCTGTGACTAACATCTTCATCTATCTCGCCATCGCTCTGCAACATCGACCCTAAATATCGAAAAGTATCTTTCGTAGGTACTACCTGCCCGTCTAGACAGACATCTCCGTCCAGTGGTCGTATCCCACTAAACTCACACCCCATATACTCCGTCTTAGTTCTACTAAGCCTAAACCCTTTGGACTCTAGAGTTCGTCTCCACAATTCCAATTTCCTATCGACCTCCGTCCTACTCTCATCGACTAACACCACATCGTCCGCAAAGAGCATACACCAAGGAATCTCTCCCTGTATATCCTTCGTGATCTCATCCATCACTAAGGCAAAAATATACGGGCTCAAAGCTGATCCCTGATGTAGTCCTATTTTAATAGGAAAGTCACTAGTTACACTATCACATGTCCTGATGCAAGTAACGGCACCATCATACATGTCTTGGATGAGGGTAACATACTTTGTGGGGACTTTCTTCTTTTCTAGTGCCCACCACATAACTTTCCTTGGCACTTTGTCGTATGCTTTCTCCAAATCAATGAAAACCATATGTAGATCCTTCTTTCGCTCCCGATATCTCTCCATCAATTGCCTTATTAAGAAGATGGCCTCCATGGTCGACCTCCCAGGCATAAAACCAAATTGGTTTTTCGAAACGTTTGTCATCCGTCTCAAGCGATGTTCTATCACTCTCTCCCAAAGCTTCATTGTATGACTCATAAGCTTAATCCCTCTATAGTTTGTACAGCTTTGAGCATCCCCTTTATTTTTGAAGATTGGTACTAGAGTGCTTCTCCTCCACGCATCTGGCATCCTATTTGATCGGAAAATGTTATTGAATAGTTTGGTTAACCAAACTACAGCCACATCTCCGAGGCACCTCCATACTTCGATTGGTATGTTATCAGGTCCTAGAGCCTTACCTACTTTCATTCGTTTTAAGGCTTCTTTCACCTCGGACTCTTGAATTCTCCTAACAAAACGTCTATTGGAGTCATCAAAGGAGTCGTTCAACACAATTCCTAAGTCGTCATCCTCTCCATTGAATAACTTGTTGAAGTAATCCCTCCACCTATTCTTGATCTCGTCGTCCCTCACTAAAAGCCTATCAGTCTCGTCCTTGATGCACTTCACTTGGTTTAAGTCTCTCGTCTTCCTATCTCGAAGCTTGGCTATCTTATACACGTCCTTCTCACCCTCCTTCGTACTCAGCTTCTGGTATAGATCCTCATAAGCCCGACCTCTTGCTTCGCTCACAGCTTTCTTTGCATTCTTCTTGGCCAATTTGTACTTCTGCGCATTGTCGTCGGTCTTGTCATGGTGCAAGCGTTTGTAGCATTCTTTCTTTTCTTTAATAGCTTTCTGCACTTCGTCGTTCCACCACCACGTATCTTTGGGTTCGCGGTTGCTTCCTCTAGTAACTCCAAGCACTTCCGTAGCTACCTTTTGAATGCTAGCTGACATATCTTCCCACATCTTGTTTGCTTCTTCACCTGCTTTCCACGGACCTTCTTCAATCATTCTACCCCTAAAAGTATGAGACACGTCTCCTTTGAGCTTCCACCACTTCGTCTTCACAACTCGAGCGCCTCTACCTACTCTAGAACGTAGCGGAAAGCGAAAATCAGCAACCACAAGTTTGTGTTGTGAGACGACACATTCCCCAGGTATAACCTTGCAATCCATGCAGGCTCGTCTGTCCTCTCTCCTAGCAAGAACAAAATCAATCTGGGAAAAGTGTTGGGCACTACTAAAGGTAACTAAGTGGGATTGTCTTTTTCTAAAGAAGGTGTTAGCTATCATGAGGTCGTAAGCTATGGCCAAGTTCAAGAAGTCCTCACCTTCTTGGTTCCTATCGCCATACCCAAAACCCCCATGCACCCTCTCAAACCCTCCACTAGTTTCACCTACATGTCCATTGAAGTCTCCTCCGATGAAGAGCTTTTCAGTGGTTGGCACACTTCTAATCATACCATCTAAATCTTCCCAGAATTGGATTTTGATGGATTCACTTAGTCCTACTTGTGGTGCATAAGCACTAATGACGTTCAAAACTAAGTCCCCCAAAACTAGCTTCACTAGAATGATCCTATCCCCTTGTCTCCGCACGTCGACAACTCCACTCTTAAGGCTCTTGTCGATTAAGATACCTACTCCATTCCTGCCCCGTTCTTTTCCAGTGTACCACAGCTTGAAACCGGTGTTCTCCACTTCCTTTGCTTTTTGGCCCGTCCACTTTGTCTCTTGTACGCACAAGATGTTCACACGCCTCCTAATCGCCGTATCCACTAACTCTCTTAACTTTCCTGTTAGAGACCCTACATTCCAACTACCTAAACGAATCCTACTCTCACTGACTATCTTCCTTGCCCCCCGCACCCGTCGTGAAAAGTGCGAAGACCCTTGCTTACTTGCCACTACATCCGGGCGCTGATGTAGCGCGCCACTAAGGGAGTGACGATCCGGCCCTTGCTCACTTATCACCTTATCCGGGTTCCGATAAGGCGCGCCACTAAAGGGGTGGCGACCCGGCCCTTGCTCATTTATCATCTCATCCGGGTTCCGATAAGACGCGTCGCTAAGAGGGTTACGCCCCAACGAAAAGTAATTGGGTTTCATTTCCATAGAGATGACTGGGATTTTTACGTTGGCTCGCCTAGCCTATCACAACCCTCCTCCTTTTACCCGGGCTTGGGACCGGGCTATACTAAACAATGCAACCAAAGCTTAGTATAGGCGGAGTTTTGGCACTCAATTAAGGTATTCAATTCTAATCATATAGGTTATTTGCTGTTTGGGTGTTCATTTTATCCAATTTGAGATACATTGAGGTTTAATGGCAATTGCATGATGCATGGAAACTGATGCTGTTGTTGTATTTTAATGTAAAAAGAAGTAAAACTAAGTGAACCAAAAATTCAATATCAGAACCCCAAGGTGAGCTAGGCAAAATTGGCTTATTGCAGGGTTGTACTGTGCAATCCAGTGTTGAAGGCAAAACTGAATCAGTTCAGAGTTCAGACAAATTGATAATACAGGCATAAATGAGATAAACTTAGACCAAAAGCACTGTATACATGCAGTCGAGCTCAAACCAGTTTGATGT
The DNA here is from genome assembly GCA_028095005.1 of Rhynchospora pubera. Classification (NCBI taxonomy): domain Eukaryota; kingdom Viridiplantae; phylum Streptophyta; class Magnoliopsida; order Poales; family Cyperaceae; genus Rhynchospora; species Rhynchospora pubera. The sequence goes on along the minus strand of CM051463.1, from coordinate 196,108,665 downwards.
ATTTGTCAAGCTTTTTTTTTTTGTACCTTCTTGACTTTTCGTGCAAGCAATACCAGCTTTTGCTTGAATGAAGGGTCATTTTCGGCATCTATTCGAACTTGGCACCGGTTGTAAAAGTTGTCTTTGTATTTATTCCAGTCATCCCTATATACCAAAATTTTTCTCCAATCTTTGGTTGTGGGCTTTTTGTTCATAAAGAAGTCTATCATCTTGTCACACAGTTGGGTCATTGTGTACCCTTTCACAACCTCCTGCTCAGTGGCTACGTCTGCACCGGCAACACTAGCTTTGGCAGTCAAGCAGCCTGAAAAGAAATATATATATTTTGTATCTGGATATTATAAACTTCTTAACCAGTTAAAACCTAATTGAGTGTTAAATTACTCAATTAAACCTATTTCAAGACATTTTTGTATAAATTAACACCAGTTTGTGCCAATTGATAACTCCAAAGTTTGAATTTAAAGGAAAGATGGAATTTGATCAAGCAGCTAGTGAACCAGAAAATCAAAAGAAAAGAAAAAGTTACAAGTTACAAGATATTCTGCCACTTCCATCTATAAATTTAATGTTTCTTTTTCCCCCCTTTTTCTGCAACTGATTTAATGTTTCTTCAGACGATCCTCAGCGTTAACCTGACCAGATATAGGCTTCTTTTTAATCTCTCCAAATCTAGGCATCCATGCCACTCAAATTGGCCAAAATATCCTCCACCAAGCAAAACAAGGTAACCGATAAAGAAAAAAAGGACTGCAATTGAGACAAGACCAGGAGCGTGTACATTCGAAACCTCTCAAAAAACACTGCCTGGACCTGGGCATTTCAACAAACAGGTAATGGGCAATATGACAGGGGAATGTTCACGCATACACGCACATAGAGAGAGTTGGAGAGAGAGAGAGAGAGCGAGAAAGATGGTTATTACAGAGTGGATGCCTCGAGGGAGAAAAAGTGTGCTTGAGGACCTTATGTGTTGAGGTTCTTCTCACAGTAAGGGAAGGAAAATATGCAAGGAAATCACCATGGGAAGAGGTGGGTGAGAAGATGGAAATTTGCAGAGTCCGAATGGTGGCGTTAGCCATTGTTGACATAGATTGAGATATCAGCGAGTAGAGGGGGTTTGGCTAGCTCGCTAAAACCCCCAAGGAGAATAATGTGATAATCGCCAAGTCTGTGGGCCCCAATGTCGGTGGCATGGATAAAGTACCGAAAAAATTAAAAATAATATTAAATTAATATAATATATTAAAAATAATATCATTATAATAATATCTTTTTTAATAGTATCACAAGATCAGAATCTAAGATTCCGACCGCAGTTACGGAATACCGGATTCCGATTTTAGAATTTTTTCTATTTTTTTCGCGCTTAGTCCCTTTGGCCTTTTCCGTAATTAAGGAAGCACATTCTTGAACAATAAAATATTATAATGCAATTAATTGGTGAAGTGGATGAAAGATAACCAAATGAAGTAATGAAAATTATAATAAGATGAGGAAATGAACCAATCGTTCTGACATTTATTCTCAAATTAAAAGTGACTCAATAATCACACGAATAGAATTATTTTAATTATCACCAAGAGATGAAAGCCTATATTAAAATATTTGCCAAAAACTTAACTACAAATAGTAGAGAATCATTAATTCAGAATCACTGAAGGTCTCAAATCAAAAGACAATACATTAATTCGGAAAATTACATCCGGATCCGATAGTACTGCTGATCCACAGTTTTTCCGACAGTATTTACATCCTGGCCGTTTGTTCTTCTTCATTAGATCGCATCTGTCCGAATAAATTAGTCATGTGCATACATTATAGGTTGTGCTCCAGAACGCGAAGGTGGCATCCAGATTAGGGGAGGCGAGACGAGAAACTGATTTCCTACCGAGCGAATTCACTCGCTCCATAACGAAGAATGAAACGGAATGAAAAGAGATGAGACGAAGTGAGATAAAAAAAAACAGATTTACGAAGAGTTTACTCCCCGATTTAAAAGTGAGTCTCACCGGGCACCCCTAATTTCCTCTCGCCTACCCCTTCGCTTTCGCGTTCTGGAGCACAACCTATCTCTCTTCTAGATACTTCCTACTCTTCTCCTTTTTTACTTTTGAGTACGAACTGAGGTATGCTCTTCACGTCTCTCTGTCTGTCATCGTCTCTCTTTTACTCTCTACGCGCTGCCCTAGGCAAGAGAACCTGCCTCTGCCTCCGATCTCTCCTCAAAGCTTCGACTGTGGGAATAAGTAGATCATCTGTTCCTCTGTTGGACGTGCTCCATTTTGACCAGGAATCAGGTTCGAGAACTCTCAGTGCTCCATTCTTTCCTTTTTCTCCTCCCAGTGCTCCGTCTCTCTCCATTGAGTTTTCCTTCTCTCTGTTGCTTTTTTCCCTTCTGTTTGTTGTTTACTCTGCTGATTTTAGGTTTCACTAAGTCTTGTCGTAGAAATAGATATGGAACGATCTGTTCGAATTGAGTCAGAATTTGGGATCAGAAATGGTGTCAGTCTGGAAGAAAGGAGATAATGAACTAGAAAAAGTAATGAACTCGAAGGAGATAATAAAACTAGAAGAAGTCGCTCAAAGCTCATCGCCACCAACTTGGCAATGATCTAACCTTTCTTTTCGATTTTAATTTGCATCATCTCAAGAAATTTGAATATTAAACAAGGTAATTTTTGTACCATCTTTTTTAATTGTTTTTGCTCCTCACAATTTCACTTAATTTTTAGGTTTGATAATTTTTCTCCCAAATTTAAGTAGCAATATATTGTCCTATGCCATCAATTTTCGCTCAAAAGTTTTGCTCCTCTGTGTAGCTTCTTTGCCTCTTTTGCAATTTTCATGTTTGGAGATTTTAAGGGCTGCTCATTGCCACTGGGCTTGATAGATAGGAATTTCATGCCATGCTTCAGGTCTGATTTACTTCCGTTTGATTTTATTTTTCGTTTTTAGTGCTGCTTTGTGTTTGGATATAGGAAGAAGGAAGAAAAAAGAAGGAAGAAGAAAGAAAAAATTATAAACAATCCAAACTCTTCACAAAGTTACACACTTCCCAATACTTCTTCCCACTTCTTCCCTTCTTCCTTTCTTCCCACACCTATCCAAACGGAGCCTATATTTATTCTTTATTTCATCGAGAACTTCACATGTTCAATAAAATTGTCGAGTTTCTGCAAATGAAGCTATGTAAATTCCATTCTTCTTCTTCTTTGTTATTTAATTAGTCAGTATTTGTAGCTTTCAAACAAATCATTATTTCGTTTTAGATTTTTCATCTCAGGAGAAAGGATGGGTGATCCAATGGTATGTGCATTTGTGTTTGGGATCTTTCAAAAGAACTGCAAAGGAGGCATATCGTGCCATATATAGCACTTTTAGTAAGGAAAGGTTGCTATAAAGGCAGTGCAGAATCGAAGACAAGGTAAATCTTCTATGTAGTATCTTAATGTGTATTTTAATTCTCTCCATATCTGCTTCTAGGAGTCCTCAAGAGATCCAGTCAACAATTGAAGAGGTTTAGAGGTACTGGTATGAATGTATTTGAGAGGTATAAGATGTGATTCTATGATTTTTTTTTGGTCAATTGATTATAATCTGATAGAGATATGTCATGGATATTGGTTGGTAATTGCTTCACAATCAATTGTCAATGTAATCAGTATAAAATCTTACTCAATTTTGGAGGTATGTTCAGGGATACTATTATGAATGCAATATTTTGGAGATAGGTTCAGAGATACTGTTATGAATGTAATTTTTGTGCTAATTACTTCTATGTGCAGGTAGGATGAAAAGTGATTGAGCAGGACTCCATAGCAGCCACTACTTCAGCACTAAACCCATGCAGCAACAAGGATGGGCCTAGATGGTAGGACCATCACCTCCAATTGATCTTGAGTGTGAGTATTATCCTTTTGTTAGGGTCTGATTTTATTTTGCTTTCTGGTTATGTTCTTCAAATTAAATTTAATCGTTCTTTCTTTATGCTGCTTGGGCTCAATTATGGAGAAAATGTATGGTCATTGGCGAATTGTAAGTTATTATAATATTATATAAAAATAGATATAGACTAAGATGAAATTGAATTTTCATTTTGCTTTTGTGTTTTCTGCCTTGGTTTCATGCTGTTGAAACATGAATATTAGTAAAATTTGAATAGTTACATGTTTTTCTATCCAAAATATATACAGGACTTAATCATGCAGGTGGAGGTGAGAATTGTGCATAATTTTGTTTTTGAGGGCAGTTTTTACTATTAAATTACCTTCTGCTTACAAATGCACTCTAAAGATTTCTTCGATACGCTTACAAGGTAGCAATTAATTCAGGTCTTTAAATGTTAATTGGATAGCTTAGTCTATTGACCAGTGCATTTTATAATTGACGTCACTCTATTAATTGTTCTTTACTTATAGTAGACTTGCTTTGGAGATATTATAAGACATTTTTTTAAAGAAAGTTTTCAATGCTGAGTTTTATGGTGAAGTCAAATGTAAACATAATCAAATAGAAGGAATATTAAGGGTCTGTTGTTGTTTCATGGAAAATTACTTCTTTTGAAGACAACAAGCACATTATTTTCCTTTAAGAAAATTTTTTTATTCATATTATTATTGCATGAATAAAAAAAATGTTGGTTACAAGATTTACTTATCCACTTCAATGGTTCATTTCTCTATTGTTGAATAATTTGGTTAATTTGGTGCTGTTATGGCATTGAGAAAGTGACTTCAAGCATTCCATGTCAAACCTAATTTTCTATGAATATGCTTCGCAATTGTAAACAGATGGTTCTTAGCTTCAGATGGTACTTGAGCTATGCTAAGTGGTTGTTATACCAGTAAGTTCTTAAATATATATATATTTTTTATGTTTGCAATACAGTGATAACAGAATATGGCTTCCGAAATATGGACGTAAAGTTGAGGATATACTATGTGTGCTTAGTACTATCAATTGATTTGTTATAGATTAATTTCATTTTTTTTTCTCTGAAATAAAATTGGGTGGGTGGGGGAAGGGGTCAGCCCCTACCTTTGCATAGATTAACTTTGTTGTTATAATTTCACTTTAATTTCTTAATTGTTACCAGTGAGGCAATTTAATTTAATTAGTAATTGATATAGGCCAAGCCAATTTTGTGCTTATTGAGTATATATGTTCTTTATCTTACTGATTTTGTCCATATGTTCTCAGCATGTCAAGAGGAAGGTTGACGACCTCCTACTTTCTTCTCCCTGCATTGCTTCTTTCAGAACCTTATCCTACTTTCTTCTCCCTGCATTGCTTCTTTCAGAACCTATCTATTATAAGGCTTGGAATTTTTAGAATCTTGGACAAGCAAGTGATTTTTAGAATGTGTTTGATAATTTATCTAATACTATAATCTCTAATTGTTACAAGTACTGGTAAAGCATATTGATTTCTTCAATAAAATTTAATTTTAGTCGAGTTTGATCTGAGAATAAGGTGATTCAGAATAAACCTTTTATTGCCGGTTGAATTAAAAATTGGTTTTCTCCATGCTCTAAAATTAGTGAGTTTGAGACCTAAATCGGTACAAGTTGTGTACCAGCGAGTTGTTGAGGTGTTCTCCTCATTTATTTTCATTTTGTTTTAGGAATATGTTATAATCATATGAATTGAGAAGTCTCAAATTGTACACATTAAGAATCCATTCAAATGTGTGGGTATTAAGAACCCGTTGAAATATGTGTGGCTATGCAGTAAATTTCGCATTTATTACCAACTTAATCAGTATTAATATCTTGCTAATTATCGTTGATTTTATAATTTTTACAGACAGACATCAATCGAACCTGTAATTCTGTGCTCTTTTCTAAATATTTACATCAACATTGTACGGAACAACAATAAATTCATGCACAGAAATGACATTGTGAACTTTGATTTCTTATTTCTATCCAAAGATTGCGATATTAGAGCCATTGAGTATATTAAATATATAGCTTTCCTTCTATTTGCCCCCATTCACTGAACAAACAATGTACATCTGCATATCATTATAAAATCGGTAAGTTATTTGTTTCTTAATATTCATAATGTACAATTTTTTGCATGTGATAAAAATAAATATTACATTACCAGTTTATTAACATTCGATACGAATAAATAAATAAATCGCGCAACGCGCGAAACCTCACTAGTGTGTATAATAGTACGGCTGAGATTTATGGTTTTGAATTGAAATATCACAAATATATCATTTTGTCAGAATAATTTCAGATTAATAATGAGTAATAAACAACAAAATAATGATGATGCTACAAATGTTCATATGTTACAAAAACAATGAGAGGCGGCCACATACTCACATGGATCATTTAATTTCTTGCATAATTGATATTAAAAGATCAACAACACTCAAAGAAATTTAATCAAGAGGGAATCACGGTATGTATAAGGATAGTTGAATTTCCTAACAATCAATTTTTTTTAGACAAATTCGCTAACAATTTAAGATCTCTGTTTGTTAGATATAATGAAATTAATCTACATCACTGGAATCAGCATATTTAATCTGCCAACAAGTTTCATTCGGAATGTATTGCTAAATAGCCCAATAATTTATTAAATCAAATAGTCTATAATCCGAATCACGGAATTTACGCTTAAGATTGTTGGTGCAAAATCAAATAAATAAATTCAGATAACATAAAAATAAATAAAATAAAATAATTAAAACAATTTTATCCGAATCGCGCTAACCGCAACCAAGATAATTCGGGTAGACGTCACTCCTTAGGGCACGACCGGAGAAGTAACTGATGAGAGATCTCCACAATATCCAGCAGAATCAATCGGAATAATATTCAAATCAAATTGAAAATTACTATGAGGAATATCAATATGGAGAATAGACATTTGATCAAGTTTATTTTTCTGTCTCAATTGCTCTCTTGATCAAATGGTATATTCGGTATGTTAAATATCTTCCGAATAAACTGCTTATATAGAAAATCAAATGACCTCTTGTATAACCAAGATTAAAAGTACAGTTAATATATTATTTATTGGGCACCAGCCACGTTCCTCAAATAAATGTAATTCATTTTGCAAAACGGATCGGAAACAAAGCAAAAGGAATGGCCAACGTTCACACGTTTTATTGCTCGAACGGCGTCACTAGTGTTAGCCAAAGGCCAAAGGGAGCGTCACTGTCCGAATTACTTAGTAACTGAAAAGGCCAAAGGGAAAAAAACCAAAAGACTAACGCGAAAAAAATGGGAAAATTCTAAGATCGAAATTCCGATCTTAGATAAGCTCGGAATCCGGGAAAGGCCAAAGGGAAAAAAAACCAAAAGACTCAACGCGAAAAAAATGGGAAAATTCTAAGATCGAAATCCCGGATTCCGATCTTAGATAAGGTCGGAATTCGGGATTTCATAATTGCGGTCGGACTCCCAGATTCCGATCTTGTGATACTATTTAAAAAAATATTATTATATTGATATTATTTTTAAATTTTTCGGAATAAAGTATAAGTATTTTGGTCTTCGTTCGTCTTTCTATTGGGCTGCTTTTAACTTTGGGCCTTATCTGTCGTCAAAAAAAAAAAAAAAAAAAACGCTGCTCCTAATTCGTTTTGGAAATTTTTTTCCCTTTTTGTCCAGAATCCAGACTCAGATTACAAATTTTCCCACAGTCCAGACTCCAGACTCGGATTCTCTACTAGGCTCCGCCAGGGCTGCATAACGTGGCAAACGATCACGAAATGAGGATCTTGCGTAAATCGTTTCGTTAATGGACGAAATAATTTTATCTTTTGCGTCTTGCGTTTTGTTTTAATAATTTTTGTTGCGCTAACTGTTTCGCTTAAAAGAACGAAACAAGACGATTAACCGTTCGAATTTCTCTACCGTTTCTTACGAATCAAATAACATCCAGATTAACATAAAAATTTAACACAGATACAACCATACAGATAATAATCCTGCAACAATCCAATTTTTTTTTTTTTGAAAAGTAAAGAAAATACAGAAAAGTAACCTATTCAAGTAACCCTATATCTCATATTTTGCAAGTTGCAACATAAAAAAAAATACAGAAAAACAAAGGAAAAAAACCACCAATTCAAATCTAGAAAGCAGATAAGAAATCTAAACCAATAACAGTATACACTATTATTACATTTGATAAATGGTTTTTATACCTAGTAATTCAACCATTTATAGGTCTTAATTTCTTGATTTTATGTGTTTTTCTCTAATGTTTAATGGTTAATTTAGGTTAGAAGCTAGGTACTGCCATGGTTGCTTCATTTTGTATAGGATCTACGCGATGTGGCTACTCGACTCGACATTTGGAGCGATTTCAGACTAGACCTGCGACCCACAGATTTCACCAGCGACCCACAGTGAGGCAGCGGGTAGCAGATGTTGACTGGCGATTTAGGAGACTTCAGCGGGTCGCTAGATGCAGCAGCGGGCCGCTGGAAGATGTTAACCGACAGACAAAAATAGCCAGCCAGATTTGTTATCTTCTCCATAACTGTCTGAGCCAAATTTAGAGTCTCTACTTGCACGACCTCCACCTTGAGGGAACCGCCAATGCATGATATATAAGGAAGAAGCGTTGAAGACAGGGGGGTCAGCAAAAATTAGAGGAAATATTTCTGGGTGAAGGGAGAACGATTCTGCACAGGTCTAGTGGGTCGCCAGAGACATCTGCGGGCCGCTGTCGAGTAGCAGAAGACAGAAAGGAAGGGATCAAGTTGCTCTTCTGTTGTAACTTTATTTCTTTCTTATGTTTTCTTTTCTCTTTGATACTTGGATGTTCTGTTGGATGTTTTATCGCGAGTAGATACCTTTTTAGGGGCCATGGCAGTGAACCTTTAGTTTATGAATTGATATTGTTATTTAGTTGATTTCTTAGTTGCATGTTGTGTTTTATTTCCTTTCTTTAATTGCTTATCTGATTGGAATTAATTGATTAGGTTAGTTTGCTTGTATCCATCAAGTATAGGCCTTGCTTGATTAGATAGATAGTTAAGTCCAAACTTCTCTAAGAAATTAATATCAATTGTGTTAACTTGAAGGTTTATAATCGAAAGATTAAACCAAGGCTAACTAACGCGAGTTATAAGTCTTTTCTAACAGCGAAAGCGTAAGAATTCATAGGTTAGAAAGGTATGAACCCGTAGAAACTAGACCACGAAACGAAAGTTGAAGTTTAGTTCTACTTGATAGATTTGAAGTTAGTTGAATTGAATTCCAGAAACAAAATGAGAGTTTGATCTGCAGCACTTCAACAATAACCCAACTCTATACACAAAGCAGCATTTAAATCAACTAAGTAATAGTCTCAGCTTGACACCAGCGGGCCGCTGAGTGAACCAGCGAGGTGGTCTATGCCCGCCAAGTAGCCAGCGACCAGCTGATCTGTCAAGCGACCTGAGTCCACTTTAGCGGGCCGCTACGAAAGCCAGCGGGCCGCTAGGACTGGAATAAACTGAAAGAATTAGCATGCCTTAAGCCCCTAACTTCTAATTAGCCAATCAATCCATCTTTACTGTATCCAATTTTATTCAATATTTACTTAATTAATTTGTTAAGCTTGACACCAAACTCAACAATCTTGCAAACCTCTAGTTTAGTAGATTAAGTAAAATTGAAACTTAGTTATCTAATATCCGTCCTTGTGGTTCGACCCCTAAAATACTTAGACGATTATCGTACGCTTGCGATACAAATTTGAGTAAAATAGGGTATAATTCTAAAGCAAGAAAATCACCATCAAGCTTTTTGGCGCCGTTGCCGGGGACGGTAGCGATAATTAGGTTTGAATTTTATCTTCAATTTACTAGATTTCTTTACCCTTCTTCACTATCTTTGATTTTCTTCAAATTCAGGTGTGAACACTGGCAGGAGGACGAGGAAACAAGAAAACCAACAGTGGAAGCATCCCTAGAGTGAGGAAACCAAGGCTCTGTGAGGAAGGAGTCTCTCTGCCTGACCAACAAACAATTTCAGCGACCCGCAGGCAACCCAGCGAGCCGCTAAAAAGGTGACAGAGGGCAGAGAGAAGTCTATTGCAACCACATCGAATCAGCCACCTCTTCTCGTATACCAGAGACGAGGAGGAGGGTCGAAGAGTGATCCAGAACAGACATTCCAGCAGCCGGCGGACCGCCAGAGCATCCTGCGGCCCGCTGATTTTGGGTCTGATACGATTGAGGACCCGAAATCCGAAGAATCCGACTTTTCCGACGACAACAGCATGGGTGATAACGAGATACCCTTGGCCGACCTGGAGCGTAGGGTTCGTGAAGAGCTCACAGCAAGGGAGACTGCTGCACGTAATCGGCCCTTGCGTGAGATTGGAGCACCCGCCGCGAACAATATCGGTCTAGGAGTTGACCCACCCAACCCCCAACGAGCAAGAGACTTTGCATTCAACCCAGGGATAATAAACCTGGTCCAGCAAAACATGTTTGGGGGAGACACACATGAGGACGCCACCTTGCACTTGGAGGACTTTTTACAATGTTGCATTCTCCTCAATTTCGATCAAGTGCGCGATTACACCATCCGCCTTACCCTCTTTCCATTCACTCTTCGAGGCCGAGCAAAGACTTGGCTAGCAGGTTTCAAGTCCCGACCCTTTGGGACTTGGGATGAGCTAGCTAAGGCCTTCTTGGACAAATTCTACCCTAGGGAGAAGACGGTCCAAATTGTTCGCAAGATCTATAACTTCCGACAAGAGAATGATGAGAGCCTAGGGGAAGCATGGGAGAGATTTAAGGAGTTGCAAAGGATTTGTCCACATCATGATCTATCGGAATCTAAATTGATTAGCTGTTTTTACGATGGCTTAACTCACCTAACCCGTCAAAATGTGGACAATACTGCAGGTGGATCGCTTTTAAACTTGGGAAGTGCAGCGGCAATTGACTTGGTTGAGAGGATGGCTCTTGCACAAACAAACTACTCGACAAGGACTCAACACCAACCTCGTGGGGTGCTAGAACTAGACAAGACAACTCATCTACAATCTCAAATCGATGCACTCACGACCTTGATGAAGAAAATGAACGACAAGAAGTCCACCCCCGTGGCTCAAGTCCATTCGTGTCAACTTTGCGATGAAGAGGGACATTTGGCTCCCCAATGCCCTCGTCTTCAACAAAATGAGCCCGTAGAAGAGGAAGTTAATGCTATTGGCAATGGGCCGTCTTACTTCCCTCCCGTTGGATACAAGGATAGGCGCAATCATCCGGGCTTCTCATATGCGAACCCAAATGGCGCGGCCAATCCGGGTGTTCATTTGAACAAAGGAGGAAATCAACCAAATCAACCATCTCCGCATCGAATTCAGGTTGACAACTTCATGCGTGATCAAGGGATATGGAACAACAAGGTTCACACCGAGCTTACGAGGATAGGCGAACTCTTAGAACAAGTGGTGCACAAGCAAAACTCGGTGATTCATCAGCCGGGAAATGGAGTGATGACCAAAACTGGCATGTTTCCCAGTCAACCAGAGCCTAATCCAAAGGCTGACAACAATGCCATCACACTCAGGAGCGGCACAAATTACGATGGACCTGAAATGCCTGAAGAGCCAGCTTCAGACCCAGCATCAGCGACCCGCAGGAATGACCAGCGGCCCGCTGAACCTGAGATGAAACTGGTTTCTGAAGAAGACAATGGATTCGTGCTGGTTGACCCAGAACCAGCGGCCCACTCAACTGACCAGCGGCCCGCTGATCCTGAGCCAGCCAAGCACCCAGAAAAGGATGAAGCTATCCATCAATTCACGCCGCGCCCCAATGTGCCCTACCCACAGAGACTAGCCAAAACCAAGGAGAACAAGGAGTTCAGTAAGTTCTTGCAGGTCCTGAAACAACTCTCCATTACCATCCCATTCACGGACGCCTTAACCCGAATGCCAACTTATGCTAAGTTTTTGAAAGATATACTTAGCAATAAGAGGAAAATTGATGAATGCCAGACGGTGGCCTTGACTGAAGAATGCAGTGCCTTGATACTCAACAAGCTGCCACCAAAGATGCAAGATCCGGGAAAGTTTGCCATTCCATGCAAGATAGGAAGGGCAAGCATTAGAAGAGCATTGTGTGACTTGGGAGCAAGCGTGAGCTTAATGCCAAAGTCGATTTTCGACAAAATTGGAGTAGGGGAATTGCAAGACACTAGGATGTCTCTACAATTGGCTGATCGATCAGTGCGCTTACCGCTTGGGGTCGTTGAAGATGTACCGCTACAAGTAGGTAATCTTTATGTCCCTTGTGATTTTGTTGTTGTAGACATGGAAGAGGACTTGGAGGTGCCGATTATTCTTGGACGACCTTTTCTGGCCACTGCTGGAGCCATGATAGATGTGAAGAATGGCAGGATGTCCTTAGCGATCGGCGAAGAGAAAGTTGAGTTCCAGATTGACAAAGCGATGAAGATGCCCTCTCAACACGACTCTATCTTCATGGTAGAGGAACTTGACGAAATGGTGGAGGAGACAGTACTCGAGCAGCTTATGAGAGTGTTCAGCTTCATCTCCGACACCAGTGAAGAGATGGAAGAGGCAGACTGGATTTTCAATGAGATTCTGCAAGCAATGGAGCCTCAACCACCTCTCTGGCAGAATGCCAGCGGCCCGCAGGCCTCTGCGGCGGACCGCCAGGCCGTATCAGTTCAGCTTAGAACTTCAACAGGAACAGTGCTCAGCCTGGATGACACCTGCGACCCGCTGGGAACACCTGCGGCCCGCTCAGACCAGGAGCCAGAGCCACCAAAGCTGGAGCTGAAACAATTGCCCGACAGCCTAAGGTATGAATACCTGGGCCCAGACCAGACCTATCCCGTGATAGTCAATGCAGAGCTTGATGAGGAACAGACGGAGAAGCTCTTGAAGGAATTAAGAGCACATAGGAGGGCAATTGGCTATTCCATCGATGATCTCAAAGGTCTCGACCCAAAGATTTGCACACATCGGATATTGCTTGAAGATGGACACAAACCCTCAGTTGAACACCAAAGAAGGCTAAATCCAAACCTGAGAGAAGTTGTCAAGAAAGAAGTGTTGAAGCTACTGGATGCGGGTATAATCTATCCGATTTCCGATAGTGAATGGGTAAGTCCGGTCCATGTTGTGCCCAAGAAAGGAGGAACCACGGTGATGAAGACCGAGAATGATGAGTTGATCCAAACACGGGTAGTGACGGGGTGGAGGATGTGCATAGACTACCGCAAGCTCAACACCGCCACGCGTAAAGATCATTTTCCTTTGCCTTTCGTGGACCAATTGTTGGAGCGTCTCGCCAATCACTCTTATTTTTGCTACTTGGATGGCTATTCCGGATTCTTTCAAATTCCAATCCACCCAAGTGACCAGGAGAAGACGACTTTCACATGCCCATACGGAACCTATGCTTATAGGAGGATGCCCTTTGGACTTTGTAATGCGCCCGCTACATTTCAAAGGGCTATGATGGCTATCTTCTCCGATTTCATTGAGAAGGACATGGAGGTTTTTATGGATGACTTCTCGGTCTATGGCACCTCATTTGACCATTGCTTAGCCAATCTATCGAAGATCTTGAAGCGATGCGAGCAGGTCAACTTGGTGCTCAATTGGGAGAAATGTCACTTCATGGTTCAAGATGGCGTGGTGCTTGGTCACAATGTCTCATCCAAAGGCATATCGGTGGATAAGGCCAAAGTGGAGGTCATAGAGAAGATGAAGAACCCAACTTGCGTGAAGGACGTGCGGAGCTTCCTTGGACATGCCGGGTTTTATCGGAGATTTATCAAAGACTTCTCTAAAATTGCAAAACCATTGACTAATTTGACAATGAAAGATGTTGATTTCGAATTTGACTCAAATTGTGTTGATGCCTTTTGTAGGTTGAAAGAAGCATTGGTCACCGCACCCATATTACAACCACCGGATTGGAATCAGCCATTCGAGTTGATGTGCGATGCAAGCGACTATGCCGTAGGAGCGGTGCTTGGACAACGCAAGGACAAGAAACCATGTGTTATCTACTATGCGAGTAAGGTGCTAGATGAAGCTCAAATCAATTACACCACTACCGAGAAGGAGTTGCTAGCAGTAGTCTTTGCTCTGGACAAGTTTCGGCCCTACCTGGTCGGATCCAAAGTGGTTGTGTATACGGATCATTCGGTTCTTAAATACCTCATGAGTAAGAAGGACGCCAAACCACGCCTCATTCGTTGGGTCCTTCTCCTACAGGAATTCGATTTAGAGATTCGCGACAAGAAGGGAACAGAGAACTCAGTTGCAGACCACCTATCCAGACTCAGATGGGATGAACCCCAACCGAAACCGATCAATGAGAGCTTCCCAGATGAGCATTTGATGGCAGTCAGCCCAGTACCAGCGACCCGCAGCCTGGCCCTGCGAGTCGACCAGATGGAAGCGACCCGCCAGTCTAACCTGCGGAGCAATCCAACACCTGCGACCCGCTGGGAAACCCTGCGACCCGCTAAAACTGGGCGACCCCCATGGTTTGCTGACTTTGCTAACTATTTGGCCACCGGTGTTCTACCCCCGGAGTAGACATATCAACAGAAGAAGAAGTTCCTTTCAGATGTCAAGTTCTACTTCTGGGAAGACCCAATTTTGTGGAGGCTTGGAGTGGATGGAATGTTTCGAAGGTGTGTTCCACATGAGGAGATAAGCGACATTCTTGCCCATTGCCACTCATCAAGTTATGGAGATCATGCTTCTCACTCAAAAACAGCCACAAAGATACTTCAAGCAGGATTCTACTGGCCATCGATCTTCAAGGACGCCCGTGCTTTCGTGCTCACATGTGATCAATGCCAAAGGATGGGTAACATTTCAAGTAGACATGAGATGCCATTAAATCCAATTTTGGAAGTGGAGGTGTTTGATGTGTGGGGGATAGACTTCATGGGGCCATTCCCGTCATCTTGTGGGTTTGAGTACATCCTTGTAGCAGTGGATTATGTCTCCAAATGGGTTGAAGCGATAGCATGCAAGAAGGCCGATTCGGAAGCAGTGAGAAAGTTGTTCTCCAAGGTCATCTTTCCAAGATTTGGAGTTCCTAAAGTTGTGATAAGCGACGGGGGAAGACATTTCATCAACCGCCAGTTCGAGAACTTATTGAAGAAACATGGAGTCAACCATAGGGTGGCTACCCCCTACCATCCTCAAACTAGTGGCCAAGTCGAGATTTCTAACCGTGAGATCAAGAACATTTTGCAAAAAACGGTTGGAAGATCAAGAAAGGATTGGGCCCTCAAGTTAGATGATGCTTTATGGGCGTACCGAACCGCTTACAAGACCCCTATTGGCATGAGCCCTTTCAAGTTGATATATGGCAAGGCATGCCACCTACCCGTTGAATTGGAGCACAAGGCATATTGGGCCACACGAGCAATCAACTTTGATTACAAAGAAGCTGGAGAAAAAAGGGTTTTGGAGTTGCATGAATTGGATGAGATCCGTTTGAATGCTTATGAGAATGCAAGAATGTACAAGGAACGAACCAAGCGATGGCATGATAAGCGCATTTTGAGGAGAGAATTCAAGGAAGGTGATTTAGTTCTTTTGTTCAACTCAAGGTTGAAACTATTTCCGGGCAAGTTACGGTCACGATGGTCAGGCCCGTTCAAGGTTAAGAAGGTTTATCCGTTTGGAGCGGTTGAAATTTGGAGCGAGGCTCATGGAAGCTTCAAAGTGAATGGCCAACGTCTCAAGCTTTATATGGAGGATGTGTCGAGGAAGGACGATGCGGGAGTCATACGCTTCGTTAACCCGACACCGAGCGAGACGTAGACATGAGGGGTCGAGCTCGAGACCTTAAACGAGCGCTTCTTGGGAGGCAACCCAAGAGTTTTTAAATTCATTTTATTTTCAGTCAGTAAACCCAACAAAATTAAAAAAAAAAATTGGAAAAATAAAAACAACAAAAAAAATTTAGAAAAATACAAAAAAATAAAAAAAGGGGGAGAGAAAGTTTTCAATGTAACTTGGCTTAATTCTCAGTTTATTTTGCCCATCAGCGTTACAGCCAGCGACCCGCAGGACGTTGCAGCGACCCACCAGGCGTCATGCGACCCGCTGCTCCAGGCAAAACTTGGGGGGGATAGGAGCGACCCGCTGATACAACCTGCGGCCCGCTGAAAAGGACTGAAATTCAAAATCTGACGGTTATCAAGGGTGTTTCTGACTTTTCACCATTCCGTCTCCTCAAACACAGCAGTTCGACCCCTACTCTTCTTCTCTTGCGACCCAAACCTTACACCAGCATACTCCACCATTCTGCGCCCCACGAGCACCTCTACTTCGCCAGAGCCGCAAGAGACGATCCTCTCCATCGACTCATCGCATTCCACGCGTCGATTCTTCGTCTCAAACCCGTAATTCGACGCACTAAGGCCCATTCTCCACTAGGCTAAGGTAACATCTCATTCCAAAACCTCAAATTCAATTAGAACTGGTACAAAGACCCAAAAACCCAAACCAAACGGTACCACACTGGTCCCCATCGGAAAACCCCAATTCTGGTCCCCCTTAACCACCTCTCAGTCAGTACCAGCGACCCGCTAGACTATTCCAGCGGCCCGCTGAAACTATTCTGCCAAGCTAAAACCTCAGCAAAACCCAATACCAGCGACCCGCCAAAACCTCCTGCGACCCGCTGATACTGGGTAAAATTGTGACAGAACCCAACCAATTCATCCGAAAACAAGCCGAAACCTCTTCAGATGGCTCCTAAAGTGTTCAAAAGAGGAGCCAGAGCAGTGAGATTGTTGTTGGGAGGCTCTGGGAGTGGCTCTTCTCAACCTCCAAGGAGAGAGTCACCTCCTCCAAGGAGGGAGGAGTCGCCCCCGAATTTTGACGAAGCGGAAAGGGAAATATTTGGGGATGAAGGGACTGAGAATGAGGAGGAGCAAGTCCAGCCAACTGATGACAGAGGTAAAGCTCCAATGGATGAGGAAACTGACGATAATGGAGAAGAGGAGGAGAATAGTGAGAGTGAGGAAGAGGAGGAGAGTGAGACTGAAAAGGAAGGAGAAGAAGATAGTGCCTCTGGGAGTGACTATGAAGTGGAGTTTAGGCAGGAGAAAAGGAGAAGGAGAGAAGAAGAAGATGATAGAATGGAAGTGGACCCGGACGTGGTTGAAACCACTACTCGGGCAGCAAGGAAATCACGGACAGCGGAGGAGGAGCTCGGGGATAACCCGCCCCGTTTTCTTGAGGCCGAGTGCAAGGCCCGTTATGAGCGCCTCAAGATTAAGAAGATGGAGAATACTCGCTTTCTAGACCCTCGAGTGCTCAAAGATCTCGGCATAGAGGAGGACTTCTATGCTTTGACTGAAAATGCCGGGATCACGAGGGCATTTTGGGAGATAGTGGAGCCCGCCTACACCCGCCTCACTATGGAGTTCCTTTGCACACTCCGCCTCGAGTGGGATAAAGAGAAAGGGGAGTTCGTGGCCTCATGGCAATTCCATGGAGTCCGATATGCCCGATATGAGAGCGAGATCGCCGATATCTTTGGATTGAGGCGAGGCGGACTAGATGTCAAGGACATTGATGAAGGATTTTGGGAGAAAATCACGGGATTGAAGGCACCAAAGGAGAGAAAAAGCGTGGACATCCAAATGCCCGTGATCCGATTCATCCAACGGGCTCTATCTCTCACCATCTTTGCGAGAGGAGAATCAGGAGCTAAGGCTAATGTGGGAGAGACCTCGGTGCTGTGCCAAATGCTCCGCCGCGGCGACTCTCAACATCAAAACTTGGCGCGGAGCATGCTCAAGCATTGGCACAACACAATTGCCCGCAACAAGCTGACGGGGCAAGGGCAGATTACAATTGGGGGGCTTGTCACGCACCTGGCCAAGAACGTGGGCGTAGCAAGCTTCCGCATGAAGCAAAGTGCTGGGCCCGAACGCCTCAACATGGAGCTCCTTGCATCCATGGGACATGTGAAGAAAACGCCGCGGGAGACACGCTATGTGGTGGGGGATTATCGCCTGGATATCCCCATTACATTCAGAATAGGCCAGATGCGCTCCGGGGACTATCTTCTAGTCCGGAGCGGAGTTTTGGCTCTGCCGGTGCCAACTCCAGAGCCTCAGCCCAGGACCAGCGGCCCACAGGAGGAACCTGCGACCCAACATGAAGCAGCTTATTTTCACGCCAGCGGGTCGCAGTCAGAACCAGCGGCCCGCACATTTGGGCCAGGAAGCCAAGCAGAGTGGGGAAGAGAGGACTTCTACCAGGGGACGGCCACACCTGATGTCCCAGTCATCGCGGATATGCTTCACGACATCCACATTGCACAGTGGAATCTCTCCGCGGACTATGAGCGTCTTGAGGCGAAGCTAGATGCCGAAATTGAAGAGGCAAGGAGTTGGAGGAATGAACAAAGGTCAATAATGCAGCGCTTCGCGGATCATATCTTCGGAGTGCCAGAACCACCTCCACCCCCACCTCACGAAGACTGAGCCAAGTTTGTAAGTTTTCTAATTCCTCTATATTTTCTTTCCTTAGGTAATTAATGGCCCTAGGGACAGAGCCATGAATTAAGCTTGGGGGGGTTTTAGAGAGATTGAAAACTTCCAGTTAGGACTGCTAATTAGTTAGATTATTATAGGTTAGGAATTTGCATTCATGCATTATAGTCTCTGTTTGCAATGATATCAGCGGACCGCAGTCCCTATCAGCGGGTCGCAGATATCAGTGTGGCAGGACTTAGAAAAATCTCGAGTATGGAAGCTCAGTGGGTCGCAGCCCAGACCTTTGAGCTCGCTGCTAAGGCAGCGGGTAGCATACATCACCAGCGGCCCGCTGATCTAACCAGAACTTGAGATTTTTCCATGCATTTTCATCTAGTTTTGTAAATAATTGCATAATTAATGACATCTTGCATATTTAGGTTATTCTGAACTAGTTAAACAAGGAATTGAGCAATCTTGAGAAATATTAAAAAATTGAATTTTGAATATCTTTCGATTTAACTAACTCAAATGTGACTAAGATAGGAGTAATAGCTTTTCATGAAGTATCTCAACGGAACCTAAGTTTGCTGAATTAGATAGGTTAATTGGTTAATCAAAACATTTGAAGCGGTAGCCACCTCAAGTTGATAAATTCATGAAGATCAACTTTAGTAACATAAAGGCATGACAACCAAGGAATGATCACTAGGTCTAAGGCATTTAAACCATTGTTTTCAGAATAATTAAAAGTCGAAGATGTATAAAAACATGTGTCTCATCTTGAGACAAAAGGCATGAATTCATAAAAGGAAAGGGGAACTAAAAAGCGTGCGATGCCATGGACATTGCGGAAAGCTATAGATTATGGTGGATAGAAGAACTTCCATAAATCATGAGTAAAAACAGAAAGGCTCATGACAAAAAAAAAAAAAAATATATAATAAACGAGAGGAATCTCGAAAATAAATCCACCATAATTTGGCTGACCTCTCCACCGCGGGAAGATCTCTTAGCCCCGAGAGAAGGTTAAAAGTCTAACCCAAAAACTTTGGAATAGGTTGGGTGGGGAGTTGTACCCTTATTTCCGCCCCACTTTAGACTTATTCCAATGTGTTTTCAAAAATTGAATGGTTAAAAGGCTCAAAGACCTGGTTGTGAAATGAATTGGTTGGATTGGTTGTTTATGTTAGTAGGATTAGATCCCGTTTCAATTGCTAGCTTAATCGATTTTAATCTTGATGAAACGATAAACTTAGGAATTGATGAGATAAGTCATGAAAAATTATTGCAAATATCCTAGCTGCATAAATAGTTAGTTAATGACATGAGAACAAGAGAAATTGGATTTTAGTTGTTTATTAATTGATTAAAATTGTTCAAGTCTTGTTTAGTTAGTACAAGGATTGACTTTTGTCTTGTTGAGAAACATATAGTTGATTGAAATTAAGCCCTGAAAACCAAAACTAGAACGTAGGACTTTGCTTGGGGACAAGCAAATGCTAAGCTTGGGGGGTTTGATAAATGGTTTTTATACCTAGTAATTCAACCATTTATAGGTCTTAATTTCTTGATTTTATGTGTTTTTCTCTAATGTTTAATGGTTAATTTAGGTTAGAAGCTAGGTACTGCCATGGTTGCTTCATTTTGTATAGGATCTACGCGATGTGGCTACTCGACTCGACATTTGGAGCGATTTCAGACTAGACCTGCGACCCACAGATTTCACCAGCGACCCACAGTGAGGCAGCGGGTAGCAGATGTTGACTGGCGATTTAGGAGACTTCAGCGGGTCGCTAGATGCAGCAGCGGGCCGCTGGAAGATGTTAACCGACAGACAAAAATAGCCAGCCAGATTTGCTATCTTCTCCATAACTGTCTGAGCCAAATTTAGAGTCTCTACTTGCACGACCTCCACCTTGAGGGAACCGCCAATGCATGATATATAAGGAAGAAGCGTTGAAGACAGGGGGGTCGGCAAAAATTAGAGGAAATATTTCTGGGTGAAGGGAGAACGATTCTGCACAGGTCTAGCGGGTCGCCAGAGACATCTGCGGGCCGCTGTCGAGTAGCAGAAGACAGAAAGGAAGGGATCAAGTTGCTCTTCTGTTGTAACTTTATTTCTTTCTTATGTTTTCTTTTCTCTTTGATACTTGGATGTTCTGTTGGATGTTTTATCGCGAGTAGATACCTTTTTAGGGGCCATGGCAGTGAACCTTTAGTTTATGAATTGATATTGTTATTTAGTTGATTTCTTAGTTGCATGTTGTGTTTTATTTCCTTTCTTTAATTGCTTATCTGATTGGAATTAATTGATTAGGTTAGTTTGCTTGTATGCATCAAGTATAGGCCTTGCTTGATTAGATAGATAGTTAAGTCCAAACTTCTCTAAGAAATTAATATCAATTGTGTTAACTTGAAGGTTTATAATCGAAAGATTAAACCAAGGCTAACTAACGCGAGTTATAAGTCTTTTCTAACAGCGAAAGCGTAAGAATTCATAGGTTAGAAAGGTATGAACCCGTAGAAACTAGACCACGAAACGAAAGTTGAAGTTTAGTTCTACTTGATAGATTTGAAGTTAGTTGAATTGAATTCCAGAAACAAAACGAGAGTTTGATCTGCAGCACTTCAACAATAACCCAACTCTATACACAAAGCAGCATTTAAATCAACTAAGTAATAGTCTCAGCTTGACACCAGCGGGCCGCTGAGTGAACCAGCGAGGTGGTCTATGCCAGCCAAGTAGCCAGCGACCAGCTGATCTGTCAAGCGACCTGAGTCCACTTTAGCGGGCCGCTACGAAAGCCAGCGGGCCGCTAGGACTGGAATAAACTGAAAGAATTAGCATGCCTTAAGCCCCTAACTTCTAATTAGCCAATCAATCCATCTTTACTGTATCCAATTTTATTCAATATTTACTTAATTAATTTGTTAACCTTGACACCAAACTCAACAATCTTGCAAACCTCTAGTTTAGTAGATTAAGTAAAATTGAAACTTAGTTATCTAATATCCGTCCTTGTGGTTCGACCCCTAAAATACTTAGACGATTATCGTACGCTTGCGATACAAATTTGAGTAAAATAGGGTATAATTCTAAAGCAAGAAAATCACCATCAACATTCTTGATAAATCTACTAGTATAACCTATTCTTCAGAAATCTACCAGTAAAAATTCAAAATTTACAGCATAAATCACTGAATAATTTCTGTAGAAAGGGGGTGAGATGAGGCCGCGGAGAAGAAGAAAAAATAGTTGTCAAATTGCTTGAATAAATCAAATCCAAATATCATGAACTCAAAATATGTCGACCTTTTACCACTGACCTTTTAGTGCTTCAAGTTCATACAGTTCATCCTCTTGTGCCCAGGTACAAGTCGGACAGAAAAGCTTCTGACTCGTATACCTAAGCGGGGTCAGATCTGTACACAAGTAATAACCACTGCTTAATATCGAACCCCAAGGCACATACTTTCGTCAATAGGCTTTCGGGGGAGAAGAAAGGAGAAGGTGCGAGTGTGGCGGAGAGGAAGATGGTGAACGACAA
Source organism: Rhynchospora pubera (assembly GCA_028095005.1). Lineage (NCBI taxonomy): Eukaryota > Viridiplantae > Streptophyta > Magnoliopsida > Poales > Cyperaceae > Rhynchospora > Rhynchospora pubera. The sequence continues at coordinate 196,086,635 of CM051463.1, read as the reverse complement.
GATGAGCAGCGACTGGCGAGTGAGAGAGAGGGTGAGCAGATAGGGAAATGGTGAGCCACGAGTGGCGAGTGAGAGAGAGGGTGATCGATCGGAGAAAAAAGGGGTGAGGTGGGCGGTGAGTGAGATGGAGTGATTTGGTGAGGGGATTGGCCATGGTTCTGCGAGAGAGATGGAAGAATGTGAGGCGGAGAAATTGAGAGAGGAAATAGAGAAGCGGTGAAAAGCAACGCAGAATAGGGTTTTTCTCCCTTTTGTCGTCTAAAATCAAAATAATTGCACTCCTACGGAATTTTAAACGAAACGGACGAAATAAACGATGACGAAACACCCCTGTTTCGTTAACCGTTCCGTTCTGAGACGAAACAGTATTTCTATTTGCGTTATCCGTTCCGTTTCTTAAACGAAATTGAAATTCTTAACCGTTACCGTTCCGTTTTGGACGAAACGAAACGAAATAACGATCGAAACGGCTACCGTTTTCAGCCCTAGGCTCCGCTCCGCTCGAGAACGCAGGATTAATCAAGAGGCACAGATTTATGAAGTAAAAGTACATCAAAAATAAAAAAATTATTGTCTACTGTCCAGTGGCGAAGACAGAGGGGGACTGGCAAGGACCATGCCTCCATAATAATTAGAATATTCTCCAACCATATGTTAATTTATTAAAATAATTTATATAATTAAGTTTCATGGGCTTCCTCTAGACTCAAAATATTATGCTCAATGATATTTTGGTTAAGAAAAATTAATGGTTGTTAATATTATTTTAGGTAATCAATATTTAAACTTGTAATTTTCTTGGTTCTCGATTTCATTTAGTCGGATTTTGGCCCCCGCCATTCTTCAATCCTGGCTTCGCCACTGCTACTATCTCTCCATTCTTCATCTTACGTCATCGTTTGTATTTTTTTCACTTAATTCATTTATATATTTTATTTGATTATATATGCGTTCACTTTATGAATAAAGACTTGGATTTTATTTTTTTATTGTTGTTCAGATTTTTATATGCATATTCAACTTATTTGTTTGTATATATTCACTTTAATTATTTAAGGGTATGTTTAGAAGTGGTGTGAAATAAGAACAAGAACAAGAACAAAAACAAGAACAAGCTTATTTTTGTTCTTTTTCTAGTTCAATGTTTTTGTCGGAACAAAAACAAGGCTCACTTTGTTCTTATTTTCCTTGTTCTAAATGGTGCCAAATAAGAAATAGCTCGTTCTTATTCTATTATTCTTATTCTATTATTCTTATTCTATGGACTTCCAAACATACCCTAAATATTTATTTTATATGTTCATTTTGTTTAAATGAAGACAAACAACGTCAAAATTGCAGATTGCAATTATCATTCAGGTTAAAAATTATCTCTTATCTTAGTCTCATTCTATCTCTCTGTTTTTTTTTTATATATACAGAATCATCGTATCTCTCTCTAACGCAGGATCAAGTCCAAGCAAGGCCTGGTTTTTTCCCTTTTGTTTCTCTGGGAGCCGATAGCTCGAGGTTCTGACTGGGTGTAATTAAAGCTGGGGCTGGTGGGGTAGGTAGTATGTTTCCTAATTTTTCTCTTTTCTTTTTTCCTTTTATTTTTAATTTTCTACTGCTTTTTTAGGAACGGCTCCAGAGTGCTTTTCTTAACATGGATTATCCCAAACTCTGTAATCACTTTTGGCTGTTAATGATAGGCTACGTGCCTTGTTTAAAAAAAAAAAAAAATTCTCATCGGCTCCGTTTGGATGGGTGCAAGAATAAGAAAATGGCTTCTTCCTACACTAAATTTTATCCAAACTCTTCACAAAGTTTCCACGAGATAGAGAGAGATAGCGAGAGGTCTGTGTGAGATCGAAAGACATTAGAAAGAGAAGAGAAGCAGCAGAAGAGGGCGTAGCTAGGGTTTAGAGAGGAGAATATAGAATGAGGGATGGACAGGATGGAGAGAAAATGAGATTGAGAAGAAAGGTATATTGGGGAATATCAAAATACACCTCAAATTGTAGTATTTTTATTTTCAGAATGTATAACAATGGTATAACTGTGGCAAATTTCAAAGTATAATTGATTTGGGTGGTATTTTTCTGAGAGTTAAGTTTGAAGTGGCATTCTTCTAATTTTGAACTTTTGAGATGGCATATATCCAATATCCCCATTTTTGGTTTATGTTTGTCCAAAATATATAAAAGAATCTTACTTTTCATTATTGAAATATCATTTGTCTAGAGAGGCGATCCAATGTGTAATGAATTTATCTTCAACTCCAACGGATGCCTTTTGTTTGTATTTTTTTTTATATATGTAAAAATGTAAAGGACCTACAAAATACAGAAAGGGAAAAAAAGAGGATATTAAAAAAAAAGGCGAAACCAGTCATATACCCTCCAAATCTTCTTCAATCAGCCATATACCCTCCTAATCTTTAATATTAATCATTTATCCTTCAAATCGTCATTATCACAGTTATTTACCCTTTTTATTAATTTAAATGATATTTAAATTCTGAAAATTCAATTTTTAAATTTTATGACTAAAATATCCTTGTCCTTTTATATCTCAACTATTCCTTTTAACTCATGCAGAATTGCTAAAAGATGATTCGTTTTTTCCACCAATATGCACGAGCAATTCAAGTTATGTTGTTTTTACTGTCCTCTTCTTCCTTCTTTGATTCGATTGTAAAACCACTTTGATTTTTTTTGCTATGTACTTGGTATTATTTTTCAGTTTATAAAATTAGGGCAACAAACAATGATTCGTAAATCTGACTCCTTCATGCTCCCATTGAGAACACCATACATTGCTTCTTAAAATAATGATCAACGAATATAATTTTTTTGTTTGAAACTAAGCATTAAAATATTAACGATAAATAAGATGTTATTGCTACTTGTTAAATCCAAGGTTGGTATTAGAAATGAAATTCTCAAGAGAAGGAGATATAGTATTTCTAATAGATAATTTGGTTTTAATTTATTTATATGAATTTACTTCCATATAATATTTTTCTCTTTCCATGTCTGATAAGATTCGAAGTTAAGATGGAAAAGTCGAGAGAGGAAAGGACGGGGGTTATTTTGACTAAAAATTTGAAAATTAAATTTTCAGGATTTAATATCATTTAAATTAATAATAAGGGTAAATAACTATAATGAGATGATTTGAGGGATAAATCGCTAATATTAAAGATTAGGAGGGTATATGACTAATTTAACAAGATTTGGAGGGTATATGACTAATTGAACAAGATTTGGAGGGTATATGACTGATTTTACCCAAAAAAAAAAATAGTCGGGTGGTGGATATATCTCCATCAGTGCATAAAAAAGATATTACTTTCTCACATGATTTTATTTATTAGGTCCGATAGTCATTGAATTTGTCATTTTAGAAAAAAAAAGATATAAATTATATGCAAATTATATCTCTCTGAATAATTGAGTCTCGAATGTAAAAAATTATATTTATTATCATATAAAATTTTATTTCGATTTTATTTAATATATTGTTTATTTTCTCATATAAAAGTGGAGTATATATAATTTTCAACATAATTAATTTTGGCATATAGAAAAATTTCTTACATAAAAGCGGAGTATATATAATTTTACAACATAATTAATTTTGGTATATCGAAAATTTTCTTATATAAGAGTGGATCATATATAGTTTTTCAACGTAATTAATTTTTAACATAATATTAATTTTGGTACATAGAAATGGTAAAAGTAAAAAAAAAATAGGGAGTGGCTAGTGTCAAACATATAGGATATCACACATATACTTGTCTAACATAATAAAATTTTAAATTTTAAGATTAGAATGACCGATCCAAACCGCTCAAATTGTTCTACGTTATAAAATCTTCGCAAAGACCAAATTTTATAATTTTTTTAAATTTTTTACTATTTTTTTGGAATTTTCAAATATGCTCAATCCAAAAAATTATGAACCCTCCAATTTTGAAAATTTGAAAAAAATAATTAAAAATTTAAAAAAATATAAAATTTTATTTTCAAGGATATGTTAATATAGATATTACATCGAACGGTTTGGATCGACCGTTTGAAATTTTAATGGTCGACATTTAGATCGTGTTTGACGTCATATATGTTTGATTCTAGTATTACTAAAAAAAAATATTGATTTAACTTGATTATTAATATTATGCATGCGTAATAAATGTGCTAAGGAAATGGGTTAACGAGAGGAAGAGCAAAAAATATCTCGGCCCCAACCCAACAAAACCCCCCGGAGTACACTGTAACACGAAGGAATCTAGGAAAGGGTTTAAGGCTTTAATTCCCTTCCCAACTCCAAACCCTTGCCTCTGAAAGGCGGCTCCTCCCTCTCTCTGTCTCTCACTAGTTCGCCATTACTTTCTCCTCTCAAGTCTCAGCTCCCTTCACACCTCCACATCCTCGCGCGCAAACCAATGTCCATGACTCGCGCAAGCTTTACGCTTTGAATGCACCTCAGCAACACTAACCTCACCTTACTGCCCCCTTCTCTCGGCACCCCTCTCAATTCCTCCTCCAATTTGACCTCCAAGAAACGCGTACAGATGTGGCGATCCGTTGCTAGGCGGGCTCCACGTGTCATTTCCTACCTAACCTCCTCTCACGAGCCCATTTCGAGCTCCACAGCTCGAACCTTTGCTCCCCTTTTGTGCGCAAGTGACCATTTGACCCAATTCCATGATTCATGGTTTCAAAAAAGGACCCAATTAACCCAATTTTCTTCCAATTATTTCCCAATACGTGCCTTAGGGACTGCTGCTGAAGCTGAGGTTGCCTCTTCTACTGATGCCGAGGAAGAAACCTCGACCTCAGTTCAAGAAATGAAGGACTCACTAGAGCAGATGAAAAAATCGGAAGGCTTACCCCGCCGTGAAATTAGGGTAGCAGAATCTCCGGGAGAGCAGAAGCGGATGCATGGATACAGCGCGGGAAAATATACAGCACTTCGAAAGAGGCAGATTAAGATAGAAACTGAGGCGTGGGACCAGGCAGCAAAGGAGTACAAAGAGTTACTGAATGACATGTGCCAGCAAAAACTCGCACCAAATTTGCCTTACGTGAAGTCGCTGTTGCTTGGGTGGTTCGAGCCATTGAGGGATAAACTACTGGAGGAACAAGAGTGGTGTAGAAACCCGAAAAACAGGGCTAACTATGCTGAATTTTTCAATTGCTTACCGGCAGACATGATGGCTGTGATAACCATGCACAAGATGATGAGTTTAATGATGACGGGGAATGGGGATGGGAGCGTGCGAGTGGTGCAAGCTGCACTCAATATTGGAGAATCTATTGAACATGAGGTGAGAAAAACACAATTTTATGTTCATATTGGTTTGCTGACTGTTGTGTTGAGGAAATGGTTCGTGTCTACCTTTTGTGGAATCAATACACCAACTGATTATAACAGCTTGGCCAAACATATTTGAATAATGTGAAGCACATAAAGTTTATGTTTATACATTAGAGGTTTTCTTTTTCTATGCCGAAAAGATAGTTTTTTCTTTTTAATACTGATATTCTTTATATTTGGCCCATGTCTTTGTAAAAAGAACTTATTGTTGAACAAACAGATAGAGGCGGTACTACAAATTATGAGCTGTGTCACCTGTGTAGGGAACCTCTTGCAGCAACCATATTTCCGTTCGATGATTTGTATCTGTATTCATTTTAATATCTCACAAAAAAAGGACCAATAACACAACTAAAAACAAAATTCACCAGTATATTACCGAAGTTTTATTTGACTTTGGATCGGTATTATCCTGTGTGCTGTTTAGAGTGTAAATACTTGATTTAAGGATAATATAATTGATTCACTTTTAACTTTTTGTTTTTGTAAGTATAATGCACTCTGGCAAGGGTATTGCATGTCAACTATCGACTAGTTAGGAAGCATACAACCTGGTGGAACTGTTGATAAAAATCATCTTTTGAATTCTCCACAACATCGGCTAGATGTGCCAAATTTGCATTGTCATGTGTGTTGCCAATTTTAGTTGTTAATTCATTAATGCAAAACCCAACAGGCAAGAATATACAGATTTTTGGAGAAGACAAAAAAAAAGCCAAAGAAACCGAAAGAGGAGGAAGTGGAGGAAGCAGAGGAGAAAGATTTGGTGGTTGCAAAAGAGATGGAGAAATTAAGAAAGAAAGTAAACCAGTTGATAAAGAAGCAAAAGATTCGGCAAGTTAGGCACATTGTCAAGGGGCAAGATGAATCCAGGCCTTGGGGCCAAGAGAACCAACTCAAAGTGAGTTCTTATTCACTTTCATATGCATTTTTAGAATCACATCCACATATGGTAAATTAGCTTCAAATCATCAAAAAGAAAAATACAGAATATTAATCTTTTGTCGTTCCACATGAAAGAAACATGTTTTAAATTCATTTGAGTTTAAAGGTTTGCTTGCAGGCATCTCCTTTTTGTGTGTGTGCGTGTGCGCCCGTGCAAAGGAACAGCCTCTTGCTTCCCTGATATTATGGAATCTCTGTATCGTGTGAAAATACTCTGACTTTGAAAACTGAAAAAAAATTCTAATGTTAATTTGTTTTGAATGCATTAATTGAATGCCCACTTTTATGTTTATGAAACATAGTAGCCCTTTTTCTTTCCATAAATGTGATTTCTTTTTGATAATGCATCCCTGCTGGTGAGTTTGCTTTAATTTTTATTTTTTTTTTGTAAAAAGGAAAAGTAAATTTTGCTTATTTGTTAACTTATATGTTATTATCATGTATTTTAGATTGGGAGCCGGTTAATTGAACTACTAATGGAGACAGCTTATCTTCAACCGCCCGCTGACCAGTCAGCTGACAGCCCACCAGACATCCGCCCAGCTTTTAAGCACTCTCTCAGAAATATTATTCTCAAAGATAATGTGTAATAATATTTATTTGTTCACTTAACATTTACTCCTTCAATAGACCTATTTCCATTTATTCTCTTTTCTCATCTCAGTTGTTTATTTTTGTTTTTTTGTCGTGTCTTTTGTGTTTAATACATTGTTGAGCCTCAAATATAAATAAATTGCCTTTAAATGTTAACACTTAACAGTTTACTAACTTTTTATTATATTGGTATGTTCTTTTTTATTGAAAATACAAAGATTTTATTGCTTTTAAGATGAGCATGGTAGGCTTGCCAAATATATCTGGTTTTGTGTCATCGGTAATTCCTTTCTTTCATTAATTTGATGCTTTTTGTTATTTAATAGAAAGTTAAACAGGCGGTATGGTGTGATTGAGTGTGACCCCCTTGTGCGTCAAGGTCTCGACAAAACAGTAAGTTGACTGAATTTTTACATAATCTTGTTCTGTCGATTTTCTCATAATTTGGCGCTTCTTCATTCCCTAAATGTTAAATTTTCTTATGTCCTGCATATAAATTGCTTTTTTCTTTTCTCTTTTTTCTCCCTCTGACAGGCAAGGCACACGATTGTACCCTACATGCCCATGCTCATTCCTCCACTTCGCTGGACAGGGTTAGTTTCTTATAGGTTCCAATAGTCTTAAATTTTATTGGAACATAACAGTATCAGTACTCAGTGCTGAGGTTATCTAGCAATGCAATCTGATATCTCTAGCCTTAAAGTCGTGACTTTTAGTATGTTTTGGAATCTTACCGGACCCCCGACCAGTAATATGTGATAAACCTTGGTTTCATTAAAGGAATTTTAGCATATTTGTTTTTGGAAATTATGGCAGGTACGATAAAGGTGCATACTTGTTCTTACCGGCAAAAATAATGCGTACCCATGGGGCCCGACAACAGAGGGAAGCAATCAAAAGAGCTCCTCGGAAACAAATGCAACTAATTTTTGACGTATTGATACTATTATAATATTTTTAGTTTCAATTTTTAAATATACTTCCATAACTGGTTGCACCTAATGTAATTTTTTTTCCATAACGATATGTGATTTTTTGGTGACCCGATGTTGCATAACTGTTTTTATCCCTTGATTGTAAAATTTTAGCCTCAGTTCAACCCCATGTGATCTGAGCCTCAGTGTATAAACTATTGAACCGATGTTTCAATTACAATAAACCAAAATCAAAACAGAAAAAGCAGAACAAGCTGTTAAAATAAAACTGGTTCCAAGCGGACCATTGTATAAACTATGAGGCAGGCAAACTGCCCTGCTTGTTACCGAAGTCTGTGATCTCTATTAACTCCCCTCTTATTGCAGGCATTGGACACTCTAGGAAGCACAAAATGGAGAATCAATAATAGAGTGCTAAGTATTGTTGATAGAATCTGGTGTAGTGGGGGCTGCTTGGGAGATCTGGTTGACAGAACTGATGTATGTTGACTTGTGATATTTTAATTTCTTGTTGTTTATTTGCTTTACTTCTTTTTGGTGTGGATACATGACTTCTCAGTGCCAAACATAAACTAGAGAACCTTTGAAAACTGGAATTAAAGAGCATGTAAAAGAGAAAGGCTGGTTCCAACTGGAAACTATTACCTTGCTGTTACCACCTTTATGTTAAGTAGTGAGATTTTCCTATGATAAAATGCAATAAAAGTCACTAGTTGGTTGTGGTTTTTTAAATTTTAATGGACATTTGATGTTTATAGCTGATATCTGGATTAATAAAATTTAATTTAATATGTATCTACAGCTTCCTTTACCTGAGAAGCCTGATACTGAGGATGAAGCTGAGCTGAAGAAATGGAAGTGGAAAACAAAGTCTATCAAGAAGATAAATAGTCAGAGGCACTCCTTGAGATGTGATCTTGAACTCAAACTTAATGTAAGACATTTCATCTTTAAATGCTAAATACTGAGGATCACACCAGTTGGTAGCTACCATGCCAGAATGAATTTTAGGCAAGTTTTATACTTCGGTTTTAGTGCTACTTGATGTAAGAAATCCATTTGTAAATTCTAAATTTTGAGAATCACACCATATGGCAGTTACCATGCCAGAATGAACTTTTAGGTAAGTTGTATAGATCAGTTTTAGTTGGTATCGGGTCAAACACTGGTACACTTGCCTCTCAGTAGTGACCCCTGACCGAAGTGTTGGTTTCCTAAAATACTACATTGTAAAACGACACTCTGTGGTTGCTTGCGCTTTTAAATGATTTTCTGATTTCAGACTGATTAAGTAAAGAAAAGGCTCAAATATCTCGTTCAGTTTTAAAACAACACCTACGATATTGCTTTAATAATTTTATTATTAAAAAAGGTTGCGAGACAATTAAAGGATGAGGAGGGTTTCTACTACCCGCACAACCTTGACTTCAGAGGCCGTGCATACCCGATGCATCCGCATCTCAACCACCTTGGCAACGATGTTTGCCGTGGTCTTCTAGAGTTTGCTGATGGACGACCGCTTGGCCAAACAGGCCTCAGGTGGCTCAAGATACACTTGGCAAATCTCTATGCAGGTGGTGTGGATAAATTGTCGTATGACGGGAGGGTTGAATTTACCGAGAACCATTTGGATGAGATCTTTGACTCAGCTGACCGGCCGCTTGAGGGAAAGCGTTGGTGGCTAGGGGCTGAAGATCCATTTCAGTGTCTTGCGGTTTGTATTAATTTGACGGAGGCCTTGAGGAGCTGCTCTCCAGAAACAGCCATTTCACATATACCAGTCCATCAGGTTTTGTGAATTTTTTACATTTTGGTCTGTCTTTAACTTTTCTTAACCTCTTGTTTAGTTGTTTAAGGATAGAAAAGAAGGACAAATATTTTTTGTACGTTTGTGTATAAAAAACCCTAAATTGATCTACATTTGTACTTGCTTGGTAGGTCTTACCTTCTTCTGTTATTTGCTTGTGAGTATAACATTTTTAATGGTATCGATGAGTTACAGAATAAGGACCTGTGCAGTGATGATAATTTTTGTGCCTTTCTTCCTCAAAGATCTTTTGTCTTGGGTTCTTTTCAGGATGGTTCATGTAACGGGCTTCAGCACTATGCAGCTCTTGGTAGAGATAAGGTTAGATTTATGTGATTGATTGCTTCCATAGTTCAAATAAAGATAAGGTTAGATTTAATGCAATTGGCCTTTTTACTAATGCCTCAAAAAGTCTAAGCCTTTTAATCCCAAACAAGTTGGGGTAGGCTAGAAATGACACCCCGACCCTGGTCATTTCTTGTATATATGGCTGAGTTTTTACGTTGGCTCGCCAAGCCTATCGCAAGCATGCGGGCTTGAACCCTGGACCTCTTAGAAGAGAGCCAAGTGCTCTTACCACCTGAGCTACTAGACCACATGCCTTTTTACTAATGCCTCAGAGAGTTCAAATTCTGTTTTGTTGAATTAGTGCTTACTTCATGAGTCAAGTAGCCATGCTTATGTTTCTGTATAGCCACTTGGACTTTTGCCTTCAGAAATCAAATACTATTAAAAGTTAAAGCTCAGTTAGTTGTAGTTGTTTTACTGAGGTGGTCAAAGTGCATTGAGCCATTGACAATTCTGCCTCCTAGTTTTCATATGTTTTAATTTTTAATTAGGAATTTTTCGGATTGTTCTTCTTTATAAATTGTAATTAATTTTTGCAGTACCTTTAATGTACATCTTCATTTGTTGGGGAAGACAGTTTTCACCACGGACTGTTGAATAACAAACTTATCTATATTACCCATTGAATTTGCTTTCTGTTTGTTTCCGTCACTTTGGGATTATGGATCTGAATCTTCATCTGCAATTTCAATATACAAGATATACAATTTTTTTTCATTCTGTCTTAATCATGAAATTTGCTTTCTGTTTGCATCAGTTGGGAGCTATGGCAGTGAACTTGGTGGATGCAGATAAGCCTGCTGATGTATATACTGGCATAGCCACAAGGTATCTGTATGTTCTTTGTAACCTTTGAGTTTGTTTGAAATTTCATATTAGTATTGAAATACTTATCAGTTCATAGTTAACAGAGTAATAGAGATTATGAGGAAAGATGCGCAGAAGGATCCTGCTGTGGACCCTAATGTAGAACTTGCACGTATTTTACTCGATCAGGTTTCCATTCTTTGCCTAATCTGATTCTATTATAGCTTAGTAAATGATAAAATCCTTCATCCTTTGTATAGTACTTTGATTTGAAGACTTCGATAGCTTCTTTAGTTTATCTGACAACAGATTGAGTTACACGTAGTCCAGAACTTTTACATAAGGCACCTGAATTTTTGTATAGCAGAAATATGTAGGTTGGGAGACAAAAATTCCAGTAGAACAAAAGAAATTTCAATAGAAGATAGATTTTTTTTCCACATATATTAAATTGAGCTAAAATTTTTATTTATTATTATTATTTTTTTTAAACTGGTTCTTAGGTGGACAGGAAGTTGGTAAAACAGACAGTTATGACATCTGTGTATGGCGTCACTTATGTTGGGGCTCGTGAGCAGCTGAAAAGGAGGTTGAAAGAAAAAGGTGTTATTACTGATGAAGATCGTCAATTTAAAGCGTCCTGTTATGCTGCTAAGGTAAAACTTCAAATCCTCTTTTTTGTCGTTGTCCTGGAAATTACTTAATAGTCAAATCTTATGGATTTTTTAACCTGTCTCTACTTTTTAATTAACATCAAGCACTGTAATTTAATATTACTTTTATTTGGCCCATGCTGGTTCCTATAACTAAAAACATATGGCACCAAAGACCCTTTTTCTTTTCCTTCTATTGTTTGCGGCGAGTTTGCCTTTGGGTCATCTATAGGATATGTGTGAATTCTGGTGCTAAACACATTCCTATGCTTATTGTATTTATTTCTTTATTAGTATTATTTTATTTATTATTATTATTATTATTATTATTTTGCTGCTTACAATTGTTACCAATTATATTGTTTAGGTGACCCTGATGGCACTAGGAGAGATGTTTGAAGCTGCACGTGGTATCATGTCTTGGCTTGGAGATTGTGCCAAGGTCAGGCACTGACAACTTTTCTTTTGGATAATGCATATTATTGGTTTTAGACCTGATTGGTTATCTTATTAGTTCTACAGACATAACATAAAGCCTTACTAACCTTGAGTTTTTGCAATTGAATTTCTACTGAACCTGATTCTACCTTAATGTAGCATCCCTTCTACAAACAAACACCAAGCTAATTAATAGAGAAATTTAAATTAACTTGGTTATTGAAGTTCTCAAATTTAATAATTTGATCGTAGTATGGTAAAATGGTAATCCTTTCATTCAATTTCTTTATTTTAATTTTTTTAAACAGGTGATCGCTCTAGAAAATCAACCAGTTAGGTGGATAACACCCCTAGGACTACCAGTCGTCCAGCCATACCGAAAATTGGGAAGACAATTGGTAAATGTCAATATTTCTCACATGCATGCATAATGAAGTCAGTGCACTCATAAAGTACTCACAAGTTTATTGGGTTCATACTTGCATGTGCTACTATGGTCACCTTTGCGAGTTTACATATAAATTAGCCAAGCATTGCAATTGTTCAGTAGACTATAACTTGAAAAATATTTTGAGCAAAATTAATCCTTAGGAATACTTAATTACACCATAAGCAACCTCAGTGAGCTGTTGAGTCTCTCTTTAACACTTAATCCAAATGAAAGAAAAAAATAAAAGAAGCAGCAATCAGAAGTTATGATGGAAACAGCAGCAATAGGCCAACCATCTACTGTACTATTACTACCTAGATGTTATCTGAAATTGGGCATATTTATCTCATTTACTAGGGTAGGCATGAGATCAATGCTTGTCAAATTACTGACTTGTCTTTTGGTTGAGCAGGTCAAGACTTCATTACAAGTGCTGACTTTGCAACATGAAACTGATAAGGTTTCTGTAATATTTTTCAATTCTCTCTTCTTCTCTATAGAATTTGGTACCAGATTGGTGCCCCTTTGGAATATGCACCTATCGGAAACTGTTTTTAAAAGGGTAGATTGATGGAATAATTTTTTCTTTTTTTTCGTATATTCTGGTATGAATTATACCTTTCACAAGTTGGAATTGAATGAGGATAAGTTCAAAGTGGTTAGAATAGCACTATGAAATTACCAAAAAACAATAATAAAATAGATAAAAAATATAAATAAAAAGTAAAAAAAAAATTTATCATTTATCATACTTATATGGGTAAAAATTACAGGTCATGTTGAAGAGGCAGAGAACAGCGTTTCCTCCAAACTTTGTACACTCTCTTGATAGTTCTCATATGATGCTGACAGCTATTGCATGCAGGGAAGAAGGACTTAATTTTGCAGGTTTATATTATCACCATTTAATCCCCCCCCCCCTCCCCCCCCCCCCCCCCCAGAATCTTATGGCACCTCAGAATCATGTGGTCAGTGAAGTGAAACTTTGGATTGGATGATCTTGGTTCCCTGCAATAATTGTCATCAATAATAAACTTAAAGCCTCTCATCAAGAATTGTCAATTTTGGATTATGTTTTGAGCCTTGATTTGCCAAGAATATACCTTTATTTGTCAAATTGACTTTGAAGCATAAGCTTTGTAGTAAATGACTTGGTATGTCACATAGTGGTCACGAGTCACGACTCTAAACCTCATATTTGCCACTTGCTTGTCTTTTCTGTTTTATAAATATAATTTATGCTGGTAAAACTGATTTTTGCAAATCTGGTGAGAATTCAGCAACAAAAGAGAAATGGTAAATAGGATAAGGAAAAAAAGAATTGAAACACGGAAAATGCGGCGGTATCTGTGTTTATGTGGTCATGACTATAAACCTCATATTTTCCACTTGCACGTCATTTTTGTTTAAAACTGATTTTTGCAAATTTGTTGAGAATAGAGCAACGAAATATAAATGGAAAGTAGGATAATAATAAAAAAAAGCGGAAATACTAGAAGTGCGGTGGTATCTGTATTTATGTGGCCTTGATAAATTAGTACACAGTGAATACGGACCATTTATGGCACCAAAATTTGGATTGATGTTTGTTGGCACATTGTGGAATTATTTTCTGTTCATGATCTTATGTTTTGGATTTATCTTGTGTTGATTTTTCAGGAGTCCATGATTCATATTGGACGCATGCATGTGATGTAGATCAAATGAATAGGATACTCCGAGAAAAGTTTGTGGAACTTTATGAGAGACCTATTCTGGAAAACGTAAGAAACTTACTATATTTGCTCAGTTGGTCCATACTTGTACAGTTGTACCAGGCCTGAATTTTTTAGTATCTTTGTGGTACTGGTTACCTCAAATGATCACTTAAGCCCTTTAACCCAAATGAAGCTTCAATTAGTCCTTATCTGGACTATTAGATGCTCTTTTCTTGTACAGAACTCAAGTGCCTATTTTATCAGGTCTGTAACAAGTACCAACATCAACATATTAGTTTCTTGACTTTGTTTCAAGTTTTCATTTTATTTTACTTAGGTTGACTTTAATTAAGCCTATAGTTTTTGAAATCTAAAATTGGAAGTACACCAATACCATATATTGAATGTAGAAGTGGTAACATTGATACCAGCATATACTAGTCAATGTTGTTCTATTGTTTAACAAGTACCAACATCAACATATTAGTTTCTTGACTTTGTTTCAAGTTTTCATTTTATTTTACTTAGGTTGACTTTAATTAAGCCTATAGTTTTTGAAATCTAAAATTGGAAGTACACCAATACCATATATTGAATGTAGAAGTGGTAACATTGATACCAGCATATACTAGTCAATGTTGTTCTATTGTTCATACTACTGCTATTGTTGTTTATTTTCACCATGCTTATAGTGCAATGTTGGATATTTGCAGTTGTTAAGTGGATTCGAAAAAACCTTTCCGAACTTGAGTTTCCCACCTCTACCAGAGAGGGGCGATTTTGACCTCAAAGAAGTACTGGATTCTACATATTTCTTCAACTAATATTAAAGAAATCTTGAGGTGTTTCTCAAGTTGTGTATGGAGTGCACACTGCCGGTTAGCTGTATAATCATCCTCTGTTCTGATGGAGAAGGAGAAGTCGTCTTAAAAGTGGAGAAAATGGAGGACATTTTGTGCATGGTTATTGTAAATTTATCTGATGTAGTTTTTATATGCTGTAATTTTGATCGTTGGTCCTGTGGAATATAGATAAAATAAATATCATAATAACAACTATAAAGTTATATTCAATGGGAAGAGAGAAAGAGCAATACCAGTTTGGCAACGCTAACGAGTTGTAGCATTGTAGGGTTTCATATTTATTTATGAGATTAGACTGTTGGTTTTGTAAATACGAAACTCGTCTTGTTTGCCTTCAAATAAAATTTTGATATACTGTTTTAGCTCTTGGATAATTGCCATTCATGGGTCATGTGATAAGAATTAAAACATTATGTGCACAAGTCTGTCTATTAATTTCAGTTATGTAAGTAGTGTTTTTATTTTATTTTTCAAAGAACTAGGGACTGTTGTTTATTTATTTACAAGAATTGGCCATTGCCTCATCAGTTTTTCCAGCCTCGGTATAAATTCGTTTCAAATTGCGCCATCACTCGTAATTTTCTGTATTAGGCGGCCATGGGCGGTATTTTGTATTTTTATTTGGTTGTGGTTTGATTTTCACTTAGATGGTCATATTCAATAATAGAGGAGCGTCCTTTTTATGGATATGATTGATATTCAGTAGGCGCACGTGTTCAAACCATGACACGAACACTAAAGAGGCCACCTAAAAAGGCAGAGCATGTGGACTCTGGAGTCTAGCAGCATGGTCCTGAATGATTTCGAATGTCACAACTTTTGTTAAAAAAAAAAAATCGAGAATTCAATTAAAAATTAAAAATAAAGAAATATGCTGTTTTCTTTTCAGTTTTTGCTGTGAGAAGACTAACCGTGTTTCTAATTTGGTGCACTATTTTGCAACGTGTTTTTTTTTTTTACTTTTTAACCGTGTTTCTAATCGAGTCTATTACTGCACTATTATTCAACGTGTTTTTAAGATGCTATGCTGTATACAGCATGTAGTCAATTGTTGAGGTAATCTTAGGTCAGTAAAAGACTAATTTTTAAACAAGGAATACACGTAATATTTGGAAATTTAAACTTAACTTGCTTATTTTCTCAGTCAACAGTAACTTAAAGCTTAATTTTTAGGTTCCCAAAGAAAAACAAAAATTTGATGAGAGAAAAATGTGTGGAAATCAGAATATTTTGTACATTAAATAAGACGTTAAATACCAATTAAAATAACTTTTATTGAAAAAAAATAAAGGAATACAATACGAAATGTAAGCGCTCATCGATCCATGTCATTGTAATTTTGCAAGATAAGAATGTTTGTTTGATGCATAGCCGCACAAGTTTAGGAGGAAGGAAAAAAAAAGGTGCCATCCCCAAGTAAAAAATAAATTACAATGTAAAGAAATGTAATCCCATCAAATTGAATATTCCCATTGTAGGGGAAAAAAAATATATCTTTCTTTGAAATTCCTTTGAAGCACACTGTTTCTATGCTACTTGACCTATATCAGTGCACGGAATACCAAACGTGTAGTGAACATCAGAAAATACTTATTCTCTTATGCTGCGCTTCACTGCTTTTTAATTTGATAAAGAGAATTTTGTTCGAATCTGCATAAACAGCATTATATATAATAGCACAAAGTCTTGCAATAAATTTTTTCTCCGTTGAATTCCTTGCAAAACCTAACACAGAGCACCGAATCTGAAATTTAGAACAGGATATCATGTCATGTGACTCATGTCCCCTCTTGTAATTGAAAGGTCCAATATTATACATTTTACTTTAAAATTAATTAACCATATCGTAGAAATCCAACTGAACTTTTGAAATAAAAAAATATGCGACTACTTCTTTGACCAAGTCAGAGCAGAGAATTTCTCACCTCTTCCATGTTCCAAGTTTCAACTTCTAAGTTCAAATTTCCTACAAGGGCCCATGAGATTAAAATTTGAAACTTCAAAAAGAAGTCCAGTTTTGAAAAAAGGACCAAGTCTCAGAGTTTGACTAGTCAAAACAAAGAACTCCCTTCCCAAACCAAAGCAAGATATTCAGGCCTGTCAACGGAGTATTCGTGATCCGTTTTTTCCGTGTCTATTCTGTTCCAACGGAACGAATAACGGTACAGTTTTTTTTATTTCGCTTAAAAAACGGAATACATTTATATGGAAAACAGTTTAAATTTCGTCGTTCCATCACGTTCCGTTGAAACCGAACAATTAACGGAAATTCCGCCCTGTACCGTTACAGACGCGGAACGGAAAACGAAACGATCCATTCCGTATCCGTTTCACACGTTTGACAGGCAATTGCCACGCGGAGTTCAAACCCTGACATCAGTATCGGGTGTTCTACGCAGCTCCAAATAGTTGCATCGCCTACAAACAATACCAGGTACAGCGAGTCTTAATTCTCAACGTTAAAGACCCGCCACATTAAAGTTCACACTCCATCAACTACTGAATTTCAGATCCCTCTCTCTTCTAAGATATATTATTATGTCTAGATTCTACACATCTACTATCTAGTCATCACCCATTTCTCTCTCTCTCTCTCTCTTTCCAGTCAGGAGAGTTTGTGCACACTGTGACACTGTCAAGTTCTCTTGAAGAAGGTATAGGTTTAGCTAATCAACCCCTACTAAACTCTCTCCCTCTTCTGTTCACTTTTATCTCTTAGATTTGACTATTGATTGTTGGTGGTCTGAGTAGAGTCTTTCTTGAGGTTTGTACGAAGACTCTGGAAGCCGTCTAAGAAGAAATGTCGGATCTCGTTGGCTTACTAAAGGTGATTGTTTCGCATGGCAAGAAAATGGCCATTCGGGATTTCAGGAGCAGCGATCCATATGTCATTGTTCGAGTTGGAAATGCAGTGAGTTTCTTACCTAGTCAAGTCTATTTTGATTCCTAGCAAGTAGCAGCTCAAATTTGGGGCACAATTTTGTCCCTATCTTTCTCATTTTGGTGGGTTATTTCTGCATTTGTAATGTTTTGAGTCGTGGAATTTCACCTCACAAAAAACCTTACTTATATATAATTGAGCCTGATCCAACTCAACACAGCCTCAATTCATGCTTGATTGAGCAACTGAGTATCATGTAGGCCAAGATCTATTTGGATTTATACCAGGATCTGTATACCATGAAATGTTTTTTTGTTCAGAACTGAGTTTAAAATTTGGTTATGAAAGACAGCTTGAAATACTTCTTCAATTTGATAGTTTATTTTTTCCAACTTGTTCTTGTTACTTGTAGACAGCCAAGACAAAGGTCATAAACAGTTGCCTTAATCCTGTGTGGAATGAAGAGTTCACTTTTGACATCAAAGAACCACCGCAAGCTATCCAATTTGTAAGTGTGTGATAAACTATATCTTGACATTGAATGTGTAAAGTTCCTTTAAGCATTTGTGAGAAATCTGAAATGTGTCCCCACAATATGCTTAAAATGGCAATAAAACACCACTGTAAAAAAGAAGTGTCGGTTTTTTCAGTAAAATCAGGAAAACTGCCTTACATGTTATGTTGATCAAACATAGATGCAGCACAGTTACATTGATTTCTGTACATTTTTTTTAGTCTTTTGGAGGGGGAAATTAAAGGAATTGCAGTGATGTCAGTTAGGCACTGAGTGATGCTAATCACATATTCACATCACAGTCTATTGTAGTAGGACCAATGTTTTAAATACCGTACCGGACGTCGAACCGGTGAGGCAGCCGGTATGAGGTTTATCGGGTTTACCGGTTTTACCGATTTCAAAAACCGGATATAATAAATAACGGAGGCCTACTAAACAAATTAGAGTGCTTTGTCCTAGTGGTTGCAGCTATTGTCTTTTGTCATTAAGGAGGGGGTTCGATTCCCAGTCCTGCAACTTTTATATAGACTTAATTAATTTTCATTGGTGCACGCCCGTCAAGAATATTCCCACGTGGTTTGCAAATCAATTCTCCGTTCCAAAAACAAAAGATAAACCGCCCGGTTCGGTAGCCGGTTTTCTCCGGTTTAAATGGTTCTCAGCCGGTTTTTTACGGTTTGTCTACTCTACGGTTTTAAGAACTAAACCTACCGGACCAGGGTCCGGTTCACGGTAAACCCGGTTGAACCGGCCGGTCCGGTACGGTTTTTTAAACACTGAGTAGGATTCATATTAGCAAACAGAGGAGCAACATTCAAAGATTCATTGTTGTTAAGTTTCTGCTATGCTAATGAAAATAGCATATATCCTTTTTTTAAAAGATAAAAAAAAAGTTCAAAAAGCAGCTTCTTTTCAAAGAATATTTGACACTGTTTTCAATAGCTTGAGGGCTTTACAACAAGTAGGAGCTTTTAATCATGTTACTCTCCTTTTTGTACACGTAGGAAGTATTTGACAAAGATAGATTCAAGCATGATGACAAGATGGGTCACGCATTTATCGATTTACAACCCATATTTTCTGCCTCTAAGCTTAAGCGTGCATTGCAGTCCAAGCTCACAACAAGTGAGATGAAGCTACGAAAAGTGGCACCAAACAGTGAAAATTGCCTCCTTGAAGATAGCTTTGTGATGTATTTGAATGGTGATGTCGTATTTGATGCACGACTAAGATTATGTGATGTTGAGACCGGTGAGTTATTTGTAAAGGTTAAGTGGTTTGAGGGGGTGACCACTAGTGTTTCTAGTGGTCTTAAGTAAAATAGGCTCAAGGATTTTTTTTGCAAATTTTACCTAACATGTTTCAATCCTTGCAAAATGCATCCAAACATATCAACCTACCTAAGGAATTTCTTGGGTTGTCTGTAGATAGCATTGAAGTATATATTTTTTTGATGGATTCAGTTACATTTTAGAGAGAGAAACTATTTAACTGATTCTTTTTCTTTTTGTTGGACGGAGATGAAAGGAGCTTTGTCACTTTGTTTGCTAAAATCTCATTTTTATATTTTGATCATCTGGACCAAGATTTCATTTTTTAATCATGATTTGGCCATGTCACTTTGTTTGCTAAAATCTCCTCTCGTGATAGCGCAAGAAGCCATCTTATTTTACAAGTTAGAAGCGGTCAGAGCACGAGAATAAATTATATTTTGACCTAAAAAACTCAACCGAAGCTCTAGATGTAGGGCTGTCAATGAAATTCGTTTACCCAACCTGAACCGTACCGTATAAGATGGGTATGGGTAAAGTTTTATTTTCGTTAAGTTAACGGGTGCGGGTAAGGAAATTTTTTCGTTAATTTAACGGGTACGTGTACGGATAAAAGCTATTTCGTACCATTTTCATACGGGTAATTGCCACAATTACATGATACATATGGCATCTTATATTGCATGATTGGTAAAAAAATATTGTTAGATTTTATTTAAGATTTATAATTCTTTCCATTCAGTGTAAGAAAAAAAAAACATAAACCTAAAATATTCACCACCATTGTTGCACTTTATTAATATACTTATTGATATAATTTATTTATACATAGTGTACAAATTTTATTATTATTATATTCATTTTTTACCGTTATCGTATCCATACCGTTAATTCTTAACGGGTACGGGTAAAGCTATTTTTAACGAGTATGGTAATGAAAATACCTTCTACCGTACCGTACCGTATCCATTGACAACCCTATCTAGATGGCATGCAATATTTCAGGCTAAGTACGCTACTACTTACCTACCGTGTTTCAGCGGTGATAATGATACAACTCTTGCCTCCTTGTTTTATGTACCATATTTTTAACATCGTTGAGGACAAACGATCGCGTCTCCAGCCCCATGCCACCCACATTTTGGTGATAAATACAACTAAATCTAACCTACCAAATGTGCTGCTCATAAGTCATAACTCTCTTACTTCTGACGTGTCTATCGAACAAACAGAATTTTAGAAGAAAAAAAAAAGGAAAATATACTCTTCCAGGGCAATGGGTCGACCATAACCGAAGATGCTATTTGCAGAGCACAGTCTTAGGGATAGGACAACATGGGTCAACACTCTAATTAGACTGACTCTTGGGTTTTTTATTACGTCCTACCAATGTAAATTTCACATCTGTAAATATTTTTCCATTGTTAATGAAGTTTATTAGTAGGTAATTGCCTACTAAAAAAATAAGACCAGTGATTAGCTACTTATTTGACTTAAAAAAAAACCTGCTTCTGAAGGTATTAGAAGCAGCATAATAGCATTTATAATTACAAAAGAAAAAAAAATGTTCAAATCATTTACATGCCTCTTCCTCTTTTCCCAAAAGCAATATACTACCACTAGTTTGAAGCCAGCAAAATGGTTGGGAAAGGAAACGTCCATATTCTGATTCTCATCAGAGTTGAAATATAAACTCTATGCTTCTTTCTAGCACTAGGTGCATCCAAACTTGAATAGATTTACTCTCGACCCATTATCATCGTACATCTTTCCAGCCCACGAATCTGCCAAAAGACAATCAAGTAAATGAAGCATGAATTACCATTATCTTTTTCCTTCCACAATTTCCTTTTCCTTTTAAATGTGTTTGAATGCCTTTAATTTTTGCAAGTACATTTGCTACGAATAAGAAAGAAAAATGCAACACCTAAAGTTGGGACATTTAATGTGCAACTCTGCGAACTCAAAATCTTTTACAAAATTCCATACAATTTTGCAACTATTCTGAAAGATAAAGTCTAGCGTCGCAAATACTAATTTTTCTGCTATCTGCACGATGTCAACTATCCCATCCTTCAATCTGACCTCAGGAGAGAAGTTAAAATTTGGGGGGGTTGGGGGGGGGGGGCTTTCTTTGGGAAAAAGACATCAATTTAATATCTCATGGAACTAGATATACTCTTACTTTAAATTGCCTACTGCTTCAAAAAATGAAAGGAAAATGAAAAAGAATGGTGAACCATACAAACAATAAAAAAAAAAAGAACTGACCTGTACATGGCATCTAGTCTACAATATATAAACTTGCAAAGGAATTCAGCGGTAAAAGAATATTAACCGAAGCCAAATCCTTCACTAGCTTCGTGTATAGCAAGCAACAACCTTTCTTCTAGCTGCTCCTTCGAGTTGTACTCTGGCAGATCCAGCTGATTGAAACTGCAGAACACAAAACAAGCAGTCTTTATTTACTAAAAAATAAAAGTCTCAAAACATAAATTGCACAAATATAGAAAATTACACAGAAAAAATACACTAGTATAGCATATTTCAGCACCTCAGTGGTTTCTTTCATGTAATGATTATGCTCAATTAAGCAATTCATGAAAGTTAAACACCTTTTCTTAACATAGTACAATTGGGACGGTAATATTTGTAGCCTTACCAGGTATGAGCTGAAGGGAGCCTATCAGGGGCACCATATGCCTTGTGTATTTGGAACCTCTGGGGACCTGAAATACCTTGCAATGCCTTGAAACCCTCCAGCGGTACCTAAAATAGCATAAAGCCAAGAAAATTCCAAGTTGTACACAAACCATAACCAATTAAGCAGAAGTTTTGCCCCTGTGCTAGGCCATCAGCACACTAGTCACAAGGTTCCGTTTTACTAAGATTACTTTTATCTTAGAGGGGGAGGAGGAATATCCGAACTACTCTCATATTAAACGCACAAGGCAAGGAAATATTTATAAAAAAAAAAGTTCGCATCCAAAAATGGGAGAGAGAGAGAGATTTACCTTAGAAGTGCCCGTGACGAACTGGAGAAGACGAGCCCTGTCCTCTTTGTTGAAACCTTTGACCACCTCCCAAAACCACTGTATTACTGGGGAGGCTGCTGAGTAACCAATGTACTCTGCATTTGCTTTCAAATCATTCACTACAAAAAGAACAAGTCCACAATAAATCCATCACTGGCACCCAAAATATTTTGTATTTACAAATTAAATCAGTGATTAGGTAAAATGTATTTAATTAATTTCATGCATACTCCAGTAAACCATGATGGTATCATGCTTGCCATTAGAAAACAAGAAATATCAGTTCAGGTACTTAAGATTAGGAGACCTGAGGTAATATTTTTATATCATAATTAGTGCCCGTAAGATACATTTATGTTTCATGACATCTTGATGTAATTTGGTTGAAAAAAAACTATAAAGAGTGTACACACAGTCAATTTCAGGGAGGCCGCTGATGAGAAGCTCGAGCTCTTTGTCATTGAATATAGAAATGAGTTCTCTAGGAATAAGCTCAGTGAAACCCTCCAAGAAGGCAGTTATTTGGGGACGAATAGCATTTGTCAAAATATGGTCAGCAACTAGGTCTACATATTCATGCTTAGTCTCCTCAGTTACCCTTATGTTCCTTCCTCCTGGCTTTAGCTCATAATCCGTGACCTTTGTCAACATAAGTTTCACAAAATATGTAAATGAGTCAGAAAAAATATTTCGCGAAAACTGAGTTGAGGAAAAACAAATATTAGGGGATTTAATAGAAAATGGGGGTGAATGAAAAGGAAAATTTGGCCATTACTAGTGCTGAATCTTATGTAACACACAGATGTTCTTAAGATATGCACAGATCAAGCCAATAAAAATAAATAAATAAATGACAATAAAAAAAAAAGAAAAAGAATTTAAAACTAGTACATGACTTACCTGATTTTTTTCATAGAGAATATGCTTTTCTTCATCAGCATCCATGCTAAAGCTCAGGTCAGGGATATCGCTAACATCATTCTGTAAAAGGAAAGAAAGTATTAGAAAAAAAGGAAAATGCTAACATCTATTTTGTAGAAGGAAAGAAAGATAAAATAAGGAAAATATCAAACATACTATGTTGTGATACACAAAAATAATAATACTAACACAACATTTTAAACCAACCCAAGATTATGCCCTTAAAAGCACTGATTTAGTGCCGGAAATTGTCAAAACCATAGAGCTCATCAAGCCGAAATTTAAGCCCAGTCCAGCTCAATTGATCATTATTTTAAACCAAGCATGATTTACCCCAATTTAACCCAAGTTGTGCAATAAAGCCACAAGTCAATCAGACTTGATCATTAATTAGGTTGACCTAAAATTTACCCTGGAGAATAGTACAAGTATATTACTAACCTCGAGCATCCACTTCAAGTTTTTATAGTAATCAGGATCCACTGCTTCAATATCATGGTATGTGACTTTGATACCCAGCATATGTTTGTAGAAGGACCGGGTAAAATGTACATCCAGTAATTGTCCATCAAATAAAGCTTTTGCAACCTGTACCATTATTACAATAATAATAAGAATAATTAATACCGACAACAATTTTAATGTATAAATCCAGCAGCCCTACTAAAGAAAAGATGGTCAAAACGAAGGAACAGAACTTCTGAAGCAGATTAAGCACAAATTTCAAACTTTCCAATTAAAAAACTTATAAGACCTGGTTAAACATGAGAGAAAAATGCATATGAATTGAGAATTTCGAAAGGAAAAAAAAAAAAAGAAAATTCACATACCACTCGGCCAACAAACTTGAAATACGACAGATGCTCAGTCTGGTACACTGAGTTGGGGTTTGGCTGGAAGCTTGCATTGTTGCCTACAGTTGTAAAGAGCAGTGCCCCTTTGTCAAAAATAACCCTCGAAAGGAGCTGGTACCACTCCCTGGTAAGCCCACCTGCATCAATTCCTTCTTCGCCCTGGAACTGCACTGTAAGCCTCCCCTTTAGATCCTGATACCGTCTCAGCCTAAGCTGGTTATATGAGTCCTCCAACACATATGCACGACGTACACTAATTCGTACTGGGCCTGCCACAAGGTTATCATGCTGCTGCCGTATCCTTGACCGAAAATATGCCCTCTTATTGTCAAAATCTATTAAACGTGGTACTTTGAGCATCATGGAAAGAGATGTTTCAAGCAAGCTAGGGTTTTGACGAATGAACAAATTAAGTAGCCGTCGGTGCTTCTCAGCCACACGTGCAAAGGTAACTGAACCTCCTGTTTGTGGAGAGTTTGAGATATTTTCTAATTGAAAAGTTGGGTCCAACTGGAGCTTCTCACACAACACAAAGAAAGACTCAATGAAGGGCAAGAGTGTTTGAGCTCCAGGTGGTAAAGGCTGGGATGCAGACCCCTGATCTCCAGTCTGACTGAGCTTTGACTCTGTCACAGTAATGCATTCACTTAATTCCTGCCACATTGGCTCAAGGGAGGAGTTCAAATCAGAGAGAACCTGCTGCTGCTGCTGTTCAGCTTGGTCTGGGTCTGAGTTGAGTGTGCATAGAGATTGTAGAACACGAAGAATAGCAGAACCAGCCAAGGAGGAATGTAAGCTGAGGTTTTGGTCAGAACGAAGGATTGACAACTCGGAGACAGCTGAGGAACTAAGGGATCTGGCTACTGTTGCAAGTTCGCTAGAGAAAAATTTACGGCGGCATGGGGCAACTGATGCTAACTTTTTTATCACCTCAGCTGCGAGGGTATATACTTTGTCGGGCAGCCTAGTTGTCAAAACAAATGTTTACTTGTATATCTTTACCTCGGTTTACATTATAAAAAGCAGAATATAGCAATGATATAGCACTATGCTGGATACGCTAAAACCTCACTTGAACTTACAAGCAGCCAACTAAATAAATAAAAAGGAAGTATGGAGGCAGTTCTGCACCCCAAACAAAGCAGTATAGTAAAGAGAGGAGAAAATTTACCCTTCAAGAGACATTATGGTGCACAAATTGCGCAAATCAGATTCAGGAAGCCCAACCAAAATGTTGTACAGCTTTTCAGACTGCTTGGAACTTGTTGGCTGACTAGGGTTTAGGTTCGGTTCATCCAGTCTAAAAGGCCTTTCTGTTTCAGCTTCAGGTCCTTGGGGTTCCACCCCTTGAATCTCTGATGGGACACCACTTTCGGATGGGTTGTCAGATTCTGATGGTAAATCAATCTTTGAAACAGCGTTGTTCACCACCACTTCAAGCAGTGACATAACCTATGTTAATAATATAAGTTCTTTTAGCACGAACAGTAAATAACTTTAAGCAAATTCAATAAAAAAATTCTGTATTGCCCTTCCGTTTTAAATTTAGCAGCTTAAATTATTTTTTGTCTACTCGAGTTAGCTGGACCAGATTTTGCAGAGCATATAGCATATATTTACTTGAGTGGTGAGATATTTTTAATCAACTAAAAGGCAGAAGAGCAGGACCAGCTCAAGATACACCCGGCTGCGCAAAAACAGAGGTGTGTTGAGTAACTTCAGAAACAGCGTAAGGGGCATCTCCCTGGCATCAGAATTTACAATTTTGTCCTCCTCTCCATCTTTTTCAACACTGTTAGAGCTTTGGGGGTCAGAACAAGACAAAATGTCGGCCACTGCAGGATGGCTTGATGCGAGAAATTTTAGGATTTCCAGAAGCTGCCGCAATACTAGAGGAGGGAGACCTTCAGGATGAAAAAGAGAGAATATCTAGTCAACAGTAAAAGTGGACGGAACAGAAAACCAAGTAAAAAAGCCAAGTATTTGCGCCATAGATATTAACCTTTAGCCTCAACTGATGCACAATTACACTGTCATGTTAATTGAGGCAAACTTTGCTAAAATGATGGCTGGTTTTTAATATAGAAATTAATTGGAAATATTTCTTTATGATCAAATTATCAGAAACTCAAGGTTATTAACTTTAGATGGTGATGCTGAAATTGCAGAAAGAGAGCAAATTTTTTTGGTACAGTAGCATGCCAACAGCTGAAACCCAGAAATTGAATATCTTGTAGGAGGAATCAAAGAGCAACCATAAAACAATAATCGATAATTGGTTGCAGTTATGCTCAACTTTAGGCTAATCATAAACCTTAAAGAGAATGAAGAAAAAAAAAAAAAAAAACAAAATGAAATTTACCAGTAGGGGACTGAGGCTGAGCATAGACAACATTGCATTGACATCCATATAACCGACGAAGGCTCACATTGTCTGCCCGTCCACCAAGTCCTGCTTCTGGCTTAATCATACTGAGCATAAGGCCAACAAGTAGCCTCCGCGTGATGCTATGTGCACATAGATTAAGCATCAACCTCTGAAGTATGCCCTTGCTTAAAGGCTATAAAATTAAACAAAGCAGATAAAAAAGAAACAAATTAGTAAGGTCAAGTGCAAATTTTTAACTGCTATAAACAAAACCTCAGCAGTTGAAGTTTTTTGTTTGTATGGATTCTATCACAACTCCCAAGGATTTGAAGGGTACTGGCTCACACAGAATGGCCTCAAACAAGACAGCTCATACCAGTCAAAAGCAGCTTGCAGCAGAAATAACAACAAAGCACTTCTACAAGATCACCCAATTTTGCAGAAAAAAGGTAAAGACAGCTTTCATTACTGTTATCATGGAGAGAGAGGGAGAGAAAAACAACCTGAGCCAACTGAAAGAGACGGATAAGGGCCTCCAAAGCAGCAGCATCAAACAAGGGAACCCCTTCAACTTCTTTAGTACTACTGCCCTTGGATCCACCGGAAGTGGTAGCAACCATGCGTCGGACCAAAGACACCCCCACACCCCTATCCATCACAGACTGGTGGTGGCGGTCGTCTAATGCAAACCTCCGGCCACTGCTTCCTAGCCGGTGATGTGACCCACCAAACAGACTGCCCCTTGAGCGATACCGACTTAGTTCTCTGTCCCTTAGCATCTGAGCCTCTGCTAGCAGAGCCGACGGTAGTGCAGATAAGACTGCCTCTGAAGAAGTTAGAAGGACCTGTAAGCAACATAAATCGAGATCATTTAATGTGAACAAGGAACCAAATACAATTCTAGATCCTTTCCAAAAAAAAAAAAAAAAAGAAAAGAAAAATTTTAAATAAGAACCAAGAGAAAAGGGAGAAAACCAAAGGATTGATGCCGGCAAGATGAGGAAGGTACAAGCACCAAACTATAAAGGACATAAGGGGTTGATACTTGTGCCCGGTAGAGAAAAAAATTCCACCGTACCAGATACAATAGTCCTTGCCTGGTATACACAAGCTGTAGAGTTTGTAGTATTTTCTTTTTATAAAAAAAAATACACTTTTCTATATATAAACACCAATATTGATTACCTCTTCACGGATTTCAGGTGGGAAAGTAGCAATAATGGATGCATTATCCATATCCACAGGCTGCCCAGATGATTGCTGTGACTGTGCGATCCTCTGAGCTCGCTGCTGTGCCAGAACCTCAGCTTGAATATCTGGTGGCAATGCAGCCAAAAACTCTGGATCAATCTCATCTGCAGTATCACCAGCTGTGCCAGTAGCTGTTTCAGCCTGTACACCAGATCCTCCAGCCTGGCGGGCCTGCTGGGATGCCAGCACCTCCGCCCTCAGATCTTCTGGCAGTGCCTCAAGGAATGTAGGGTCAATCTCATTTGTCCCATCCACATTATTGTCAGTGTGGTTGACATCAGAAGTAGGATCAGCTTCAGCATCGGCATCATCAGCAGCAGTAGCAGCATTCATGTCAGTATTGGCTTCGATAGGAACAGGAGTTGAATAAACATAATTTGATTCCATTGGCACTGGAGGGTTGCGATCCCCATCATTCACCTCAGACGCCTCAATTTCTATACTATTTGTACCAGCACTTGCCTCTGGCACCTCAATTCCAACACTGTTAGCACAGGCACTTGCATCAGCATCTGAATTGACGCGTGCATCACTCAATTCAGGCACTGGCTGAGTACCAGTGATCACCGCATGGCAGCTCGACCGGCCACTGTCCAAGTCTGAGGCAGCATCCCGACTCAATCCGTTTGGCATCAACCTGTCATCTTGCTCCCTTGTAACCGGGATGTTCTCAGGTAATGGGGTATCACTACCTCCATTCAGTGTGACATCCAACAGAGGGCTTCCTGAAGGCAGAATTGGCACATCAACCAGAGGTGCCGCCTCTATCTGATCACCACCCAGGCTAGGATTAGAGTTGCTGGGGTTAGGGTTGCTGCTGCTACTAGGACTAACCACAGGTATCTGAGAAATAAAATAATCTTCGATTGTCTGAGCAATAGCTGCAGCTTGACTACTGGCTGGAGGTTGGCCATCATCACTCCACCGGCTATCCAATCCAGTTCCCCTTCTCCCACCAATTCGCAATGACTCCATGCCCAGAGAGAAACCGAGCAGCTGGGAGGAGGCACCCGACCCTACCAGGCGATCTCCAGTGAACAAAGACCCATCAGGTGGCATCATGTTATCAAACATAAGCCATTGAGCAACAGGGTGTAGCTGATTATCCCTTGAAGCATTTTCTCTAGGTGGCCTGGCAACTAATGGGTGCTGAAAGCCAGATAAGAAATCAGACCTCTGCCGGCTTAGGATAGTTGAACGATTGCTGCCAGCGCCGACACCAGGCTGGCGGCGACGCTCAACACCAAATGGAGGGTGGAGATTATAGAGGTCGTCAGTATCGTCACCTAGAAATGACTCTGACGCTATCTCAATGAACCCACGCCCTCGCGAAACACGAACCTCAGGCGGAAGCCGTATCTGGTCCAGACCAGTCCCACCCTGCCACCTCACTTCTATGACACCACGGTTTTGGATTAGTTCATCATCATCGTCGTCCTCCTCTATCATGTCATCATTGTATTCTTCCTCATCAACAGGATTGGTATCGGCCAATGGTATTAGGTGGGCCCCATGATCTGCCACCCCCATGTCGTCATCCCGATCATCGTCATCCTCCTCATCTTCATCCTCCTCTTCTTCTTCCTCATCCTCACCCACATCCTCTTCTCCCACCAAACCAGACCGGCCTACCACATGTGGGTTTTCGCCGTCACCCCTGTCCATACTCATACCTATACCAATACCAGTGTCCTCTGAAGCAAAGTCTTGGCCATCCATTTGTTGGTCTCTTTCTGTCTCATGGTCCTCAGCTACAACTGTACCAGTATCAGCAGAAGTGTGGGCTTCACCTGGTTCATGAATTGACAATCCCGATGCATGATCGGATCCACCAGTTTTGTTCTTATCAGATTTAGGTTCGCTGGCATTCGCCGCTCGAGTGAGAATCTCTAGAGATTTAAGTATTATATTGCATACGTTTGCAACATGAGGGTTGTCTAGGTCAAGAGCTCTAAGCACAGCTGAGAGAGACTGTACCATGCCTCCATCGATCATAGCTCGAGCAACATCAGGGGAGCACCCAAGATTCAGATTGCTATTAGGCGACCCACTATTGCACAGAAGTATCATGTTAACAAGATTGCACCAAGACCAGACTCGTTTATCAGGCAACAATGCACCACCATTCAAGACACCACTAGTGCTGCTGCTTGTACAACCAGTTGATCCACCCAGCAATGATGTAAATGCCCTCACAATTTCAGCAATAACCCTTCTTCGTCCTTCAGTTGACCGGCTGCACAACACAACTAGAAAGGATGTCGCCCTTCCTGACAGCTTTGCATGCAAATCAGATCTGTCCTTGGTATCCTTGGTGGTCAAAGGCAGTAAATTGTGCAATATATGATACAGGATTCCACAATTGCCACGCATTTGCGACATCTCAGGGTCCCTCTTGAGCAACACCAACACTGTGTGAGAGTAAATAAGGAGCATCTCACTCAATATCTTCAGAACAAGTGAAACCCTAGCCATGCATGCTGACCTATCAGATTCGACCATATCATCAACTTTTGATTTCCCTTTTGTGTTTGGCTCATCAATTTCCATTGGGACAATTCTGTCTACAAAAGAAGCTCCCAAAGAGTAAATATCGTCACTTTCTTGACCCTTTGGGTCATAGCACATGATGAGCTCCAAAAGCTGGTCTATAACCAGAGAAAGATTTGGCGGCACCCGTTTGTGGACCCTAGAAAGTCTCCCAGGAGTGGAACCATCACATGGCTTATTTTCATTCTTATCCTTATCTTTCTCCTTATTATCCTTAACCAAAACAACATTGACCCGGCCACCATTGGCGTAGTCCAGTTGGCACACTGAGGCAGCAGCCTTCATAAACACTGAAGGATCTCTATAAATCAATGGCGCCATAGTGGTCAGAAAAGACTGAGGTGAAACCCGGCTACCATTGCGTGCAAGGGACCCAGACCCATTGAGAGCATGTTTGATCTCTAGTTCCATTGCTGACTGGAGGGTCTGTGGATCTTCTATCACATGCCGCACAATAACAGATGCCACACTGTCAAAACCAGGGAAAATAGAACCACTCGGCAGGTTAAAAAGAGATGACAACCCCCCATTTTCTAGAAACTGAGTAGAGAGAGAGTATGTTTTCGTCAAACGGGCACACAACTGAAGAGCTGCTTGCATGACAACTGCAGGTACATGCTGTTTAACAAGCTCACAGGCAATCATTAGAGCTTGTTGACTCTCCTCATCAGTCAGGTAGCCGGTAGGCTTCCCCAAAATTGTACCCATAAAGTCTACCTGCTTTCCCTTCTTTTCATCCACGCCATCAGTGAGCTCCCCAGGTAGTTCAACATTTTTTACAGGAGTCTGTTGTAGCATGCTGTCTAGCGTGAGTAAAAGTGTGCTCATAGCCTTCTCAGACAAGGAATCATTAGCTCCGGGGCTCGACCATAAGAAGTTCAAAATCCCCAAAACAACAGGAATAAGGCCTTCTCTAGCTGCGATTTCATGTGTGTTGCAATCCTCGGTGAGTAACAATGCCAGCATGTGGGCTATAGGATACAATAAACCGGTATCCGTGCCAGGGCCCACAGGACAATCCTTTAGTTGCCGGACAAGATATGATACCACCTTTGGCCGACTCTCGCCCTTGTTCCGGTTGCACAATGTAACCAGCAAGCCACCCAAAGAAAAAGCCACAGACTCGCAACAATTTTGAAATAACTTCATTGAGACAGAGAGAACATCGTCCAAAGGCGGTGCAGGAGTTGACACTGTTGAACCTGCTGTGTCATCCCCACCTGAGGGCCTGTCAGGCAGCTCCTCCTTACCTGGCTCAGAGTTGCTGCCTAAGGAGAGAGCTAGAGCTTGTGCTAATTGAACATCCTCTTGTACTAATTCTTCTGGGTGTGTAAATAACCAATCAGTTGCTAACTCAACACTATTTGACCCAACATTGCGCAAAGCCTCCTCAACACGAGCCCTCGAGAACCCCATCTCAATTATGGTTGATACAGTTGCTTCATCAATAGGGGGTGCAACCTGAAGCCGTGGGTTCACGCCTCCGTTCACCCCATGCTCATGCTTAAACTCGCTGACTCCAGAATATATGTAGTTCATAATGGAAATCAGCGGGGACAAGATAGTCAGAGGACAGCGAGGAAACACTGCATTGTTCCAAACTGGTAGCACTGCTTCTAAAACCTGCGACTGCAGCATGCACACAAACCCTTCTGGATCCCGTGGTACTGGAAAGAGGTTTATTGAGAGTTCTGCAGCAACTGGCTGAACTAATAGCTGTGTGCTCTGAGGGGCTGAGGGAGAAAGAAGAAATGAGGAGTTCACATAGTACTCAAGCAGTTTACAGTAGCTCTGCAAAGTTTCCAGAAGCCACGGGGGATGATTTGGGAGGGTCCATAATAACTGACTTGTTGCCTCAAAAGTTGTGAGGAGCTCCTTGAAGGTACCAGTAACATAGAACCCATTGACAATTGAGGTGTTGCAGGCACGGCGACGTGAGTCAAATATCAGGGCTGACATGTCATCGGATACCTTGCCGAGGTAACAGCATTTGACAGAGAGGGAGGATTCAAAGCCTGGTGTAGAGTGGCCTGAATAGCTAAGGGCAGTGAGGAAGAGCCGAGATAGAGCAGTCAGCACAGATCTTGAGGCAGGGTTTAGGGCAGCTTCTGTCCTCCTGCGACCCGGTAAGGATTTAACCACCGTCGAGAGAAAAGCACGTATGGTCGTGCCAAGCCTCATAAGTACCTATATAGAGCACAATTAAGTTTAAATGTGCAAGATGGAGTATGAATCTAAAACAATGCTTTAGCCTCCCTTGAGACATAACAACTAACAGGCATCAGCAGAGGGCACCCACATTTTACTTAAAAGTCAAATAAACACTAAGCATACAAGAAACCAAACCTCCAAATGCAAGGAAAATGATAACAAGATCCCACTTAGCAATGGGAGACACAATATGCATGGTATGAGAAGGCTTGTCAGAATAATATGTAAATTTCTGGCACTTATTTATTTAAAGAACTATCAAAAAAGAAGGATGTGATACACCAGTTGTCCTCCTAAGCATATGGTAGAACTAAGGACCGGTGGAGTAAGAAACTGGCTGGTAAGAAAAAATTTTGGCATCTTGTCACTATTGTAAGACGCAATATTCAAAAGTACTAACAAGACTAGTTATAATTTTTTTTTTAAAAAAAAAAAAACATGCCTCTCTTGCATGACAATCAGGACTCTTGTTGCCTCCAGTATGAAGACTAATGTAATTCTCAAGTGTAAACACAGGTCCTTCTGTGTCAGAATGTGCATGCAATGCCTCCAGATGCCGAGTTAACCGGGCCCCTCCACGTAGTCGTGCCAGGCTTGACAGTCGCCCATGTCGGTGCCCATTCCGGTGCATGCTTGCAGTGGAACGTACCACTGATGCAAAAGAATCATCAGCATTCCAGTCAGAAACTGGTGCATTCATGCTGCTGCTGGTGCTGATACTAATACCGCCACTATGTACAGTTGGTGATGCTGGTTCAGCTCTAGCCTCTCCTCCAATCTCCCTCTCTAAAACTGCTGCAATAGAATCATCTCGACTTGCACCAGGTTCTTGGCCTGAACAATCAAGATCCTCATCTGGTTTATATTCAGCAAGTAATGACAACTGCCATGTGGTCTCCACATAAACCTTTGCAAGTTCTTTCAAAATCTCAGCCTCAGCAACTGCAAGCTCAGCCATCATGACTGTGTTATTCTTCAAAAGAAAGCTGGAGAGAACCAACAAACCCTCCAGACTGGAAAGAGGCCTCAAGACCTCCATCTGCTTTCCAGGGTCACTCTCCTGGAGTTTTGACCCAGCAACTGAGCTCAGTACCTCATTAACTGACTTGAGTTGTTCCCTAATGAATGACCCAACAATCCGTAGCATTGCAACTGACTGGGTGGGTGAAAAATTTTTAAATGCACTGGATACACTATTACCAATCGAAAGAGAAACAGGCATATACTCAACATCAAATAATTTAAGTACTTTCTCTACACCTTTTTTCTCAACAAACATGCGGCATGTATCAGAGTTTTGAACTATCGGTTCAAGCAACCGAACTGTGTTACCAATACACTCAGGTAAAAATGACTCAACAGTGATTGATGCATCTACTGTTTGATCTAAGTTTTTCACTGCCTCGTCAATATCCATAGGGACAGCTGTAGAAGGCGACTCAAATCCAGATCCAGAAGTAGGTCCAGAGCCAGATCCTATTTTTGCTAGCATATCCAATATCCAAATGACTGCATCGACCCCGTATGGCCGAAGAGTGGGTGCATGCCGGAGCAATTCATCCAAGCCATTTGATATCACCCCTGGGGCCTCACCACTCAGTGCCTTTAGATACGATTTAGAGGTGAAAATCCTCAAAAAGCACCTCAGTGCATTCCTCTCCTTCACCATTTGCAATCCATTGCCATTCAAGCACAATGCCTCGAGGCAAGGAGGTATGCATGTGACTGCATCAGAACTACAGAGGGGCCCATTGGTAATAACATCAATGAAGGCACCAGGGAGGCCAGCAGCCTCTAGGGCTGGGAAACAGGTCGGATCTTTGTGTATCAGATCCATCATGACATGTGCTGCGAGAGAGAACACACCACCACCAAACTCCTTCCCTCTCTTGAAGATAGCACACAAACAGTAAGGCAACACACTTTCCTCAGACCCACCAACTCGTGCAGTTGTACCTGGTACATACGTCACAAGGGAAACAGTTCGCAGAAGGGCCTTGATCAAAACCCTCCTATTATGCAGAAGTACAGTATCTGAACGGGCAGCTTGAACTTGAACGAATGATGTTTCAGGTTCCTTTCCCTTTCTACTTGACCCCTGACTTGTACTAGTCTCTTGTTCAGCTTTCCAGGAAACAGACCCATTTTCAATATCTGAAATCTCTGATTTCAGCCGCAAAATGGAGTCATCCAGTCCACCAAGGTCACGGAACACAGCTGAAGAGGAGTTGTGGTAATCCAAGATGCCCTCGACTACTTGCACAGCAGTGGTGACGAGGGCGAGGTGCTGCGGATTGTTGTCCTTTAAAAGCGGTAGAATGGTTGAAATGAGGCCAGACTCCTGTAAAGCGAGAGAGCCAGGATTTGAGGAGACTACAACCAAGGCAAGAGAGAGAAGTGCTTCAGCAAAGACCAGTGAACATTTTGTTGAACTGTTGGTTATAGAGTCTATAGTCTTCTGCATGAGACCTGGCAGGACAGTGCGGTGGGCTCCACTTCTTATAGCATATATTGTGGTTGGCATGTGTGACCGGTCCTGGCAAAGTGCTGCAAGCGATAGAATGGCGAGAATCCGTACCTAAAAAATTTTTGCGCCAAGACAAAGCAAAATATTAGAGCACCTGTTAATATACAAACAAATTAACCACACACAAACAAAATTGCCATCTATTATATCAATTAGGAAGTGAAGGTAAAAAGATCAATACAAAAGCATTCTTAAAAAAAAAATCCCAACTGTAGGCATACCTTCTCTGGAATCTCATCATAACTTAGCAGAAAGAGCAGCTCGTCAATGAACTCGGGCTCATTGCCCAAAAGGGTCTCTACATCCTCATGTTCACGGCCAGCGTGTACAAGCATCACAAAAGCATACAGTCGGATGCAAATGTACCGGCACCGATCTGTCGGGGACCCAAAAGCCCTAGCAAATCTCAACCTTGTAAGTAGTGCGAACCTCATTTCAGCTGGTACATCATACTCCTTAATCAATTCAGCCAATAGCTCAAGGTCAGTACCCTTATAGAAGTTCACATCTGGCACGTGAATTATCCGCAACCCATTTGCCCCATGACGGGTAGAGTAAAACTCAAAGTGGAGTGTAGAACCTAATTGAACTGCTTCGGGGGGTAAATGATCCGGCAGTGAGCATGAAACTAGGCCAAGTGCTCCCTCTTTTCCACCCCATCCTTGGGAAAGGGTGAATAGCTTGGAAGCCAAGGAGCCGGTACGCATGGAAATGCTCTTGCTAATAGATTTGTTAGTGAAAGTCATCAATGTTTGCAGGCTTGCCTCAATGACGTCAGCATCAGTGGAAGAGAGAAGAGACGTGAGATGCCGCTATTATTGTAGATGGTAAAAAAGCAGTGTTAGTTTACCATTTTATAATCTTCTTATTTGGGGGTTTCCTAACAAAATTTGTGCAGATAAAGCTAAGAAGTTTCCAAGAAATTGTAAGAACTTCCCAGTGTAAAGGTCAATCACAAGTACATACCACAACTAATATGTGAATCAACATTGTGGTAATATGAGTCAGGTTCCTTTTTTTTTCATTCTTTTACATTTTCTGTTCCTCTCAACAAAACCGTTGCAAAGCATGTAAAATCGTTCCAGACAGGACTTTGTAATATAAATGAAATAAGTACCTCAAAAGAGCTGATTAGGTGACGGTTAGAGCAATGCTCCAAAATTAAGCGGCTAACTCTAAGAACTTGAAGCACAGGCCCGCGAGGGAAAGGTGTGTCAGACTCAAGAAAATCATCTTCTAAGCTCAAGTCCTTTCGGGGTCCTATGTACTTGTCAAAGTATGAGTCAAACAAGTTGAATAGCTCAGTCCAGTGATGGAAGTCTCCCTATAGGTGGAAGAGAAGAAATATATGAGATGCTGGGTTCTTACAAAAGCATACATAACTGACAATCATATTTCAAAGAAAATATAAAAAAGGATCCGTTATATTGGGCGAAGAAAAGATAGGATTAATGAAAGTAAGACGAGGTAATTGTAATAATTTGTACTAAATTTCAGATATGGTCTTGAGTCTCTTGACTCAGCATCAAACAAAACAGATGCAAGAATGAAATGAGCATCAATAACACATATGAACTAACAAAAGTAAGGTTACTTAGTGACTGGTTCGATAAATAATTACTTCCATTTTTATCAGTATCCACCTGTACACAAAGAGTGACACTAAGCTAGATGGTATTTTGTGAAAATAAATAGTGCGCAAACAAACATTCCAAATGAAAAAGGAGAGAGGGAAGAAGAGAGAACCTTATCATACTCCCATACAAAATCCCTTAGCAATATCTCTATATCCTCTAGAGGAGCAGCAGTGATGCTGTCTATAAATGATCTTATACTTGGGGGCTACACAAAAACAAAAGACCAAAAAGCATAACATGAGTATTAACACTTGGGCATAAAGTTAAAGATGCTGAGTAGTGAGAAATCAGTTTCAGGGGACCATCTTCCTGTTTCATATGTTTTGTAAGGAGGGCTCTTTTAATTTAAGAGCTTTATTTAAAGCCATATTAACTTTAGTCATTCTATCTTATCAAGTATAGATGAAGTCATTTCACCTTACCAAACATGGCATATTTGTTACCTAAAGAAACTCAAATTTCCATCATTAGCCTTAGAAGTGTTAAATCTATGCTGTTGCTTTCCTCCACTATTTGGAAGTAGAAGCGACAAAAAAAATCTTTTTGACAGAATAAGCATGCTGAATACTAAGTTTTAAACAAAAATGGAACTTTTACATTCACTTACCTCCTCAGACAAACATGCTTATAAGCATTCTCTAGGAACTCAAAAAACCTTGAAACTTAATTTATAGCATGCCACATTTTTAATATTTAGGTAACAAACATGCAATCACCTCTTTTGCAATTTAACCACCAATCTCATATGATCGGTGGGACCAGAGCGCCGATAACACTGCTTGTGCAGTCAGAGTGACATTACACTGACAAGATACTGAAATTCACCTACTTTTGTGCTAGTACAAGTAAAATTTAGAAATTTCTCTACGATTCTAGTCTGAATCAGGCTTCCTAGCATCAAGCGGGGTAAAAAGACTAAACTTTCAGGTGTAGATGGTGCAATTCTTAAGTTTCTTTAACCAATTGCCAGCCTAATTTGTCATTTTTGTCTAAAGAAACAAATTATAATCGATCAAACAAGAACAGAAGCGGATATAAAGGCTTACCACTTCAGTGACTCTTCTTTTCTTGGACTTCATCTCAACGAAATTTGCATCCCCGCTCAGCAATCTCAGTCGAGTGATACTGGTAAGATCGACCAAGCCTCGTTCGCGCAATTCAATCGCTTGATCAGCAATTGAAGGAGAAGCTAATCGGTTTGAGGTGTCGCCAGGGGGGGAAGAGAGAACGAAATAGGGTTAGGGTTTTGGGAATTATGCGATCGGAGGTTGGGACTAAGAGGGAGAAGAGAAACAGAGATTAATTTTTGGGGAGAGTGAGTCTGAGAGAGAAAAAGGCCTAAAAAACTAAATGGAGACGGGGTGTAACTATTTATAGAACTATTTTCAGGTTTTATTTTTTATTTATTTATATTTATTCTATTTTTATTATTTCGGAGATGCTCTATATTTAATTGTTTCGACAAACGTGGAAGTGGAATTCCTGAAAATTTCCTAATTATTATTTGAATTTCATCTTCCAAGGATATCCTATCCGCTTGGGACGAGTAAAATTTTTATTAGATGAAAAATGATATAAATAAAACAAGCGCCCTTTCGCTACCATAATCTTTCCATGAACTCGGAATGGAAAATTAATAAATTATAAATACTGTTTTAATTTACATCGAATTTTGTTCGCATGAAAAATTGTAGATGTAGAACTTGGACGCAATTGACAAAGTGTAAGTGTAAAAGTCAGCGCATCAACCTTAAGCTTGTTTCCTAGTTTTAATTTTCGAAGATGTGGATGTAGAAGTAGCTGTGTGGAACTCGTAGAATTGCAAAGCTACACGAGAAAATTCATATTTGTCTTCGAAAATTTTAAATTACCAACAAATACGTATCCAAGTTTTTTGAAGCTATAATTATTTTGTAGCTTCTATGCATAGTAAGAACTTCAGGAAATTCTAATTTGAGATTTGTATTGATTAGATAGTAGATAGTTACATTTTAAGATCAAACTCTAAAAGTGGTGGGAATCCTAAAATTACAATTGCTGTCGTTATCAAGATGAGTAGTAGTTAATGATATATGTTTTATCACTTAGTACAATTTTGATTCCCCTGAGGTGGGTTTCCTTTCCCTCCAATGAGCTAAATATGAAGAGCAAGATGATAATTAATTACTTGACTCAAAACACTATTTAAGTATATTTTTTTGAAGAAAATTTAGTACAATTTTTTGTCTCGTATTCACTCATGCATCTACAGGTAATATTGTATATACTTCTTCATAAGTATAAGATACGGAATTTATATATAGTTCAGACTTGTTAAAATTTGCATGCAACTAATATTTAATTTTGAGCTTACCATGACTATTTGGTGAAATGAAATGAGTCCCAAGTGAAAAAACTTCCATGCATGCAAATTAACATCTATGCACAAGGAAAAATCGATGCTGAAACTTGTCGATCAACCCAAAAAGAAGAAGAGCGGACATTCAACCATATACGACCAGCATTATATTTGTTTTATTTATTATCTATCAATAGTGTTCTCATTTCTCTCCTAATCAATTGTTAATTTAAAGAGTCTGTGTTCGTTCTGACTAAGTTGGGTCATAATCGTAAGTAAACTTAACGAATATTACTTATTTACACTAATTTATAATATACTAAATTATTCTCTCTCCATACGGGAGCAATACTGAGAATGTTAGCTCTATTATAATTTATTCGGTGGCTTTAATAAATTACATATACATATGACATATGATTGGTGACAGTAGCCCAATAGGTAACACCCAGGTCCCAACTAACGTAGATGACTAGATGAGGCTGTAAAAAGAAAACAGTGGACCAGTGAGGCCCAAAAAAGGTAAGCTACTTGTAATCTGCATGTATTTTCAACAATCAATTTGTTTTGATTGAGATAATGAGATCTACTACAACCCAAAAAAGAAATATGATCTCAGACAACCCAACATATCTTTAGCCTACAGCAAATTAATCTGTGCAGACCACATTTCTGAAAAGAAAAGGAGAGGTAGAAATCAATATCACATCAACTCCCTAGAGGATAGTATAATATAAGATAACATGAGACTAAGAAAATGTCTTATTGTGTGAAATGGGTTTAATTATTATTGAATATGATGTTTTTTTAAAATAGTCGTCACTGAATGATATTTTTGTCGAGCCAAAATTTGAATTACTTTATGTCCTCAATCCTTCTGAATAGAAACAGTAGGCTATTACCATCTTCTATTTGAAGTTTTTAATGTTACACTGGTGCCCCTGAGCTAGTTACTCCATGTTTGACATCTTCAAATGAATAATTTAATTCCCAGAAATCCAAAACTGCATACCCATGGTCCTGGTACTGACAGATTGAAATCAGTGTTTTCTCACTTACGTATTGTCCCAAACTTCACCTTTCTGACAACAATAAGTGAATAACAAATGACACGAGAATCAGGTTCTGAATGTAAAATGGCTTTGCATGTTCCATTTTAACAAAATAGCATCTGTCTGTATTAAAAAAATGCTGGCTGAACATACTGATCATATCATCAGCAGATAAGTTTGAGGCCTTTGGGACTTCCACTTGCAGCTGCTGCAGGTGCAGTAATTGTGAGCTTTCACCATTGATCATCTCAACAATTGCCTGTGGGCAGTACGGACTAGCAGTCTAGCATCCCCATCTAACTCAGGTTGAGTTATCAAGGAATTTAGGTTTCTATTTTTTCTTTCATGGGATCATACACTCTCATACTCTCATTTACAATGGTCTTCAATCTGTACAATTTCCTTCGGACTGAACCAGTAATCCAGTATTAGTTAACAGTCCTTCATTCAATTGAAAGATGGCCTACTTTCTGGAATGCAAGATATTTTCATCTTAGACAGCTGCCACCTTCGATGCATAACACCAAAGAAAATGAATGTCCGAATTAAAATCATACTATGGATAAAGTTGGCCTACAAGAATTAATAGGTAAAGAAATGTGCTCGCGCATACATCTCTAAATCTAGTACAGCAACTGAACACTCCGATTCTTATACTAGCTTAAGGAAACAAAAGGCATCCCTCTAATTCTAGTACGAAAACTAAAGCCTGGACCTTCATTCTAGCTTAATTAAAGAGAAAATTGCAGTTTAGAAAGAGAACAAACATAAAAATTTTAACATACAAATTACCCACTACTATGTTCCCTACTTACAGGCACTTTTATTTCACCAAATAATAATAAATGACAAAGAAAACAAGGTAAAAGCAGCACAGACCCGAGATGTACCTACATGAACCACAATCCAAGAGTAAAAAAACTATTTTATTAAGCAGCACTATGATTTCATTTAAGTACTGGTGTCAGCGACCATTTTGATTGTCATACTTAATACGACAATCATTCCTTGTGCTTCTGGGAGTAACAAGTTGCCTATGAGTCAAATCCCAGCAAAATATATGCACACGACAGGTCACTCTTTTAGCTACCCAAACTTATGCATATTGAAATCTGGTACTGTAATATTTGCTAGGTAGCGTATGATTTGGTAAAGTAAAATAAGCTTACAGGAATATCAAGCAATCTCCAAAACAAGTGCAGATGCACCACCCCCACCATTGCAAACTGCAGCAACTCCAACTTTGCCATATTTAGCTTTCAGAACCTATCAAAGAGTTATAAGGCATACAGATTAATAAATCTTCCAAACATTATTTTGATTGCAAAAGATAAACTAGCAATTCAGCATATTATTTTCTATAATTTCTCATTAGCTCCTACTTTCACATGGCATAAGAACCAACATGAAACACATTTAACTTTTTCTCGATGCTCTTGCTAGTTCTTGCCTGTTTGGTGCTTTATGTGCAACTCCAAATAATTTAAAATAAGCTGAGTCAACTAGAGGAATAATTGCACGATTGGGACATATGACAGTA
Source organism: Rhynchospora pubera (assembly GCA_028095005.1). Taxonomy (NCBI): domain Eukaryota; kingdom Viridiplantae; phylum Streptophyta; class Magnoliopsida; order Poales; family Cyperaceae; genus Rhynchospora; species Rhynchospora pubera. Next base: position 196,044,798 of record CM051463.1, on the reverse strand, counting down.
ATATTGGCTTAAATCAGGCATATTTTAATGATTTAAGGATTAAGGGTGGTTTAGTAGAACTATTTTGGCTCTTTTTTCAACGATTTACCATATAAGAAAGCAACCTATTAGAGTATCATTTCAATCCGTAGTAATGAAAGATTTGAAGATGGAACCAAATATACAGCAAAAAACTATAGACAGAACAACAAATATCAAGGGGACAAGTTAAAGGCTATAATGAGATCCCGACCCCTAGCAAGGTGACCAAGATACGGGCCCCGCTACACCCAAGAGGGTGTCCCAAAGATACGGCCCCACCATGTACATTGACCTTTTCCTGTACACACAAATAAATATTATTAAAAAAATAAAGGAAAGATGATTAAATATGGAAGGATTGGAGTGTGTATTTATATCTGTTTGTAAGATAATACTCACAGAAGGAAGCCCAAGAAGCTTTTGATTTGCAAGGGCAACAACCTGCCAAAAGAACAAAAAAAAGTTAGGTTAATTCAAAGAACGGAAAAAAAAAAAGAATATAAGCTAAAAAAGGAGTAGCTTAAATGACTTACTGAGAAGGCTTCATTAATTTCATAAAAGTCAACTTGAGAGGCATTCAGGCCAGCATTTGAGAGTGCTTTCGGTATGGCAAGAGCAGGTGATGTGGTAAAGAGTTCAGGAGCCTACATTATAAATATTAAATTAAGATCACAAGAACTTTTTTATTCAAAAAACAAAGCTCAAAGATAGCAAATTTATTTTTGACACTCCAGAGATTGTTTAATTATTTTTTTGGTTCCACTATGAAGTGACAAATATTGCTTTTAGATTATCAATGGCATAGATGGTGAGGCACATTCATAAATTTGGCTTGGCTATATAATTGCAGATCGCCTATTAAGTTTTTTTTTTTTATTTGTTGCTTTCAGTTTTCATAATTCTATTTTCAAGGTCACCTGAGCAGCATCAGCATAGCCAGTAATCTTTGCAATAACTTTCAAGCCTAGCTGTAGAGCCTTCTCTCCACTCACAAGCACCAGGGCAGCCGCGCCATCACTGTTTATCAAACCATCAATAATGATGACATTTTATAACATAGTAATAAATATATAAGGAAACAAACTTTCAGTGTTGGTAGGCATTTTCTAAGGCAAGCATTTCATGTTTGACTCACACAAGTGAGGAAAAATAAATGTTAACTTGGTTGAAGACAATTCGACATCAAATAATTTTTCGTACAGTGATAGAAACTTCTGAAGGGTAAACAAGACTGAGGTTAAAACAAAGTATACTAAATCATAGGTATATAACACCATGTTGCAGCTTGATTAAAAACTGAGTATTACATTCATAGGAAACTAGACCAACTGGCAGCTTTCTGAGAATCTGGCGTCTTCAAGAGGTTCACTTTGCTAGCAAAATAATTTGCTAATGATCAATTTAACAAAAAAAGGGGGTACGAAGCACGATAGAACCTAATGCATGGCTAGAAGCACAATAGAACCCGACACGTGAACAACTAAATAATAAACCTGATGCTAGATGCATTGCCAGCTGTAACTGTACCGCCATTCTCCTTAAAGCTAGGTCGGAGCTTCCTTAGCTTCGCTGGGTCGAACTGTACATGAAAAAAGAAGGAAAAGAATAATGATAAAATTGAAAAGGTTTACAATTTAGATAAGGAATTAATGGCTAGGAATCGGAAGAACATATATTTCTGCATTTATTCTTTTCTTTAGCTGGTAAATTTGGAAGGTGAAAAAAGTCGGGCAAACAATATATGAAATGACATTATAGGGCATGAGTTCAAAAGGAAATCTTTTTTAAGCTTTTTTAAATTTTCTTTTTTTCTTTTAACGAGTTTCTTTTCTAGCCTACCCCAACTTGTTTGGGACAAAAGGCTTAATTGTTGTTGTTTCTTAAATTTCTTTTTCTTCACACATCTTTGTTTCCTTTATATAACTCCTCATTTCGTCAGCTCTTACAAAGTGATAGGCTGATAGCTATAAGTTGATAACCAATATGTAGTAGAAAGAAAATATCTACCAAAGGACTAATTCAAATTTCGCCACTTAAAATAGAAACTTTCCAATCACCCAAGAAATAGAATATTGCATTTGTAACCTTAATAAGACATGACCCCCCCCCCCCCCCTCTCTCAAAATGATACATGAATATTAAAAAATAAACCTTTGCAAGGCCCTCATCCTTGTCAACTACCACTGGTGGCTTCCCTCTACCAGCTGAAACCTCAACCTGAAGAAGTTAGAAACAAAAAAAAAAAGTAGAATTTATAAAACAAATATAGTACAACAAAAAAAAGATAAGGATATCAGTATTGAAGATCATTATTTTTTTTATCATTAGTCATCACAGTGATGGCATAAAATAATTGCTAGTATTCTTCATAGATTTATTATTCTTTTTTTTTTACATTTGTGCTTGGTAAATTATCTCTTAATGTGATTCCCTTCATATTTGACCATAACTTGTGTACCCAATATATTGCTGCTTTGTACAAAGAAAAGGCCCCAGAAATGATTTTGAGAGCCTCACCTAACCTCAGATTCATAGTGCCCAACTACATATAAAACAACCAATGTGTCTCACAAAAACGTTTAAGAACCACAACTTATAATTGGTGACAGTACTAATGCATGGTTTTGTTCTGAAAAGAGAGAAGAGACTAACAGTAACGATTTCCCAAGCAAATGCACCACTATCTCTAGCAGCTATGCCACGCTCATTACTTTGCACGGCAAAATTGTCCTGAAACAACAAGAGATTAGAATACAGCAAAATGTTAGATAATATTTTGGGAGTTTTTAATGATGCTTCAGGTAATAATATAACTGCGAAAATAAATTGTGGCCAAATTTAATCATAAGTCGTCATATGGCACAACACCAGCTTCAGTGTGGTTAGTTCAATATGAGCATTTAATTAATACTTTGCGAGGGGGGGGGGGGGGTTACCTGTTCTTCCCTAGTGATCGAGTGATTGTCAGCACATAACTCAGCACAATTCCCCATAGCACAATCAGTATACACATCCCATAGGCCGTCTTTCAGCATCCCATCCACTAGTGTGTCATGCCCAAACCGGGATCCTTTCCTGCCAAATTTTATTTTCCATGAAACAGCATTTCAAAATGGTTCCAAATTTCACTACCAGAGATTGTGCATTTTTCTTTATTATGTTCCCCAGCTTAATTAAACCTGGACGGTGCAATTAAGCTTCACTGCCACCCGATATTTCAAAGATTAAACCCAACTTGACTCATTCACTTCCTTATCCTCATTCTGTATTAAGCCACAATTAAACCCAAATTTCATCAGTTTGTGTAATTATACAATTGAGCACCAACAGAACATGGTTTTTCCTCAGTTACACTTTAAAAATGTATGATTAAATTAAAAATGACAAACAAGAATAATTGGCATCATGACAATTAGTTCATAAATCATAATTGATTTCATAAACATGCTAAATTAATCCTTGACAATGGATAAGTTTCTAAAGAAAATTAAATACTTAAAATAAACCTCGCATCGGCAATGTATTTGGGCGCATTTGACATGCTCTCCATGCCACCAGCCACAACAACATCATTTATCCCCAGCTGGATTGATTGTGAAGCCAACATTGCAGCTGAAAATTAACAAGAGCATGCACAATGATATTTCATGCAGTTCTATTGCATGCAAATTATCTAGCAGGCTGGTTTTGGGTATACTCAAACCATTTATGGTCATACCTGAAGTACTAAACTAGTGCAAAGAACAAACACTGATGATACAGAGGCTGAGAGGCACATTAATATCCCACAATTCTACCCATAAAACAGTGAAATTTGCTGTTTTTTGTTTTTTTGGCTGCCACCTTCAAACAGGAGAATGTAGGGGCGGAGCCAGAAATTGTCCCTGGGGGGGGGGGGGGGGGGGGGGCATTTGTTATTCCCATTTAATTAGGGGGGAAATTTACATAATTTTTCTAAAAATAAAACAAAATCCACATAAACATTAAACAATTTTTGTGACAAAGGGGGGACAGCCCCCACCCCAGGGAGAATGGTCTCAAACCCTGTCCAGACCATATCATAATCACTTGTACCAAAACTTGTGCATGTTTTCCTGCCACTATATTTACTGCATATTATCTTCTCCGATTTGACTCATTACCAAAATTTGTTGTAATGTCTTGCTCTTTTGACCGTACCTTTTGTACCAGAAGCACATACTTTATTGACGGTGGTACAAACTACTGTATTTGGTATACCAGCACCAAGTGCAGCTTGGCGGGCAGGAGCCTGACCCAAATTCGCACTGAGTACATTGCCAAAGAATACTTCCTGTACCAGTGTGGGATCCACATTCGCCATCTTAAGAGCACCTGAAATGAAAAACCAAAAAAAAAAAAAAAAGAAGCATGAAGTGGTTTAAAATTCAAAACATGTGAACTTGTGAATCCCATATGTGGATGCATAACTAATTCAAATCAAACCTTACACAATGTGTACATGTAGGGTATTCATGTTTAAACAGGTGGGATGAATGCAGATACACATATACATGCATCTAAACAAATAACCACATATGCCTGCATGCCTAAATCCTGACATGCTTGCATGCCCTGCAACCCATCCAATAATCATTGGGCGGATGCACACTTCGGCCCTGATCAAAATTCTTTTTTTTTTCACGTGGGATTTCATTTCATTTCATTAGAAATCTTTTTATCAAAATGAAGGGATTTGGTGTTATTTGGTTGGAATTTCTATGTTATTAGACCCAACGAAATAGTGAGAAATCAATTCAAAAGAAATGAAATCCCATGTAAAAAACATTTTGATCAAAGCCTTCCATAATTTGATTCTTATCCATTTGCATGCATTCTTACAAACATCGACACATAGGCACATAAAGAGAGGAAATGAGAGGAGAGAGGAGAGAGAGAGAGAGGTATTAATTACCCTCAATGGCTAAAGATCCAAGTTTAGTAGCAGGAAGAGATGACAAGGCTCCAAGAAAACCTCCCATTGGAGTCCGTGCTACCCCAACAATACATACATCTGCAACACAAATACAGTTAGTTTTAACTTTTTTTTTTTAAAATAGCAAAATCATATATAATAAATGGTAAGTGACACAATGGTTGCCAGGATAAGAACTAGGAGGCTCGATTACATTGAGTGGATTTATGATTTTGCTGAATATGAAAATGGGAGGCTGTGGCCACATGCCTCTTTGGTACTGGCTATTCGGAATCAAGTTACCAATTTAAGACTTACCACCTATTAACTCTTCTTCCTAATTGTATTAATAGATTTGAAGTCGATTGGGCAAAAAAAACAAGAATTATAATTCTGATGTGGGTTTAGCTGAATATGTTTTTCCATACATTTCATTAAATATGTTTTAGATGATTTGATAACCACCATCGCGAACAAATACCAAACCATTATTATTCCCAATATCAGTAATTAAGCATCAGATAAAGTGAACATTTGCTGTGCCTCTACTAAAAAAAAGCATGAAAATGTACAATTACGAAATTCTTTTCCAAAATGCAAATATTATCAGCAGGTGAATTTGATTACCTCTAGCCTTGATCTGATCTGAGGCTGCACCGGGAGCCATTAGTAGCTCTAACTGAGAGCTTCATGATATAAAATTAACAAAAATATAAAAAAAGTTAGGATGTGAGAAAGAACAAAAAGATCATTACGAAAGAATCAATACCAATAAACCAAAAACTAGCATGGACGCCCATTAAAGTCTTTCCGTCAAAAAAAAAAAAAATCGAGCCAGCTAAACTAACCCAATAAGAGATCAAAATCAAAATGACAGAATGATAGTGAAATGAAAAGACTCAGATGGATTACACGACTATTGAGTCAAACTTTTACTAGAATTAGTCGAAACAAATGCTATTAATTAAATAAAAAAATTACCTTTCCGATTTGGATGAGGCGAAGCGAAGATAGAGAGAGAGAGGCGACTTGTACGAGAAGAGTGCTCGACAAAAAGCGAATCAGATTTTAGTTTTGTAGAGGGAGAAAAAACCTTTGTTTCACTCCAACGTTTACAAATCGGCCCCTGCAGTTTTCTATTTCTGATATTCTTCTCGGGTTAGGTAAGGAAAACAAAAATAATTAACCGGAAACAGAGAGCCGCGTGCCAGTGTCATGGGCATGTGTTTCTACTTTTCTGTGGCTTCTGCCAAGAAGCTCTACGTAAATCTCGTATCCACAGTGGACCCGATGCTCTCTTCTCGTGATGGATTTTTGTGGGTCCCAAACACAGGAGTGGGTTCAAGCGTATAGGTTATCTTTTGTTGTCATAAAAAATCTGTAGTTGATCAGAGGTTTTGCGTTCTGTCCTCTGATGTTGCTTTGGGAATGAGTAATGACAAAGATATTACGGTTTCTCTCTCGGTTGATGGATCCAACAAACCATCCAGCAGTGCGTAATTAACCAGAACAACTCGCAAATTTGCTAACAAGTGTCATCTTTTTTAGTAATATATTTATTTTCTTAACCTGGTTTTTTTTTGGTTCAGGTTCTAACTCAGAACCTGCTTCTGTAATGCTTCTAAATTATTTAATAAAAAGTTACGAAACTTGACCTCTATTTTTTTTTTATAAAAGTAATATATTTTTAATAGAAAATAACTGCCTCATTTTTCCGAGCTGCGCCTGTGTTATGGTAGACTTCCAACTGATTTTACTGGCAAGACTATTACATGATCTTGAACCTCATTAATTCCTTCCGTGCCATCCTGGCTTCTCTTGCACTTTCATTTCGAGAGAGAACAATTTGGATTTACATTTGTTAGCTAATTATGCTAGGATCAGAAAAGTGTCATGTAAGGGTTATTCTTATCCGCTTTTTTATCTTTCGGAAGTTTGTAGCTGACTGTTTGTACCCCTTTTATTTGATTAATGAATGTTTTGCCTACGGGCCTCAACGCCAAAAAAAAAAGTCTTGTATGAATTACATGTGAACTGTATATAAATTGTAAGTCTATAATTTATATTAAGGGTGAACATTTTGTGACGCGACGTCTTTTTCATTTTAAAGTAAAAGGAAATTTAAAAAATAGGGGGAAAAAACTTATAGACTATTGTGACATCCTAGATTGGTTGTGTCAAATTTTATTTAACTTAAAATTGTCATTTAACGCTCATAAAAAAAATGTCATTTAACCATTAAACCTAGATCATTGTGGAATTTAGGGTGCTTTTGGATCGTTGGAAGAAAGAAGAAGAAGAAGGAAGAAGAAAAAAAAAAATTATAAACAATCCAAACTCTTCACAAAGTTACACACTTTCCAATACTTCTTTCCTTCTTCCCTTTTTCCCACACCTATCCAAACGGAGCCTTAAGTATTTCATACATCGAGTTTCAATTTTTTTATATGTAGTTATGTACTATATATATAGAGTATTGATAGTATTTTCAATCGTCAATTTAAAAACAAAAAAAAAGGTTGATGGTCTGGATTGTAGCATTAATCTCATTGTCAAATATTCCTAATATCATCGTCAATTGTAGCATTCGTATTATGGCCTACTGCACACATATAATTATTAGTCACAACTCACAAGTGATCGACCTGGGGACAAAGTATAATTGACGAGCAGTAATCCTCTTTAGTATTTGGGTTAGTACTCAATTCTTTTTCTTCTTTTTGGTGATGAAATTCTTTTCGTAATCGATATATTTACTCGTATATTTCTCAATATTACCTTTGTAATTGCCGAATTAACTCTTTTGATTCTCAATATAAGATTTACGTTATAATATTATCAATACAATGATAAAACTGGGTACACAATTTGGCCTGATTATCGTAGTTTGATATGTTAGAACTTTGAAATATTTGATTCTTAATAATATTTCTAAAATTAATAGCCAAGAACACGTAATTCATATAAAATTAAATAAATTCATGAGTTAGAACTTACAGGATTGTAGGGAAGACATCGTTATGCGGAAATATGATCTTCTCCAATTTTTCCTTAGTCTAAAATTGATGGCAAAAATGGCGTTTTTACTCTCTTCTGTCTATTTTGTTAATTAGGCGAAAATCAGTGAAAAGGTGCCTACTAATGACAGGAGATGAGTTAATATAACTAAGGCAATTGAAGGGATCATATTTGAATGAATCTGGTCCATTGATTTTCCATCAAAATCAATGCACCATTAAAGAATAAATGGTTCAGATTAAATCATATAGGCCACATTAATAGTATAATTAATATTAATTATAACATGATATGCAAGGTTGCATACTTGTCAGATTGAGAAAGTTATTTTTTCTTCCGAACAAGTAGGACCAAAAGTCCTGTAATTTTCCATTTAACAGAAGGAAAACTTCACACAACATAGTAGCTCAAAAGTCCTATATTTTTTTTAGAAAGTTTAATATGCACTATAGTGCATATGGGTTTCTATGTACCACGGATTTTTTCGATATTTTTGTAAATTGACAAATTTAATTCAGCCAATCTAATTTACATATTGAAATCTCATAGCAAATCAAATTTTATAATTTTTTAAATTTTATTACTATTTTTTTTGAATTTTTTAAAACATGTCATTTTTTGAATGTTATAAATAGTACAACATTCCAAAAATGACATGTTTTAAAAAATTCGAAAAAATTATTAATAAAATTTAAAAAATTATAAAATTTGGTTTGCTATGAGATTTCAATATGTAGATTAGATTGAATAAATTAGATTTGTTAATTTACAAAAATACTCCTGAAAAAATCTGTGGTGTATAGAAATCCCTATGCACTATGGTGCATATTAAACTTTCTCATCTTTTTTTACGTTGAGAATTATGAATATGTTTTTGTTGAGCAAATGGGCTCGGAGAGTTAGAGATCTGCTTGTAATGGTTGGTGGAAAGATATTTTTTTAGATAAATTTCATAAAAACAGAAATAAAACTAGATGGTCACAATTATGGAGAAATATTATGGATATGGAACAGTTCCTGAAGATTAATAGGCCTTATAATATTGGTAATGAAAAATCAGTGTTTTTTTTTTAAAGATAATAGGTTAGATGGTTTAGGTTAAACTTCAAATTTAGATATAACCCCTTCTAATCATCTCAAAAATAGATATAAACCCTTTTTAATCATTTTTATATATTTTAACAATATTTTTTAACAAAATAATGAACTGTACATTATTTGGACGAAAATGCCCTTTCTCTCAGTCCCTGACCTTTCATCTTCTCGCTTGATCTCTAGCTTAGGTCACGCTATTCCTTATCTTAAATCGGTGACTGTAAAAAATAAGCATTGGCAGCTTGTACCCTGATCTCAGAGACTGGAAAGGTACATGATTTTAAGCTTGTACACTGATCTCAGAGACCGGAAAGGTTCATGATTCTAAGCTTGTACAATGATCTCAGAGACTGGAAAGGTGTTGTATGAACTAGCAACATAGGTTTCCTTGTCAGTGGCAAAGACAATACCGGCTGCATGTAAGTTTTGTAATCCTTGCAACTTAATGGTCTTTGTGGAGTCGCTTTGTGAGTGCGTACACACAACTATTCTCTCTTTCACCTTGCTTCCATCCAATGTTCCAGGCTCGGCTCACAGTGGCTCCGAAAAGAAAAATTGCCCAAATATGCTCATTTAACGTTTTGTTTGCAAGACATTAGAAGTTGCATTAAACTAATATGAATATATGAAGACCTTGCGGATGTAACAGCCAGAGCAAGAGGAGACGAAATACTTGAGAAATAGCGTGACCTAAGCGAGAGATCAAGCGGAAGATAAAAGGCCATGGATTGGGAAGAGGGCATTTTCGTCCAAATATTGTACAGTCATTATTATGTTAAAAAATATTGTTAAAATATATAACATGATTAAAAAGGATTTATATCTATTTTTGAGATGAACAAAAGGGGTTATATCTAATTTAAAGTTTCGAGGGGGTTATAATTAATTGGAGATGTTTCATATCTAATTTTGCCAATAAAGATTGTACAGAGGTTATTGAAAGTCAAATGGCTTCTTTGAGTTTTAGTGGGCAATTTTTTTATGTGAATAAAATTTGTTTCATTCCTTATCTCAAAAACTTAGTGCAATTAATCTGAACTCAGAAACCTGATTATGTGAGATAGGAGGGTTTTGCTTATGGTAAGTTTTACTACAAAGGGTGTTTATAATTGGTTAGCTTTTGGTGGTGTAAAGATTAATTGGTATCAATAGATTTGAAATTTGCATCTTCCTCTTAAAATTAAGGTTTAATTTTTTCTCGTGCTTGTTACTAGAGATAAGATTATTACTAAATTAAATTTGAGAAAAAAGAGTTGGGAAGGTTCATATATTTGTGAAGGTTGTGGGGATCGTGAAACTTTGAATTATTTATCTTTTCAATGTCAAGCTCATCAGAGATTGTGGCAGCGGGGTCTGCATAAATTTGGTATTAATAAGTTCGTTTGGCAGAGTTAGGACAAATTTTATTGGTTATTGATAAAGATAAGGTGGTCTCCTTTCAATTAATCAGTGCATTAGTTTCGTATTGATACTCAGATTAATTGTTTGGCACAGTAAGGACATAATTTTATTGATTATTGATAAAGATAAGGTGGTCTCCTTTCAATTCATCAGTGTAACTATATTTTGGAACTGTTGGATACATATGAATGATTTATGTTTTAAAGGAGGGAAGTGTAAAACTTTGAGGCAAATTGGTTTGAGCATTTTACCTTCAATAAATTATTGGACAAACTCGTGGAGTAAAAAAATTAAAGGGGTGATGAAAGGAGATGATGCCAGTCCTAGAGGAGCTTCGTCTACAGCTCATTTGGGAGAATTTGGTGATGCCTCGAAAAAAGATTAAAGGAGTGAAGAAGTTTAATGTTGTTGTCAACGTTTTAGATTTGAATAAATGAGGCGCTTGAGCTTAACTTTTGTTTAGATAATTTCTTGTTTGGTTGAGATGTTTTGTTTGTCATTGAGGGTTGTGATTGAGTATGAATAGCGGTTGGTACCAAGTTTTTTTAGTTGTGGTTTGGAGATTTTAGTGACTTGTTCTTGTTTTTTTATGCAGAGATAGAGGGTGTTCGGGGTTTGGTTCTGTTTTTTGGGATATCAGATTTTTAGTTGATGTTGATTTGTGCAAATAAGGTCTGGTTAGTTAAAGATATATTTTTGGGGCCGTTTGGATCGTTTAGGAATTTGGGAAATTTGAAAAAGTTGCAATTTTTAGAAATAAATTTATTGGAAAGTGTGTAATTTTGTGAAGAGTTTGGATTGTTTATAATAAATTTATGGTAGGAAGATGAAATTTCCCAAATTCCTTGGGGAATCCAAACAGCCCCTTGAGTGTTTGTACCTGTTGTTGCTGGTATCGGGCATTTTAGAGGATATTGTTTTGATCACTAAAGACTTGTAAAAAATGTACTGTTTTTTGAGCTTTTCGTTTTGAAATGAAAGATATTATATTATAGCAATTATTTTTAGTTTGTCTCTAAAAATAATATTATGAAATGACCTGTAAAAGCAATATTTTGCTTTTTTTTTTAATTTAATAGATGGACTATTATTTTTTAGAGGTAAGCCAGGCGGAAAATAATAGATTCACTGGTCATTTATACGGAATCTCACATTCAATGCTATCGATCATACAAATTATTGCAACTATGTATTATATTTGTCACATTTATTACAATCAAAATTTTGAAGATTTTGGAGTCGCAAATTTAAATGTTAGTAGTTTTGCGCTTGGCAACAAAATCAGAAGTAAAGTTTGGAGCATCAGCACATTCAATATTTTTTGCAATGGCATCATGCAAATTATTGCTAACTTTGTATTATAATTGTCACCTTTATTAGAATCAAATTGTAGAGATTTGTGGGGTCGCAAAATTAAACGTTACTAGGTTTCCGTTTGGTAACAAAATAAGAAGTAAATTTTGGAAAATGAAAAGGGTTTTGTCGTGGACAACGGTACCATAGGATGTGCTTGCTTTTTTTAGGTCTAATTTTTTTTTATGTTTTCCAAAATTAAATATTATACTATATATTTTTGGGACAAAATGTAAATGTTTACAACTCAAATATTTACGATATTATTATGCTCCGGTCTAAAATTTTGCCAAGCACTGAAAATTTGACTCTAGCCGCGATGGGGGACGGGGACTCTCATATAGTCATATACTAACGAATCTGAACACTTAAACCGTAATAATTGATCTTTTACGGGTCTTTACGTCATAATTGTGATTCGATCTGTCAAATTATCCAAAATTAAGTTGAAATTATTTTCGACAAACACAAAGTTCGAGTTGTTGTTCGAAAAAACACCAACGCATAAATGATTAACACATTACTACATTAGGTTGGCGATTTATCTCACAAGCACACAATGATAGATTCGTGACAACAGTATTAAACTCACAAAGGCCTTTGGATGGGGTTGGAAGAAGGAAAAAGGAAGAAGGAAGAAGGTCCAAAAAAAAATTATAAACAATCCAAACTCTTCATAAAATTACACACTTTTCAATACTTCTTCCCACTTCTTCTCTTCTTTTCTTCTTCCCACATCTATCCAAACGATGCCAAAAGATTGATGCACCCAAACAAATAAAAAAAAAGATTCATTACATTCGAGGGGCTTTCCAAAAAATTGTAAATAACTAACGGTCTGTTAAGAAAACTTAATCACAGAACCGTAACGCAGTTTAATGCTATTGGATGGAAGCGAAATGCTAGCTACTGAATACTTCTACTTCTACGGCTTAGAAATGAAAAAGGTCGCTACTTCTACGGCTTAGAAATGAAAAAGGTCGTATTTTGTTTTTATTCAAAAAATTGTTGAATCGTTCGTTTATATTATTCATTTTTACTGCAAATAGTTGCATTCTTCAGCAACTAGTTGGTGGGTTCGTTTTAATAAAAAAAAAAATTGGTGGGTTCGTTCAAGCACGTGGATTCCCTTTAGAAATGTAATGCGCTCTGTCGTTATCTTTGTAGCTTTGTGTACCGATGGTAATGTGCCATGTTGGAGACGTATCAATACGGCAATACCACACTACCGTTCTACCATTCTTTTCATCAAAGGAACAAAAAAAAAAAAAGTGAAATAGAGTCCTTTTTTTTTTTCCTAGTAGTTGAATACTTGAATACGCCCGATTCCGCGAGTTGGAATTGTTCCCTCACTTCCTATGTTACTTGAGGGCTGGTGCGGGTATCGTATCGAATACGATGCGGGTGCGAGGACACGTCATTTTTCAAAAAATTAAAATACGGCTGTATATATAAAATTATTAAAATAATATTTTTTATAATTAAAAAAATTAATTTATATATGAACTCATTTCCTCGGCCTTGTCCAGTTCAATAAAATCAATCAATAAAAAAAATCGACCATTAGTATAAAAAAATAAAGGCCCAGGAAAATAAGCTCAGCGCAATTAATGAGATTGATGAGTATCCGGTTTTGAAGCGGGGTTTTAGTCCCACATGGGATATTTACATCCTATATAGGTGGTATATAATTAACAAAAGCTAGTGTGCTGTTATAAAAAAATAAAGGCCCAGGAAAATAAGCTCAGCGCAATTAATGAGATTGATGACTATCCGGTTTTGAAGCGTGGTTTTAGTCCCACATGGGATATTTACATCTTATATAGGTGAATATAACTAACAAAAGCTAGTGTGCTGTTGTAAGAACTTGGCTGTAGGTGTGCACATGGGTGCGAGTTTGGCATATGCACGTGCTCTGCACCTTTTGTACTAGATCTACTAGTATTAAATTAAATATAAATATAATATTAAATACGTTAAGGATACGTACATCAAAACCGTATCTATGGCGTGTCCAGCCGAATCTTGATCGAATTTTCTGCAGTGAAAATGCCGTATCCAGCTAACATAGCTCACTTCGAAAGAACGAGACTATTTTTTTTTTTTTTTTGCTAGCATGATATTATATCAGATAAAAGGCTTGTTGCTACCAACTTTTATTTAATATAAAAAGGCACGATTTGGGAAACGCACATAATTATAGTGGCTCATATTTGACAAAACAGATTAAACACATAATTTGAATTTGTAAAAATGACGTTTGTCGAGATGAATACAATCTAACTGAGGAGCTTAACATACTTGGAATTCTGTCATTTAGAAAACTCAAGGAGCGTTCTTGAAATCCTTCTTAGTTTTCTTGTTTCTCCGCCTTCTTCTCCGGTGTTCTGGCCTTACGGCCACATGGAGAAACTATGGGCCTCCCAACAGGGCCCGTCTCCGCTCTCGTTAGATAAAAGAGCCCACCTACTAAATCTTGTCTCTACCTTCGGAGTCTCCCCTCCAGTTGATCCACCGCAACAGATCCTCCCGGTCTCTAGCACTCCCTCTCCAGTCAGCTTTGCTTCGTTGTTCAGCGAAGATTCTCTTAGAGCTGATTACTCGGCTGTGCCGGAAATTCAAGAGACCAACAAAGAGAGGTCAAGAAAGTTCTCGAAGGAGGATCTACATCGTTGGATCAAAGACAGATGCTATAGATGCGGTTTCAAGGGTCACCTAGCGGAGAACTGCAGAGAACCACTAATCTGCTTCAAATGCAGAGGTACTGGTCACGTCGCCTCGAAATGCTCTCACACCGCCAAAACCCACTTTGTCTCTAAAGCTTCCTCTTCTGTAAACCCCCGTCGCATCTCTTCACTTCCCACTTCCCCTCTTCCTTCCCCCATCGCTACTCACACTTTTCCCCCTTCTCCAAACCCTAACTTTTCCAAGAAAACTCAGTCTCCAACCATGGCGGAAGAGGAACCAATAAGACTTAAAGAATATGAGATCACGACTCGGATGAGCGAAGAAATTACTAGATGCATAATCATCCAAGCCGATTCCAAGATCTCTCTGGTTGATGTCATGGTAGAGATGAGGAGGCGGCTCCGACCAGATCAGCACAGAGTTGCAATTATGACTAACAATCGTTTTCTCATAGTTGGTCCTAATATTGCTTGGCGAGAAGAGATGTTTCAAAATGGTTCTTTGACGGTGGCTGATAAGAACGGGGAAAGACACCCATGTCGCATCCTCACTCAGGCACCTCCTGACCTAGATCTTAGAATCACTACTCAACAAAGACTCTGGATTAGAATCGTAGATCTTCCTTTTGGGTGGAGGAACTGGCATGCTGTCAAGAACCTTTTCAAATTTGGCCAACTTCTCCATACAGACGTCCCAACTCATTGGGGATAGACAACCGCTTCTACCGAGTGGAAGCACGGGTAGACAACAGAGGTATCATCCCTTTATCTAAAGTTTTCCAGTTTGAAAATGAGTTCGGGCACATTGATTGGGTAAGGATACATTTTGTGGTAGAAGAGGAGGAAGTGAGAACTGAATTCCATGAATTCATCAAAGCTTTACCTAGAATAGAATGGACTTCCATGGATGAGGCTAGAGTCTTAGGTACCACTCTCACCAACCCCTATGTGAACCCTACCAAAGCTCAGTCTAGTGACACTTTGGCCAAGAAAAAAAGAAAACCTAAGAGAAAACCAAAGAAAAAAGACTCTCCCTCTGACTCCCCCAGTGCTAAAAAGAGAAAAACTGATGTCTTCTCTGACAGTCCTGGTAAGAACACTAGATCTCAAACCAAACTGGGCATTCCAAAGTCAGTAGGTATTCTGATAGGGGACAAAAAAGTCATCAATGAAAACACTGGAGAAATTGTTGGTAAGGGGAAGGCCAAAGTTGGTAATGAGGAGGCTAACCTTAAGCAAGCAATGAAGGAAAGTAGAAGGATCAGTAAACTGAAGGAGTTAGATGGCCCTGGACAATCTAGTGGCTTTAAGAACAACAGATTCTCTGTTCTGGAGCATGTTACCTTTAACCCCCTTTATTCTGAGAGCCCCATCCCAACCAAGACCACAGATACTGCAACTAAGAAAATTCCTCCAAAACCTGCCACCAAAACTTCTTCTCCAAAAACAAACAACTCCCCTAAACCAACTCTGAAAACCTATGTGAAGAATCAATTAACCAAAGAAGAGCTCCTAAAAGCAGCTAAGGAGGGTATGCACGCAAAGGTAGGGGACATACCCAATGTCCTAGTAGAGCTGATGAAAGATGACTTACTCCCCCCAGGCATGAATGTTGGGATTGAAATTGAGGAAGCCAGCACTGAGGATACTGAAGAGACAGTAGACAGAGCCGAGCTAATGCGCAATAACCCTAACCTTGACCTCAAAAAGAAGCTCTTCCACATGCAAGCTCAGAATAGGGCCCTCACTGAAGAAGTGAGGAAATTGAAGGAGGAAGGCAGAAGCAAACCTGATAGCAACACAATCATCATTTCTGGAACAGATGACTGCTCAGGAATGGAGCTGTCCTCAGATGGTGATTCCATAGGCAAAGAGAATGAATCGGAAGCCTCCAAAGCAATAACAGAGGCTGAAGGAAAGGTGATAATTCCAACAACAAGAAAGAAAAAAGCTACAGCAACAGGAAAGAAAAAAGCTACAGCAACAGCTCCAGGGAAAGGTAAACTTCCTTATCTCCCTTTTTTCAATTACTCGGAGATTAACTTAGGAAAACTGTTTGAGGATATGGGGATTTCCTTGGGGCATAATGATAGTGAAAGAAATAGGAACATCAGACTTCTTAAAGAGGCTGATGCAAACAAGTTAGTCAAAGTTTTTAATCACTTCATTAGAGAGATTAATGCCAAACAGGCAATGATCTCCCGGGGTCACAAGGAGCAATGTATTTAAAGTTCATCTCTTGGAATTGTAGAGGTCTGAGAGGACCTAATAAAATAGGTTACCTCATGGACCTGATTAATTTAGAACACACAGACTTGGTAGCTATTCAGGAAACAAAAAAAAATGAATTTCTCCAAACGTTTTCTTAACACTCTGGCTAGCTCCCATGAGTGGAAATTTATTCCCTCAGAGGGAGCTTCAGGAGGCATCTTGTTAGGAATTAATGAAAATAGTTTTAGAATATATCAGTGGATAATTTTGAAGCATTCAGTCTCAGTAGTAGCTACTCAAAAACAAACTGATGCTCATTTCTCCTTTATCACTGTTTACGGCCCAGTGACTGATCAACTTAAGAATGGTTTCTGGACAGAATTAAAATTCTTAGGTCACTCCATCAATACACCCTGGATCATTGGTGGGGACTTTAATGCTCTCAGAAGAAGAACTGAAAAAATAGGTACTTCTTTTGATGCTAGACACTCCACCAATTTTAATAAGTGGATAGATAATCATGGTCTTCATGATTTTAAGTGTCCAGATAGGAGATTCACTTGGGCTAGAGGAGGGCAATCTAGACAATTCTCTTGTTTGGATAGATTTCTAGTCAATCAGGATTGGCTGGATCTGTACCCCCTTACCTCCTCTTATAGTATGGCCAAAAGTTTCTCAGATCATAATCCTATCATACTAGACTCTGCCACTAGTACCCAAACCTTCACCAAAAGATTCAGATTTGAAAAAGTCTGGCTCAAATTCCCAGACTTTCTTATTAGAATGCCAACCTGGTGGGGTAATCCACACCTGGGTGTAGATAAAGCTACGGATTGGATGAAAAATCTAGTTAAATTAAGATCAAAAGTTAGAGGTTGGAGTAGAAACAATGGAAAGGAAACCAAAGATAGAAAAAAATTTCTTCTCTCCAATATAAAAACTTTAGAGAATAAAACAGAAGTTGCCTTGCTAGATCATGTTGATTTAGAAAATCTCATTAATGCCAAAAAAGAGCTCTTCGATATCTACTCCAATGAAGAAATTTACTGGAGACAGAGATCAAGGCTCAAATGGATCAAAGAAGGAGATAGTAACACAAAGTTCTTTCACAGAACTGCTAGCAATAACCGTAGAAAGAGCTTTATCTCTCATTTAGTAATTGATGGAAGAGAAGTTAGAGATTCCCTGTCCATCCAAAATCATGCTTATCAGTTTTATAAGGACCTTATAGGTACTGATTCTCCAAGTTTAAGGTTCCTTAAAAACGAGGTTTGGTCTGATCATGAAAAGATCAGTCCAGATGAAAATCGTTTTCTACAAAAGTCTTTTACTGTTGAGGAAATCAGAGTTGCAGTTTTTCAAATGTCACCGGACAAGGCCCCTGGCCCTGACGGTTTCTCAATGCAATTCTATCAAACCTTTTGGGATCTAATCAAGGACAACTTAGTTACCCTTTTTCAAGACTTTCATAATGGCTCCCTGAACATTTCTAAGTTCAACAGAGCCATTATAAGTCTTGTTCCTAAAAAGAACAATGCCTCAAAGATTGGGGATTACAGACCCATAAGTCTAATCAATTGTGTTTTTAAAATCTTCACCAAGGTTCTCACAAATAGACTTAACCAAGTCATTCATAGAATCATTAGTCATAACCAATGTGCCTTCCTTAAAGGAAGATATATCTTAGATGGGGTGGCTGCAGCTCATGAAACCCTTCACCACATTCACTGCTCAAAAGAAAAAGGAATTCTTCTCAAACTAGATTTTGAGAAGGCCTTTGACAAAGTGAATTGGAACTTTCTCTTTGACACCCTTGTAGGAAGGGGTTTCGGCGATAAGTGGTGTTCTTGGATGAAGCAAGTTCTCATCGGGGGTAGAACAACAGTAATGGTCAATGATAATCTTGGGAACTACTTTAAGTGTAGGATGGGTTTAAGACAAGGGGATCCTCTGTCCCCTTACCTCTTTATTTTAATAGCGGAGGCTCTTACAAAAATTATTGACATTGGTAGGCAAAAAGATCACTCTTCTGGTCTAGGCCCCACCCTTCAAGATGAAAAGAAGATTATTCATCTGCAATATGCAGATGATACTCTTCTTTTTATAAAGTTTGATCAGGTCATGTTAGAAAAATTAATGTGGATCCTCAAAGGTTTTGAATGCATTTCTGGTCTGAAGATCAATTATGCAAAATCATAGGTCATTCCACTTAATATTAGCGTGGCAGAGTGTAACCTAGCTGTGGCTATTTTCAGTTGTAAAGAAGCCAATTTCCCAATTACTTACCTGGGCCTACCCCTTCATTGTAGAAAGCCAAAGAATAGTGATTGGAAAATTTTAATTGAGAAACTTCAGAACAAACTTACTAAATGGAAAGGCAATATGCTATCCTTAGGGGGTAGGTTAGTTCTTCTCAACTCTGTCCTCAGCTCCACCCCTCTCTACTATCTTTTTTTTTACAAATGCCCCAACTGGGTACTGCTAAGCATGGATAGAATTAAAAGAAAATTTTTATGGGGGAATAATCTTTCCCAGAAAAACAAGATGAGCTTGGCGAGTTGGGACAATATTTGTAGAAGTAAAATTTATGGAGGATGGGGTATCCTAAACCTCAAACATATGAATTTAGCACTTTTAGGAAAATGGGCTTGGAAATATATTTATAAAGAACATAACTCCATCTGGAAGCAGATAGCCAAAGTGAAGTACAAAGGTCATTTTAGTAATAACTCCTCCTCCTTTTTCTGGAAGGGGGTTTCTTCTATTCTACCAATTTTCAACATAGGAATTAGGAAAATTCTTGGCAATGGTAAGTCAATACTGTTTTGGAAAGATATCTGGTGGCATAACCTTCCCCTTTACAAATCATTTCCAAATAGTTTTGCTAAAACCAAGAAGCCTCTAGCCACTATCTCTCAAGTAGTCAATGATGGATCCTTCAATTTGTTCCTCACTAGGGGTATCTCTCAGAATGTTAGAGAAAAGAAAAGTACAATCTTTAACTTCTTAACAAACATAGATAGACAGCCAACTGAAGACTCAGCAATTTGGGAACTTGAGAAAAAATGAATCTATACTGTTAGATCCTTTTACAATTTCCTAAACAATGGAGGTGTTAGTCAAACTGAAGCTGAGATGGTGTGGGAGATTAAAGCACCTCTCAAAGTCAAGCTTCTGTTATGGTTGATCATCCATAACAAGATCTTAACTTGGGATAACATCCAGAGAAGAGGTTGGCAGGGGCCTAATAAGTGTGTGCATTGTACAAACGAAGTGAACATTAATCATCTCTTTGTCCATTGTAATTGGGCTAATACTTTCTAAACAGGTTTTAACATGTTCAATCGTAGAAATATCCACCTCAATTGCTCTTTCATTAGCTCCATCTGGCAAGATATAGCCTCCTTAGATAAGAACAATAGAATTTATAGCAAAACCCTCCTTGCAGCGTTTGTCTGGACTAAATGGAATGAAAGAAATGATATTATTTTTGAAGATAAAATTGCTAATTCTGCTTTTGATTCCATTTTTAATGCTCTTAACTTGTTTCTCTATTGGACAGGCACTACTTCAGCACTTACCACTGACTTCAGATCACTAGCCAATTTTCAAGTTGTAGCAGACCACAGTGCCAGAGACCAAGTTGATGGTCATACCACTGAGGAAACATCTTCTGCTGATACTTAGTCTGCTGTGGCTTAGTGGCTTAGGACTTAGTTTGGCTTATCTTTTGTCGATCTGAACAGTTTGGTTTGTTGTTACTTTTGTGTAGTTGCTGCTGTAGGGATGGTCCAAACTTTGGCATTCCTGCGTTTTTTTTTCCTTTTTTTTTTTTCTTTTTTCTCTATGTTGTTCTCTTGGATACTTCTGGCTTAAGTAAAAGCTGGCAACTTTTTGGGTTGCTTTTGTTTCAAAAAAAAAAATTATATATAATTTTTTATTAACTAATATAAATTCTATAAAAATATAAATAAATTTATTTAGACTTCGCACCTTTTTGTTTTCGGCGTTGGACTGAATGCATTAAATGTGTGTGGGGGCAAGGCGGCAAGCCCATGAAAAAATGCATGGGTTTTATAAACTCCATTCCTAAATGTCATGCTATCAATACCTTTCTTTTTTTAATTAAAAAAATATTAATATCTTCTTTTTCTCCGAGCAATGCTATCAGGCTGTAATAACGTGGAAGGTGATTTGTCACAATTCTAATGTCGCGGTAAAACAAATTTTTTATTAATATTTAAAAATTCTAAAATATCTCGTTAAATCTAAAGAGCGATGTATTTATATATAAATTTTATAAAATTTAAAATTAATTTTATACTTAATCAAGTAATCAATAAATAAACGAATCTAATTAACTATAACTGATTAATTCTAATACATTCATCGTTTAATCACTATTTAACTTAATAGAGTACTCCAAATTTTGTAAAATTTAGATACCTGTTCGCAGTCACCTTAGAGGCTTAGATGCTGAGTCAAAAGCAAAGTCAAATTTAAAAACTCAATACATGTTCGCTGGCGGCTGACGAGTGACGGCTGACCCCGTCACCACTACTGAGTGCCTTTTTCTACTTTGGCCAATTTTTACCATTTTAGATAAACATTAATATTTAATTTCAAGAATTATATTAAAAAATCAAGTCGCTCTAACAATACAGGGTTTATACTTAAATTAGATTTATTAATTTCAACTTTATACATGTTTCACTTAGAAAAGACTAAATTATGCATGATTCGCTCTAACAATTTCTACAGAATTCATTTTTTTAAGATCGAAGTGATCCATTTTAACGAAAAGAAAATACTCGTACAAAAGTGGTAATCTCAAAGACATGTACACAAAGCAAAAACATGAAACTGAAAGATGCGCTTAAACCAAACCCTGCATCATAACCCCAAAAATCAATGGTCCCCGCCTCCCCGGGCTTCTCCTCATTCCTCACAAAAACACTTGAAGTGATCAGCCTGCTGTGCTACTCCGGGACAGCGCAATCCAGCATCCGCTGACCCATCATCGGTTTTTACATCTTCTTCCTTCACACCCTTCGATCTGATCCGCTTGATTGAGGTTCGAACAACAGCATGATGATCCTGATGGATAGGCTTAGAGCATGATTCTAGCTTCTGCTCCTGTTCTTTGTTCTCGGGTTTGATACGTTGTTGAGTTGCCATGGATACAAGACCGAGCCCAAAATTTTGATGTATGTAATTATGTAGAGTATATTCGTTGATGTATAAACATTTTGCTGAAGGATGCACGTGGCGGACAAAAATGAGGCGGTGAGTCGGTGAGATACGTTGTGAATCGACACGTAGCTAGGCAGTGTCAGGTGCATACGTGATACGTGGTCCTCATGGCAATCCGACGTGCCTTTTGTCATATTATTATCGCTTTCTTTGGGCACCTTTCTTTCTTTCTTTCCTTTTTTTTTATTTTTTTGCGAAAACTGGAGTACGCACTTTTTTTTTAATCACTGCGGGCAGTAGTAGTGTAGTACATAATAGTAGAAAAAAGATACAAAAACACTCTCCGATATGCGGGTCTTTTAGCAATTATTAAAAAAAAAATTTGCGGGTGATTTTTCCTCCAAAATATTTTGTTTTGATATTATAGATCGTTACCCTGTCCAAGACAAGCAGATCAAATGGGTTGAGGAAACAGAACTAAACTGGCACCGATCTCCGAACCAACGAATAAACCACTTTGCAGTTCATTTATAATTTTTTACAGTATGCGCTTTAACTTTTTTGAAAACTATAAATACCTAAAATAATGGTCACCGAACGATGGGTATACGAAGATTCTAAACACTTGACAAACAAATGGCTGTGGGAGACTGACTCGATTGATAATGATGCATGGGAGGGTTTGTATTATTGGAGACTTTAATGAAATTTTCAGTACTGAAGAGAAGTATGGGGGCAGTACTAAGCTGAAACCACATACAGTTGATTTCCAGAATTTCATTTTTGATACGGGTTTGGTGGATGTCGGGTACAAGGGCCCGGCGTATACGTGGACCAACAAGAGGCATGTATCAAATGCAATTTATCAAAGACTGAATAGAGTACTTGTCACACCTGATTGGCTCCAATTGTATCCAAATGCTTATGTTAATCACTTGCCTTTGATCCACAGTGATCACTGTTCGATTCTTTTAAGAGTTAAGAAACCTCCGGACAGGTCAACAAAATTTCGAATAGAGAACTGGTGGTTACTAGAGCTTTCTTTTCATGATGAGTGGGTCAGAACATGGAATGAAATGTGTCCTAACACGGGTCAACAAAGATGGAAGGCAATAAGAAATACTATGAGGAATTGGGCCAGTAATAACCCTACTCCTAGAAAGAAGTTAGAAAGAATAGCAAAAAAAATTGAACAAGTGCAAACCCAGCACCCGTTCATCAGAGATCACTCCTTGGAAGAAAATCTGCTCAAGGAATATGAGGTGATAGAGGAGCAGAATAGTCTTTATTGGAGACAGAGGTCGCGTATACAGTGGCAGCAAGAAGGAGATAGAAAGACGCGATTATTTCACATGGTTGCCACAAACCGCCGCCGGCATAACCTGATCACAATGGTGGAGAAAGAAAATGGTCAATTATCAGGTGATGATACGGTCATAAGAACAATTTTCCTAAATTATTTTAGGGACTTGTACTGCCCTGTTGATCGTAACACGGGCCAAGGTGAAGGCTCGATCCAGACAACACAAAATCAAATTTTTGAGGTTTCACTCCAAGGCCCACAGCAGAAAATTCCTTCGGCTGCACATCAGAAAATTAATTCCCTCCCAACTTATCAAGAAGTAAGGAAAACACTTTTTGATATGGGTCCAGACAAGAGCCCTGAGCCGGATGGTTTTACTGCTCGCTTTCTGCAACAGAATTGGAATATAGTGGGTAATGAAGTTGTGGAGCAGATAAGGCACATCTTTACAACAGATGAGGTGCCAGAAGACTGGTTGAGATGCCATGTTACTTTGATACCAAAATCTAAGGAACCCCAAACTCCGGCGGATTTTAGACCTATTAGTGTGGGAAACATACTATATAGGTTAGTCATGAAACTCATTGCGAATCGGTTGAGGCCATATCTCAAGAAGATAATCTCAAGGGAGCAAAATGCCTTTGTCAAAGGGCGAAACATTTCAGAAAACATAATTCTTATCAAGAAGATTTTACACTCTTTCTCTATGTCCTCTTTCAAACAGAACGCCTTCTTGTTAAAAGCTGACATACAAAAGGCTTTTGACAAGCTTGACTGGTCTTTTTTGAAATTAGCCATGCAGCACTTGAACATACCTGACAAGATCACTCAGATCATGTTGTCGTCTTACCATAGAGCAAAGGTTATTATCAACATCAATGGGATAGGAGATGGTTTCCTTAAACCGACTCAAGGGTTGCGCCAAGGCTGCCCAATGTCACCTTATGTTTTTATCATAGCAACGGAGATCCTCTCTAGGATGATACAAGGAGCTGTGCAAAATGACCAACTGGATGGGGTAAAGGTGGCACATACAAGTCCCAGATTGACTCATGCAATCTATGCAGATGATTTGGTTATCATGGGGGACACACATCAAACTGAGGTGCAACAAATTAAATTAATACTTGAAAAATTCTCCTTGGCTTCAGGTTTTTTTGTAAATCCCCAAAAATCAAGCCTGTGGTTTTCAAACCGATGCACAGAGCAAATTATTTAGAGGGTGCAGGAAGAATGGAGTGCAAGAATAGTGCATGCAGGTGAAAATATTTGGGGGTGGTACTCAGTCCAAGAGGTGATACAAAGAAAAATGGTAGGATGCTCTTAGAGAAATTGAAAGACAAGCTGTCGGGTTGGAAATTTCATATGCTCTCCCATGCAGGGAGACTGGTGATGATCAAAGCTGTGCTTATGTCTATGCCTGTTTATTCCATGTCTCTAGAGATGCTGCCAAAGGGGATTATTCAGGAAATTAATAAGTTGATGGAAAAATTTTTTTGGGGAAAGATAGGGCAGGACAGATACATGTCTTTTGTTAGTTGGAAGAAAGCCTGCAAACCAATCGAATCAGGAGGACTAGGGGTTAAAGACCTACAGCGGTTTGGGGAGGCTTTATTTCTGAAATTAGTGTGGTCAACAATTGCAAACGAGGACAAATTTTGGGTTTAAGTATGTAAATCTAAATACTGTCCCATAGTTGGAGTTTGGAGAACAAAAAAGAAAGCTGGATGTAGTAAGATGTGGGTACAAGTGCTGCAGATGAGGGATTTTTTCAAAAATAATGTAACTTGGCAGCTGGGGAGTGGTGAGATGGTTAGTGCATTGTCTCAACCTTGGTTTGACAACTGGAGTATACAACAAGATGCAACACGGGCAGACAGAAAATTAAAAGTGAAAGAGCTGGTAGATGATCAAACAGGCGATTGGAAGCTGACAGAACTAGCCAGATTATTTCAGCCTGACCAGGTGCAACACATTATACAGGGCTCAAACAAACCGACTGTGCAACATGGAGAGAGGGATAGATTGGTATGGCTCTAGAGTATAACAGGAAGATATTCAGCCAAGGAAGGGTATAAGGAGCTTTGTAAAAATCAGGAAATTCAAGTTGAGCCACAAACAGTAAACTGGAATCTAGTATGGAAATGGAAAACCATACCTCCAAAGCAAAAAAAAATTCTTTGGAGGTTGCTGCACAAAGGGTTACCCGTAGCAGTCAATATGCATGCTAGAATTCCAACCTTCTCGAGTACCTGTCAAAGATGCCATGAGGAAAGTGAATATGAAATGCATTGTTTATTTTTTTGCGACACCTCCAGGCAAGTGTGGTTTGGAAGCCAATTGGGGATTAGGGTGCATGAACTGCATTTGGACATAGTCACAACTTTGCATTATATTATGGCAAGCTTGGGTAATGTCTTCAGATGAATGGGCAAATCTTTGGGCAATGAATTTACCGCCAAGAGTTAAAACTTTTATATGGAAATTGGTTCATGATGCTTTACCCACGGCGGTCAGATTGAGTAAGATTTTTCGAACGGTCTCGACTCAATGTTTCAGATGTCAGCATGGGGATGAAGATACTGATCACATGCTTTTTTATTGTCCCTCCTCCAGAGCTGTGTGGTTTGCTTCTGACCTCATGATCAGAGTATGTGCTTTGCCTCAGGGTGTGGTTCAAAAAGTTAAAATGGTATTTTCTAACTATGATGAACAAGACGTGAAAAAAATTTTCAGTCTGATGTGGCAAATTTGGAAAGCAAGATGTGAATTATTTTTTACAGGAAGTAATTTCCAAATTATGCAAGTAATTTCCAAGGCCAGGGGAACTGTATATGATGAACTTATACCTCCTCAAGTAAAATTGAAACAAAAAGTGGTAGATCATAAATGGAGGATTGCAAATGGGGTGGCCTTGATCATGGTTGATGGTTCTTGGGATGTAAACAGAAAGATGGGTGTGGCTGTGGTGGTTTATGATCCTTCTGGAAAATTTTTCAATTGCTATATGAAGAATGGTTGTACGGATGATGCTTTCATGGCTGAGGCAATTGCTATGAATTATGCAGTGGCTGTGGCTGAATCGCTAATTTCCTTTTTTAGCAGGATTGATATTTTCTCTGATTCTAAAATAATTGTTGATTGCCTAAATGTGAGAAATTTACAGGATATTTCATCTTGGAGGGCTGAATCAGTGCTCAAGCAGTCACTGGATCGGCTGGCCACTGTCTCTGCAATCCAAGTCAGACATGCGCACAGAACAGCCATTCAGCCGGCACATGAAATGGCAAACGATTCGAGGAAAGGAAAGCTGTTGCACAATAATTTCGATCAGAAGTTCGTCATGGCACCTGGTTGTTTTGTTTGGGATCCGGCATGATTTAAGTTAACTCTCGTCAGTTTATAATCTGTATAGTTTTTGTGTTACTCTTTTTAAATCAATGTTGAGGCTTTCTGTTAGTGTTTTTTACTTTTGTCAGTATGCTGCTTTTTGTTTGTTGTGGGCTTTTCGGTTTTTAAACTGATGTTAGAGGGGGTTTTCTGGAATGTGCTGTAACAAGGCCTCACAACAATGTATGATGGTTATTAGGTTTAATGCTATGCCTACGGGCGTTTAAGTTTCAAAAAAAAAAAATTATGGCAAGCTTGGATGAGGAAGGTAACAGATTGTTTGTGAATACCCTTTGGGAAATTTGGAAAGAAAGGAATAAGGTGGTGATTGAACATTGGCTCCGTTTGGATGCGTTGAGAGTAAAGTAGGAAGAAGGAAGAAGGGAAGAAATTTATTGGGAATGGGTAAATTTATTGGGAAGTGTGTAACTTTTGTTGAAGAGTTTGGATGGTTAGAAATAAATTTATTGGTAAAAAGTGGTTATTCCTTATTCCTTATTCCGGGAAGAAGCCATTCAAACGGAGCCATTGTACTTTCAAACCAAAGGAGGTTATTCAGAAAATTAATGTTGCTATGTCATGTCCTTTTGTGGAGACAGGAGGGAGGGGAGACCATCATACTGTAACAGTTGATAAATATGACTGCAGCATTGATGGATGGCAAGTAATTGTTGATGCATTCCATGAAATCTGGAGGGGCATTTGTGGTATATGAGAAAGGGAAGCTGCACTCAGTTGGGATGCATTTCTTTAAAGTGCATGATCCTTTTCATGCAGAGGCAGTGGCTTTAGAGGAGGCAATGACATACATGATTGATAAACTGCAAGTGTCAGAAGGGAGGTTAATTCAATTTTACTCAGATTGCCAAAACCTAGTGATGGCGGTTAATCAGGGTGACAGTACTGACTTGCCCTCTTGGAGAGCAATGAATTTGGTAAATAATCTGATCGCCAGATTGGAGCAGAGGCAAAGTGGAATGGTACTGCAATATACAAGACGGGAGGCAGTGAAACAGGCACATGATTTAGCTAATATAGCTAGAAGGCAGGAAACACAGTACCAGGGCAGGCCACACATGGCTTTGCAACAATTTGGGAAGATTAGAGGAATAATTGACGAAAGATTTTTTCAGAGGGTTCCACAGCGCCCACCTTGATGTGTATTTTTTTTTCTCTTACCTGGTGTCTTATTTGTGGGGGGGGGGGGGGGGGGTTAGGTAGTTTTTTACGCTGGTTTTTATTTACCAGTTGGTTCGGTTTTAAGCTTTGTGGTTTAATTTTCTTTAGTTTCGTTTTTCTTTTTTATGTTTTTTTATTTAGGGATCGTTGGTAGTGGGGTATGAAGATGGAAGATGTTTTAGTCAGACACCGGGTTTTCCTGATTTGTTATCGACGACAATTTGGATGCAGATTTTCTTTAATGAAATTATGCCTACTGGCTTTCAATCAAAAAAAAAAAAAAAAAAACGATGGGTATACAGTACACATGCGAATCTCTGACAGTAGCATCGGGAGGAGAAAGGTCGCAATTGTTAGTTCTTCGGACATGTTCATGTTTATTCATCAAACCGGATCTAACTGGCATCTGTTCAAGTACTGAGAACAAACAAACCTACTTGGTAGGCTATCTATCTATAGAACAGGATTACTGGACAACATCCCAAACTCCTCTTTTTTTTTTTAATAACAAAAAAGAAAAGAAAAGATAGTGCCACCAGTTTTTTTATTAGGGGGAAAAAAAAACAGAAACCTAACTACATAGGCTTAGGCAAATCCTTGGGCAATAAATAAAAAAAAACACACACAACAAAGTAATACAAAAGATAATCATTTTGAAATATCTTTCCCAAAAAGCCCCCTAATTGCTAGACCTGGATCCTCTTGCTTGATCAGGGATTCACCCACCAATACCTGTAACAGAACAATTCAATATTAAATTATAAATTAGAATCTCTTTAATTCAATGAATATTTCTTATATTTACTAAATAAGACAGATTTGAGGGGTATGGGCCCAATTTTTCCTTTTTTTATGGTATTGCTGAAAAGGTGCACAAATTCCAAATATAGGTAAAGCTTTCGAGAAACATCATAGTCTAGATACGAACAAATATTGTTCTAAGATGTCAGACACTTTTGGTATGTCTCAGTCAAGCCACAGCCAATTTTTACTCAAGTCAGAATGTGTGCTAACAAGCAAATTCACTTATTTAGAGAGAGAGAGAGAGAGAGATTACAGCTTTAACTCCAGAATCATGCACAAATTTTACATCATCTGGGGCGAACAAACCTGACTCCC
This sequence comes from Rhynchospora pubera, assembly GCA_028095005.1. Classification (NCBI taxonomy): domain Eukaryota; kingdom Viridiplantae; phylum Streptophyta; class Magnoliopsida; order Poales; family Cyperaceae; genus Rhynchospora; species Rhynchospora pubera. The sequence continues at coordinate 196,015,895 of CM051463.1, read as the reverse complement.
CGACCACCTATTACACAAAATCAAATATAAGTGGTCAAGAATAAGGAGACAACATTAAATAACAATATCGAAAAAAATGCTTACAGTGATATCTTTTCCCTGAATCACTTCGATTCGGTTTTCCAGAAGCTTCTGTGTGTTGGAGATATCCACCACAAAATTTTCTGCGTACAAAGACTGGATTAGAGACAGCATTCAAGTAAGAATTTTCTTTTATGAAAAAAATTTCTCTTTCTATAACTCCCAATGCTGGTATGAACTACAGAGAGCCTGAACTGGCTGATTTTTCATCTCATACTATTTACATGGCTGCAAAAGGTATTAGCATTTCAGACCAAGATACAAATACAAATAGGCTTTAAAAAGCACCAACTTCTACTTTCTACACTAGAAGACACCTTTCAGATTCAAAAACAGAACAAAACTTACAAAGTTATCCTATTTCAGCGTTTCTGGAAAGAAATTAGTCTATGAGGAAAATCAGTGAATTCTTCAAACAATTTCTGCAAATACATACCAAGGTTGCGGTTATTTATGCCAATGAGCTGGACCCCTTTTATTTTCAGTACTCGATCTAGCTCTCTCTCATTGTGTACCTATTAAGATAAAAAAAACTCAGGAAATTATATGACCTCCTTTAAAAGCCTAAGCTAAACATATGTATAAAATTTGGTCTCATGACTTAATCAGTAAACAAGACGCTCTTCTTTTGGAAATTACAGAATAATTATTTGGTGAGCCTCATTGTAGGTAAAAATTGAGCTTTAAACTTAAATTTATGAACTAGGTTTGTTTTCCAAAATAAAAGCATGCAAATCTTAAAGTTGCTGCCAAATTTCAGCCTCATATTTTTTGGTACCAAACACACTTGGATTCCTGGACCCTCCACTGCCCTCCCTCACGCTGTCACCATTCCACAACATCTCTTTCTAACAGTTGCACATATCAACTGTAAGAAGAAATGTGAAAAACTGAGGGCCATTCTACCCTTTTTTATCTTGTCCCTTTAATCCTTCTCTATTTTCGTTTCATAACCACTTGAAATTGCCCAATAATCCATTGTAGCTAAATTGCCCAATAACCCAATAATCAGCATATCAGCAACTAATTTATTAGATCTGTACTTTAGCTAGCACCAAACCTAACCCCATGGAAATTACCTACGAAATGGGTTAGAGGTGCCAAGTCAATTTACCTAAGTACTAATGATTTGGACTAGATTTCTAAGGACAATGGCTTATATTTTTTACAAGTCGTTAATGAAGCTCCTAATTAAGTTTCATTTGAGAAAGAGATTCAGTTATAGGGAAACCAAAAGCTATATATTTGTAACTTGTAAGCATGACACAGTTTTTGTGGGGCTCTTCCATAATATAACAAATTGGTAAAAGTATCCAATAAGCCTCCGTGCTAGATACTGCTTTCAATTTTTCATTTTGGGCAAAGGTAAAATGGGAACCTCAATTAGTGCAGTTAAGCCGAGCTCACGGCACGTCTTGAGCATATACTTAATGTCGATATCTGGCAATACCCCAGCAATCAAAAGCACTGCGTCGGCCCCCTTGGCACGAGCATAGTATATCTGCCACAAGTCAATTATGAACTCCTTGCACAGGAGAGGACACTGCAGTCAAAAGTTGCATAAAAAAAATACAGATTTAGATGAGGAGAGCGAGGACTCAGAAAATAATTTGCCATTACTTTTTCACAAGGAATCAGGCTACCTTGATCCCAGCTTTCCGCACTTTGTCCAGATTTTCAAAGCTTCCCTATGTAACAATGCAAGACAAAGTCAGAAAAAAAAAAAGATGACTAACTAAAGTAGCATAAATTTCCCCCCTTTTTTGTTTCTGTTGACTTTCGACACCAGTAGATCCAGTGCAAATATGGCACTGGATCTGAACTCTATGCCAGATATTGCATTTGTACCTGCTTCCATAGTTGTGGCCGCACCATTATTATGGTAGGCAATCTGATCTGTCGGACTTGAATTGAAAGCATATAATCCCATGTGGGTTATTTTTATTCAACTATTTATTTATTATTATTTATTTTTGGGGTCCTTTTTTTAGGGGGGAGGCGAGCTTGAGGTTGGTTCAGATTGTGTGGAAGATGCCATAGTCATAGAAGAATTGCAACTATGGCAGCAGATCAATAAAACAATTTAATCTGAGACAGGTAAAGAGGAAGAAAAAAATGAAAAACCTCAAAAGAATTATCATTTTTTAATAAACCATTTATTATTTACTTTTGGAAATGTTTTTATGTTTCTCTTAGTGTGGATAACAAATTAACAAGACAACTATAAGGTCATAAAAAGAGTAACCTGAAAATATTTCTCATCTGTCAAGATGCTCAAGCACGCTGCTCCATTTTTCTCATACGTATGAGCGATCTCAACCTGTAGTTGTATTTTAGATAAAAAAAAAGAAACTTCACGAACAACTTCAAAAACAACGTATGTAAAGTAAGCAGATACAAGTCATTAACTGAAGAGGGTTATAGTGTCACAAATGCCACAACTTCTCTTCTTGATTAATATTTCAAAATTTAAAATTCAATTTTCAAATTTGAACCGTTGATCTGGTTCAATTTAACGAGCAATGTTTCTATAAAATTTTTATAAATTTTAGAGTTTATTTGATACTTGATCAACATGACAATACATGATCGTATTAGAATTAATCTATTATAGTTAACAATATTTGTTCATTTTTTGGCCTCTTGATCGAGTATCAAATAAACACCAAAATTTATAAAAATTACTTTGAAATGCATCGCTCGTTAAATTGAACAGGATCAATGGTTTGAATTTGAAAATTAAATTTTGAACGTTGAAGTATTAATCAAAAAGCGAATTTGTGACATTTATGGCACCAAAAAATTGTGTCACCACAACCCTCCGCTTAACTAAATACTTGCAATGTAGGATCTCATACCCAGTGGCTGATCTGCACAGTACTGTACTTGAGCAGCACGGTGCCTATTATCGCCCTAATTATGAACCAAACCTTATTTTTTAGTACTAAGACCGGAAAATTTGTGTGTGATTAGTGTGGTTAACATGAGTATCAAACTGAAGAAGAAAGGGCATAAGAATTTAACAAATGGATTCATTTACATTCTTCTCTATGCTTGAATTAGGATATGAGAGAGAAGCTACTTACAGGGTCAAAATTCTCTCGGAGAATGCCTCTGCTAGGAGAAGCCTTCTTCACCTCAGCTATCAGAGCAGGTAGACCTGTTCGGAGGTACGAGTCTTTCAAAGCAGCGAGGAAATCCCTAGTGGGCGATGCATCCTCAATCATGCGCTCAACCTCTTTTAGCGGAATTCTTTGTTTGAACTGAAAGAAGGCACACCGTTATGCAGTGAAAAAAAAAACATTATTTTAACTATGATAACTGTTTTAAGCACAGATAGATTGGATAATTGTTTTGCTTATTCTTTTGAGGCGTTTGGCTTTCTTAATTCTTTGCTAAATTTGTAAATCTGTAATTCCTGGTCTTCTGTAAATATTTTCTTAGCAATATAAATGATGTTGGCCACTAGCCGACAAGCCTTAAAAAAAAAAGTATGATAAATCCTCAAATTTACAAGTTGGTTCTTTATCAATTTTAATAGCTGGAGCATAAACATCAAAGCCTAATTAATAAAAATATAAAGCTACAAAACAGGATAAAAAATTTTGGAAACCTGGTTAAAATACAGTCTAGGCCCAGAAAGGAAATGTTCATACAGAAGAGTGTTATGTTAAATACCTGAGTAACTTCGACTTCCTTGTCCCAGATTATCTGTTCCAAGATGTTCCTTGGGATCATACCACCTCCAGCAGGAGGTGCAGGGCGGCAGCTGCGGCGGATTGTAATTCCCTGTTTGGCATAAATGTCATTTATTGATTTGCCACTCTCCCATTCCCTCACTTCTTCTGCATTTATCAATTCATCTGTATGATACTCATAAATGGCTGCAGCAACACTACTAATTTCCTGCAAAAGACCAAGAAAGAACGTCAATTACTATGCAAGAATAATTAATCATTAAGATTTTAAAATGTTAGAGCCATGCATTGATTGCACAGCGATAACTTTGTTGTTTCTTACTTTGAGCCTGCATTTATATATTATTTTTTCCTCCTTTTGCAACAGTCTGCTTGTTACAATCCACAGCATAGTGGCATATGCAATTTTGAAGAATTTTATTGACGATCACAGAGTCTGGTTGCTTGTGACGCATATTTAGGAATTATAAATTAAAAATTTTCCAACTTATCACAAAAGAACAAAAAAAAAGGTCATTAAGAATAGCATAACAAATGGAATAATAACATGCAACACGTGCAATTTGGATGTGTTCGCGAATATTGTCGGCAGAAGGGGAAGTGGCTTAGTGGATAGAAATAAAACAAATGACACAAGGCGACAAATGCCATAAATTCACGTAGGATATCTAGCCTAAAGATATCTCATGCAGCTCCACCCTAAAACCCTGGACTCTAGATCATGTCATGACAGGCAAAGCTTGAAGGCATAAAAGTATAATAATTCTATGACAAAGGAACAGCATAAATCTTACATGCTGCAAGAACATCGCAATCTAGAATAGATTAGATAGGATATATCTATCTAGTCAAGCTGATTTATTATGTGAAGTTAAATTCATGTTTGCATTCATCTCTGGTAACCAACTATAGCAGATGATCAATTCCAGAATATATACATACTGGACATATACATTTTGTGCTGTCAGAGTTGTCTTCCACAAAGGCTTTCAAAACTAAAAGAGTGCCAGTTAAAGCTCGAGTAAGACTGCATGTCCCCCTTTAGCACAAAAACAAACTAAGTGGCATTTTCTTTATTTCTTTTTGTAAGAAGAGGAAATCAAAACACAAGTAACACGTTTTTTCCTTTTATATTCCCTTTTCATGTTACTATCTGAAACGTTTTTTAATGGATAAACTTGCATATTTCAAATTTGACAACGACAATTCAAAACCCAATTAAGACGATATTACATATGACGGTGACATTTCACCAATACTGAGGGAGAACAAAAAAGAGCAACAGTCACTAAATCAGATAATCCTAATTGTCACAATTTTACGATCATTTTCCCAAATTGAATTGACAAAAAACTTCAACTTTCTAACATATTTCTCAATTTCAAAAGAAACGACTTCAACCGAAAAGAGACTGTCTCCTAACAATAAAAGAGCACTCTCTTTGTCGAATTACAGAAAATAGATCAAATTTTACTGTCTCGTCGCATGCACAGTGCTTAAAAACAAGAACACTCTCTTTGTCGAATTACAGAAAATAGATCAAATTTTACTCGTCTCATCGCATGCACAGTGCTTAAAATAGATCAAATTTTACTCGCCTCATCGCATGCACAGTGCTTAAAATAACCAAAAAAAAAAAGGAAAAGTAAATTTATACAAAATTGACAACCTTATTGTCTGGAGAGTTTGTACAACGCAGAGGGAAAAATCCCGACGACATGCGAATCGAATTTGACAAATCTCTCGGGCCGAAATGACGGTTTCCACTCAGAATCGTTCTTCCGGAAGTAAAGCTCGGGTTAGAAATGCTTACTTTGGCGGATGGATATACCAGGAGACTCTCCATTCTCTCTCTCTCTCTCTCTCTCTCTCTCTGTCAAGCACGTAAAGCGGCAGGAAGATGAGAGAGAAAACTGGGGTTCTGTACTTTGTTGTTCCGAGAGGAAGTGAGAAGTATATAACGACGAGATTTTTTTTAACAAAACCCTTCAAAAATCTTTTGTTCTTCCTTCTTTTCCGATGAGTTCAGTTTCCTCAATTCTCGGAACTAGATTGGTGTTCCGAGCGGGGTTTACGGGTCCGATGGGCTCTCAGCCGTTCGATTTCCAAATTTAATGTACGATGATTGATAGATTTGCTAGTGATACACTCCTTTATCTAAAAAATTATTAATAATTCGATAAATTCAAATATGAGGAGTGGGCTGAGGGTCGAGACGTCATATCTAGTTTTTATAAGATTTATAAGATATTAAGATATGACGTCTAGATATATTTTTTTCTGTATATCTTTTGAATATAACCCCTTCAATATTCTTCATTCAATTGTTAAATTCAGAAATAACCCTTCGAATTATATATCTATTATTAGGAATATAAATCTGTTAATTTTAATCATTTTTTCTTAAAATAATTTTCTAAATTATCTGATTAAATTGCCCTCCCAATCTCTTCTTTTTCGAGTGTAATACGCGCTTAAGGCCTCCTCTTGTGTCTTGCACAAATTAAATCACTGTGTGTTTTGATGGTTCACGAATAAGGAGACGAACAAAGGTCCACGAACAAAATCAGAGAACTACGGCTAGTTCGTTAGTTGTTAGTTGTTTGGTTAGTTGTTTGGTTAGTTGTTAGACGAACAAAAGTAAAAATCGGAGAACTAAGAACAAGGGGAGAAGTTCACAAACAGCCTAGTTCGTTAGTTGTTTGGTTCACGCGAACTACGGCTGTTCGCAAACAGCTGTTCGTGAGCACATCCAAACACACCCGCTGGCGAGTTGATTAGAAACTTTTTAATGCAAGTAAATTTTCAAGGCAAAACAGAAAATATCTTTAATTTAGAGATAATAATTGTTAATTTGCTCTTACATAAATTACATTGGACTCACACTGAATGCTTTTGTTGAGAAATCAACGTATTGATTTAGATGCTAACCATTTTCCATATAGATTTTTGAAATAGGAGGACATACCAATTTGTTTTTCATGTAAATATACTAATTTTTTTTCATGTAAATCAGGTATTTAATAAAATTTACTGTAAATGGTAAAAAGAATTGGCTTAATCAATCGTTTGTTTCCGGTGGCATTTGCCAAATAGAACTATAAAAGAATGACAAAAATGCTTCGAGGGATTATTTTGTAATTTGAAGATTTGAAAGGTTTATTCGAATGAAGAAGATTTTAGGGTTATATTATATCCCATTTCCCTTTTTTTTAGTTTATAGGTTTTTATTAGTTTGTGTTTAATTCGTACGTATCTAAAATATCACTTATTCAATTATATCTTTAACCAATTTGAATTTAACTACGGATTTGAATCACTTAGATTAAGTCGCTCAAACTTGAATAAGAATAACTTGTACATAATTCGTTATTCAAATTTAAATATCGAGTCGGTAATATAATACAGAAAATAATATTTGAATATAACTGAAATATAAAACGTAAATTTTGAGATAAAAAAAACTTGATACAAATTTATATATAGACGTACAATAGATAACTATTAGTTATATTTGTACATTATTTTTTTTAAATAACACAAAAGTTCATGAGAAATTATTAGGTCTTCAAAAAAAATTTTTGATTTTTTTATCACCTGTTGTTGGACTTTCGGTTCCGATCCGAATTTAAGAGAAGCTGAACCAAATCTTTCATAATTAATGATGCCCAACTCTGCCAAGTGCCAACGAAAAACAAGAGACAGCGCATCATAAAGTAACGGCCAGCTGCCGACACGTCGGCATGGACCCTATGCAAATTCCATGTATTAGAATATTTAATTTAAAAATATATAGCATGTTGTTAAATTGACTCTAACAAATACGATATATAATATAACAAGAAGGATGGTCTGGATGGACTGTTAACAATTAAATTGATTTAATTATAATTTTGATTTTGATTTATTAGAATAAACAATTATCGTTGTTGTCCTGATTATACATCAAGAATACGACAAGTTCAATACTTCAGATTTAGTTTATTTTATTTTTTTTTAAACAATTGTCATATTTGACGGATGCCCGTCGTACTCCAGCTAAAAAGCCTAAAATTTCTCCATGGAGGTGCGTAGGCGCGTAGTTTCAACATCACAGCAGTAATAAATATCTTCCGCTCAAGCGTCGTTTTGCCACGAGAAAACTATGATAATTAAAAATATAAAACTCAGATATGGATTTAGAATCTATAAATGTGATCTATACTGCTTTCTCTATTCACATGCAAATATTAAATTTCAATATCATTTCGATTAAAAGCCACAAATTGTCATTTTGATTGATATAAAAAAACTAACAAAATACAAAAACTTAATTTTTTTATTAGTAATTTTTTCCCGTCGAAATAAAATTTTAAATGTAAATTTTTCTACGTTCATAAATAAAGATAACTAGCAAAAGTATCGCGCTTCGCGCGATTAAGTTTATTTTTCATAAATTTTATAAAAAACTATAAAATAAAATATAAATATTTAACTAAATTTTTTAGAATTTTTTAAGAACATCCATAAAAATTTATGCAAAAATGATTTAAAAAACTTGTAAACAATTAAATAAAAGACTTAAATCCTGAATGAGTTGGTTAAACATGTAAAAATTTATTTCGTGGAAGTTTTCAATGAATTTTCAATTAGTTTGTTAAATTAGATTTATCATTCTAAAATAGTATCCAAGCATCCATATAAAATTTCATGCAAAAAAAAAATGTAAGAAATTCCTAAAAAAAATCAAAAGATAAAACACAATTTTGTGGATTTTCTAAAATATTTAAGCAATATATATATATATTTCAAATGCATAAAAGCAATAATTTTGATAACATTTAATTCTCTATTTGATGATAAATAAATTTAAGAACTTCAAACAACTACATACGTAAAATATCATTTTTTTAATATGACATCAAAAATAACATTTTAAAAGTCCAAAATAAAAAAATTCGATGTGATTAGTTCTTTTTTTATCCTGTGCACGAAATTTTATGTAGAAATATTTCTCGAGACTGATCGATGGGGAAACCAAGTCTCAAAATAAAAACCTCGTGTCTGCCGATCTAATCGTTTGTAGAACAGCTTGAGGGTCGAATCCACAGGGACGGTGTTGGAATATTAGTCTTTTACTTTACTAAACTAGCTAGACGGTTCAACTCTTATGTGAATTAAGGGTTGCAGGTGGGTTCAAATCTTAAGTCTAGTTTCAAGGTCAAAACAAGAACTAATGAGAGAGATTCAACAAGTCACGTAATTCTAGGGTTTCTGGTTGCTAACACTTCTTCTTAGTCCCAGTTCCAGCGGCCCGCTGACTCTCGTAGCGGCCCGCTAAAAGAACTTAGGTCGCTGATCTATTAGACTGGTCGCTGGCTACTTGGCGGGCATAGACAACCTCGCTGATTCACTCAGCGGCCCGCTAGGATTAGCGATGTGAATGCAAATTGACCTAATTCAGTTGATAATTGTGTAGGGATAATGGCTTAATTAAGGTTCCTAGATCAAACTCTCGTTTAGGTCTGGTTATCAATTAATTAACCCAATTTCCCTCGTATAGAATCTAAATTTCAACTATCGTTTCTTGGTCTAGTTTCTACAAGTCTATACCTTTCTAACCTATGAAATCCTTGAGTTTTCACTCTTGGAAAGGACTTAACTCTCGTTAACTAGTCCTGGTTTAACCTTTCAGTTTACAACCTTCATGTTAATCATAATCATGCCTAATAATCTAAGTTTATTTGGACTTAACCACCTAGCAATTAAGCGAGCTCTACTTAACGGGTGTAAACAAATCTACTTAAATATTTATGGCATAATCAATTCAAGCAATTCAAGTAAGGTATAAAACACAAAGATATCAAATAAATCAATAAACATGCAATCAACAACTAAGAATTCGAGTTTACAACCATAGCCCTAGAACAAACAATCAACAACTAAAAGACATCATACAAACACAAGAGAAAATGAGAATAAGGAAAGATTACAACCAATTGCTCTTGCGTGTGTCCAAATCTCCTATCAAACACGTCTCTTGCTGTCGCAATCAACCTGCTTGGCGCTGCCTCGATCTGGACTTGAGACTCAACTCTCAAATAACTCTATGTCTAACCCTAAATTGACCTTAGATTTGGTCTCCTTCTCCTTGTTCTCCCTCAAAACCTCCTCAAACAGGTCTTTTATAGGCTTTGGGAAGGTGTAGAAACGCTGGAAATAACTCAAGACGTGCTCTGGATGTACCTGGAGTCGCTAGAAACCGCCATCCAAATATAGAATTGCCAAATCGGGCGATTCTGCTAAATCTGGCAGTTTCAGGCCTGCGGGCCGCTGGGCCTTTCAGCGGGTCGCAGGAAAATGTCAGAACTGCGTCCTGTCAGTATTTTGGGCATATCTCCTTCATCCGAACTCCGTTTGAGGTGATTCAAGATCCGTTGGAAAGCTTAGAACGAGCTCTTCAACTTTATGGACTCATCCAAGTCATTTCTTGTCCAGAATCTGCAATAAAATTAGAAACTATGGTAGTAACTCATTCTTGATACAAAACTCTAATTAAACTAACCTAAACTCATCTAAAGTATGTAAACTATGTAAACTCAAGGCAATTGGTTTAGTTTGGAGACAAAATAGCATCTGAATATGCATATAAAATCCACTCATCAAATCCCCCAAGTTTAACCTTTGCTTGTCCCCAAGCAAATATCTATCTTAGAAGAATGGTTTTGCTCTAAACTAAAACAATGACTTGAGACTTACAAGTTATGAAAATTCTTAACATGCACAAATATCGTGATTTGCTTGAATTATTTAGACAATTTTACAATCTTTTTCAAATTGAATTGAGTTGTCCCAAACGACCCACGCTTACCCCACGGGTGAAACACTTAGGATACTTGTAACTATTGCTCATAACTTACCTTGTTCAATTCCTAAACTTGTTGAATTTTCAAAGTTTGACAATTGACTTGGCAAAGAGATTCGGGATCACACCCTACCAACACAAATAACATATCATATCAATTTTTTTCACAACCAAGCTCTTGAGTACTTGAACCGCTATATTGATTTTCGAAAACGCATTGGAAATCGAACTAAAGTGAGGCGGAAAAAAGGGTACAACTCCTCACCCATTCTATTCCAAAGTTTTTGGGTTGGACTTTTTAACTTTTCTCCCGGGGCTAGGAGGTTTTCCCGCGGTGGAGAGGTTAGCCAAATTACGGTGGATTTATTTTCGAGATTTTTCTCGTTTTTTTTTCTTTTTTTTTTATGTCATGAGCCTTTCTGTTTTTACTCATGATTTATGGAAGTTCTTCTATCCACCATAACCTATAGCTTCCCGCAATGTCCATGGCATTGCACGCTTTTTAGTTCCCCTTTTTATTTACTTTCTTTTGTATATACAAGGGTGTGTATTTACATCTTCGACTTTTAATAAACTTGAAAACAGCGGTTGTTTGACTCTAGATTTAGTGTTTATTTTCTTAGTTGACATGCATTTGGGTCGGTAGAATCGATCTTGACAAAGTTTGGAAATTAATTCAATTGGTGGTTGTCTTGGTTTACCGATTTCTAATTGGTCAAGTCATTCATACTACTTATCAAATCATCAAATTTAAGTTTCAATCAAGATAAATTATGATATAATACCTACTCATTTTCTAAGGTCACAGGGGCTAGTCGATCAATTAGATGACCCACAATTCAAATCGAAAATTTTTCTAAAACTCCCTAAATAATTCATTCAATTCACGATATCAAAACTTGTTAAGCATCTCCTAACTTACCTAAATGCAATCTATATGAAATTATCATGCAATAAAGACAATTCCTAAATGAAATGCACAATTATACCTGTCAGTTTCAGTTTTAGCTACCAACCGAAAATCTCAGCGGGTCGCCGATACACTCAGCGGGCCGCCAAAAATCTTAGCGGGTCGCTGATACTGGGACAGATACAAAATTAACACCTAATATGCATGATGCAAACCTAGATACATCTCATATTCTCTCCCCCCAAGTTTAAAACTTTGCATTGTCCTCAATGCAAGAAAAACATAACTTAAAAGAGAGAAAGGAAAGGAAACTCATCAAATTATTGTAGTGGTTGTGAAGTTCGCATAGGGGTTGGTGCGACTTGCAAAACGGCTTGTATGCTCCTTCATGGTGTATCCCCCAAGTTTGAGCTCTTGCATACAATTCGTGTCATGGTGCTTCCAAAAGCTGATTTGTCACTTTTCTTCAAACCTAAAACCAACAACAAAAATTGACAAATTATAACTAACTAAAACTATTAAACCTAAATTAATCTAAATGAGAGAAAATGAAATTTTTGGGCCTTGGGTTGCCTCCCAAGAAGCGTTTGTTTTGGGTCACTAGCTTGACCACCTTGCATTTACTAATCTTATCTTCACTTTTCTCCCTCTCAACGCATCATAGTTCTCCCAAAAGTGCTTGAGCGGGTCCTTTGAAATATGCTTGGAGTGTTCTTCTTTGGATGTCATCTTCCTTGGCTCGATTATGATGTGATACTTGATTTGTGGTTTGTTGTCTTCCATCACATCAAATTTCTCCAAACATCTTCTAAGAGTGCTCAAGTCGATTTGGTTGAACTTCTCATTCGTGTTGTCGGATGCCTCGACTTTGAGAGTAGTGTCACCATCTTTCTTCTCAGAATCGCATGTCTGTCTGTTGAGGTTCCAGCGGGTCGCAGGATCTCCCAGCGGGTCGCTAAAACTAGCAGTCATGTTTTGTGCTTCAGGTTCCCTCCATACGAATCTCGAACGGTTTGTTTGACAGTCAAAAGGTTCGTCGAATCCGATGAGGTTGCTGAAGTTCTGGTTTTCTCCACATGCAATATTGATCGTGTTTTGCACGGTGTGAAAAGCACGGTCAAATTAACTCATGTTCGCATTAAGTCCAAATTGCCTATTCATGTGGTTGATTTTCTTCCAATTATCCTCCGTCTCTTGCTCACGTACCTGAAAAGAAGGAAACATGGTGATAGAATTTTTTTGGTTTTTTTTTTAGATAAGACAAAATAAGTAAGATACAAGGATACAAGGGTGTCTATACTAAATTACTAAAGAAAAATACCAATATTCGAGCAAACCGTCCCCGGCAACGGCGCCAATTTTGATCGATGGGGAAACCAAGTCTCAAAATAAAAACCTCGTGTCTGCCGATCTAATCGTTTGTAGAACAGCTTGAGGGTCGAATCCACAGGGACGGTGTTGGAATATTAGTCTTTTACTTTACTAAACTAGCTAGACGGTTCAACTCTTATGTGAATTAAGGGTTGCAGGTGGGTTCAAATCTTAAGTCTAGTTTCAAGGTCAAAACAAGAACTAATGAGAGAGATTCAACAAGTCACGTAATTCTAGGGTTTCTGGTTGCTAACACTTCTTCTTAGTCCCAGTTCCAGCGGCCCGCTGACTCTCGTAGCGGCCCGCTAAAAGAACTTAGGTCGCTGATCTATTAGACTGGTCGCTGGCTACTTGGCGGGCATAGACAACCTCGCTGATTCACTCAGCGGCCCGCTAGGATTAGCGATGTGAATGCAAATTGACCTAATTCAGTTGATAATTGTGTAGGGATAATGGCTTAATTAAGGTTCCTAGATCAAACTCTCGTTTAGGTCTGGTTATCAATTAATTAACCCAATTTCCCTCGTATAGAATCTAAATTTCAACTATCGTTTCTTGGTCTAGTTTCTACAAGTCTATACCTTTCTAACCTATGAAATCCTTGAGTTTTCACTCTTGGAAAGGACTTAACTCTCGTTAACTAGTCCTGGTTTAACCTTTCAGTTTACAACCTTCATGTTAATCATAATCATGCCTAATAATCTAAGTTTATTTGGACTTAACCACCTAGCAATTAAGCGAGCTCTACTTAACGGGTGTAAACAAATCTACTTAAATATTTATGGCATAATCAATTCAAGCAATTCAAGTAAGGTATAAAACACAAAGATATCAAATAAATCAATAAACATGCAATCAACAACTAAGAATTCGACTTTACAACCATAGCCCTAGAACAAACAATCAACAACTAAAAGACATCATACAAACACAAGAGAAAATGAGAATAAGGAAAGATTACAACCAATTGCTCTTGCGTGTGTCCAAATCTCCTATCAAACACGTCTCTTGCTGTCGCAATCAACCTGCTTGGCGCTGCCTCGATCTGGACTTGAGACTCAACTCTCAAATAACTCTATGTCTATCCCTAAATTGACCTTAGATTTGGTCTCATTCTCCTTGTTCTCCCTCAAAACCTCCTCAAACAGGTCTTTTATAGGCTTTGGGAAGGTGTAGAAACGCTGGAAATAACTCAAGACGTGCTCTGGATGTACCTGGAGTCGCTAGAAACCGCCATCCAAATATAGAATTGCCAAATCGGGCGATTCTGCTAAATCTGGCAGTTTCAGGCCTGCGGGCCGCTGGGCCTTTCAGCGGGTCGCAGGAAAATGTCAGAACTGCGTCCTGTCAGTATTTTGGGCATATCTCCTTCATCCGAACTCCGTTTGAGGTGATTCAAGATCCGCTGGAAAGCTTAGAACGAGCTCTTCAACTTTATGGACTCATCCAAGTCATTTCTTGTCCAGAATCTGCAATAAAATTAGAAACTATGGTAGTAACTCATTCTTGATACAAAACTCTAATTAAACTAACCTAAACTCATCTAAAGTATGTAAACTATGTAAACTCAAGGCAATTGGTTTAGTTTGGAGACAAAATAGCATCTGAATATGCATATAAAATCCACTCATCAGAGACCACTAATTATAAACTTAATATAAGTTTTAAATTATACAGTAATATATTCTGAAGTTTGCAAAAATATTTAAATTATTTTTTAAAGTCTATAAAAAATTATATAAATAATTTATAATAATTTCTCTGAGAATTCATCATTACCGTAAAATATTTTTGATCAATTATAATTCTACAAATATGATATTGGTATGATATTATGGAAAAGTATGTTAATAGTATATTTGTTAATGCATAAGAAAAAATTTAATGAATTAAAATATAGATCATTTTGAGTAAATATATGCTATAAATGAGGGGTTACTGTTCAAATGTAATCATAATTTTCAGGATATAAGGGACCATAATGATAATATATCAAAGTAAAATGAAAAAGAAAAGTAACGCACATGCATGGCACCAGTGATGATGTGGGCTAAACCTCTCTCTTTTTTTCAGTACGTATATTATGCGGGTCATAAAAAGTTATTTACTTGATATACGTACTATTTCTCATATTTACAATAGCAACAATGGATTTCTCATATTTACTATTAATTTTAAAAATCACCAAATATTTTTAAAAGTTATGCAGTTCTATAGAATTTGTAAAATTTTAAAAAGATGAAATTGGTAAAAATATCGAAAAAAATTCAATATCATTGGATCAACATAATTTTGCATGCATACATGTAAATTTTAATAAAAAAATCAATCTAGGGATATATGTCAGCAATCCAACGTTTAAAATACTATTATGAAAATTTACAGAAATTAAAAATTATATAAAATATTGCAAAAGTATAAAATCTAAATGGTTCATATCATTAGATTTTTGTATAAATTTTTTTACGATGTATAGAAATTTTATACATCAACATATTTTGGAAATGTTTGGAAACAATTAAAAGTAGAATTATATTTTATGAAATAATATAATTTAGTAATCATATTTAAAAATTTTAAAAAATATTTATAACTTTATAATTATTAAATTTTATATCTTTGTGATGAAAGATATGAATTTTTTGCAGCCAATTGAATTAATAATTAATCTGAAAAATTTTAAACATACCTTATATTTTATATTGCACAAAATTGTGTGGTTATATTAAAAATAGCTCTATGGAATTAATTTTTTTTTCATAATTTTAAAAACATTTATATAAAAATTTATGCATAAATAAAGTCATATATTCCTTTAAATAATTAAAAACCTATTGAAATTTATGAAATTATGGGGATTGAATTTTATGAGATTGAAAAATTATTTAAAATATTTATAAGTATATAATTATAAAATTTCATGTCACTAAATTCTTCATATATCTTTGAGTAAGCACATAAATTTTCATAGCCTAATGATTTTTCCAAATACTTGAAACAATAAAAAAAACAAAAATATAATAGAATTTTTTATGAGATTAAGAAAATTATTTAAAATAATTTCTAATTCTATAGTTAAAAAAATTATATAACTAAATTCAACATATTTTTGTGAGCTTGGATATAAATTTTTATCACCAAATGATTTTTTAAAGATATCATAACAATTTAAAAATACAACTATATTTGATCTGAAATTTTAAAAATAGAGGCTCAAATTTTAGAGAAATGGAGATGATGGTATTTGAAAATATGATGATGACATCATCAATGTTACTGTAGAAAACATCCCTAGAATTGGAGTATTTATAGATTATAGATAGATATAATATAAGTCCAACGTAGCAGTTTTTCTATGCATCTAGTTTACATCAGTACTGCTATATAAATTATGTTATTAATCAAGAAGCCCCATGCGGCTTTTAAAATGGAATAGGAGTAGCAAAAGAAATGAAACAAAAAAAAAAAAGAAGGAAAGCGGAAATGAAACGTCATGCATCACTAATAACAAAAAGTATTCTTTCCTCTATGCACACAGAAGGCATATTCTATCGCAATTTACAGAAGCATCAAAACAAGATACAATCTAATTCACTTAATTAATCTAATAATTACAACTACAATTATTTATATACAACCAATTTTGTGAGATCTCATTGGCACAGTTTTTGTAGATCGTTTTTAAATTTGGCCTTGATGGTTTCTCTCTTAATTTTCAAAGCAGCAGTCACAAGACCTGCCTCAGGTGTCCATGGATCTGGTAGCAGCTTTATTTTTGCAGGCATTTCAAATTTGTCCAGCTTACCTGCTTTTGCTGCCTGCGATAAATCAAGAATTAAACAAAATAAAGGTTTATAAACAAGTGAAATTGAAAAAACTTCATAAGAGATTACAACTTCATATAAACAAAAAAAAATTTCCTAAAACATGGGGACAAAGCTAAAGATTAAATACGGAATACACACAACCTTTGCTTGGTTATAGTTTGACATCTTTCTGTTTCTTCTCCTTGGCCTATTATGTAACAAATTTGTATTTTATATGGCAAAATAAACTTAGTTTAAACACAACAAGATCTTGTTAAGTAACCCTTATCATGAAATTAGGAATTGCAAACCATGCATACTGGTAACTAAACCAAAACAGGTCTATATAAATACTAACCTCGAAAAGAGACTGTTGGACTTCATTTATAGCTTTTTCATTTTCACATAGCTCCTCAAAATCTTTGTATGCAATGCCAGCATTTGCTGCCCATCTTTCAAGTTCCTGACGAGCAGGTACCACCAAAGCAACACAGTACGAGTTAAAAGAATTGGCATAAACCATGATGTTGGCTACATAATTGCTTGTTGCCAGCACTGATTCGACCTGCATCAGACAGAGCATATGGTTATGGAACTATAGTTATATACTTTGTCCAACTAAATAACATCTAGTGCTCTAAATGTATGAAGTATGAACAGATCTTCATTGTTTACTAATCAGCGGCTTATGTTTTATCACCAAAACTGAAGTTCAACAAAAATTTAATTTTAGATCCTTGAAAATGCTGGATCCTAACTGCAACCAGTATCTGAAACAAAAAGCGAGGAAAAAAGAAGTACCTTTCCAAGAGAGACATATTCACCATGCTGGAGCTTGACTATATCTTTTTTCCTATCAATTACCTCGAGGCAACCATCTGGATGGAACTGACCAATATCTCCAGTGTAGAACCACCTTATTCCTCTCTCATCCACCTGAGTCAGCTAAAAATCATTGATTCTTTCTTGTATAGTGTTAACTGGCATAACTGAACTAAGGACCTCACTTGCACCTCATACAGTCCTAAGCACACAGTTCAGATCATTTGAGGTTTAGTAGTTCAACTGGGACTCAGATGGAGACATTGCAAAATTGGGGATCAATACTCGTTTCATGCTAAACTGGGCTTAGTTCTGGGCTTGGAACAGGTTCAATTGCAAAAGCCCGTTCATCATTTCAGGTCCATTTGGTTGTGTCAATCCAATGAAATATCTGTCCCCAAAATCCCACATTATGACAACCAGAGAACAACCATAACTGCAATTGCAAAATAATAATTCAAACACTGCCAGCAGTCAATAGTGCAAGAGCTTACCTTGTATGCCTCTTTGGTTTTCTCTTTGTTATTAAAATAGCCCATGGTCACACTGGGTCCACCAACTACAATCTCACCACGAGGCATTGGAGAGTCTGAAATTGTGTAACCACCCTCTTCCCATGAAACAAGCTGCATTGTGTTGCTAATTGATTTAGCCACTTTTTCATTTAGAGTATTATGTACCCGGAGTTAAAATAAGTACATTTAGAATCGTAACCCGAAACCAAAGGTTAAATTATTTTGTTAACTTCCTTTTCCTCTACAGAGAAGAGCTTCATTTAATTACAATTTATGAGGATGCACAAGTTATTGTCACTGTCTAGTCTTTGCTATTTATAAAAGGTGTATATATCATAGGATACAAAAACTTACCAAAAAGCATTGTATTAAATGATTTAAAGCGAAACTTGGTGACAAATTCAAATTATAATAACCCATTGTTTTTTTTTTCTTTTTGATTACAATCTAAGAATCATTACTTAAAGACTACAAAAAAAAGAAAATGAATTCTTAACCTTGATATAACAGCAAGGAAGAGGTGGTCCTACACGACCTACAGATGTGTCATCCCAGTCGGTAAAAGCTGCACCTGCACTTGTCTCAGTCAAGCCATATCCTTGACCAACTGGAACTCTGTACCAAGCAAAATAAAAGAAAGGTACCATTAAAATTACTAAAATATCATCAAATCATCTCACTTTAACGTCCAAGAAATCTGGAACAGGCATCCACAAAACCACAACAATTATGCAGTAGAGGACTTGATCTTATACCAAAAAAAAAAAAAACATATTAAAGCCACATAAATCTGTGACCAAAGTATACACCAAAATACATATTTTCTCCGGCATGAAAATGGGTTTATATAAGTAGTAAATGCAAAGAAAGAAGCGTACAAAAATTACCCAAGGCATATGTTAACAAATCTTTGAGTATCAGCTGACAAGGGAGCCCCACCACATAGCACAAATCTTAAACGGCCTCCAAGCAGAGCACGGATATGTGTGAAGACAATTTTATCCCAAATAAAAGCCTCTAGACTAGACGCAACAAGCAAATCACCTTCAATTGCTTTAAGCCTCCTGTTGTACGCCAGATCAAATAGCTTCCTCAGCATACCTCCCTTCTCATTTATCTATATTAACACAAAAGATAAATAACTATAAAAATATAAATCTACTTATTAACATTATTCCAATCTTACTTTTCAAAAGAAGTTACTTTAAATTCAGACTATAACCTTTTTGGAAACTCCATCTCTGATTCTGTCGAGGATTGCAGGTACGGCAATCAAAATAGTCGGCCTTAGCATAGAAACATCTCCTTTGGTCCCTTTTTTTATCTTGTTGGATGTGTCAGTCATTGTCAGAGGTGACCCATAGCCAATTGCACAACCAAGGGACAAAACAACCAACTGAAGAAAATACAGCCAAAGAAACTCAGTACCATGATATACTTCTATCTTCCACATTTTTGTCTATAGTTTTTTATTTTTTTTTTCTTTTTTGTTTTTCTTGCAGGTTCCTTGCTTTTTCAATTGCTGAAGTCTATAATCATTTCTAAGGAACTCTGTTTGTAGTCTTTTCCACAATAATAACAATGAAAAGGTATGGTAACACTGTGAGGGTATTTCCTCAAAATGCTTAGACAAAAGTAAATTTGCAGGTTTCACAAATGGCATATTGCATTCGCAATAAGGCGAAGCATATAGGTAAATGCTACAGTAGATGTGGTGTGCTTCTCTTACAGCAAATGATTAATTCAATGAACAACAACTAAGCCTTTTGTCCCAAGCAAGTTGGGGTAGGCTAAATGATTAATTCAATGAACATTGAATATAAATGTAAAGCATTCATTAGTTTACCTCTCCAGCCAGTCCAAAAACATGGGCCAGGGGCAAATAACCCAAGTATACATCTCCAGGGCCTATCTTTGGGATAACGGTTCTAACTCCAGCTACTAAAGCAACCATGTTTCCATGTGACATCATAACTCCCTACATCATCAATAAATTACCAAATAAGAAGTGCTACATAGTACAACCCTCAAACGATAAAGGAGAGATCAAGACATAAAGCAGTATTAAATTTCATTGACATTCTATATTAAAAATTAGTTCAATGCCATGTCCATGTTACAAGCCAAGATATTTTGGCCAAGTTCTGATCCACGTCAAGAATTATAAAGCCAAACATTGTCCACATCAATTGATATTTCCAAATATTTTGATCAGTATAAAAAACAGCCATAATTTAGGCTTCTTATTTACTTTTATTATTTAAGAGCCTTGAATGTTTGAGAAGGATACAGTGCTACAAGCTGCCACAACCCTCTCGTTTGTATTGATATTCTTTTAAAATTAAAGCCCAAATGACCAATCCAAAAGGTTGATTTATATTGTCACCACAAGTGATGAGTGTCAAGTGAGAACAAACTAAAATTTAACAATTGCAATTAACTTGATCTGTTCATTTTACAAACCCTTCATCTTGTATGAATGATTTACAGGATTAAAATATTTTACATGCATGCATGTTTGTGAAGAAGATCAAGATGAACAGTTTAAATGCAAAAAGTTTGAAGACAATTTGCTACAGCAGAAATTTGTGGCACTAGAGAACATTTGTAATGATTTTGTCATTTTATACTTGAGTGAATATAACAACAATTTCGAAGATAGATCATTTTCTTGTTTTATTTAACAAACCTTTGGCAGGCCAGTACTCCCACTTGTGTACATAATAACTGCAATATTGTCACGTTCAGGTAGCCTTGGAGGTGTCGGGTTATTTTTGCCAAGTTGCTCTACTTCATGTAATGGTAAAATTGTTAGATCATTTAGCCTGCTTTTCACATCAGCACCAACTTCTTCATAATCTTCGAAGTAGATTACATATTTAATGCTTTGCAGTTTTCGCCTTATTGTAGCTACCTTCTTCAGTTGCTTTGAGTCACATATCAGGGTTGATACCTGTGTCTGAAATTGAACAGAAGGCATAAGAAAAATCATGTAATGGAACAGATACAACCGAATATTAATAATAATACTCTTAGAATTTCCATTTTGGACTTCTGAATTCATCAAAATGGTCAAGATGTAGATATTAATTTCTTTGTAAAGAAATTAAACAGTTCAAGAGAAAATAGATGAAAAAAAGAAGAAATCACCTCATTCAATGAGTGAACAAGTGCATCTTCACCAAGGGATGCATATATTGTTACCACTGTTAAGTTCTGACGAAAGCAGCCCTGTTACAACAGAAGTGTCTTTGTAAAATTTGTGTAAAATAAACAATTAAGAAGATGTATTCTAAGTATATCTTCTTGACATGCTATCCCAAGCAAAAAATCTCATATATATGTTAAAAAAATGTGAAAAATCTATTTTACATACCCAAAACACAAACATAAATCAAGATTCCAGCTCAACATGACCATAGGATTAATTAATATTTCTTTTGGAAATTATATAGAAATTTTGAACAATTTATAACTCGTGGAAAGATCCGGACATTTTGGTAGGTGCACTAGAAAAATAGTCTCAATTAAGATGCACCATATAAGACAGAACTTTATACTAAGCTTACATAGCCTAAATCCAGTGGCAATGAGGTAGATAATTCAACTTGTAGGACCAGTATTATTGTCTTTGGGCAAAAGTGAAGTGAGCAGAGGGTTAGTCAATTATATTATCTTAGATCCTAAGGATCCGTATCTGATATGAGGGTTAGTCAATTATATTATCTCAGATCCTATAAGGATCCGGATCTGATATGAAAATTATTTGGTTTCTTTTTTCCACTGCCAAGTATAAAGATACAGCTCCACAAAAATAACTCAACTTAAATCAAATGATCAAGAACAGCATTACACACCTACAATCCGAAATATCTGTTCTGATTTAATATTTTGCTAGACATTCTCAAATCACATTAGCAGTCACTGTACCAGTAAAAGAATGCAATATATAAACAATGCAACCAAACCCTTCTTAGAAATAATGTACAAGACAAATTTCTTAAAAGTAGTGCCACCAGGCTTCTATCGACCTAAAAAAAAAAAATTTTTTTGGGGGGGGGCACAAAATTTACCTGTGATGTAATGAGCCACTCTGCTCTGGTATCAGAAAATATCGCAACATGAGAATTCAAATCATGCCCCATTTGAACAATTCCTGAAGCGAAGTCACACACACGGTTAAAAACTGTCCCATAATTCTCCCATTCATACTCCCCCAAATGTAGCTTTTCAAATTTTCTCCCATCCTTTGAGTCAATGACCTCTCTTGATATCAATCTTCTTGTACCGAGATAAGGGTGTTTTGAAAACTTCGCACAAGATTGCTCAAAGAGAGATGCTATAGTACTAGCACCAGACCATGGTTCATAAATCAAGGAGTCAAATTTTATGTTTCGCATAGCAAGACCTGGCTCTCCACCAGTATTGGTTATTACACCTCTCTTTTTTTGCTTGTTTTTGCGTGACTTCATAAGAGGAAGGACTAGTGATACTGCTACAGGGAGGAGAAGAGCAGCAAAGATGCCAAGCAATCCTTGTTCTTTGAAGAATGATGTGTTACTTTGCATATTTGTTTGCAAAAGAGGCCAGCCTTGACCATCCCCGTCTGTGATTTCCATTATCTCAAGACCAAACTAAGCAAAAATATTGAAAATGCTATTAGTTGGGAATAAAAACAAAATAAGAAACTTAGATGGCAAAATGTAACAGAGGGATATCAGCATTGTTACATAGCATATCATACAGAGGTTTTTTGTATAGAAATAACTGGGCTAGTATACGAGTATGTGACATTATTTGAATGTTATACATGCAATTGTATTATAATTTTACCATTTTTTATCTACAATGAGGTGAAATGGAACGAAGGTGTTACTAGTTTGCTCATTGTCATGCTTATTTGGTTGCTATACTAATGAGGTCATGAGTAAACTCCATTAATCTTGACATTAAGCACCTTTAATGCAGGTTAAGAATATACTTTAGAGTGCAATTGCTAATGTGACAATCACATCACCTTAGTGGGAGGATGTAAAATTAATTGTAGTTTAGCAAGATTGTTATTTAGAGCAATCTCACTAAAAGAGTCCCATAAGATGACGTGGCAATTGCTATGCCTATTGGCGCTATGTAAAAGCAAAATATGAATAGAATATATTCAACCATTGAATGGGTCCTGTTAATTGCAATTGATGATTTTCAGGGATAACAATGGTTTGAAATTTTCTAAGGGTACTTTTCTAATGCGGCACTAAAGACCACAATTTTGCAATTGCAAACTGAATATATAAATGAACATGCTCTTAATTATGGGGAACAAAGGATTTTGACAAATTATCTAATTAAAAAAACTAGGTTGTCGTTTTCTCGTTTGATGCGAAACAAATATAAAAAGAGCTTTATGAATTATGAGGATATCATAGCTAACACACAGTTGACTGGCTGTTTAGATACATTATTACTTTTCTTGCATGATTGAGGCCTTCAAATTTCAAAAGGGACAATTTCGTCAAAAACACTAAAAAAAGGGAAAAAGAAACAGGAGGAAAATATAAAAGACCTATTCATAAGTGAACCAAGGAGACTGAAGAAACTCGGAACATAACAGAAAGACAAGTGTTCCAATTAACCCGATTGACAACAGATTGAAAGCAAATTCCGATATTTCAATAATCAGAAAAAAGAAAATTTGATGCACATGAACAAACTCGAAACAAAGGAAGTCCACAATCACACTAGACAATCACAGCAGATGGCACAAGCCAACGATTAGACCATAAACTGAAGTAAAACAGAAAGCAATTCAAGTGTGCATAACATAAGCCTCGAGTTTCAACTACCTGTTCCTTTTTGACACTGAATGAAGGAGAAATTTTCTATTACTATGCCCAAATAGCTTACAGTATTAGTAAGAAGCAAAGGTAAGAGAGATATAAGCAGGGAAGAAACTATAAAGTACCTGATACTATAATAAAGAAATTGAAGAGCAGTATGAAGTCCAACGATTCTCTCTCTCAACCTTGGAAAGAGGTGCCAAGGTCTCTCTCTCTCTCTCTCTCTGTGAAAAACAAAGGAGAATAAAACAGCGGCAAGGAAAAGTGCAAAAGGTTAGAGCGTGGGCATGAGGAAAGCTCGCGCTCTCTCTTTTCTTTTCTCTGCGCATAACTTCGAGACGTCTTTGAAATATGTTCCCTTTCTAGAATATGGCCTGCTTGGCTTGACCTTTTCTTTTGTTTATTGGAAAAAAAAAAACTATCCTATAGGAAAATATTGCAAATTCTTTTAAAAAAATAATATCACATGGTCTATAATTTCCTATTTGCTCATAGCCGCTGTCACTCCGAGTTCCTATCCAAGCAAGGACGTGTCGAGTTCCGTGTAGGACCGATCAACATTACTCCTGTAATTTTAAATTTACAATATTATGAATAAAAAAATGTTCCCAACAAAAGTATTTTCCTTCTTAAATGATTAATTGCCCATAGTAATGAAATTGCTTCCAAGGTTTACCTCGCATATATGCAGAATAGAAACGCATACAAATATGATTGTTGATAATAATTAACAAATCTTCGACAAAATATCAATTATTACGTACATATATGAACTTGCGTTGGAGTGCGAGACATAGGCCTGCCAACGGCAGCCCAGACCACGTGATGCCGTTCCGTATATATGAAACGGAACGGTTAACGGCACAATTTTTTATTTCGTTTCAAAAACGAAATGGAAAACGGAACCAATAATTATACCGTTTCGAACTGTTTCACCTCGTTTTCAACCAAAATCAGTGTAAAATGTGAAGTGGAACGGTTAACGGAATGATATTTCGTGCCGTTTGTCAAACGAAACGGTAAACGGAATGCCATCTCGTACCGTTTTTTTACACGAAACGGTAAACGGCATTGGGTGTTCCGTGCTTTTTTTCAACGTTACACAGGCCTAGCGAGACACATGGGCCACTATGATTTGGACAGTGCTCTGAATTTTTTGAGGCGGTGCATGATCTCTTGTGTGGCATGACCAATACTTAAGATTGTCTGTGGCAGTTTTCATACTAAAGAAATGTATAATCTGCAAGAATGACACATTCCTATCTTGGATTATACGATAATATCGTGTGACATAAGAATCAAAATAGAGAAATATTTTTATTCTCTCATGCAGGATTTAAATACTGTAGCAGTACATTATTTACGCGAATTGGGAATCATAACGTGTTGCTAGATACCGCTTATGATTATTGAAATTAAATAACGATTTAATTCCATGTCCAACATAGCATAAATCCTCAAAGGGTCAACAAAATAGGTGTTTAACCATACGTGCATTATTTATTTATTTGCAACAGTGAGTATTGCAAAAATATGATAAGTTGATTAATTAATTGTATACCGTTGTGGACCGTTATAATTAATTAAGTTAAATGGATCATATTGAAATAAGTTAATGCATTGTCTAATCTCTAAATAATTATTTATAAACAACACACTTAATTTATTTAAGTTGATTGGACTTTTATTTAATTGTAAATGAAAAGTCCAATTAAGTAGCAATTGAATGAGGCCTTTAATTAATAGAATTGAGGACCAAATGAGATGAGCTAGTGGCCCATCTAGGCCTATAAAGTGGCCGACCTATAGAGGTGGTAGGTGGGATGACACATCATGTAATTTGTGTGAACTTTGTGCTAAGGTTTGGAGCCTATATAAGGACCTATGTGGAAGCTCCTTGGCTCTTGCTCATTCTTCCATCCCTAGCCGCCACCTTGCCTCCATAGGCGCCGCCACTCTCTCTCTCATCTCTCCACACAATTGCTCAGGTGTTGAGCTCTCTCTTCCACTAAATTAATTGGTGAATTAATTGAAGAAAGGGAAAGTTTTGTGATTAGACTTGTTATTCTCATCGCTAGCACGATTCGAGAATAATTTAGTTAATACCTTAATGGACTCGAGGTGGCCGATTTGGAGGAGTTTGAAGTGCACCCCACCGACTTCTAAGCCGTAGGAACAAGCCTCCTAATTACCATATTAGGTGAGGTAATGAAATTCTTACCTTTCTCTTGTGTTGGATTGGACTTTTGCACTAGATTCTTGATGTTTAATTGGATTAATTAAGTGTAATTAGTCACAAAATTGAAATTGAGCATATCCTAACAAGACAATATTAGGCAATAAAAATATGTTTCTTAATTTATCAGCGATACAAATAAATGTGTTATTCAATTTATTTCTATATTAGATGGAAAACCAATCAATAGTGTTGCTTCGGCTGGCGATTGATATCCAATTATAGATCAAACCAATCGAACGGTAAAAATCCTTCTTTACACGCTAGACCTAGCGTGTTACACCTCTTCGTATGCGTGCGTTTATAAATAGTATAAGACAGAGATAAAAGAGAGATTTTACTATCCTTGGTTGTGACTGTATCTTGGAATGTTTGCTTGTGTATTGTTACTCGGTAGCAATTATTTAATAAGAAGTTAAGTATGAAAAAAAAAACAAAATCGTGACTTGAATACGCAGATAAAATAATAAATTCAAAATTTAGAAACAATATTGGTGTCTATTTCCAAAATGGGAGTAATAAGAAGAAAAATTGGTCTTACTCTTACCTTTGGGGTTGTTTGGATCGCTTAGGAATTTGGAGAATTTTGAGAATTTTCTATTCCTAAGCATAAATTTATTGGGAAGTGTGTAACTTTATAAAGAGTTTGGATTGTTTATAATAAATTTATACTTAGAATTTGAAATTTTCCAAATTCCAAATGCCATCCAAACGGCCAGGATTAATGGACACGTTTGATAAATTTTGGGGTCCCCAAGAGGAAATTTTTTTTTTTTTTTTTTGAAAAAACCTCCTCGTGGGAGAAGAAGAAAAGTTATCTTACCTTTCTATGTTTTTAACTTGGGAATTAAACCTTTCCAGTTTCCACAAATATCCTACGACCTGACATGAGGACAAAAACTCGTAATAATCTGTACAACGGACGCGGTAGAGAAAATTTTGTTGGTTGACTGTTCCTTCAGTACAGAACTGGTAAATAACGCACGTCATATTTTTTAGGGACGGTGACAGTTATTTAGAATTTTATTTTTCTTCGTTAATTTCTAATTCTAGTTTGGTGGTTGACTGGCTGTCGTTCTAATTATGTATGTGATAGTTTTGTAACTAAGAATTATTTTCTGTGCAGACTGCACAACACTTAAATTTGTGCTTGATAGAATGTAGGTGACATGTGGCGTTTTTTGACCAAAAAAATAGTTTGTATGGAAGCAAAACATCTCTCTTAAGAATTCAGAGAAAGTTCTCAAAGAGGCGTTTGGATCGCTTAGGAATATGAAGAATTTTCTATTTCTAGACATAAAGTATTGGAAAGTGTGTAATTTTGTGAAGAGTTTGAATTGTTTATAATAAATTTATGTCTAGAAATAGAAAATTTTTCAAATTCTCACTTGATCCGGAGCCACGGAATTATAAGTGTCATCCCAGTCATCGCTAAATACAAAGTGAACATATACAGCAAATAAGGTGAACATATAGACGATCTAAGTGAACAAATAAGTATTCTCATCACTTGTGCAGAAGTTTACATGCATATTCAACTTATTTTCATTGAACTTATTTGTTTGTATGTGTTCACTTAGATCGTCTATATGTTCACTTTGTTTGCTGTATATATTCACTTTATATTTAGCGATAACATGGATGATAAAACTGCAGATGACACTAATCAATTTCCCAAAGATCATGTCAGAAAA
Organism: Rhynchospora pubera; assembly: GCA_028095005.1. Classification (NCBI taxonomy): domain Eukaryota; kingdom Viridiplantae; phylum Streptophyta; class Magnoliopsida; order Poales; family Cyperaceae; genus Rhynchospora; species Rhynchospora pubera. Next base: position 195,988,084 of record CM051463.1, on the reverse strand, counting down.
AAAATCTATTCGTATCATAGATTAACAGGCTGGGCCGAGTCGGAGGTTGGTTGGGCTGGACCAAAACTTGAGACTCCGTTTCTCTCAATTAATTTTAATGAATATTAAAACTCTAAACAAAATTTGAGAGTTCTAATTCAGTTTAGTTAAAAAAATGTCAAATTACGTTCGATCCAAAAGAAATTGTTAACATGCTTAACAACAGGTCAAATACGTTTTCTCTGGCTTCCACATAGTGATTTTTCTTATAAATAGTGCTAAACTACTAGCGTCGTTGAACTCCCAAAACACCAAACCCACCACTATAGCTTTCTGTACCAAGTACGAATCCTGCAGGAAACGTGCTGTCAGACAAGTTGCAGTGTCGTCTGCTTATGGACTGTTTTTGTTTTGTGGAACAAAATATATTGCTCGCTGGAGATGCAGACTCTAATAGATTTGATGCACGTGTTTCCCTTGACCGAAGTAGTTTGTGTCGAAGTACTTTTTCATTTCATTTTAAAATTTTATAATGATCTTTGATAAGAGGTTATAAAAGAAGGATCTAATTATTAGTAAATAAGTAATTATGGAATGAAATGTGTTATACTTTGGTAAATGAAATAAAATAATTGAACTTTATTTCTAAATAATTGTTTACCTATTTCACTTAATAAGAGATTTTCCTTTATTAAAACGAAAATTTAATTATAACTGATGAGACAAAAAGTCAAGTTACATATAATTCTTTAAAATTTTAAAGAGGATATAAAAATTTAATGCATTGTAATAATTATTTTTCAAATTGAATTGTTAGTTTTCAAATTGCTAGTTGACTTGTATGTTGAATTTTTCACTTACACCATATTTTTATACACAGTTTATCTGAATCATTACAAAAAACACATATGTGTAACTTTGGAAAAAAAAAATTTATATGTGGTCTATTGATTGTAAGAGTTGTCACATAAACGGTCCTTTTTGAAATTTGTGTTTTAGGAGAACCAGCTCAAAGAGCAATGCATTTTAAGTAAGAAGTCGCAGGTTCGAAATCCGTTTGGAAGGTCTTTTATATACATTTAATTTAAAAGTTAGGAGACTTGACTCTCAATTTATCTAAAAAAAATTATATGATTTAAGTACTTTCAAACTTTTTTAGTTTATTATTATTTATAGTATGTAGGTGTCAATTTGAAACTAAACGTCGTATTGCATATTGAAACCTGTGTGAATCTGGTTGCTGGCTTTAGGCACACTTAAAGGTTTCCGACCAACTGCTAAAGTGAATTGTTGCGTCAAAAGGAAAAACAACGACATAATATCCATCTCATCAAAAGAAATAGTATATGTAAACTAAGCCCTGAGCTGTTCTTACTTGGGCCTAAGTTTGTATTAGTGTATCAATAACAATATACATATTTATTAAGCCTTTTGATGCGAAGCTTGGCCTCGTAATTAACACTCGCATTTTCTTCCCTACTTCGACCAACACTCAGGATTATTCATTATTTTGCTAGCGGGTTTTGGGTTTTTTTTCCCTTATCTTTTCTTGTTCTAGTTGTGTTTTCCTTTTTTTTGTATATATATCCTCGTAAAATGTAACTTTTTTTGTTATTAATGAAATTGCTTTTGTGGCGATCGCCACATAGCCTTCAAAAAAAAAATAAAAAACACGGAAGTTCACTAAACAGAATATGATGTTTGAGGTGTGTTTATATGCGTGAGAATAAATATGAAAGAAGTAAAAAAAATTAAGAATATGAAATTGAGAATCATATGAATTAAATTTGATAAATTAGATTTCTTTTTTTTTTTGGGAAAGTTGGCTAGCAATTAGCAGGTCGACAAAATTTCATTAATTAAAGATATATAGTATAACTTGGTACAGAGTATTTAAATATAGTTTACATGAAAGCTAATACAACCAAAAATAGTAAAGCAACAAAAGTACTAAAAGCCAGGAGCAATAAAAAAGGAAAAAGGAAAAGGGTTAACATTAGCAGTGATCCTTCTCTTGGGGACGTTGAGTTTGGTAATAATATAATCGCCAATAGATAATGTTATTTGTATAATGTGTTGATTATATAATCTACTTTTTGAGTGCTAATTCATCAAATTACGAGATATGATTGGAATAAAAAACAGAGTTCCATTCGCAAATGAGGAAATATATTAATTTCAATGTGGTTGAAATAGTAGAATTTATGTTCATTACTTATCCTATTCTCCCGCCAACCTTCATAATTAATCAATTAAGTTCATATGTTATCATCTCCGCTGGGGCACTCGTGGTACTTTACAACTCACAAGTCACAACTGGCAACAAATAATTTTAGAGAGGCCGTAAGCTTGCGGACAATTAATGCCTGATTTCTAGTTAACACATGCATATATATACAAAGAGAAACCCTTTCAAGTGGGCAAATTCCATCATTACATAAGATTGATGCCTAAACAAATGTAATGACATTCCTTCAATTATCCATCAGTCCCTCTCAAGCCCAACATGTAAGAGGAGAAGGAGAAAAAAAAGCAAAACATATATTTGACAAGAGTGAGAGGACGCCTGATCCAAGGGCTATATATAAATGATTTACCTATTTACTAAGTAGTAATTAAACACCATCTACACCCATCTTAAGGATTTAGATGAAGACCTTATATCTAATGGAATTATTGTCAATGTTTTCATGTCCCGGTGACTTCTGAAATGCTCTGTAATGCAGGTTTCCATTGACTGCGCCGTGATCCCAACGAGCTGTTATTGTTGCCGGCAGATATCAATGCTTGTGCCACCGAAACCAACTCGTCGGCCTCCTCATCTTCATCACTCTTATCACGAACTGCCTCAGCCTGCAATGAAAAATTATTAGAATTTACTTTAAAAAATTTCTAGTCTTGGTGTGCTCCAAATATATATGTCATGGTTACACGTGCATTCTTGCCAGACGTGTTGTGTCGTGTTTGCATGTGTAAGTCTCAAAAATGTTTTATGTCGTGTGATATCAGAAAATCAAATCCATGAACACAACACATCTAGAAACACGACACTCTAGTAATGACGTTTGATAGAATGTCGATGGTAAGGATCGACTTTGTATGTAAGTTGGGTGTGTTTTGGATGTAGGTTAGAATTAGCTTGTTCAAGTTTTGAACAAGCAACAAGTTTGTTCTTATTTTAAGATTTATTAGAACATGGAATAAATTTTGTTGTCAGATGAATAACTTGTTTAAATACAATACTAAACACGAAACAAATTGTTGGGGGTATTTTGTTCTTCACCTTAATTTGGATTATAAAGTAAACATAAAACACCCTGCACTCCTGCAGATTCTTCGACCCATCCAAACACACCCGAGCTGTTTTTGTTTATTAAGTTGGTTCACTCACTTATTGCACTTAATTAATTAGCTGAGGTTTAGGGTGTGTTTGGAATGAGTTGAATAGGCCTTATTCATGAATTAGCCAATTGTGAGGTGACCCAAACACACAATGGAATAAGAATAATGCCCTATTCACTACCTTATTCTTATTCAAGCCAAAACTAGGAATTAGAATTGGAATGGCTTGGTGATGCTAGGAAAATATTATAATAATAAGTATTTTTATAAATATTTATTATTATTATGATAAATATTATAATTATTTATGATAAGTATTATCAATTATTATTTCACTGAATTATTAATTATTATTTATTAATGATTCACAAAGCGTTATAATAAGTATTTATTACTAATTAATCATTATTATTTATTAATGATTTTATAATAATAATAATAGTAATAATAATAATTAATATATTGTAATAATAAGTATTATTATAAATATTTATTTATGTTATAGTAATAATAATATTATTATTATTATGATAAATATTATAATTATTTATGATAAGTATTATCAATTATTATTTCACTGAATTATTAATTATTATTTATTAATGATTTACAAAGCGTTATAATAATGATTTATTACTAATTAATAATTATTAGTTATTAATGATTTTATAATAATAATAATAGTAGTAATAATAATTAATATATTGTAATAATAAGTATTATTATAAATATTTATTTATGTTATAATATTATTATTATTATTATGATAAATATTATAATTATTTATGATAAGCATTATCAATTATTATTTCACTGAATTATTAATTATTATTTATTAATGATTTACAAAGCGTTATAATAATGATTTATTACTGATTAATAATTATTATTTTATTTATTAATGAATTATTAATTATTATCATTATTATAATAATTATTTATTAAACGTTATAATAATTATTATTTAATAGTAATCATAATAAATATTATAATTAAACGTTATCATTAATATTATTAGTATTATTTTATTCATTTTTTGAATCAATTATTATTATGATAATTATTTAAAAATTTTATTTATTGATTTTAAAATAACAAATATAATAATTATTGTATTTATTAATATTATCTAAATTATTACTTTAATGTTTTGTAATTAACATTTTTATATTATTTTTATTATGAATATAAATTATTATTATATTATTTTCATTCATTCTTATAATGACAAATTGTTCAAAACAAAATCAAATCATTATTATATTTTTTTCTTTCGTTATTCTTATTCACAACACACTATCCAAACAACATCTCCTTATTCATAAATAGACAATTTTCCTAATTCTAATTCAAAATTCTTATTCATAAATTTCCTTATTCATTCTTATTCACTCCACTTCCAAATACACCCTTAGTACCATCCCATCATAACCAGACGAACCAAATTTGGTGCAAATTATTATCCCGTCGTACAAGTGAACATCCCAAACCAAAATTTACAAGACACGAAATAGTACGGCGTCTCTGACAATCCCTCTGAAACACACAACAAAGAGACGCGACGGAAATATGAAAATTGCAAGATTTCGTCTGAAATATCGTAGTCTGTGAAATGAGATCTGCTGCCGCGCGACACGCGTCGCGCGGTATGCTGGCCGTCTGATTAAGATCCAATGGACAAGGGAGCCCCGTGCATGTAACCTAGATTGATAGGCCCGTAAAAAGTGAACCATCCGATCAAGATCAGACGACTCATAGCGCTACACGCTGTGTCGCGCAGCAGCAGAGTCGGATTGATCAAAAGGGGTTACAGAATGAACAGAAAAGGGCAACAATGAGTGTTTGTGTTGACTTGATGGTGACGCGCGGCGCTAATATTCAAACAAACAGAGACTTGATGCCTTGATGGTGACCTATAAGCCAGGACGATCACGGACTCATTTCACTATTCGTACATCAAGAAACACGTAATATCAGACGGGGCAGCATACCGCGCGACACGCGGTGTCGCGCAGCAGCAGATCTCATTTCCATATTACTATGTTTATGGGCCTATATTCTCAAATTCTCTCTCTTAAAGTGATGATTGATTCCGACACTGTACTTTCACTAAACCATCCAGATATATACCTACTTGCTGGAATTATTATATTAAATATTATTTATACGGAGTTACTATTTGAAGAGGGCAAACTTTTCAACTATATATCTGGATATATATTGAGGCTTAATTAAAGAATTAAAAAATAAAAATAAATGGCCATTTTCTCTATAAAATATTGTGGTCATCGGCATAATACTAATTTTGTAAACATGAGCAGTTATGTAATCGAACTGTTTATTTTTTTAAAAAGGTTAACCGTATTAAATCCATAATTTTGTAGATTTTGGTTAAACAGGGGAATGCATTTTTTTTTTAGCCAATTCCCTTTTTCCAAGTGCTATCAACAAAACAAATAAAAACCAAACCCTATTTGCAAAAATTAGATAAACAATTTTGATATCTAATTATACGTACCACTACCGGATTTTTCTCTGATTCTGCCTTCATAGCATGGCCACCTTGGCCTTCTTTCCTACTCTCTCTTCTCCCATGAGCAGAGCTAGTAGACATCTCCACATTACCACTATTTGTAGCAAATTTAGCCAGCTTGGCATGCCTCTTCGTCTCAAATTTTCTCACCACCTCTACACGTACAAAAAATGAAACATGAAACATGAAAAGTGAAAAATGGAAAAAGAAAATAAGATAAAACATTCCGCAAAAAATGAAAAAAAGAATCATAAAGACAAAAGAGAACCTTCAAAGCTAACGAGGCGGTACACATGTCCCATGAGAAGCGTATCGTCAGGCCTCAACAGCTTTAGGTGCTTCACCGCTGGTGCATGGCCATCGGGGCCGGGGTCTTTTTTTCTTCGGCTATGCTTACTACCGGCTTTATTATTAATATCGCCACCGGAAGAAGCCGGTGCAGTGATTATGACCGCTACGTAGTGACCGGGATTGTCGGCCATAACCCGGCTGGCGCTGACCGACCAATACACCCGCTCGACCTTACCACCGGGATGTTGGATCACCACCGTAGCGACCTCTGCTGCCTGGCAATTCCCCATTGTTTGGAACTAGAGGAAATAGGTTTTTTGCTGTTTCCTTTTGGTTAGTGAACTTTTTGTATGTTTCTTTGATTTGAGTATGTTATGGTTTTCTTCTTGTCTTGGGGCAGTGATAGGCAGTTGGTAAAGATCGACTAAAGAGGGAATTAGAGCAGTCGGTACCAGAGTGTGACCACACGGGACTGGGTTTCATATACGAAAGGAGATATAGGCATGTAGCAGGTGAGGTATTAAAAATTGGGTAATGGTATTGTGTCCCATTTATGTGCACCATCGAATGATCTTGATGATGCCTCGTTATGTTTTATTGAATGTATGTAATAGGAGAATTAGCATTATAACATAATTGGAAAAAAAAAGAAAGTTTGTCAGCATGTGCCTTCTTTTCTTGGCATATTATTGTAATTATTGTATTCAATGTTTTCTCTAAATTAGATGAGTTGTACAGAAAAATAAGATCTTTTTGGCTTTAAATATTTTTGTATTCATATCCTAAATATTAATAACATTTAATTACACTTTAATATGCTATTTTCCTCCTGACTTTAATTCTATTATAACGGTCTCTGATGCTTTTTTTTTTACTCTTATAATACAATTATACTTTTGGGTTGTTCGACTAAGTGATTTGGCTCTATTGTGTCAATCAAGTGGTCTTTGGTTCGAATTACGGAAAGAGCAATTTATTTTCAAATTTCTTATATCAAAATAGTTAGTTTCAAACCAACCTTCAACAAAAATATAATAAAATCATACTTAAAAAGTATACTTAATAATTAAATTTGATCTATTAGCAAGTCACAAGCTTATGTTCTTAATTTGTTTTATTTTTCACGTGTTGTTCATCTATAAATAGAGTGGCAAAAACTCGTTGAGAGAACAAAATAACTCAATTTTAAAATTTTTGCCTTTTTTTTTGAGGGCCACGTGGCAAGTATTTTTTTTTGGCCTCTTGATTATTTATAATATAAGTAAACTAGAGAATTATTGAATATAAAATTTAAATGGATGGTTTGTGAGAAGAATTAATGTTATCAGTTCTAATAAGTCGTTCGGAGGCTTGGAGCTCATTTCATAATGTTTTAAACTTTTTTTTTTTTACACTTTGTTTGGATGGAGGGTACCGAGTGGGAAGGAAAGATAACGGAGGTGAAATTTACCATTTTTCTTTGTTTGGATGGAAGGAAATACGGAGAGTAAATTTTCAGCGAAGGAAATATATAATTCCCCTCCTATACAAATAGTTCTCCTCCGATTCGGAGGAGAATGAAGGGAAAAGAAAAACTTTGGAGCGATAATTTTAGCGGTGACAGCGACTGCCCTTTCTTTTTGTTTCATTTTTAGACTTCTGTCTTTTTGTTCAATGTTCACCAAGCGAAATATTTTTATGTAGGCTATACTTTTCTCCATCTTTTTTTTTTTAAAAAAAGTTTATTATATTGCCAAGAGGAGGACCAAACTACTAGCACCATGACTTCAGTGCTTTTAGTTTTGGACGGGTACTCATCTTTTTTTTTTTTCAATTTCCTTACTAATTTCTAACATTAATTGGGTAAGCTTTGCAATTAGGTTGTAGTTACTCGTCTTTTTTGTTTCCAATTTTCTTCTAATTCTATAGTCTAGTTCTTATGTATTGAACTATTGATAATTGGTATTAGATAGAACATGGATTTTCAAATAAAATGATTTCATGGATTTATGAAATTTGTTTTGTTCTTGATAATTTCTCTGTTGATATTTATGAATTAAAATAATAAAGCATTTGCACTGAAAGCTAGTTAATTGAAAATACAAAAAAAAAAAATTGAGCATTAGGTTACGTAAAAAGAAATGCTTTCTGTTATTCGTATCAATTTACGAATAAATTAAAATGATATATAAATATTGCTTGTGCTCATTGAATATCATGCTCTTAAGTTCAACAATAAAATAATGCTTTCTGTTTAATTTCAATTTTAAGGTATTATGGTTTCAACTCATTTGGAATAAGAATTATTTTTATTTTGCTTTGTTCATACAATATTTTACTTATGAGATGATTGAATTGAAGGATAAGAAGGTAAATTTGTCAATTTGACTTATTTTACCTTTGTTAAATTAATAATCCAAACAAGAGAGAGGAGAGAAAATAAAATTATTTTTTCATTCCCTTCATTATTCATCCAAACACAAAAAGTAAATTGAATTCTCTTTCCATTCCCTCCCATCTCTTTCCTCTCTATATTTTACTTTCCATCCCATCCTCTACCACCGAACCAAACATAGTGTTAGGAAACAAGTAGGATGAACTCCCAACCACTTTCATTTCTTCAAATTCAAAGTAAAATGCAAAAGTACAAAATTAACAATACCTGTGTTTTTTTTTTATTTTCTGACAACCATGAGAAAATTAGAGAAACACATAATCAGGCAAAACTTTGAAGAGAGGAAACAGCACTGATACCGATAAATTGAGTAGGTACCCACACACTAACCTTTATATTATATTATATCATCCCTCCTCTCCTCCGCCTATAACTAGGCCTGTCAGTATTAACAACCGTTCCGCTGTTTCGTTCCGTTCCGTCGAAACGGAACGTTAAATGAAAGCTGAAATGGATTCCGTTTTCAAAAATGGAACGAGAACGGAACTGAAATCTGTTAACGTAAATGGAACGGAATACGAAAGTGGGCTGAAATCAATAAGAAATGTGAGGCGGAACGTTAAATGAAACAAAAATTTGTTACGTTTGTCGAAACGGAACGGAAATGAAACAGCTATTTCGTTCTGTTACCAAAACGGAACATTAAATGAAAATGGCTGTTCCGTTTCCATCTCTAACGTTTGACAGGTATACCTATAACCTAGCAATCACATAAAAGTTCAAAAGCAAAATAAAGCAGTATCTAGCAAAAGTAAGAACTAAAAAGGAAAAAGATTCTTTTTGTCAACAATTTTAAGCAACAGTAAGTCAGTAATGTGTTTTTAGTCCGATTATTTGACGACTTTTCTAGACCTAATTAATTAAATGCACGCTGATTCTTCTTTTCACCATGTGCAATTATTCATATATACTGGCAATCCTGCTATGCTCCATGCATTTGTCTTTTCGTTGGTGCATAAATATTCCTTTTTTGAGTTTCTAATTCCAAATTTCCAATGTAATTACAAGTGCATTTCAGGAAAGCACACGATGTACATTTTAGTAAAATCAAGTATACTTCATTACTTCTATCAATTTGTCTGATCAGAAAAAGAGATCACAAAAGGCTTTTGGTTGCTGTTCCCCGTCCACGTATACTCTTGCAATAATTATGATTAAATATATGCATTAAACAACAATCCCGATACCTTGTTTGAGGCGCAGGTGAAGCATAGAAAAAGAAAAAAAATCTTGCGGTATATAAGCGATCCGTTCGTCACATTTTTGGAATTAAATTATACAACTATATAATTCCAAGGGGTTTCTACAGTACCAGTAGGGGTGAAAACGGAGCGGATAATTTCCTCTCCGAACCGTATCATATTCGCAAAATAACGAATTTGGATAATATATCCGAACGGATATGGATGCGGATTCGGATTATTTTAAACGGATATGGATACGGATATGGAAAGCAATATTAGTGCGGATACGGATATTTATCTGTATCCGTATTTCTATATAAAATGGATATCCGTTTTGTATATGGTAATGATGCATTTTTTGAAATAATATCATAATTGACATATAGGTATAGCTATTTCAATTATATATATAGCATCATAATTGACGATTATTTTTTTTACTATAAAATGATGCCAATTTTTGTATAAACTTGATTAAAGTTTGCTTTTTGTGATGTCTCAATATGTGTGAATAAGATTTTTTTTTATCGTTGTCTTTCTATATTTTTTTGAGTTAATTCTATAATAGTCATAAAAAAATAAACATTACACTCTTCTGTTTGAATATTGTATTTTGTTTAATAAAATAAATTGAGCAAAATATCATCCATATCCGACAAAATATATCCGTATTCGTATGCATATCCGACAAAATATATATGTATTCGTATCTATATCCGAACCATATTCGTATCTGTTTAACATCCACGCCGTATATGTATATGAACATATCCGTATTCGTATCTATATCCGAACCATATTCGTATCTGTTTAACATCCACGCCGTATCTATATCTGAACATATCCGTATCTGTATCCGAATTCGAAAAAAATATGAATACGGATTTAGTATGACCACTATCCGTATCCGGCCGTTTTCAATCCTACGTACCGCCCACAGCTGCTTTTTATGAATTTTCTGTAACTATTTCGTGTGCTTTATTTTATGATGGATCAACTACAAATTCCAATTTAATAGACAACACAAAGTGGCACACATAATCAAGACGAAAAACAACCCATTGTGAATATTTTCTGGATCTTCTGTGGCGCTATTTGTATATTCTACAATGTGGCCAACTATAAACTATGTTTGTCTATTGTTATACAAAAAATCAATGAAAAAAGCAACGAATGAGCAGCATGTTATTTGCCTTTTAATAATAAAATAAATATTATTTGCCCTTTTTCGAGTAGCCCTTTAAACTTATTAGTATTTTATCTTGATCCCTCCATCTTTTATTACATAATTAACAATTTTCAGAAATTTTAGTTATGTATCTTGATTGTTTAAAAGTTTTTTTTCAAATTTTTTTTTCTTCAAATTTCATGGATATTCTCAGAAAATTTCAAAGGATCCACTAATATATTTTTCCCCTACTTGTTAATATTCTTTTATCAATATTTTAATTTAATGTTATTTTCTTACGTTTTAGAACACATAACTTTTTAATACAATTTTGTTTAAAATTTTTCAATATGTCTATTGTTATTAATTTAATTGCCATAAATAGAATGAAACAAATGACAATTACGATAGATTCTCAATTTTGGATGTTTAAATATTTATAGGCATTTTTTTTTGTTTAGTCATTTACAGCTTTCTTTAATTTAGTTTGTGTGCGCCGTTTATTAATATCATTTATATAATTGAATCTGCACTCTTTTTTTTATGTATAAAGAAAAGATTGTGGCATGTTACTGATTTTATATATAATATTGGATTTCTAAATTTTTGTGTGAAATTTTTTTAGATTGATGTCATTTTTGTTATTTTCAGACTGATAAAATTTCAAAAAGACATTTTTTATAAAAAAAATTAAAATGAAACTTTGATTCAGCATGAAGCCCGATACTATAGCTAATCTATAAATACTCTAATTTTAGGGGTATTTTCTACAGTAACATTGATGATGTCATGATCATGTTTTCAAACACCATCATCTCCATTTCCCTAAAATTGGAGCCTCCAATTTTAAAATTTCAAATCAAATATAGTTGTATTTTTAAATTGTTATGGTATCTTTAAAAAATCATTTGGTGATAAAAATTTATATGCAAGCTCACAAAAATATGTTGAATTTAGTTATATAATTTTTTTTAACTATAGAATTAGAAATTATTTTAAATAATTTTCTTAATCTCATAAAATAAATTCTATTATTTTTTTATTGTTTCAAGGATTTGGAAAAATCGTTAGGCTACGAAAATTTATGTGCTTACTCAAAGATATATGAAGAATATACTTATAAATCATTATGCTACATAAAATTTTATAATTATATACTTATAAATATTTTAAATAATTTTTCAATCTCATAAAATTCAATCCCCATAATTTCATAAATTTCAATAGGTTTATAATTATTTAAAAGAATATATGACTTTATTTATGCATAAATTTTTATATAAAAGTATTTCAAATTATGAAAAATTTATTCATTCCGTAGAGCTATTTTTAATATAATCATACAATTTTGTGCAATATAAAATATACGGTATGTTTAAATTTTTTTGAGATTAATTAGTAATTCATTTGGCTATAAAAAAATTATATCTTTCATCACAAAAATATAAAATTTAATAACTATAAAGTTCTAAATATTTTTTAAAATTTTTAAATATTATTACTAAATTATATTATTTCATAAAATATAATTCTACTTTTAATTGTTTCCAAACATTTTCAAAATATGTTGATGTATAAAATTTTTGTACATCGTAAAAATATTTATACAAAAAAACTAATGATATGAACCATTTAGATTTTATACTTTTGCAATATTTTATATAATTTTTTTATTTCTGTAAATTTTCATAATAGTATTTTAAATGTTGAATTGCTTACACATATTCCTAGATTGATTTTTTTTATTAAATTTTACATGTATGCATGCAAAATTATGTTGATCCATTGATATTGAACTTTTTTTAATTTTTAGTAATTTCTGTTAGTATGTGTGGAATTTTTTAATTTAGTACTAATTATAATTAATTTAGCCATCAAAATATCACACACAAATGGATCTTGCACAAAAGCTAATTTACACAAGAAAAAGAGGTGGAATTTTACCTCTCTTGGTGTAGCAACCAAGAGGATCGATTCCTTGGCTTAGGAGTTGATGCGGAGCTCTCCAAACACTTCCAATTCGAGACGCCTCGAGTCCACTATGGCATTAACCAAGTTCTTCTCAAATCGTGCTAGCGATGAGAAGAGCGAGTCTAATCCCTATCTTTCCCTTTCTTCAACCAAATGAACAAACTAATTTGTGGAAGAAAGGATGCTCAACACATGAGCTTGAGTGGAGAGGAGAGGAGGGAGGCGGCACACCTAAGAGGTGAGGTGGCGGCTAGAGAGAGAGGGGAGAGAAGAAGAGACCAAGGAGCCTCCATTAGGTGCCTTATATAGTCTCTTAACCCTAGCTAGGAGTTCACACTATTTATAAGTGTGCCACTCCCACCTACCACCTCTCTTGGCCGGCCTACTAGTGGGCCTCTTTGGGCCACTAATCCATCTCCAATTGGTTCCATAATTCTATTAATTAAAGGTCCACTCAAAGCTATTTAATTTGGACATTTAATTTACCAATAAATTAAAGTCCAAATAACTTAATTAAATTAAGCGTGTTGTTTATAAATAATTATTAACTTAATAATTATTATTTAGAGATTAGACAATGCATTAATTTATTTCTATATGATCCATTTGACTTAATTAATTATAACGGTCCATAACACTATTTAATTAATTAATCAACTTATCATATTTTGCAATACTCATTATTGCAAATAAATAAATAATGCACGTATGATTAAATACCAATTTTGTGTGACCCTTTGAGGATTTATGCTATTTGGAAATGGAATTAAATCGCTATTTAATTCCAATAATCATAAGCGGTATCTAGCATCACGTTATGATTCCCAATTCGCATAAATAGTGTACTGCTACAATATTTCAATCCTGCATAAGAGAATAATTATGTTTCTCTATTTTGATTCTTATGTCACACGATATCATCGTATAATCCAAGATAGAAAAGTGTCACTCTTGCAGATTATACGTTTCTTGATCTAGAGATAATTATATCAGTTGCTAGCAAACAATCTATCTCCATCAAGGGGCCCAAACAGATATCGTCACTCACTAAGTGAATTAATGAGGGATATACGGTTTTTCTTGATGATGAAGGTATTTGTAACCTAGGATATCAAATAAATTTATAACCTAGAGCTAACCTCACTAGTTGTTTTAGTTAAGCTTTAGGGTCGAACCCAAGGGACGGTACAATTGATTACTAGACTTTAGTTCCTCACAAAATCTAAACAATTAATTTTTGGAGTTTTATGATTTAAAAAGACAATTATCTAAAGTGCAATTAAATAAATTATTTTTGGTATTTTCTGGACTCTAAATAAATGTAAATAATATCCTAGGAATTTGTGTTCAATTAGTTTAGCTCCAAAGCACCTTCGTCTACAATTTTCACCGAGACATAGGCATATTTCGGACCGAAATGTATGGATTTCGGACCGAAATCCATACTGTTTCTGTCCAAAACTTACTTTAGACCTCTTGTTTCAACTTGATATCTTTACACAATGTTATGTGAAGGCTACTGGACGACCAGACCTAAGTCCTAACCTCAGCTGTCGCGATTTCGGTTCTGACTTAATTTGGAACTCGGTTTTTGCCACATAAACAACTAAACCTATACTTTCGTTCTGATTTAACTATTTAAGTATGTTTAGTTGGATTTCTAGAGGTATTTAAAGTCCTGTCAGATCAGTAAAAGTTACACCTTTCGGTCGCAAACTAACCTCCTCTTTCGAGCGATTGGCTTACCTCAAGTGCTTAAATAACTAATTATTTGTTCTAGTTTAATGTCCTAATGGTGCTACAGTTCATCAATAGGTAAACAGTCAAACAAACAATTAAATTAACCAAGCAAGATATAATTCTCAACAAAACATATCACATATCATTAGGGCTGTACAACGGGCGGGTTTGCAATATTTTATCAATATTTCAACCCAACCCAATTATATCGGGTTATAAAAATTCTTTAGTTGACCCACCCGTAACCCAACCCAACCCATATAGATTTTTATCTACGGTTTTATACGGGTTTTTACGGGTTTCCGGATTAAACGGGTTATATAATTTATTTAGTACATAAATAAAAATAACTTAACATATAATATTCTTAACGAAAGCATAGAATAGAACATCAATTCAGAAACAGAAGACCGATAATTTTTACTAGTGACATACAAAATTCATAATAAAAAAAAATCCAAAAAGACATAATAAAGAAAAGAATTTATAACGATAAATATTATCAAACTAAAAGTTCATCTCTTAAAATCTCTAAGCTTCCAATCTTGATTTTTAACTTCTTTTTCCTGCAATATTAAAAAGATATCAACGAGACAAATAAATTCGTTTCATCAGTACACGGAACTTTAGTCTCCTAAGCCTCCTAAGCGTGCTTATGTATTGTTTCCTAAACTCAGCATCACTGTTCCACAGTTCCAACATCTTTTCAACAGAAGTTAGAAAATAAAGCAAGAGTTTATGAATAAATAAATGAGTTGAATAATTACAACACCTGACTTCTCACTGGGGATATAGCCATTTTTATTTTTATTTTTATTTTTCTTAAATTTCAGTCCATTCATATCAAATAGCACCAACGCAAGTTAGCTGGTACAGAAGTACAATTTACATAGAGCAAACTTTACTGAATCAAAGCTGTGCAATACAATACATGGTCCATAAGATTTTGTACCATGGTCAACAAGTCTAATAGTGATAAATAAGCAATAAGAGAACGTTTTGGGTATCCAATTATTCCTAGAATGACACTGAGATAAGATGAGTGTCATTTGTGTATAAGGTTTCACAAATAATAAATTGCAGCTAGATGAAGATTTCATTTAGAATTAATGACCTCTAATCTTGAATTCGTATGATGGCTCCAACACTTGATGGCTTCACTGTTGCATTATCTGAAAAGGAAAAAAAGTGAATGTGATATCTTAAGACGTACAGGAAAAAGTAAATAACATAACCCAAAATATAAAATTTACCATAGTGATATTCTAAAGCCTTTGAAAACAAAAGTAAAACCACATAATAACTGGTACCATGTTAGAAACTCTTTTAAACTAATGGAAAGTTGCATGTGTAAAACAAATTTGCAAGTAAATTTACCAGCGCATAGCAAAGAAAAATGTAACGATTAGATGTAGTTGTAGAAAAATGCAATGAGTAGATGTACCACATAATACCTGATTACTTCTTATCTTCTTGTTCCAACTTGCTTGAGACCTCTTACAAATTGAAATCTTTTAGATGTAGTTGTAGCCTTATACAACGAGTCAATGACCAGATATCAGTCAAATGGAAAAAATTTCTGACTTGTAAAAATGTAAGAGAGATAAGAGAGATTCACTAAGATAGAGTTGAAAAAATTAATTCTACTAGCTAGACGACAATATTTATAATGAGAAATTTGAAATGAATTTATGGTCATTTTTTAAATGGATTCATACCGGTACCATCATCCGACGTCTCGGGATATTAAGAGATCGTGCGACGTGGCTCACGAGAGGAGGAGATCGAGGTCATGTTGGGAGGAGCCTAAGCGTCACAAGCAGAGGAGTTGAGGCGAGTAGGGTTCGGCGTGCTGTGGGAAAGAAACTGAAAGCAAATCGACTTTAATTTGCCTTTCTAGATTCTTCGCACAAAAAATATTAGGAAAATATTTTATTGGACAATCGGGTCGGGTTACAGCGGGTTCTCAAAAGTATTTTTACGACCCAACCCATTATAGACGGGTTGTCAAAAGTGAAACCCGAACCCAACCCAGCAATATCTAAACCCGTTAAGAAACGGGTCGGGTCGGGCGGGTGACACGGGTCGGCCGGGTTTTGGTTTTTTCTGTTCAGCCCTACATATCATAATATAAAGCAATCAAGTCATCACAAAATACTAAATTAATATACTAACTACTACTAAGACATCATTAATTATCCTAACATGCAAGAAAAATAAGATACAAACTCCATCAAATCAAAATATCAAGAGAAAAGGAACGAATAAACCAGATATCGCTTCTAACTCGAGATATCGATCGTCCGAAGTCGTGGTTGGATCGGTTCTACCGCTGTCGCGTCCAGAATCGCTCCAAAGTTGCTGCCATGGTTGTGCTCCGCTGCGAGAGGTGGAATCCCACGCCTTTCGGCGTGAGAACGGTGGTGGAAAAGGTGGAAATTATGCTATGGAAGGTGGGATGCGTCTCTGGTCGAAATTCGTACTTAAAAACACCTAAGGAAAGACCAGGAGGCGGCTAGGGCAAGAGGGGATCCTTCTTTCTTTGAAAATTACCAAAAATCACTTTCCATAAAAGAAATTTCGGACCGAAATCTGGAAATTTCGGTCCGAAATGTATAAATTTCGGACCAATTTCGGACCAAAATTCCAGAATCGAGCATTGATAGTATTTTGACCATAATTTCTTCATCCGGACTCCGATTGAGGTGATTCAAAGATCGTTGGAAAGTTTAGGATGAGCTCTACAATGCTATGGACTCCTTTAAATCATTTTATTCTTCAAAATCCACCCTTTTATGCAATTATTGTGTTCAATCCACCAAGTTCCTACAAAACAAGTCAAATTCCACGGCAGTGTCCAATCTTGCAAAATATAATGCAAAAGTGCATTGAATATCATTGGTTTGGGTAGTATTTTGGTGCCAAGTATGGTTAAAATATATATATAAATAAGAGATATCAAATCCCCCAAACTTAAACCTTTATTTGTCCTCAAACAATATCCTAAGTTTAAAGGATTTGACCATACTTAGACTTACAATCAAATTATCTCAAACCAAACAATGCCATGAAAAATTGATCATTCAAGTTTACTAAAAAATTTCACACAATAAATTAAAGCAAGCTCAAAAATTTATTTCAAGGACATGTGTTTAGTTTTCTTTCAAATTAAATTTGTGCATTTATTAGCCCTAATGAATTTCATTTTTCAAGTCAAGAATCCTAGCTTCTCTTTGTCAAAACAATTACAAACTCAATTTTATTTGTCCGTTCTTTTCCATGTCTCGCAAAAATTTGTAAAGAAATTTTATCAAAGTCGAAAATTTTATAATGAATCCTTCTCAAAGCAATTTTATTTTCACCAATTTAAATTGTGCAAGTCGAGTTGTGGAGCTTTTCACCCTAGAGGATATAATGCGGTGTCATTGGCCTTAAGTTTGCTACTAGCACATGTCGCGCTAGAGAGGTTGGATGGGTGTTGCTCGACTATGGTCACGGTACACTTGGGCCATAATACTCAACAACTCCTTTACCAATGCTTTCGCACCAGGTCCGATAGGAATTAATTATAAACTACCCAATTATACCTCGAGATCTTTGAGTTATAATTCCTGACAACTTATAATTAACCCCAATACCCTCCAATTTGTGGCTAAGTTGGTGGAAGAAGGGCTCGGTGCATCCTCATTTTCACAACTATTTAAATTTTTGTCAATTTAAGTTTTGCTCGTTGGTGATTCAAGCATTCAAACACACATCCAGATTCATTTTATAATTTTCAAAGTTCATAAAATTTCTTTTTAAAAAAAAGTTTGTAAGATACGAAATCATTCACTCGACAAAAACTTGTGAGAAATCCATTGTTGTTATTGTAAATATGAGAAATAGTACGTATATCAAGTAAATAACTTTTTATGCGCATAATATATGTACTGAAAAAAAAGAGATAGGTTTAGCTCACATCATCGCTGATGCCATGCATGTGCGTTACTTTTCTTTTTCATTTTAATTTGATATATTATCATTATGGTCCCTTATATCTTGAAAATCATGATTACATTTTAACAATAGCCCCTCATTTATAGCATATATTTACTCAAAATGATCTATATTTTAATTTATTAATTTTTTTCTTATGCATTAACAAATATACTATTAACGTACTTTTCCATAATATCATACCAATATCATATTTGTAGAATTATAATTGGTAAAAAATATTTTATGGTATTGATGAATTCTCAAAGAAATTATTATAAATTATTTATATAATTTTTTATAGACTTTAAAAAATAATTTAAATATTTTTGCAAACTTTAGAATATATAACTGTATAATTTAAAACTTATATTAAGTTTATAATTAGTGGTCTCAAGATATATTTCTACATAAAATTTTATGCACAGGATCAAAAAAGAAAAACTAATCACATAGAACTTTTTTATTTTGGACTTTTAAAATTTTATTCTTGATGTCATATTAAAAAAATGATATTTTACGTATTTAGTTGTTTGAAGTTCTTAAATTTATTTTTCATCAAATAGAGAATTAAATGTTATCAAAATTATTGCTGTTACGCATTTGAAATATATATACTGCTTAAATGTTTTAGAAAATCCACAAAATTGTGTTTTATCTTTTGATTTTTTTTAGGAATTTCTTACATTTATTTTTGCATGAAATTTTATATGGATGCTCGAATACTATTTTAGAATGATAAATCTAATTTAACAAATTAATTCAAAATTCATTGAAAACTTCTACGAAATAAAATTTTACATGTTTGATCGAATGGGAAAACCAAGTCTCAAAATAAAAATCACGTATCTACCGATCTAATCGTTTGTAGAACAGCTTGAGGGTCGAATCCATAGGGACAGCGTTGGAATATCGGTCTTTTACTTTACTAAACTAGTTAGACAATTCAACTCTTATGTGAATTAAGGGTTGCAGGTGGGTCTAAATCCTAAGTCTAGTTTCAAGGTCAAAACAAGAATTAATGAGAGAGATTCAACAAGTCACGTAATTCTAGGGTTTCTGGTTGCTAACACTTCTTTTTAGTTCCAGTTCCAGCGGCCTGCTGACTCTCGTAACGGCCCGCTATAAGAACTTAGGTCGCTAATCTGTTAGACTGGTCGCTGGCTACTTGGCGGGCATAGATAACCTCGCTGTTTCACTCAGCGGCCCGCTAGGATTAGCGAGTGAATGCAAATTGACTTAATTCAGTTGATAATTGTGTAGGGATAATGGCTTAATTAAGGTCCTAGATCAAACTCTCGTTTAGATCTGGTTATCAATTAATTAACCCAATTTTCCCCGTATAGAACCTAGATTTCAACTATCGTTTCTTAGTCTAGTTTCTACAAGTTTATACATTTCTAACCTATGAAATCATTGAGTTTTCACTCTTGGAAAGGACTTAACTCTCGTTAATTAGTCCTGGTTTAACCTTTCAGTTTACAACCTTCATGTTAATCATAATCATGCCTAATAATCTAAGTTTGTTTGGACTTAACAACCTATCAATTAAGCGAGCTCTACTTAACGGGTGTAAACAAATCTACTTAGACAATCATGGCATAATCAATTCAAGCAAGGTATAAAACACAAAGATATCAAATAAACCAAATAAACATGCAATCAACAACTAAGAATTCGAGTTTACAACCATAACCCTAGAACAAACAATCAACAACTAAGAGACATCATACAAACACAAGAGAAAATGAGAATAAGGAAAGATTACAACCAATTGCTCTTGCTTCCCTCTTTGCGTGTCGAAATCTCCTATCAAACACGTCTCTTGCTGTCGCAATCAACCTGCTTGGCGCTGCCACGATCTGGACTTGAGACCTAACTCTCAAATAACTCAATATCTAACCCTAACTTGACCTTGGATTTGGTCTCCCCCTTGTTCTCTCATCAAACTGGTCTTTTATAGGTATTGGGAAGGTGTAGAAACGCTGGAAATAACTGAAGACGTGCTCTGGATGCACCTGAGTGTTAGAGATATGTCCTAGATGCCAATCAGTTGGTGGCTATTATATTAGTTTATGTTATTGATGATGATTGATCATTTGTTTCTAGAGATTATTATTGACAGATCATTCAGGTCGAGGATCTGAATTGTAGATCTCTGTAGATCATTCGTTAGAATGACAATAATATCTCTATAGAGTCCATAGTCTTGATAATTAACAAGGAACATTAATTATCAGATAAGACTAGTATGTAAGTTAAGTGATGAGTAAGTTCTACAAATCATGAGTAAGGAGTTACCAACTTAATTGCATATGTGTATGTTACTGGAACATAGCACAGGACATGACCCAATGAAATAAATATATGGATTGTGTTACGTGTCGTTATTTATTTCATAAGTGTTTGATTCTGAGTTTGAGATGGTTCAGTTTCTCCACATGAGGATATGTTCAATAAATATCGTCTAACGCTGATTCCTGATAAAGGCTGCTATACGGACTTTATTTATGTTCTCTTGAATTGTGCGGGAAGAAATTGGTCATCAAGATAACCGTATGTCCCTCGTTAGTACACCTAATGAGTGATGATATCCACTGGGCCCCTTGATGGAGATGAATTGTTTTCTAGCAACTTATACAATCATCTCTAGATCAAGAAACGTGTAATCTGCAAGAATGACACATTCCTATCTTGGATTATACAAGGATATCATGTGACATAAGAATCAAAACAATAAGATATTATTTTCTTATGCAGGATTGAAGTACTATATTGGTATAGTATTTATTTATGCGAATTGGGAATCATAACGTGTTGCTAGATACCGCTTATGATTATTGGAAATAAATAATGATTTATTTTTCATGGCCAACATAGCATAAATCCTCAAAGGGTCACACAAATAGGACTTTAACCAAATGTGTAGTATTTGTTTATGTCACACCCCCAAACCAAGCCGCAATCTGGGGAGGACAGCCCCGCCACGTATGCACAATCTGCTGCGCATACGTAAGGCTATAAAACAGTGTCACAGATACAAATATCACAAATAATATCACATAATAATGACATGGTTTGTTCAAACCACACAAGAGACTGGTAAAATAAACACACATCAAAATCTCCCGCCATCATACAAACAAAACATAAGTAATAATGCACAGCGGATAAATACTATTCCAGCTCGGCTTGGTCTTCTGGCAAAAACTCTTCTGCTAAGTCTACCAAACCTGAACCTGCGCCACAAGCAATTATGTGGGCTGAGTACGCGAATACTCAGTGGTGGAACAAGGATAAACCTAAGGCTTTGGTTAAAAACTAGTTAGGAACTACACCATACATAAGTTAGATTATTTTAATTCCTATATTATAATTTCTAAGTGTGAGTATAATTTAATGATATTACTGATCCACACATAGTGACATGCCAAAGTAAAATCTGAAAAGAATCTGGAGAAGCGGATAATAATAACGTAGTAATATACGGAGTTCATATAATAATACGAGAGTGAAGCACCCGCACTCAATGGTCAAATCATAAGTCACACAAAAATCCAGAATCCATCTCACAAATCCCAACACATATGACATGAACCGTGCCGACAGATCAGCCTAACGCATAGGTGCTCGACAACTCATAGGTGCCCCGTCCCTACATCCCCCGTCGAGGAGTAGGCAGTAATACTCGGTACCGGTAAACTGACGCATGGGGGTCGAGAGGCAGTCTGGTATAATGACACACGCAGGACCCTAAGGTCGTGGGTTCAAGTCAAGCCAAAGGAATATACTAACACAAGTCAAATGGATATAATAATAACACAAATAACCATCAAGTGACTGCAGTACCGCCTGACGGTCGGTCTGCTGAGTGATCATCAGAAACGCGTTGCTCGAGATCGCTATCATAAGGAGCCCACCGGCAATGGCTGAGGTACCACTCCCGATAATGGAAATCGCGTGCAAAACGCTCTTATCTCACTCGGTCTCACTATCATGATCCGCACCAAATGCAAGTGTTGATTTAAAGCACTTTTAAGTTTATTAATCACTTTATTAATATGAATGCATATCCTATATATATGCAAAACTAATCTTTAAATTAATGATATGCTCTTAACTGTTTACTTAATGTAGATGACATGATATGCACACATTTAAATAATGATCTAATTACTAACTAAGAATTAAACAAAACCTAAGGCATCCATAATAGTCATGAAAAGACAATCCACACCTGGTAAAGCTGGAAACAGAGAGGCTACTCCTCAGGAGGGTCGATAGAGTCTTGACCAGTCTCCTCGGTCTCGTATTCCGGATAGTAGTCGTCGGCTGACCCTGAATAGTCTTGTTGCTCACCCGACAAAACTGACTAATCAGAACGACACTCGAATTCCCCAAATGGCCGACTATTCAAAACCAAGGTGGTATTCACAATTTGCTAGGAAGAGAGAGAAACAGAAATGATATACGAAATGAAATGAAATAAAATGAGGCTGGGGTCTATTTATAGTGGAGGTCTGGCTAAAATGGTAAATATCTAGATTACTTAATGGCTAAGTAAGCAGAAAGGAATTACTTAGCTATTATTTCTGAAAATATTAATACTATTTATAAAAATAACTGAGCCTATTTATAAAGATATTAATTATCAGAAATTATTTATATAAATATTGATTACTTAGCTACTAAAAATGTGGATAAGATCAAATAGATATTTTCAAAGTGGATAAGATCAAAGAGATATTTTCAAAGTGGATAAACATGGATATTTTTCAAATATGACCTTTGAATTTGAAGTATTGCAAACAGGTCCTAAAATTCAGGAATGTCACAGTTTATTTGCAGTAGCGAGTACTGCGAATATATGATAAGTTGATTAATTAATTATATACCGTTATAAACCGTTATAATTAATTAAATCAAATGGATCATATAGAAACAATATAATACATATGCTAATCCTAAAATAATTATTAATGAGTTAATAATTATTCTTGTTCGACAATATTTAATATAGTTATGAGAATTATATTAAATAGGTAGGTCTAATTTATCAAGTCTAATTAAGCCCGATTGAAATGCAATAAAATGGGCCATTAAATATAAGATTTAATATGTTAAATGGAAGTTTAATTAATTGAGTTAATAAATCCATTTAAGCTCAATTTAGGGGGGCGGCCATTTAGTGGTTAAGTGTAATTAGTTACACTTACAAAAAAGAATGAAATGAATATATAATAAAGGAAAAAGTGATTCGGCCATGGTTTAATTAACCTAATTCAATTTCATTTTCTTTTTGAATTCCGTGGCCGCCACCAAAAATCAAAGGCAGAAAAGAAAAATGGTTTCTCTTCTTTCTTTTATTTTTTAGGAGCTCATGTGTTGAGCATTAGTTCCACTTAATTAAACAAGTTGATTAATTGGAATAGAATAGAGAATTAGCTATGTTCTAGGTGTGCTAGCACGTACTATTAGAACTTGGTTAAACTTCTAGGTGGACTCGAGGTGGTTGCCGGCGACTTGGTGGTGGAGACGAGCATGCCACCGACTCCAAAGCAAAGGGTTAGAACCTTCTAGTTACGATACTAGAAGAGGTAACTTCCTACGCGTCTTGTTTTAAATGTTAAATCGTTTGTTTGACTAGATCCGTTATTTGCAATTGTTAAATGCTTGTTAATTGTTAATAAAAAATTAAAATTGCACAAGGACTTGGGTTTCTAACACTGAGTCGGTAGAAACCGTCGTCCAAATATAGAATTGCTAAATCGGGCGATTCTGATAAATCTGGCAGTTACAGGTCTGCGGGCCGCTGAGACTTTCAGCGGGTCGCAGGAAAATGTCAGCACTGCGTCCTATCAGTATTTTGGGCCTATCTCCTTCATCCGAACTCCGTTTGAGGTGATTCAAGATCCGTTGGAAAGCTTAGAACGAGCTCTTCAACTTTATGGACTCATCCAAGTCATTTATTGTCTAAAATCTGTCATAAAATTAGAAACTAGGTAGTAACTCATTTTTGACACAAAACTCTAATTAAACTAACCTAAACTCATCTAAACCATGTAAACTCAAGGCAATTGGTTTAGTTTGAAGACAAAATGGTACCTGAGTATGCATATAAAATCCACTCATCAATGTTTAACCAACTCATTCAGGATTTAAGTCTTTTATTTAATTGTTTACAAGATTTTCAAATCATTTTTGCATAAATTTTTATGGATGTTCTTAAAAAATTCTAAAAAATTTAGTGAAATACTTTTGCTAGTTATAAATAAACTCAGGCAACATTTAAACAGTTGTCCTGAGGATCTAGACAGTCGCTATCTAGCTTGTCTTAAAAAAAAAATTTAAATAGTTGATTTATTATTCTGTGTAAATCTTCTTAGTTCTTTGTATTCGTCTCTTATAATATCAAGCTCGCATAAAGAATCACGTTCCTTCTCTTAAACAAATTTTAGTGTGTATAATTTCGTAGTACTCAATTTTGTATCAGTAAATCTTAAAACATTGTCAAATTATTCCGTGCTGCCATCTTATGAAAAACAACAAGTCTACTTTTTAGTTTCATGATTTAAAATTTGGAGGATAATATATAGCAACTTGAAGCTCCAAAAATTTACGACACTAACTAAAGTTATTTCGAGAACCTGTTTTTAGTCTAGTGACAAAGAGCAATGCATCTTGAATAAAAATATTGCATATTCAATTCTGATGCGTATTATAATAAAACATAGATAACAATATATGTATTTGGGCATAAAAAATAATGGATTATGGGTAGAGCATAACTTATAAACGAATGAATCGTCAAAACGAAATAATTTGATAGAAAAAAAAATGCATGCGGCTGAGAGTATGTATAATAAAATTTCAAATAGTTATGCACTTCCTCTGTCGCGAATAAAATAATTTAAGTATATATAATAAAGTGATAATAAGTTATCCATGAAGGACCAAAAAATAAATTGGGATCCGCTACCGCGCGACATATGGTGTAGCGCGGCATGCTGGCCGTCTGATCAAGATCTAATGGACAAGGGAGCCCCGTGTATGTAACCTAGATTGATAGGCCCGTAAAAAGTGAACCGTCCGATCAAGATCAGACGGCTCATAGTGCGCTACACCGCGTGTCGCGCAACAGCGAATCCGGATCGCCAAAAAATAGATAAAATCAATGATCAAATTTACTTTCTATAGCCCAATTAAATTAGCAGTGACATCCCCTCGGAAAGGCTGACGTGCATTGTGGGGTTTCTTGCGAACGCAACAGATTTCATAAAAGAATTTTGTTTGCAATTAGATTAGTACTTCTCCTCTGTTAGCTTGGTCCCGGCATTTGTAGAATGATAGCCTAAAGCCCCAAACGGCCAAACCAGACTACCTAATTTGAAGTTCCACATAAAAAATTATAAGTTTTATTTATTTAGGGGCCGTTTGGATCAAGTGAAAATTTGAAAAATTTTCTATTTCTAGACATAAAGGGTGCGTTTGGATGGTAGGTGAATAGACTTATTCACAAATAGTATGAATAGTGTTTATCCAAACAACTTATGAATAGAATGAATAGGCCTACTCACAAGTGAATAGATATTCTAGCAAAATGTTAGAATAGAAACCCATAACCTTCATTTAATATAAAAAAAATTAACTACCAAACAATCTTATTCTCCTTTTTGCATCCAAACATCCTTCCCATATTCATGAATATGCCTATTCTCAATGTAGTATATTCACAAAACTTATTCATGAATATGTCTATTCATGTCTATTCACCGTGAATCCAAACGTGCTCAATTTTATTATAAATAATACAAACTCTTCACAAAATTACACACTTCCCAATACTTTATGCCTAGGAATAGGAAATTCCTCCTATTCCTAAGCGATCCAAACGGGCCCCTAATTTCTTTGACTTTGCTAAAAAAAATTAAAAAACGAATTAAAATTTTAAATAAAATAAATTTTATACATATTATAGAAATATAGTAAATTTTTTTAACGTAAATAATTATCGTTCTAAAAATGATAAAAACTTGTATTATAAAATATATCCGATGTACACGAAAAGAGAAACACAAACGAAGTTGTATTATCTTATATTTGAAGATTTCTTCATACCTTAGTCATATCCAACACATTTAAGTTAATTTAAAAAAAAAAATGTTATATGATTTTTTTAGACTGAAAAATGTTATATGAATAATATAACAGGACTAATATATTAGAAAGACGTAACTCTCTTTTGTTGCGGCGTAATTCACGTAAATATACAGATCTTTTTTTTTTTTTACTTGCATAACTTCAAAAAATCTGATGTGCAACTTTATTCTTATGAACATCATCAAGCGTAATTCACGTAAATATACAGATCTTTTTTTTTTTTACTTGCATAACTTAAAAAAATCTGATGTGCAACTTTATTCTTAGGGATAATTTTTTCTGTGCCACCCAAAATTTGTGAAATCTAGCAATTGCCACCCGAAAGTTAAACCTTCTGTTTTTGCCACCCAAAAATGTGGTCACCCTTATGATTTTGCCACTTTGAGCAAAATTTTCTGCTATGTGTACCCAAAACTGTGTACCCAAATTATTAATTAATCTTCCTTTACTTTGCCAATTTTAAGTTGGTTTTCTTTGGTTACAACCTCACATCATCGTGTTTACCCGTGATCTTCCCTTTTTTCTCGGTACTGTACGGCAGGATGATTCTTTTGGTTCCTTAAAAATTTCACTTTTAACTGACGTTTTCTGGTTGATTAATTTAGACAATTTTATTAGTTTGGTATAATCTCCCCCTAGGTGCCTACCCAGAATAAATAGGAAATTAGAAAGTCATAATATTAAGAAAACAAACCTTGCTCTGATACCAGAATGGGATAGTAACGATCGGATCGACTTTGAAACTTCTGATTACTAATGAATACTGGTTCCAAAGTTTTAAGAGGAAAATGAGGAAATTTTATTGATATCTGGTAAATGATACAAGAGAGGAGGAGATGATTACTAAGTTGGGTCCTGCCCTCTTAGTGAAACATCCTACTGCTTATATAGAAGGAACGCTACCGGTTGGTGAGCTCGATAATTGAATGCGGGTGCGCATATGGGCCCCATCGTCCATTTCAATTATTCGTCTACCACAGTTGGTATGTCCTTAGCAAACTAGTGGGCATCTTTAGTACAATAATTGCCCAAAAAGAAATAAAAGCAAACCACTCATTTCGTGCCAACCCATGTGACAGTAAATAAAGAAAAAGAAAAGATGCGCACTACCGTAGTGGCACCGAAATCAAACACAATAATGTGATTCCCTTATAATGGTGGGACTCACTAATAATAATGGCCTTGCTGGATCGATCGCATCTTTTGGTGAATTGCTAACAGCTCATCAATGTTATGATTAACTGGTCCTAGTGCAGTACTAGCCCAGTTGTCCTTGGATGCCTCCTGCTCTAGGCGAATCTTTTGCAAATAATTCAAGACCATGAGCCTTTCGACTTCATCAATGGTCCTTTGTATTTGCTCCTTATGAATTTCCTCAAGCCTAAGTAGCATGGTTCCTTCCCACTGAAAAGACCGTGGGTACATTGTTAGTAAATCACCAGTTATTATTTCATAATCCCGAAGAGAGTCTAACTCTCTTCCTGAGGTTGCCCATCTTTCGGCCTGCTGAAATGCTTGCCGGCTTCCTGGTCTGAACCCGATTGTTGAACTTCCTTCATGGATTCTCATGAGGTTCCTCAGATGATCAAGCACCATTTTTCTGAAAAATTCACACAAAATGAAAATT
This sequence comes from Rhynchospora pubera, assembly GCA_028095005.1. Taxonomy (NCBI): domain Eukaryota; kingdom Viridiplantae; phylum Streptophyta; class Magnoliopsida; order Poales; family Cyperaceae; genus Rhynchospora; species Rhynchospora pubera. Next base: position 195,959,677 of record CM051463.1, on the reverse strand, counting down.
ATAAGAAAACTAAAAATGTCAGTAGCTTTCCGTAGATTACTACCAGACAGTTCCTAAGATACAGGGTATAGTGGGTTTTTCCAGCGGTCCGCCATGCCCGCTTATCGCCTTGCTCTAGAGGTTTTGAAATAAAGGTTTTTCATCTAGCATATTATCAATATGCCCGATAATCGTTGCTAGATGCTTGATTATCTCCTCAGGAGCTCCTTTTGTTTCTTCGAGCACCTTTTCTAAATCGGCCAATTGTTCATCAACGAAATAGCAATTTCCGGTTTTCACCATATTTGCTGTTAACCGTGATAACGAATCAGCTAGCACATTCATTTTGCCATCAATGTGCTCGAAATTTACTTGCACTCCTGTTCCTGTAACAAAGTCAACAAAATTAATCCATCGGACTCTTGAAGGTTTGTTTTGTGCTGACTTGTTATAGAAACTAATTATGGCCTGGCAATCAGTTCTGAGAGTGATTTCCTTTTGATCCAGGTAGTGAATCTTGAGTGCCTTCATTGTTTCCATGCAAGCATAAATTTCTGCATCTATTGTGGATTTAATCACTGGGAATTTCCCGCTTGCATACGCACAAACTTTCTCCGTGTTTCGGGGGTCATGCTTTGCTTTCTTCCATTTGCATACTCCACCCCATCCTTCCATACATCCGTCTGTTTCAAGGATGATGTAGGATCCTTCCGGAGGTAACTCGAGATCTGGGAGCTGCTGCACCGCTTGCTTGACCTTTCTGATGATCTCGTAGTCTGAGCTTTTGAGCCTTTTGTCACCGTGTTCGCTTGTTTTTTAGTATAATGGCCCAAGTAATGTTCCCAATTTCGGTATGTATGATCTGGCATAGTTGAGGATGCCAAGCCATGATCTCATACCAGCCTTTTCCTTCAATTTTTCTTCATCGAAAGAAATGATTTTCTTGATTATGTGCGGCTGAAGTTTGATTTTTCTGTTTCCAATAACTGCACCTAGGAATTCGATTTCCTGTACAGCTATTTTCATTTTAGTTGGGGAGAGTACAAGCCCCCATTTCTCACAAATTGTCAGCATTGCCTCCAAGTGTTTGGCATGCTGTTCTTCATCTTCAGAAAACACCAGTATATCATCGATGTAGACTGCTATGAAGTTTTCCGTTCCCCGGAAGCAGTCGTCCATCTTTCTTTGAAAAATTGCTGGTGCATTTTTCAAACCGAATGGCATAACTAGCCATTCATACAAGCCATTTGGAACGACAAAAGCCGTCCATTCAACCGATTCAGGATCCATTGCCACCTGATGGAACCCACTTTTTAAGTCGAATTTTGAATAAATCCGACTGTTGCCGACTTTCTTAAGGATGGTATTAATTCCTGGCAAACTATATTGGTCTTTGTGGGTATTATCATTGAGGGTGCGGTAATTAAATACCATACGCTCCTTGCCTTTGATTTCAGCACCAGTCTTTGGATCTATTGATGTACCTGAGTTTACCATCATTGCCATGGTTCTGTGTCGGCTCTTACTGGGTCGTATCACTCCAATCTTGAGTAGCGCCCGAACATGCTTGTCAAATTGCTCTTTCATTGCTGGTGTGACATGTTTCAGGGGCTTGTCTTGGATTGTGATATCCGGGTTGATAATGTCTAACTTGCATTTAACCCGATTCTTTTCCCAGTGTTGGAGAGGATTTTCTCCAATATACCCTTGTTCTCTTAATCTCTCCAAAAGGGGTCTGAACCTTTCCTTAAATTTCTGTGATTCTTCACCACAGGAGTATGCAGTGATTCTCTGAATCTCAAAATACTCTAGCTCAGACAACTCTAGTTCTTCGATTGCTGCTGAAGCTGCCACCTCAGCGTCAACTTTTGTCGCGATTGTTGTAACATTTTTGTAAAATGTTACCATTTGGCCCTCAATCCTAAGCCCTCCTTGCATGGCTCGGATGAAATTGCAACCAATCAGCATTTGGATCCCATCCCTCTGCTCCATTGGGAATGCATAGGTGAAAGGGATACGAAAACGGTTTTCCTCAATAGCCATCATTCCGCCTTTGAGTTTTTGGTTGGCTATTTGAGAAGAGTTAACCCCGTTGATTTGAATGGGGTACGCACTTGGTTCCAAAGCTTCTTTTGGAACTGCATTCTGGTCTACGCAGCAAACTGTTGCGCCAGTATCCAAAATTGCTTGGATTTTGAACTTCTCAACACCTGGTATTTCCATTGTCAGCTCAATGTTGTAAAGTCTGTTTAAGACTCTCTTCCCTTTTCTCGGATCTGGAACTTGGGTACTGATGTATTCATCTCTATCTGTCAGCATCTTGATTACCACTCCATTTCGTTTCTGGATATGGTTTTCAATTGCTTCATCATCCGAATCTATTTCTTCAAAAATTTGCTTTTCAGGGGTTTTTCCTTTTGTTGGATCTCGCATTTCATCCAGATCCTTTCCCATCTCCAATTCTTCAATTCTTTCCTTTAGCCTTTGGTTTTCTGCTAAGAGGAAATTTGTATACCCAATCAGCTCATTAATTAGGGTATCCTTGTTGTCATACTGGAGATTTGATCTTTGTATTGTCAACCTTCTTCCCAGGTTGAATCTCGAACACATTGGGCAGACAGTCAAATGACATAAACTGCAATGTGCTCTCATCCTTGGATTAGTCTGCTCCTTGCAGAACAGACACCTCATGAATTCTTGCGCCACTGGACTGTTGTCCTCCCATTGATGCGCACAATTTTGGATTTCTTGGGGCACTGAGGTTATCACTCGCCATGAGATTTCTTCACTCGATATCATCATTGCGGTTTCGTACGGAACCTCATTTATACCAGCCATCAAAGAATGACTAGTACCTCCTTCTCCTTCAGAAAATGAACAGATTGCATCGCTATCTGGTTCATTTTGATCTACCGAGAGCACATCCCAGTCATCATCTAGGTCTAGATTTTCGACTATGGCTGCTCTTGCAATGTTGCCTTTTTGCCTTGTGCAGTTGCGGGCAAAATGTCCTTCTTCACCACATATAAAGCACTTGCATTTCCTTACTTTATCTGCGTGCTTTCTTTTGAATACTCTGATGTGCGTATCATGTGGTTTGCCCCGATATGTCTTCGCCTTTCGAAGACCATACTTCTTATTCTTTTGATAGTAACCTGGCACTGGTATGCGGCTACAGAATGAGAGATCTTTGAGGCTTCTTTGGAGTGCAACTCTCTTACACTGCTCTGCCAGGTACTGGTAGGTAAAATGTATTCTTGGAATAACACCTACAGTGTTGCCTGGGTATTTTTCAGCAAATGCCTTCTCAATTTCTCCACCAATAATTGGAGGCATCTTTCTGAAAAATTTTGTCGAGAGTTCAGGAGATATGAACATCCTTCCTGATTTTGCCGCTAAGATCTTATAATCATTTATATAGTCGAAAAGATCTTTCACATTGTGGCATGAAAGCCTCTCCAGGTCGTTGTACGCTCGATCTTGCTCTTCAGTGGACCCGGTTGTTGGGTCCTCCAACAGGAACATTCGTCTGATTTGTGATATTACATTTTGCGGATCATCAGCGATGTTCACTAGTTCTTCATATTCAGTGGGAAATGCCATTCTCCACTGAATCCAGGTCTTTTTCTCCGTTTCTCCTAGGAGATTTTCGATGTAGTTGACCTTTGATTTGTTATCTGCCCAGTTTTTCTCATTTACCAGATTGAGCGTGATTGATTCCCATCGGGAGATAACTTCTGAGTATAACCCAATATCTTCTGGTAAAACTAGGATTGCGCCTTGACTGGCTTGGGCTGTTGGCAGGTTAAACCTTTCGTTCATTTGCCTTGCATAGCCACCGCGGATGTTGTCCAACCGTGCCTTTATCTCTGGGATTTGGAGGTTCTGGGGTTGCCTTGAACCAGGTGGGTACATGGCCGGTCCCATGATTGGTTCAGGTGGTATTCTTGTAAGTGAAGACTCTGCAGTTGAGAGTACAGTCTCCACTTTCTTTTTGAGATTTTTGAATTGTGGGTATTCCATCTCTTCTATCATATAAACTGTCTCAAATAGATCCTCGTCCCACTTTGTTTTAGAATTTGGGGAACTGACATCTTCCCCACCACCTTTCGCTAGAAGACTTAGCAAGTCTTCATCTTGGTTTGCTGGTGCACCCAATTGGGACAGGAATTGCACCGTGGAGAGTATCTCATCTTCGTCCGACTCGTCCCATTGACAGGTCATCATGAGGGCTTGTTCCTCAAACCACTCACTTTCTGCATCAACAGTTTCTAGCCAATTAAACTCTGCAAATGTCATTTGCACGAGTTCGTCTTCGTTGTCTAGTTGTTCAATAGCGAACCATTGATACGGATATATAGGTTCCATCATTTCAACTGTTGGTTCAGTTTGTTCGGCTTTGAGTATTGCCAAGAACCATTTTCCCAATAAGGGACCATCGTCTTGCTCAGTCTCGTCATTTTCACTGAATTCCTCAGGGTCTGAATAGATTTCTGGAAATTCTGGATCATCTTCATATGGCCAATCATCATCTAGCGTGAGTAGATTGATGAATTCTTGTTCGAGTTCTTCCTCATCATTTTCTCCACGAATAGCTTCTTGTTCAGGGGTTGTTGTTGTATACCCCGAAAATCTGACGGATAGTGAGCCGTCTGTCCTTGCTCGGATTCGTGCTACTTGGGGATTCTGAGCTTGTGAGATGACAGCTGGTCTCACAAGCCACTGCCTTCCACGGAGTTCTGTGGTTGTACGTTGCGAGCCAGGGATGGCCCGAACTCCTCGACTTGCTAGGTGGTCCGCCACGTTCTGAACATTGTATCTGAAATTTGTGTGGCTTGTATTGGACAGTCGTCCAATTAGAGACCTTGAGAGTAAAAGATTACTCTCTCCACCTTGCCATCCTTCATACCCGTGAGTTTGAATCACTAGTTGAATGTGATCTCTGAAGTCACGGATACTTAGAGTCATATCTGGGGCAGTATACGCCAACTGCGTCCCAGATGTGAGATCCATTTCCATAGAGCTGATGACAGCTCTATCATCTCGCCATCTAGTGTCTCTGATTAACACTAGTGCATTCACACCTGCACTTCGCCTATGCAACGTGTACAATCGAACCATAATCAGTCCGATATGCAGATGTTGAAGCCCTTCTTGCAAAAGTCTGTTAAAACTTTCTTCAGAGATGAATGGTAGCTCCACTTGCTGGCCATCTGTGACCAACGTTCTTTCATCCGAGTAGTGTTGGTATACTCGGTGCCTGCTCTCTGACCATCCAGCTTGGTACAGAGTTTCTGCTGGGACTTGCTGTGCTCGTCTGTATTGGGAGATGTTGAGCTCAGCATCAGGATTCATTTGCGACTCAAGGCTTCGCTGGTACCGTCGAGATTGACCAGGGAGCCTCCTTTGAGCCTCAAATCTGAGTCTAGATCCAAGGCGATAGCCACGGATCTGGTCTTCAACAGTAGGGGTTTGATTTGTGTCTCTTTCTGACACTGATGGTCTTGCTGCCTCTGTTGTTGTTTGCGTTCTACTCATGCTGCCTTCTTTTTCTCGGCTTCAAATATTTCTTTTGGGTTTTTGAACACAAAAAGTTTGCCTTTCGGTTTTGGTATTGCCGGCTTACTGGGCTCTCCTAAGCTCAGTTTCTGAAGTTGTTGCTGGATCTGTTCCAGAGAGTCAGTCAGGTCGTCAGGTTGAGTACCTTCTTTCCCTTTCACAGCCTCGAGTCTTTTGACTGCTACCTTCAGATCCTCGATTTGTTCAGTCAATTTAAGCAACAATTGTATGATTGTGTTATTTTGCTTAAATTGGACTTCTGTTGTTCTCCCGGTTATGTCCTGTGGCTTGACAAAACCGACCGCAGGTGAATGGATTGATTCGGTTGCTTTGAGTGCTTCTCTGTAAATTGTGCTGTTCGCGCTGAGGCGCCAATCGCTCATAGGGAAAATAAAAATTTATAAGGATTTTTAGAATTTCTACTGGTTTATTCTTAAATGACTTTTATTTCAAAAATATTCTAGGTTGGCCTTTTCAGGTTTGATTATACCATCTGGTTCTCCTTGGGGACAATTCTTGGGGTTCATGTAGCACTTTTATATGGTCATAGTGGCATTTATAGAAGAATTAACTTTTGAGTGGCATTTTCACAATTTCCTCCTTTTGGAGTGGCGTGAAAACAATTTCCCCTTATTCTTATGAACATCATCAAGTATAAACAACCTTTTACCAGGGTAGAATTGTAGAAAGAAACAGAGATCATAGCCAGTAGCCACCACATATAATTGCTGGATATAGAGAACTTCAGATAGAAGTTCAAAAGAACTTTTTATGAAAACATCTTTGTCGCGTGTAAAAAATGATTATTCTAAAATAAAGTACCTTATCAATTTATCATATAGAGAGCAATATCATTAAAAAAAATTATAAGCCCCCTTTTTTTTTGGGTAAAAAGCCCGGATGTTTTGTCCTTTTCAAGCAGGGGATGGCCACATGTCCAACCCTACCTCCACTCGTCCACCTTATTTAGTTTCAATAAATGGAGATATCACCAAACAGTTTTTTCACCAAATTCAAACCAATATGCACATATGGCACGCACATTGCAGAATTTGTTTCCAAAAGCTCCTTGAAATGGAAAATATGAAATTGAAGTTTCTGTCACCAAACAAAATTCTCAGAAAAAATTCCCAGAATTGGGAGTTGATAGCAAAACCACTGTTTTTCGGTTGCATCACCGAAAGTTCAAAGTTTAAAGTACTGCATTTGTATTCCTGTTGTTGAATATACTGGATTTATGTCGGGCATTTCATGCAAAAAACTGAGAAGTCGGAATCAGGGAAAAAGAAATTTATTTTTGCCAATTCTGAAAATTTAAATGTTTGACAATGATATTTTTGTTCTTAAAAGTAAAATTTATTCTATTTTAAATAGGCGTTCCCAAACCATGCTAAATTCATAAAATTAATTAGTTGAATTCATATATAGCATAGCTTGAATACATAAATATTTGGAAACATGCATTCATAATGAATTGTGTGCATCCGCTTACAGTTCAATTTGAACTCATATTCGTACGTAATTTCATTTTAATACACAAAAATATTTTATTGTGTTTTTAAATGAATGAAGACATGAATTTAGTTTTACTTGCTAATGCGCGTGCTTTGGTAATATAGATACGAGTTATTGTTAGAAATTCAAAATTCGAGATAGAAAAAAAAAAAAAACAAGTTCATCGAAAGGCAGAGAAGCTTCATAAGAGACGAAACAATTTAACTGTATTTAGTATTGGAGAATATAAAAGACAACATTTAGTCTATTGATTAAGAACAATACTCTTCAACTCCAAAAGAACTCATCACTTTGGAGATTATAAAATTGGGAGCAGAATAAAAATATTCTTTTGGGAAAATATTACGCGAGAGGCGGATAAAGTTGCACAACAGTTTGCTATTTGCTCAGATTAACAACATCAATGTCATTGTTTAAGAATTTGGAAATTTAGATGAGATCAAAAGAGAGTGAATGATGAATAATGAACGTTACATTATCACTTAACTGATTAATCAATGCAGTTGTTGTACGTTAATTGTCAGATCAGCACTAGAAAATTATAGACGGAAATTTTATCCATCTACCTCGTCTAGCGACAAACAAAATCGAACGGAAACTAAATTGACAGATAGAGTAAACTAATGAATAAATTAATAATGATGCAGCTTTTAATATTTCATATCGGTGCCATGCATCTTCATGTGCATTTACAACCTTTTCACGGCACCCTAAATTTGGGATGATTATTATTATTATTTGGGGTTGCTAGTGTCAAATATATAGGACACGTACACTTGTCCAACGCGATGAAATTTTAATTTTTAAAATTGAAATGGCCGATCCAAACCGCACAAATTGTTCTGTGTTATAAAATCTTTATGGAGACCAAATTTTATATTTTTTTAAATTTTTTTACTATTTTTTTGGAATTTTTCAATATGCTCAATCTAAAAAGTTCTGAACCCTTCAATTTTGAAAATTCGAAAAAAAAATAGTTAGAAAATATGAAAAAATATAAAATTTGATTAACAAAGATATTTTAATATAGAGATCATATTGAGCGGTTTGGATCGACCGTTTGAAATTTTAATATGCTACGTTTGGATCGTGTTTGACGTCCTATATGTTTGATTCTAGCATTACTCTTATTATTTTGTAAAAAAATCACAGCTTCTCTTATGTTCTCTCGGAAAGCAAAATGACATTCTTTAGGTAGTTACTAGGTTGCTTTCACTCTTCTAATAAACTACCAACAATGTTCTTTTCTTGGCAAACAATGAGGGAAAAATACGGACACGTATCACGAGAGCATTAAAAGATTGCCACTTTAAGCTTAGCTCTAACGAGTTAATTAATCCGGACGCTTTAACAATACCCTTTTACAAATGGCAAGCTCATTAGTCATTACTTGTGCTCTTGTTTTTGTCTCTTCTACAAAAGATGATGGATTGGTTTCTAAGGAACAACCTTACATTTTGGCATGTACATGAAGATATTGTCAAGGTATCTACTAGAGACACAGAGATACGCCTCCAGCTATAGCTAATTTGCCACTTTCAACTTGTTTCTTGTAAGAATTAATGATGCGTACTAAAAGATTTCAGAGATTAAATGTCACGTCCGGTACCTGACGGGTCGCGAGACGCGAACTGAAAACGGTATCTTCTGCATTCATTTTACGGTCCGTCTATGTTACTCGGGTGCGGATGCGGGTATCGTATCGGATACGATGCGGGTGCAGGGATACGTCATTTTTCAAAAAACTAGGATACGGCTGTATATATAAAATAATAAAAATAATATATTTTGTAATTAAAAAACTAATTTATATATTTTATTAATATATTGATATTAATATTATATCATATCTTTTAATTTATGTTGAGAAATTTAACAATTAATAAAACTATGAAAATGAAAAGAACAAAAAAAACAAAAAAAAACAAAACGAAGCGAAATTAAGTTGTAGTATAAACTTGAAGAAGCTCAGCGTGATCACAACAATTAGGAACTACAACTTAATTTCGCTTCGTTTATACTACAAAGGTCGGTTTTAATTGTGCCACGTGGATAAAGGTCGAGACAGGTGTAACATTTTCAAGCAACTATGGTAAATAGCGGTCTGTGGAGGTCAAGGTAAATGATTCATTTGTTTTATTTTTTTTCCTCCATTCGGTCAACACAGGTCAAAAGGTTTGACCGGTCAATTCTGGTCAAAGTGGTCAACATGAGTCGAAATTGGTCAAACTTAGTCAAAGAGTTCAAAATCGAGTCAACTGTAATCTATGTTACTTGACTGCGGGTGCGGGAATATGTAATTTTTCAAAAAATTCGGATACGACTCTATATATAAAATAATAAAAATAATATATTTTTAATTAAAAAACTAATTATATATTTCATTAATATGATTTTATTAAAGTTATAGTTAATTAACTATATATATATGTTATTAACACACAAGATTGTTTTTTTTGTTTTAAAGCATGCGGGGCAAATTGCTAATTAAATAAATAAATCTTTGATTTGCTTTAGAGAAGGTCATCACACTGCCACATTTTTAGTTCTCATTTTTGAATTGTTTTACCATCCACAGCCCAGCCCAATAAGGCATGAGCATTCTGTCCGATTTTAGGTTGACAAGTTAGTCCAACAAGGAGTTTTCATCTTATATATAGATACTATATAAATGTTGAGTAACCATAAGGTATTGATGAGATGGACGAGATGCACATGGGCGCGTGGTAGACTGGTAGTTGGTGTTCTTTCAGTGCTGGATCACTTTTAACATATATATTCATTAGTACCGTATCTGTGTAACATAGACTGTAATAAAAGCTGGTCAAAGAGGTGATTAAATATTCTTATCTGCTAGTTTGGTATTGGTCACTTGGAATTGGTAGTTACTTTGTTGCTGTACATATTTTGCACTTTTGCTGACTTCGTTGAAATTTGATTGGAATCTATGTCGTCTCTATGACTACGAAGATCCCTTTTTGTTGATTATGAGAATTTCTTCAGAGGGTTGTAAGTAGCTAAAAGTAGAATTCATAAAATGAAATTCTATAGATCAAATTAAGAAGATTATATACTTAAGTAAAATTTAAGTGCAAGGAAGTATCAATTATGGATAATTTAAAGTTTACAACGATCGACTTACATTTATTTTTTTTAATAAATAATGTTTCTCAGCGTAATATTCTTTGAACTATCCACCTTCACTTCTCCAAACATGTTTCACCGTGTAATACCGTCATCGAATAAGGGTTCAACCATAATAACGAAGAAAAATGAAGCATGAAAGAAAAACTTATTTTTCTTTTGATTTTACGGTGAAGTATCAAAATGAAAAATACCCAGATAAAGTATAAAACATGGTATCCAAATAAGTTGGTTAATGACACCACTACTGCTTCTCTTAAAATATGTTGAGAATGAGGATAAAGTAAAAGATTAAGCAAATACTCTTATTTCTGGTAAAAACGATATAATATAAGAATTCTTGTTCCCACAATTCGTACCACGACAAAATATCAAAGCGGGCTTGAATCCCACTGTTGCTGGCCTGCTGGGAAGTGGGAAGGGTATATATATATTTACGGGAATTACTTAGAGTAATCAACACTTTCTACAATCACGCAATCAGAGCGTTATCTCTCTCACCTTCATCCTCACCCTCATCATGCACGTTATCCCTCTCGCCTCCTTCGTTCCCCTCACGCAATCAGAGCGTTATCCCTCTCACCTCCTTCGTTCCCCTCTCCTCACGTCGATCTCGCCTCCGCCTCACCTCCGCCTCTCCTCTCCTCCGCCTCCGCCTCACCTCCGCCTCTCCTCTCCTCCGCCTCTTCTCTCCTCCGCCTCCACCTCCGTCTCGCATCCGCCTCTCCTCTCCTACGCCTCCGCCTCACCTCCGACTCTCACCTCCTCCGCCTCGCATCTGCCTCTGCTCTCCTCCGCCTCTCGTCTCCTCCGTCTCACCTCCACCTTCGCCTCCCCTCACTGCTCCCTCTCTTGTACCGATCAGATCTGGTTGAGGAAGAAAAAAAGGTTTAGATCTAGTTCTGTTACAATTTGGGAGTAACTAAATTACTATAAGTAATGATATTAATCAGTATAGAGGAGTATCTAATATGTATAAGGGAGTAAATACATTCATATCTGATTCTGCTGTTTTTTTTAGTAACTAAATTACTATAAGGGAGGAAATTGATTAGTATAAGAGAGTAACTAATATATACAACAGAGTAAATAATATACATATCTGATTGTACTGTTGTTTGGGAGTAACTAAATAGCTATAAGGGAGTAAATAACTAGTATACAAGGAGTATCTAATATGTATGAGGGAGTAAATAATATTCAGAACTGATTATACAGTAGTTTGGGAGTAACTAAATAACTATAAAGGAGTAAATAAGTACTATTAAGGGAGTATTTAATACAAGTAAGGGAGTAAATAATATTCATATATGATTTTGCTGTTATTTAGGAGTAACTAAATAGCTATAAGGGAGTAAATAACTAACATAAAAGGAGTATCTAATATCTATATGGGAGTAAATAACATTCAGATTTGATTCTACTGTTGCTTGGGAGTAACTAAAAACAATAAGGGAGTAAATAATTAGTAGTAAGGAAGTATTTAATATAAGTGAGAGAGTAAATAATTTTTAATTTCTGATTTTGATAAGGCAGGGCTGGGTGACGGCGACGGCAGGGCTGAGCTGCGCGACGGTGACGGCAGGGCTGCCCGCTGGCGACGAGATGTCGCGACGGCTGAGGGCGACGGCGAAGGGATGGCGCGACGGCGACGAGATGGCATCACGGCCGAGGGCGACGGCGACGGGATGGCGCGACGGCGACGGGCGCGACAGCGACGGGCGAGAGGATGGGCGAGAGATGCACGTGAGGGGGTGAGGCAGGGTGAGAGCGACGCGGAGGTGAGAGTAACTTGTTTTCCTTTTTTGGACAGCGATTTTTTTCTATTTTTGACATATGATTGCTTGATTGCCTGACTACTTAATTGCAGTTATCAGGTCCGATCTATTCACTAGGGAATAAATGTAACTGCCCTCAGAAAAGCAGCCCATGTTTAAACAAATAAATGGAAATAGACACTTAAAAGTTTCAACCAAATTTACACAATATAAGGGCCCGTTTGGTTGAGGAATAGAAAGAAAGAAAGAAAATTACTTATTCTTCATTTATGTAGCCAAATACTAAGGGGGTGTTTGGTTACGGAATAACAAAGCAAAAAATTATTTTATTCCACTTTATGTAGCCAAACACATGTGGAATAAAGTTACATAAGAGCATAAGTTATAACACCAAATTTGATGGTATAACTTATGAAAGTGGATCCCATGTGATAGGCGGGTTTCACATTGAAATATTCAACTCTTTTAGGCCTTAATTTCAATTAAATGTTTGTGTTTTAGTTAGATTTTAATGCAATTTAGGTTAGAAATATGGTACTGCTATTTGCCCTTGTTTAATTTTAGGTTCAATGACGATTTGGTGCAAAATTGGACCCTAGGCAGAGTTCAAACGGAGCAAGTCAAGATCCAAGCGAATGGAGCAAAGGAACAGGGTCAAACCAGACAAGGCCCCTGTTCTGTCGACCCCGCCAGGATCCTGGCGACCCTGCCTGAATCAAACCGACAGACCTAATTTGGAGATGATATTTCTGGCAGAGCGTGTTTTCTATATTCAGAAGAACCATACATGATCTCCACGCATGAGAACCGTCCTTGAAGCCTATTTAATCATGTCGAAGGGCACCAAGAGAGAGAAGAGTCAGATTTTGAAGCAAGATTCAAGAGGAGTTAGCAGAAATCGCGCCCAGCCTGTCTCCTGTCGACCCGCCAGGAAGCTGTCGACCCCGCCAGGATTCAAGATGAGAGCGTTTTTTTTAGTTCTTTGTTGTATTCTTTCTCTATTTTCTGTCTTTTTATGTTTAGTCTGTTGAAATCTGTTGTCTTTATGTTTAGTATGACTTGTAGTGAGTAGTTTAGTTTAGGGGTAATTGTAGGGAACCATGACTTGGTAGATTTATGAAGTTTAATTTAGTTTTCTAATCTTTCTAAGTTGCTTTGCTTTTCTTAAGTTTAATTGCTTGAATTGAGAATATGAATTGAATTGTCTTGAAGGTTTGCTCATTAGGTTAAGGCCTTGCCTAATAAATAAGCACCAAGTTCCCTAAATTCAAAACAATTTGTATTTCCATACCATAGGATAGTTAGTATACCCAAAAGGTGAAAACAGAACTTAGCCGAGAGGTTTATTCCCTCCTAAGATCGAGAGATTTAGGATATCCTACCGAATAGTTAAAGCAAATCCTAAAACTTAAGCCAAGGAACGAGAGTTGAAACTTAGGTTTTTAGGGAGGTTTAGAGGTTAAAACTTAGTAATACCAAATCAAGAACGAGACCTGAACTTAGAGAACTTAGAAACTAATTAAACCGCATTATCGTACTGTTCCGGCGACCCGCCAGGATAGTGCCTGGAAGTGGAACCCGATCAATTGACCCTAGTTTAAGTCCTTGATTCGAGTTTAGATCTTTACCTTAATTTTTAGAGTAATTTAGAGATTAATTAGAGTTTAGAATTAATTCTTTTAGTTTAAATTCAATCCTTTCAACCATTTAATCATTCTTTGACTTGTTTACCCCTAGATTAATTGAACTAAATTACTTAAAGTCTATAGTTTAGAATAACCGTCCCTGTGGATTCGACCCTCAAGCTACGCTGCAATAGATTAGATTTGAGGTTTAATTTGACCTAGGTTTTACCTCCGATCACCATGCACAGAAAAAATAAATAAAAAAATAAAAAGATGTTGTCCTCTTATCATTACCCTCATCTACCCAATTATAAATATTAGTTAATCTTTCTTCCTTCTTATTCCATAAACAAACATCTATTACATAACTTGACATAAGTACATAAACCTCCTTAACTTATGTAATCACATATTCCCCAACCAAACGCCTCCTAACGGAATAATGTTACATAAGGAGAATAACTTATACCACCTAAATAGGGGACGGAAATCCTCTACAGTCCTTTTTTTTACTGCTCCAAGCAGTCTTTTATTTATTTTTTTTAATATTTCAAAATTTAAAAACTCAAATGGAGAATCCAAATCGTTTATCTTGTTAAATTTTATCGACGATGCATTTTCATATAAATTTTATAAAATTTAAAGTCGATTTGATACTTGATTAAGTGATATAATTATGAACGTATTAGAATTAATCTAACTTGATTCGTTCATTTGTTGACCTCTTGATCTAGTATCAAATTAACTTCAAATTTTATAAAATTTATATGAAAACACATCGCCGATAAAATTTAACAAGATCAACGGTTTGAATTCTCCATTTAAGTTTTAAATTTTGATATATTAAAAAAAAACAAAAGACTATTTGGAGCAGTAAAAAAAAAGGACCGTAGAGGATTTTTGTCCCCTAAATAGGTGGGTATAAGTTATATGATTGGGTCCTACGACAGAAAAAGGCAGAAAATATTATGATCTTTAAAAAAATGTAACAAGGACATTTTGATCTTTAAAAAAAAATATTATGTTAATCATCTTTATTCCATAACCAAACATACGTTACAAAACTTTAAAAATGCAATCCAAAATCTGGTTGAAGCATTGATCAAGTTTTCTTTATATTTCCCCTTTTGAACTGAATGAATAATTATCCTTGGATTGGAAGATCAGAGATTGGAAGATTGGAAGCATTACCAAAAAAAAAAGATTGGAAGATCAGAGATGGTTGATTGAATACTATATATTGTTTTATCGGGTTTCTAATGGTGCCTGTTCAGCTTTTTTGTAAGAGAAATGTTAGGGCCTGATGTTTATTTTAGGATGAAAATGACATATAAGAAAGAAACTGAAATATAAGAAAGAAATGAGGGGGATCGGATCATAAATTCAGCGATCGCAGTGCAGAAAACAGACTCTTTGTAGCCTCACAATAATGATTTGACCAAATTATATTGCCATTAATCTTTTTATCTTTTTTGTCCTTAGCACCGTGGTCTTTTATGTCCTTACAAAACGCTTAATTGGGTAAAACATGATGTCATTGTAAAATTGTGAAAATCATAACATATTATTTGGTGTTTGGTGTATTAGAAAATATACCGCAGCAGCAGCTATAGAAGCCAAACCATCACCCGAGGTAATAGGTCTGCATTATACACAAATGATTCGCCATGCACTTACTCAGATTATTATGATAATATATGCACGATATATACAAAATTAGCGGATATACAATAAATGCTTTCATGGTCGATAAAATTATTGTGAAATAAAAAAAAGAAGATAATATGCGAAGGAAAAAAACTGACAGATCAGCCTGTAGATGGCAAACTCATTTACTTTTTTGAGATGAAACCGACACTACTAACTATATAAAAAAGCACCCAACAAATTGAGCTACTTTATCTTGATTTATCTTGATACTATTGGTTAATAATCGCTCTCTCTTTCTACCTATCGGAACCTCACTTCAGTAGTTCAGTTACTGCTGTTTCTCTTGAAACATCTCTGATCCTTTAAATGCTGCTCCTGCATAAAAATTTCAGTTTCCAATCCCTATAAATCAGCACCTCTTGCATGCTCTCTCCTCAACCCCTCTCTATTCAGCATCCTCTTGCAAAATCTCTTCTTAAATCCCTTTTAAACTCGTTCCTTGCACTTCTCGAATACCTCAATTTGTTATCAGCGATCTTTTTTTTTTGGTTGAATTCATAAAGATCGCAGGTATTTCAGGATAATGGAGCCTCTAAGCATTGTCACATTCACTGGTACATTGATCGGTCCGATAGGGTTTATCATCTACCGTATGAAGTCATGTTTCGGCATTTTTGGACGGCTTATTGACTGCCTGAAGCACCCCCATGCACCTCCTGGAAGGCCAGTTGTCGCACCATGGAAGAGGCAAGGACGCGAGCGGGATTAAATTTGTGTGTCTAATTGAATCACAGCTTGAAGGTTTAAGATTTTGGATGTAACATTGGGAAGAATTGATTTCAATTATAAGAATGTATAATTGTATATTGATGCAGTTGCAAAACATGTAAATTTGTTTCCAACTTAGGAAATTTTAAGTGAAATAGAAATTTACAAAGAACACTAGCTACCATCTCTTTTCCACGACTCTACCAACCACCCGGCCAATCCTCTTCCACGCTAGGCCCAAAATATAGTGTTGAACAAGTAGGTGTAACTGTTGAATTCTATGGTGGTGAACTTAATGGAGTCAGTTATTCAGATCCTGCTACCATCTTTGACGGTTTCTGGTGAGGTGCCAAAAGAACCTGAAGATCGGGATTTTATTTCTCTTATTGAGCCTATCTAACTGATTATTATGCATTAAAACTATTCCATAAAATTTATTTCTCAAGGGATTGAATTTTAATATTGGTATTTCAAGATTGTTTAAAATTAATAAATGTGTATGTACCAAAAGATAGCGGCAAGCCGGTAAGCAATAAACCGGGTGTTGGTATAAAACTGTTTGCGTCCGGCATGCATCTTGGTGCAATTTATGTAACCTTTAATTTGTTTTTTCAAATATATTCTGGGTTATCTCCGCGTTTTGTAGAATTTCTCACAAGTCACAGCAACCGAAATTTTGAAGACAGCTTATCTTTAATAAGATGAAATTCCTGTCAATTACTTATTGTCGTTAACAAACTGAGAGACAAGTGGTAATTCTTTTTTTCTATTTCGACTAAAATAAGTCCGTAAAAACCCAAGAAAATGTATCTTGCATATTCATAGTATGAGTACTTTTTGCACTCGTTTTATTGAATCGCTTTGAACTCGTTTTAAAATTGTGTACTTAAGTCAGATAATACCAGCCCAAAAAACCTAAGAACATAAAATTCTGGTCCAGTTTATTTATTTATTTCAAAATAATAAACCAGTTTCTGAACATTAAAAACCGAATAGAAGAAAGTCTCATACACCATTTCCTTATCCATATCGTTTGAGTTTATACCTTTTGCAATCTTTTTTAGTTGTACGTCCTGGGTCACTTCAATTAAATGTCATTATTATTTTTGCTGATGCAGCCTCTCTATCTTGGCACTCAGCATAAAATAACAATTTCAGCTTTTCCCGGTCTAACAGTGTTGTTAATACCCCACCAGAGGCTGAAACGGTGGTGTTTGATATAAATACTATAGAGACAAAATACGAAGAAATATAAATGTATAAGAACCGCAAATCCAAATTCAGAGACTAATTTAAATCTTTTATAAAGCAGGAATTATAAGTGCCATCGGCAAATATACCATCCCAGCCATCGCTAAATACAAAGTGAACATATACAGCAAATAAGGTGAACATATAGACGATCTAAGTGAACACTTAAAAACAAATAAGTGTTGTCATCACTTGTTCAGTTTACATGCATATTCAACTTATTTTCATTGAACTTATTTGTTTGTATGTGTTCATTTAGATCGTCTATATGTTCACTTTGTTTGCTGTATATGTTCACTTTATATTTAGCGATGGCAGGGATGACAAAAGACAGTAATCAATTCCCTTTATAAAGTGCCAAGCACCAACACCCGGAAATTTCTGGATGAAAGTTGAAAGGCTAAACAATCTAAGATAAATTTTGTCCGGTACTGTTAGTGATATTAGTAAGGAACTGTTCCGACAAAATGGAGAACAACAAAAGAACAGAAATAAAAAATAGAACATTAAGGTACATGTCCCAACAAAATTTACTTGGGGTACGTTTGACATGCATAAAGTTAGCCTAACTTCTAGATTATTAAGCTAATTTGTTAACAAATTTGCTTAAAAATACAGATTAACTCTTGATCTCACTAATCTATGGTGTTGCCTAACGTCCCCTTAGTTTACTAAACAAAGGATAACCAAAACAATTGCCACTTACCTAGTTACCTGTTCACTCTTCTTTCGTTTTTTATAAAGAAAAAGCAAACCAGTCTTTCAGCAGCATATATAAGCAAGATCCTGACACTTGGGTCTATAGCCAAATGCTCATTTTCCAAGCTAAGGAACAAGTACTGTTAATGCATCAAACTTGCATTCAACTGGAGAAGTACTAAAGCAAACACAAGAAAGTTGCACAACATCCCAAGAGTAGCAACATATCTAATTCTTGATTAAATTTTTTATCATTCTCTATGCAACAAGATGAAATTAAGTTCTATATTAAGATCTTTGGTCCTTAAGTTACAAAATTACAACAGGAATTACATACATGCATTCTTTAATGCTACAATAAACTATCCTACAGGTTCTACAACACATCCTGACTATGAAATATCAGGATTTACACATTAAGGATCAAGGGCTTTTTACTGGTAATAAAAAGGCAGAACTGCAAGACGACTATCAAAATACCTTTTTAAACTGGTTTTGGATGTAAAACCAAAGTCTTACCTAAATTTAGTGTATGTTAAGATAACATAAGACATACCCCTATGGAAGTACTAAAATATCCCTTAATCCCATCAAAATTCCATGTATCCTAAATACCCCCATAAATACTGAGAAACTTTCACCAAAAACCTTCAAAAGGAATTTAGGTACTACAAGAAAATTAACTTCCAGGGGAATAAGCGAAATCCATGACTCTGTTAGGATATATGTATTAAATACTATGCTTTTATAAGAAATTGCACAAGTGCTCCTACAGAAACCTCAATGCATTATGAATACCCTGCAACAAGGAATTTGAATTAATACCCCTTGAAACATAATAATATCGCCCAAACCTTCCCATTTCCAATCTTTTTTTTTTATATTAAAAGCGCCAAAGTAACCCTCCCTCCATTTTTTATAAAAAAACAGAAGCATCTTAGGATGATGAGATGGCATGTAGAAACTTATATCATATTTCCACATACCTTGCAGGGGCATTTATAATCAATAGAGATTTTCCAAAGGCACATATAGTATTCGATTCTCTAATTATCTAAAATTTTGAGCCCATTGACTGAGTGAGAGATCCCATTGATGTCCCCAAACTTGTGCATCTCTGACTCAATAGTCTTCACAATTAAAGTCTCGTCTGCATCTGGTGGAGGCACATCTACATGGAAGGACCCATGTTTAATGGGTCCAACTGGGTTGGCGTATGACGCCTGTTGCTTGATAAAGTTATAAAGCTCTTGGTGGAAGGGGTGATCCAGGGAGAAACAGTTACTATTTTCTGATGAACCATAGTGGGCTGAACCTGACCCGGATCCGGAACCATCTCTCTTACAGAAGTGGGGCAATGAATCATAATCCATTATCTACATATTTTATTTCAAAAATTCCAAGATGAAGTTAAGAATAGATAAAACAAGAAATAGCAATCTAGACCAAAGTGCTTCCTGTTTTTTGTTTGATATTTTCTTTGTTTGGCATGTTCCAAGCTTGATTGCTCAATTGAGGGTGACTTAAGGTTAATTTCAAAATTAAGGAAAACTGAAGCTCAAGGAAGGTTTGACATTATGACCAAGGGCCAATTGAGGTTAAATTACAAGACAGATAGCATAACATGGTCATATGTCAGCTTAAATGCAAGCACCCCACATACAGATCAGCTATGGTGGCATAACCATCAATCTGATCTTGACCTGCATGTACAAGCCAAATTTGATACCTTCACTACTTATGGAAACCGTTGGTTGCCCTAGCTAGATATAATGTCAGATCAATTTAAATTTAAAAAATCAGAGATGCAAAATTCACCTTCAACAGTTCATCTCTGCCATTTCCAGATAACACTTTGACTTTCTTTCGGGTTCTCTCTTGCAAAAGAGGTTTCACCACCTGATCAATAGTTACCATCCATGACATTATTATGCAAAGCAATTTTCTTTTTCAAAAAAAGGTGGGAGGGCAACCCAGTTTTATTTTTGGATGATACAAAGCAAAATAAATTTATACAATGCAGCAAAAAAAGGAAATAAAAATACTAAATTTGCAACAAATTACATATTACATAATCTGACCATAAATTCATAAATTCCAAGGTTGCCATCCTTGTTTAAAGTGATAAATGTGAAATTTTACATCACTTAAATCTGTGCAATAAACAATTTATTAACTTAATATGGAAGTACGTAAGCTTACTTTCCAACATGCCGAGAATATGTAAGGAGCATTAACTATGTAATAAGTCTCCGTCTTTTCGGGATAATTTAAGTCGTCAACTGTAGATATCATGGTCACTAACTGCACCAACATAAACTCATTAAGTTTCATATTTACATACAAAAATAGAATAAAGGGTGCTGACACAGACTGTTTAATTAGAGAGAATACTAAGGACTTTTTCCAAAGAAATAAACTAAACTGAATTGTACATCAGCTGATATGTATAGGCGACTAAATTTAAACAGCAACAACTGCAAGCAAATAATGCAACATGAGGTTGTGATTGAGTCCTAATGCCAACAGAAGATAAATAGATAATAATAGTCAACTGCATCTGAAGTCATGATTATATGATAACAATGCAATGTTTTATTCCATACCTTAATTTGGCTAAGAGCTGAGAGTTTGAGGCCAGTCATGTCTAAAACTTTCAAGCATGTCACTATCTTTTTGCCATACTTCTTACATGCCTCTGGCTGTTGTAAATATACAGTGTTAAAAAAGTAATACACACCTCATTTGTTCATCAGGGCTCCAGCCCAGTCAAAGAAAAATACTAGTAAATAAGCATAATTTTATATAGTGGAAATGTGCACTTAATGTTCATAGAAAATAAAATTTTATACTGCAAAACTTCATGTGCTTTGCTTTCATGTATTTTATATGTTAGGACTCTGCATGTTCATGTTTGACTGGGGTACCAGCCTGACAGTTAAGCATGTGTTATCTATATTTTCTGATTAAATGAACATTTTTTTGAGAAACATATAAGGTTTTCAATCTTTTCATTATTACTTTCTCAAAAAAAAATTAAAATTAAGAAAACATAAGAAGAAATATATACCAGCACTATACGATCCCGATATTCATTTATCTGTATGTGTGATTGCACATAGTAGTGGACCTAGCATAAAAATATCATATAGAACAAACATAAGAAACATGTATAGCTTACAAGAAATTAGGGTGTAGGAGTTTCAGATATCCAGGATTCCAGGCCATTTAATAATGACAATATAGAAAAGTAAGACAATATAATGGACACTATAACAAAGGTATCATTTTCGAGACATCAAGACAATCAAACAATGACAAAGATGGAAGAAAACTCACTGATGCTTTGTCAAATGTGCTAAGCCCAACACCAAGAGCAAAAACCGGATGCCCCTAATTTTAAAATAAAAAGACCAGAAAATTAACTTAAAGGTTACTAGTTTTTTATTTGATTGTCACTAACAATTTTGTCTGTCTTCCTAAGATGATCCATTCCATCCTTTTTGTGAGGTTACATATCATTCCAGACAGTATTGAATATGATGAATTTATATATTAAGGAAAATCTCAGTAGCGGTCTTCTTTTTCTTTCACTCTAGAGAATATATTGACCTCATGAAAGAAATCCACAGTATTTTTCTTTTAGTAGTCTACTTGGAGTTAACTTATCTAATACTATTTGGATCAGGAATGTTACCATACAAAAGTCAGGAGCTATCAGAATTACTGGAACAATCTGAGGATCAGTAACTACAGAATTTGGGTATAAATTGGTCTTATTCAAGCATGAACGTTTACCTCCTTTGTATATCCTGACATACCAATCAGTTGTGAATCTCGTACCGACCGGTACAAATCAACTGGCACAATAGGTTTCTGTACAAAGAGAAAATTTATAAAGAAAAAAAAAATGGTCACAAAAAAAATAATAGCATGGCTTCTCTTACTCACATATCATAAACAATGAAAATCAGCAATTCTACCAGATCTGTCCAGTACAGTACCATCTAGCATCTACTGAAGCAAACCATAACAAAATAAAATTGCAAATCAAGCCATTAACCCAACAGTACAAGACCAAACCAACAATCAATATCAGAGATAGTACCTTTTTATGGCATTTGAAATTTATGAAATTTTAAAAGTACTTTGAGCAAGAAAGTTAGGGATTTGTGCTGACCAATACCTTGGATAAGGGACATGTCAAATGGTGTGGCCTTCTCTCACACAATAAACACTAGCAAAGCAGTTTTCGATTTTTTTTTAAGTTAAAAAAGAAAGTGTAACTCACTGATAAGATGTCGTCGATCTCATTTTGAATCCTCCAGTTGAGGCAATCCATCAGCTGCCAATTTCAAAAGATCAGAATATATATGGATGGAATTAATTCTTTTTCAAACAAAAGTTAGAAATAATTCTTGAGTGTAAAAAGAATTTTACCATTTTATGGGCTTTAGAAACACTCCCTTCCCTAGCCCGAAGAAACCGTGCAAGTGTTTCATGTTGATATCCTTGATGGACATTCTGTCAAATTTAATACTTTAGTAAAATATGTAGGATTACATTACACTGCTGTACTAAAACATAGCAACCTCTGACACATGAGTACAAAAAAGAGAAGTTGCTGCATACATACATGGGTGCATGATAATGCATACAATTCAGTTGCAACTGCCCTGAAATTGCATAACGTTTTTTATTATACAACGACAAAAGTTTGTGACAAGCATGAAGCTTTCAGGGCATAACAACAGTACAGACACACACTAACAACCGCATAGATGCAGTAGAAATGAGTCAACATGCTATGATGCAAGTAGCATGCATGTATAAGATGAATGTGTCAACTAATTGTAACACAATAGTAAGAGAAACACACCGCAATGAACAACAAAAGTAATGCTAATGCATATTGTAGCAATGCATAGAAAAATGCTAAAGGAATCTATATCATGACGAAACTTTGACAATAAGAGTTATATTGCAATGGACTAGGCTTTATCTATTTTTCTGTTATACCTCGAGCATTAATAAAGAAAACATAATATATGCTAACATTAGTGACCCTCTTCAGACAGATATATTAAGTAAGAGAATATTCGTTACCACAGAACAAATAGACAACTAAGAATAGAAAATTGATTTCTCTCCCTTGGTTATTATTATTATTTCTCTTGGGAACTTTGTTGATTTATATCAATGATCTCCAAGCCGGGGGCTACTTGACTTGGTTGTGCATGGATCTCACGAGAAAATTAATATAATGCAGAGATAACCAATCAAAGATCATGCTGGCAGCCAACAAAAATTTAAAATATTTTGGGAAGTTTTTGAAAAAAAATAAAAAAAAAATTTTGCCCAAATTTGTTGCCTTTTGCCGCTTAGTTATTAATAGTTAATTCTTACAACGGCAATACTAAAATTGTACAAGTTAAATTTTCTTTAACACACTAATTTATGAAAATAACAAAATTAAAGACTTCATCAAAGAGAATTTTAGATTTCAAAAGATCGATACTTTGGCACCATACAAGCGAAGAAACCAAATGTTCCGCAATAAACTGAGATTTGAAACAGAAACTGTGCAGATCTAATAAAATTTCACAAGTTCGAGCCCTATACCTGAAATGTGTTCTTGAGTGGTTCCTCCACTGCATCAAATTAAGCAAAAACAAAACCACAAACAAAAAAGGAAGGAAAATTTTCAGATTATCACAAATATAAATAGAATCTAAATCAGGAAAGCATAAATGGAAATTTACATACATTCCTCCATAAGTGCTGAGAGTTGCTTAATAGAATCTTGCGAGGCCAACCCCATTCTGATCTGGGGAAAATTGATGATTACTTTAAATTGTTTCTCTAATTTGTAGAATGTCAGGGGCTTGTGCGAAATCAAGAGATTGTAGGATCTCAAACTCGCTCCCTCGCTCCCGAACTCAAGAGTTGCTACACTGTCTACTTTTCTATGGTAAGAGAAAGACTTGGAAACTACCAAATTTGACAAGTTATATTAAATTGGTTCCTTTTCAGTTGCGCCCTCTTAAAGTTATGTTTTTGTGATGTCTCATTTTTGTAAACTTTTATTTTCGTAAATAGCTTGTTAAATATACTTGGTGGGGTGGTGCTTCTCTAATCTGTGCCTTTTGAAGAATATTCCTGCTAAGGAATATACTTTCTTTTCTTTTTCGAAGAGATTAAAATTTTACATTATATCTGTATTTCAAAAACTTAATAATTTAAAATTTATTTATAAGCAAAAAAATAAATCTTCAGATGGATTTATATTAATTTTGATATCAACGCGCAAACATATGGTTTATAATATTTTAAGTTTTATTTTAATTGACATAAAATTAGTAAATATTTATTAATATGGACAATCATCAAATGTATAGTTTTCAAGTTTTTAATTTCTAGGAAAGCAAATCATAATCACATAATTTTTTTATGTGCGTGTAGTCAACTCAATTGATAATATCGAATAATTTTGAAACAATCGTTAATAAAATAATTCATGATATTCAATAATGTTTTGTCTTGTCGGTATATTAAAATTAATAATTTGAGCTTGTCATTTGATATAATTCAATCTTTTTAAAGGTTAATTTTACGAACTTATTAATGGCTGTAAAATTAGGTATACTTTGTTTAGGATAAATTTTTTTCATTATTGGATGCGTAATCTTTCGAAATTGTATTATTTTCCGTTGACGTTCCAAAAACTTAGTATATATGCTGTCATAATCATTGGCCTAAATATCATACTGAATTAAAATTGATGCAAAGTTTAGAGACTTTCGGTGATTGCTATCTTAGTAAATTGATTTCTAAAATAGATACCAAGTTTACACCGCATGAATATAAAGTCAATGACAAAAATTACTTGTATAAATTTGTTGGGACATCTTTGTTGATTCTCAGTCACATCACCGAGTTGGATGCCTGATGGGGATTGGCGAATTGCCAGCGTCTTAAAAAAAAAAAAAACTGTTAAGAGAATATTAGTGTCCATGTAAAAAATTGTTTTAATGCACATGATTAAGGAAGGATTGATACATAAAGTAATCATTTTTTCGTTTATTTTTTGTTGCTGATGATGGCATTGAACGCGACGTTAGGCTATCCGCAGCCAGCTTTTTGTTTATATTTTCATTTGCAAAAAGCTTTTTTGAAGGTCATCTTTTGCAAAAATTTACAATTTCAAGTGACTGGCTGCTGAAAAATCCAGTCCTCTCGGTCTCTCTCCTCGGAAAAATATTAAAAGTATAAATATATATATATATATATATATAGAGAATGGCTATACTACTATGCATATGCAAACACCTCTTCTAGGCCAGTTTTGTAGACTATCCGATTTTTTCAAAATTCGTGCGATGATCTTAAAGAAAGGCCCAGATGAAGGCGCTGAACTTCTCCTTCGAATTAATTTTTTCCGTCTCCTCTCTGTTAAAGTCGTGTGTGCCTTCCAAAAAGCTCTTGGCTTCTGTTCCACCAACCATATCGAGAACCTTACAAAAAAAAAAAAAAAAAAACATCGCCTGATCCCACAAAGCGACTAGCCTCTGGTCGCTTGGTCGGAGGTCGGCCGGTTGACTAGCCTCTGCTCGCCTCACTCTCTACTCGACTCGGTAAGCCTTCTCTTTCACATCACGAAACTGAGCAAAAGACCTCCATCGGACGACTCAGCAAACCATCTCTCTCTCTCAGTGGAAACCTCTAGATGAACTCTCTCTCAATCGAAGGTGAAACCGAGCAATCTGAACAAAAGACCTCTACTGGAAGTTAGTATCCAATTAGGTCTGAAATTAAGTTTTTTAGGTTATTTTGTGATGAAATTAGTCAGTTTTTTCTGACGCCTTTTTTGACTGTTTAAAATTTTTCATGTAAAAAATATTTTGACAAAAGAATTGGTCAGAATGTGATCCATGAATTTTTGACAAAAGAATTGGTTAGTATCCAACGGGTCGTTCCTCTCAACCACCTTCGTCTCTCTGTCGCAGGGCCGCTTCTTCTCTTCCAATCTCTCTCCTGTCATTTTTCTCCGTTGCAAACCCTAAATCGACCCTTCGATTGCTTGAGGCTCCATCACACGCAACCTAGACTGACTCCAGTTTGGTACTCTTTCTTTCTCTATTTTGTTAATTTACTCAGTTTTTGGACGTTCCAGATCCTTATTAGTATATATATTTTTTAATTGTTAATATTTATCCCTTCTTTTCCCCTATTGAAATAATATACGAGTAACGGATACTGGCGAAGAGTGTGAGAGAGTGAGATGTTCTTCTCTGTTGTCATTATTTTCTGATCCTATTGAGCCACCACTGGACTTATCCAATGCTGGTATAACACTTATAATGGATAACATTGCTCAATTTCGGTTTTGATTTATTTAATTTTGTTGTAATCTGCTCAATTGCGATTGTGATTTCTTCAAATTGGATTGTGATTAGTTACAGTGATCAATTGATACTGATGATTAAATTTGGACTAAATTGGTACCGGTCAATGTATTAATTAGTAATGATAATGGTAAAACCAACTTTATTTAGTCACTGGTCACGTATCAATTGGTACTAGACTAATTGTAAAATTAGTGTGTAATCTTCTTGTAGCTGATAATGGTATGCCATAAATACTGTCTGGTCAACGTACCAATTAGTACTAGTCAAAAAGTGTCACTGATCAATCAACATTTCCATGATTATTCCAATCTAATTCAAATTTAGCTTTGTTTTGTCTAACTGGTTATTTTATTGAATTTTGCCATTAAAGTTTGTCTTTTTTTATTTCTGGCACAATTATGCATATAGTAGTGTCAGATGTACATATTTTCTAAATAGATTGGTTTTACATTTGCAGGCAGTTCTTTCTGATGGAAAAGAAGTTGCAGTGAAAAGACTGTTTCTTAGAACGAGTTAGTGAGCCCAACAATTTTTTAACAAGCTCGAAGACTTTGTTTGGTACCAGTATATACTTTAACTAATAGTTAATAGTTAATTAACTATTTCTTGATGTAATAAGGTAGTTGTACCTTTCAAAGCAATTTACGAGAGTTAACTTTATTGTATCAACTAGCTAATATGTTTAATGTAGGAGACGATTATCAATTTATCACTATGGATGCAAGTTGTATATTTCTGTTCAATCAATAGGAAGATATTTATCTGCCGATCTAGACAATAATTATATAAGCACAATTATAACTAAACTCCTTAGCAATGCACTGGACAACGGTACCACTATCTATGGTACCGCTGCCAAATTATTATTTGTCCCTTTACTTTTGAGAAATGATCAACATACACATATTGAAAAAAATGAAAGAAGTGTTAACATTCCTTTTCCATCAGAATTAGGAGGCTGGACATTCAACAAGTGTTAGCCGATCCCAAAAAAGATCACGATTTTAAACTCCATTGCACAACACAACATTTATAACGTATTTGCACAGTTGAGAATGCCTGAGGCCAGAAGACAACATAGACTAATTGTGCCTTAGCCGATCCCTTCGGCTCAGGCAGAGGTCTCGTCGTCAGCGGAGACGAGGCGACGGAAAGACGAACAAACGAAAATGCAACACAAGGCTAGAGTGAGACCGGCAGCGAACAAACGAAAGAGATGAAGGCCTTCGGTCTAGGTTACGTGCGATAGAGCCTCGAGCAATCAAAGGGTCAATCTAGGGTTTGCAACGGAGAAAAGTCACAGGAGAGAGATCAGAAGAGAAGAAACGGCCATGCTACATAGAGACGAAGATGGTTGAGAGGAACGACCAGTTTCTCGTAGAGGTATGGTGAAGAGAGGAGGTAGTAGCCTCTCTCCAATTTGACGCTCCGGCTCTCCTTTTTTTTCCCCTATTTATTTCTATTTGTTTTGGATTGATGGAACGGAATATGTAAATAGAGATAGAGGGAGACGGAGCGGCTGCAAACGGGAAATATTAAACTCACGGAGGAGTAAGCGCCTATTATCTCCTCCATCGATTTTAATCTTCGCACGGATCTTGAAGCGATCTAACTGTCCAGAAATCTAGCCTACAAAGCCAATTTACATATGAATAGTAGTATAGCCATTCTCATATATATATATATATATATATATATATATATATATATATATATTTAATGGTAAGTTCCTCTCTCTTTGCAAAATATCGAATTTAAACGATAATAATTTTCTGATATGTATATATATTCGGGTCACTATGACAAATACCAAATTCATTTTTTGTTTTTGGTTGTGCGCGTCAGATTTGTCCTTTTTGTTAAAAGTCTCTGAACGAAAAGAAAAGAAAACATGGTCATGTTCCATAGTCAAAAATCTCAATTTATTGCGGGGCTGACGTTTTTATATTGTGGTATATCAAGCTGCTGACACATGTTAGACGTGTTGTTGTTTTTTATAAGCTAGAGTTTTTCTTTTTCTAAGACTTCGTTTGGATAGTGTGAGAATAAAAGTAATAAGGGAAAAAGTATTGAAAAGTGTGTAATTTTATAAAAAATTTGGATTGATTATAATAAATTTAGAAGTAGGAAGAAACTATTATCTTATTTTTGCACCCATCCAAACGGAGCCTAAAGTAAAGATTTTACTTTTGTAATTGTGGGCTAAGCTTTATTGCAATGATATTTTTGACGTAGACGCCCGACTTACTGTTACTGATGGAGTGATGTGAAGGGGATATTTCTCTCGCCAGTGCCATTTATTAATTATCAGATGAAGTGTGAACTTTTAAACATTTTTACTATTGTTACTATTTAAGAGGGAACTGTTATACATATGTTAGTTTAGAGGGTTTTTTTTTTTTGGGGATACACAGGATAGTGATTACCTAGAAGGCAGAGAAAGCAAAAGCAATAAAATAAAATATAATAATAATAATAATAAATTAAATTAAAAGACTAAAAAAAAAGAATGTTTAGAGGTTTTTTTATTTTTTTTTGAAAAACAGCCCCCAAAACAAGGTAACCTGCATACTTACTGATGCGGAAATTTCTTATATTCGGTATTTTGATGTGTAATTTCTGCATCGACGTGCATTTTAATGAATTTGCTTCAGCCTTTTCTTGGTTTCTGCATTTTTATAGTTAGTACTTAATTTCTCAATACAAATAATGCCTTATATTGTACTCTTGTGTTTGGAAGTGCTCACAAACAGCGGCTGTTCGTGGAAACCAAACAACACGCGAATAAGAAGTTCCGCGAACAAAACCTCCTGTTCGTAGTTTCCACTTTTTGGCGAACTAGGGACGAACACCATACGAACAACGTCTGTTCGCGCAACCCTTGTTCATTCCTTGTTCGTGTGACATCCAAACACACCGACCGAATGTTTTTCTGCTATCGCCAAACAGTGTAAATGTTTTACTGCTATCGCCAAACAGTCTTTAAAAGGGACTTTAAATATCTATATATGAATTTTAGATTATTTGTATTACTTATTAGTTATTATTATTATTACTCTTCCCATTTACCGTTGTTGTTGATATTATTTATTAATTATTACTATTATTCTTATTACTATTATTATTACTCTTCCCATTTACCGTTGTTGTTGATATTATTTATTACTATTATTCTTGTTTTCTATTATTATTATAACAAGTAGTCATGTGATATTAATTATTTGAGCACGTTCTATTAAATCGATTGGACATATATTCCACAATTAAGATACTGTCAAGTACCTCAACATGGTACAAACTACCAAGTAAAATCGAAAAAACCATAGCACCGACAAAATAGTAGTTGCTGACAGATCTATTGTGACAATTTTTTTTTTCTGTGACATTAACTGCTCCATGGCTCTTGGGCCACGGTGGACCGCAGCCCTCTTAAAATCTTATGTGTGTTTAATTATAGGTGAATTCTTATCCAAGAATTTGTACGGCTATTTCATTCTAAAAAAATACTGCTTCGGATTTTTGTTTACTTCGACTATAAACGTTCTTTATCAGAATCCAAAAATAATAATAGTATAAGTATATTTGGCTGGACTCTCTCTGTAATCTCTTTTAAACTTTGATATTGCAATTAATGTTTATTTTTCAGTATTCTACTGCTCTTCATACGATAACTGTAAATTTAATATTTTTTCTTAAATAAGGTCATTTACTTATAGAGGCATAGCACATTCAGAGAGTTTATCCCTCTTCTGCACGCCAGTGAAAATTGAACCCGTTAACTCTAGAATAACGACGGAGTCACCGACCATTTGTGTTGAACTTTCCACATTCCATAACTATAAATACTAGGACTTTTTTTTCCAAAAGGGCCGAACTTAATAATAAAATTTCCATTAGGACGCAACACCTTCTAATATTATCTAAAAATGGCCTTCCGTAATGTGTGCGCAATATATATTTTTGTCTTTAGTCGGAGCACGTTCGGTTCAGTTATCCACCAACAAGCACGCGAATAGCAATTGAAATGTTGCATTTTTTTTTCCCGTCAATTAAGATGCTTGTAAATTAATAGGTTACATGAACGATTTTAGAAATTTGTTTATTAAGGAGAGATAAATTAATCTAACAGTAAAATAAGAATACTTAGCAGGAATTAATCTAACTATGAATATTTAATAATAAATAAATAATTATTATAAATTAATAATATTTAATAAGTAAAAAATAATAATTATTAGTTAATAATAATTAATTATAATTAATAATTAATAATTAATAATCATTAATCAATGATAACTAATAATTAATAATTAATGATGATTAATAGTGATTGATATAATTAATAATAATAAGTAGTTAATAATTAATATAATAATTAAAGTAATTAATAATAGTTAATAATAATTACACCATTAATAGTTGCTAATTTTAAAATATTAACCTTAAAATACCGCACCAAACAACATTTACTAACCTTAAGTTAGCACTAATCCTATCAAATCACTACTCTCATCTATTGTTCTCCAATCGTGCATGTCGTGTCGTGTTGTGTCAAACACGATCGTGTTAGAGTCTCATATCGTGTCGTGTTGACACGAACTACTTTTTTAATCGTGTCGTGTCGTGTTTAGTGGTGAGAAGATGGAACACAACACATATTCTGACACAACACGACTGACGCAATCATGTTGTGTCGTGTTAATCGTGTCAGATTATTTCATTATTTTTTAAATTTAAAAATTATTAAAAAAATTAAAAGTGACGTAATAATTTATTATTTGATTAAGTTTAAATATTTTATTGATATTTTCTATAAAAATTAATAATTAGATTACGAAAATATTATGATTTAAATGATGGTAAATAATATAATGTAGTATTATAAATTGAAATTAAATTATTAATTTTGCTTAAATAATCAACATTAATAATTAAATTTGTATTGAGGTATCGTGTTAATTCATGTCCGTGTCATGTTGCGTGTCAAATCGTGTCGTGTTGAATCGTGTCAAACTTTCTAATGTCCCAACACGACATGTTAACATGATCGTGTCGTAACAATTTTGTATTTGTGTCGTGTCATGTCGTATCAACACGCACATCGTGTCGTGTCATTTTAGAGAACACTACCCTCACCATTCTACCCTCTAACTCCAAAAAATACTAGCCTTATACCACTAACCGTACTAACTTCTGTTTTGCCAAAAGCACCCAACATAGAATCAATCATCCACCTAACTAAACGGTTGTCATTTGAGTGACAATGCTGCAATTAGTATTTTATTAAGTCTTCTGTCTTTAATTATGTCAGAAACTTTTTAATATTATATTTTGAATAACACGATATATGAGAATATTTATTTCTTTCCATAATTTCGGTAGATAACGGCGTCGGCCATGCTCTGAGACCAAAGACAAAAAATAATTCTGGCGCACAAGCTTACTGAAAGCTCTTTTAGATAATATTAAGAGGAGTTGAGCCCTGGCGAAAAATTTTATATTAAGTTCGGCCCTTTTGGAAAAAGTCCTAAATTCTATACAGTATAATTTCTATTTGAGGTGGACTAAAGTGTCATAGATGACAATGCCATAAATATCTTTTTTGAGTCATTTTTTTAAGATCTGAAATTCAATCAATCAATCAAAACCATTCAAATTGATCACCGTATTGAAATACCTTTGGAGACCAAATTTTACATTTTTTTGAATTTTTTTGCTATTTATTTTGATATGTTCAAATTGGAGGGTCTGAAATACACCAATTATAACGTTTTTTAAAAATATCATAATAATTAGCAGAAAAATTCGAAAAAATGAAAAATTTGGTCTTCAATGGTATTTAATCTGGTGAATAACTTGAAGGGTTCGGATTGAGCATTTGAATTTTTAATATCGAAAAACGATTCTATGGCACAAAACCGTCTGTGCCATCTATGGCACATTAGCCATCCTCCTTCTATTTTTCTTTACATGATAATTTTGTCCATTATTGTTAGCGACTTTCTTCCATTACTTAGTTTTTTCAACTTGTTTTGAGCAATATTTTTGGTCAAATCAACCAAAACATTATATAATTTTGAAGGAACATTATCTTTTAATGAAAAGCGCACATAAAAAAATGGTCACCGCAAAATCTCGTAAATGTAAAATTATAAATTGAATTACTACGGAAGTAATAAACAAATCTTGAAGATTTAGAATGGGGGGATATGAAATCTCAGTCATATTCATCTCCAATTGAATGAAAACAAATATAGATTGGAATTTGAAAATCTACCCATTGTAAAGGTTGGCATTTGACAATCCAACTCTCGAAGGGTTGAGTTTGAAATTCAAACCTTTTTCTTGTGCAAGGAGTTTAAAATAAGACAAAATTGATCACGTATCCCTCAAATATTTCTTAATTGAATATTTACCCCTCAAATCTTTAAAATTGATCACATACCCCTCAAATCATGATAAATAGAAATACATACCCTTTTCAGTTATTTTAATAAACTTCTGAATATTAGAATTTGATTTTTATATCTTATGACATAATTACCCTTCCCAAATTTCTCTTCTGTACCAGAAAGACCTTTCATCTTCTCTTTGTTACCTCTACAAGCGATATTAGGAAATAGATCTCTTCCGATATATGTTATTTACACGAACCAAGAAAGATTTGTTAATTCTTTATTTCCTTTTACTTATGAAGCTGTTTACTACTAATAAAGTCACAAGATGACTAATTACATGTGCAAGGCCTTGATGGCCCCGTGTGTTCAATCATTGTTAGTTGCATGCCTATTGGCAAACATGGTTAGCTGCATGTATACTTACGTTATAACTAGAGATGAGAAGTATGATTCAACAATTTTGATCTAATTAACCAAGCTAGAGTTAACACTTCTAAATTGACAATATGTCAAATGGGTCATATTAGTTTCAGTGTTTCTCAACAATTTTTTGGTCTAATATATTCAGAACCAATTCCATTTTTCAAAATTGATTACCTATCCCAAATTGATTGTATATAATCTCACATATAAATATTTAATTATTATAAGTGATTTAAAAAGTGTTGAATTGAAATGTCATGTCTCACATATGAAAAATACAATAAAACACTCCTAACACTAATCCATAATCAGCAAAAATGCCGGTACATCCTGACTTCTTCTAGAATCCAGTTGCAAATCGCCTGTAAATCTTTGTTTCGTCCTATTGTCCTCTCCATCCAAGTCGCCCAAAACAAAGTTGAAAGAAAAACATGGAAGGCTTTATCGCTCCAGTTCTGCTGTAGGGTTACAACTTAAAAAGCATGGACTCTGCCTCCATAGTTGCTTGGCATAGATAGATATCAAAGACGAAATGAGAATCAGAAATATATATTCTAAATAATTGATGATTAAAAGAGACATAAAGATCTAAAAATGACCCCCAATTTATCTAAAAAATAAAGAGACTTAAAATGGAAAAAAAAAAGACATATATCAGAGAAGATATTGTTTGGAGAGGAAGTAGTGTGAAGATGAAAGGTCTTTCAGGAGAGAGAGAAATTTGGATAGGGATAATTCTGTCATTAGATATAAAAATCAGATTTTAATATTCAGAAATTTATTAAAATAACTGAAAAGGGTATGTATCCCTATTTATTAAGATTTGAGGGGTATGTGATCAATTTCAAAGATTTGAGGGGTAAGTATTCAATTAAGAAAGATTTGAGGGATATGTGATCAATTTTGCCTTAAAATAAAGTCGAGAATATCAAATCCGTCCCAAGTGAAATTATTTTTTACGTTCTCGGTGTCAACGACAAAAACTTTGAAACGAGATTTTATATTCTGAACGTCCTACATTTTGAAATTCGTTTATTGTTTTCTGAAAAAAAAAATTTAGCATTTTATAATTATCATGTACAAAAATTCGGTAATTGGTAATTACCATCCGACTAAATTCCATCCACACCATCCACCCACCGATAAAACCACCTTTTCGTACAATTCAGACCACCTCTTCGCACCTCTTGCCAAGTCATCCATCCGTGGCTCCAACTATTAACCAATCAGAATAAAATTCACGGATCGTGTTTTTTTCTCCCACAAGATCTTATATTCTCTTCATCACTTCCGATTTCAAACTTTTATATTCCCAATTTCTCACGAAACCCTACCTTTGAATCTCTCTCCAAATCCATGGCTTGAACCAAGCAAATCGATCGCAAGTCTACAGGAGGCTCGGCGTCGTGTCCACTTCCCCTGCCACGGCGTCCATGGGAGAGTTGATGGACGTGGAGGCATACGCCGCGATGTACACCGGACGCACACCAATATTCTGCAACTCCTCTTCATCGCTGACAAGTGCGACAACGAGGTGATGAAACTAGAGGTGTTGCGCATGGCCTGTGACGAGATCAAGAAAGGAGATGATACAAGTCTTCAGCAGGTTCAATTTCTTTTCTCCTCTCAAATCTTTCTTTTTTAAAAAAAAATCTTATCTGATCTCTCTTTTCTTTTTAGATCTAGGGTTTCTAATCACGTTTTCTTTTTAAGAAAGGAGAGGATTAAGTATTCATGTGTTTTTTTTTTGCATTTTATATTCAAAGATTTTGTTGTTAACATAAGAGATCATATTGTTATATTCAGGGATACTTATGTTGGGTTAAGGGATCATAATGTTGACACGAGATATGAAAATAAGAGATTAACTATATTGTTATATCTAGAAATACTTATGTTGGGATAAGGAATCATAATGTTATATTTATTACTTTAAGGGATCATGTTATTAAGTTTTTTTTTCATTTTGGTTCGAATCGTTGTTGGTACGAACACAGTTTCTTGTAGAAAGGACAAATTTGCATTTTCATTCTACTTACTAGAATTCTTTTCTCTAATGATGCCAGGTTTCATGTCTTTGATATAGGTACGGTTTCAATTGTGTTACAGCGAGTAGATTGACATGGCGTTGATGATCTCGAGAATGAATTCAAAGACATAGGGGGGTGATGATGATGCCGAGTATGTGCATGAAATGATTAATTAGAATTTACACATGTTATATTTATTATTTTAAAGATCGTATTGTTAACATTTGTTATTTACTTTTTTTGTTACCGATGCAAAGGTTATTTCAATTCATAATTTGTAGAAAGATTACTTAGGGATCATATGTGTTAAGTTAGTTTTTCTAATGGATCACCTTGTATCACTATGTATGTTTATTGTTTGAAAGGATTAATTAGAATTTATATCTGTTATATTTATTACATTAAGTGATCATGTTGTTATCATATTACCTGAGATATCAAATCCCCCCAAACTTAAACTTTGCTTGTCCTCAAGCAACGCCCTAAGTTCATAATTTTGGACTGTACTTAAACCTTAAACATCGAGTTGCATCTCAAACCAAGAAATGTCATGAAACCAATTGCTACGCCTTAAGTTTTCACACTTCAATCAAATAAGTCAAACAAAAATTTAATTTCAAGAACCAAGTTTAGTGTTCTACAAATTAATTCATGCATCTCTTGGTCCTAATGAAATCTTTTCTCAAATTCAAGAACTCTAGCTTCACTTTGTCAATTCAAATGCGATCTCAAATTCAATTACCCGTTCTTTTCCATATTTCACAAAAGTTTGTAAAGAATTTTATCAAAATTGAAAAGTCTATAATGAACCCTTCTTAAGAACAATTTCAATTTTCACCAATTTGTTCGTGCAAGTCGAGCCGTGGAGCTTTACACCCTAGAGGATAATGCGGTATCATCGGCTTTGAGTTTGCTACTAGCACATGTCGCGCTAGGGAGGTTAGACGGGTGTTGCTCGACTATGGCCACGGTACACTTGGGCCATAATACTCAACAACTCCTTTACCAATGCTTTCGCACCGGGTCCGGTAGAATTAAGCATGAATTATCCAATTATTTCTCGCTTTCTTTGAGTTGTAATTCCTAACAATTCATGCTTAACCCAATACCCTCCAATTTGTGGCTAAGTTGGTGGAAAAAGGCCTCAGTGCGTCCTCGTTTTCACAGCTATTTTGATTTATTTTCCAATTAAGTTTGCTTGTTGGTGATTCAAGCGATTAAAAGCATTTTCAACAAGACAAGGTTCATCTTTTAATTTCCAAAGTTCATAAAATCCTTTTTAAACAAAAATTTGTCAAATACAAATTCGTTCACTCGGCAAAAACTTTTGAGAATCGACAAAGAGTGTTTTAACAATTTCAAGCATCCAAATTCGAGTTCTATTTTTGCAAAATATTTCAATTCGGCCCATTGGCGCAAAAATCAACAAGAGATATCAAAACATTCTAGGGTCCATCGAGAAAAAATTTTATTTGACTTCAAAATAGTTTAAACTGTGTGAATTTATCATTTAAAATTCAAATCGAGAGAGACTAGGCACATCCAATCAATTTCCAAACAAAAACTACGCATGAATAGTGCAAAAGAATGAGCAATTTCAATCAAAAGTTCGATTTTTCTCCTATTCCCTCCCCCCAAACTTAAATCAAACATTGTCCTCAATGCATTCAATCACAAAGAAAAGTAAATAGGAGAAAAAGAGAACTTAGCCAATTTTTGCTTCCACCATTTCGATTTGCTCCTAGTTTGTTCTCTCGATTTTCAAGATGGCTCTACTCCTTTCTTTGAGTTGTTGTGCAATTCATATGAGGTCGATCGGGGTTAGTTGGTTCACGTAACCCATGGTGCTCTAGCACGAATCACATCTTCCTTCATTTGTTCCTCAAAATTTTCCAAATCAAGGCATGAATTTCCATATGAATTCGTCTCTATTTGGCATGGGGCAGCAGCGTTTCAGTGTGAGTAAATCGTGGCAGCAATGTAGGACTTCAGAGGTAGCAACGGGACAAGTTTTCTTGTGGCATGCAACTCACATGAGGTCGTGCGTGGGTCGTGTGTTTTTTTGTTGCTTGACCCGTGGTGCTCTAGCGCGAGTTGCAAGTAGGACATCCACAATCAGTCAAAACGTGTATTTTCAACAATAAAATCCAAACCAACAATCAGTTTTTATTTTTTTTTTATAATAATAATAATAATAATAATAATAATAATAATAATAATAATAATAATAATAAATGAAAGATACAATATCTAGTCTCTCGTTACTAAAATAAATTCTAATATCAACACCGTCCCCGGCAACGGCGCCAATTTGATGAAGGCTTAGAACCTAGGAATCAAATAAATTTATAAACCTAGAGCTAACCTCACTAGTCGTTTTAGTTAAGCTTTAGGGTCGAACCCAAGGGACGGATTAATGAGTACCGGACTTTACTTCCTCACGAAAGCTAGACAATTAAATTTTTATGGAGTTTTTGGTTGATTAAATCTAAAGGTGCAAGTAAATAAATAATTTTGGATATTTTAATTATCTAAAAAAATCTAAATGCTTAAAGAGATGTTTTTGGTGTTTTAACAATATAAAAGTCGTCTTAGGTTCAGGTTTCACATCGGTTTGGACTCTAGAACACAGAACTTATCACTTTCGTGCATCAAACGGTGTTTTTCAAGCATATACCGCTCTGTTCGATCCGAACAGATGGTATAAGTGTGTGGTTTTGACTCTTTATGAAATTTTATGCTTTGTGCTAGGGTTTGTTGGTCAAACCTAGATACTCTAAACCTCAGCTTTCGCTTGTTGGACTAGACACTGGTTCAATCACAACCTAACCTAATTAACTCGATTGGTTCACAACTTTTGGTATAGAATTCAATCAACTTAAACTTGTTTGTTGGAGTTCATAAGGATATCTAGAGGTCTTTTGGACTTGTCTAAAAGTTACACTTTTGGTGTCAACTAATCTCCCCTTTCGGATCTATGATTTATCCCAAATACTTTATTTGAACTAATCTTGTTTATCCTAACTTAGACTTGACTAGATGCGGCCGTACAACTAGAAGGTGATTAGGAAATCACAAGCAATTCAAACAAGAAATTAACATAATTCTCAACAAAACAAATCAACAAAATATATCATATCATATCAAGTCAAATCACAACACATCGAAACCTAAATTACTTCCCTACTCCTAAGACAACATAAATCTAGCCTAACATGAAAGCAAAATAAGATACAAGCTCCATCAAATCAAAATATCAAGAGAATGGAAGAAATAAACCAAATATCGCTTCTAACTCAAGATACCGAACGTCCAGAGCCGTGGTTGGGTTGATTCTGCCGCCGTCGCGCCTAGAATTGCTCCAAAGATGATGCCATGGTCGTGCTATGTTGCGGGAGGTGAAATCCCGCGCCTTTCGGCGTGAGAACGGTGGTGGAAAGGTGCCAAAACGTGGTGGGATATGGAATTTCGTGGTTGGTGGCTTCCCCCCGTTTTCTTCTGGCCTAGGGGAGCATAAATAGTGATATTCTGGACTTGGAAAGGAGGCTAGGGCGTCATGGCAAGAATTCATACCAAAATATTGAGTTTCCATGCTTGGAAACTTGCCAAATGCACTATTCGGCTCTCAACTCGGACCGAGTTGGCTCCAACTCGGACCGAGATGGCAATTTAGCAGTTTTCTGACTTTCAACTCGGACCGAGATGGATCCAACTCGGACCGAGATGACTCCAGACCGAGGAGAGGTAGTATTTCGGCCATAATTCCTTCACCCGAACTCCGATTGAGACGATTCAATAGGCGTTGGAAAGCTTAGGATGAGCCCTTCAATGCTATTGACTCCATTTGACCAATTTATTGTTTGAAAGGATTAATTAGAATTTATATCTGTTATATTTATTACTTTAAGTGATCATGTTGTTATCATATTACCACTGCATCTAACTGAACACATAACGCAGATTAATTCATCCTTTATGGTCATTATCAGAACCAAAACGTCATATTATCACTGCATCTTACTGAACACATAACTAGTTTAACTCATTCCTTGACGCATCTAAATGAACAGACACGAGAACGCATTATCGTATTTCAAAATGTTCTGTATTCCATTACTGAACGCATCTAAATGTTATCGTATTTTAAAAACGAATTAATGAATTTATAGGTTGACGCATCTATATGTTGTTATCGTATTTTAAAAACGAAATTCAGTAACCTATAAATGTTACAATCGGCGTTCTCAAGTATTCCAAACTTGTTTTTTTGACTGTTTGTTTAAAATTTAAAAATCAACGTTCAATGTTGATATTTTTTTTATTTAAAAGCTATATATTTTCGTATATTTTTTTTTATAAATTTTGAAATTTATTTGGTACTCGATTAATTTGCCAAAACATTAATTTATCAGAATTAATTTATCACAACTAACAATTAAACAATATTCATCTCTTGATTGAGTATCAAATGAATTCTTAAATTTACAAAAATTACATGGAAACAATTCAAATTCGACATTTGAATTTTTAGTTTTGAAAAGTAATCAAAAGATGAGTTTGGGACATCCAAAATATTTAGACCGGGCGAATCCAAAGTTAAGAAACAGAGTAAAATGGAGACTAAATACTTTTTTTTTTCTAATCATCTATATTTATTGTTAAATTTTCTATATTGATTGGCATTTACTTTAAGAAATATCATATTAGATCCCTACAAAAATATAAAAATAATTTTATTATTGACCCCTGAAATTACAGAGTATACTATAAATACAATTATATAATGTAATCGTCAACAGTTCTATTATATTAAATCCGATTCAAATAATTTCTGGCTTAGTCTGCCTATGCACTTAGGTTGTGTCTCTTCTATATTGATAAAACAAAGACCAAGCTAGACTTTGCAATTATTGATTGAAGACTTGAAAAAAGTTATTACAGCACTGGTTAGAGGTTTCATTCTTTTTTCTTTCTCATCCGAACAGAATAAAAAATATTGGTAGTGATGTCAATTGAAAACATTATCCTTGGCACATCTGGAATATAGGATAAGATAAAGACGCAAGATTTCCCACTGTCCATCTACATTTCGTAGCAATACTGCAATAGTACTTCCATCGACACCATTCAATTTTTATTTTATTTTTTGTTAAAATCGGACCAAATGTAATTTAATTTTTATATATAATAATAGGGGTCCTATTGAAAAGTTTGAAAAAACATGAAAAGAGGCGGAGCCCATTTTTTGTCCTAACTTTTAAGCCGCATTTCAATTTATTATTTAATTTTGAGATGTTCTGAGGGTTAAACTTTACAATAATTGCGCAGCCAGTTACTATCACAGTGACTCATTTCGACCCGCTACATATAACATCACAATGTTCTGATACGCTATTTTAAATCTCATGATCCGTAGAAAAATGAAACTTTTATTTTCTAAATCAAAATAGCAGCAGAGCAGACACGAGAATCTTAAGCTCAACCAATAGTTCCATTTCTGCCGTGCTAAAAAAAATGAACAAAAAAATCACTGCAAAATATTTAAAGTTAGGAAATTTAACCATATCATATCTTAAAAAAAAAAAAATCGCCTCCAACATTATCATGCAAATCTACTAATTTTCCACACCAACTTCAGCTGACGCCGAAGCTGGACAGGTCTCAACTCTCATTGTCTCATGTAATGTAAAAGACATGTAAAGAAACATATATGAGCCAAGTCTAATGTCATCTCTAGCAACATCATTTAGAAACTTATATGCATACATTCATTTGTTTGTTTGATTACTCAAATATATTTATCGAATTATCGTTTAATTCTCTATGTGGCGTACCAAACATTCCTTTCCTTTAGTTCAGTACAAATGCAACGATAGTGAATTGCAATCTTACCGTATCGTGGTGTGTCGTGGCAAACACGGGTGTGTTTAGCATCGTGTTTTATCGTGTTGACACGGCTTATACATGCAACCGTGTCGTGTCGTGTCGTGTTGAGTGGAGGGAAAGGCCGACACAACACGGAAATTGACACGACACAATTTGAAACCGTGTTGACACGCCACGATACAGTTGTGTCAACCGTGTCTAACCGTGTAAAAATTTATTTATTTATTTATTTAAAAATAGTTAAATATATTTTAAAATTAGAGATAAAATGATAAAAAATTGTATTAAATTTTATAAATCTGTTATATAGTCGATAAAAAATAATATCATAATAATTCATGATGATACAATATAATAATTAATTAACTAGATAATAAATTACTAATTACATAATATTAATTAGTTGGAAATTTTTAATTATAGTTTCTGTATTATATTTTTATCCTTAAAATTCAAATCATCCTTTATTTTTAAAATATATTAATATTTTTATAATATTTTTTAATTTTAAGTTTTAAAATAAAATAAAATCTTGTTATGTCGTGTTGTAACCGTGTCGTGTCAAATCGTGTCGTATTGAATCGTGTCGTGTTAAACCTTGTCAATTTTCTAAAAATGTCAACACGACACAGTTTTGACACGACACACCAACACAGTTGTGTCGTGTTGAATCCGTACACGTGACGTGTCGTGTCGTGTCGTGTCAACACGAGTCCGTGTCGTGGCAACACGGTTAACACGAAACAATTTGTAATTCACTATGCAACGACACTTTTTTGGGTACAAGGGTATTATTGTCCGCCTACAAGAGAGTCGTACACTTATAGTCAACAACTTTTTTGTCAAACCAGAACCATGTGCCATTTTGATTGCAGTTATGTATTTTGATATTGGAAAGCGACACAAAAAGGACCAAAAGGAATATTACACAAAGAGATAAGAAGCCAAAAGGATGTATCATCAAAAGAATCATACCATTAATCAAACACTCTTTGAGGGAAATGAAATCGCTTTTGAAGTTTTAAGAAAATTGTCTCATATTTACCTAATAGCCGGAATAAAATGGTACAGACCTACATGTAGCTTTTTCATTTCTTTTCCTATGCATGTGTTTATGGTTACTTGCTATGTAATTAGTTGAATTCCCGATCCTTGATCCACATAATTGTTGCACTTTTTGTCTTTTTTATTTCTCTAAAGTCTAAACAGTATGCATGCAAATTCTGCTTAAGAAAAAAATTTAATTCTCAATTGTACTATTGCTTTTCCTTTTCTTTTTTTTTTTGGTAGTCAAAGCAAGAGTCACATTACATCACATAATAGAAAGGAAAAAGCGGATAGGTGTAACTGGTACATGAAACACTATGTGTCCTGGCATAATTTGCCAACTGATGTGATTCCAAATTGTGCTCCCTTGGGATGTAAGAGCAAATGAATTCTGGATTCAGCCTAAAAGCATTTATGAGATCTAACATATCGTGGTAGTTTTGCCATGGCACATTATCAGGTGGAACTCTTGCTTCTAGGATTTGTTGGATCATCAGACAATCTGTGTAAAAAATACAATCACACATCCCCATCTCCTGTACAGCTCTCACTGCTAACTTTAAGGCTGCAATCTCTGATTCGATAGGAGATAGTGCAATACCAGAATGCATACCATAGCAAATTAGTTCTTCCTGCTTGGAGATGATGAAGGCCCACCCACCCAATGAAGGAGGGAGAAAAGATCCATCCGTGTGACATATGACCCCTTGAGCGTTTGAATCTCTAGCATCGTTCCAGAGGTGTCTGAGAGGTTTGGGAATTTTCATGGAAGAGGAAAGTCTGGACAATCGATTGTAGTGCTCAGCTAGTTGCCAGCAAGAAGCATGATTAAATTGTGTACCTGAGAAGATATGTGAGCACCGTTGCTTCTAGAGAGCCCATAAATGGTTACCAAAGGAAGCGAACGAGGCTCCCTGCAGCTGCCGACTAAGATGAAAAAGTAGGGCCATCATGTCTGTTGGGAGCTCGTGCATGCGCAAGGAAAGGCTTGAGGCAAACCGGAACATCTTTGCAAACTGGCACTGGAAGAGCACATGTACAGAATCTTCTGAGTATTGGCTACAAATCATGCATTCGGGGACAGGCTGCCTGAGTCGAAGAGCAATATTACCCCTAGTTGGTACTGCATCCGATACAACCTTCCAAAGAAAAAGGCGTATTCTAGGGATAAGGCCTGGACAATGCCAGATTGTTTTAAGTACAGCCGCCTTCATAGGGCTCAATTGAGCTGGTTCACCTTGTAGCAGCCTACAAGCTTCCTTAAAGGAAAATTTACCCGAGATGGTGCTTGTGAGTAGCAGCCGGTCAGGTCGAGAATTGGTTGCAGTAGGGGGCTGGGGATAAAGAGAGATGATGTGGAAACCAATTCCACGCCCCAAAGAATCGGCTAATTTATCATGATCCCATGAATCTCCTTGGTCCCTCGTGAGTTCATTTAACTGGAGCCGGCGCTGTCGAACATTAGTTGGAACCATTGCTTGCCACATGTCATGCCAAGGTTCAGCAAATACATTGCATTTGTCACCCCTACCTACATGTCATCTTATCACAGGTTTGAGATGCTGCCTTAGCTCCATCATCACCTTCCATAACTTAGTGCAATTGACCGACACATTTGAAAGCCACAAGCATTTCCTGGACAGATACTTTGCCCGCAGTAGTTGCACCCATGGCCGATCCTCATACTCTTTGCAACCTAATTTCCATAGCAATTTCAGCATCATAGCTTTATTAATAACAGCCACATCTCTTAATCCAAGCCCTCCCTGAGCTTTGTGTGATGTAATTCGAGCCCAGGAAACCAGATGCATTTTCTGACGCCCTCCATTCTCCCAAAAGAAGGATCTAATTAGGGAGTTAATAGTATTCACCACAGATGCTGGTAAAGGCCCTCCAGAAGTGTTATACAAGATTAGGGGTTCAATAACTGATCGAATTAGTACAACCTTCGCTGCCTGTGATAAACATCTCGAGGCCCATGAGGATGTTTTCCCTTTGATTTTGTTAATCAGTTGGGTAAAATGTGCTGGTTTGGAAGCGCAGACCGGGACACCAAGGTAAACATGAGAATCTTCACCTTCACTGGCATTGAGAATGTTCATGATGGTTGTTTTGACCTGCTGAGTAGTGTTTCTCGAAAACCATATCCTTGACTTTTCCTGGCCTATCCGCTGCCCAGATAAATCACAAAAATAATTTAGCACCTCTGCTGTTCTTATAGCTTGAATTTCAGTAGCCTCCCCAAATATGACCAAGTCATCTGCAAACATGATGGAAGATAATCGTGGGGCTCCTGGTGCTATCTGCAGACCAGTTAAGTATCCTCCATTGACATGAAAATCAAGCAACCTCGTCAAGACATCCATACAAAGAATAAACAGGTACGGAGAAAGTGTGCACCCCTGCCGAAGTCCCCTTTTAGGGGTGATGAACCCATCAGCATGGCCGTTAAAGAGGATTGAGAATTTGGCTGAGGTAACGCATGCTCTTACCCACTCAATATAAGCCCCGGGAAAACCATAGTAAGAGAGCACACGAAACACAAAGCCCCAGCTCATTCTGTCAAAAGCTTTTGAAAGATCACATTTAAAACAGAAGCTAGTATCTCGCCTTCTATTATAGTTCATGGAATGTATGACTTCCCGCAGTACTACGATATTCTCTGAAATATCACGACCAGGAGTAAAAGCAGTTTGGTTAGGAGCCACGAGGCTTGGAATAATGAAT
Organism: Rhynchospora pubera; assembly: GCA_028095005.1. Classification (NCBI taxonomy): domain Eukaryota; kingdom Viridiplantae; phylum Streptophyta; class Magnoliopsida; order Poales; family Cyperaceae; genus Rhynchospora; species Rhynchospora pubera. Next base: position 195,914,790 of record CM051463.1, on the reverse strand, counting down.
TTCAGACGGAAGGCTAGGATTTTAGAGATAACTTTGTAAATGAAGTTACACACTGATACGGGACGATAGTGAGTCACTCTGGATGGGCTTTGAATTTTTTGCACAAGTACCATGTTTGAGGCAGACAAATTGGAGTCCATGGAAGCTGTTTCAAAAAAGTTTTTAACCTCATTGAACACACAGGGAGCAAAGGCAGTCCACATAGTTTGAACAACACGTCCGTTTAACCCATCCGGGCCACTGGCCTTGTCAGGGTGGATGGCAAAAACAGCCTCTGTGATCTCTTGATCATTTGGTTGTCTGGCCAAATACTCGGATACAGCTGAATCAACCTTAGGAAGAGTATTAAGAAAATCACTCTGGATCGCCTGTTGAGATATTGCATAACGGGTCTCATAGATAGATTTATAGTGATCTATAAAAGCTCTTTTAATCATCTTCTCATCAGTAACAACAGTGTTGTCCTCCATCTGAATGTTAGAGATGCGGTTTAACCTTCTTCTCTGAGTAACCGACTGATGAAAGAACTTTGTATTCGAGTCACCGAGATATGCCCATTTTAGCCTAGCCCGCTGTGCCCAGTATGCCTCCGTTTCCAGCAATAGAGAGTTGTATTCAAGCTGGAGGTTTTGGTTCATTTCACAAGACTGGGAAGTAGGTGGAATTCCTTGCACCGCCAAGAGTTGCTGCTCGATATCAGATAGTGCATCGGAGGGACTTCTCTGTTTTCGTACCCATTTTCGTACCTCTCTTCTCATATTTGTTGTCACATCACCCCAATTCAGCCCTCCACTAACAACTGCCGCTTCACACATGCTTTGAAAATCACGTCGAAAAAGCCACAAATTTTCAAATTTAAAGGTTTTAGTGTGCTTCTTGATGCCCGGTTGCAATCGCAAGAGGATTGGGCAGTGATCACTGTTTGCTCGTGGGAGATGAAAGAGCTTCGCATCAGGGAACTGTGCACACCAGGGGACCGTTGCAAGAGCTCTATCAAGCCTCTGCAGGATAATGGAATTAGGGTCTTGATTATTGGTCCAAGTGTAAGCGGGCCCGTGATAGCCAAGATCGACCAGACCCGAGGAACTTATCATATTCTGAAAAGATCTGTGCTTTCTTTTTACCCGAGAGGATCCTCCAAACTTTTCAAAAGGAGCATAAATGGCATTAAAATCTCCTATTAAGCACAAAGGTCTGGGGTCAGTTGTTGAATAGTAAACTATTCGCTCCCAAATGTATTCAGTTACAGAATCATGCGGGTCCCCGTAAATAGCGCCCAATAGCCAAGGGTCCGAACCAGTTGACATTCGAATTTGTGCAAAGATGAAGTAGTAAGAGCGTTCAATCACATCTACATGTATTGTGTCATTCCACAATAGCCAAAGGCCTCCTGCAGTGCGTACCGAAGGAACAATGACATGATTTTTCAGCGGCAATCTACCAATTCGTTGAGCAGCTTTGTTGACACCACACCTTGTTTCTGATACAAAAGCAAGAGAAGCTTTTGCGCTGTGGAGGATTCTAGAAAGGTTGGGAATTGTTGTACGGCCTCCACTACCGCAACAGTTCCAAGCAATTATACTCATAAAACAACACGGGGCGGTTTGGGGCCCGCTTTCCTCGCCCTTTTTTGTGGACCATTTCGTTGAGTAGAGAGTCCAGTATCAACACTGTGAAAGGTCGAAGCCAGTGTTGTGTCAGTGCCAATGTCAGCACTTGTGGATATGTGCTGATAGCCATTGTACAGGACAGTGGAGCCAGCAAGATCAGTAGAGAGTGCCGGATTATGATGAACTAGATTCAAAGAAGGAGGTGTGTGCACACTGATTGGGTTTGGTGCATGGTTTGGGTTTATATGGAAGTAGTTCTGCAGTGTAGGGTCTATAACAGGAGTTGAGCTTATTGGAGGAACCTGATTGAGAACCCCCATTCGAAATACCTGATGCGGTACAGGCCCTGAAGGGGTATGAAAGGCAGGTGTTTGAGAAGGACTGGCTGAAGCTTGCCCAGGATGTGTCTGTCTTGTATGAGATGCATGAGTCATTCCTGGACCATCGGATCGAGTATTTGATGCTTGTTGTGGCTCTTCTTCAGGGAACAATTCAGCGCTTGTAATCCAAGGCCCAATTTGGATAGGATTGAGGTTTTGGAGCTCCTCATTATCTGCATATCTCGGATCCATTGCAAGGCGGCACAATCTACTCCAAATAGCACACGTGTTGATATCGTGACCCACTTTGGCACAGTACGTGCAGTGACGGCCAAGCCGTTCATAAACCAAGTGGAAACCCAAGCAACCCATGGAGGAAAGTTCGGCCTCAACTGAGTCCAACAATTTTGCCGTGGCAGGGAATCTGATTTTAGTACGAAGAAATCGTCTCCCCCCTGAGGAGGTCGGAGAAACATGAGAGACAATAGTGCCAAGGTCCTTCACCATCCGCTGAACTCCCTGTGCAGTTATGCTCTCAACAAAACTACCGTGTATCTGGGTCCATAATTCAACATGTGATGGAGGGCAGCTCCTGATCTCCAAAGGGTTATTTATTCGTTCAATAGCCACTTGGTCAGTTCTGTATTGCCATGGTCCCTCATTGAGTACCTTCATGTAATCCTGAGAAGAGGAAAACTCAGCTATATAGATGCAAGTCCCAGAAGAAGAGATCTTCACCGGCCTGGTTGGCTTCCAGGCTCCTTGCTTTTCCTTTTCTGAAACAACAACCCACGTCCAGGCACGTGGTATCCAGAAAAGAAACCATACTACGTCACGTGCCAATTATTTGAGTGCCTTGACTTGTATCTTTCCAAAAGAAAGTTAAAATTCCATCAGAAAGAAAAAGGAGAATTCTGAGCGTCTAGAATTCGGATTCTCTGTCTCATTTTCTATGAAGCATATTTGTTCGGGAACACTCACATTCTGATCAGAAGCTCCATAAAAACTTTCAAACGCAAATCGACAATAAAATTTACATTGCAAACGAGATCGGAACTCGGAAGGGTTGAAATTGTCTTTCGAAATCCTCTTTGAAATAAAGAAATTTGATAAGAATTCGTCCGAAAGAAAGAAGAGACATTGCGCTGATGTAAATTGAAATGAACTCTTCTCCTCTCTCACTTGATTAATAAAATCATTTCTTCTTTGAAAGTTGGTTTGAAACCAACTATTTTGATATAAAAAATTTGAAAATAAAATGCTCTCTTTGTGATTCGAATCAATGACTACTTGATTGATCAAATAGGGTCAAACCACTAGACTGAACAACCTAGCGATTAATAAAATCATTTCAAAATCATCTCCTTTCTATTGAATAGAACTGAATTTCTCTAGTTACTTTTGATCAGACCTTATGCAACCAAACAGTTAAGACTTTAAATTGAGATCAATCTTCAGTTACGTGGCTAAGAACATCAATAATTATTTTGTAGAAAAATTAAAATTAGAGATGGAAGCTTTCTTGTAGGAATCTTTAGAAGCTAAAAATCTAGCATCCATGAAATTAAGTCTCCATCTATTCCAAACATCCGGCCTATCAGTATAAACGCTGTGTGGACGTTCAAGCCGCCAGCGTCCTTGGTCCAAATTTTCGCTTATAACGCAATAAATAATTGGCAGGTTGATTGTGACTTATGAGTCCATATTCTCTTAAAAGATATCGGTTTAAGGTTGATTTGATGCCTGTTCCAGGGAATTACTTTACCGGATGTGTGTAGCTGCTTCAGACACTAAAGCAACATTCAGCCCAATTGTGTCCCGAGAACCAAAGGAAAACCACAGATTGAAATTTTGTACACAGGAGAGAAATAATTAAAATGAACGAAAGAAATGGAGAACTAATAAGGCGATTACACCATATGTGAAAGCCTAAAAAAAGTCGAACTCGATGTAATTATTTTCAGAGCCACCGCTCCGGTTCATGGACCCGGCAGACCCTTTTCCACTAGCACTTCCAGTAGAGGCAAAATTTCTCTCCACCTCAACAGGAACTTGTGGTGGAGCTGCACACCGAATCAAGGCCCAGTTTACACCATCAAAAAATTGGTGCTGTTTGATCTCGGTGGCACCCCTCTTGAATCCCAGCCGGTGCTGCGGGTCTTTAACAAGGAGGCCCCGCACCAAATCACGGGCAGCAAAACTAACAGCAGGGGCATCAGAGAACCGCAGCTGCTGCCCAACCACATTGAAGAGGGTTGCACGATTGCCAGAGCCCTTGAAGGGTGTTTTGCCAAAGAGCAGCTCATAAAGGAAAATGCCCAGAGTCCACCAGTCAACAGCTGACCCGTGGCCCTCCCCCTTAATTATCTCTGGAGCAAGGTACTCATGGGTCCCAACAAATGACATTGATCTAGCATCAGTTGGTTCAGCCGCAAGCTCAGGGAAAGGACGCACCTGCAAATCAATAACAAGTCAGCATTGCACAAAGAGAGGTAATTTTTGCTGTCAAATAGCAAGACATTAGGAAAGTCCCTAAAGGAGGTTGATTATACCGTTTGTCTGTATTTAAATGTTCACAGACCCTTCCATAGTAATGTTTCTGGAGTTGCTCCTTGCCATTTTGAACTGGGAATGTTCAATAACATTTTTTGTCTAATATACAATTTGTCAATTTGATGGTGCTTTTTGGCTGCAAGCAGAAAATAAACTGCAATTTCATGCATGCCCTTTGAAAAACTGGAAGCCAAAAGTGTTTAAGAAACTACTCTAAAATTTGGTCTCCAACTCCCTTGGTTTTTCCAGAAAATAAAAAAAACTTCCAACTATGGATCTTGTGGATTGTGATGTACACATAATAGCATTCTTCAAAAGAGATGCTTTTTAAATATATCAATCTGTTACTGAACTAGTGAACTCCAATAGCAAGATCAAAACCACAAGTCAAAAGAGAACACGCAGTTGCACTTTTTTTTTTTCCAATAATCTAAAATAAACCAGACACAATTTATAATTTGCAGGAAAAAAATACCTGATGTGCAATTTCAGATTTAGACCTCCTATGATTTTTTGACCGAGAGAACAAGAAACCAGGGCCGAAGCATGTTGTAGTGGGACCTACACACACAACAGGCTTGATGCAGGCAGGCCTCAAGCATAAGCCCCCATTCGGGACCTGGTTGGAGTCGTGGTTGGAGGACCTGATCAAAGTTGGGCTAAAGGACGTGCGCAAAGAGAGATCAAAATCGGAGAGCATTATGTGCCCATCATCTCTCACCAACACATTTTCTGGCTTCAGATCTCGATAAATAATGCCTAGCATATGGAGGTATTCAAGCGCTAGCAACACCTCTGCCACATAGAACCTGCAGGGATCAAAATGGAAGAGAAGATTCTGTACATATCAATATATATATCATGCAGTAATTTATTTTGAACACAATGTACACACAAATATAGAAATCTACTCGTGGCTGATACTATGTGGTCATATTGCAGCATGAACATATTCGAAAGTGCTTCTCAAACGAAGCTCAGCAGACAGTCCTTTTTTATTCTATTTGCATGATCAAGATTACTTTAAGGTAAGTGTAAATTAAAGCTAACATACAGCAGAAACCTTTTTTTTTTTTGAGAAAATAAATTACAGGACAGATTAGAGGGCGGTCATTCAGAGAGCCAAAACCATGTAATTCAGACAAGGCATTATCAGTAGCAGCACTCCTATTTAAAGTAAAATGTTTCAGGGCAGTGAAAAAGAAATAAAATATTATTGCCTATCAACCTGCTCACTCAAATTCTTCCCAAGCTGTTAAGAGTTACGGAAGTGGGAGCAAAGTTAGGCTTCAATAACTCAATGTACTGGCAAAAAAAATTTATGACAGAAAGCTACTTTTCAAAACCATTCATACTGAAGTTTTCAACCAATAGAGAAAAATAATGAATTATGACAGGAACCACTAACTAACATAAGGTTCCCTTGTGGTCCCAGCAATATCTTATATGTGTTAGTTCGGTCCCAAATTTTAAATTAAGATTTTTTTTGTCCTTAATTTTTTAATTTCTACCATCTCAGCTGTACAATCATTTTGCAGTCAAGGTGGACAAGATCCAGTTCCCTACTAGATCTGAACAATCTGATCACTACTCAAATGAAGATATCCAACAATATGTGTTCTATTCATTACTTTGAAAGCACATATATTATACTTCAAATGAAAGCAGAAAGTGGTACAAATTGGAACACTGAAGGACAAAAGGGAATCTTTAATCTTGTAAGGAAAAATGGAAATTGTTCCATAACAAAACATTTCCTGACCTGGCAGCATATTCAGGAAAGCACCTCCCAGGCTGCCTCTGCCGAAGCATATGCAAATCCCCTCCAGGACAAAACTCCATGACAAGACATGTAAACTTGTCAGTCTCAAAATGAGCATACAGCGTTGGCAGAAATGGATGGTCGAGGCATTGCAGTATTTCCCTCTCTGTTTGTGCTCGTATCAACTTCTTCCTTTGCGCCAGTGCCACCTTGTCCATCACCTTCATTGCAAACCGACAAATAGCAGTGCCACCACTGGTAAGCTCAGCAAGGTACACTGATCCAATGTCACCAGACCCGACTTGCCTCAGGAGGCGGAAATGTGCCAGCCCTAGTGGCCCTTCTCGAGCCCGTACCAGCTGGATTGCCTCCCATCTTGGGTCATTGGACTTGTGAGGCTTTGTCATGTTACTGGTTGTTGTGCTAGTGCTGTCCATGCTTTCTTCACTGAAGTCACTGCATATGCTTGACTTTCTGCTCTCATGGGCCCCGCAATTATCATTGTGAGTAAGGTTTGTTTCTGTCTCGATGTTTTTATTCTTTTTCGGATCTTTGAGTTCGGTCGAGGTCGGACCTGGTTCACTTGTTTGTAAGTCTGGTTTTGATGTCATGCTAGATGCTCGAGGTTTTATTATAGAGCTGTGAATTTTAAAAATTTCTTCTTCATGGTAATTATATAATATGCCTGTAGAGAGGAAATGAAAGAAAATGAGTACCATTTTTATTGTGTGGCTGAGTAAAATAAAAGTCAATTAGCAAATGAAATACTCCATCAGTAGTCATTGCATATATTTTGACATCATTAACCCCCTCCCCCCCCCCTCAATTGAACCTTCCAAACCCAAAAAAAAACAGAGAGAGAGAGAAATAGGTTTTTGAGAGCCGTATCTGTCAGGGTTTTGTCTGTCAGAATTGTGTACTAGGTTAATAAAAACCAAATTTTGGTGCCTGAGGTTGTAACTGTTGGTTCTGTTTCCTTGTACTTCATTTCTTTTTTTTTATCAATTTATTTTTCTGATTTTGTAATTGATTTAGGTAAGAAACATAAGGAAAGTGGCAATACAAGTGTGTACAAATACCTATGGACTCTGTCATTGAGGATCAATAACTACAGAGGCATTTTAACGAAAATACGGCACGTCTTTTCGAAGAGAACTAGGAATGACAACCCCCCCCCCCCCCCGAAATTTAGTTTCATAGTAGTTACTTTGTTTGATTTGTGCCTTTTTATTTCAAGCTTAAATTAGGCCGAATAATTGGGTGTCAGTAAAGAAGAGGTACAGCTACATGCTGGTGGTCACTAGTACAAAGTAACATCAGGAAAAATTGTGCAAAACTAAGTCAATGATAAGCTTATTGATGGCAAGACACAATGGCTCATGTGATTGTCATTTTGACGCTGATTGCTGAGAAGAATATCGGAAAAAAATGAAAGAAATAAAAGAAAATTGAAAACAGACTTAAATGAAAGAAAATCGCAAGCTTCCAGAAGGAACTGACAGGAAAAAAATTATAAATAATTTAAACAAAAAGACAAACACATAACATAGTATTAAAGAAAAGCAAATAGTTATATAAAGAATAAACAATTTAATGTTGCTGTTTGTTCTTTCTAAATCATCAAACATAACCCACTTGTCAATAGAGTAAGTAGAAAATAATATTAATTAGTAGCAGAATAACATTAGGCCATTACCAAATATTAAATAAAAGAAAGCAATTATTAAAATTTCAAGAATAGATAATTTAATTTTGAATTTGCATTTCTGTATAATTGAGCTCGACTCCTCAGAATAACAAAATACAAAAAAAAAAGAGAATAAATTTTACTCTATTTTTTTTGGGAAGTTGCCTAAAAGGGAATAAATTTACTTATTACTAAAAGTAAATGTTCAATAGAAATGAGAATTTGGTGACATGATGTAAATGGAAACGACCACGTATTAACACTGTACCAAACTCAATAATTGAGCATTACGTAATGGTGGTCAATAGAGCATATTTGACCAGTATCAAACAAAAGTACAGTATTAATGATCCACCTTTTTCAGACTCCAAGCTACACAATGGCTAATGGGGAAAATAAAAAAGAGAGACGAGATTCAAAATTGGGGAAAGCAAATTAAAACCCGGTTTAACTAAGGTACTACGTCTACATCAGAATCCAATCTTATGCAAGCAATTAGGCATGGAAGGGGGAAATACAACGAGAAATCGAACTTGGGAACGAACAATAAATAGGTACAGTCTCAGAGACGAGTAATCAAGGAACCTAAAATGTAATGGAGTTGCTTGAAATTCTCGTTTAAGCGCATTACATAAGACCCATAAATCAGATCTAACTAAACATTTAGCTGAGCGCCTAGAAGAGCTATATTGAACTAAATAGCACACTCGTTTTGAAGCAATAGAACAGAAAGAACAAACCTAACTTTTCTCGAAACTACGATGTATGCAATGAAATGTAAGAACAAAACGAGGTGCTTACCGATTTCTTCTAGACGAAAGCTTTTGAGGTTCTTGGTCGGTCGGGTATGGAAGAGGAGAGAGAGAGAGAGAGGAAATTTTGTTTATAAAAAAATAATGAAGGTTTTGAGAAAGAGACAAGACAAACAACGGAGTTAAGTATGATAGAGGAGGTAATAAACGCGGTCAAAGCAGAGAAATTGTACAGGTCCTATCTGTCAGAGTAAGTTTTAAATTCAATCTCGGATTCTCTGTTGCTTGTTCAAATGTAGCAGTTGTGGAACGAACAAACCTGAATTGAAAGAACTATCAACACAAAAGACGCTACGCACAAATTAGATAAAATATAAAATTTAGAACAGTTTGGATGGTCTATGAAAAATCTGAATCGTTTATTTCAGATCAGACGGTTCGTTAATTTCAATCATTCGGTCCGTACGATCTCAAAATGGGTCGTATTATCGGGGGAAGCGGATGCTTATCAAAGTCGATTTATGTCGGATGATTTAAAAAAAAAAAGATTTATGTCGGAAATTATTGTTACAGGTGTCAAGTACCTAGCAGCTTGAAATTTTTTGGATCGATTTGTTAGGTTGAAGTTATAATTTTTAAGTACAACGATCATGCATGCATTTTATCAATTCATGCCGTATCCAATTTTAATTTGTTGGATTGCAATTTAGAATGTTTTCCTCGGAGACATGCTAGTGGTGATCAGGACTGGCGAGTGCAACCCATGTTCAATGGAGCAAACTCTATCCTTTTATTGCTGAAAAAACCAAAATAAAAAAAATCTCAGTCTTTTAGGTTCTCCTAACTGCTACACGCCTACACGGCTACACCAAGAATTTCATCAGCATTTCGACAATTATAAACTTAGTTTCCTTTATCCAAAGAGAAAAGTAAATCAAATGTATAATTTTGTTAACTCATTTTAATTTTTCTATGTATAATAAATTATGCATTAAAGAAATATATTTTGGGATGGTGTTTAAATTTTCCCTTGCTGAAAAATGTTCGAGTACAGTTGACTTCGGTTCGCATCAGATAAATCACTCTAAAAATGGGCCCCCCAAAAAAATATTTGCTGTAAACTACCATCCAAGAGATCTTATAAATCACTCTAAAAAGGAGCAAAGAGATCGGTAAACTTTCTTTGGCAAATGGATGTCGAAATAAATTTTTCTACCCTACAAGAATATCTGCAAATATCTTATTAATCAGAAATATAATACATTGGTATACTGTATTTTTCCCCCTTGTTGAAAGGATATTTAATGTGTCCAATACTAAGGATCCGATAGTATGAGAGCTTTGATCTTTCCAAGTTGTTAGAAAAAAATAGAGAAATGCTAGTCTAATATATTGGACGGATGAAGTCCGTCCAATACGATCGTTTTCACGTTTTTAAATTTCAAATAACCGATCTAAACCGTTCAATATGTTCTCAATATTGAAAACTTATAAGAAACTAATTTTTACATTTTTTTTTCAAAATTTTTTACTATTTTGTTGGTATTTTCGAAAATCGTTGTTATTGGACGATCTATAATGTTTATATTATAAATTTTTCAAAAATACCAAAAAATAGTAAAGAATTTCAAAAAAAGAAAAAATGTAAAAATTGATTTCTCGTAAGTTTTCAATATGAAGAACATAGTGAACGGTTCGGACCCATCCGTCCAATATATTGGATACTAGCATTTCTCAAAAATATATATATATTTTTTGGTGCATTAGTTTGTCAACAATTTTCAACTTCCTATTATAGAAACAAACTCTAAAAACTTTTAAAAGTTGGAACGCACAAGCTTGGGAATGTTAGCGACCTCAAGATCAACAATTTAATTTATCATTTGAAGCCGTCATATTCTTTGGATTGTAAGCTGAAAAAACTTGAATTGAACTTCCTCTTGTAGATCGACACACTTTAGTAGAACAAAAAATGTTACAATATTTGACTGCTTTAGAATTTAAAAATAATGCTAAGAGAGTTCAGATATGACCCGCTCACACTTTTCTTCTAATATTTTAACTGCTTCCGTGAAAAGGACTTCTGGAGGTACTGCCGCTGCCGATTCAATTGTAACTGAGACAGAGAAAGAGAGAATTAGAAAATAGCAATAAACTGATTCAGCATGTTACCCCAAACCTGCAATTATAGCTTAAAATTTATTGCAACTCTATTCACTTCAACCCAAAACCTAAATTCCCTCTCTTCTGGAACTAAGTACCAAATCAACCAAAATACATACGAGGGAAAAAATGAGGGTCTTATGACACTAACAAAAATATAGCTATTTAGAACGCAAACACCTTTATACCAGTCCAGGATGGCGAAAAACCAAGCATGCAACTAAATAAATAAAATAGTCAGTCAGAGCTTTTTATCCCAAACAAGTTGGGATAGGCTAGAAAATGACACCTGACCCTGGTCATTTCTTGTATATATGGCTGAGTTTTTACGCTGGCTCGCCAAGCCTATCGCAAGCATGCGGGCTTGAACCCTGGACCTCTTAGAAGAGAGTCCAATGCTCTTACCACCTGAGCTACTAGATCACATGCAACTAAATAAATAAAGTAAAGCAATATAATAATAATAATGCCCCAGTGACAACGCCAAAAGAAAATGGTTCTGATTACCATGGGACCAGAAAACTATTGCAGCAAAACAGGTAAAGAAAAAAAAAAAACATACAGATAAAGTGATCTCTAACACGCCTCAGCTCAACTGGGTCTTCGCTCACACCTCGCAGACATTCCCTACAAAGAGTGCATGCTCGTGGGTTCTTCACAAAAGCCCTTCTCTCCCCTGTTAACAAAAAAAGGTATAACTGAGTGTTCAAACTAATCATAAAACCCAGTGAAAAGGAAGATTTTTATTTGACTGCTGCTGCAAAAATGCCTGAAGTTATTTGCCCTACAGGGAAGCATCCTTGTACATCATACTCACACTAAACCATGTGCACTAACTTAAAAAGATGGAACCTTTAAATGAAGTGAAAGAGGGAAATTTTTAAGGTCAGATTTTTATTTGACAGCTGCAAATAACGTCTCTCTAGAACTAGAGTGTCTGTCGACATGAACATAAAAAGAACTTGAGAAAAAATGACAAAGAAATGAAACAGATACCATTGCCAAGGTCTTCTATGTCAAAAACTCCTTGTTTGCATTTATCGACTAGCTGCACTGCTTCTTCCCCTTTTACTTCTTTCAAAAAGACAACCTACAGATACATCTCATCAGTAAAAGATTCATGTAAACCAATTAGTAACTTCAATTATATGAATTAAGAAGAGTGATAGTTGATTGCTGCATACTCCAATCGAAGGTTATGCACATCAACTAAGCAACAGCCAAAGCTACTATTAGAAAAGGGTTCTGTCTGCGAAGTTACGGGGCAATCAAAGAAATTAAAGCACAAAACGTTAAGCACAAAAAAGGAAGGCAAAAACTATACCTCAGGAAGCATTCGATACCAAGCAGTTGCAACTGGAGACCACTTGGCATGCACTTTCCCTATCCCCTTCACCGCATGAGCTTCCAACTCTATTGTCTGTGAAAAAGATGATAAAACTTACTGAATGTGCGCTTGTCTGTGTTACTTTTCCCTCTTTCCTATGCAACCCTAGTATAGGAAATCTTGCGTGCATGAAAAAACATTAACAATTGCAAGCAAAACCCAGATTTTACTTCAACTACATATATAAACCTCTTCAAATGAGAAATGATGTAGAGCCCCAAAATGTAAAATGTCAAGCATAGAACTATATAACATCAAAATATTCCTCTGGTTTTTGGTTGAGTTTGTAGTTGAGGGATGATGTACATCACTTTAGAGGAATTTATATTCATGAGAAACTGATTTACAGGGCAGGTATGCAATTATATTTTTCATGAGAAACAATGAGGAAAACTAAGAGATCATGTTCTTATAATAGAAAGCTATAAATGTCTATCCCCATATGATTAAAGATTCTGAGGACACCAGGAAGTTTTCCTCAATGGTTGCAATGGTGATCATACATAACGGGAGTCATATTACAAGTAAATATTCAAAGTACTAACTTGTCCCGGCCCCAATCTGGCAATAGTTATGTCTTTGTGCATGACACCAAGAGGCTTTTTGCTAACTTCCATTTGGCTACCACTGAAGGAAGTGTAGGTCTTTTGTTGTTCCCCGGGGAAACTAGGAGCAACTTCATGCAATTTACTGCCATCTGGTAGCCACTCTAATTGATCTGATTTAACTGTTCAAATGAAGTAATTCAAAAAGGTTGACAAGTTAGGATCAGAGTTCACCATCCCAGCCACCCTGAAATAGTATCTAATTTTACACTGTAATCAAGACAGATCATCATAACCAGTGATATTTCTTAGTGCGGCAGCTGGATCATCTTGGTACTAAGCCTGACCTAGTTAGTCCTATCTGGCAAATATATTTAAAGAAGTCCAAATTGGGTAACATGTAATAGATTTAGCTCTGTCCAACAAGTTTGGTTTCAAACTTGCCAGTGCCTATAGTAACAATTTGGAACTGTAACCCGTGTTTTAGATGAGAAAACAAAAATAATATATATATATTTTTTCAAAGTTATTGGCACAGAGTCAACCAAATCCATTAAGTTAAAAAAAAAAAGAAAGAAAGTTACACCTTAAGAAGAGAGAAACACATAAAAGCATCTAGCTAAACTACACTGTACAAGTATATAATCAACCAGCATCAAATCAAAAGCAACAATACCATCAATAAGAAAATGATGATAACAAAAATACAAAACAATACACTACAGTTAGCGTAATGGAGAAGGGTCTGGTGACAGAGAATGTAGAAGAGAAGATATGCCAGATACTTTTGATACTAAAGGAAACAAATCTTCAACACAGACAACTCTTCAAGGAACACTAGAGGAAACAACCTTGTCTGGCATGCAAGGTTCATTTAACTAAAATATATATCAAGCTTTTAAATTTCGCCGTTTTGGTGATAAAACGAAAATATCAGTTTTCTGACCCCTTCTGCACGATAACATCGACTCTAAAAACAAAAAACTGGTTCCACGATTATGCGGATATTCAGCAATAGTTCGCAAAATAAAATCGTTATGGGGAGAAAAACAGGAACATCTTCTTCACCAGCTCTCCTATCATGTAAACTAAATTCCATATTTCTTTCTATTTCTCTCCATGTGGTCGCCAGCCATGCTCCTCTGCCAAAGAGCTGCTGTTGTCATCTGTCACGCGTATAGAAGAATCTTTGCCCAGACCTCCAATTCACAATTTTTTCTCATTTAATACTTCCCCTATTTCCCCTATCGGTTCTCTTCCTCCCAAGAGGATCCAATTTTCACATGTTGGTATCAAATTAAGTTGAGACTTTAACACTACTGCCATAAATGTGTCATTTTTAGCCTTTCTATCATCCCAGTTATACTTTTTCAGATTTCTCGTCTAAACCCTTTTTGTTTTCAACATTGAGGGATTTGATCCAACTTGTTATGATGTCTCAATTCTCATCTAAACTTCTACAATTTTATTTCAAGAAACAGCTCATTTAAATTAAAGTTTATTAAGAAGCTGAGCCTTAAATGGGCAATTGAATGCTAATAAGTATAAAGAACAGTGCTTGTATTCATCGCTAAATAGGAGTAAAGCTCAGCCTTAAATGGGCAATTGAGTGCCAAGTTGCTAACTCTGATCTTATAATTTTTTTTATTTTTATTTAGTTGCTGCCATTTTTCTTTATTTCTAAACTGTTAAATGCTGGTTGGGAACTAGGGATCAAATAAAGATTGCCATCAAATTAATAATCTATGAATTTGAATGAAGAGTAACATTTTATCACTGTTTTATCACCAAGAAAACTCCGCATTGCTAATTCAACTCAGAACCGTCAAACTGCACAAACCGCATTTTAAAACCTTGATATATATTTGTGCTCAAAACCAATTACTCATTAACAAATATAGATATGGCACTAAACCACAACACCTAAAAAATAATAATATAAGAATATACCTGTAAGTCGTGGCGAACCCTTTTTACAAGAGACATGCAATTTGAACACTATAGTGTTTCTTTCATTTGCCACATCGTGTCCTACAGCACAAAGAGCACATGATAATATATTCACAGGTCAGTACAAAAAGAAATTAATCATTGTGAAGTAATATGAATAGCTTATTCCATTTTACTGTCAAAACACAATAACCCAACCTTTCATATTTCATTTAGCTTCTTCTATTCTTTTTCATTTATCACCTTCATATCATAAGATAACAGAAAAAGTGGCCCAACTACTAAAATTTTAACTATAGTTAGGCTCTGAGCTCTGATCGGAGAGTTGAAAATTGATTTGGTTGGAATTGATTTCAGAGGAAAAGAAATGGTTTGATTTTGAAACTAACTGCATTGATCGGATGAGCGACGAGGAGAATTGGCAGGAGTTCGTTGTTAACCACAAAGAAGGATGATCAGACACCCTCCATCAATTCTCGCCAAATTTCTTCGTTTTAGAGGGAATTTCAAAATGAGATTTGAAGGAAGTGAACTCCCATGGTCAATTCCTCCTTTCCGATCAAATGATTTGGACCGAATTAGAATTCCATTTCCAAATCCATGCTTAGAATTCCATTTCCAAATCCATGCTTATAATTCCCTTTCCGATCAGGGCCTTAGAGACAGAGTAGGTTATACAGCTACATCACCAGTCATACATTAACAATATAACTCTTGTAAAAATTTAAAAAATATCTCAATATCTTTGTTTTCAAGAAAAATGTCTTATTTTAAATACATGGTGCTGTCTTTGCTTAAAAAACCATTAAGAAAAACATACAATAGGACATCATTTAATATAGAAACTAGAGTTTTATGTATTTTAACTAGGTAATATTGTAACAAGAGGAAACAAGACCTGACATATATTCAAAGAGTCTCGGATCTGCATCTAGCGGGATAAGACCAAGCCGGTGAGCTAACACCTCATCCACTATAGGAGATGTGTTATCCACCATAAATACTCTCTCAATTGCCATTGTTGGCACCTTTTGAACAAAAAAAGGTAAATGACAATGATCAGAGGACCACAAACAGTTGCTATATCCAGAATCCCAAATAGTGCAACTAATCAATACTGAACAGGTGTTGGAATATTCAATTTTTGACACAATAATACCAAACGATAAAGAAGCTTGAGGCTTCAATGTGAACAATAACCTTTTGAGAATTTAATCCGATTTATCTCGCCAATAATTACAGAAGTTGGGGATTGTTAAGCGTATAAATACTGCATTACAGCTAGAAAATAACACCCTTGAGTATGGCTGTACTGTGGCAGGTACCTAGCTTCATGTGGAATTTTCCTGTACAGGATACCGGGGGTTCAAGACCAATCAGGGACATCTAGGCCAGAACATTCAGTGTGTGTTAAAATGATCAAGGTGATTGAACTTGTCATAAAGGCCCTTCGGACCATGATTCCACCAGTTTTTTTGTTCCTTTTACTTTATCTTTATTCTTTTTTAAAAAAAAGGTAGACACTAAGCCCTTCCATCAATTAGCCATATCAAACAAAGTTTAAAATACATAAACTAGTTACACGGTGATACACAGAACTAACCAATGGCAATGGGGTTCTTTGGATGATCAAGATTCAAAAGCATACAAGGTACAATTGCATGGCTGAATAGAAAAAAGCGATACCTCAGAAATCAGGATCCGCCTAAAAGCATTAGCAATTGCTGCATCAATTCCAATCATGTCGAATTCCATTTCATCCTCTGTAAGACGAATTACTTCAACTTTAAAATTCTTTCTAAACCTCTCCAGGGGAGTGCTGTTGTCTATTCCCATCGTCGCATATGACCCAGAGTATTGGATACCTTCAGTCTTTAGATACAAGAGAAAAACAAATTTTCAGAATTGAACTCCAATAAAAATGGTACCCAAAATAAAGTATTGTGATGAATATCTTCCTTAGCTTATTTTCTTTATTTATGGTTTAATATAACCCAACTTCACATGATTAAAGTGAAACAAAACCTAATTTTAATATATTAAAAAGCTTAACAAGATTATTTTCTGAAATTCAGGATGATTAATGCTTCATGGACACAGCAGTGACACGTACCAACTAAAATTGTGCAGTACAACCAAATTGATATCCTTAATGTACACAAATAATGACAAAAAAGAGAAAAAAAAAATTGGGCTTTTTCTTCCAGTGAGATTTCTAAGTACGAGGAAGTACATATATTGTAGGGAAAAAATCAGAATGGCTAGTAAAAAAATATATGTACCGGTAGTGACAGAACAAATTGGCAAAGGACCAATTATCTTTGATCAGTTCCGTACCATGCTAGAGCTAACTATTTCGTAGAGACCAATTTACCCCTAAGATAATTGTCTTGGTTTGTAGTATCCAGTGAATTGGCGTTGAATAAAAAAAGAGGAGGAGAGGAAGAGAGGGAGGGAGAGGTAAATTAAAAACTGATTACATTAATTGGAGCATCGGCTTTGCAAACTACACGTGTGCGCTGCACCTCGAGATGGTCTGGAAGCTTCCCCATGGGCACATCGGGCATGTCCAGCGCTGATGTAAAACCCTTTTTAGTCATCTTTACTCACCAAAGCGAGAGAGAGCGGAAGAGAGGAGATGGGTTGCGGTGTTTGGGTGGGTGGCTAGGGTTTTTGGTTGAGGTTTTGTTTGTTTTAATTAAGGAATAGGGTTTTAGAAAGGTACTGTTACTGTTCTGAGGAGGAGGAAAGTCGAGCACGAAACTAACCTAATCCAGTTCGGTCGGGTCTGCGCGGTCGGCTTGCCTAGTTGACTGGGTTTAAGGGAACTCATAGGAGCTCGGGTTAATCAGAAACGTCCGTTTTAGATCGGACTGTGTGGCCTGCTCAGATATTTTAATTTCGCAATATGTTTTATTCTCTCGTTGGAGATTTTAATTTAGTTTGGTTATTTGTCGTCCATTTCACGTGGAACGATAAAGTGCGAGTTTTTTTTTTATATTTATAGACAGTATTTTTGACCGACATGCATGCGGCTAAATTGTAACAACAAGAAGTCAAGTGATAATAATAATTTATTATTATTATTATTAACAATAATAATGATGGTGATAGTAAATAATAATCTATTATGTCTTGTCGTGCATAAGGAATACAAGTATCCATACATACTAGTGGACATTCGCGCGTTGCGCGATTTATTTTTTTAGGTGATGTTTATGGATGAATAAAAAAAATTAATAAACTGGTGTCGCGCATTGTAAATACGAAGAAAAAATTATTCATATTACAATGATAGTATAGTTGTTATATTGATGGTGTAATTATAATTAGATATAATGTTTAATTT
This sequence comes from Rhynchospora pubera, assembly GCA_028095005.1. NCBI lineage: Eukaryota > Viridiplantae > Streptophyta > Magnoliopsida > Poales > Cyperaceae > Rhynchospora > Rhynchospora pubera. Next base: position 195,896,712 of record CM051463.1, on the reverse strand, counting down.
AGCAGTTGGATTCCTTCTGCAAGGAAAAAAAAAACCATTCATACTAATTATTTTTTTTTTTAAATTCATCAAAATATAAAAACAATCTAAAATATTTGAAAACCATAAAAGGAAAAAAATTTCATCAATAATTTTGTGAGTACACATTTAAAATTCACTGAAAAATTTAATTCGAAAGGGAAAAAAGTTATTCAAAAGCTAAATATATTTTTCAAACCATACAAATAAAATATGATGTTGCTTGTAAAATTATCTTTTCTGAACGTTAATAACAAAAAAAATTATTCCCAAAAATTGTGTCTATTTTTTTCAAGCATGCACACAAAATTTTATGGTAAAATAAATTTTCTAAGGGCTTGAAATAACAAAAAAAGACAACATATAATTTGTAAGTTTCTAGAAATGGAGGCCTCAATTTCTAAATAAAATGGAGAGCTAAAAAATACATGTGGAGTGATTGGCCGTTTTTTTTTTTTTGAGATGTTTAGTCTCTACTCTCCATGCGTGTGCATGTGCAAGGAACAAAGACTTAGGAACCGGATTTTCTGTGGTGATTTATTTTTCAAATAGGGTTGATTCTTGGTTCAACTACCGCAGAAAATCCTGAAACTTTATAAGCGCGTGGCCCACCCACATGGCCGATTTTGGCAGAAGATTTTCTGTGACAGCCCTCATTTGTATGTGTTTGGAATTTACTTGTAATACCACATAAAATCCCATAAATGAGAGAGACTTTTGTACACGTGGAAGCTAGTGGTTGATCACAAAAAAAAATCAAGTGGGGCCCACCTGTCAGCCACACTGTTCTTGAATAGTGCTAACTACAGTAAGTTAGTGGAACGCCTATTTATATATGTTTGATAAGGAAACAAAAAAAAAAGCAGCAATCAAATTGATTTTAAGAGTAAAAAAAGCTAACTGCCTATCTAAGCAAAATCAAAATAAAACACTTCCACAAAACAAAGCACATACACAAAATACTATCCAGTTAGCACGACAAATAGATAATCAAACGCAGAGAAACAACATAGCATAAATCAGACACTAGTCAACTAATGATCATCTTATTTTAATATAAATATAAGAATGAAATTTACGACCATAACATAGTATATAGTATATACTCACCATAAGACACTAAATAGTAATAATATAAACTCCGACGGCCATCTCTTAGAAATTATTAAAATATTAATAAGTGGGTATATGCTATGGAGAATTCGTAGACTTTTATATAATCGATGTGGAATAAACTTACGTGGGACGTTCGTCACACGTGTATCTCTACTATTTCGATAAACCTATTATTTATACACAATTACATATATTTGTAGGGTGCAAAACTGCACATGGAGGCATGGGAGATGAGATCATTACCTGAAAATGATTATAATATTTGAACTGGACTGGTTAGCTCTGATACCACTAAAGCTGTCTGGTTAAGGTTGGTAAATGAACCCAACTGGTTAGTCATCCATATCATCGAGGATGATAAGATGATACGAATGACTAATTATGCGGAGGAGTATGATTAATCGATGTGAAAATGACTAGTCATATGTATCATACTTAAGGAATGATGGCTAATCAATGTGGAAATTGTTAGCCATCCGTATAATCCTTTAGTTCAAAATTGAAAAAAATCACTGATCTAAAAGGAACATTCCACTGTACTCTTCGTTCCAACAAAATCAAAAATACATTTTTAGTTTTAGCAACTAAACAATCCCTTATTAAAATGATTGATTATATCAATTAACTAATCACTTATTAAAATGATCATTTATAGTAATTAATTGATCCTTTAGCAAAATAAACTAATTTTTTACATGAATTAACTGATCATACAATTAATAATGATAATATTAAAACAAAGAATAAATTCTCAGTTATTACAACTAAATAATTCTTTATTAAAATGATCACTTATATCAATTAATCAATCAATTACTAAAATGATCACTTATAGTAATTAACTAATTCCTTAGTGAAATAAACTAATCAGTTATAGTATTCATCAATTAATATATATTTTGTAAAGTAATTTAGAAAAAAAAATGAACGTACGGTTTGAAAAAAAATATACATCTAATTTTCGATTTGCAAAATATGTATTCTAATAGCACATTTCAGTTCATATGTTCCTATAAGTTTTGAGATATATAGGTAAAAATGACGACGATAATAATCACGTTTCTAAAAATTCTAATACAAAATTATCTTTTAAAAAATATCATTAATAGAGAATAGCACGTGACATGTTCGTAAGTTCAGTGCCCGGTGTCTCTTAGGACGGACAAGTAATGGAGATATATTAATGTCTCACACTTTTTGCTGTCTCTCAAAAGATTGATAATTCCTCTATTGTGGGAAAAAAATACGGATAAGATACTTCTTTAGCACCCTAGAATTCGTACATTACTATCCGTATGGAAAGGATGAAGGATACTAATGCGATTCAAAGTTTCTCAAGAGTTGATTGTTTTTTGCCGGTCTTTTTTTTCAATAGACTCAACTCCCTACTGTTGATTAACTCTGAACCAGTCAAGAGCACTTCTAGATCGAGATAGTCAATGAATTAAGCATTACAAGTAATTGGAATCAGTTTCTATATTAATTTAATAAATGACTAGTGTTTAGCGGGGGTAAGATAAGGTAGAGGTTATGTCATATAGCAAAAAAAAATTTGGACCACGCTCGTATGAATTCCTAGCTACGCCATGCTTAATGCTTACTAAGCTATGGGTCAGTACTACCTGCCACATATGACATGCACGGAAGAAGAATGACAGAAAGGACACACCCGCGCACTATTTCTCATTAAGGAAAACATGGTTTTTTTAAATAAATTAGGGCTGTCAATGGGTACGATACGGTACGGTAGAAGGTATTTTCATTACCATATCCGTTAAAATTTTCTTTACCCGTACCCTACCCGTACCCGTTAAAAATAGCTTTACCCGTACCTTACCCGTACCCGTTAAGAATTAACGGTACGGATACGGTAACGGTAAAAATTGAATATAATAATAATAATAATTTCTACACTCTGTATAAATAAATTATATCAATAAGTATATTAATAAAGTGCAACAATAGTGGCGAATATTTTAGGTTTATACTTTTTTATTTTTTCGTACACTAAATGGAAATAATTATAAATCTTAAATAAAATCTAGCAATATTTTTTTACCAATCATGCAATATAAGATGCCATATGTATCATGTAATTGTATCTTTTTAATTGTGGCAATTACCCGTTATGAAAACGGTACGAAATAGCTTTTACCCGTACCCATACCCGTTAAATTAACGAAAAAATTTTCTTACCCGTACCCGTACCCGTTAACTTAACGAAAATAAAACTTTACTCATACCCGTCTTATACGGTACGGTACGGATTGGGTAAATGGGTAAACGGATTTCATTGACAGCCCTAAAATAAATAAAATTTTTTTAGTTTATGTTAATTTCAGAAGTGCTAACTAAACTTCGATTCTCCTTGCGGATCGGTTAAAAAAAAACACCCGAATTATCTATAGAACTTATAATCGGCTCAAAAATCAAAAAGGATAAAGAGAAATTTGGGGAACGGAATTTCATTTTCCCTCCTCCCTCCCTCACAGAAACGCGCGCTCTCACACACGGACACGAATCACACACTATCAGAATCACACCAGAGAAGGTTCTCAAGCTCCGATCAAACATGGAGGAATATTTGGAGAATCTCAAGTCGTTCCGATCTTACATGAAAGGTGTTTCTCTCGCTCGATCTTCGCTGTCTCAGTTCAATCTGCTCTACTTCCTTGTAACTTTTGTTTTCAATCTCTTACAAATTTTGTAGATGTCGAGGATGAGGCAGCAAAGAGATCAGTTGAGGAGCAGATGCAACAGACTGCAATTGATACTCTGACGAACGATCTCAATCAAGGTGTTCTTTGATTTATAATCTCGTTTTCTCTCTCTTTTTTCTTTTCTGTAGGAGTATCTCTTTTACAATCTCAATTTACATTGAACTTCAGCTTTCCTGGTTACTAGCTGATCATTGCTTGCTCAAAGAGTCCCATCTAATGATCGTCTTCAATTCTTTCTTTTCTATCGCCTTAAATTTAGCTTGAATTCCAGAAATTCGAGCAATTCAGGTTAATTAATTAATTAATTAGTTACCGTGAGATTGGATACTGATAAGTGATAATGAAATGACTGAGTTATTTCAAGGAAAGTTGCACCTAAGCTCTTGAGGACAAACTGGAACGAATGGCTCTATCAGTGCATACTGGATGGTTGCACTGTCAAGGGTTATTCATGCCTAAATCAGATTTACTGCGCATTTGAAAAATTGAACTGTGAGGTTAACATGTATCACAAAGCGGGCTTATATTTGAAATAGTTCATTCCTTGGCTCCTTGCATTAAGCTTTCATGTGCACATACTTTACTAAATACAGCATTGATCCAACATGATCTTCTTTCATCGTGTTTGATTAATTATAGTGAGATCGGAGGTTGCCAAAGTAAATGAGGAGACAGACGAGATGATTAAGGAAAAGAACAAGGTTGAATGGGAGATAAATGAGAAGCAAAAGAAAATATCTTCTTTAGAGACTGAATGCTCAACTCTCAAGCAGGTTTTCTCTCTCTCTCTCTCTCTCCCTCATTTTGTCAAGGCAATTTGGAAAAGAAACACATGTATCTTTGGAAAACCTTAAATTTTTACTATCTCAAACCATTTACCCTCACAAAAGCTAGAAATACTTTTTTATGCCCCTGAGATTAGAAAACATCATCTATGTACCCCCATGAACCCTTTATTTTTGAAAATATATACCAGCTACATCTAACTTATATAAAGAAAAAAGGGCGAGGAAATACCTAGTAGAGACAGTTTGTGAGTTTTATAGAAGAAAATGGGAAGTTAGTGGCCCTTTACATATATTTAACAATTGTACTATTATTCTACTAGTTCTTTCTTTATGCTGCCGTGATAGTAGATCTGTAGATGTTTCAGGGGCACAAGTGAAGCTGCCTCTTGTGGAAATGTGTATAAAATTTCCTATAGAATCTTTGCAAGCTTTTTTTCATTTCTGTTCTTTTGCATATGTTTGTTGTAGCTCAATAAAAACTGCAGAAAATATAGAATGTAAAAGGCTCTAAATGGATATGAAAGGAATTGCCTATCTGCTATTATCTGGTGGATGTACCTCTGTATTTTTGCTTTTGTGTGGACAGTTTTAAATTGTCTATAGGAATGGTTTATGATGTTAGACTTTTTTTCTTTGAGATTTGTATTTAGGGTTAGGCTCCAAATACAAAATATGTATCAGGTTTAGGCGTTTAGCACATGCATACAAAGTTTCTGATGTTTTGTGCAAAATTGTTGCATTTGTCTCATTATTTGAGAGATGAGCAATCCATATATACAGACATCCATAGAATAAGAAATGGAAATTCTAATTTCATGGGTACTGTATCTATAGTGGCTATGCACCGATGAACTTGATCTGGTTATTAAAATTTTTTAGCTGATTGTCACTCATCATCAAATGATCCCTTTACTTTATACTGCAGACACTTGAGCTTCTTCACCAAGAAATTAATACCATTTCAGAAAAGCTTGGTGCAAGAAGGTATGATGAAGTTTCACACTTTTTTGTGATGCTTTTATATACTGCAGTCTTGCCTGACCTATACATATTTCTAATTTACCCGTCCTGATATAAAATAAATGCTTAATTAGGTGCTTGTTTATGGTTACTCTACTTGGGTTATGAATGAACTTTATGTGAAAAGATAACCGGTGCTCAAACCTTTCGTACCATTAAAAATACTTGATTATTATTTTTAATCTTTTAACCTGATGTTTGTGCACTATTACATTGTCTTGTTAGCACATAACTTGTACCAAGGAACACTGTGTTGGCTGGCACAGCTTGATATCAGGCAGCACATCATGTTACCAAATTAATAGTGCAATCTTGCAACCACACTATTGCAATTTTTATTTATATAGCACAGTTGTTATCACTACCTTTATTATGACTTTCAGTATTTCACCTCTGATTTCTCTTTTTGCTTCTTTGATAGATCGTTCTATACAAATACAATAGAGAACTTTGTCAAACAGCTGAAAGATCAACAGGTTAGATATTTATTTGTTCTGAACAACATGTCCAAGGTTTCATTTGTTGGTTCCTTCTATTGAAATCCTAAAGAAGTGAAACATCATGAGAAAGGATTAATATGTGATATAGAAAAAACTTCAGAAAAAGACATCTCAATAGCAAGTATTACAGCATCTGTTCTTTGTACTTGCCAGTTAGGTCGTGCAACATACCAATACTGTACTTTTCGGTCATTCCTAGAATATACTGGTTGTCATTGATGCAATTTTGGTTGAGTAAGGTTTCTTTGGGGTGTCTAGATGATTCAGGACTTAGCTGATGTTATACATCAAAAAAGGACAATGTTTAGGTTTGTTGACAGTCAACTATACAATTTTATTGAACTATTCACATTTACAAAGGGAAACAAACAGGAAAAGAAAAAAAGAAAAGCACTGGAAGCATCTTGCTTGTTTGTTTGTAAAAAAAAATTAAAATCAGCCAGTATCAAAAACTCCAACAACGATGACACACAATGTTATACTGAACCTGTGGCACATTACCCATTCTGTACCTGGCTGATGTCGATAAACAAAACGGCTAGTACATGTGTGTTTGTGCACCACCCTTTGTATTTTTCTATTTTATTATTTGTTTTCAATCATTAATGCTACTGTTTTTACTTTTATCTTTGTGCTGATTTAGGAATGGATAGACAAGAATAAGCTGTCAATTCAAGATGAGCTATTATTACAGGTTGAAGGGTTTCCAAGCAAAAGAGGCAATGTTGAAGGTGTTAGAACATGCTAGAAAACATTTACACTGAGGCATTAAAATTTGTGTCTTTTACTATTTTGTAATTTATTTTATAATAATGTGTTATCTGCATACTTATTTGTCAGGGGACTATGGTTTTGCAAATGAAAGGGAATCGGAGAAAATGGTATCATTTTTTTATTTCCTACTATTAATGTTCTTTTGTAAATCAGATAGGGGATAGTTATACATACTGTAAATCTTGGATATTGTGCATGCATAGTTATACATACTTGTAAATCTTGGATATTATGCATGCCCCTCTACCAAGTAAAATTTATGTTATGCATATTGCCTGGATTAATGCAAATAATCTCTGTCCTCCCCTCTGAATAAATGGAGGAAAAAAGTAGCTTGGTATTTTGAGGGGTACTGAGCACATCGTTACTCCTTTTAATACTTATCTACTAATATTTGATAAAAATTGGATTCTCTGGCAGGAAACTCAAAATTGTGAAGAAGGAAATGGCCTCAAATACCAAATGGAGGCTGCAAAACAGCAAATGGAAGCATTGGAAGCAAAAAAATGTGCACTTATCTCTGAAACTATCCAGGTAAGCACATATCATCTTACCACTATAATTTTATTTTAAATATCATGCCATAATTCAAATGCTTTGTGATGATGCCATATAATTAATTTTCCTCAGAGCACGGAGCTCATATTTTGGCCTATTGGTACTGTACTTGGATACTGTTTCAATCTCTTTCAGGGCCAGTAATGCCAGCTGGTGTCTTTATTTGGAACTTATTAATAATATTATTGCCCAAATGCTTAAATTGAAGTTAATATTTGTATGACAAAACATAACTAAAAAGACCAAAGAAGATGCCATGCATACTGCCTGGATTCAAGACAAACCATGTACCATGCTAATCCTTCAATTATACTGTTGATGCTGATATAAAACAACATCTCTGAACAGAACAAGGAGCTTCTAGATCAAGAGAAGAAACTAATGGAAGCTATGCCTGTAAGTTCTAAACTTCTAATTTTGTTCTGAACTCATGGTTTCCCTAATTTTTTTTTTTCATCATTAATTTGTATTTCTTTGCACAAGTGCAACCTTGCCGAGATGGAATTGAATGCTTTGGAGGAAGAACAAAAAGCTCTCTCAGGTGACAAAGCTGGTGAAATGGAATACATCCAATCTCTTCAAGACCGCATCAATGCGCTCAAGGTATCTATAATACCTCTAATTCTACTTAGCTTGCTGTTCTCTTGTTTTCCTTCTGTCTATTGACTTGTGTTTATGTGAACATCTCTCGACTTATTTTGTATTGGTTGCACAACTGAGATCAGATGAGCCTAACTGCTCCGCAGTCGAGGCATATAATTTCACAAATTAGGGTTAACTGGACCATAATTTTATTGAATAAGGCTTTATTGTGCAAGATAGGGTTGATTGGAATTTTGTTTGTTTGATTGCTAACTTTTAAAGTAAGGTTAATTGATGAAGCCTCAATTTAATGCTGAGTCATGTAATTTTAACCTCAGGTAAAAGTCAGTTTCCCCTCTTTGTGTGATCAAATGTGAATCAAGCTGAGATAAAAGCAAAAAGAAAACTAAAGAAATGATAAAATTGGTCAAATTAATAATCCAATGTCATGGTATTAGACCCTACAAAACTGTACTTTTTTTCTTGGCATCTAATCTAAATCCCAATTAATTTAAAAGTCCCGATAACAGCCTCCCATCAATTCTTAGACCTAACTACCACCATGTGTTTTTATATGCAATTTCTGTACTCTGTACACGGAACGAGCTTGTTTGAATTCAAATGTAGACTTAAGTTCTGAGTGCACTCGTTATATGCATAAACACTCATTAAGTTTTTTAAGATTATTCTTTCTCAACAGCTGCCTCCAAACTATGGTGTTTTGAAAGAAAAACATGATTAAATTTATACTTGTTAAGTGCACTTTTCTTTCAACTTAACTGCATGCATAACCACTCTTTTGGCTGGGATGCGGAAGCGCGTGCACGCGCACACACACACATGGTTATAAATGCACACTCTATATAATTACTTGATCAGAATATACCCTTCTTTCTGCAGGTATTTACACTTAACAATATCAGTAGTGTCTGGGTGGGGGTGGGTAGGGGGGCAATTATACCCATAATAATAACCATTTATTCAATTATCCAATGAATTGGAAAAGAAAGAAACAACTTTAACAGATTAAAAATGCCAGTGCACTAAGCCACCATATTACCACTTCTGGAATTGACGTGGTTTTGGAAAATTGCATTTAGGGACGCTTTGTTATTTATACTAATTAAATAGTTGCATAAAAAAATTTTCAGTGAAAAATGGTGTTTAATGAGCTTGTGACACAGGAGTTATGCTGGTTAATGCAAATAATTACTTATAATTGACCTTTCTGACATTTGTAATTTTAATTTTTGCAGGAGATTTCTTGTGGTGTGACTTGCCAGTGTGGTCTGCAGTACCAGGTAGAACTTACAAGAGGAAACTAACAATCTAGTAATAACGAGGCATGGTCGTCTCTTTATATTACTGGCAAACAATGACAATATCTGTATAGTTTTGTTTCCATTTCATTGCCGCCTTTTTAACCTGTACCAGGTGCAGTAGAGTAAAAATGTTGGGATCACTTTTTCTAATTTTTTAATGAGCAGCTGCCACAGGTTTTTGGCCACAACTTCATATTTTATCAATATTTTAAAATTTTAAAATTCAAACATCAAATTCAAGCCGTTGATTTTGTTCAATTTAACGAGCGATGTGTTTTTATATAAGTTTTATAAAATTTGGAGTCAGTTTGATACTCGATCAACTGGTCAATAAATGAACGAATATAGTTAATTATGACATATTAATTCTAATACGTTCATCATTTGATCAGTTGATCGAGTATCAAATTGACTCCAAATTTTATAAAATTTATATAGAAACACATCACTCGTTAAATAGAACAAGATCAACATTTTGGATTTGGCGTTTGAATTTTACAATTTTAAAATATTAACAAAATATAAAAGTGTGGCAACTTGTGGCACCAAAAACCTGAACGCTACTCTTTTTTAATATAGTAACTGTTGGTATATTAGACGCATACATAATAGTCATGGATAAACCTTCATTTCTATTGCTGAACTTGATATTCTTTTGCACATATATATCTAGAGCTAAATTAACAATCTGCCCTTTTACAACTTGGCAATAAAACTACCACAAATTCATACAGAAGAAGAAAAAATGGAAAACCCTTTCCTTTCTGAGAATTTGTAGTTGTAGTAAGACTGAAAGAATAAAAGTAGTCTGTACCTGTCAGCATCAATAGCTAAATGATATGCATAGTAAAGTAATCGAGAATTAGATGATTGGGAATTTTAGAATTTGAACACAGTTCGCCTGTTCTGGAGCATCAAAATTAATGTGTGCATGCATCAAAATCCGGCAAAAACGCCGTTACCAAATATATACATATATATTTTTATTTTTATTTATTTTTTGCTTACGATCCTCTAATTTTATAGAAATAATTAAAATTTTGGAAGTTGAAATGAAGCTAAAAAGAAAATCTTTAAATATCCAACAAATATTATATAAAAAAAATTCTAGCGTACACTATAAGTTTACAGTACGTACAATCTAAACGAAAGTTATATGTTTAAGTTCAAAGTTTAGTCAGCAGATGTACGTTAACTAGTAGAATTTCGCGCGTTGCGCGATCTATATTTTTATTATCTACTGTTTGTTTGTGCAAATATTTGTAACAATATATAAGCATTATAATAATATCGGATTGTACACATAAGATTTTACACAGAAATATGCATTAAACATTTAAACCTCATTTATACATTGTTTAATGTTAAACATAGCTTCAATAGATATAAAATGATGTACAATCTGTATCATGCAATTTAAACCTGACTAACACTTATATGCACTACATACAACCTATTTGACATCCATAATTTACATTCAAAGCCATCAAATCCGAAATATATATATATATCCATGTCATACCAAAACAATCCAAATTTTCTTGCAAAAACCTCCAACAAAAGTAATATTAAATTTTATAATTATTAGTGGAAAGCAAAGGTCCTACTCACTCTTGCAGCAAGTTTAACCATAGAACCTTCAAAGGCTTTTGTTCATCTATCATACCATCAAATTAGTAGGCTTCTTTGTCGATAGGATTCCTTTCTCTGGACGATTTCAACTAATTCCTGAATCCAGTATTCCAAAAAAGTAAGTCTTGCTGAGAAATAATTGTAGCAATATAAAAAAAAATAAATTCACTTTTACTTTCTTGGTATACCTAAACATGAAGTATGTACTGGTCTTTTTCATGGGTCTACCAGCATAATCAAGATCATGACCTACTTGAACAACACATAATAGACAACTACACTATCGACACAATCTCCAAGTTTATACATAAGCTCAAGTAAATGTATATCTCAAGGAGTTCAAAACCAAATCAAGATGTAAATTAAAACATATATGAAAATGAGATCATTAGCTTGATCTATACTGGTGTTGATGCACTACTATTGATATCAACAACAATTTTGCTAGCCATCATCATTTTATGGATTGTTGTCAAAAGGCACCTTAGTGCAACTTTGCCATCAAATCTGTTAATTATTTTCTTCCCCTAAATCGAATCGCACAGTTCTCATTGTGACAACCCAGATTTGTATTTTAAAATCCAGAAGTTCAAATATTTTACCAATCGCTTGACAGACAATAATGTATAGATGCTGAGTCCCAAGAGATAAAGTAGTCATAAGCCAATCGGAAGTTGAGTAGTTAAGAAATAAATTAAGTAATCCTACCACTAAAATTCTTTGTTTTTCTCTTTATGCACCTGATGATGGGCATCATCTCAGTAGGCAGCCATGATGGAATGTGAACTGAAACTATTCATTTAATTGGTATCCTTGTTTTCATATATATAAAAGCTATATTTAATATTCTTTTATGATAAGTAGAAAGTTACCAGCACACTGCAATTAAAAGGTGTGGTTTTCTAACCCAGGGCAAATTGTTGTGCAAAAAAGCATCATGTAGTTGTGTTTTACTGCAACAAAACTCCAATTGATGGTGCTTAGTAGTATCTGTTTTGTGGACAGAAAACATCCATTATTTTCATCTCTATTTTAGGAAAAATTAATAACAACATAATGGTTAGTGAAAAGAAACCTTAAAATTACAGGAAAAAAATAATCAGGTTGCCAAAAAATAAGGTGGAATCTGAATTGAAGTAAGAATTTTCATTATTACAGAATTTAGTTATTCTAACTACTATAGAATTAACACAAATCTAAGAGAAAGGAGCTATAGAAAAAGAAATTACAAGCGGCCTGAGGAAGGATAGCAATAGTTGACCGAGAAAGCCGTCAGAACAAAAGAAAAGAAGACATATTAATTGTCAACAAAAAATCACCCTATTTTGATTAAATGAGAATAAGAATGAAATAAATTAATATGAGAGAGTGAAAAACATCATCAATTCACCATAAAGTAGTTCTAATGATAGAGTTCTTTACATAACACATATTAAATCAACGGAGGAATATCAATACTTACATTTAACCTGAGTCTCCCCAAAAGTAGTTCTTGAGCTTTAACCTTGATCTTGCAAAGGAGTACCTCAAAACCACAAAGACATCTAATAGGCATTCCACTAAGAAATATTTGCCGATTTCATATCCTATTCTTATCATTTTCCTGTTAAACTAAGAAGCAAAATAAAAGAAAAAAAAATGATTATGTAGGAAAGCAAAGACATAAAGAAATATATTATTAGAAAAAATGAACAGCTTCAGGGGCTTTAATCACCTGAGAAACACGTAGGATGAATGTGAAAGAAATCTCATCAAGATACAACCGATAAACCTGAATAAAATGAAATGTATTGGCATGAATGTTTGCTAAACTCAGGTCAATATAATCTATGGAACAAACAGATATCCTCAAAATTTACAAAAGAAAAATATCAGAATTACTTCTTTGCAAATTGACAGAACTCTCTAACAAAAATGATAAGAACAAAATTCTCAAGGCGGATCAGCTCATACCAGCAACAAACATGACAGATCTAAAATTTTGTTAAAGACTAAGAAAAAAAAAGCTAGAATTTAAAGCTAACTTGATTACACAAAATAAAAAATAAAACAAAAATATGAAAGTGGATACTGACCTTAGTTGGTTTTCACGCCTTTAATTTAGATCATTTGCATCTCCCAATCTAGACTGCAGCAAGAACAATGTTCCCACAGCAGGCTCGTAGCACCTTCCAGACGTTCCAAAGTTCCAAGTAGTGAAGCTGCAAAAATGGATAAGAAAGAATCAAGTCAAATCTAGAATGTAAATAAGAAATTGCAGAGAAAATTAAGAAGAAAATAAACCAAAATCTAAAAGCTGTAAGTTCAAAAGGAATAGAAATAAGAACATGAGAAGGGAACAACCTCCTCAACGTAGGTACAAAATAATTGTAAGAACTAAAAAGAAGTTGCAGAGGAAGACAAAGCCAATTAGCCTCGAATTGAAAAGCAAATTGGAAACTCCGCTGAAAATTAAGAAACGCAACCCAGTAAATACATACTCATAGTAACAAAAAAAAAAACCCACCATAACATATTATAGCAAACAAACACCTGTCTGAACTCTCAAATAGAAAGCAACCTACATAGCCAGGGTGTAACACTGATATGGGAGACTGGGAGTGGATAAAATCGAAAGGGAAAGAACCAAAATGAGCACATCTCCCTGCCACCATAGTTCGTTCCCCAATCTCTAAAGCACCCAGCCTGCAAAAGAAGGGAAAAACACCAAATAAGCTCAAGAAGGAACCAAAATTGAAAATTTCACTCGAAAATAGAGATAAAAAGATCTAAATCGAGAAGAAACTCAACAGAACGAAGGAGAGGGGAAAGACTACGACTGCTGACCACCTCTTTTCTTCGATCAGATTTTTCAGATTTTTTCTCTGTTGAAAGTGATGAGGACATGAGAAAGAAGAAACCTTTGAATCATGGAAAAGAGAGCATGTGAGAGGAGAAGAGAGAGAGAGATGGCAGTGGAGAAAGAAAGGAATCTCCGTACAGAACCCTATCTGACCGGTCCGTCCAATGTGTCTGCGAGAAAGGAGAGAAGAGAGAGAGAACCGAAGTCTAAAAAAGATCGAACGGATAAAATGCAATTGATCGGACGATCAGGATGGTGCCTGTTGATTGAACGGTCCAGATCCATTTACTATTCCGCAACAGTACTTATGAATAGTAACGGATCCGGATCCAATAGGCCGGGATTAATATATGTTTCGATTTCGATGTAACATACGTACATCTAAAATACAATATAATCAACCACCAGCAAACATTAGTTTATTAAGTTATTAGGAGGATATTAATTGTAATTGAAATGTTAATATCTAGAAATTTACAAGTAAACTCTGAGCAATTAACTTTGTTTTATGACATATACATGGAGTATTTATCTTTTTTTAAAAAAATATAAAATTCAGAAATATCTGAAGGAAGATCAAGACGTAAAACGAGCAATCCACCATTTACTTAACATTGATACAAGATGCTCATCTTACATTCAAATTATTTATTTAAAAAGAAAAAGATAAAGTGAGTCACAGACTCACATATATGAAACCCAAACTAAATGATCTTCGAAAGGAAAATAGCACACCGGTGTTGTACCGGGCTTGACCTGCAAAAATCTCAAAATAGGCAGCCGTGACATAATGACACGCTGCTAAGGTATTTGTTATTGTTCTATCGTTACCTTTTAAGCGAATAATATATCCTTTCAGTCCAATGGTGCTGTGGCAAAATATGATCGCCACAGGAGAGAGATAACGGATGGAATGCGACTAATTTTTCATAAGATAATCTTGGATAGGACTGTGAAATTTTAGTTCCTTTTGAGCTCCACTGTTATTACTCAACACATGAGTTGTCATAACTTTTAGATTCAAAATGAGTTCATTGCTTATTCTGACAATCATACTCTGCAGCGATGTGACGTAAAATTTTCTTTCATGTGGTAATGGTTGTCTCTCACAGTCACGCAGGCTGCATTCCACTGTTGCTCATGGGTAAAATACTGATTACTTATTATCTTAGAAAAATTATCAGAAGAGACTGACATGACTTCTAGAATAGAACTAAAATGATTTTCGACTTCACATAAAGTGAAGCGTGGTAAAAAACAATTTTAGTTATACTCTATAAACCATATCAATCTCTTCCAATAATTTTTCTAAGATAACAAGTAGCCAGTATTCTCTTATCCATGAGCAATAGATGTTAGTGGAACACCAGTGTGACTGTGAAAGAGAACCAATACCACGTGAAAGAAAATTCTACGTCACATCACTGCAGAGCATGATTGACGGGTAAGAAATGAATTCACTTTGTATCTAAAAGTTATGACAACTCATACGCTAAGTAGTAATAGTGGAGCTCAAAAGAAACAAAAAATTTACACAGTTCTATCCAGTGGCGGATCTAGCAAAAATATCTAGGTGGGTCTGACAACCTCTGTTTAAGTCTTCAGCCCCACTTTTGAGTGCTCCAATGGTAGAAAAAATTAGCTGGGGCTAAAGGGGGGCTCCAAGGGCTCGATGGCGTGAGGTGGGGCTCTAGCCCCACCCGCCCCGGTGGTAGATCTGCCCCTGGTTCTATCCACACCAAAATATTACCTTGTGAAAAATTATTCGCATGTCATCCGTTATCTTCTCCGATGGTGATCCTGTTTTGCCGCAGCATCATTGGACTGAAATGATATGTTATTCTCTTGAAAGGTAGCGATGGAACAACAACAGACGCCTTAGCAACGTGTGATAATTTTAACTCTGCCTATTTTAAGATTCTATAGGTCAAGCCCGGTAAAGCAATCGAGATGGGGGGAGGTCGAAATTGAGTGGTGGGAGGTGGAACTCAGGTTTAAAGGAGGGGAGGCACAGTGCGAGGGTTAGTGTAGCCTATTTGGGGCGGAGGAAGAGATGAGAGGAGAGAGGTGGGGCCGAGCTTTGGGTAGAGGAGAGGTGATACTCGGCGACCGGAGGCACTCCGGTGGAGGTCGCAGAAGAGGAGGGAGGAGGCTTGCGGACCTCACGAGGTGGGATTGTGGCCTTGTGGGAGGCGGAGAGAACGAGGAGTCGGACAAACAGAAAATGAATGCTGTCGGTGGGGCTTTTATGCTTTTAATGATTTTTACTTTATGGATGTGACATCGGCACATGGGTAGTTGTCGGGGGATCGGATCCTCTCGATGTTTTTATAAAATAATGGGCGGATGCCTTGCTAAGCGTCGTATGAGATTAAAGTGGATAAATTTTTACGGACCGCACGAATTTCGATAAATTTAAAATTAATCACGGATATTTTGATTGGACGGACACGAATTATCAGAGGTGGCGGGTAGCTTTCAGGGATCACGCGGACAGGATCCGTATCAGAGTTCCCCAATTCCATCCAAAATCCAATTTTCATATTTAGTAATTTAATCAATTAAAATTTTAAGTTTATATATATTGATTTTATATTTATAATTTTACTATTAACATGTTACAATTAATTAGGAATCCAAGTCGTGAGATGCAAAAAGAGTTTCTAAATATTTTTATTGTGAACTATAATTATAATTTTTTAATTTAGTACTTTATAATATCATTTCTCTTAATGCATATTATTATTTTTATAAATAATTTTATTCTATTATTAGTTTTGTTATTAATTCGTCATCATGATAAGTTATGCAATTTCATCTTGCTAACAAAATTTAATTTAGTTTCGTATTTCTATTATGTTTATTTATGTGAAGTTCCAAAAAAATTTCATTAATTATAATTTTTATATATTTCGAGTTAATTTTATTTATTTTGTTGTTTATATTAACAATTAAATTAATTTCTATTTTCTTTTTTACGGGATATCACAATAGCAATTGTTGATATATTAGACCCATGCATAATATACATGGATAAACCTTCGTTTGTATTACTGAACTTGATATTCTTTTGCGCATATTCTCCATTTGAGCTTATTAAACTAACAACAACCAGTCCTTTGTGCTTGATTGGAGCTGCTGTCAAAGATTTCGGGGAAAAAAGACAATTAACCCCTTTAGAGCTTGGCCAAAAAAAATCTTAAAACATAAAAAAACAATTTACATTATAATTATATAAATTCATAGTTGTCGAGAGAATTTGTGGATAAAAGTTGTTAGGTATTAAGCAAGATAAAAAGGAAATATATTATATGGCGGTGTTATTATTTGGTAATTATTTTATTTCTAAAATCTGTAGAATGTTAAGATCTATTTAAGTATTGTTCTAATCAATTGTAAGGCATCAGAATTCAGAAATACAAATTCTATTTTACAACTTTCTTATTTTCTCCTTCTTGTTATTTTCGTCTTTCCTGTTATTTCTCTACAAATTACAAAAAATTATCACGGGACGTGACAAAAGTTTACAAGTAGTCTGTTGTCTGCACCTTCTATCAGCAATTCAGCATCAGTAGCTAAATCATATGCATAGTAAAGGAATCGAAAATTATATAATTGGAAGTTAACTATATTTCTTTCTTTTTTTTTGAATAAAGATGCTCAAGTTGAGCTTCCATTGAAACAAAAAAGAGGGTTACAGACTCTATTACAAACTAATATGGAAGCACAATCATTCAGAAGGAACAATTGTGGCTTGCCAAACAAAGCAACTTGCAAAAAAACTAAAAAACATCAAGCATCAAGCAATAAGAATCTCAGCACAAAACACACCACAACAGACAACTCCTAAGACTTGATACAGAGGTCTAGATCTAGCTAAGAGTTTTAAAAGGCAACATCAGAAACCTATAGAAAAAAACAGGAGCTTCAAAACAAGTTAGGCCTCTAGTTGAGACTCTCTTCAGCGTTAGATACATGTCCTTCGCTTGTATCATCGCTCCTTTGCATTTCTGCCAGGTCCCTGAAGTTTGCCTCTAGCTGAGAATCAAAACTTGTCCAAAAGCGAAATAAACAAAGAGCATTAAGAATCAAAGTGAAAGAACAAGATACCTTCACATCAGAGAAGAGCCTCCTGTTTCTCTCAATTCAAATAGTCCAACAAAAAGCAGCTAATATGGTTTTTGCATATTTCTTTCTAAAATTATCTAGAGAGTTAATGCTGTTCCAAATTGCTATTATGCTGGAAAAGTCTACATTAATGTTAAGATTATTAAACATATTGAAACCACACCAGAAGGTGTTAGCAATAGTACATTTTACAAAAAGGTGTTCTACAGTTTCCTCATTACAACAGTACAGACATTTATTAGGACCACAATGCCCTCTTTTGACTAAGTTGTCATACGTTAAGACTTTGTTGTGAATGATGAGCCATAGAAGACATTTATACTTTAAGTGGAATTTTAAGATGCCAGACTGTGTCATTTAAGCTAGTGATAACCCCACTGTTGTTTAGAAAGTGATACAGGGATTTCACAGTGAAGAGCCCATTATTATTTAAATGCCACCAGACACTACCTACATCATCATTAATTCCACTATTGTTAATAATACTTGTTAGCATATTCTTTTCTATTCTAAGATCTTTTGAAACACCGCTGGTTAGGAAAAAATTAATATTTCCTTTATTCCACACCTGTGCTAAAGTGAGATGTTATTTTTTCTTACTTTTCCTATAAATCAAGGGGAATTGCTTGTCTATAGATATGTTATCATACCAAATATCCTTCCAAAAATCTATAGAGGCTCCATTTCCTATGATTTTCCTATAACAAATTCTCAGTATAGGAAGAAGGCACTGAACACTTTTCAATAAGTGTGAAAAACTTCCAGTACCATGTTTACCAGCATACTTAACTACTAAAATGTCTTTCCAAATACCTTTGTGTTCCTTATACATGTAATTCCATATCCACTTGGCTAAAAGGGCAGAATTCATGTGATAAAGATTTAAAATTTCCCACCCCCCAAATTCTTTTTTTCTACATATTTGATCCCAAATTACTAAGTTATATTTCCTCTTCTCATTGCCTTGAAATGAACCCCGGAGAAAAAGTCTTCTAATCTTATCTATCTTAATAAGTACCCATTTTGGGCACTTAAAGAAGGATAAGTAGTACAAAGGTAAAGAGGTAAGCACAAAATTTATTAGCACTATTTTGCCTCTAATGGAAAGTGCATTGCCTTTCCATTTAGAGAGCTTGGTGTGAAATTTGTCTATCAGCACCTGCCAATCATTTTTACTTGGTTTTTTTCAATGCAGGGGTAAACCTAGGTGTTTAATAGGAAGGTTACCTTTCTTACATTGGAGAATATTAATAGAAGAGTTCTGTTCCTCTTGAGAAAGATTGAGAGGGACCACTTCTGATTTAGCACAATTGATTTTAAGCCCTGAAACTTTTTCAAAACCTCTCAAAGTACATGCTATCTTTTGTATCATATTAGTTTCTGTTTGACCCTAAAAATTGGCCATAGTTGAGAGACTGTTATATGGGATCTGGAAACCCCATTGGCAAATAAATGAGACGTTCAGTGCATTGATAAATTTCTAGAGTCGATTTCAGATTATTCCAGATCAGTCAGAAAATGCATGCATGGATATGATGACCGAAACTTCAAGACAATTGGCTCTAATTTTCAACATTTGTATTAACGCTAATATTGACGAAAGAATGTTAATTTAGTATTAATGCAATATGTTTTTTTTCGTTGGATCCATGTAAACCGAAATTCATGCCTCAACACAAGGAAAAATAATTGTATGATTTTTATGTATATTTATACATGAAATTATATGATTAAACATCAAGAAGCAACAAGGAATAAGAATTCAGCATTTTGAACGGTCCTGGATACATCGAGATTTGTGCGGCTCTACAATTAAAGGGTTAGATCAAATAAGACTGCCATACCATTTCCTTACCACCGGCCCACATCAGCCCACCGGAAATAAAAAAAGAAGGGAAATATCAGGCCCATGTACTTCTCTTGGCCCAGCTCCTCAAACCCTCCTCCATTCCGTCTCTCTCACTGAGACGTGACCCCACTTCTCATTTCCGTCCCTGTTCCATCTCTCGCTGACAGCCTACCCCACTGTCAGTCCCTCCTTCCTATGTCGTTACTGCTTCTCTCTCTCGCAATCAATGCCTCCTTTCGCTGCACCCTCGACCCCACACGACAAAGGAAGAATCGGATGGCAGTTGATGTTTAACTACTCCCGCCAAACCCCCTCAATCCTCCTTTCTCTGCACGCCGGGCCCATCCATTGACCGACCCCTCCTGTCAGCCTCCTCCTTTCCATCCTTTATTCGCCTCTGATGCACACCTCTTCTCTCGCATTCAATATTGGCGCTACAAATACGGACCCCACCTGCCATAGAGAGGAGGCAATCAGTGAGCAATCGTGCCAATTGAATTTTGCTGAATCAATCAAGCTCACGAAAGAGGAAAATCACTATTCCAACTATCTCTCTCTCTTACAAGATAGCATCACATTCAATGACCGTCTAAGACTGAACACTGGGGCTCACGCAACGGGAAGTGAAACAATCGCAATTCTGGTGCCTAATTGAAGACTTCCTTCTCCCCTGCACGACAGAATTAATTGTGTGATGAGTCATGTACGCAAAACTGAATAGAAGCAATCCATGAGAAATCAATGCTGGAAGAGAGTACGCACCAAGTTTGATTGTGAAGTATTTATGACAATCAAGCTTAATTGAGCCATAGCAGCAATTAAGCTTATTGTGGCATTGGAGACACAGTCATGGGTTGCATTTCTCAGGCCCAAATTGAACCACGTCAGACCCAAACTCAGTTGCTTAAGCAATTATCTGGATTAAATTATTCACCTAAATCAATCAAGATGACAATAGTACAAGAGTCAAGGATTAAGGAAATAAAGAAAACAAAATAAGCAGAAAATGAATTGAGTTAGTGATTGAAGATCAAGCTGCATCAATTGGAAACATGGAGACTTAATTAAAGCATGGCAGTGTGAACTTGTCACTTGTGATGATAATTAGGTCCACCGATTGAGCGTCAGATTTGGAAATCAGACCAAATAAGATGCTTGAGTGAATTGCAAAATAAAAAATAGTGCTTACAAGTCAATAATGATGGGTCAAAAGGAAGCCAGTGAAGATAGAGATTATATGGTCACATCATAAAATCATATTCATGTTTAAATAGCTGGCAGTGAACAGACTTTAGAACTAATTAAATGAGAAAGTAAGCATGGCCTTTTCATTAAACATGAAGACAACACCATGAAGCAACAGAAGAGACTGGTGGAGAAGTAAATGCGGCAGCAAAATTCCATGTGAAATGCCAAAAAAGACCCCAGGGGCAGAAGTGTCAATCTACAGGAATCCATGCCTTTATTCTATATAAGAAGCCCCATGCTAAAAAAAAAGGGGGGGGGTGGAGGAGACACAGAGAGGAGATGCTTCCCACAGCCTCTCCATACACATAAAGCCTTCTTTTACATCCCAGAACCCCTGCCTCTTTCACACCTTTCTTCAGCTCCTCAACACCCCAACATACTGCCTCCATCCTCTACAAGAGAGAGACACACACACTTCTTGTACACAGCTCATGTGTTGAGCAAACACTGTGAGAGAGAGAGAAGAGGAAAGTAGAGTGTTGTTAGGCTAGTCAAAAGGAGCATTGTAATTGTGTTGCTGCAAATAAAGGAAAAATGTAAGTTCTAGGGGCCTTGGCTCTCTGTACATAGAGCCCAAGGCCGAGGGAATGTATTTCTACACAAAGTATATGTGCTTTTATTCTCCTCCCTTTTCTTTTCTATTTTGCATTTAATTTCTTTGTTACTTTTCTTGCTACCTTCTTTTTTTTCCCTTCTCTTACACAACAAATAAACAACAGACATAATGAAATAAAAGTATTAAAAATAAAAGTAAAAAAAAAAAACACAACATATCAATGGAAATGGTTAAAGGACAGTAGGTACCTCTCAATATCTCAAGCCGTGAAGACCATCCAGAGAGAGAATAAGCTCTCTGGATTGAAGATCATTTGAAGCCATCTCAGAGAGAGAATAAGCTCTCTGAGACATACCTTGTGAAGACCATCCAGGGAGAGAATAAGCTCCCTGGAATGAAGACCTTTTGAGTGAGAATAAGCACTCAAATGGTGACCCTTTTTTTGAAGCTAAACCTAAGCCAAACTAAACCGTTATGCTGCCCAATTCTTATCAGCCTATAATCACCTAAACAAACCTCAACCATACCCCTACATTGCCTAAGACAAATCCTTACAACTGCCATCAAACCTTAGCCATACCCCCCCTCTGACTTACCAAAAGCCAAACCATTTAAGGAGATATGCTGCTCAATTTTTGTCAATTCCTGGCAACCTGAAACAAACCTCCATAGTCACCTCTTTCTTTCATACTAAAAACCAAGCCATTTAAAGGAGTTATGCTTTTCGCCATGTCTTGATCCCTTAATGAAACAAACCCTATCAATGCCCATACCTTAATCAAGCCTAAATGCGACCTCAGTCACCCCATACCCAGTCACAATCACTAAATCATGTCCTAAAACCATGCCATGGCTGATAACCCACAAGTCAAAACTATCCTTATTGTCAGCTAT
The DNA here is from genome assembly GCA_028095005.1 of Rhynchospora pubera. NCBI lineage: Eukaryota > Viridiplantae > Streptophyta > Magnoliopsida > Poales > Cyperaceae > Rhynchospora > Rhynchospora pubera. The sequence goes on along the minus strand of CM051463.1, from coordinate 195,874,165 downwards.
TCCATTTTTTTTTCCTACATCTGAACCCACAACCTATTGCTGGCTAGTGAAATCCCATAAAGTCATGTATCCCTCTGGTGTATAAACTGCTGACTAAATCAACCTAAAGACGCATGACTCCATGCTGATTTCTTTTTTGTCATAATTAAGAGAATAAGGCATCTCGACAAGAATGATGGTATAAGTTAAGGTGAAACTTACCGTTAAGGGCCCCCAGCAGCAAAATTGGGAACACAACGCTCTTTTGGCCCATAACACCATGCTCGTAAGTGCATAATCCAGTCACCACAACCATTAGAAGATAGCCTTCATCTCGTTACCGTGCCCTGATTCGTGCTGAGGTGAAATACCATGCCGAAGGCCCCAACTTCCAAATTGGTCACATACCAAGCTACCTGGAAACGATACGACGCTCTTAGGCCACTCAATTTGGAGCCGACATTATCAGAAAGGCGCGATTGCCATGGAGCCCTATGGAAACCCTAGCCGAAAAGAAATGAGATAAATGTGACGAGAAAAGGGTCCTTGCGTCCGATTGACGGGCCCCACACCGTCAGGGGATCCTCACGACGTCTGGAGACCTTGCCGTGAGGTCTGACGGCCGCATAATCAGCTCAATCGCGTAGCCATGGTGGAACGGAGCCTGGCGGATCGAAGAAGAAGAAAGGGAGGAAGAGGATAAGTAGTCGTTTATGTATGTATTTCCTTTGAGTACGGATCATGAAAGGGACGGAAACTGACAATGGGCCCCAGTCAATCAAGAAAATCACGGCTCACAGAGTACCAAGCTCATGGAAAGGAGGGGGCTTTTTTAATGAAGCGATCCCATTTTCGTCGATCCACTGTGACATTCACATGCAGCGGGTCACTGACAGACGACGAGAACCAAATGCATGAAGACACTTGTCCTCTCTGTTAAGTAACACCAAAGAAGCGCTGACTCTTTTCCCTTGCTGACTCGGACCAATAATACCCTGCCACGTGTCCACATCTGATGAGCTAGACCAATCATATTGCTGGAAACCTTTGAAAATCCATAGAAAATCAACCATAACTCAGAAAAATGCAAATCCAATTTCTACGGATTCAGAAAATTACGAGGAATTTAACCATGCCATAACCCTGATCTAAATCACGCCGAAACCAGTTCAGAACAATTATAAAGGAAAATCTAGAACCTGACCAATCATAGATTGCCACGTCACTTCCAGGATTATCCTAAAACCCATAAAACTTCCAAAACTCATCAAAATCCCTAGGAAGTTCAGAAAAATATGAGGAAAATTCCTGTAAACTCGGAAAATTACAAGGAATTTAATTCTGCTGAAATCACGACCAAAATCAGGACCGAACCATTTTTAACCTTTTAAATGGTCAACCACAACTTGCCATCTCAGCAGAAACCTTGGAAAAACCATTAAAAATCACAGGAGACTCAGAAAATTACATGGAAAATTCATGTGAACCCAGAAAAATATGAGGAACTCAACGGTATCAAGGATTTTGCCGAAACCCGACAGATGACATACTTGGTACCACAGTTACACCGAGACCACTGCCAAAACCTAAAACCCACATACCCTAAACCTTTCAGATCAAACCAATAAAGGGATGGACAATACTCTAATGCCAAACCAAAATTCAAAACACAGTAAAGCCAATAAACCAATCCCTAAAGAGACCCAGCGGGGCGAAACCCGGAATTGTCTGAGCAGGACTAAGTCGGGCAAAACTCTGAAACTCCATGACCAACTCTGATGACCACCAAAAAACCCCAGAAGAATTAAGTTCAATGTTGAGAACCCGATTAGGGACTCAAAATCCCTTTTCAGAAAATAGGAATAATCCAATTCCGACAGAAACAACCCTGTACCCCGGTAGACCCAGAGCCTGACGAGGACGAAACCTATCAGCCGGGGAACAGACCACTAAACTCAACAAGGTGCACCAATCAACAAAAACCCCAACACTGGAATACCCAGAACAAAAACGAATAGTCTTGTACCACGAGTAACCCAGATCCTGACAAGACTGGCACCCTATTACCCGAGGAACAGACCAACCAAGGCTCACCAAAACAAAGGAACAAACCCAAAACCAAAACCAAAACAGCACTGAACCCCGGAGAAACCAAGTCCTGACAAGATTGGAACCAAACAACCGAGGAACAGTCCTACACAATCTAGCGGAAACCCAAACAAACAATCTTTGGTCGTAAACAAAAAAAGGTCGAATTGAGACTACACACATATACTGATCGTATTTCGCCAATGCGGTCAAGTGACCTCAATCTGAGAGCAAACAAAAAGAAAGCTAAGGCCAACATTTCATCTGGGAAGATGAAATTAGGAACGATGTGAAGTTAAGTTCTGAGCATCTAAGCCAAAACCTTTCGACTCCGGTTATCCGAATTGCCAGTGGATTCGATTTGGATAACCACCCGACTAAAAAGAGCATTAAACCGGCCGTCTGGGATGACCTGAGGAACCATTTCAGATACCATAAATCCTGGCTATTTAAGCAGCAAGACTCGGATAGTTTTGCGATAGGGACAAGATCCACCCAACAACCCCTGATATTCAAAAACTTTAATTGAATAGATCCGCAACAGGGATATCCCAAGGGAATAACTCAGGAGTTCTTATTAAAAACTCCAACACACCAATTTTCGTCTTTCAGCACCATAACCTGATGGACCATATTTCAAGACTCTGGCGCCCAACCAAACATATCAACCAATCTTGGGTAGCTACACGAGTCCCCTCTTCAGAGACAAGCCTCAAACTGACCTAATGAGATAATTCGGATACGTCATGACCCGTGAACCAATCTCAGGAGACAATTTGAACAAGTCACTGGCCCCTCCCGATTCTGGCGTCCGGCCAAACATATAATCCAGTTCCGGACGACTACTCGAATCCCCCTTTTAAATATGAACTTCATATCGCCCTCGTGAAAGCAGCTTGGGAAATCTGCGACCACCAAGTTGTCGGTAGGAGACGATTTGAACAGTCAACACCCAAATCATAATGCTCTTAAGGCTGGTCAGATCAACGAAGAATTTGATCTGGGGAGCCGCCCCTCGCGCATAATCGGGATTCAGTATAGAACAAGCCAAGACACATGCTGAATCCTCAGAACATCAATACGCCAAGGCCCGATGTTTCCAACCAACTTGACATCCTAGCCAGAAACCAGGAACCAAGTTACCGACATCTGACTGGCAATCAGATGGACCTTTCCAATGATTCGATTGATCACCGAGTCATCTACCCTCTAACTAGACCCACTTGGCTGGCAACCAGGTTCATATTGCATTTTCCTCCACCCCAATTCCAAGCATCACGCTCGTATCTCTGACGGGCGGCTAACTCTGCATCATACTGGCATCCACCCCAAATTTTCGGTTGGCTACCGAAGTGCTTACCGACGAGGTCGAGGCACATCAACTCTCAGTGGGAGCCAGACCATGATATCTTGATCAGGTGATCAAGATGTCCGCCATATACTCTATGCCAACGGATGAGTATAACCTCGATGTGCGAGACTGCCAGAGTGGTTCGGTCTCAAGCGTCACCCGCGCACCTCAATAACGCCCTTTACAGTCAGGCGTTAGACTGTTATCAGGAACAATAATCAGGGATATGATGATAACAGATAGAATGGCCGATATTACCGTCGCCGACTGGTATCGAGTCATTCACCCGTTCTCAGGAAAACGACCAACCCAAAAATTCCTAAAAACGAGCCTTAAAACCGACCACATTGAACTTTTCTTCCCTGAAGCTCAGACCTGAATAGGGTCTTTGCGAATCCCTCCAAGTCATCAGAATCCAAACAGGGTCCTAACTCAGGTTCCTTATATCCTCAAATCCCAAATTCCTCACAATTTCCTCATATTATCAACTGAAGTGGCAAGAATTCAAATTCCTCACATCAGAACCCAAAAATCGAGATAACTTCCAGCAATCAAGGGCCCAAACCAAATAGAGAATACCAGGCCAACATCAATTGAAGGGCATCGAGCCGAAACCTCTACAAAAGGCAACAACCCAACATCTACCAAGGCAACTCCAGAACCAAGAGCACGGAACCAACTGTCCTGCGATCAAATCCATTGATATGTTAGAAAACAACAAAAAAAGAAGAATAATCCTAAAACCAAAAAAAGAAGAATAACCCCAAAACAACAAAAAACTAAAAAACCTCAAAACACCAAAAATAGAACAAGTCTTTTAGCCCCCCGTAAACGCTAATTGTGTTAGACAATTCCCTAGCTGTTCAAAGACATAGAATCCACCGATATCCCTTTGAGTTTCCAGATCTAGAGGTTCTCTCGACCATGTCAGAGGTAATTAACAGTAGGGGCTTGCGCCTACTGGAATAACTGACGAACCCCCCAAATAATAAACTCTCGTGGGAAGCATTAAGGCCGTACAGTTGTCTCACCCGTAAAGGAAACGGCCGTATCGTGACCTTTAGGCCCGCGAGAGGTATCTGATCCGTATGCTTTTTCCGCCCTCAGTCCGCCATAAACGGACACCGTCACCCATCAACCCCGGCAGGGCGCCTAAAGGTGCGAGACAGGTCCTGGCACGCCCGGTGGGACCTTTTTTCTCCTCTCATCTGGAAACTCTTAGTTTTTTACCCCCATTGACAGCCACCGTGCGTCCCCGTCTCGCAAAGGTGCGAGACAGGTTCTGGCACGCCCGGTGGGACCGTTTTCACCTCTCATCTAGGAAACTCAGTTTAAAGGAATATCGATGGATATAATGTATAAGCTTAGGGAATTTACAATTCAAACCCTTACTCACGATGATCTTTGAGTGCTTTTCTTTTTTGTAGGGAAATGGCGCACAACAACAATAATCAAGGAGCAACGAAGCTAGGACTCACTCCGAGCACATTCATGGTCGGGTCCATCCCGGTCACTCTTCCGATGGTGCAAGCGACTTCAGACAATCCCTTCACTGTTGATGACTCCGGAATGACAAGTACGGGGTACGCCAATGCCATCTCGACTCTTTCCTTTGAAGTGAACGAACACTTTAAGGGACTTCAGGACGAGAAAACCACCGCTTTTATTATTAAACCGATGGCGAAGGACAACACCACCTACGCAAAAACCTCACAAACCCATCAAGACAAACCATCGGTTCAGATTGACGTGTCAACAATATACTCTCTCACCCTACTTCGAACCCTGAGAGAGAAATCACCAAAAATTTTCAACTCACCTGTCAGTCGTCAGCCAGTACTGAATGCAGAACCAGTACAGCCTGACGAAGATATGGTTGCCAAGATTAAGGGGGCAGACCACATACCTGGTAAAACCCTCAATCAATGGAAAGAACCTCGAGCACCTGTCTTCCTAGTTGAGGGTCCGATCAATCCAAAAACCAAGAAGAGGCGAATGGGGGCACGAGTTCCAAACCCACCAACCCTTGATAAGCTGGTATACCTTGGAAATCAACTGAACCACGCATCAGGGAATAACATGGTAATTAGGGAATGTCAACCACTTTCCTTAGTCAATCCGTTTACTGGGATAGAAGCCATTGGAACACAGGATGAAAGTATTGAAGAAAATTGCCAATCGAGTGGAAGACAACCTGTGGATTGTATAGAAAGTGCAACTGTCTATGCAATTAGCAGCGAGCCACAAGACCTTGAAGAACCCAATCACAACTTCCAGATGCGTGAAGCTACAATGGAGGCGGTCACCGACGACGACCTCTTCCAGATTTCCTTCACCAAGAATGATCTTCCTGGTGGAACAGTGTACCACAACAAACCACTGTACATCACAGGAGTGTCGAATAGAGTTGTGATTAACCGAATCTTGATCGACCCGGGATCATCAGTCAACATCCTTCCACTGGAATCACTAAAGTACTTTTCTGTCAACGCCAATGCTTTAAACCCTAGTCAACAATTGATCTACGGATTCAACCTGTACTCTCAAATGGCACTAGGAGTAACCACATTGCCATTCTCTTTTGGAAAGCTTGAGACTCAAGCAAAGCTCTGTGTCATGGAAGTCAGCGCATCCTATAAGGTGTTATTAGGTCATCCATGGCTACATGCGAACCAATTGGTGCCATCTACTCTACATCAGTGCATAAAGTACATCCGGAATGGGAAATATGGGAAGATAAGAGGGGACAATAATCCTTTCTCTATTCATGAAATGGAACTTCCAGATGCGAGATTCTTTGCACCTAGACCATCCCTGGGGGCAAACTCTGAGCGAAAACCACCAAGCCCTAAGGATAAACGCTCAGTGCTTTCAGAACACCTCGACAAAGGCGAAGCGGAAGCACGTCCTCAGAAGAAAGACCAACTTGGAAAGCAATCACTACCAACTGAATCTGTCCCTGATTCAAGAGCCAAAAAGTCACGCGGTAGAGGAAACGGAACCCAACCTCATGCTGCAGGAATGCTCCAGTTAATCAGCAATGAAAGTAGTGCGAATCACGTGTTGATTAGGAAACCCAAAGTTCTAAACATGGATCAGAACCCTGAAATGAACAAAACCCTATCCTTGCATCAACACCGCTTCCAAGAAACAATGAGGCTAAGAGATGAATCAGGGAAAGAACAAACCTCAAAAGGGAACTTAGCTCAAAACAGCTTCGATCGTGTCGAAGAAATGGAAAGTAAGCTAAGAAATCAACTGGCATTCCAGAAGCCGCCCCAGGACCCACTCCTTGGAAGGGTTGTCCCAAAGCGAGCGAGAGATGTAAGTCCGTCCACATCCAAGACGAGCCCAGTGATGGAGCTCATTGGAACCAAGGAAGCCAACAACCAGGCCTTCACTGCCAACCCTGACGCAGGAGGCCATCAACTGGCATTCCAGAAGCCGCCTCAGGACCCACTCCTTGGAAGGGTTGTCCCAAAGCGAGCGAGAGATGTAAGTCCGTCCACATCCAAGACGAGCCCAGTAATGGAACTCATTGGAAACAAGGAAGCCAACAACCAGGTCTTCACTGCCAACCCTGATGCAGGAGGCCACCAACTGGCATTCCAGAAGCCGCCCCAGGACCCACTCCTTGGAAGGGTTGTCCCAAAGCGAGCGAGAGATATAAGTCCGTCCACATCCAAAACGAGCCCAGTAATGGAGCTCATTGGAAACAAGGAAGCCAACAACCAGGCCTTCACCGCCAACCCTAACGCAGGAGGTCACCAACTGGCATTCCAGAAGCCGCCCCAGGACCCACTCCTTGGAAGGGTTGTCCCAAAGCGAGCGAGAGATGTAAGTCCGTCCACATCCAAAACGAGCCCAGTAATGGAGCTCATTGGAAACAAGGAAGCCAACAACCAGGCCTTCACTGCCAACCTTGATGCAGGAGGCCACCAACTGGCATTCCAGAAGCCGCCCCAGGACCCACTCATTGGAAGGGTTGTCCCAAAGCGAGCGAGAGATGTAAGTCCGTCCACATCCAAGACGAGCCCAGTAATGGAACTCATTGGAAACAAGGAAGCCAACAACCAGGCCTTCACCGTCGACCCCGACACAGGAGGCCATCAACTGGCATTCCAGAAGCCGCCTCAGGAACCACTCCTTGGAAGGGTTGTCCCAAAGTGAGCGAGCGATGTAAGTCCGTCCACATCCAAAACGAGCCCAGTAATGGAGCTCATTGAAAACAAGGAAGCCAACAACCAGGTCTTCACTGCCAACCCTGATGCAGGAGGCCACCAACTGGCATTCCAGAAGCCGCCTCAGGAACCACTCCTTGGAAGGGTTGTCCCAAAGCGAGCGAGCGATGTAAGTCCGTCCACATCCAAAACGAGCCCAGCAATGGAGCTCATTGGAAACAAGGAAGCCAACAACCAGGTCTTCACTGCCAACCCTGATGCAGGAGGCCACCAACTGGCATTCCAGAAGCCGCCTCAGGACCCACTCCTTGGAAGGGTTGTCCCAAAGCGAGCGAGAGATGTAAGTCCGTCCACATCCAAGACGAGCCCAGTAATGGAACTCATTGGAAACAAGGAAGCCAACAACCAGGCCTTCACCGTCGACCCCGACACAGGAGGCCATCAACTGGCATTCCAGAAGCCGCCTCAGGAACCACTCCTTGGAAGGGTTGTCCCAAAGCGAGCGAGCGATGTAAGTCCGTCCACATCCAAAACGAGCCCAGCAATGGAGCTCATTGGAAACAAGGAAGCCAACAACCAGGTCTTCACTGCCAACCCTGATGCAGGAGGCCACCAACTGGCATTCCAGAAGCCGCCTCAGGACCCACTCCTTGGAAGGGTTGTCCCAAAGCGAGCGAGAGATGTAAGTCCGTCCACATCCAAGACGAGCCCAGTAATGAAACTCATTGGAAACAAGAAACCCAACAATCAGGCCCTCACCGTCAGCCCTGACACAAGAGGCCATCAACAGGCATTCCAGATATTGCCTCAGAAGTCGCTCCCTGGAAGAGTCGTCTCAGAGCAAATGAAGGATGTAAGCCCATACACGTCCAAATCAAATCCAACAGTGGAGCCCGTTGGGAAGGAAGAACTCAACAACTCAGTCTTCGTCGTTAGTACCGACACTGGGGGCCACCACAAGGAAAATAATGGAATAGTATCCCGAGGTGATGGGGGATCATATTTTCATCACAAGAAGGGTGAAAGACTCCATTCCAGCGAAAAGGATGATAGGGAGTTGACCGACCCCAACTCAAGGACACCCTGTGGAGACCATGACAACAATCGGTTTGCACCAATAGGGCAAGAAATCGAAGAAATTGGAACATCGCGCGCCAACGCAAACCATCCGGTCCAAACAGAGTCAACAGAGATGTTCTCCCACAAAATGGATGCCACCAGGACAGAGTTCAGCCCTTTGAAAGTCGTCTCCTCAACAAGAAAAGCTGAAGAACTCACAGATCCACTCAGTGCACCTCTTGAAATACGGGAAAACACTAGGAAAAAGACGGAAGGGACAATGAAGCCTGAAGTCAGAACATCTCACTCCACCCGACGCACAAGGGAATGTGCAAACCCATATCCCAAGGAGTACGACTTGGTGCCTTACCCCAAAGGATATATCAGACCCCAGTTTCAACTATTTAGCGGAAATGATAGAACGTGTCCTAAACAACATCTGTCCAGGTTTACAGCCGCATGTGGTGATACGGCACACAACAAAATTCTGCTATTGCGACAATTTCCTTTAAGCCTGATAGGACCGGCACTCGACTGGTACGCTTCGTTAAAGGAGAATAGTATCAATACTTGGGAGACAATGGCAAATTTATTCTGTTCGACATTTGCGGTATTTACCCAAAGAATTACGATGGATGATATGGCAAGGGAAAAGCCACTAGAGGCAGAACCTATCAGAGATTACATCATCCGATGGTGGAAAATGAGTTTGCATTGTCAAAGTAGAATTCCCGATTACCTGGGTGTAATAATGATGATGAAGAACATAGAGGGACCGATTAAATCATTTTTGAGAACAAGAGACATTACCAGATTTGGTGCTTTGCTCGCAGCGGTATCAGATTATGAATGCTTGGGCTCAGATGCAAGGTCACATCATCATGAAAATCGAGAAAAGAAGACAAAACTCAAGAGAGTTCGAGATTCCAAAGAACCCTCCTCCAGCAAAAGCTTGAAAGTCTCGAGCGATAGAAATGTTAGCATTCCGCGAGATCGCAGTTATGACAACCCCAAAAGGCTCTTATCTGTGGTAGAGTTATCCAGTAAATCCTACTCATTTCGAAAAGAAGCAATCCCTGAACTTTTCAAACAAGCCATGCAAGGTGACCTCCGGTTACCACCGAGTAAGCGTCCTGAAGAAATGGAACAATCCGACAGTCCAATCTTTTGTCTATATCATAGGGTGTTAGGACATAGAATCGAAGACTGTTGGGTGTTCAAGGACTGGCTGGAAGAACAGGTCCAGTCAGGCAGAATAACACTTACCAGGAATGAAAGGCAAGAGCTTGCACCACATGAGCCTTGTAACTCGGAAATCTTCACAGTATACGCCATTGGGTCATATGAAGAAGCTGAGGAAGAAACACAAGGTCAGAATAGCGGAACTAAACCAATCCTACTGAAGTTTGATGAGGCCACTCATGAGGCAAAAGGAAACCCATTCAGAGAAAATCCGATACGCACCATTGAAACAAGCAACGAAAGTCAAGAAGCGGGAAGAGGTTTAGCGTGTGTCATTATAGGTGGGGACGCCCAGATAAAGGACACACAGAACCATGATAGTAAAACCGAAGAAATCGTGCCTGTAATAATGGAAACCAAGGAGATTACCTCTGAAAGGGAAAAAGGTTTGTCTCAAGAAAGCCTAGCAGGAACTCAGAAAAGGGACACCTACTGTGATGATAAGATTGGAAAGGTTATATCCGTGACAGTGGAATCTGAGGGAATGCTACAACAAGCCAACTGGGGGCAAGAAACCTTGAATGTCATCATGCATCTACAAGAACAAGGAAGACAACTCATGGCGCTTTTACAGAGGAGTAAGGAAGTGCATCATGAGTACAGTATGATGAATCACACGATCGAACGATTGTGCCAGAAAAATCAAGAACTGCAACAAAAGAACGCGACGATATGCCAAGAGATGGAGGCGCTCTCGGAAAAGAACGCCGAAACTCAAGAATTGCTAGGGTATATACTGGGAACAAATGGCGACCCACTGACTATACCCCAAAAGCAAGTCAAACAACGGAGCCCCAAGAGATACAGAAACGGAGCAAAGCGTACTCGGGTCTCCCAAAGAGAAGGGATGCCAACGGTAGAAGAGCCTGAGGCTGTTGGAAACCATGGATCCCGGAAAGTAAAACTGTCACTAGGGGAAAGAAAGAGCAAGCCTTACTCTTTTCGCAGAGACGCAACCACTGAAATCTTCAGCCTAGCCATACGGTGCAATTTGCGACTACCCAGGTGCAGGCGCCCCGAAGAAGAGTACCAGTTCAACCAACCTGATTTCTGCCTATATCATAGGGTTCTTGGTCATGCAATTGAGGATTGCTGCATGTTCAAGGATTGGGTTGAAGACAAGTTCACGAAAGGAGAACTGAAACTCCCGTGGCACGTCCTACAAGATCCAGCACCTCATCAGGGCTTCTCGACGATCTGATTGGGGGCAGTAACACACCAAACATCACCCTGTAAATTAATAAGTAAATATATAAATAAAAAAATTATAATAAAAAAAACACCTCGTGCGGGCATCCAGATTCGAGCTTACCTATGCGAGAGTACAACCTGTTGGTGCTGACGAAGGCAACCGACTTTGATCATGGGGCTTAATGGTAAATGCGGAATGTTGGGCTGATGGTCTCACTCCAACCTCTCATGACGAAACCCTTCAAACCTTAGGTGATATCAGATGACCCGTGAGTCTGGTATCTTAATCCTACCCCGGATTGGAAGCATCTACGTCTACAGTCCGAAACCCTTCAAACCTTAGGTGATATCAGATGACCCGTGAGTTTGGTATCTTAATCCTACCCCGGATTGGAAGCATCTACGTCTACAGTCCGAAACCCTTCAAACCTTAGGTGATATCAGATGACCCGTGAGTCTGGTATCTTAATCCTACCCCGGATTGGAAGAATCTACGTCTACAGTCCGAAACCCTTCAAACCTTAGGTGATATCAGATGACCCGTGAGTCTGGTATCTTAATCCTACCCCGGATTGGAAGCATCTACGTCTACAGTCCGAAACCCTTCAAACCTTAGGTGATATCAGATGACCCGTGAGTCTGGTATCTTAATCCTACCCTGGATTGGAAGCCTCTACGTCTACGGTCCGAAACCCAAACCTTAGGTGATATCAGATGACCCGTGAGTCTGGTATCTTAATCCTACCCTAGATCGAAAACTCCCACGTCTTCAGTCTAAAACCATCCCAAAACTTTAGGTAATATCAGACGACCCATGAGTCTGGTATCTCGACCCGATCTGAGACTGGAAACCCTCATGTCTTTGAGCCGGAACTTTCCCAAATCCCTAGATGATATCAGACGACCTGTTAGTCTGATGTCTCAACCCAGTCCAAAAAAACTTTTACAGACCATCAGATGATGCCGGACTAGTCATCCCATGTTTGGTATCCTGGCCTAACAGAAAGCAAACAGCCCATGCCCTTACCATAATTCAACAGTCAAAGTCAAACCAGCTGTTATCCGAAAACCGTTACTCTGTAAAGCATAGGGAAATGCTACAGTGAGAAACTGAACAACTACAACCAGAACACTATGATTGCGAACAAAGGGACCCAGCACAGATGGTCAGTGGCCCCGCCGTTATCCTAAAGGTGCCAGGTTCGATTCTCGCCACGAGCAGAAGAGGCGTAAACCCTAGTCTACGGAATGGAGTACGCCTTCTCCCTTGAAGAAAATACGGAATGACAGCCTAGCGGTCCGATTATGTATAAGAAGAAATAATAAAAAAAAGAGCAAAATATAAAAAAAAAGAAAAAAAAGAGAGAAAAAGAAGAAGTGCCCCATGAAGTTTAAGCCTCTGTGGCGTCTGAGGGCACACCCCGGTGCTCGACTAGCCATGTCTTGTAGCACCAGAGACCATGTCCTATGAATCCCTCTAAGGACTAGAGTCTCAAACCACAGCTAGTATTGAGGAAGACTGTGTGGCTTCTGAATGTACAGGCAGTGGAAATTCACCCCAACCGCCCAATGAAAAGGCTTTAAGGTTCACCCAGCCTTAAGGATCATTGAGGGCATTCCCCGGTGCTCGACAATCTTTGTCTAGTAGCACCAAACCAGTCTTGGAGGTCATTCGCTCACAACCCACCATGGTCAACCAGAAGAACCCTGGCTCTGCCCAGCAACCGATGGAGAAGGGACAGCCGACATCCTCGACAAAATTCAATCGCCCAATGAAAAGGCTCTAAGGTTTAACCAGCCTTAGGGATCATTGAGGGCACCACACACCACACACCCCCCGGTGCTCGACAAACTCTGTCTAGTAGCACCAAACCAGTCTTGGAGGTCATTTACTCGCAACCCACCATGGCCAACCAGAAGAACCCTGGCTCTGCCCAGCAACCGATGGAGAAGGGACAGCCGACATCCTCGACAAAATTCAACCGCCCAATGAAAAGGCTCTAAGGTTTAACCAGCCTTAGGGATCATTGAGGGCACCACACACCACACACCCCCCGGTGCTCGACAAACTCTGTCTAGTAGCACCAAACCAGTCTTGGAGGTCATTTACTCGCAGCCCACCGTGGCCAACCAGAAGAATCCTGGTTCTGCCCAGCACCCGATGGAGAAGAGACAACCGACGTCCTCGACAAACCCAACCGCCCAATGAAAAGGCTCTAAGGTTCAACCAGCCTTAGGGATCATTGAGGGCACCACACACCACACCCCCAAATACATGACAAGCCTCGACTGACAGCCTCGACTTCAGCAATCAGGCCAAACCCCCCAGTCTTGTCAGTTCACTCGACATGATGAGAATACTCTGATAGCCCTTGATGGAGGATTGACTATGTTCCGATCGCATAGAGCCCCACCGGAACGCTATCTCAGAGAATGTTTGACTCGAAATTCTAACAAGCACTAGAATCACACAGGGTCGCTACCAGAAGACAGACTCCTTCCGTTTCCCAATCCAGGACACCTCGGAGAAGAAAAGTCCCGACCGCCTCAATCTCCCCTCAAAGGAAGCAAGATGATAGGGGCAACCGAGAGCGATCCCTGAAGAAACTAAAAGGAACTCTACAAAGAAGGAATTTCCCTTTCTTGAGAACCGATAACCTGACATCTGCAACAAGGATAACCAGCATGGAGTGGCTATGCTATAACTATTCTAGTTGCAAGAAGTCCCACCGGAACACTACCTTGGGAGGCACCCAAAACCATGGAATCAGCAGAGTCGCCATCAGCAGACGGATTCCCAACCAGTTCCCCAAACCAGGATGCCTTGGAAAAATAAAGTCCCAATCACCTTAGCCTCCCTCCAAAGGAATGAAGATGACAGGGAACGACCGAGAGCTATCCCTGAAGAAACAAAACGAACCTGACCAGAAAGGAACTCGTGAACCCAATAACCTCAACGAGTTACTCCGAGAGCATCAACAAGAAGCAGTCACACCTTAGCTACCCTAATTCCGGAAAAGTCCCACCGGAGTGCCGCCTCAAGAGATGCCTGACTCGGAATTCTAATGCTGGACACTTCCTCCAACCTCCCTTCAAAAGAGGGAGACAACAGGGAACAACCGAGAGCTATCCCTGAAGAAATTAGAAGGGCCTCAACAAGGAAAAATTTTCTCTCCAATGACCCCGACGAGTTGCTTCAGGAACGACCAACATGAAGTGGTCGCACCGTGACTACTCTAACCACCAAAGTCCCACCGGAGTGCCACCTCAGCAGATGCCTGATTCGGAACTCTAAACATCGGACGCTTCCTCCAGCCTCCCTTCGAAAGAGGGAGACGACAGGAAACCACCCGGGAAATATCCCTGAAGAGACTAAAAGGGGGCTCAACAAAGAAAGAATTTTCTCTCTTCAATAACCCCGACAATTTACCTCAGGGATAACCAACATGAAATACCCATGCCGCGACCGTCCTAATTACCAGAAGTCCCACCGGAGTGCCACCTCAGGAGACGCCTGACTTGGAACCCCCAACACTGGATAAAAGCTTTTGGGAACAAGGACCTCCGCCTCTTTTCCCAGACCTGGACTCCTCACCACTCCAACCTCCCCTTAAAGGAAGGCAGGGGGCAGGAAGAAATATCCTGAGAGCTATCCCTCAAGAAACCAAAAAGAGACCCAACAAGGAAAGGATTTCCTGGGATTTAAACCAGGAACCCCTAATTTTGAGTCACGTGAAAGGATGATGACATTGGTCCTCTCTCCTCTTGAAACCTCAAACCCTGAGCCACAGACTTCCCCGGCTATCCCAATCCTTCCCTTCAAAAAATCAGGTCCAAAAAACTCCCTGTAACCCATTGAAATAGGACGATTTCAATCGACCCTGGATAGTGGGCTGCACGAAACACAGATGACCCTAATCTTCCGCCTCCCGGATGATTTGGATCAAGAGCTCCCCCAACCGCAACCAAATACACCTTAATACCTGTCCAACTAGAATCCGGAATTGAGCAACCTCTGACCAAATAGTGTGAAGGCACTATTCTGAGGTTAACAAACCGAAACCTCCCCTGACTAAAGAGAATGAAGGAAATCCATGCATCACAAGTCAGAGCCAAGACCACGAGCATCTTCGCCCCATCTCGTCTGATTTGTAATCAGACAAGCCTAGGAAGATTATGCCCTCTCCAAAGCCAATTCTCACCTGATCACATCAACATCAACTTTAGTTCAAAGGATCCATTACCTTTTCTGGTCAATCCCACTGAAATCAACATCACCCATTCCTACTCGACTGCCAAATAAAAAAAAACAAAAAAAACAAAAAAACAACAAACCAGGATGATTCTGCTAGCAGCAGGGTTGTGCTACACCTACTATCCTATTGACCCCATCACATGAAGTGGAAGCCAAAAAAATCAACCTACCTATTAACCTATTTTCTACTGACATAGTTGGTATCACTGCGGAATGTGTTGGAATACCTATGGGCTCTGGTGCGAATTAACCGTTGGACTACCCAAGGGACCCGGCGGACCGGTTTGTATTAGCTTACCCATAGGACCCAGTGCGGACTAAACTGAGATCAACTCTACTAACCTATTTCCCTGCCGACGTGGTTGGTTTCAATGCGGAAAGTGTTGGAATACCTGAAGGACCCGGCAGATCGGATGTTGGATTACCCAAGGGACCCAGCAGATCGGTTTGTTCTGGCTTACCCAAGGGACCCAGTGCGGACTAAACTGAGATCAACTTCACCCGCCTATCTGACTTTATCAACGTTGTCGTAATTTGTGTTGGAATACCTGAAAGCCCGGAGCAAATCAACTGTCTGGACTACCCAAGGGACCCAGCTGACCAGTTTGTTCTGTTTACTTGCAGGACCCAATGTGGATCCGACTAAAAAAAAAATTATCAATCAAATGCTTTTCCACTTCACTACAGTCTACCCTGGCGCCCCCAGTGCAGACTAGCTTATTCTGGAAAACCCCCTGGTTCCAGAACAAGTTCAACCGAGGTCAACCCCATCCTTTTGCACACCTCACTTCAGAAATCAGCCCTTATCATACGCATCCGGCTAGCAGTTGGGTGTAACATTGCTTCACCTCGTCTGGTGTCCATTCAGATGAGTTAAGATAATTCTATCGGCAGTAGCATCACCTTCCCCAGTCATCGTTGATTTCAACCATAACATGGATCAATTCTACGGATACCTGATCAGCAATCGAGAGTGTCTCCACCTCGCCTCGCCTGATCACCAACCGCACAAAACCTTTGAATAGAATTTGTGACCATCCCTCACCTACTCTATTACCTTTCCTTACCTGGTCTTGATATATCTTGCACTAACCCACTCAGAGGAGCAGCGCTAGTCTGATTAAGACCGACTTCATCCCACACTTAACCGATGCCATGAACCCAAAAGACCTTTGGAGAGGTCGAGGACAGACCGACCATCAAATACGAGACGGCCTGTGAACTCCACCTAGAAAAATAAAACCTTATCCCACCACATCTTGATCACAGAAACTGAAAGAAAGGTCTATCAGATCACGAATCAAGACAATACCCCACTGAAGCATGTGCACTAATCTATTCTGTGAAGACTAGAAATTCATGCGAAAGGGATAAGGAAAGAAGATGTTAATACGTTAGCTTGCCGGAGTGATAAAAGAAAGGGAGTCGTCTGAGGAGATTAACATGGATTGACAAACCATTGTTTTTAACTAAAAGACTCTCTGCATCAGTTCTGCAAGATAAGATACCATGCAACTTTGGTAACGAGGAAGAAGAGAACCCTGATAAATTCATGACATGGATTAGAGTAGGAGTTATCTTCAGGACGCCGGAGTTAAAGGAAAAGTAAAGCTCTTGATATGGATTACCCCATCAACAATACAAAAGAGGAAATACGTAAGGGGAATAAAAATTACAAGAGCTACATCCCGGACACACATATAACCAGCGTTACATAAACCCACGACTTTTTTGAACACCCTAGATACCTGAACAGACCCGAGAAACCGGTAAAAAGGGAATGAAAAGGAAAACTGGTTAAAAGGTAGAGATGCGCGCTATGGTTCCTGAACAGTGAGCGCAGCAGGGGTCTTCAATTCGTTAATGGAAGTAACGACGGTCGTGAGCACATTCTCTATGGATCCGAGACGAGTCTGAATGCCTTCAAATTTCTGGTCGAAGAAGGCAACGGAAAGTCTTGAATCCGTAATGGTTGCATCCTCGTCTAAAGAAGGGGAGCCTTCCCGCAATGGTTCATATTGATTAGGAGCAGCTCCAGGTTGCATAATATAATCATTGGCCGCGTCACGTGGATCAGGGATTAAAGTATTATTTGGAGACTCAACCCAACCAATGGATGGCAATTCACTAAGCAGATTCTGGGGATATTCAACATCTTTATCGGAGATTTTATTTCCCCACAAAGTTTCTGGGATACCAATGCCTGCCCTGTGCATTAGATCCTCCACCAAGTGACCATAAGGTAAAGGAGCATTAGCAGTACTAACTGCACAATGCATGTGCCGAATGATCACATAGGCCACGTTGATCTTCTTGTCTCTTGCGATGAGATGACGCAAATAAAATAAGGTTTCAGAATCCACAACATCGGACGGCTCCTCTCGAGGAAGGAGGATCTGACTGATTATCATGCGCAGAAACCTGGCGTATAATGAGGAAGAAACCTTAATCAGAAAACAAGAAGGCAAAACCAAGAATGGAAAAATCCAAAACACCAACCTGTGCATAGCCGGAAGAGAAGCTGTCGAAAGAGACCCTCTCATAGCAGTAAGGGGGAACTTGAACCAGCGACGATATTCGTGACGACTTTCGAAAGCACGGGGCCAAGACATGAAAGTGTAGACAGGAGCTCCATCTACCGTATCCATAGTCTGCAAGAACTCCGCCAATGCTCTTACGTTAAAAGAAAGATACTTGCCAAAGAGAAAAGAAGAAACTGAAGGGAGATTGTGATGATCATAGGAAACCCGGAGGTTGGCATAGAAAAGGCGAGTGATCTTTGGATGATAAGAGGATTTACGACCCGTCAGTTCACGCATGCCCCAAAAGCCAAGCCAAAACGGAGAAGGCGCATGTGTTCATTCTCCATTCTTCCAAAGGGGTGAAAGTAGAAACATTCAGCCACAGGACGCGCATCCGTACCCATAGACTTGTGATAACAATCGAAAGCCTCGTCATCACGAAAGAGAAAACGGTTATGAGGACCATAAGACCAGTCAGGACTGGGCAAAGGACTCTCTGCACCTCTGTAACGCTTACGGACGGGGGTGGAAGCCATTCTAGATGATAAAAGGGGAATAGAAGAGATGGTAAGCAGGGAAACAAATAAATTCCTTCTTATAGGCGCTTGAGTTTCTAAGGCGTAGTCAAGAAGAATTTATGAAGCGTCACATGCAAGCTGGATGCAATGGCAGACAAAGGCACGTTACAGAACATGCCGAAAGCAGTCAAAAGGCCGAACCCACGATATCATCATCCTGTATAATGTTTGACCAAGGGATCTCCTGGCCTACAGATCAAGATTTCAGGAATTTCGGTCGTCAAAATTAGGGAAAAGGAATAATATCTTGAAGAAGCCTGTGAAGTATTGACCGTAGCAGATTATCAAGAACCCATTCAAGAAATGACTCGCCGAATGGCAACATGAGACATTTCTTCCACAAAATATTTTTCCTAAGCTCTACAAAGTTCCACAGCCAAATTCCCACAAAAATAATGGCCTATTGATAGTGCTGGCCTAAAACCTACTATCACCGGTATACGTTCATCCTACCGGTTTCTAAAAAGATGAACGAGGGTTTTTCTATATTTGTCCCTTAAACAAAATAAATAACAAATTCTTCTGTTCCTATTTTTGCAGGTATATGGAGCAGCTGAAGCCTTATGTCCCTGGAATAAAAATAAGAAATATCTTGCTTTATAGCAACCTAAGATGTTTCTTCCACAAAATTTCCAAACTCCACAAAATTCCACAAGCCAAAATTCCACATACAAAATGGTCAATTGTTGGAGTGAACCATAACTCAACCAACACTGGTTAGTTCATTATACCAGCACAAAAATAATGAATAGGGTTTATATTTTGTCCCTTAAACAAGATAAACAACCACAGACACAACAACAACAGTAACAGTAACGACAGTTACAAGCACAACAAGCAAGCAACAACAACAAATGACAACCGCTACAATCTCGACTACAGACAACTGCAACAAACATAAACAACGACCGCAACTACAACAGCAACATTGCTAAACTGAAGCAGGCTCATACACCTGTTCACTTCCTCCAGTCAATCCTATCCCTCGAAAGGTACAAGTGAAGAGCTACTACACCAAGCACTACAATTACTGGAAGCCAGAAGAAGTAGAAGCAAGATGGCCACTCAAACTCAGGAAGCTCAGCCGAAGTAGTGTTGAGTCCCCAATCATATGAAGGCAGCGGTCACCAGTATGCATGGATTTCTTGATCAGGTGGTGCACCCCAGCCGTCACCAAGCTCACGAACGACTTCCAATGCCGCATCAGTTTCGACCTCCTCGATCTCCTCAACAACACGATCAGACTGGTAACCTGACTCACTGACAGTAGGAGAGAAGCGACCGTCGTCTCCGCTAGCCATTTCGGTAGAAGTGGAGAGGAAAGAGAGTTTCGAAAAAAAGGAAAGAGAGAAAGGAGAATGAAGAGAGAGAAAAGAAAAAGGGAATTAAAAAGAAAAAAGGGGCTGCGACTGTGACGAATGTGCACGTGTGACCGAACAGTAGCGCCGAATTTCTAAACCTGAAAAGACAATGCATATCACTTTGTCGAAACCCTATAAAGAATGGATGTAATGTCAGAAGTAAACAAACAAGGGAACTGCTGAAGGATCATGACAAAATATAATCCATTGGAAAAATGACGAGAACTGTAAAAAGAGACTCAAGGGTTATGAGCATTATCGATCAAATGGGTCAAGGAAGAAACCAAGATGACAATCCGGAAATACCAAGATGGCAACATTTCAGGGATAAATACCAATCTACAAGGACACCAGAACCGGTTGCTCGAAAACTTAGATCTCCCAACCAGTTCTGGTGGGGGGCATTTGTTTGACCCTAAAAATTGGCCATAGTTGAGAGACTGTTATATGGGATCTGGAAACCCCATTGGCAAATAAATGAGACGTTCAGTGCATTGATAAATTTCTAGAGTCGATTTCAGATTATTCCAGATCAGTCAGAAAATGCATGCATGGATATGATGACCGAAACTTCAAGACAATTGGCTCTAATTTTCAACATTTGTATTAACGCTAATATTGACGAAAGAATGTTAATTTAGTATTAATGCAATATGTTTTTTTCGTTGGATCCATGTAAACCGAAATTCATGCCTCAACACAAGGAAAAATAATTGTATGATTTTTATGTATATTTATACATGAAATTATATGATTAAACATCAAGAAGCAACAAGGAATAAGAATTCAACATTTTGAACGGTCCTGGATACATCGAGATTTGTGCAGCTCTACAATTAAAGGGTTAGATCAAATAAGACTGCCATACCATTTCCTTACCACCGGCCCACATCAGCCCACCGGAAATAAAAAAAGAAGGGAAATATCAGGCCCATGTACTTCTCTTGGCCCAGCTCCTCAAACCCTCCTCCATTCCGTCTCTCTCACTGAGACGTGACCCCACTTCTCATTTCCGTCCCTATTCCATCTCTCGCTGACAGCCTACCCCACTGTCAGTCCCTCCTTCCTATGTCGTTACTGCTTCTCTCTCTCGCAATCAATGCCTCCTTTCGCTGCACCCTCGACCCCACACGACAAAGGAAGAATCGGATGGCAGTTGATGTTTAACTACTCCCGCCAAACCTCCTCAATCCTCCTTTCTCTGCACGCCGGGCCCATCCATTGACCGACCCCTCCTGTCAGCCTCCTCCTTTCCATCCTTTATTCGCCTCTGATGCACACCTCTTCTCTCGCATTCAATATTGGCGCTACAAATACGGACCCCACCTGCCATAGAGAGGAGGCAATCAGTGAGCAATCGTGCCAATTGAATTTTGCTGAATCAATCAAGCTCACGAAAGAGGAAAATCACTATTCCAACTATCTCTCTCTCTTACAAGATAGCATCACATTCAATGACCGTCTAAGACTGAACACTGGGGCTCACGCAACGGGAAGTGAAACAATCGCAATTCTGGTGCCTAATTGAAGACTTCCTTCTCCCCTGCACGACAGAATTAATTGTGTGATGAGTCATGTACGCAAAACTGAATAGAAGCAATCCATGAGAAATCAATGCTGGAAGAGAGTACGCACCAAGTTTGATTGTGAAGTATTTATGACAATCAAGCTTAATTGAGCCATAGCAGCAATTAAGCTTATTGTGGCATTGGAGACACAGTCATGGGTTGCATTTCTCAGGCCTAAATTGAACCACGTCAGACCCAAACTCAGTTGCTTAAGCAATTATCTGGATTAAATTATTCACCTAAATCAATCAAGATGACAATAGTACAAGAGTCAAGGATTAAGGAAATAAAGAAAACAAAATAAGCAGAAAATGAATTGAGTTAGTGATTGAAGATCAAGCTGCATCAATTGGAAACATGGAAACTTAATTAAAGCATGGCAGTGTGAACTTGTCACTTGTGATGATAATTAGGTCCACCGATTGAGCGTCAGATTTGGAAATCAGACCAAATAAGATGCTTGAGTGAATTGCAAAATCAAAAACAGTGCTTACAAGTCAATAATGATGGGTCAAAAGGAAGTCAGTGAAGATAGAGATTATATGGTCACATCATAAAATCATATTCATGTTTAAATAGCTGGCAGTGAACAGACTTTAGAACTAATTAAATGAGAAAGTAAGCATGGCCTTTTCATTAAACATGAAGACAACACCATGAAGCAACAGAAGAGACTGGTGGAGAAGTAAATGCGGCAGCAAAATTCCATGTGAAATGCCAAAAAAGACCCCAGGGGCAGAAGTGTCAATCTACAGGAATCCATGCCTTTATTCTATATAAGAAGCCCCATGCTAAAAAAAAAGGGGGGGGGGGAGGAGACACAGAGAGGAGATGCTTCCCACAGCCTCTCCATACACATAAAGCCTTCTTTTACATCCCAGAACCCCTGCCTCTTTCACACCTTTCTTCAGCTCCTCAACACCCCAACATACTGCCTCCATCCTCTACAAGAGAGACACACACACACTTCTTGTACACAGCTCATGTGTTGAGCAAACACTGTGAGAGAGAGAGAAGAGGAAAGTAGAGTGTTGTTAGGCTAGTCAAAAGGAGCATTGTAATTGTGTTGCTGCAAAGAAAGGAAAAATGTAAGTTCTAGGGGCCTTGGCTCTCTGTACATAGAGCCCAAGGCCGAGGGAATGTATTTCTACACAAAGTATATGTGCTTTTATTCTCCTCCCTTTTCTTTTCTATTTTGCATTTAATTTCTTTGTTACTTTTCTTGCTACCTTTTTTTTTTCCCTTCTCTTACACAACAAATAAACAACAGACATAATGAAATAAAAGTATTAAAAATAAAAGTAAAAAAAAACACAACATATCAATGGAAATGGTTAAAGGACAGCAGGTACCTCTCAATATCTCAAGCCGTGAAGACCATCCAGAGAGAGAATAAGCTCTCTGGATTGAAGATCATTTGAAGCCATCTCAGAGAGAGAATAAGCTCTCTGAGACATACCTTGTGAAGACCATCCAGGGAGAGAATAAGCTCCCTGGAATGAAGACCTTTTGAGTGAGAATAAGCACTCAAATGGTGACCTTTTTTTTGAAGCTAAACCTAAGCCAAACTAAACCGTTATGCTGCCCAATTCTTATCAGCCTATAATCACCTAAACAAACCTCAACCATACCCCTACATTGCCTAAGACAAATCCTTACAACTGCCATCAAACCTTAGCCATACCCCCCCCTCTGACTTACCAAAAGCCAAACCATTTAAGGAGATATGCTGCTCAATTTTTGTCAATTCCTGGCAACCTGAAACAAACCTCCATAGTCACCTCTTTCTTTCATACTAAAAACCAAGCCATTTAAAGGAGTTATGCTTTTCGCCATGTCTTGATCCCTTAATGAAACAAACCCTATCAATGCCCATACCTTAATCAAGCCTAAATGCGACCTCAGTCACCCCATACCCAGTCACAATCACTAAATCATGTCCTAAAACCATGCCATGGCTGATAACCCACAAGTCAAAACTATCCTCATTGTCAGCTATTCCATTTTTTTTCCTACATCTGAACCCACAACCTATTGCTGGCTAGTGAAATCCCATAAAGTCATGTATCCCTCTGGTGTATAAACTGCTGACTAAATCAACCTAAAGACGCATGACTCCATGCTGATTTCTTTTTTGTCATAATTAAGAGAATAAGGCATCTCGACAAGAATGATGGTATAAGTTAAGGTGAAACTTACCGTTAAGGGCCCCCAGCAGCAAAATTGGGAACACAACGCTCTTTTGGCCCATAACACCATGCTCGTAAGTGCATAATCCAGTCACCACAACCATTAGAAGATAGCCTTCATCTCGTTACCGTGCCCTGATTCGTGCTGAGGTGAAATACCATGCCGAAGGCCCCAACTTCCAAATTGGTCACATACCAAGCTACCTGGAAACGATACGACGCTCTTAGGCCACTCAATTTGGAGCCGACATTATCAGAAAGGCGCGATTGCCATGGAGCCCTATGGAAACCCTAGCCGAAAAGAAATGAGATAAATGTGACGAGAAAAGGGTCCTTGCGTCCGATTGACGGGCCCCACACCGTCAGGGGATCCTCACGACGTCTGGAGACCTTGCCGTGAGGTCTGACGGCCGCATAATCAGCTCAATCGCGTAGCCATGGTGGAACGGAGCCTGGCGGATCGAAGAAGAAGAAAGGGAGGAAGAGGATAAGTAGTCGTTTATGTCTGTATTTCCTTTGAGTACGGATCATGAAAGGGACGGAAACTGACAATGGGCCCCAGTCAATCAAGAAAATCACGGCTCACAGAGTACCAAGCTCATGGAAAGGAGGGGGCTATTTTAATGAAGCGATCCCATTTTCGTCGATCCACTGTGACATTCACATGCAGCGGGTCACTGACAGACGACGAGAACCAAATGCATGAAGACACTTGTCCTCTCTGTTAAGTAACACCAAAGAAGCGCTGACTCTTTTCCCTTGCTGACTCGGACCAATAATACCCTGCCACGTGTCCACATCTGATGAGCTAGACCAATCATATTGCTGGAAACCTTTGAAAATCCATAGAAAATCAACCATAACTCAGAAAAATGCAAATCCAATTTCTACGGATTCAGAAAATTACGAGGAATTTAACCATGCCATAACCCTGATCTAAATCACGCCGAAACCAGTTCAGAACAATTATAAAGGAAAATCTAGAACCTGACCAATCATAGATTGCCACGTCACTTCCAGGATTATCCTAAAACCCATAAAACTTCCAAAACTCATCAAAATCCCTAGGAAGTTCAGAAAAATATGAGGAAAATTCCTGTAAACTCGGAAAATTACAAGGAATTTAATTCTGCTGAAATCACGACCAAAATCAGGACCGAACCATTTTTAACCTTTTAAATGGTCAACCACAACTTGCCATCTCAGCAGAAACCTTGGAAAAACCATTAAAAATCACAGGAGACTCAGAAAATTACATGGAAAATTCCTGTGAACCCAGAAAAATATGAGGAACTCAACGGTATCAAGGATTTTGCCGAAACCCGACAGATGACATACTTGGTACCACAGCTACACCGAGACCACTGCCAAAACCTAAAACCCACATACCCTAAACCTTTCAGATCAAACCAATAAAGGGATGGACAATACTCTAATGCCAAACCAAAATTCAAAACACAGTAAAGCCAATAAACCAATCCCTAAAGAGACCCAGCGGGGCGAAACCCGGAATTGTCTGAGCAGGACTAAGTCGGGCAAAACTCTGAAACTCCATGACCAACTCTGATGACCACCAAAAAACCCCAGAAGAATTAAGTTCAATGTTGAGAACCCGATTAGGGACTCAAAATCCCTTTTCAGAAAATAGGAATAATCCAATTCCGACAGAAACAACCCTGTACCCCGGTAGACCCAGAGCCTGACGAGGACGAAACCTATCAGCCGGGGAACATACCACTAAACTCAACAAGGTGCACCAATCAACAAAAACCCCAACACTGGAATACCCAGAACAAAAACGAATAGTCTTGTACCACGAGTAACCCAGATCCTGACAAGACTGGTACCCTATTACTCGAGGAACAGACCAACCAAGGCTCACCAAAACAAAGGAACAAACCCAAAACCAAAACCAAAACAGCACTGAACCCCGGAGAAACCAAGTCCTGACAAGATTGGAACCAAACAACCGAGGAACAGTCCTACACAATCTAGCGGAAACCCAAACAAACAATCTTTGGTCGTAAACAAAAAAAGGTCGAATTGAGACTACACACATATACTGATCGTATTTCGCCAATGCGGTCAAGTGACCTCAATCTGAGAGCAAACAAAAAGAAAGCTAAGGCCAACATTTCATCTGGGAAGATGAAATTAGGAACGATGTGAAGTTAAGTTCTGAGCATCTAAGCCAAAACCTTTCGACTCCGGTTATCCGAATTGCCAGTGGATTCGATTTGGATAACCACCCGACTAAAAAGAGCATTAAACCGGCCGTCTGGGATGACCTGAGGAACCATTTCAGATACCATAAATCCTGGCTATTTAAGCAGCAAGACTCGGATAGTTTTGCGATAGGGACAAGATCCACCCAACAACCCCTGATATTCAAAAACTTTAATTGAATAGATCCGCAACAGGGATATCCCAAGGGAATAACTCAGGAGTTCTTATTAAAAACTCCAACACACAAATTTTCGTCTTTCAGCACCATAACCTGATGGACCATATTTCAAGACTCTGGCGCCCAACCAAACATATCAACCAATCTTGGGTAGCTACACGAGTCCCCTCTTCAGAGACAAGCCTCAAACTGACCTAATGAGATAATTCGGATACGTCATGACCCGTGAACCAATCTCAGGAGACAATTTGAACAAGTCACTGGCCCCTCCCGATTCTGGCGTCCGGCCAAACATATAATCCAGTTCCGGACGACTACTCGAATCCCCCTTTTAAATATGAACTTCATATCGCCCTCATGAAAGCAGCTTGGGAAATCTGCGACCACCAAGTTGTCGGTAGGAGACGATTTGAACAGTCAACACCCAAATCATAATGCTCTTAAGGCTGGTCAGATCAACGAAGAATTTGATCTGGGGAGCCGCCCCTCGCGCATAATCGGGATTCAGTATAGAACAAGCCAAGGCACATGCTGAATCCTCAGAACATCAATACGCCAAGGCCCGATGTTTCCAACCAACTTGACATCCTAGCCAGAAACCAGGAACCAAGTTACCGACATCTGACTGGCAATCAGATGGACCTTTCCAATGATTCGATTGATCACCGAGTCATCTACCCTCTAACTAGACCCACTTGGCTGGCAACCAGGTTCATATTGCATTTTCCTCCACCCCAATTCCAAGCATCACGCTCGTATCTCTGACGGGCGGCTAACTCTGCATCATACTGGCATCCACCCCAAATTTTCGGTTGGCTACCGAAGTGCTTACCGACGAGGTCGAGGCACATCAACTCTCAGTGGGAGCCAGACCATGATATCTTGATCAGGTGATCAAGATGTCCGCCATATATTCTATGCCAACGGATGAGTATAACCTCGATGTGCGAGACTGCCAGAGTGGTTCGGTCTCAAGCGTCACCCGCGCACCTCAATAACGCCCTTTACAGTCAGGCGTTAGACTGTTATCAGGAACAATAATCAGGGACATGATGATAACAGATAGAATGGCCGATATTACCGTCGCCGACTGGTATCGAGTCATTCACCCGTTCTCAGGAAAACGACCAACCCAAAAATTCCTAAAAACGAGCCTTAAAACCGACCACATTGAACTTTTCTTCCCTGAAGCTCAGACCTGAATAGGGTCTTTGCGAATCCCTCCAAGTCATCAGAATCCAAACAGGGTCCTAACTCAGGTTCCTTATATCCTCAAATCCCAAATTCCTCACAATTTCCTCATATTATCAACTGAAGTGGCAAGAATTCAAATTCCTCACATCAGAACCCGAAAATCGAGATAACTTCCAGCAATCAAGGGCCCAAACCAAATAGAGAATACCAGGCCAACATCAATTGAAGGGCATCGAGCCGAAACCTCTACAAAAGGCAACAACCCAACATCTACCAAGGCAACTCCAGAACCAAGAGCACGGAACCAACTGTCCTGCGATCAAATCCATTGATATGTCAGAAAACAACAAAAAAAGAAGAATAATCCTAAAACCAAAAAAAGAAGAATAACCCCAAAACAACAAAAAACTAAAAAACCTCAAAACACCAAAAATAGAACAAGTCTTTTAGCCCCCCGTAAACGCTAATTGTGTTAGACAATTCCCTAGCTGTTCAAAGACATAGAATCCACCGATATCCCTTTGAGTTTCCAGATCTAGAGGTTCTCTCGACCATGTCAGAGGTAATTAACAGTAGGGGCTTGCGCCTACTGGAATAACTGACGAACCCCCCAAATAATAAACTCTCGTGGGAAGCATTAAGGCCGTACAGTTGTCTCACCCGTAAAGGAAACGGCCGTATCGTGACCTTAAGGCCCGCGAGAGGTATCTGATCCGTATGCTTTTTCCGCCCTCAGTCCGCCATAAACGGACACCGTCACCCATCAACCCCGGGAGGGCGCCGAAAGGTGCGAGACAGTTTCATACTTAATGAAAAGTAAAATGTCATCTGCATATTGCAGATGCATCATTTTATTTCCATTATAGCAGATTGGACCTAAACCATGGAAGTGAATTGAGGCTATTCCTCTTTCTATTAGTTTAGAGAGTCCCTCTGTTGCTAGTATGAAAAGAGAAGAAGTTAGAGGGTCACCCTGTCTTAAACCTTTTTTGCATTCAAAATAGCTACCTATTGTATCATTTATTTGCACAGCTACTTGTCCACCAACTAACATTCTTCTTAGCCATCTTATCCAAGTGGAAGAGAACCCTCTCTGTTCTAAGGAGTTAAAGAGAAAGCTCCAACTCACATTGTCAAAAGCTTTTTCAAAGTCCAACTTTAGAAGAAGACCTTTATCTTTACTTGTATGAATTGAATGAAGCAATTCATGAGCAGAACTACTCCTTCTAAAATTGATCTTCCTTTGAGAAAAGCTGTTTGATTGGGCTTAATTATCTTACATAGTACAGGAACAAGTCTATTAGCTAGAACTTTACTAAAAAGCTTATAGCAGCAGTTCAAAAGACCTAAAGGCCTGTACTCTACTAATCTAGAGGCATCACTCTTTTTTGGCACTAGACAAATGTTAGCTTTGTTCAAAAGAGAGATATCTAACTTTCCTAGGTTGCGTTTGGATCGTTGGAAGAAAGAAGAAGAAGAAAGAAAAAGAAGAAAAAAAATTATAAACAATCCAAACTTTTCACAAAGTTACACACTTCCCAATGCTTCTTCTCACTTCTTCCCTTCTTCCCTTCTTCCCACACCTATCCAAACGGAGCCCTAAGTAGAAATCAGTGAACATGCTCTGAATATCATCCTTTAAGATGTCCCAAAATGTCTGGTAAAACAAGTTGGACATTCCATCAGGCCCTGGGGCTTTGTCAGGATGCATTTGGAAAAGTGTTTCCTTAATTTCATCTATATGGAAAAGTTGACAGAGAGATAAGTTATCTTCATCTGTTACTTTCTCATTTGAGTTCCAAATATTGTCCACTAAACTACCTCTAGAGCTACTGTTGCAGCCAAAGAGATTTTTGTAATAATCAAAAGCATGCTCTTGAATCAATGTAGATTCTCTTACTTCTCTCCCATTGATAACAAGGTGATGTATGTGATTTTTACTTTTTCTAATGGTGGCAGCTTTATGAAAGAATTTTGTATTAGCATCTCCTTCATAAAGCCAAGTGATCTTGGATCTATTATTCTAGTGGGATTCTTCTTCTTGATAAATTTGGTGAAGCTCTTTTTTGGCTTCAATAAAATTATTAAGATCTATATGATTAATGATCCTATCTTCTAATATATCCTCCTAATCTTTAATGTTTGTGATTAGAGATTCTTTTCGATCTCTTATCTCTTTACCTATGTTACTGCTCCAACCCCTAAGTTTATTTGTAATGAAAGCTATTTTGGAGCTCCAATTATAAGCCTTATTGAAGCCTAAGCTATTCTGAGGCCACCACCCTTGAATTCTGTTGTACAAATCATCTTGATTAAGCCAAGCTCTTTCAAATTTGAAAGAGTTTCTCCTGACAGTTTGAGTGATTCCAGTATCAAAGACTAAGGGTGAATGGTCAGAGAAGTTCCTTGGTAAACTGTAGGAGTAGGAATGAGGATAAATATCAACCCATTCTTGGTTGACAAAAAATCTGTCTAGACAGGCAAACTGTCTACAATTGCCTCCTCTGGCCCAAGTATATTTTCTATCAAGGACTCTAAAGTCTAAGAGATTGAAAATTTCTATCCAATTATTAAAAAGGTTGGTGTTTCTAACATCGAAAGAAATTCCCATTCTCTCTGTCCTTTTCCTAACAGCATTAAAATCTCCACCAATAATCCAAGGAGCTTGGATGGAGTTGCCTAAGTCAATAATTTCATTCCAGAATAGAGAAAATAGGACCATAAAGGAGTAAAGATGAAATTTTCATTAGTTGCTAAAATGGTTACATCTACAGAGATTGAGAATCAATTAATTCTCCAATTCTCAATTTTAAGAGTATTTAAATTAACCCCTACTAGGACACCTCCTGAGGCACCAACAACAGGAATGAACTTCCACTCAAAATTAAAATTAATCGCATTAAGTGATCTTTTGCAAAAGTTACTTTTCTTGGTCTCTTGTATACCAATTAAATCAACTTTCTCATGCAAAATTATCTCACTTAGATATCTACATTTAGTATTACTACCTAATCATCTCTCTTGGTCATTTGAAGTTAACTGTATTTCAAATTGGAATTAGAACACAGTTTTCACATTCAGGAGCATCAAAATTAATGAGTGTATATGCATCAAGATCCGGATATCACTAAATGAACTTGAACCAATTTTGCCCCCAACGATAGAAAGCATTAACGAGTGTAAATATGTCGTATAAATGAAATCCAAATTTTCTAATTTTGACGAACAAAAATTTACATGCATTTGAAAAGTACCAGAAAAACGTACCCATCCCATGTGTAGGCAAATAAAAATTTACAAAATATTTATACTTCAACAAAAATTAAAATTAACATATTAATATAGAAAACATAATTTAATGATATATATATATATATTATAATTTTGACGAACAAAAATTTACATGCATTTGAAAAGTACCAGAAAAACGTACCCATCCAATGTGTAGGCAAATAAAAATTTACAAAATATTCATACTTCAAAAAAAATAAAAATTAACATATTAATATAGAAAACATAATTTAATGTATATATATATATATATATATATAAATTTACAAAATATTCATACTTCAACAAAAATAAAAATTAACATATTAATATAGAAAACATAATTTAATGATATATATATATATATATATATATATCTATTAACAAATTAATATAGAAAACAAAATTAACGAGGAGAATAAGATTTGGATAAAAATAAAGATCAAATTCCTTATTCTTGTGCAACCCAAACAACACAAGAATAAGAAATTTGGGCCCTTATTCTTATACTAACAAAACCATGGAATTTGGATAAGAATAAGAATTGGCACGAGATTCTAGAAATTCCTTATTCTTATCCAATCTCTATCCAAACACAACCTATAAAGTTTTGCTATGGTGGGTCGCGACTCACAAGAGGGTATGTGAGTCGCGCTCAATACTCTTAGATCTGGTTCAAAATGACCGATCCAAACAGTCCAATACGATCTTCATATTTAAATCTCCATGCAGATCAAGTTTTATATTTTTTTTTCAAAATTTTTAAGTATTTTTATGAAATCTTACAAAATCGTTAATCTAATTAGTTCTTAACCGTTTAAAAACAACAGTTTTTAAAAATTCGAAAAAAATACTTTGAATTTTCAAAAAAAATATAAAATTTGGTCTGCATGGAGATTTCAATAGAGAGATTATATTAGATGGTTTAGATCGGTCATTTTGAACCAAATCTAGGAGTTTTGAGCGCGACTCACAGACCCTCTTGTGAGTCGCGACTCACCATAGCAAAACTCTCTCTCTCTCTCTCTATGTGTGTATATATATATATATTTATAGAGAGAGAGAGAGTGTGTGTGGCTAATGTTCCATCGATGGTACAGAGGGTCCTGTGCCATCAAGTCATTTTTCGAGATCCAAAATTCAAATGGTCAATCCGAACCGTTGAAGTTGTTCTCCATATTGAAATATCCTTGGAGACCAAAGTTTATATTTTTTTCAAATTTTTTTACAATTTATTATGATATTTTTAAAAATTATGATTAGAGTATTTCAGACACTCAAAATTGAAAATATCATAATAAATAGCAAAAAAATAAAAATATATAAAATTTGGTCTCCAAAAGTATTTCAATATTGTGATCAACTTGAACGGTTTGGATCGACCATTTGAATTTTACATCTCGAATAACGAATTGATAGAAAATCGATGGCACGTGTCATCGATGGCGCGTTAGCCATTCTCTCTCTCTCTCTCTCTCTATATATATATATATATATATATATATATGTATATATATAATTAAAATAGTTGAAAAATCGTAGATGATACAAATTTTCCATCTATGTTCTGTTTGCAAAATGGGAAAAAATAATGACATAGGCTAAAATCAGCCACGACTGACAGATGGACCCGTCAACTGCGATTATATCTCATCTTTTGAAGTTCTAATGGCTAGTCTGAACCGTTCAACGTGTTCTCCATATTAAAATCTTATTGGAGACCAAATTTTATATTTTTCTAATTTTATTTACTATTTTTTATATTTTTAAAAATTATAGTTATTGAAGGGTCCATAATTGTTTAGATTAAGAATTTTGTAAAATACCAAATAAATACTAAAAAATTTCAGAAAAATATAAAATTTTGTCTCCAATGAGATTTCAATATAGAGAACACATTGAATGGTTCAGATCGATTATTAGAATCTCGAAAATTGAAATTTGATCGTAGCTGACGGTCTCATCCGTCAGTCGCGACTGATTTTAGTCTATCTCAAAAATAATTATTATATCAGATCACATAGGGACTATTACAATTTTATGTCATCATCACTGTCATCACGTGTTTACCTATTTTTATTTTCGAAACTCAATGGTAACAATGGTTAACCACTATCGATTTTTATGACTTAGCAGTTAGCACTAACAACCTCACTATTTATGTCGACGATCCCTTATTTGTTGATCCCTTGCCATCCGATGTGTTCCCACCCCCTCCGATCCTGATGTTGATAAGCAGTTTTCATATATATATGTATATATTTACTCGGTTTAGGACTTATTACACTAGAATGTATGTGTTTCTAACTTAATTTTGATAATTTAGGGTAGAAACTAGGTGTCGCTATGATCTCCCTACTTTGTTACATGATCTACGTGATGCGGCAACTCGAAACAACAAAAAATTTACTGTTCTGACCATGACCAGCGACCCACCAACCTCTTGGCGACCTACAAAAGAGCACAGCAGGTAGCAGATGAGACTAGCGACACTAAAGACCTTAGTGGACCGCTGGGAAGGGAGAACCTGTTTTCTAGAAATAGATCAGCCAGTTCTGCATTCATCATCTCTACACGCTTTCAGACAAAAATAGGACCTCAATTGCACTACCTTCACTTTTAGAAAACTGACTTGAACAATTATATAAACCTTATGTCAGGATATTGATTCAGCACATCAGAATGATGGTTCAGAAGGTTCAGAGCATGATGGTCTGGATGGAAATTTGGCGCACAAGTCAGGAGCTCCAAACTTGGAAATAGTTTTGTGCCGAAGTTAACATATGTTATTAGGAAACAATACATGTTGTATTTAGAAAGATCAGGATTGTATAGAAAGAATTTTATTATAGAATAGAAATTTATTTCCGTATTTTTAATATGTAGAGTTGTATAAAAGTAGGGAGGCGCAGATTGTAAGGGATAGAGTTTTTCAATAAAAGTTTATTCCAAAGCCAAAATATTATTTCTCAAATTCTCAAAGTTTGTCATGGTATCAGAGCACTGTGGTTCTGATTGAAGCTTCCAACGTAATTTTTGGTGATATTCTTCTATTCTCTCCGATCTCTCCTCATTTTTTACCATACTCTCTCATGGATTTTGGTTCAAAGAGCGCTGTTATTTCTGTCTGTTTGAATGGACCGAACTACGTTTTGTGGGAATTCAACCTTCGTTGTTTCATTCAAGGTCAAGAATTATGGGGCTATATTGATGGCACTGAAGAGAAGCCTGATGTGGTTAAGGATGCTGACGGCAAGGAAGACAAAACAGCTTTGAAAAAATGGATCAAGGAGAACTCACGTGTCATGAGTTGGATCATTGGTTCTGTTGAACCACAAATTGGCATAAATCTGAGACCTTACTTTACTGCTACTGCTATGTGGAATTATCTCCAGACTCTTGTATCTTCATGAAAGTGATGCTCGAAAGTACCAACTTGACTTAGAAATTCATGACTATTCACAGGGCACAAAGAGTATTCAAGAGTACTATTCTGGCTTCATGACACTATGGCTTGATTATAATTCTATTCTGTATTCTAAGGTTCCATCTACGGCTTTGGTTGCTGTTTAGGAGTTGCAAGAAAAGACTATGCGCGATCAATTTCTGATGAAACTCCGACCTGAGTTTGAGCCCTTGCGAAGGCAGTTTATGGCGCGATCCCCTACACCATCATTGACTGAATGTTTTCGTGATCTTGTTCGAGAAGAACATACCATCTCTACAAGATCCAGTCTTGAGGCGATTGTTGATTCCAATAATATGGCTTTTGTGGCTCGTGGTCACAGTTCTAAGACGGGTCAAGATGTCAAGTGCTATTCTTGCAATGAGTTTGGTCATATTGCTAAAAATTACAAGAAAAAGTTTTGCAAATATTGTAAGAAGGATGGACATATCATTACCGAATGTCGCCGTCGACCTCAGAACAGAACTCCTGGTGTTCAGCAAGGATATGTTGCATCGCAACCCTCTGCTAATTTTTCTGGAGCGCAGCAATACCCTCAGCCTGGCGCGTCTGGTGTGCATCAATCACCGAGAGCCATCACTGATCAAAAATCGATAGGCACATCTATGTTTCTGACTTCTGCTCAGCAGCCCTCAGCGAGCACCGCTTCGCAGCCTGTCGCTCCAGTGATCTCACAACCGACACTTGTTTCTCCAGAGGTAATTCAGCAGATGGTTCAGTCTGTTCTTTCTGCAATGGGTATCTCAGGTAAATCTTCTTCCTCCTGGTTCATAGATTCTGGGGCATCCAATCATATGTCCGGAAAGTTAGGTATTTTGTCCAATGTTATTCCATACACCGGTAAGGATAGCATTTCAACAGCAGATGGTACTGACCTAAAAATTACTGGTATTGGCAAGGCGCATATTAATAATCTGTCATTAAAGGATGTTTTGTTGGTGCCGAAATTGTCCACTAATTTAATATCAGTTGGACAACTCGTGGATAATAATTATCATGTGCTTTTTACACCGTCTGGTTGTATTATACAGGATCAGGTAACTGGGAAGATAATCAAGATGGCGCATAAAGATGGTAGGTTTTTTCCGGTTCCGACTACACAAATTCTTGCCTTGACTGGTTCTGCACTGGCTACCTCATCACCAAATGATTCATGGATTTTGTGGCATCGTAGATTAGGTCATTTAAATTCTAGTAGTTAATCTTATATGTTTGAGAAAGGTTTACTTCCTCATAAAAATGTGTCTCCTAGTCATTGTTCAACGTGTTCTTTAAGTAAAAGTAAAACTCTTCCTTTTTCTGTTAGTACTACTAAGACTACATGTCCTTTTCAAATTATCCATTCGGATGTATGGGGTCCTTCGCCAATTATGTCTATCATGGGTTATAAGTATTATGTGCTCTTTATTGATGATTTTACTCGATTTACTTGGATTTATTTATTGAGAAAAAAATCGGAGGTCTTTCAGATATTTAAATTCTTTGTTGCAATGGTGGAAAATCAATTTCAAATGAGTATTAAAACTTTTCGATCCGATTCTGGTGGAGAATACACTTCTAATGAATTTCAACAATTTTTATTAAACAAAGGTATATTTCATGAAAAATCTTGTCATGGCACACCGCAACAAAATGGGGTGTCCGAACGTAAAAATCGACACATTCTTGACATTTGTAGATCCCTTCTTTTAGAGGCGGCTGTTCCTCCTACGTTTTGGGATGAAGCAGTTCGCACTTTTGTATATTTGATAATCGTCAGTGACACCGATCAAGATACCGACTAATTATCTGAGCCACGTCATCCAATCAAAGGAGTAGTCAAAAGTTATTAATAAGTTAGTTGGGAGCTATTTTGAGTTTTAATTAGTCAAAAGTGAGTTAATAGTCTGTTATGATAATTTGTGCTATCTTTGTGGTCTTCTAAGAGTTTATTTAATGTGTTTTGGTATTAGAAAAAGTGGTTGAGATATTATATTAATGTGTAGTGGGTTTTCAATGTAGTAGAATGCTATATAAGCTGAATATCATGATGTAATAAGGAGATTATTGAATTATTACGAATTTTACTTGTGAGTTGAGTTTATCTCCTCTTTTATCCACTATTAGGTCGAGTTCTTACTCCTCTTCTAGTGATGTATCGTTATGCTTGCTGGTTTCTCTAAGTCTCCCGATCCGAACGGCGTCATTTGGTATCAGAGCTTCTTCAGGTTTGATGGCTGATCGTTGTAGACAACACAACATCCACCATGGAGGCGAAGATCAATGCATTACAAAGGTGCGAGAGCTGAGACAGCTTGGCAACAACTCCATGAGCGTGTTGCGCAATTGGAGGCTAATCGAATCCAAGACCGCCGAATGAGGCATGGCCTTTCGAGAAGCACAACTTGTGAGAATCGAGATCGCCGACCGAGGCACGGTTCTTCCACAAGTAACACTCATGTGAATCGAGATCGTCGACCGAGGCACGATTCATCGAGCTACATCGACTTTTTTTCTCACCACCGACAACAATTCATCTCCAGCGACAACGTTTCTCTACCACCTCACCTCCAGCAGAGAAACAACCATTTTGTTCATGTGCGGGACTCCGGAAGAAAATACGATACATTAAATCGTGTTTCAGCTGACCCTGATGATAATGGTAAAGATGAAGAGAGCAACCCCTTCCACGACAGCAAGCCAACATTGATGTCTTGTGTTGAAGCGGCTCGACATCGACTCTACACCCAAAAGAGCACTTGTTTCCAATGGGTCATAGCTAAAAGCATTCAATTGAGAAATGATAATATCTTTCAAATTTCTGAAAAAGTTGTGCATGAAAGTATACCATTTGATTCTCCACCAATTTTTGATAAGTATCCCGATGATGAGGATGATGTGTTTATTGTGATGGATGAAACTGAGACAAAAGTGAATCTTTTTGACAGTCCAATATTCATTGATGAAGAAGTTGTTGATGACTTATCGGTGCCGTCAACCTCTCCTACTGGCTTTGCAAAGAGTTCAAACTTGGAGAGTAATTCTTTGGTAACAATGACTGAATTATTTGAGTTGGAAACTTTGCATTTAAATAACAACAAAATCATGAGTTCAGAATATAACGATCCGTTCTTGCAATCGAGTCTCATGCCAACAAATGCAAGATATTTTACATTCTTGAACGGTTGCAATACTCAGTTTTGTGTTGTTTTTCGTCAAACAACAGAGCTATGTGCGAGATTACCTTTTTGTGGATAGCACCACACGATTCTGGTTTCTTATGTGTTATGGTTTATCGTATGTGAGTGGCGAATGTTCTTGTTGCTTACATGGAGAAGAATTTTAAGAAATCGCAGCGAAAATGTGGTGAGCCAAGTTTGAGTTTTTAATTCTTGTGGCTCGAACCAATATATTAAATTTTGAAGGCATAAAAACATGACAACCAAAACCTCTTCATGCAATTCATATGTTTCTTATTTAGTCGTTCTATTTTCAAGAGGTTTACAAAGATCGCAATAAGAAGATAAGCTAAACTCGAGGACGAGTTTCAGCGCAGCAGAAGCGTATGACACCGATCAAGATACCGACTAATTATCTGAGCCACGTCATCCAATCAAAGGAGTAGTCAAAAGTTATTAATAAGTTAGTTGGGAGTTATTTTGAGTTTTAATTAGTCAAAAGTGAGTTAATAGTCTGTTATGATAATTTGTGCTATCTTTGTGGTCTTCTAAGAGTTTATTTAATGTGTTTTGGTATTAGAAAAAGTGGTTGAGATATTATATTAATGTGTAGTGGGTTTTCAATGTAGTAGAATGCTATATAAGCTGAATATCATGATGTAATAAGGAGATTATTGAATTATTACGAATTTTACTTGTGAGTTGAGTTTATCTCCTCTTTTATCCACTATTAGGTCGAGTTCTTACTCCTCTTCTAGTGATGTATCGTTATGCTTGCTGGTTTCTCTAAGTCTCCCGATCCGAACGGCGTCAGTTAGGTCTCTAAAAATTTGCAAAATCAGTCACCATATTTTCTCTTGCATAACAAGCATCCTAATTATGACATATTACATTCCTTTGGTTCCATTTGTTATGTGTTTCTCCCTCCTTCTGAACTAGGGTTTACCAAACGGGGCGGGGCGGGGCGGGGCGGTCCAACCCGCGACGGTCCACGGGTTAGGACGGGGCGGGTTAGGACGGTCCACGGGTTAAGACGGGGCGGGTTAGGACGGTCCATTCTAAAAATCTTGACCCTAACCCTTCTTAAACCCGCCCCATGTAACCCGCACGGGTTATGACGGTCCGGTCCGGTCCGGTCCGCCGGTTTTTATTTATTTTATTACTATATATTTTTTTGGATTTTTCGTTAGTATATATATAAACTACATATATATTATATACTATAATAATCACTATAAATCTTTTTTTTTTTTGTTGTTTTTCTCTTTTCTGTTTTTTTTCAATACTTTTTTTCTTTTTTCAATATTGTTTTCTGTTTTTTTATTTTTCGTAAATTATTTTTATATTTTACTTTTACGTTTTTCTTTTATTTTTTAAATGAAAAAAATTGAATATAATTATATAAAATTACATTCTTCTTTTTTTCGGGTATGGAACCGGCTATGCTATTAAATTATTTTATAAAATAATAACATAGGCGGAGTTATAAAATAAAATAATAACATTGCACGGGTTTAAGACGGGTTGACGGGACGGGGCGGTCCGGTCCACGGGTTAA
The DNA here is from genome assembly GCA_028095005.1 of Rhynchospora pubera. Lineage (NCBI taxonomy): Eukaryota > Viridiplantae > Streptophyta > Magnoliopsida > Poales > Cyperaceae > Rhynchospora > Rhynchospora pubera. The sequence goes on along the minus strand of CM051463.1, from coordinate 195,835,551 downwards.
GACGGGGTGGGTTAACGCGGGTTCTTTTAGAAAGGGCGGCCCAAACCCGCCGTAGACCCGCCCCGGTCTAACCCTTCGGTCCATCACGGTCCATGGACGGTCCGGGGCGGTCCGGTCCATGGGGCGGGTTTGGGGCGGGACGGGTTTGACCCGGCGGGTTTTTGGTAAACACTATTCTGAACGTACCAAACTGTCTTCTCAATCAGTTCTGTGTGTTTTTTTAGGCTATGCTATTGGTCAAAAGGGTTTTAGATGTTATGATCCTAAGTTTAAAAAAATCCGTGTCTCTCGAAATGTTTTGTTTTCTGAATCCAGTTTTTATTACAAAAATTGTGGTACTTTGTCTCCTACTGTTTTGTCTTCTGTTCTTCCTCTTTTTCCATCTATTTCAACACAATCCTCTTCCTTGCCTTCATCAGGACGTTTTAAGCCAGGACTTGTGTACGTCCGACAAAGGAAAAAGCAACCAGATATTATGCACACTTCTAACAATTCTTCTCAGGACCAGGTCTTGTTGCCATCTTCTGGACGTGTACTTGGTTCTCATGATTCGGCTCATGCACCTGTTGTGACCGTGGATGAAACTCCTGTGTCTATGCCAGGTTCCGTACCTCAGGATTTGCGTAACCTCAGGATTGAATCCGATCAATCTATGCCTCTGCATAATTCCGTGCCACCATATGTCTCCGACTTTATTTCTGCTCCAATTGGCTATGATGACCCAGGGGCTATTGATAGTCATCATGATGTGCCCTCTGATCAACCTAGAAGATCCATGCGCTCTCGTCGTCCTCCTGATCGCTATGGTTTTATGGCAACACTCTCTTCCATTTCAGTTCCGACTTCCTTCAAGGATGCAATCAAACAAGAGTGCTGGAAAATTGCCATGCAAACTGAATTGGATGCTTTGCTTGAGAATGATACTTGGGATTTGATTTTGTGCCCGAAGGATGTGAAACCTCTTGGATGTAAATGGGTCTACACGGTCAAGTTGAAGTCTGATGGCACTCTTGACAGGTACAAAGCTCGTCTTGTTGCACTTGGTTGTCGTCAAGAATATGGGATTGATTATCTTCAGACCTTTGCACCTGTGGCAAAGATGACGACTGTTCGTGTTGTTCTTGCACTAGCTGCCACACATAACTGGTCTATTACTCAAATGGATGTGAAAAATGCGTTTCTTCATGGTGAATTGAATGAGATTATCTACATGAAGCCTCCTCCTGGTTTGGCTACTAGTAATCCGAATGAAGTTTGTCGACTGAAAAGATCATTATATGGCCTGAAGCAAGCGCCTCGTGAGTGGTTCCGTACTTTTAAACGCACTGTTGTTTCTGCTGGTTTTAAACAGAGCCTTGATGATCCCTCATTGTTTATTTCTACATCTTCCTGCGGTATGGCTTTGGCTCTTGTGTATGTTGATGACATCTTGATCACTGGCAGTAATTTACAGGCCATTGCTAAGCTTAAAAATGCTTTGACAGCCTCTTTTCATATGAAGGATCTTGGAGAAGCAAAATATTTTTTGGGTCTTGAGATTCATCGCACTATACAAGGAATTTTTGTCAACCAGCACAAGTATTTAACTGATATCATTACCAGAGCCAATCTTCAATTTTCTCATCCAGCAAATACTCCTATGGAAGTTAATCTTAAACTTCGTAAAGAGGATGGTGACTTACTGGACAATCCTACTTTGTATCGAAGCTTGGTTGGAAATTTGATATATCTCACTATCTCAAGGCCGGACATTTCCTTTGCAGTTAATGTAGTTAGTCAATTCATGAATGCTCCTAGACACCTACATTTGGCAGCTGTTCATCGTATCATACGATATTTAAAAGGCACACCTCATCTTGGTTTGTTTTTTCCACTAAAAAATGATCTTAAATTGACTGCTTATGCTGATGCTGATTGGGCTGGTTGTCCGAACACAAGGAAATCTACTACTGGTTGGTGTGTATTTCTTGGTAATGCTCTCATATCTTGGAAATGTAAAAAGCAAGATCGTGTTTCTAAATCTTCTACCGAGGCTGAATATCGGGCTATGTCTGCTGCTTGTTCAGAAATTGTTTGGCTAAGACGTTTACTTTCGGACCTCTCTTTTTCTCAAGTTGGTCCTACTTCACTTCATGCCGATAATATTAGTGCTATTCGCATTTCTAATGACCCTGTTTTTCATGAAAGAACCAAGCATATTGAGGTTGACTGTCATTATATTCGTGATGCTGTGGAACACAAGTTAATTACTCTACCCCATGTGTCTTCTAATTTACAAACAGCGGATGTGTTCACAAAGGCTCTTCCAATAGCACGACACAATTTTTTGGTCAACAAATTAATGATGGTTGATTACCATCATCAATTTGAGGGGGGATGTCAGGATATTGATTCAGCACATCAGAATGATGGTTCATAAGGTTCAGAGCATGATGGTCTGGATGGAAATTTGGCGCACAAGTCAGGAGCTCCAAACTTGGAAATAGTTTTGTGCCGAAGTTAACATCTGTTATTAGGAAACAATACATGTTGTATTTAGAAAGATCAGGATTGTATAGAAAGAATTTTATTATAGAATAGAAGTTTATTTCCGTATTTTTAATATGTAGAGTTGTATAAAAGTAGGGAGGCGCAGATTGTAAGGGATAGAGTTTTTCAATAAAAGTTTATTCCAAAGCCAAAATATTATTTCTCAAATTCTCAAAGTTTGTCACCTTAGACTTCCACAACAAGATGGTTCACAATTTGAGAAAGTTTACTACTATTTGAGAGCATTAGCTAGAGGAGTTTAGCAGGTTGTTGTGAGCCAAAGCGGACCATTGTTGGAGTCGCAGAGAGCAGAATAACAGTTATTAATTTGGTTCAATTCTAGTTGCAAACTTATTTCTCCTTTATGTTTCTCTATTTTCTAGATACATGTGATTGTTTTGTGATGCATATGCATGAGTAGTTACTTGGATAGTTCTATTTGATATGTTTGTGTTCTGTACCGTATTTTATTTGTTCTAATTGATTTTGCTAATTTAATCTAAGTAGATTCAGTATTTACCCATTAAGCAATGATCATGTTTAATTGTTAGGTAGTTAAACCAGATCAAAACATAGACTACTTAGCATTATCATGTATATAGACTTGTTGGTGGAACCAAAAGGTTAAGAACGAGAAATGGTGAAGTCTTTTCCAATGATGAAAGTGTAAGATATCGAAGGTTTGAAGGTATAGACTTGTACAAACTAGACTAAGAAATCGAAAGTCGAAAACTAGGATCTATAAGAGGGTAATCGAGTTAATTAATAAAAACCTAACCTGTAATAAAAGTTAGGATTAAGAAACTTAATTAGACAATTGGCCTACACAAAAATAACATTTAAAAAATATAATTGTTGTATCATCGCTAATCTTAGCGGGTCGCTGGTTAAATCAGTGGGTTGTCTATACCAGCCATTGATAGCAACCCACTTAGTGGTCAGCGACCTAGGTGATCAGTGGACTGCTACAAAAGTCAGCGGGCCTCTGAAACTGTAGTAAATTGAATAAGTAACTGACCTGAACCCCTTTTAGATTAACTACCAACCATAAGTTCGAATTGTTAATTCGAATTGTTAATTTAGAATTTAATTTACTTGTAACTGTGACCTTTTAGATTAACTACCAACCATAAGTTCTTGTCAAATTGTATCTAATTTAGTTGATTGAATAGGATAGAAACTTGGTGATCAATAATCATCCTTGTGGTTTGATTTTTAAATACTTCGATGATAGTCGTACGCTTACGATGAAATTTAGGTATATTAGGGAAAAAATTTAAGAGCATTAAGATCACGTCAGGTGTCTATGCTTGCCTCCCTTTCCCCCGATTGTCCTTTGTATACATATTAACTGTCCTAAAAAATGATACCAAATATCCTTGTATACAACCTGATTATCCCATTAAATCGCGCAACATGTCTTCACAGATTATAGTATAATATAATCTGCTTGAATTTTTTGCGCAGATTTTAAAGCAAAGCACACACTCAATTCTATTCATTGTTTTTTTTTTTATAGTTTTTAATCTAAGACGTTTATCCTATTTGTTGCGTAGCTTCGGTTTCTTTCCCGTGTTTAACTTTCTCATTTATTCTAAAACGCGTACGAACTTTCTTCTTATTAAAAATAATAATAATAATTCTTTCTATTAAAATTTTTTGCGTCTGAATTCTTATATAAAATAATTTCGGCCTTTCTTCTCTTTTCTTTTTATCTAGGTTATCGTTTATCTATTTTTTAATTTCAAATCTAAACTGAGTCCAGTACTATTGGTGCTATATTTTTGGGAGGTTTGTAATTGTTGGTTGTTCCTTGGTATTTTTTTCAATTTCAGATCTGAACTGAGGAAAAAAGGAAGGGATACGACTGCAGGGCATCTTTTATATCTTTTATATTGTGTGCTGCTGATTTTGAAGGAACAACCAAACAATCATCTTTTGGATGGTGGTTTCAGTATATTCATCTCTTACAATTAGGTAACTTAATTTCTTTTTTCTTATTATTTTTTTTGAAAAACTTTGAAGCTAACAATGAGAAACAAAAATGAGATAAGCAGCCATTAATTGTCGAGGGAATGCATATAAATGATTGAATATTTTTCATGTATTTTTTTTGTGCAAACTTCACTACATTAATTCCTTATGTTGGGTTCATGTATTTGTGAAACAGAAAGCTACACGTGTTATATATGATAAGTCAACAAGTAATTACACATCAATTGTTGCTTTAAGCATCAATTTTTCTATTGTGATATATTGATTTTAAGCATCAATTGTTGCTTTAAGCATCAATTACACGTGTTATATTGATTTTAGGTATCTTGGTATATATTGGTAGGACCACTTGAGATCAGGTATGGTGGTACAGAAAGGTGGGCGAATTAGGGCTGGTATGACACAAGAACAGGCTTGATACCAGTTGCATTCAAGGAAAGGCATTGGTACATGGGTAGGTTTTTTAGTATCAAAACAGTGAGGAGAAGGAAGAAATAATATTTTTTATGGTGATTGTTAATTTTGGTGAGCTGATTTCTTAGTTGGTACAGTGGTTGGTACCAATGGATGCACAAGGAATTGGGTTTATACAAAAGGCAATTGTCACTACCATGACCGTTATCATGTTCATTGACCCGTTTAGTTTAGAATTAGGTGAGTTTACTTTAGTATATTAAATTCTGCCTAAAGTTTCAAGTAACATATTGAATTTGATATATATCATGTCTTGATATTCAATAGTGCATGCACTTAGTTACATATCATCAGAGGTGCTTTCTCCTCTTTTTAGTACATTATAATAATTGTAAAATTATTTATCTTACATTCTATAAGGGACATTTAAATTTTTCTTAATATTTAAACTTTTTATATAGTCTAGAATATGTTTATGAGCTGACATATTCAATACGATTGGATTATACATTATAATTATGCACATAATGTGTAGATTTGAAAGATTCTGAGTAAATTTGAACATTTCAAGCTATTTTACATTCATTTTAAGTCATTTTATCACAATAAACTATATTTATGTTTTTTATATAGTCTAGAATAAGTTTACGAATTCACCGATTTAAAACAATTGGTTTATACATTATAATTACGAATATAATGTGCAGATTTTAAAGATTTTGAGTATATTTGAGCATTTCAAGTGATTTTGCATTCATTTTAACTCCTTTGATCACAATAATCTCTATTTATACTCTTTATATTGTCTAGAATATGTTTATGAGGTCAATTATTCAAAAAGATTGGTTTTGTACAATGTAATTATTCACATAATATGAAATTTTTCAGATTTTAGTATATTTCAGAATTTAAGTGATTTTTCATTCATTTTAAATCATTTGATCTCCATAATCTCTATATATGCTATATATATAGTCTAAAATATGTTTAAGCAGTCAATTAATAAAAAAGATTGGTTTATACATTGTAAGTATTCACATAATGTGCAAATTTTACAGATTCTGACTATATTTGAGCATTATAAGCGATTTTGATCTCGTTTTAAGTCTTTTGATCTCAAAAATCTACATTGAAGCTCTTTATATAGTCTAGAATATGTTTATGAGCTAAATTATTCAAAATAATTGCATTATACATTGTAATTATTCACATAATGTGCATATTTTGCAGATTCTAAGTTTATTTGAGCATTTCAATTGATGTTACATTCATTTTAAATTATTTGATGACAATAATCTATATTTAACCTCTTTATATTGTCTAGAATATGTTTCTGAGCTCAATTATTCAAAACGATTGGATTATACATTGTAATTATTCACATAATGTGCATATTTTACAGATTCTTAGTTTATTTGAGCATTTCAATTGATGTTGCATTCATTTTAAGTTATTTGTTGACAATGATCTATATTTAAGCTCTTTATATAGTCTAGAATATGCTTATGAGCTCATATATTCAAAACGATTGGATTACACGTTGTAGTTATTCACATAATTTGCAGATTTTACAAATTATGAGTATATTTAAGTATTTCAAGCGATTTTGCATTCATTTTAAGTTATTTGATGAAAATAATCTACATTTATGCTCTTTATATAGTTTATAACATATTTATGAACTCATTTATCCAAAATGATTGGATTATACATTATAATTATTCAAAATATTTGCAGATTTTACATATTCAGAGTAGATTTGAGCATTTCAAGCGATTTTAAATTCATTTTAAGTCATTTGATCACAATAATCTATATAAATGCTCTTTATATTAGTAATTTATCACATAATATGCAGATTTTAAAGATTTTGAGTATATTTGAGTACTTCAAGCGATTTTGCATTCGTTTTAAGTGATTTGATCACAATAATATATATTAAAGCTCTTTATTTTGTCTAGAATATGTTTATGATATAACTTATTCAAAACCTTAGGATTATACATTGTATGCACATAATATGCAGATTTGAAAGATTATGCGTATATTTGAGCATTTCAAGCGATGTTGCATTCATTTTAAGTCATTTGATCACAATAAGATATATTTATGTTTTTTATATAGTTTAGAATATGTTTATGAACTCACTTATTCAAAACGATTGGATTATACATCGTAATTATGCACATGATGTGCAGATTTTACTGATTCTGAGTATATTTGAGCATTTGAAACGATTCTACTTCCATTTTAAGTCATTTGAACATAATAATCTATATTTAAGCTCTTTATATAGACTAGAATATATTTATGAACTTACTTATTCAAAATGATTATATTATACATTGTAATTAAGAAACATAATGTGCAGATTTTATAGATTCTGAGTATATTTGAGCATTTGAACCGATTTTGCATTAATATTGAGTCATTTGATAACAATAATCTATTTTTAAGCTCTTTATATAGTTTATAATATGTTTATGAACCACTTATTCAAAACAATTGGACTATACATTATAATTATTCACATAATTTGCAGATTTTACAGATTCTGAGAATATTTAAGAATTTCATGCGATTTTGCATTCATTTTAAGTTATTTGATGACAATAATCTATATTATGCTCTTTATATAGTTTATAATATGTTTATGAACTCATTTATTCAAAATGATTGGATTATACATTATAATTATTCACATAATTTGCAGATTTTACAGATTCTGAGTATATTTGAGCATTACAAGTGATTTTAAATTCATTTTTTGTCATTTGATTACAATAATATATATTGATGCTCTTTATATAGTCTAGAATACGTTTACGAACTCACTTATTCAAAAGCATTGTATTATACATTGTAATTTTTGACATAATGTGCAGATTTTAAAGATTATGAGGTTATTTGAGCATTTTAAGCGATTTCGCATTCGTTTTAAGTGATTTGAATACAATAATATATATTTAAGCTCTTTGTTTTGTCTAGAATATGTTTATGATATAACTTATTCAAAACAATTGGATTATATTTTGTAATTATGCACATAATGTGCATATTTGAAAGATTCTGAGTATATTTGAGCATTTCAAGCAATTTTGCATTTATTTTAAGTCATTTGATCACAATAAACTATATTTATGATTTTTATATAGTCTAGAATATGTTTTTACGAAACAATTGGATTATAAGTTGTAATTACAAATATAATAAGCAGATTTTAAAGATTTTGAGTATATTTGAGCATTTCAATCGATCTTGCATTTATTTTAACTCATTTAATCACAATAATCTTATTTATGCTCTTTATCTAGTCTAGAATATGTTTATGTGGTCAGTTATTCAAAAATATTGGTTTATAAATTGTAATTATTGATCTAGTGTGCAGATTTTACAGATTCCAAGTATATTTGAGCATTTTAAGCGATTTTGCATTCATTTTAAGTCATTTGATCATAATAATTTATATATATATATTCTTTGTATAGTCTAGATTATGTTTATGCGGTAAATTATTCAAAAAGATCGGTTTTATACATTGTAAGTATTCACATAATGTGCAGATTTTACAGATTCTGAGTATATTTTAGCATTTTAAGCGATTTTGCTCTTATTTTAAGTCTTTTGATCACAACAATCAATATTTAAGCTTTTTATGTAGTCTAGAATATATTTGTGATCTCATAATTCAAAATGATTGGGTTATACATTGTAATTATTCACATAATGTGCATAATATACAGATTCTGAGTATACTTGATCTTTTCAAACGATTTTCCATTCAATTTAAATCATTTGATAATAATCATCTATATTTAATTCTTTATATAGTATAGAATTTATTTATGAATACACTTATTCAAAATGATTGGATTATACATTGTATACACACATAATTTGCATATTTTACAAATTATGTGTATATTTTGGCATTTGAAGCGATTTTGCATTTATTTGAAGTTATTTGATGACAATAATCTATATTTAAGCTCTTTATATAGTCTAGAATATGTTTATGAGCTCACATATTCAAAACGATTGGATTATACATTGTAATTATTCACTTAATATACGGCTTTTACAATTTCTGAGTATATTTGAGCATTTCAAACGACTTTGTATTCATTTTAAGTCATTTGACCAGAGTAATCTATATTTATGATCTTTATATAGTTTAGAATATGTTTCTGAACTAAGTTATTCAAAATGATTGGATTATACATTGTAATTGCGCACATAATGTGAAAATTTTAAAGATTCTGAGTTTATTGGAGCATTTGAAGCGATTTTACATTCATTTTAAGTCATTCGATCACAATAATCTATAATTAAGCTCTTTACAAAGTCTAGAATATATTTATGGGCTCAATTATTCAAAATGATTGGATTGTATATTGTAATTATTGACATAATATGCAGATTGTACAGATTCTGAGTATATATTTTAACATTTCAAGCAATTTTGCATTCATTTTAAGTCATTTGATCACGATAATATATATTTAAGCTCTTTATATAGTCTAGAATATGTTTATGATATCAGTTATTCAAAACAATTGGATTATACATTGTAATTATGCACATAATATTCAGATTTGAAATATTCTGAGTATATTTGAGCATTTCAAGCGATTTTGCATTAATTTTAACTTTTTAAGTTATTTGATCACAATAATCTATATTTAAGCTCTTTATAATGTGTAGAATTTGTTTATGAGCTCAATTATTCAAAATGATTGGATTATACATTGTAATTATTCACATATTGTGCAGATTTGACAGATTCTGAGTATATATGAGCATTTGAAACGATTTTTTCATTTATTTTAAGTCATTTGATCACAATAATCTATGTTAATGCTCTTTATATAGTTTAAAATATGTTTATGAGGTCAATTATTAAGAAAGATTGGATTATACATTGTAATTATTCACATAATCTGCAGATTCTACAGATTCTTTGTATATTTTAGCATTTCAAGCGATTTTGCATCCATTTTAAGTCATTTGATCACAATAATGTATATTTAAGCTCTTTATATAGTCTATAATATGTTAATAATATCACTTATTCAAAAGAATTGGATTATACATTGTAATTATGCACTAAAATTCAGATTTGAAAGATTCTGAGTATATTTGAGCATTTCAATCGATTTTGCATGAATATTAAATCATTTGATCATAATAATCTATATTTAAGCTCTCCATATTGTGTAGAATTTGTTTATGAGCTCAATTATTCAAAACAATTGGATTATACATTGTAATTATTCACATATTGTGCAGATTTTACAGATTCTGAGTATATTTTAGCATTTGAAGCGATTTTGCATTCATTTTAAGTCATTTGATCACAATAATCTATATTTAATGCCCTTTATATAGTCTAGAATATGTTTATGAGGTCAAGTATTAAAAAAGATTGGTTTATACATTGTAATTATTCACATAATGTGCAGATTTCACAAATTCTCTTTATATTTGAGCATTTTAAGCGATTTTGTGTTCATTTTATGTCATTTGATCATAATAATCTATATTTAAGCTCTTTATATAGTTTAGAATATGTTTATGAACTCACTTATTCCAAAGGATTGGATTATACATTATAACTATTCACATAATATACATATTTTACAATTTCTGAGTATATTTGAGCATTTCAAGCGATTTTGTATTCTTTATAAGTCATTTGACCACAGTAATCTATATTTATGATATTTATATAGTTTAGAATATGTTTCTAAACTAAGTTATTGAAAACGATTGGATTATACATTGTAATTGTGCAAATGGTCTGCAGATTTTAAAGATTCTGAGTATATTGAAGCATTTCAAGAGATTTTACATTCATTTTAAGTTATTTTATCACAATAATCTATATTTAAGATATTTATATAGTCTAAAATATATTTATGAGCTCAATTATTCAAAATGATTGGATTATACATTGTAATTATTCACATAATGTGCTTATTATACAGATTCTAAGTTTATTTGAGAATTTCAATTGATTTTGCATTCATTTTAAGTTATTTGATGACAATATTCTATATTTAAGCTCTTTATAAAGTTTAGAATATGTTTATGAGCTAAATTATTCGAAACAATTGGATTATACATTGTAATTATTCGCAAAATGTACATATTTTACAGATTCTAAGTTTATTTGTGCATTTCAAGTGATTTTGCATTCGTTTTAAGTGATTTGATCACAATAATATATATTTAAGCTCTTTATTTTATCTAGAATATGTTTAGGATATAAATTACTCAAAACGATTGGATAATACATTGTAATTATGCACATAATGTGCAGATTTGAATGATTCTGAGTATATTTGGAGCATTTAAGGCTATTTTGCATTAATTTTAATTCATTTGATCTCAATAATCTACATTTAGCCTCTTTATTTTGTCTAGAATTTGTTTATTAATTCAATTATTTAAAACGATTGGATTATACATTGAATTACGAATAAATGTGCAGATTTTACAGATTCTGAGAATATTTTAACATTTCAAACGATTTTACATTCATTTTGAGTTATCTGATCACAATAATCTATATTTAACCTCTTTATATAGTCTAGAATATGTTTATGAACTCGCTTATTCAAAAATATTGGATTATACACTGTAATTATGCTCAAAATGTCCAAAATTTATAAATTCTGAGTATATTTGAGGATTTCAAGCGGTTTTTGCATTCAATTTGAGACATTTGTTCACAATAATGTATATATTTAAGCTCTTTACATAGGCAAGAATTTATTTACGAGCACACTCATTTAAAACGATTGGATTATTTATTGTAATTACACAAATAATGTACAAATTTTAAAGATTCTGTGTATATTTGGGTATTTTAAAGATTATTCATTTGTTGACAATAATCTATAATTAGGATCTTTATATAGTCTAGAATACGTTTATGAGCTCATATATTTAAAACGATTGGATTAGACATTGTAATTATTCACATAATATACGGATTTTACAATTTTTTAGTTTATTTGACCACAGTAATCTATATTTATGATCTTTATATAGTTTAGAATATGTTTATGAGGCCAATTATTAAGAAAAATTGGTTTATACATTGTAATTATTAACATAATTTGCAGATTTTACAAATTCTAAGTATATTTGAGAATTTTAAGCGATTTTGCATTCATTTTAAGTCATTTGATCACAATAATCTATTATTAAGCTCTTTATAAAGTCTAGAATATATTTATGGGCTCAATTATTCAAAACAATTGGATTGTACATTGTAATTATTCACATAATATGCAGATTTTACAGATTCTGACTATATTTGAGAATTTGAAACGATTTTACATTCATTTTAAGTCATTTGATCACAATAATGTATATTTAAGCTTTTTATATAGTCTAGAATATGTTTATGATATCACTTATTCAAAACGATTGGATTATAAATTGTAATTATGCAAATTATGTTCAGATTTTAAAGAGTCTGAGTATATTTGAGCATTTCAAACGATTTTGCATTAAATTTATGTCATTTGATCACAATAATCTATATTTAAGCTCTTTATATTGTGTATAATAAGTTGATGTGCTCGATTATTCAAAACAATTGGTTTGTACATTGTAATTATTCACATATTGTCCAGATTTTACAGATTCTGAGTATATTTGAGGTTTTGAATCGATTTTGCATTCACTTCAAGCAATTTGATCACAACAATCTATATTTATGCTCTTTATATAGTCTCGAATAAGTTCATGACGTCAATTATTAAGAAATAATGGTTTATACATTGTAATTATTCACATAATATGCAGATTTGACAAATTCTTAGTATATTTGAGCATTTTATGTGATTTTGCATTCATTTTAAGTCATTTGATTACAATAATCTATATTTAAGCTCTTTATATAGTTTAGAATATGTTTATGAACTCTTTTATTCTAAACGATTGGATTACACAATGTGATTAATAACATAATAAACGAATTTTACAATTTCTGAATATATTTGAGCATTTCAAACGATTTTGTATTCATTTTAAGTCATTTGACCACAGTAATCTATATTTATGATCTTTATATCATTTATAATATGTTTCTAAACTAAGTTATTCAAAACGATTGGATTATACAGTGTAATCACGCACATAATGTGCAGATTTTAAAGATTCTGAGTATATTGGAGTATTTCAAGCGATCTTGCATTCATTTTATGTTATTTGATCAAAATAATCTCTATTTAAGCTCTTTATATAGTCTAAAATATATTTATGAGCTCAATTATTCAAAACGATTGGATTATACATTGTAATTATTCTCAAAATGCGCATATTTTACATATTCTAAATTTCTTTGAACATTTCAATCGATTTTCCATTCATTTTAAGTCATCTGATAACAATAATCTATATTTATGCTCTTGATATAGTCTAGAATATGTTTATGAGCTCACATATTCAGAACGATTGGATTATACATTGTGATTATTCACATAATGTGTAGATTTTACAGGTTCTTAGTATATTAAAGTATTTCACGCGATTTTGCATTCATTTTAAATCATTTGATCACAATCATCTATATTTAAGATCTTTATATAGTCAAGAGTATGTTTATGAACTCACTTATTCTAAACAATTGCATTATACATTGTAATTACGCACATAATGTTTAGATTTTAAAGATTCTAAGTATATTTGAGCATTTCAAGCGATTTTGCATTTATTTAAGTCATCTGACCACAATAATCTGTAATTAAGCTCTTTATAAAGTTTAGAATATGTCTATGAGTTCAATTATTCAAAACGATTGGATTGTACATTGTAATCACATAATATGTAGCTTTTACAAATTCTGAATATATTTGAGCATTTCAAGCGATTTTGTATTCATTTAAGTCATTTGATCACAATAATGTATATTTAAGCTCTTTATATAGTCTAGAATATGTTATGATATTACTTATTCAAAACGATTGGATAATAAATTGTAATTATGCAAATAATCTTCAGATTTTAATGATTCTGAGTATATTTGAGCATTTTAAGCGATTTTGCATTAATTTTAAGTCATCTGATCATGATAATCTATATTTAAACTTTTTATATTGTGTTGAATATTTTTATGGGCTCAATTATTCAAAACGATTGGATTATACATTGTAATTATTCATGTATTGTGCAGATTTTACAGATTCTGAGTGTATTTGAGCATTTGAAGAGATTTTGTATTCATTTTAAGTCATTTGATTACAATAATCTATATCTATGCTCTTTATATAGTCTAGAATATGTTTATGAGTTTAATTATTCAAAACAATTGGATTATACATTGTAATTATTAATATAATGTGCATATTTTACAGATTATAAGTTTCCTTGAACATTTCAATCGATTTTCATTTCATTTTAAGTCATCTGATCACGATAATCTATATTTAAGCTCATCATATAGTCTAGAATATGTTTGTGAGCTCACATATTCAAAACAATTGGATTATACATTGTAATTATTCATATAATGTGCAGATTTTACCGATTCTTAGTATATTTCAGCATTTCAAGCAATTTTGCATTCATTTTAAATCATTTGATCACAATCATCTATATTTAAGATATTTATATTGTCAATAATATGTTTATGAACTCACTTATTCTAAACGATTGCATTATACATTGTAATTACGCACATAATGTGTAAATTTTAAAGATTCTGAGTATATTTGAGCATTTCAAGCGATTTTGCATTTATTTAAGTCGACTGATCATAATAATCTATAATTAACCTCTTTATAAGAGGAATGATATACTACACTCTGGTGTATGCATGCCCTATACACTGATTTTTTCTACTGTCGGATCGCTCTAATTTTCGTGGTAAGATTTTGATTAAAGGATAGAGGCGCTAGAGGCTCTCTGTTTTCTCCGTTTCATTAAAATTTTCCTTCTGTTGAATCCTCCATCTGAAGATTCTCTGTCCTCCAAACAAAAAAAAAAAGGAAAACCTTGACAGCCTCTGTCACCTCTACCTCCTCAGCAACTCTCGCTTTTCCCCACTTCATCTCGCAATTCTCTCTTTCATCGCATCGACGCCTTTCTCTCTCCTTCACTCCTTTGTTGACCTTTCCTCCCTTCTAGCGCTCTGTGCTCCTTGGATTCGTCGATTGACAGTTTGACACCAGTGGAGGCCAAACCAACAATAGAAAGGGGCGAAGGTCCAAATTAACAGACGAGGGTATGATGTGCGATCAAAAACAGAACAATCGTCTAGGTGTGTTAAGATGTCCGAGCTCAAGTTGGCAAATCCTAAGAGAGAAGCGCGCAGAGTGAAGTGACGAAAGTACAAACTACGAGAGAGAGAGAAGAGTTTTGGCGTTCAATTTGGTGCAAACGGAGATGAGACCATGAGTGCGAAGAGAGGTGCGAACGGAGAATTAAACAGAAGGAGACAGAAATTTTAATGGAAAGGAGAATCGAATAGCAATCTGCGCCATAATCCGATCCACTCATCTAAATCTGGTGCACGATTTTTAAAGCGACCCAAAGGCTCAGAAATTCAGTGTATGAGGACTTAATACTCCAGAGTGTAATATATCATTCATCTATAAAGTCTAGAATATGTTTATGAGTTAAATTATTCAAAACGATTGGATTGTACATTGTAATTATTCATATTATATGCATCTTTTACAGATTCTGAGTATATTTGAGCATTTCAAGCGATTTTGCATTTATTTCAAGTCATTTGATCACAATAATGTATATTTAAGCTTTTATTTTGTCTAGAATATGTTTATGATATCACTTATTCAAAACGATTGGATTATAGATTGTAACTATGCAAATAATGTGCAGATTTTAAAGATTCTGAGTATATTGGAGCATTTCAAGCGATTTTGCATTCATTTTAAGTTATTTGATCACAATAATCTATATTTAAGCTCTTTATATAGTCTAAAATATGTTTATGAGCTCAATTATTCAAAACGATTGGATTATACATTGTAATTTATCACATAATGTGCAGATTTTATAGATTCTTAGTATATTTAAGCATTTGAAGAGATTTTACATTTATTTTAAGTCATTTGATCAAAATAATCAATGTTTATGCTCTTTATATAGTTTAGAATATGTTTATGAACTCACTTATTCTAAATAATTGTATTATACATTCTAATTATTCTCATAATATACGGAGTTTACAATTTTTTAGTATATTTGAGCATTTCAAATGATTTTGTATTCATTTTAAGTCATTTGACCATAGTAATGTATATTTTATGATCTTTATATTGTTTATAATATGTTTATAAACTAAGTTATTCAAAACGATTGAATTATACATTGTAATCACATACAAAATGTGCAGATTTTAAAGATTCTGAGTATATTGGAGTATTTCAAGCGATTTTGCATTCATTTTAAGTTATTTGATCAAAATAATCTCTATTTTAAGCTCTTTATATAGTCTGAAACGATTGGATTATACAATGTAATTATTCACATGATGTGCATATTTTACAGATTCTAAGTTTCTTTGAACATTTCAATCGATTTTCCATTCATTTTAAGTCATCCGATCACAATAATCTATATTAAAGCTCTTCATATAGTCTAAAATATGTTTATGAGCTCACATATTCAAAACGATTGGATTATACATTGTAATTATTCACATACTGTGCAGATTTTACCGATTCTTAGTATATTTAAGCATTTCTCAAGCAATTTTACATTCATTTTAAATTATTTGATTGCAATCATCTATGTTAAGATATTCATATTGTCAAAAATATGTTTATTAACTCACTTATTCTAAACGATTGCATTATACATTGTAATTACGCACAAAATATGTAGATTTTAAAGATTCTGAGTATATTTGAGCATTTCAAGCGATTTTACATTTATTTAAGTCATTTGATCACAATAATCTATAATTAAGATCTTTATAAAGTCTAGAATATGTTTATTAGTTCAATTATTCAAAACGATTGGATTTGTACACAGTAATTATTCACATAATATGCAGCTTTTACAGATTCTGAGTATATTTAAGCATTTCAAGCGATTTTGCTTTCATTTTAAGTCATTTGATCACAATAATGTATATTTAAGTTTTTTATATTGTCTAGAATATGTTTATGATATCACTTATTCAAAGCGATTGGATTTTATATTGTAATTTATGCAAATAATTTTCAGATTTTAATGATTCTGAGAATATTTGAGCATTTCAAGTGATTTTGCATTAATTTTAAGTCCTTTGATCACAATAATCTATATTTAAGCATTTTATATTGTGTAGAATATGTTTATTAGCTCAATTATTCAAAACGATTGGATTATACATTGTAATTATTCGTATATTGTGCAAATTTTACATATTCTGAGTATATTTGAACAATTGAAGAGATTTTGCATTCATTTGAGGTCATTTGGTCACAATAATCTATATTTATGCTCTTTATTTAGTCTAGAATATGTTTATAAGGTAAATAATGTCTAAAATATTGGTTTATACATTTTAATTATTCACATAATGTGCAGATTTGACAAATTCTAAGTATATCTGAGCATTTTAAGTGATTTTGCATTCATTTTAAGTCATTTGATCACAATAATCTATATTTAAGCTTTTTTTTATAGTTTTGAATTTATTTATGAACTCACTTATTCCAAACCATTGGATTATACATTATAATTACTCACATAATATACGGATTTTGAAATTTCTGAGTATATTTGAGTATTTCAAACGATTTTGTATTCATTTTAAGTCATTTGACAACAATAATCTATATTTACGATCTTTATTGTTTAGAATAATTTTCTGAACTGAGTTATTCAAAATGATTGGTTTATATATTGTAATTACGCACATAATGTGCAGATTTTAAATATTCTGAGTATATTGGAGCATTTCAAGTGATTTCGCATTTATTTTAAGTTATTTGATCACAATAATCTAAATTTAAGCTCTTTATATACTTTAAAATATGTTTATGAGCTCAATTATTCAAAACGATTGGATTATACATTGTAATCATTCACATAATGTGCATATTATACAGATTCTAAGTTTATTTGAGCATCTCAATTGATTTTGCATTCATTTTAAGTTATGTGATGACAATATTCTATATTTATGCACTTTATATAGTCTAGAATATTCTTATGAGCTCATATATTCAATACGATTGGATTATACATTGTAATTATTCACATAATATGCAGATTTTACAGATTCTGTGTATATTTAAGCATTTCAAGCGATTTTGCATTCACTTTAAGTCATTTGATTGCAATAATCTATATTTATGAACTCATTTAGTTGAAACGATTGGGTTATACATTATAATTATTCACATAATTTGCAGATTTTACAGATTCTGAGATATTTGAGCATTTCAAGCGATTTTGAATTCATTTTAAGTCATTTGATCACAATAATCTACATTGATGCTCTTTATATGGTCCAGAATATGTTTATGAACTCACTTTTTCATAAGCATTGGATTATACATTGTAATTTATTACATAATGTGCAGATTTTAAAGATTCTGAGAATATTGGAGCAAATTTGAGGATTTCACATAATGTGTTGATTTTAAAGATTTTGAGTAAATTTGAGTGTTTCAAGCGATTTTGCATTTATTTTAAGTCATTTGATCACACTAAGCCATATTTATAATTTTTATTTAGTCTATAATATGTTTATAAGTCCAATTATTCAAAACAATTGGATTATACATTGTAATTATTCCCAAAATATGCATATTTTACAGATTCTAATTATATTTGAGCATTTTAAGCGATTTTGCATTCATTTTAAGTCATTTGATCACAACAATCAATATTAAACTTATTTATATTGTTTAGAATTTGTTTGCGAACTCACTTATTGAAAATGATTGGATTATAAATTGTAATTGATCACATAATGTATGGATTTTACAGATTCCAAGTATATTTGAGCATTTCAAGCGATTTTTACATTCATTTTAAGTCATTTGACCACAGTAATCTATATTTATGCTCTTTATATAGTTTAGAATATGTTTCTGAACTAAGTTATTCAAAACAATTGGATTATACATTCTAATTATGCACATAATGTGTAGATTTTAAAGATTCTGAGTATATTGGAGCATTTCAAGCGATTTTGCATTCATTTTAAGTTATTTGATCACAATAATCTGTATTTATGCTCTTTATATAGTTTAGAATATGTTTCTGAACTAAGTTATTCAAAACAATTGGATTATACATTCTAATTATGCACATAATGTATAGATTTTAAAGATTCTGAGTATATTGGAGCATTTCAAGCGATTTTGCATTCAATTTAAGTTATTTGATCGCAATAATCTATATTTAATGCTCTTTATATAGTCTAGAATATGTTTATGAGCTCAATCATTCAAAAAGATTGGATTATACATTGTAATTATTTACAAAATGTTCATATTTTACATATTCTAAATTTATTTGAGCATTTCAATCGATTTTGCATTCATTTTAAGTTATTTTATGACAATAATTCATTTTAAGTCTAGAATATATTTACGAGCACACATATTCAAAACTATTGGATTATACATTGTAATTATTCACATAATGTGCAGTTTTACAGATTCTGAGTATATTTAAGCATTTCAAGCAATTTTGCATTGATTCTTAGTCATCTGATGACAATAATCTATATTTATACTCTTTATATAGTTTAGAATATATTTACGAACTCACTTATTCAAAACGATTGGATTATACATAATAATTATTCACATAATTTGCATATTTTACAAATTCAAGTATATTTGAGCATTTCAGGCGATTTTGCATTATTTTAAGTTATGTGATCACAATAATCTATATTTATGCTCTTTATATAGTCTAGAATATGTTTATGAGGCCAATTATTCAAAAAAATTGGTTTATACTTTGCAAATTATTCACATAATGTGTATATTTTACAGATTCTAAATTTTTTTGAGTATTTCAATTGATTTTACATTCATTTTATGTTATTTGATGACAAGAATCTACATTTAAACTCTTTATATAGTCTAGAATATGTTTATGGACTCATGTATTCACAACGATTGGATTATACATTGTAATTACGCCAAAAATGTTCAGATTTTAAAGATTTTGGGTATATTTAATCATTACAAGCTATTTTGCATTCATTTTAAGTGTTTTGATCATGTTAATCTATATTTAAACACTTTATATAGTCTAGAATGTGTTTATGAGCTAAATTATTCAGAATAATTCGATTATACATTGTAATTATTCACATAGTTTGCATATTTTACAGATTCTGAGTGTATTTGAGAATTTGAAGCGATTTTGCATTCATTTTAAATCATTTGATACCAATCATCTATATTTAAGATTTTTATATAGTCAAGAATATATTTATGAACTCACTTATTCAAAACGATTGCATTATACATTATAATTACGAATATAATGTGCAAATTTTAAAGATTCGGAGTATATTTGAGCATTTCAAGCGATTTTGCATTCATTTTTAAGTCATTTGATCACAATAATCTATATATAGGCTATTTTTATAGTCTAGAATATGTTTATGTGGTCAATTAATCAAAAAGATTGGTTTATACATTGTAATTATACACATAATATACAGATTTTGCAGATTCTGAATATATTTGAGCATTTCAAGCGATTTTGCATTCATTTTAAGTCATTTGATCACAATAATGTATATTTAAGCTCTTTATATAGTCTAGAATATGTTTATGAGCTCACTTATTCAAAACGATTGGATTATACATTTTAATTATTCACATAATTTGCATATTTTACAGATTCTAAGTATAATTGTGCTTTTCAAGCCATTTTGTATTCATTTTAAGTGTTTTGATCACATTAATCTATATTTAAGCTCTTTAGATAGTCTAGAATAAGTTTGTGATATCACTTATTCAAAACAATTGGATTATTCATTGTAATTATGAACATAATGTGCAGATTTTAAAGATTCTGAGTATATTTGAGCATTTCAAGCAATTTTTCATTAATTTTATGTCCTTTGATCACAATAATCTATATTTAATCATTTTATATTGTGTAGAATATGTTTATTAGCTCAATTATTCAAAACGATTGGATTATACATTGTAATTATTCACATCTTGTGCGGATTTTACAGATTCTGAGTATATATGAACATTTGAAGGGATTTTTCATTCATTTTAAGTCATTTGGTCAAAATAATCTATATTTACGCACTTTATATATTCTAGAATATATTTGTGAGTTAAATTATTCAACACGATTGGATTGTACATTGTAATTATTCATATAATATGAAGCTTTTACAGATTCTGATTATATTTGAGCATTTCAAGCGATTTTGCATTCATTTTAAGTCATTTGATCATAATATTGTATATTTAAGCTTTTTATATTGTCTAGAATATATTTATGATATCACTTATTCAAAACGATTGGATTATATATTGTAATTATGCAAATAATTTTCAAATTTGAAAGATTCTGAGTATATTTGAGCATTTCAAGCAATTTTGCATTAATATTAAATTCTTTGATCACAATAATCTATATTTAAGCATTTTATATTGTGTAGAATATGTTTATTAGCTCAATTTTTCAAAACGATTGGATTATACATTGTAATTATTCACATATTGTGCAGATTTTACAGATTCTTAGTATATTTGAACATTTGAAGAGATTTTGCATTCATTTTAAGTCATCTGATCATACTAATTTATATTTAAGCTCTTTATATAGTCTCGAATATGTTTATGAACTCACTTATTTAAAAAAATTGGATTATACGATGTAATTATGCACATAATGTACAGATTTTACAGATTCTTAGTATATTTGAGCATTTCAAGTGATTTTGCTTTAATTTCAAGTCATTTGATCACAATAATATATATTTATGATTTATATATTATCTAGAATATGTTTTTTATCTCAATTTTTCAAAACGATAGGATTATACATTGTAATTATTCACATAATGTGTTGATTTTAATGATTTTGAGTAAATTTGAGTATTTCAAGCTATTTACATTCATTTTAAGTCATTTGATCACAGTAAGCTATATTTATACTTTTTATATAGTTTAGAATCTTATGAACTTATTTATTCAAAACGATTGGATTATACATTTTAATTATTATTATTCACAAAATATGCATATTTTACAGATCAAAAGTATATTTGAGCAATTTAAGCGATTTTGCAATCATTTTAAGTCATTTGATCACAATAATCAATATTTAACCTCTTTATTTTGTCTAGAATATGTTTATAATATAATTTATTCAAAACAATTGGATTATACATTGTAATTATGCACATTATGTGCAGATTTGAAAGATTCTGAGTATATTTGAGCATTTCAATCGATTTTGCTTTAATTTTAATTTATTTGATCGCAATAATCTATATTTAAGCTCTGTATATAATCTAGAATATATTTATGAACTCATTTATTTAAAACGATCAGATTATACATTCTAATTCTTCACATAATGTGCAGATTTTACAGATTCAGAGTATATTTGAGCATTTCAAGTTATTTTGTATTCATTTTAAGTGATTTGATCACAGTAATACATATTTAAGCTCTTTATTTTGTCTAGAATATGTTTATGATATAACTTACTCTAAACGATTTGATTATACATTGTAATTATGCACGTAATGTGCAGATTTGAAAGACTATGAGTATATTTGAGCATTTCAAGCGATTTTTTTATAACAATAAGCTATATTTATGATTTTTATATAGTTTAGAATATGTTTATGAACTCACATATTCAAAACGATTAGATTATGCATTGTATTTATTCACATAATGTGCGGATTTTACAGATTCTGAGTATATTTGAGCATTTGAAGTGATTTTGCTTTCAGTTTAAGTCATTTGATGAAATTAATCTATATTTAAGCTCTTTATATAGTCTCGAATATATTTTTGTATTCACTTATTCAAAAAATTGGATTATACATTGTAATTATGCACAAAATGTGCAGATTTTGCAGATTCTGAGTATATTTGAACATTTCAAGTGATTTTGCATTAATTTTAAGTCAGTTGATCACATTAATGTATATTTAAGCTCTTTATATTTTCTAGAATATATTTATGATCTTAATTATTCAAAAGGATTCGATTATACATTGTAATTATTCACATAATGTGCATATTTTACAGATTCTGAGTATATTTGAGCATTTCAAGCGATTTTGTATTCATTTTAATTTATTTTATCACAAATAATCTATATTTATGCTCTTTATTTAGTCTAGAGTATGTTTATGAGGCCAATTATTCAAAACGATTGGATTTATACATTGTAATTATTCACATAATATGCATATTTTACAGATTCTAATTATATTTGAGAATTTTAAAAGATTTTACATTCATTTTTAAGTCATTTGATCACAGCAATCAATATTAAACTTCTTTATATTGTTTAGAATTTGTTTTTGAACTCACTTATTGAAAATGATTGGATTATAAATTGTAATTATTCACATAATGTATGGATTTTACAGATTCTGAGTATATTTGAGCATTTCAAGTGATTTTTACATTCATTTTACGTCATTTGACCACAGTAATCTATATTTATGCTCTTTATTTAGTCTATAATATGTTTCTGAACTAAGTTATTCAAAACAATTGGATTATACATTTTAATTATGTACATAATATGTAGATTTTAAAGATTCTGAGTATATTGGAGAATTTCAAACGATTTTGCATTCATTTTAAGTTATTTGATCACAATAATCTATATTTAAACTCTTTATATAGTCTAGAATATGTTTATGAGCTCAATTATTCAAAACGATTAGATTATACATTGTAATTATTTACATAATGTTCATATTTTACATATTCTAAATTTATTTGAGCATTTCAATCGATTTTGCATTCATTTTAAGTTATTTGATGACAATAATCTACATTTAAACTCTTTATATAGTCTAGAATACGTTTATGAGCACACATATTCAAAACTATTGGATTATGCATTGTAATTATTCGCATAATGTGCATATTTTACAGATTCTGAGTATATTTAAGCATTTCAAGCGATTTTGTATTGATTTTTAAGTCATCTGATGACAATAATCTATATTTATACTCTTTATATAGTTTACAATATATTCACGAACTCAATTATTCAAAATGATTGGATTATACATAATAATTATTCACATAATTTGCATATTTTACAGATTCAAGTATATTTGAACATTTCAGGCGATTTCGCATTATTTTAAGTTATGTGATCACAATAATCTATATTTATGCTCTTTATATAGTCTAGAATATGTTTATGAGGCCAATTATTCAAAAAGACTGGTTTATACTTTGCAAATTATTCAATAATAATGTGTACATTTTACAGATTCTAAAATTTTTTGAGTATTTCAATCGATTTTACGTTCATTTTAAGTTATTTGATGACAAGAATCAACATTTAAACTCTTTATATAGTCTAGAATATGTTTATAAACTCATGTATTCACAACGATTGGATTATACATTGTAATTACGCAAAAAATGTCCATATTTTAAAGATTTTGGGTATATTTAAGCATTACAAGCTATTTTGCATTCATTTTAAGTGTTTTGATCATGTTAATCTATATTTAAGCTCTTTATATAGTCTAGAATGTGTTTATGAGCTAAATTATTCAGAATAATTCGATTATACATTGTAGTTATTCACATAGTTTACATATTTTACAGATTCTGAGTGTATTTGAGCATTTGAAGCAATTTTGCATTCATTTTAAATCATTTGATCGCAATCATCTATATTTAAGATTTTTATATAGTCAAGAATATATTTATGAACTCACTTATTCAAAACAATTACATTATACATTATAATTACGAATATAATGTGCAAATTTTAAAGATTCGGAGTATATTTGCGCACTTCAAGCAATTTTTCATTCATTTTTAAGTCATTTGATCACAATAATCTATATATAGGCTATTTTTATAGTCTAGAATATGTTTATGTGGCCAATTAATCAAAAAGATTGGTTTATACATTGTAATTATACACATAATATACAGATTTTGCAGATTCTGAGTATATTTGAGCATTTCAAGCGATTTTGCATTCATTTTAAGTCATTTGATCACAATAATGCATATTTAAACTCTTTATATAGTCTAGAATATGTTTATGAGCTTACTTATTCAAAACGATTGGATTACACATTATAATTATTCACATAATTTGCATATTTTACGGATTCTCAGTATAATTGAGCATTTCAAGCCATTTTGTATTCATTTTAAGTGTTTTGATCACATTAATCTATATTTAAGCTCTTTATATAGTCTAAAATATGTTTGTGATATCACTTATTCAAAACAATTGGATTATACATTGTAATTATGCAATGTGCAGATTTTAAAGATTCTGAGTATATTTGAGTATTTCAAGTGATTTTTGCATTCAATTTAAGAATTATTTTCGTAATAATTTATACTTAAGCTTTTTACATAGTCTAGAATATGTTTATAAACTCACTTATTCAAAACGATCGGATTATATATTGTAATTACTCGCATAATTTGCAGATTTTATCGATTCTGAGTATATTTGAGCATTTCAAGCGATTTTGCATTAATTTTAAGTTATTAGTTGACAATAATCTATATTTAATCTCTTTATATAGTTTAGAATATGTTCATGAACTCACTTATTCAAAACAATTAGATTATACGTTGTAATTACGAACCTAATGTGTAGATTTTAAAGATTCTGAGTATATCTGAGCATTTCAAGAGATTTTGCATTCATTTCAAGTCACTTGATCATAATAATCTATATTTAAGCTCTTTATATAGTCTAGAATATGTTTAGGAGATCAATTATTCAAAACTATTGGATTATATATTGTAATTATTAACATAATATGCAGATTTTTCAGATTCTGAGTATATTTGAGCATTTCAAACGATTTTGTATTTATTAAGTCATTTGATCATAATAATCTATATTTATGCTCTTATATAGTTTAAAATATGTTTATAAACTCACTTATTCAAAATGATTGGATTATACATTGTAATTATTCACATAATTTGCTGATTTAATAGATTCTTAGTATATTTGAGCATTTGAAGCGATTTTGCATTCATTTTAAGTTATTTGATCACAATAATCTATATTTAACCTTTTTATATAGTCTAGAATATATTTATGAGCTTAATTTTTCAAAACGATTGGATTATACATTGTAATTATTCACATGATGTGCAGATTTTACAGATTATGAGTATATTTGAGCATTTCAAGCGATTTTATATTCATTTTAAGTCATTCGATCACAGTAATCTATATTAAGCTCTTGATGTAGTTTAGAATATGCTTATGGACTCACTTATTCAAAACGATTGGATTATACATTGTAATTATTCATATAATGTGTAGATTTTATAGATTCTGAGTATATTTGAGCATTTGAAGCGATTCTACTTTCATTTTAAGTCATTTGAATACAATAATCTATATTTATGTTATTTATATAGTCTAAAATATGTTTATGATCTTACTTAAAACCTGATGATATTGATATTTTAGTTAGATATTCACATTATTATTAACATATATAAAAAATAATATAATAGAAACCAAACTTTAAATTATGTAAAAAAATATTGTATCGAGCGAAACTCGATGTCCAACCCTAGTATAAATACAACTAGGGTATTATTTTCTAGGATAATTAAGATTTATACAAGGACAATTAGTAACATTTTCTAGGACAATTAATATCATTTTCTAGGACATTAAGGGACATTAAGAGACAATGTCTTTAGGGACAATTAATATTATTTTGTAGGACAAGTAAGATATATACAAGGATAATTACTATCATTTTGTAGGACAATCAATATAATTTTCTAGGACATTAAGAGACAATTGGTATTATTTTCTAGAACATTAAGAACATATCTTCTGGGACAAATATTATTTTTTTCTAGCACAATTAAGATGTATACAAGGAGAGCGGTCGGGTCGACGTGAGATGTGAGGTGAGGGGTGGGGAGGAGGCAAGTGTAGATGCGGAAGAGGAGAGGTAGTAGCCTAGTAGGCAAAGGGTAAACACTGAGTAGGCAACAGATGAGAGGTTTCCTAGATTTGGATGGCTTGTTGAGTAGGCCGTGGTGAGGTCAACCGATGTACATTGAGTAACTGATGGGTAAGCACGTGATGATCACGATGACACCGAGGATAAGATGGTGGTAAGCAATTAATTTGTTTATTATTCTAATCAATATCATTCCAATTATAGATGTAAAATCAAAATTTAATATCATTTTGATTATTGATTAACATCAACCACATATCAAAATTGATCAACGATATAAAAGGTGTAAACACGCTATCTAGAGGTGATATATTTTTTAATACGTGCTTTTATAAGAAATGGTGATAGTAATTGATAGTTCCGATTTAATTTTTATTAAAATTGAAATTTCAATCATCTATATTAAAAAATTATTAATTGAATCATTAACGAAACAAAATCATAACATGTCAGAGAAAGTTAACGAAACAAAATCATTAATGGTTGTAAAAAGCACCCAGCAAAAGGTACTTCCTCCGATTAAAATGTCATCACTTCTTCACGCTCCCACAGACGAGCAAAAGAAACCCTTGTGCACACTCTGATGTCTTATGAAATTCATAATTTGCTTTAATCATTCGAAATCTGTTTTGAACTGCAGGATCCAAATCGAACGGCCGTGGGTTGAAATTTTAGTAGAAATGATACCAACAAAAAAGTTACATAGAATGCAGTAGCTTTTTCTACTTCGATATGTAGGTAGGAATGAGACTCATGGGTAGTTGGAATTTAGTAATAAATCTAACGAAGATTCACAGGAAGAAGGAATTAATCTAGTATCGAATGGGTCCAGTTGCTATTTACGCTCTGATACATTGGTTAAAAAAAAAGCTGTTTGATTCTATGTATATATGTACGCTTTGTATGGTGCACTGGAAGTGGACTTACTCCAAGTGTAGGTCATAATATTCTTCTAGCTAATGGAATCTCTAGATTCCAGATCTCATACGTTGGCAACTAAGCTCACACGTAGGCATACGCTGTATGTGCCAATGTATAACTGTAACATCTCTCTTGAAAACCAAGCCACTATGCAGCAAATTACAATGTTTCGGATAACAAGAATGCATTGCTCGTACTGGTACATCTTTTTATTACTAAAATTGGCGTTATTGCCCTCGCGGCATTAACTACATGGTCAATACTATGAAGGAGAAATTTTTCTAACAATAGGTACAAGATATATATGGACGCAAGGTGGCTGAAGACCTTACCTTCCCCTCCTTAATTTGTCAATAAATTTCATTTCTGAAAAGTTTTTCCTTCTCTTTTTCTTCAAGAAGAGGGAAGAGAGCTACCAGGAAATATGGATGTAGAGTTAGGGGATCGGCATGGCCA
Organism: Rhynchospora pubera; assembly: GCA_028095005.1. Lineage (NCBI taxonomy): Eukaryota > Viridiplantae > Streptophyta > Magnoliopsida > Poales > Cyperaceae > Rhynchospora > Rhynchospora pubera. The sequence goes on along the minus strand of CM051463.1, from coordinate 195,807,080 downwards.
TTCAACAAATAAGGGTATACTTACTCTCTCAATCTTGCTTGTCACTTATTTTGCTTGCAATTTTTGCATTGGACTTCATTTCAGTTGTCTTATGATTTGTATAAATATAAAGCGAAGAAAAGTCTACTTTTTTTCCCTTTTGAAGTTTATACTTTAATTATTTAGTTTCTGAATAGTTTGCTTAATTTGTTGGAATATTGGACACATTCGTGCCCGTACTATGGAATATTAAAGATAAGTGAACATAAAATTACAGAGGAGAAGGTCAACTGGTTTCTTGCACAAGCACAATTATGTATAATCACGAAACTTTTTAAAAAAAAAATTGCATTATTAAAAATTAAGTAATTGTAATTATATGCTACAGTTGATTATTAATAATTAATTTATTTAAAGGTCAATTCGGAAAAGCCCTTTGACTACTCTATTATTTTCCTCACAAATTGCATTAAGACTTGCATGCAAACATCTTTTGTTTCGTTCGAAATGACGGATGACCTTATATATAGATATGATCAATATATTTCAAACTAAGTATTTTCTATTAAAATAGCACGAAAATCACCTACTATGATTTAATTAAAAGAATACAAAAAAAAAAGTTAAACAATTATATAATCACTCATTGCAATTTTTTTTAAGATAAATTGGGATCAAAGTTTCTAACTTATTTTTAAATTAAATATCTATAAAGATCCTCGGTTTCGAACATGTGACCTCTCACTTAAGATGCATTGTTCATTGCAATTTTGTATTGTACCCTAGTTATCATATATAGCACTGTAATGGGTATATATGTTCCCTTCTACGTTTTCACTCTTTCCTAACTACTTAAATGGAGAAAAGTACTATAAACTTCATAGCACCCGAAACTTTTATATATGCAGAGGTAGAGGAGGTCAACGACTGCCCCATAGAGGAGGTGAAATATACTGTGCCAATTACTGACGATCCAAGCCTGCCCGTGCTCACTTTCCGAACATGGTTACTCGGTATAGTGTCCTGCATGCTGCTTGCTTTCGTAAACGAGTTCTTTGTTTATCGACAAAACCAGCTGTACATCAGCACCGTCTGCGTGCAGCTTGTCACTCTTCCTATCGGCCGCTTCATGGCCCGTGTCCTACCCACAAAGAAGCACACAGTAAGTCGCTACATTTAACCAATACTTTCAATTTTCATGTGTGTCCCCGGTAGAGCTGTCAAACGTGGCAGAAATGACAGAACGGACTGTTCCGTTTGTCCTTTCGTTAAGGAACGCGGTATAGGATTTTATTTTGTTAACCGTTCCGTTTTTGAAACGGTACAAAATTCCGTTTCATTTCCACTTCAGAAATAACACATAAAACGATTTGGAATAAGGCTGAAATAGTCGAAACGTTAGAATTTGGTATTTCGTTTACCGTTTCATTATTGGAACGGAATAAAATTGGTTTCTGTTATTCGTTCTGTTTCGCTTAACCGAAACGGAATCACGTGTTTTTTTCAGCCGTTGACAGCTCTAGTCCCCGGTGTTGGATTAGAGTGCTTTCCTTGGTGCAGTAAAAAATAAAATAAAACAATACAACAAAAGTTTACCATATATGATTTCGAGTAGTATGACTGTATCAGCACTTTAAAAATAATACCATAGAAACACTCAAAATAAGAATACTCTAAAATTAGCAGTTAAAATAAATAATTGATAAAATTTGAAAACAAGGAAAAGTGACTTTGAAATCCAGTGTGGGCTAAAATTTCGTATATATAGTCGGGCTACAATTTCAAGTTAAAAATTAGTTCTGTCCTCAGAAATGACAACAGGAGGAAAATTGGGCCGTTTTCAAGTCCAAAACGAGTATCCGTATGAATTTCAAAAACCAAGACAGATTCTGGCTAGACATATCATGGGAGGCGTTTGGATGGGGTTGGAATAAGAGGGAATTGCAAATTTTCGAAATTTCATATACCAAATTTATTATAAACAATTATACCTGTCTAACGTGTTAAATGGCACGGTATTGCACTATACCGTTACCGTGCCATTTAATAACGGAACGAAATCGGTATTGCCACATACCGTTTTGTTTATTAAACGAAATAGATTTTTGTGCCATCAACCGTTCCACTTCAGAAATTGCACATAAAACGGTTTGAAATGAGGTTGAAACAGTCAAAACGGTATAAACAGCTGTGCCACCTACCGTTCCACTTAGAAAACGGTATAATTTTTTGTGCCACAAACCGTTCCATTTCAGCTGAAACGTGGTGGCAAAACGGCAAACGGCTGCCGTTGACACCCCTATAAACAATCCAAACTCTTCACAAAGTTACACACTTCCCAATAAATTTATGCCTAGAATTGCAAATTCCCCAAATTCCTACAACATCCAAACGGCCCCCATGAATACCAAATTTTCATAATCCGACTTTTCCGTTACAATTTTTGTAATCCAAACAAAATATTTCCCTCAAAATTCTCCCCAATGCGATAAGCAATTGAGCAAGGGGGACCTCAAAATCGTCCCAAATTACATTATTGCATTATATTGAGCTAATATTTCATTATTTTTTTCGCTTTAACAGGTTCCTTTAACGAACTGGACCTTCTCACTGAATCCCGGGCCCTTCAGTCTCAAAGAGCATGTGTTGATTACCATCTTTGCTAGCGCCGGCGCTGGTGGTGTATATGCAATTAATATCATCGCCATTGTGAAGGCCTTTTACCATCGTGGCTTAAATCCTTTTGCCGCACTGCTCCTCGCTAACACTACCCAGGTAGAAAAAGGACAGTTTTGGTCTTAATTAATTCAACAAGTGCAGTTATTTCAGAAATATTTTTTGCTAGTTTAAAAGTCGGAGAAATGAAAATAATGGTGAAAGACAATCATACAATCATCATCTTCTTTCTTTTCTAATTTAATTAATTTAATCCTGTTTAGTTGTGGAAAAATTTAAAAAGCAATTTTTTTTTTCCTTTTTCTGCTTTAGTTGCTTGGGTATGGATGGGCTGGCATGTTCAGGAAATATTTGGTCGATTCGTCCTACATGTGGTGGCCTGGCAACCTTGTTCAAGTCTCTCTTTTTAGGTTTGATCTCTTCTATACATACTTAAAAATAAAAAGTAACATATATAAATGTTAAAGGTAATCTTACTTTTTAACACCCTGTAAACAGGGCCCTGCATGAGGAGGAGAAGAGACCGAAGGGAGGCCTCACAAGGCTCCAGTTCTTCTTTATAGTTCTAATTTGTAGCTTCGCCTACTACATCGTCCCGAGCTTCTTCTTCCCATACCTTAGTTCAATCTCCATCCTGTGCCTCTTCTTCAAAAACTCTATCACCATGCAGCAAATCGGGTCCGGTCTAAAAGGGCTCGGCATCCTCTCCTTCGCCCTTGACTGGAACACTGTTTCAGGGTTTCTAGGCAACCCATTAATCACACCTGCTTTTGCAGTCTTCAACCTCATGGCAGGTTTTGCGTTGATGGTGTATGTTATCACCCCGATAGCTTACTGGACAAATTCTTTCAATGCAAAGAAGTATCCAATGTTCTCATCCCATGTGTTTGATGATCAAGGGATGCCTTACAACACTACACGAATTCTCGACCCACAGACATTTTCAATCAACATGGCGGAATACGACTCATACAGCAGGATTAATCTTGCTGTCATGTTTGCTTACACATATGGAATGGGATTTGCAGGGCTTACGGCTGCGATCGCACACGTGGCACTTCACCACGGAAAGTATGTCCCCGTTATCACAATTTTTTTTTCAAGTTTAACAATAGCTATATTTAACTATTTGGTTCAAAAATTCCTTCAAGTTTAACAATAGTTATACTAGGCTATTCGGTTGTATTATTTGCGAAAAGAATTTTAGTTTGTGCTTAGCCAAAATAAGTAATTTTGACCAATGATGAACACACAGAAACTGACAAAGTATTGACATTGAAAATACATATTAAACACTTAGGAGGATTTGAGCATATGCATTCTACATATGTATAAACTAGGAACATGGTCAGCAAATGTAAAAGTTATTAACATTATTATACATAATATTGTTGAATGCATATATATAGCACCTACGTCATATATGGATTTAAAAGACAAAGTGAGTGTTTTTTTATCAGACACTTAATGTTTTTATTAGATAATAAAATTTTGAGAAAGTTTATATTATTTTACATAATATATTGGATTTAAAAGATTAAAAAAATATTATAATTATTAAAAATTACAATGCAGAGACATCATTGAACTATGGAAGAAAACAGCTAATCAAGCACACGACAAACTGGGGGATGTTCACACAAGGATTATGAAGAGGAACTACAAAATTGTACCCCAGTGGTGGTTCTACTTGATTTTTGGTGTTGTATTAGTGCTCTCTTTATTCACTTGCGAAGGCTTTGGTAGACAACTCCAATTGCCATGGTGGGGTCTCTTACTAGCAATGGCCATGGCTTTCCTTTTCACTCTGCCAATTGGTGTTATTGCCGCGACTACTAATATGGTACAAATCATATGGATACAAATCTGTCCCATCCAGTAATTACAGACATATCAAATCCAAAAAAAATAATAATAAACTAATTACTAGAATAAGAAGAGCAAGGTGTGTGGCATATATTGAAGATCTCATATCTTGTATTCCTCTGTTAACATTTTCTTTTTACTTTCCTTGTCTTTGTTTAGCAACCAGGTTTGAATATCATAACAGAGTTGGTGATCGGGTACCTGTACCCTGGAAAACCATTAGCTAATGTGGTATTTAAGACGTACGGTTACATGAGCATGTCTCAAGCACTTAGCTTTGTTGCGGATTTCAAGTTGGGTCACTACATGAAGATCCCTCCCAGATCCATGTTCTGGTCTCAGGTACAACATTAGTTTAGACAAACATAACAAGTTAAACTAAATAATTTAGCAATATACAATAGCGGGTCAATTCGTTTCTAACCAACATAAAAATTTATCTGCAAATCCAGCAAGTAGTGATATCATCAATCCTTATTAACAACACTTCCATTAATTTTTTTATTTTTGATAGCTTGTAAGCACGATTATTGCCTCCACTATGCACTTTGCCACAGCCTGGTGGCTGCTATCATCTATCAAGAACATCTGCGATGTGGAAAAACTACCAGCTGATAGCCCATGGACATGCCCAGGAGATGATGTCTTCTACAATGCCTCCATCATCTGGGGTGTCGTGGGTCCCAAACGTATGTTTGGTTCCCTCGGCAACTACAATCAAATGAACTGGTTCTTCTTAATCGGTGCTGTTGCCCCTCTTCCTTTCTGGGGCCTCTCTAAGGCTTTCCCCAACTGTGAGTGGCTCAAGTACGTCAACATCCCAGTGTTCCTTGCTGGTGCTGGCAGTCTCATGCCTGCAAGGTCCGTCAACTTTGTAATGTGGGGTCTTGTGGGTTTCATCTTCAGCTGGTGGGTGTTCAACAAGAGGAAGAACTGGTGGATGAAGCACAACTATATCCTTGCCGCAGCACTTGACGCCGGGATTGCATTCATGGGGGTGTTGACATTTTTAGCCCTCGGAAACTTCGAAATTTATGGTATCAGTTGGTGGGGAGGGGTGATGGATGACTACTGCCCCTTAGCCAAGTGCCCTACGGCCCCTGGGATTGTGGTTACCGGTTGCCCCGTCATCTCCTAATCAGATTCTGTACATGGTTGATGTCATTAGAATTGAACGAGGGCTGTGTTGGTTTTATATGTGGTAACAAACTTTTATTGTTCTGGTTCAGTAAATGTTACCTTGTTGAAGTCATCGTCGCTCTGTCTGTCTTGTTAATATTGTCTTGTGTCATGAGCAAAATAAGATGATCTGTCTAAGGGGCTTTTATAGTTTTCAGAATTGTAACATTAACTATTATGTTGGTATGTATTGAGAAGACGATATACTAGTTGTTCATTAATGCGCTTCTCATTGTGTCATTAATAGTGCATAGACGTAAGCCTTAATTTTCCAAAATATGAAATGTGATTCGTTGATTATCGAATTTAAGCACTATTGATCTTCTGTAATGACTTCATATACATCCGAAATGATACCTACAGATCTGCTTCTGTGTTGGTTCAATTTTACAAATGAGTCGAATGGACCAGAACCGACACCCAAATTTATTCGGCGCATATGTTGGATGGCTCTAAATTAGTAAATTGGTCATCAAGTGCTGTAGGATCAGACCGTGTGTTTACTTATCTTTGTTATATCACCGTATGTTGGATGCCTTGAATCTAGGTCACGCAGTCTCAACAGTTTATAATGGTAACATCACACCGCATTGATCCATGATCAATAATAGTTAGAATAAACCTTTAATTTTGAGTCTTACAGATGAAACATAAGCATGAGAACAATGAAAAATGGTACAAGACATGATTATACTGTTCAAACAGAGAATTATTTAATATCAAGCAAGCAATGTAGAGTTTACGAAAACAGAGAAAAATATCCAGATTAAAACCCCGGATAGCAAAATAGCCTATATAAATGCCTAAATGGTGAGTAAATAACATTTTTCTTTTCAAATTATCAGTTGAAAAGAATCCACTGCAAATGGAACAATGCTGCATATTTTAGCAACTTAATTATTAAAGTGGTGCAATGTGAGCATAATGATCTTACAACAAAAAGAAACTCGAGATCACTGACTCAATAATTGGACAAAATGAGACATATCGTTCGCGTAGGAATCTGGGTGGATGCTGTTAGAAGGATCAAGGAGTGCTGGTAAGGTAGTTACTCCTGTAATTAAAGAAAATAAAATTTATTACCCTATTAATCACCATACAACGAGGAACCAGAGCAGTTGGACATGCCTCTAAGTCTCTAAACCATTCTGCCTTTTAGTATGCTGTTTGTGGCAGACACTCGGTTGTATTGTCTATTTAGTACCAACACGAATACTGAGAGCCCATATCTGCTGCGACAGTTGCTATAACTGGTCAATGTGGCACTGTGTGGTCTTTCAGGGGTACTTTTGGACCAGATATGAACCATCCAATGTTAATCATAGCTGTTGTTACTATGGCGGGGAAAGTATGGTGAATGTGAACCCCCTATAGTGATACTTAGTAAGAAAAGCAATGGAAGTAGACCAGACCAGAGAACATGAAATTCCCAGTAGCCCCTTGTGGAAATTACATGAGGACCCCCAAAATGAATTTATTTTGTCATAGGTCCTCAACTGAAGATTAGAGATCCAAAGGGTACTGATGCAGAATAAGTGAATAATTGATTGCTCCTAATAAAAACAATAGCAGTGTCCCTTTTGGTCCCCATACAATCCATGAATAGATCCTATTATTGTAAGAGTTGCAATCTATGTACTGTACTCTACATCATTACCAGCCAAAGCCAACTGAGCAGGCCACTGTATAATTTGATAAAGCGTGCCTGAAAGGACAAGAAGGGTTTTACAACCAGCATTGTGACCAAAGAGAATATCAGTGTCCAATCTATCTCCAACCATGCACATCCTCGAAACGTCTATTCTGAACCTAATTCAGTCGCACAATCTAACTGTGTAAATAGAAGTTACTTCCTTAATCACATCAAACATTTTGATGTATTTGCAGAATATGCAACATTTCCGCTTATTGTTGTGCTATTTGCAAAATGCTCAGGACTATTTTAAATAAAAACCAAACTAAAATAACAAAAGGTTTCTAAATAAGCCTGGGCCCTGGACATTTCTTAGCTCAAGTAAACCACTCATTCAATAAGCAGGAGATAAAAACCCTCAACCAACGTGTAAAGAAATTCAACTTAGCTTACAATTGATGTTTACCACCACAGCAATTTCAAGCCACTCACCCAATAGCCAGGAATAGAGTCTATTATTGTCGCAATACCAGACAATCAATACCAAAGCATGTCATAACTTTATAAAAAAATGCATATTTTTCAGACCTCTCTAAAAGAAAATCCATCAGGAAGGTTGATGGTTTGCCAACAACTACAGGTTCTTTCTGAACTGAGCAAGATACAGCAGATACCATACATCCAGCTCCTGAATGGGCAATTTTGAAACGAACAAATCAGCTGACAGAAGTTTGTAAAGCAAAAGACCTACTATTCATAAGCATTCAGAAAAAATTATGTTGTTCACTAAAAGATGTCAATAACTAGCATAAGCACTAACATGGTTTGTGCATAGAACATGTGGTACCTGGCCATTCTTGTAAGCTAGTGAGATTTCCAGTGGAATCACGATTGGTGGCAATGAAAAGGCACCCTGGGTTTTCACGTATGCACAAGTTTGCATACCTACATTTTGTTAAAAATAATATATAGGTTTGATCAAGTGGAAATTTAGCAACACAGGATGAGTAGTACCTCTCAAAATGTTTCAACTAAAGCACCAGCAATAAGAACAACACAGCGACAAGGGAAAAAAAAAATTGGCACAAAATTGTCCCAACAAATTACATCAACTGTATTGAACTTGAAAGAGTGACATCAAGTCTTCACTTACTGGAGCTTATAGTAGTTAAAATGCTGATCAAGTCCAACAACAACAGCTCCTACCTATAGTAGCAAATCGATATACTTGTAAACGCTTATAATCAATTCGATTAGAGAGATGGAATAAGTTGATGCAATATCAGAGACAGAAATAATTGAAAAGATTACACTTTTATCATGGTCAAAGAAGAAGCTTGACTCCAATTGAATGGACTTTTTGCCATCTTCCTGCAGTACACAACAACAAGAAGTAAGCCTTTGGTCCCAAACAAGTTGGGTAGGCTAGAAAAGAAACCCAGAAAGAGAGAGGTCACAAAAAATACAATAATATAAATAAAATAGTAATAATACGAATATACGACATGCCCAGAAACTTCAGGGAAAACAAAAGGAATATGAATTTAATGCAAACTGCTCATTATCAGGTATAGCATGTATGTCAAAGTACCCAGTCTATCATGAAAGTACCACACACTTTTGAGGAAAATTTCATTCTGTTCATGAATCTCAGTATATTATTTATTTTGCGGTGGCAAAAAAAAATTCTTACAGGGCCACCAATAGATTCATAACCAACTAATTTCAGTTCTTCTTTGATGCCTTCTTCACCAACAACATAAACCTGACGAGCAAAGAAAAGTAATCAATCAAATATGTTGAGCAGTCAGTAAACAAAAGTACATAAAAAAAAAATTAAGCCATTTTGTTCAGGACATTTTTGCATGTTTACTTATTGATTTTTTTTTTTCATTTTTGGGGCTCATGGTGTTGTTCTTGAAGCTTAATTGCAGAACCAATATTGAAGATGAACAAAATAATATGGAGTGCATGATTTCACAATCAAGGGGGTTAATTGAAGCTTAATAGGGATGAAGTTAAACATTAGGGTATATAGCCCCAACCAGGTTACAGTACAATTAGATGCCAAACTAGCTATTAACTTAAGGGTTGCAATCCATGTGATGACAAGGAAACAACCTTCTTATCTGTAGGGAAGTTATTTAACTTTAAGTACATCGCCGCCGCAAAGGATGATGTAAAAATTTCATCCTGTCAGGATATAAACCATTGTAATGTAGTAAGAGCAACTTCATGTGAAGTGTCAAATAATATATTACAAAACAAGAAATGTCATGCACACCCATAAAAGATCAGAATAATAATATTACTCTTAAGTTAACTGTTCACCTTTAAAGGATGCCCAAACTAGTTTTGTTAATTTTAACATGACAAGTAGGAAAAAGGGTTAACAAAGATACTCTTGATGAAAAGTGGGGTATAGGGTGATATTCACCACATTTTAGAACAGTATATGACAAACTTAATAATTCCAGACGTTAAGATGCCTTTTTGATAGTTAAAAGGGGCAGCATGTCTCAATTAACTTGCTCGTTTTACAACAAAAAAAAGGACAAAGCAGACCTCATTGATTTCCATCCCAAGTTTAGAGAACTTCTTTGCATACTGCTTTCTTGACTTTCTGGAGTTGTTAGTCAAAAAAACAAACTTTTTACCCTGCATAAAAGCTTCATGTGAAGGCAGCCAGTTATAAATACTCTTCACTAACTAAAATGGATGAAAAAAAAATAAAACAGATTTCGCATCCAGCATATTTTGTGATATTAAAAACGGTGGGTAAAATTGAAGAACTCAAGTTGTGCATACTAAATAATCAGCCACGATCATCAGTCTTCATCTAGTTTCTGTTTAATTGAATGTTAACCATAAACCGTGCCTTGATAGGGCAAACAGAAAAAAACTCTCATCCAAATTTGAAAAGTAGTTTTTTTTAAAAAAAAAAATACATATATACAAAGCCTCCGCACTTATTTGTTAACTTAGTAATGTACCAGAGAGCGAAGTGTATGCAAAGCCTCAGAAACACCTTCTATCAGCTTATCCCCTTTCCATATCACCCCTGTATGATCCAATAAATAAATATACAACAAGAAAAGTTGTCAAAAAATAAGAGCAAATAGATTACATAGTCCTGATGAAACTCAAATATATATAGAAAACTCCAGAAGCCTAACTGCATATCAAATTTAACCCTTTCAGTCTACTGGTACACTTGTTGTACTTGTACACTCTACTCCCTTCAGTCTTTCTATGTTCATACAATAAATGAGAGGAAGCACAAGAACAGGTGATTTGGGTATTGATCAAACCTTTAACTGCATATCAAATTTAACTCTTTCGGGAGGGTTATATGACACAATTCAAATTTCACAAGGGTTCACGTGAATATTCCCGATCAATTCGAGTGAGGAAGGAGGGAAGAGGCAGGAAGGAGGAGGAGGAGAAGGGAAGAGAGTAAATACCATCGCAATCGAAGATAAAGACATCGACAGAATCGACGAGAGACCTCGCGGCTTGAGGAGTGAGAGCTTCCCTTCCTCCATTGGTCATCTCTTCTTCTCTCTCCAAAACTTTATATTTGATTATTTGTTAATCTCTTTCTTTCGCTTGGAATTAGAAAAAAGATAGATGCTTTCTCAATTGGATGCTTCCTAGATTAGATGCTTATTGCCTGTTTTACTAGAGAGACGGATAGACAGTCCCGTTAAGTACTGTAGATAATCGTAGAAATTCGAGGTTGAGGAAATAATAACACATTCTTTTTTCATGCAGAACACTTTCTATAATTTTATAGGAAGGAAAATTTTGATATAACTCCCTATAGAATGTCTAATTATTTAAGGGGATAAAAAGTTACAGGTTTGAAAATCTCGTGACGATAAATTATAATTTTCGCTATTTAGATAAACCACATAAACGATCCAAGTTTAGCTTGCATATTTTTCTTCCTTGAAATCTCATTTATTAAAATCATATTTTTCGTTAAATCATTTGATTTGCACAAAGTAATTCAAAACTAAATACATGTTCGTAATTGAGTCATATAGTTTAAAGTTTAAACCAATATCACAATCAACAAATATTTTTTACAAACTACCGTGATTGGGCGATCTATTTTTTCTTTTTTTATGATTGTATTTGAATTTCTTTTTTTTTTCTGAATTGATGTGCTATTTTTCGGCCTTAAATAAATTTGAGAGGACTTTCATGAAAGTTGTGGTGGCTTCTCAAGTTCTCAGCTTCTCAAGTGTTGGTGTACAAATTAGTGCTTTTGCGAGGTTTTTACTGAACAAAAAATAGTGCTGGTTGCTTCACTTGCTTGCTTGTGACTGTAGGGGTGAGTAAAAAATTCGTAAGTCGCGAGCTAATTCGAACTCGACTCAGAAAAAGTTTGATTGCAACTCGAGCCAACATAATTCGAGTTGGTAGAACTCGAACTTAATTAATTCGGTTGGTGGACGAATCGAGTTTGAGTTGAGGTCGACTTAGCTCGCTACTCGTGAGCTGACTCGTGACATAATAAATTTATGTTTCAAATATATATTATCAACATAATTTATGAGTATTGAAAATTTATAAATTAATAATAAAAATTATCTTCTTACATTTTAATTTTAGATAATATTACATATGATAGATTAAGTTTCAAGACATATTTTGTTTCAAATCAATAAAAAGAATATAAAAGACAATAATTTCATTATTTACAATATTGTATATGTCAGAAAAATTTAATACTAGAATAACATATGAATTAAATAAATAAAAATTTGAAAAAAAAATATGTTTATTTCAAGCTATCATAAAAGCTCGAAAGATATATGCATTAAATATATGAATATAAATAAATATATTTGAAAGATATATGAATTAAATAAATATAAATTAAAAAAAAAATTATCGAGTTTGAACTAATTTAAAAAGCTCGAAAGTATTTTTAACTCAGTTCAACTCAACTCGAACTACACTGAGCTGAGTTTGAGTTGTCTCCGATTCGCTCTAACTCAGCACATACTTCTGAGTTCGTAAACAAAGCAAAGAGTAAAAAAGAAAATTTTAGCGGCTCATATACACCGAGCCCAACAACAAAAGAGGGAATCCCCTAACCGCGTGGGACCCATGCTCCGGTGTGGATTTAGCTGTAGTGGATACTTTGATTTTATTTCCTATTGGGTGCGTTTGGATCGTTGGAAGAAAGAAGAAGAAGAAGAAGGAAGAAGAAAAAAAATTATAAACAATCCAAACTCTTCACAAAATTACACACTTTCCAATACTTCTTCCCACTTTCTTCCCTTCTTCCTTTCTTCCCACACCTATCCAAACGCACCCATTGAGCTGTAGTGGATACTTTGATTTTATTTCCTATTGTGCAGCGAGTCTGTAATGTAATGGGCTGTTCGACACACTGCTTGCATGCTCTTGTTTGCTTCATGTAATGGATCAAACAAACTGGATGAGAACCCGCCACAATCTAACACCACTATTCCTACGAGTATTCCTCAACACTCAACAGTGGGACTGTGGGAGGCGCTCCGAACAACGTATTCGTCCAAATTTATATCAAAAAACATATTTGTCCAAGCAATACTTACATTAATTTGGACAGAAAGTATATTTCTTTTAAGGGGCAGAATTGTGATTTTTACAAAATTGATGTTGTTCGGATAAATAAATTGTTCGCCCGGAGGTCAACCCTAACCCAACTCAGGTATTGTTCTCTTTTCGGATTTCAGATATGAATATCAGGTATTGTTCTCTTTTCTGATTTCAGATATGAATATGATGTAAAAAATTGATGGGATAATGCGGAATAAACATTCCAGAATCTTATAGTGCCTCCAGCCATTGTTAATGTCTGAGTTGTCGGTTGCGCCGTGCGCTAGAAGGGCACCACTAGTCCGATCAGCCTCCCTTACAGTGATGGCTTGCTTTCGAGATGTCGGACTAGACTTTGTCTCCCTTCTCTCTCTATATATTCATCTCTCTAATGCCTTGATGAGAGATAGAGGAGTAATGGATACTGGATACTGTTTTCTATCAAAACATTATTATTTAGGGAGGGGGCTGCTGATCACTCGAAAAGGTGCAAACATCAGATGCAAATCAAGGGCTGAGATCACATACGTTCTGTCTAGATGGACTGTCTCCGTCCTGGTGACCCGCCAGAATTCTGACATCCCCCGCCAAGAATTCTGGCGACCCCGCCAGAAAAAGACCCGAGACAGCATAGGATATGGCAGAACTCATATATGATTATCCATTTGCAGGGCAACAAAATAAAATTAATTAGTATGCTCCTTCCTTCAGTATAGCTCAGGCCTAGCCTTCCTCATTGTCTATATCTGCCTCCTCTCTTATTCCAAACCCTAGCCATCTCTCAAAACCAAAGCCGAATCTCACTCTAAAGATCGCCACCTGCCCACCTCTATGTTGTCTCGCCACCACCACCAACAGACCACACGCCGCCCCGCATCTTCTCGACGATCTTCTCTGCCTCCTCTTTCTTAGCACCCTACGAGATGTCCTTGATGGATTTGGAATGTCACTAAGCATGTCATTGGTGTCGAGATCAACAAACATGTATTTATCCCTTATGTTCTCTTTTTCCTTTTTCTTTTGCTTACAAGTCAGATCTTGTGGTCGATTTTGGTTTCTATTTATCTTTATTTTTGTTAGAATGATTGACAAACAGATATCCGGACAACATTGTCCTCTTCAGCCGTGATCCATCGATCCACCCTATCTTCACTTGTCAAGGAGTATTGTGTGATCACATGTGTTCAGTTAGTTTCTGTGTTTTTGGTTTTTCTAATTATATGTGTTCTGTTAGTTTCTATAAAGAAATAGTTAGTGATCATATCTGTTCAGTTAGTTTTTTGCTTGTCTGTGGTTGTTAAAACTGATAAATTATGAAGTTGTGGTATAAACAAATGTAAATTATAGTTTTTTGGGTTGTTATTGAATTTAATATGATTGTTATTTTAAAAACTGATAGCTTTGTTGTTACAATTGTTTACTTTCTTTGCGCATGTGATTGGATTAATGTCACAATTTACCATGATATTTTATCGTTTTATAGTTATCGTAACGTCAAATTCTGAATGCATTTAATTGAACACGTGACTACAAAGAATATATGCTATCTTAAAGCCTTTTTAACTGAACACTTAAATAGAATTAACACATCCCTTGAGTTGACTTATTTATTTGATAATTATAATCCCTTGAGGTATTTAACTGAACATAAAAATCCATTTATTTGATGACGTCAGCACGAAAAAAAAAATTTCAGAGCACGCAAAATTTTTTATGATGTCAGCACGCGGAATGGTATCAGCTTATTTAGTGTCAGACACTCATTAATTGAGAGACTACTTTTATTGTTAAATAGTTTAGAAGGGCGAAGCATGAGAAATGAATACCATTGATTGCTTCTACCTTCGCCAAATTTACGGGAAAAATTTTAATATGAAAAATAAGTAACAAAGGATAGAAACGAAATTATTGGGGCAGCAGACGTGTACATGACATTTGACAATCAGCAAAGGTGTTCTAGTATTCTAATAACCCAATGAGCAACAACCCGATTGTCTAGAATGAAACTTGCTAATTTCCAAATAATATTCTTTCTCAAAAAAAACTAATTCAAGTTTATACTGCTTGAAAACGGCATGCCAGAAGTGAAAGTTTCCACAAAGAAAAGGTTTCAATACCAATAGCTTCACAAAACCTCTCAAGGAAAATAAACAACACATGATTCAGTCTAAAACATCTACCTAACTCCAAATGCCTATATCCAACTAAAATCTTACAAAAAAGCTTCTAACATTCAAAACTAAATGGCTTGACACAGTTTTAGAACTGACCATAAGTAGACCGTACTGTTCTACACAGACCCTAAGATAAACTTACAACAATCTAGGCAACGCCCACGAGCTTATCTTATTTTTCTTTTAAAGTCCAAGCCCTTGCCGTCATTCAAGGAACAAACAATGGAACAAGGGCCCTGATGAATTATCTATCTCCCATACGGATGGTACCGGCTAGACCCAGTACCACCTGACCCACTACTGCCATATGCACCCCTAGACCCGTACAGACCCCCGCCTGACGCATACGCACCACCAATTGATGAATCGTAACTGCTACCTCCACCAAAGCTAGACCCTGTACCATCAAAAGCACTATCACGCCCGTATCCAGAACTACCAAAGGCAGTACTGCCATACCCACTACCAAACCCAGTAGCACCACCATATGACCCATAACGGCTAGAGTAGCCGGCGAGTGACGAATCACCTCGGCTATACCCGCCCAGTCCACTTCCATATGCACTTCCAAAATCACCACCAAAACTGCTTCCATAACCACTGCCGTAACCACTAGAACTGTAACTAGCTCCGGGTCTAGAACCAAAAGCACCTGGAGAATACCTATTATAGGGTCCCAACCCACCAGGTCCACCAAACCCACTATAAGACCCATATCCTTCATACCCATCAGATAACGGGCGTGAACCAGAATTCCTAGTTTCTGAGCTACCAAACGAACGAAGGGAAGGTTGGTTACTAGAGTTTTTCTTTGGTTCTGCCTTCTTTATCTCCACCTACATATATATCCAAAACTTAAAGAACTTAGAGATTGGATAAGAGTACCTATATCCTAAAAAAGTGAACCTTATTGCTGTCACGACAGAAGCTAGAAATAAACCATATCCTTATGATATCTTAACTCCAATTAAGAAACCAACCTAGTGCACAGAACATTAAATAATGAAAACAAGCAAAATCCAAATGATGATTGAAATGAAATTCTCCGCTGATAAGCAAATAAAAGTTTAAGTAGGCAGTTCGGAAGATAACACTTCCAATTTTCTTATCAGCCAGGCTCACCTGAGAACCATTAAGATCTATCATGTTCCCTTTTTTGGCAAATAAATCATCTACAGCTTTGTCAGAATCAAAAACAATAAAGCCGAAACCGCGGGGGCGACTGGTGGCATGGTCTCGTATAATTTCGTGATCTGTCACCTTCCCGAACATGGAGAAGAACTCCCTAAATTCATCTGCAAAATTCAAATTAAATACAGATCAGACTAGTACATCTTTGTTTGGTATATACAGACAAAAAAGAATTCTGTTCCCCCACTTTTTAAAGGGTATGCTACAGCATTCACATATTGTCCACACATAGCAAATTCATCAGAACCCCAAACAATGATCAATAAGATTTTAACATGAGGGTGGGTTTCCAGCTGTATTTTGGTGTAGCATAATAATGTAAAAAGACTGCTACGGTGTGAAACTTGATTTCCTAACAATCTCTCTCACCGTCATTGATAGAAGAGGGAAGGCCGCCAACAAAAATTTTCTTCGTCTTGAAGTCTTTCAGAGGAGCAGCGCCCTTAGGAATCGTCCTTTTAATCTCAACCTAAAATTGCACAACAGAATAAATCTAATCAGTTCCGATCCAAGCAGCAATATTTTCATATCAGCGAATCTATGTTAAGAGTACACCAAATGGTAGTCCATATTGGTCTCATGTGCTGCAATTATTTCTTTTAGTCAGTGTTTTGAATACCTTTCCAACTGGTTTACCGGATAAAAATGTAAAACAGAACACTAGTCCATACGGCAGTTTCTGGTAAATAGAGGGGAAATACCAGAAAATAGCGGATACCAGTTGGCTAGCCAGTATGGGCCCTGATATGGTATTCAAAACACTATCAGTAGCTTATTCAGTGCTTTGTAACCTTAATTGCATAGACAAAAGCTAGTTAGAGCAACTGTAACTATGAATGTTTTGTAAAATAGTACAACAAGAAATAACAAGATTTTATAAACAACAATACCTCCTTGCCATGAAAGGTATGGATATCTTCGATTACTGTATCCACAACTGCTGGGTCGTCATATGTAATAAACCCAAAACCCCTTGGCTTTTGTGTGAATCGATCTTTCATTATCACTGCATCTATAATGGTGCCATATTTCCCAAAATGTGCTCTGAACTCATCTGTTTTTTTTGTAGCAAAAAAGAAATTAATTAAAATATATGGAAAGTAAAAATTCATTCACCGTATTTTGTCCTCATATTTCCTGTAATACATAACTTTCACCTTAGTTTCAACTATATAGTAGCTTTCTAAAGATAAACTATACAATAAAAGGCTCAAATAGAGACCTAAGCACTTGACAGTGAAGTATATCATTACATTGTTGGGTTTCATTTGAATCATTTCTAGCCTATCCCAACTTGTTTGGGACTAAAGGAGTTGTTGTTGTTGTTGTGGTGAGTAACTTCACCATTTGGGACTAAAGGTTATGAAATAGCAAAGTACAAATAACTATAGAACTCACCCTGCTAATTAATAATACAAGTAACTGAATGCTACAGTATTGTTAAAACTTAAAAGGGTTGTCGATATAATTTTTCACCTCCCAGAGGAAAATTTTCATCTTAGTTTTCTTCATAATAAGATAAATGACAGGTAAAAGAAAGGAAGAGAAAGCTTACCTTCTCTAGTCTCCCTTGGAAGCCCGCCAACAAATATCTTCCTGCACGAAAATACAAACCTTTCCATTAAGTCGTCTGATTTTGAAATTCCGAAAAACAGCAATTGGCGTGGATTAATTATATGAATTCAATATTAGATAATTGTATGTGATTCAACCTTAACAGGGCTTTTTCTTGTGCATATCACCAATAAGGCAAAACACATGCAAGCCCGTACCACATACAAGACCAATTTTCCACATAAAAGCTATTTGATTTGGATAATTTCAGCAGAATTTCTAGGAATTCAGCAGACTTTAAAATGGATTGCAGTGTTTTAACTCCTGGGGACACTAATCACCGCCATCCACTCAATAGATGAACACAATTCCTAGAAAATCTGATAGGCGTTTTCTATTTCCAGTGCTAATACGTGGTTATTTGACGAATTTAAGATTGATGCATGATCTCCCTCTAATGAAAGTTGTCCGTTTTAATTATTAAAAACAAAGTTAATAATAATTACACTCTGGATTGCAAAGAAAAGTATCTTATGGATTGTACTCCTAATAAAAAGTAGAATAGTTCAAAAAAAAATAGCGCTATAAAGAAGGAAAGACTCACGCTGGACTTGCGCCATCGTTTTCTCTATGTTTCCCCGACATGGATTCGACTAATAGGGAAGCGCTAGGGTTAGGGTTAAAGCGAGAGGTTGGAGGAGGCGAGGCGAGAAAAGGAAATACAGAAGGTATACTTTCACAAATAGATATCACAGACTCACAGTAGACCTGTAGACCTGTTCTAGGGCATTTTACACATTACATCTGAGTTGCCAATGGGACCCGCGAGACTATCTCAATCCCGAACCAACCGACTTCTTTCTCAAGGTTTTATTGATTAAAAAAAAGTTGAAAGAACAAAAATATAATAATAGTGAAAAAAATAAAAATATTGTGGTTTGGGGAACTTTCAAAATGTATCAGAAAAATATAAAAGTATAACTTAAGTTTTTTGCAAATTGTGGTTTAAGGTTTGCGATGCAAAAACAATTAATTAACTCATTGGAAACTTTTAATCTAATATTTGTTATGTGTAAAATATTAGTACTCATAACCAGCAAATTACTCGGATTTATTAAGATTGATGACTAATTTTTGTAGTATTTTGTTAAATATTTTAACTAATTTTATTTTACAAAGATTTTAAGTATTGCAATACTTAAATTTAAATTGAGGAATCAGATTTGAAAATGTATTAAACAAAAAACCATGGATCAGTAGTATTTTCTTATTAATAGTCTAAGATTATTAAAAATATATATTGATTCAAATAAACCTAATTGAATTTATAAATCTAAAAATCTAGAATAATAATTTTTTTAAAACAATTGGCAATTTCCACCATTTTTTCAATTACAAAAATGTGAAAAAGTTACAAAGTGAAAAAAAAAAACAGAAATACTAGCAACGTAAACACCCCAACCCACCCTCCTCCTCCACACACACACACACACACAAAGGGAAAAAAAATTTTATTCTCTCCACTGACCTACACAGGTACCTACGATCGCAAATATCTTTGAAATTTTGAAGGAGAGAATTTCTAATTTTTTTTTAGATTTTTAAGGGTTTGCTCCAGAATCTAGTGGAAAAAAAGGGAGCAAGTGGGAAGGGAAGAAAAGTACACTCAAATTTGAGTATAATCACAAGTGCTCCTCTCATCATGTTTTTAGAGAAGAGTTAAACTTCATTTTTTTTTCATTTTCCTTGACTTTTCTTCAAATTTAAGTTTCTGGAGTAGGATAAAAGTCTTGGGCAAAAAAATAGTAGTTCACCTCTTCCCTCATCCTCCCCCATTCATCCTTTTTGGAGCAGACCTGAGGAGTAATATGAGAGCTTTTGTACTTAATGAGATTTTCTAGACTCTGGTCGGAATTGAAGACAAGCGAGAAAAAAAAAGAGAAGAAAATAAAAGAATTCTTGTTATTTTTTTTAGTTTTGAATGGAAATTTATAGGGCCAAAATTTTCTTATCAATTCTTACCGGAAGAGAATTCCCGCATCTCTTTGGTTGATTCCGATCAGCAGATTTGAAGAAAGTGATTTCCGTTTTTATTTCTCGCGTTAAATTTTCCGGTTATGATCGGAAATTCGGAAACTAATTTGAGTCGTTGATAACCTGACATGGCTCGCCTCGTCGGTTCACTCTATTAGAGTGCTTGGCTTCTGTGAGCAACATTTTTTATATTCAAGTCCAATAAAGTCGAGTAGGTATAATTTCATCGGGATTAATTTGCCATTTTTATTTATATTCTTAAATGGATAACTTAATAGCGACACTCTCTTCCACGTCGATGTTCGGTGGCAGTGAAGTAGAGGTAATATGTATTGGATTAAAAATATGAAATTACTCTTAATACTGACGAGTTAAACAATAAGGATAAAAATATAAAAAATTATGAAATTTGATGCATTCACTTTATATACGAAGAAACTTTAAAATTTTACTTCACCTTGAATCACTTCCTCTTAACACTTAAAATGGACTAAATAATTACTTCACTCTTATCTCACTCGCGAAAACTCGAATAAAAAATTGAAAACGTTTTAATGCATCAAATACAATATTGAATTAGTTTTGTGTCCAAATGCATTATATATAAACTTGAATTATTTGTGGCTCCTTAGATTTTATCATATGAAACCCAACAATTTTTAGTTACAGATAAGATAATCTATTAAGATTTAAATTTTTTTATTAATATCTATTATCGAATCAATAATTTCTTTAAATTGTTCCCCAAAAATCTGTGTACCCGCCGACCCGCACACGAGTGCAACTTCTCTGCCCCTAAACCCGTAAACTTTCCCTTCTCGTAGCAGTCCCTGACACGTGGGCCCAACACGAGTCCACTATTTCCGACTAGACTATAAACCTACGTCTATACTTAGAAATTTCCGATTCTCAAAAAAAAAAAAAACTTAGAAATTTCCTTTTCTCTCCCTAAACCACCGTTCCTATTTTCATTTTTCCTCTTTACCGTCTCTCTCTCTCTCTCTCTCTTTTTTCTAAACCCCACCCGACTCGACCCCAAATCTCTCTCTTCTCCCTCCCCCTTCTCTTTCTGGAAATACGAGATGAACGGAGGTACAGGAAAGAGCGGTGACGGATCTAGGGTTCCGGCGGTGGCGATTCCGGCGGGGGTACGGAAAACTATAGAGAACATAAAGGAGATCGCGTCGAACCATAGCGATGAGGAGGTCTATGCCATGCTTCGCGAATGCTCGATGGATCCCAACGAGACGTGCCAGAAGCTTCTTCTCCAAGGTTTCAATGGAGACTCTTATCTTTCTCCCCCTATCTCTCGTGTAGCTTAGCTTGATCTAGTTCAATTTGAGCTCCATTTGGTTCAGTCACGCGTAGTTGCTTGACTTCCTCTCCTCAATGCATGCCTGCGAATTTATAGGCTGTTAATTTTATTTTCTCTAGTCTGCCATAACCACCATTTTCGAGATTAACTTTGCCACATTTGGCTAGGATAGTTTTCTCGGAGGTCTATTTCTTTCTTAATTCCAATTATATATTTGTTGTATGTAGGAAAGGATCTCACTGTTTATATTATCTCCCTGTAAATATTTACCGTTTAGTCAAATTTTATTTCGTTTTCCTTTCAGATACTTTTCATGAGGTCAGGAGGAAGCGTGACAAGAAAAAAGAGGTAAAATTCCTTCATTTCTCCTATTGTGTAATTTCACTTAATTATAATTGACAAAAGGCCTTGTCAAATTATCAAACTTAATGTATGATCCACTAACTGGTGGTTGGATAACGGTGGATTGTGAGAATTAATTAAACTAAGGTACAGAATGTAACTATTTATAATATATTGTTGCACTGTTGCATATTGCATATTTTTCTTTAAGCTATAAATATATTTTAAATTCCAGAAATACAACCTGAATGCCGGAGATAAGCAGTTGACTCTAATACATATATTCTTATAACCCTAATCCTCGTTTAGTGATCCCTGGTTTTAGTTGATTCATTTGCAACCTCACTCATAAGTGCAGTCTGATTGATTCTGGACTGTTATTGTTAATCAAGTTTGTTTTAGTATATATGACAGTTTGTGGCAATTTTTTGTTGGTATATGACTCTTCATTCTTACATTTGATTTAATCATCTCTGTTGGTATCCTTAACTTAGGCTAACTGAGGTTCTATGAAAACTTGAACATCGAGATATGGTAAAATAGTGACATGCAAAACCCCCAAACTGTAGGTCATAATTCATTATAATACAAGTTCAAAGCAAGTTCTACTTATTTGCAGTCCCAATATGCATAAATGTTTTGCCTTTTAACATGACAGGGAGGAAACAGAGAGCTAGTTGATCCAAAAAGTAGGCCTGCAGCTTACGGGCGAGTAGGGAAGTTCTCTTCCCGCTTCATGAAAGGTACGTCCACTCATTTTACTGAGACTGATTTACCATTAGAGTTTCTTTAAGCAGTTAAAATGTCTGGGAGAGAGGGGTACTGTGCTCGTTCCTGATGGAGGGCAGTCGCCTAACCTGCATGCCACATATACAGACACAATGCCAACTGGCAGGTGCTCAATTAAATTGTGGACTAGGGGATGGAAGTGGCCTGTGGACTTGTAATGCCAACAATACAACATGAAAAAGAATGTAAAATTAGAATAATAGTCCAGGCACCTGATTTATTGCTGAGTTTTTGTCAGTGTAATTATGGTTCTGTACCGAGAAATAACCTCTCAGGTGTTGTGCTAACAGTCCTTAAATCCTAAACTTTCGGTGCGTTGAAAATGATATGTTTTTCTAATGGCTCAGATAAGGCTGGCAAAACTGCAGCATCTTTAAAGGAAAATGGAACAATAATTGATATAACAGCAGAGAAAGGAAAAACGCCTGCTGAATCTGTCAGCCCCAGGAAGGATGCTAAGGCATCGACTTCTACACCAAGGTAAATCTTATTTTGTATTGCCTAGGGGTTTAGATTTTGTGTCATGTACCTGTTAGATGTTTGGAAGCTCAACTAAATGTTTAAAAAACACACAAACTTAAAGGAAAAACATGTTGCTTTGCCTGATGTAACAAATCCTTAAGTAGATAACAAAGTGAAAAATTAAAGAGAGTTCATTGTTGCTTTTATAGCAGATTGTTTTGTATAATTAGTAAATTAGTTATTGTTGATTCCATTTTCAGCCTCCCCACTGGTCAACCAAATGGGCCTATCATTATAGTCCATCCACATCCATCTCATAGCCGCTCTCCAACGGTCTCTAATGCTAGTCTCAAGGCAAAAGAATCTCGGCCACCAGTTTCCAACGCAACTGCTAATAATAATAACAAGCTTAAACCAAACCCTTCTCCTCCATCAGACCCTACCGAGAAGAGGGGTCTGGATGGACCCAACCCACCAACTCCTGCACCTGGGGCTGGTATTCTGGCAAAGCCTCCTTCCTCTTCTCTCCTTGTAGCTGCTGTTTGTGCATCTACATCAGATCCCGTACTGGTGCCGGCACTTGATGCACGCAGTCCCCGTGCTGCTGGTACGATCAGGCGTCCTGTTGGTAGCCAGAGGAATTCCGGCACTTCTTTCACTCACAGAGGTGTGTACTTTCTGAATGAATTTTCTACGTGGCAAAGTGATAGACATTCTCGGGTCATTGTGTTTTGCCACTTATGACCAAATTGCTTCCCTTGTGGATTAGTTAGAAGAACACTTAAGCTGTTGGTAAACTTACTAAAAAGCAGAAAATATCCTTTTGTAGCTGGAAGTTGTAGAAAATTTCAGTATGTAATCAAGTATGGGAATGCAAAGGGCGCGCTAGGAGAGAGAGGGGGGCTGGGGGGTGGGGTGGGGGTGAAGGATGGGTATTATAGATACTTGACAAGTTTTTTGGTTCACCGCGGTGCAATTACAGTACCATCTCTTTTGGCTCAAATCTTGGTAGGCTTTGTCAAATGTTCTTTCACTTGTATCACATTAATTTTGAGATTGTTTATGCAGAGACAACTCATGCAGGTTCATCTGCTCATGCAGGTTCGTCTAATGGCCGACCCTCTTCCGGCAGCAGATCGTCATCTAACAGCCGGCCTTCATCTGGGTACAGCAGCAGGGCCTCACTTCCCAATGGCATGCAGAGAGGTACCTCCATACCTATCCTTTATATTGATTCCATTCGTGCTTCTACTGTTCTACAGAAGAACAAATTGTTACCTGCTTTATGCTTGTTGTCATCAACAGGGGGGGAAAATATGTTCTTCCGACTTGTATTATTTTTGGAATGAACCAACCTGTCCATTGTAGTTCTACTTGGTGGTTTTATTTGAGGCTTGATATGCTTAATTGCATGTTGCAAAGAATTTCCATCAGAACAGATATAACGGTAGATTATTATTCATTATGGTTAGTTAGTTGCTGAAAATTTAGTATTTTGCCCAATAAATGAATTGTACAGACAAAATAAAAAAATTTGTTTCAGGAGCACCAAATAAGGAATGGAAGCCAAAATCTACAAACAGCATTGCTGCAGCTCAGCCGTCCAACATACCTGTCCCTACTGAAGATTCAGCACCTTCAAGTTCTGAGCAGGTTACAGTGTCTGTGTCTGCACCTGATCCAAAGGAGAGTAGAAGTATGGTTACAGAAGCAGAGGGGAAGCTTGACGAGCTTGAGTTGTCAGAGAGGCAGTATGTCATTATCCCAAACCATCTTCAGGTATGATCCATAATTGCAATGAGCCTGTCCATTAATAGAAATTACTTAGTTTTCTTTTTTTTTTGTGCCGGGCATATTGTTAAGCTATTGGTTATAGCAATATCTTGATGGACAACTGTTATTATTTATAAAGAAGCACAAATTGGCTTTAGGAACTTGGCTTGGAACCTAACTAAGAATTTGTACTCTTACTGGCAACTCTTTTGAAGATGGGAACAATATGGAAGTTCAGATAGATAGAAAATTTTAAAAACAAAGCAACTTACGGACAATACACACTGCAGTACGGTATGCTACCAACTGGCAGTACTGTACTGCAATGTAAAAAAGTTCTACCCAGAAAAATTTCCTAATGTTGGTAACTACTAATTGACATAAACCATCATAGGTACCGGAGTCAGAGAAATATGGTCTGAGCTTTGGGAGCTTTGAGTCGAGCTACTGTCTGGTTGCATCTTCTGTGAGTGGGCCTAATATGAGTGAGAAAAGCTCCGAGTTATACGATACTGAGACTGCACTGTCTAAGCAGGCTGATGTATCAGCTCAGGAAAATATCTCAAGGTGAGAGCACTCTTCTTGGTTAAATTCAGGGTAAGAAAGGTATTGGAATGGTAGCAAACCCAAAGGTACTGAGACTATAACAACATTGATATTAAAGTCTTGTTGTCAAGACCAGAAATGGGTACTTGACTGTACCATTGTTGGATTTTACTCTGTTCTAGTCCATACTGTTGAAATTAAGGACCTTCATTTTAGGTGATTGACATGACACACATGACTCTAGATCTATTATAAATAGTTATTATTTTATGTATTTACATTGTTGCTGCATGTGTACAGCCCTCAGGAGGTACCTTCTACTATCCCTGTACTGGATCAGCCAAGTGCTGTAAGACAAGTAGAAGAAAGCTTCTCTTCTATAAAGACCACCTCTGGGTCAACTGGTGATGCAGATGGAACAGATATGCAGCCTAAGGATGAAGACGCCACTGTTGGACTGCAAGACAATGCTCAGTTCTCTCCAGCTCCATATTCCTCATTTGGACACGCCAATAATGCTTTGACTGTAAACCAGTCTCAGCCTTTGGATGTGCCAGAAACAGAACCGCAACAGCAACAGCAACAGGAGGGTGCAGTGAATCACATACCAAATTCAATGGTACGACTTCCTTTTTTGGATTTTGACTTCTTGAGCAATTTCTTGTATGAATTGTTTTAGGAGCTGGAACATGTACTGAATGAATTGTACTTTGTTCCATTAAAACCGGTGTGATACATCAATTAGGGTAGAGTAGTTCTCTGTGAAAAATTGTTCGAGTAAATCTGAAAAAGAAGATAATTTGCATATCCAATGAAAAGCTGATTAGAACATTACTAAAGAGGAAGGTTACGACTCAAACCTTTTTCTTATGCTTTAGTAATATTATTGGGATCCCTTTTTCGGGTTCTTTGTTCAAGAAAAAAAAAACATTACTAAAGAGGAAGAAAAAATATAGAACTGGAATTGCCAGTAGATCTTTAAGTTCCAGTCATGATAATTATTGTACCAGTATAATTGGCTTTCTGCTGTTGCCTTTGGTACTTGCTTCACTTTCCCCTCTTTTCTTGCTTGGTCAGGTTGACCATGTGCTAACTGACAACCGTCCTCAGGACTTGGAAGTGCCAGAAACAGCACAGGTGATGGGACATGATGGTAATGCTGGAAGTCAACCAAATGCGACGGTATGGTTTCCTTTTTGATACTGACTTTTTTGCATTACCCATGATACTCAGAGAAGACGGGCCTTTAGCCCTCCTAATTGAACATTTCTGCAATATGCACATCTCTCTGCCTAATGCCATCTCGCATCCACCCATAAGTTGTATAAGCATGTTATTTTGAACTTTATAAATTTTAAATATATATTTGCAATTTTGCATATAAATAATAAAAATTCATTCAAGGATTTTTGGAAAATTGTCATCTCTGTTTTTGTGCCATATCTGTACCGCATCACATAAAGATGCCTTTCAATGGATCTTTGCACCAATATGTTTTCAAAAGATGTGTTAAAGTTTGTTGGTTCTAGTGCTTGAAATAAGAACTATATCTGAAATCTCCATACAAATGTCATACAAATTTAAAAGAATCTTTTATCTTTTAGAGGGTTAAAAGTTTTAACTTAAAAATTAATTTTATCCTGTTACTGAGCAGGTACAACAACCATTTGATATGTCATCAAACTACTACACACAGTTGTACAGGCCCACATCTGATTCTGATGGCCGCTTCTCTCCATTCCTTGGCCCTGGTGCTGCTATCAAGTATGGCAACATCTCAGTATTGACTGGTCAAGCTGGCCAGATTTCTGCAGAGGTTGGTATCTTCGTAACCATTCAAATATTTTTTGCTCTTGCTGTTGTTTTCGCAATCTAAATAACTGGTTGTTATGAACTTACAAAAGGTTGATATGTTGCTTTTACTGAAAGCTCCCGCCTAAAAGAGCACTTACAAAAGGTGTATCAGTAATATACGCAATTTGGCAATTTATGAAAATCTTGTGATACAACATGTGTGACTTTTTTCTGGGTTTCTTTTCTAGCCTACACCAACTTGTTTGGGACAAAAGGCTTAGTTGTTGTTGTTGGATAGACCAAAAAATTTAGTTTTAGTGATTGATCACCATTTGGCATGACTGATTTGTTTCATGTGTATTGTGTACATATATCCATATCAAATATGTTGGGTTACGCATATGTAGGAAAATGATATATCTAAAGTCAACAATGGTATAGTGAAAACAACATATTTTACGGGAAAGGTTACTCAAAATTTTGGTGACTTGCCACTTTCACGGGGGAGGGGGGGGGGGGCTAATTGTTTTTTTAACACTGAATATATAAGAGGGAAATATTAAAAGACATGTCATCTGTAATTTATCAGACTTTGACACCTCGTCACATCATTTCTTAGCAGGGTGGGAACCCAGTGTTGCTATCCTCCTCTGGCTCATCTGCAGTTGCCAGCCCAGCAGGCAGCATAATACCAGCCTCCATCCCTGTTCCGCAACAGCCCTTACCAGTGTTTCGTCACCCAGTTGGGGCACTGCAGCTTTCACATTACCCGCCTAACTATCTTCCTTATAACCAGTACATCTCTCCCTTCTATGTACCACCGCCTGCTCTCCACCCTTTCCTTGGTAATGCAGCTGGTACTGCATTTCCCCAACAGGCACCTGCAGGTGGCATCTATACAACTCCACCCGGTACTGCAGGTGCTGCCCCAGCTGCGCCTATGAGGTATCCTCCAGTGGGTGGACAGTACAAGCCTGGGGTCAATACAGGGGCTCTTACTAATGCTGGTACAGCAAATGTATACAGTGCATATGGACTGAGCACAATTGGTTATGCAGGTGCTTCACCAGTGACCACTGGGAATTCAGGTGAGAATGATGAAATGGCTGGGGCTCAATTCAAGGAAAATAACTTGTATATCACAGGGCAACAGGTAAAATCTTTATCATGAGCTTTAATTTCTGTTCTTGTTTTTAATTTCTTTCTGTACCAGCTACAATTGAGAATTAATTTTTATCTGGGGAATATTTTGAAGAGAATATGGAATGTCGAAAGTACTTAGGAGAAAATATTCCCATTCTCTTGGAGGGAGGGGTCACATGATGGTCCCATATTTCTGGGTCTTGCAGGGTTGGAAATGAATTGTCCTTTATGAAATTATATCTTAACCTAAATAATGATTATTTTCCAGAATGAAGCCTCTGCTATGTGGATACCAGCCCCAGGTCGGGACCTTTCTACTCTTCAGGCTGGCTCATTCTATGGGCTTTCACCTCAAGGAGCAGCTGGGCAGCACTTAGCCTTTGCTCCTGGCCCAACAGGACCAACTGCCCAGGCTTCACCTGCAGCTGCAGCTGGTCCTCACGCCTTTGCTGGAATCTACCCTCACACCGCTGCAATGGCCATCCCACACCACCAGCTCCTCCAGCCACCTCCTCATTCAGTTGAGATGGTGGGCCCTACTGCTGCTGGTGTGGGGCCTACTGCCAGCCTCTACCCACCCCCACCAGCCCCACAACGAACCCCTGTCAATTGGGCTGGTGGCTATTGATTCTGCTAGGAAATGGCGCAGGATTGATTGTTTGTGACCCCTTTTTTGAACTCTTACTGTTTTTTTCAGTTTCCTGGAAGAGATTGTTGAGTGTTTTAGAGATTCAGTTAGAAAATGAACTTAGAAGAAAGAAAAAAGGAGGGGGAGGGGGTGTTAAATTGAAGGGGTTGTACATAAATGATGTCATATGATAGGGTGCCTGGTGAATATGTATGGAAGGGGGCAATGATAAGGAATGCCGGGGTTCAGGTTTCAAAGAAGCTAGTTAGAGGTTTTCCCTTTTTTTTCTTTTTTAGTTTTTTTTTTTATTTTGGTTGTTACTGCTTATTGTTATAATTATCCTCTCTTTCTCTCTGGCTTTCTTTATTAGTAATTTATGGCACTTGAATTAGAGTTGTGTTGTAGGTTATTGATTCTTTTGTGATGTAAGTAATCGAGGATACTGAAATTGCTAAACATTTTTCAGTGGTAGTGTCCTTGATTAATAGAAGAAGCATATCTAGATTTTTGTTTGTACATTTTTATGTTGTTGTTATCCAGTTTAGCTAGAACTGTGTTGAACGGAAATATCTTTTTGTTTTATTAAATTTTTAAACATAAATATGGGGTTAAAATCTACGAGGAACTACAACCTACAGGGTCACCTTAGTAAATATTTGAGTATCTTGTTTTAGATATTCATCTGGATACAACTCACAGTTGTATTTGTAAGTAGCTACTTGGTTGCGCCTCCGGCTCAACAATTATATTTATTTAATGTTTGAGAGATAAATATGTGTGCAGTGTCAAACTTGTAAAAGAAAACCTAAAATCCTTGGTCTTCTTTTCTGCATGTCCTTTAGCAAAGGGAAAAAAGTTGATACCAAAAAACAGAAAATCAGTGCTCATGACAATGCCAGTCTATTACATGTCAATTGAGATACTGCCAAAAGGAATTATCAAGGAGATCAACAGTTTGATGGCGAAATTTTTTTGGGGAAAAACGGGACATTCCAGGTATCTCTCGTTTATCTCCTGGAAAAAATTATGCCAACCAGTGAGCTCGGGAGGGTTGGGGTTGAAGGATCTGCAAAGCTTTGGAGAAGCAATATTTTTCAAGATAGTGTGGGCCCTTATGGCAGAGGTGGAAAAGCCGTGGGTACAACTATGTAAGGCTAAATACTATCCAAAGGTTGGATACTGGAGAGCAAGAAGTGGTAATAAAGGAAGCAAGATGTGGAGGCAGGTCATGGGTCATAGAGATTTCTTCAAGGAAAAGGTAATGCGGCAGTTGGGAAATGGTCACAAAACTTGTGCTTTATCTCAGCATTGGTTCCATGGATGGATGGTTCAGGAACAGGCAAGCATGTTTGATAGAACATTGCGAGTCAAAGACTTGGTGGATGCTCATAACAGTCAATGGGAGTTCCAGACACTAGCCAGGCTATTCCAACCCACACAAGTGCAAAATATTATCCATGGGGTAAGCATACCTAACCTGAATGACACAAGGGAAGATAGACTCATTTGGAAATGTGCCAAGAATGGAAAGTATTCACCTAAGGAGGGCTATAGAGAGTTGATGCAGGCACAACAAAACATGACAGTTCAACACCAGGGCATATGGGAAAGAATTTGGCACTGCAAAAACATTTTACCCAAGGTAAAAATATTTCTTTGGAGATTGATAAATAGGGGCCTCCCTTTAGCAGTTAACATGCATAAAAGGTTTCAAAAATTCTCACCACAATGCCAAAGATGTCACGAGGAAAACGAGTTTGAGATGCATTGCATGTTCTTCTGTCATACCTCGCGACAGGTCTGGTTTGGCAGCCAGCTTGGGATTAGAGCACATGAATTACCCCTGGATATAAGCATGGCCATGCAGCAGATCTTCGAAATGCTCAATGAGGATGCAATTCAGATTTTTTCAAACACTATTTGGGAGATATGGAAAGAGAGAAACAAAACAGTAATTGAACAAAAGGAATTCAAGGTGAATGAGGTGTTACAAAGAACAAGGGTGTTGTATAATCCAATGAGATTAGGCCAATTACCATCGGGGCAGTCATGTCGAAAGGAGACGGAGCTGCAAGAGGTGGCAAGTGAGGGCTGGCAGGTGTTGGTGGATGCATCATGGGATGTTTCATGAAGAGCGGGGTGTGCGTATATCATTTATGCACAAGGGATACTACACTCGGTGGGAATGCAAGCACATCAATTGCAGGATTCCTTTATGGCTGAAACACTGGCCTTACATGAAGCAATTACACACGTGTATGGGAGGGAGGAGGTTTCACTAGATACCACAGTGCAATTCTTCTCGGACTGTATGAACCTGGTACAGACGGTAAACCATAGAGAGCTAGATGAGCTACCATCTTGGGAAGCACAACAAAGAATAACCCTCCAACATGCACGAAGAGAGGCAGTGGTACAAGCTCACAACCTGGCTAATGCAGCACGAAGGACATAATTCAATTTTAAAGGAAAACCAAACTGGCTTATGCAACAACATGAGGGCATTAGTAATGAATTAGACACCCGTTTTTTCCAAAGGGTTCAAGAACATCCGCCTTAATTTTTTCTTCTTTTGTAGCAATCTGGTGCCTAGTTGTAAGGTTGTAATGTTATGTAAGGGTTGGAGTCTTTGGTAGCTCTCTTTTATTTTCTATTTTTATTTTTATTTTTTATTTTGTGTCGTTTGGTAGTTTGTAAGGAGATGTTTTATGGCACCAGTTACTTTGCTTTGTTGTAATTGACTATTGTAAACTTTAGACCTTTTGATTAATGTTCTATGCCTACGGTCTTCATATCAAAAAAAAAAAAAAAAACAGAAAATAGAAAAAAAAAAAAAAAGACAGCAGAGTGGCAGCACTTCCCGTCCAAAAAAAACAAAAGGTATGGGGCCCACCCATCAATTAATTGTGATCATATATATCGATCTTCCTGTAGCGCTACATGTATTCTCTTCTAAGTTCTAATGGGTTTTATGACTTATCCCAATGTGACCCGCTACATCAATTTACACTCTAAAAATGACTTCTAAATGTGGCAAATTTCCATCAGTGCGTGTGCGATGAAGATCAGAGAAATTCTAGGGGTAAGACTCCGATCAAGATCAGAGAAATTCTAGGGACAAGTGCACTATTCATTCGCTGATGTAACCTGACGCCACTGGAAACTCAAATAATTCTAGTGAATATTCGTACCTTGTTAGTCATGTGTGCTTAAATAATTGGAACTCGCAGCTGATTACAGAAAGAAAATTTGCCAATTCAGAGTGCTCAATTAATAATCAGTCAAGATTACAGAAACCTGCAAAATCAATCAAAATCAAAACATATATTCATTTGGACAATTAGATCCGGATCCGGAGATACTGTTGGCGAACAGTTCTCCGGACAGTGTTCTGATCTGGATCTTTTGTTGCAGCAGCTAAAAGTGTGGTCAGATAAATTAGTGCGGATAAATAACAATGGTCGCAGAAAATCCGGCTCCTGTACACTGCCTGTGAATTTTTTTTTTTTTTTTGAAGAAAGAAGCCCGTAGGCATACACTGCCTGTGAATATTTATCTCATGTGACGGACTCCACGCGGTTTTATAAAATTTATCAGGATTTTCTGTGATAGATGAAACAAAGTTCAAACACAACTAAACAAAAATTGTCATAGAAGATCCTATATCCAGAGCCAGCCATGTGAACTCCGCACCATTTTCTATGCAAAAATGTATTATGACCTTTTGTCCTTGAATTCCCATAGTACATCGATATAAACTACATTAGTGGGTCCCACATGCTGAATAGCTAAAAAAAAAATTTCTCAGCCGTCAATGCCCTTCAGGAGTTTTTAAACTCAATGGGTGTGTTTGGATGACTAAGGAATAAGGTATAAAAATAAAGATTTTCGTCTTGCGTGCTTATCCAAATTCCTTATTCTTATACTATAGTTTTGTTAGTATAGGAATAAGTATTCTTGTGTTGTTTGGGTTGCACAAGAATAAGAATAAGCACGCAAACCGAAAATCCTTATTCTTATACCATATTCTTTAGTCATCCAAACACACCCAATGATATTTTCGCTTTCAAATTTTTATAGCACTGTTTTAATTAAGTTATGTATTTATGTAATATGTAATTATCAAAATATCATTGAGTTTTTAAATTGTTTCACTCCCATTCTATTTTTTTTCGAAATTTACGTGCATCCTTTAGAATATTATATAAAAAATAATAATACCGATTAAGAAAATTTTATTATTGTATTTTATTTAATGTGCCTTTGTAAGAGAAAATTTAAAAAATTATATAGGATATGCAATCAATAAAAATAAAATTGTCGCACGTATTATTATAGGCTTTCAAATATCATACAAAAGCTATTTTGCAAAAAAAAAAATTATTCTATTTTATTTGAAATTAAGTTTATTCTTAAGGGATTGTGTGCTATTATATATATATCATGCTAAACATTATAGCACAACGCAACTAATTGATATGATCCCTCAAATGGATAAAATGTACAAAAATAAAAATAAAAAAATAAAAAATAGATCGCGCAACGCGCGAGATCCCCACTAGTAACATTTATTAGACAAGCAAGCGACACACAACAAGGTATTTACTTCCAAACTCCAATACATATCTTTAAGATACGTTAACATAGTATGAAGAACCTTTTTGACTTACCTTTATAATTATGATATTTTTTAGCACTACCAAATGGATCCCGTTTCTTTATCTTTAAATTTTAGTAGTACATTTTTTTAGCATCTGATGTACTGCTCCTGAGAATCTACCTTTCTTTGCGCGTAGCCATTTTTCTGGTTCTTCAAAGTGTGTGTTATGAATTAGTGCATGATGAGTGGATTTTATATGCATATTCAAGTACTATTTTGTCTCCAAACTAAACCAATTGCCTTGAGTTTACATAGTTTACATAGTTTAGATGAGTTTAGGTTAGTTTAATTAGAGTTTTGTGTCAAGAATGAGTTACTACCATATTTTCTAGTTTTATTACAGATTCTGGACAAAAAATGACTTGGATGAGTCCATAAAGTTGAAGAGTTCGTTCTAAGCTTTCCAACAGATCTTGAATCACCTCAAACGGAGTTCGGATGAATGAGATATGCCCAAAATACTGACAGGACGCAGTGCTGACATTTTCCTGCGACCCGCTAAAATTCCCAGCAGCTCGCAGACATGGAACTGCCAGATTTATCAGAATCGCCCGATTTAGCAATTCTATATTTGGACGACGGTTTCTACCGACTCCAAGTGCATCCAGAGCACATCTTCAGTTATTTCCAGCGTTTCTACACCTTCCGCCTATTAAAGACCAGTTTGAGGAGGTTTTGATAGAGAACAAGAGGGAGATCAAATCCAAGGTCAAGTTAGGGTTAGATATAGAGTTATTTGAGAGTTGAGTCTCAAGTACAGATCGTGGCATCGCAAAGCAGGTTGATTGCGACAGCAAGAGACGTGTTTGATAGGAGATTTCGACACGCAAGAGCAATTGGTTGTAATCTTTCCTTATTCTCATTTTCTCTTGTGTTTGTATGATGTCTCTTAGTTGTTGATTGTTTGTTCTAGGGCTATGGTTGTAAACTCGAATTCTTAATTGTTGATTGCATGTTTATTTGATATCTTTGTGTTTTATACCTTGTTTGAATTGCTTGAATTGATTATGCCATGATTGTCTAAGTAGATTTGTTTATACCCGTTAAGTAGAGCTCGCTTAATTGCTAGGTGGTTAAGTCCAAATAAATTTAGATTATTAGGCATGATTATGATTAACATGAAGGCTGTAAACTGAAAGGTTAAACCAGGACTAGTTAACGAGAGTTAAGTCCTTTCCAAGAGTGAAAACTCAAGGATTTCATAGGTTAGAAAGGTATAAACTTGTAGAAACTAGACCAAGAAATGATAGTTGAAATCTAGATTCTATACGAGAAAAATTGGGTTAATTAATTGATAACTAGACCTAAACGAGAGTATGATCTAGGACCTTAATTAAGCGATTATCCATGCACAATTGTCAACTGAATTAAGTCAATTTGCAATCACATCGCTAATCCTAGCGGGCCGCTGAGTGAACCAGCGAGGTTGTCTATGCCCGCCAAGTAGCCAGTGCCCAGTCTAATAGATTAGCGACCTAGGTTCTTTTAGCGGGTCGCTACGAGAGTCAGCGGGCCGCTGGAACTGGGACTAAGAAGAAGTGTTAGCAACCAGAAACTCTAGAATTACGTGACTTGTTGAATCTCTCTCATTAATTCTTGTTTTGACCTTGAAACTAGACTTAAGATTTGAACTCACCTGCAACCCTTAATTCACATAAGAGTTGAACCGTCTAGCTAGTTTGGTAAAGTAAAAGATCGGTATTCCAACACTGTCCCTGTGGATTCGACCCTCAAGCTGTTCTACAAACGATTAGATCAGTAGACACGAGGTTTTTATTTTGAGACTTGGTTTTCCCAATCGATCACTGCACTTTCCACAAACTTTACTGAATGCAGCCATGAAATATAGTGCCGAAATTTTAAATACAAAAAATTTTATAATCAAAAGTTTTAAATAGAACGAAGATAATTATCATTTTTTTTAATAAAAGCACCACTATAGCGGCATTTTAAAATGTTGTTATAGCCAGTCCTATAACGACATTCTAATTACCGCTGTATGGACTATACGACATTCAAATAACCGCTGTATGGACTATACGACATTCAAATAACCGCTATGTCCTTTTGTCCTCGCACCCATTCGCCGCTATGCTCAAATCGTAAATGGCCGTAGAGCTCTCCAGCTGGCACAATTTTTTGCAATATTTGAAAATTTCAAAATTCAAATGTTGAATCCAAACCGTTGATCTTGTTCAATTTTATGAGCGATGCATTTTTATATGTTTTATAATTTTTTGGAGTTGATTTTATAGTAGATCAAGTGATCAACAAATGAACAAATCTAGTTAACTATCACTAATTAATTCTAATACGGTCATAATTTAGTCACTTAATCAAGTATCAAATCAACTCGAAAATTTATATGAACATGCATCACCCGTGAAATTGAACAAGATCAACGATTTGGATTCAACATTTAAATTTACGGTTGTAGAAGATTTCAGTACGGTCAAGATCAAGTGTATGCGTGAAAGGAAAAAAATAAGAATAATGCAAACATGAAAAAAACCTACAAAATAAATAAAAAACCATGAATGTGTTTGGTTCCATCGATTGAGCAATTTAAACTATTTTGTGAAGACTGCGCATATCAATTTATATTTGTTTCTATATTTGTTGTGATATATAGCTAGATTTAGTATGATGTATTTGGTATGTAATTAGATTTAGAAAAACTGATTTGTATGACAAAATTAGAATAGATATAGGTTCTCCTCTGTAATTACAACATTAAAAAAAGAATAGAAAAACATTTTTCATTTTTCTCACCACAAAATTTATCATGGTATCAAGAGCCAGGTTGGGGCGGCTCTAAAACCCTAACCGTGTTGTGTTTCTTTTTCTCCATGGTTGAAATTCAACAACAGTTTGATTCGTCTGACAATTCTAGAAAGATGTAGTTGAAGATGACTGGGTATCTAGAAAGATGGAGCACTCAAGGATGTGGTGGCCATGGCGGCAGAGATAGTTGCGATAGAGGACGCGACCAAGTGCCAACAATGGCTCATGTGATGCAGGGGACAGTGCAACTCGGCATTGGGGTGCATCCAGGTGCTGCAGTGCAGGCTGTAACTCAAATAAAAAGGGAAAGACAACCACAAGTGATGACGACAAGTGATGACGACTCTGTCTAACTCCAACACATCAAATTCAGGTGCATCCAAAGAACAGATACATGGTAAGAATCTGAACTGGATACTTGATAGTGGTGCGTCTCACCATATGACTGGAAATTTTGAGTGCATGTTTGACATTTGCAAAACTTTAAAATTATCGGTTGAATTACCAAATGGAGCCGCCACGGTGGCAGAATGTGAAGGTTTTTTATATGTACCATCTCTAAGATGTAACTTGATCTCTATTGGAACATTGATTAAAGATAACAGATATGTCGTTACTTTTACTGATGCGCTATGCATTATCCAAGATCGCACCTCGAGAATGGTTATTGGTGTGGGTGAGATGAGAGATGAGATTTATTAACTATCATTCAGTAGCTTCAGCCAAAGTTTGTCATACCAACAAGATTGAGAATTATGAATTGTGGCATCAAAGGATGGGACATCCTTCTACTAAAGTAACTTCTTTGTTGCCCGGTGTTCAATTTGATAGTAGTAGCTTAAGAAATGTATGTGATATTTGTTTAAGATCTAAGCAAACAAGAGATGCCTTTCCTGTGAGTTTGAATAAATCGGTTGAACCGTTTGAGCTGATTCACTGTGATATTTGGGGCCCTTATAAAGTCCCTTCTCATTGTGGCGCACACTATTTCTTAACAATTGTTGATGATTTTAGTCGTGCTGTTTGGGTCTATTTAATGTTGGATAAAGGAGAAGCTGGTGGTATGCTTAGAACGTTTTGTAGAATGGTTCACACACAATTTGCAAAATTGGTTAAGTGCATTAGAAGTGATAATGGACCAGAATTTAAGTCACGAGAAATGCAAACCTTTTATAGTGACAATGGTATCTTACATCAAACTTCTTGTGTGGGTACATCACAACAGAATGGACGGGTAGAAAGAAAACATCGCCATATCCTCAATGTGGCAAGAGCCTTGAGATCTCAATCAAAATTGCCCATTAAATTTTGGGGAGAATGCATCTTAACAGCTGCTTATTTGATTAACAGAACACCTACTCCTCTTTTGGACAATAAAACACCTTATGAACTATTGTTTGAAAAACCACCATCTTATGCACCTGTGCGAAATTTTGGATGCTTATGCTATGTCTCAAATAGATCACCATTGTCAGATAAATTTGCAAGTAAAACCCGAAAATGCATATTTGTTGGGTACCCATTTGGAAAGAAAGGATGGCGTGTGTATGATCTTCAAACAAGAGATTTTTTTGTTTCGCGTGATGTTGTGTTTTGTGAGACTAAATTTCCATTTGATGAAGAACACAATGTGTCATACAATGTTGATTTGAAGGGGTCACAGGTAAGGGGGAGTGATGATGATTTGTATGTGTATAGTGCACCTGAAATTGTGCCCGATGCACTTGCACCCGAGGATACTAATGCACCTGCACCCGGTGCGAGAGATGCACCTGCACTCAACCTGAAAGATGCCCCTGGACTCAGTGTCAGAGATGCACCGGCACTCGATGCATTGGCAACCGAACTTGCACCTGATGCACCTGCATCCGACCTGAGAGATGCACCTACACCCAGTGTCAGAGATGCACCTGCACCCGTTCCTGCACCTGCAATTGAAGTAATTGGCCCTGAAAAGAGGGTCAGAAAAGCTCTAGCAAGGCTGCAAGATTATATATGTTATACTGCACGTTGTGACTCATCATTTGCTCAGACCACACCTGCTCACACCTCAGGTAGTCTTTATCCCATATCTGATCATGTAACATGTAACAAATTTTCTATGGGACACAGGAAATTTTTGGCTGGAGTTACAAAGGAAAAAGAACCAGAATTTTATGGAGAAGCCATAAAACATAAACAATGGAGAGAGGCAATGCAAATTGAAATTGAGGTACTAGAGAGAAACAATACTTGGACTATAGAAGAACTACCTAAAGGAAAAACATCAATTGGATGCAAATGGGTTTATCGAGTTAAATATCACTCAGATGGAAAAGTAGAAAGATACAAAGCACGTTTGGTGGTACTTGGAAACGACAAAAAGAAGGTGTTGATTTCAATGAAATATTTGCTCCTGTTGCAAAGATGGTGAGTGTGCGCACCTTCCTAGCTGTGGCTGTAGCCAAGGGTTGGGAACTACACCAAATGGACGTGCACAACGTCTTTTTACATGGTGATTTGAATGAAAAAGTGTACATAAAGTTGCCTCCAGGTTTTGCTTCCTCACATCCAGGGAAGGTTTGTCGTCTTCGAAAGTCACATTATGGATTAAGGCAAGCTCCACGCATGTGGTTTTCAAAGCTTGCAGCAGCACTTAATGCCTATGGATTCATTCAATCTAAAGCTGATTACTCGTTGTTTGCCTATCAAAATGGTGGTATTTTCATCACAGTTTTGGTATATGTTGATGATTTAGTTGTTGCGGAAAACAGTGGAGATGCAATACACAAATTTAAAAACTATTTGAGTAGTGCTTTTTCCGTGAAAGACTTGGGGGTGCTTAAGTATTTCCTTGGTATCGAGTTTGCTCGAAATTCAATTGGTTTAGTTTTGTCCCAACGCAAGTATACACTTGATATATTGGCCGAGTATGGTTTGCTTGGCTCTAAACCTGCTGCAACACTGCTTGAACAAAATCACAATATGTCGGCTGTAAAGGGAGAATGCATGGCAGACCCTGAGAAGTACAGGCGACTAGTTGGAAAACTCATCTATTTTACCATCACTCGTCCAGAATTGAGCTACTCAGTTCATATTTTTGCTCAGTTCATGCATAATCCACTTCGTGCTCACTATGAGGCAACACTTCAAGTGTTAAGGTATCTCAAAAATAACCCAGGGCGGGGTATTCTTCTTCGAGCCGATAACGATCTTAAGCTATATGCTTATTATGACTCAGATTGGGCAGCTTGTCCTTTAACTCGTTGTTTTTTTGACTGGATATTTTGTTTTGTTGGGACGATCTTCTATTTCCTGGAAGACAAAGAAACAACAAACAGTGTCCAGGTCATCTGCTGAGGCAGAATATCGCTCCATGGCTGCAGCTGCTTGTGAGCTCACTTGGCTCCGTTCACTTCTCAATTTCTTAGGTGTCTCTCAACAGGAACCAGTGAAACTTTTCTGTGATAGTCAAGCAGCCTTGTATATTGCTGCAAATCCAGTGTTCCATGAAAGGACAAAACATATAGAAATTGATTGTCACTACATTCGTGACCAAATTTGTGCAAGGCTCATTGAAACTTCTTATGTTCGTTCTTCAGATCAACTTGCAGATATTTTCACCAAATCACTTGGGAAACAACAATTTCTTTATCTAATTGGCAAGTTGGGCATTTGTGACTTACATGCTCCAACTTGAGGGGGAGTGTGAAGACTGCGCATATCAATTTATATTTGTTTCTATATTTGTTGAGATATATAGCTAGATTTAGTATGATGTATTTGGTATGTAATTAGATTTAGGAAAACTAATTTGTATGGCAAAATTAGAATAGATAGATATAGGTCCTCCTCTGTAATTGCAACATTAAGAAAATAATAGAAAAATATTTTTCAGTTTTCTCACCACAAAATTTATCATGTTTTAATTGAAGAAAAATGTTGTAAATCAATTGTTTGAGGTATTAAAAAAAAAATTGTTTGAACGCCAAATGTTGTAACCCAGTTCCGAGGAAGGATCAAACAAAAATAACGAGTTTTAAATCCGAAGGAAATTTGGACCCGAACCGTCCGATTCGCAGAACTGGGTTCACAGAATCGGGGCGTTGTTTTCTACACGGTACAAATTTACAATTCACGCTAAATTGTTGTGTTAAGACTAAAATGTCCTCTGTTACTTTGCGCGATAGGATCCTTCATAAGATCTCCGACAAAAATTCATATTCTTTCTTTTTTTTATACTACAAAAAACGCTTTCTTTCTTTCTAATTTTGACACAAAAAATGCTTTCTTTCTTTCTTTTCTAGTATTTATCTACACTCCATTTGAAGTTGAAGGTTTCTATTCTATATTAATTACAATTCATTGAAAAAAAAGACAATTCAACATGCATTTTTTGGATTAGCTTCATACAAAACAGATAATACTTGTGCAAAAATGGAGAGCAAATTAAAATTGATAATTAGTATTAATAAGAGCAATTAAAGCAAAGCACAGTTCTAACTTTCTGTTCATCAGTTCCATATGAAAGACCTATAAAATGGTATTAAATAAAATATATATTCTTATGCCAATCAATTCTTCAAACTAAGATTAATACTCCTTCAATTAAATCTTCATTGAGGCACTGGGATCACTCACAAAAGAGATGCAATAAACAAAAAAATCATGGTATGTTATAGGAATATTCTCACATCATTATTGACATGCTCTCACGCGTTTCTTTTTCTAGAAATCCAACACTCATCTCTTCCTCCTGCGTACGCTATTCCCCACCCCCCTCTCCCTCCCTCTTCCGTACGCAGTCCGTCCCCCACCCCTCCCCCCTCCCCCTCCTTCCTGCGTACGCAGTCCGTCCCCCCTCCCCCCTCCCTCACACTTCATAACCGTTTCAATTATTATGCATAAAAGTTGAAGTTAAAATCGTAATTGTTGAAATTAAATAGATAAATGTTGAAGTAAATATCGTAATTGTTGAAGTTAATATATTTCAATGTTGAAGGTAATATCGTAAATGTTAACTTCAATAGTTATATTAACTTCAACAATTACGATATTACCTTCAACATTTAAATATATTGACTTCAACAGCTATGAAGTGTGTAGGAGGGGGAGGGGAACAGTGTAAGTCGGAGGGACATCGTACGTGGGAGGGAGGAAGGGGAGGGGGACAGCGTACATGGAAGGGAAGAGGGGGGAGGGGCGGGGGACATCGTACCCGTTAGGAGAGAGGAGTTAGTTACAGCGTATGCGTGAGAATGATGGGATGATAGAATTGTAGGGATGGTCCTAAGCAATTCCGATATAGCATTGCATTGCAAGCTAAAATTGATTAAGATAAATGGAAAAGAACAATTGATAAGAAATGTTTTATTGTATCTTTCTTGATTGAATCTTTACAAAATGAATCTGTCTCCTATATATAAGCGCTGACTCCCATAGTAAATCTCAGATGGCATACCAGTAAAACAGTTACAACTGTTAATCGTTGCAATTAAGCTAACCAACAAAAGATTGATTAGTGTCTAACTAATCCTCGTTATAAGAAAACTTTTGTGGCATAAGAAATGATCTTATTGTTGAATCTCAACAAATACTGTCATAAAATTAATTGGAATGGACAAACAACCCCAACTCCGATCCTGATATCTAAACAAAATCACCAGTTGTAAGGAAAGAGGCAGTGGCGGGGCAGCATCTGCTGGTGGACACCTCGCCTCGCCGTCACTGTCACCACTACACATCGTCACCCACCACTTTCTCCAATTCTGCTCGTGCTCATCCTTACTCTTTTCTTTGTTCTTATCGATTTGGTGAAGTAGAAAAGTGGGGCCTAGTAAAGAAATTAAGGAGGCAGCTCAAATGGGAGGAGGAAACAGAGAGGAAGTAGGTCACGTTGCCGTGGTGGTGAGTAGCTTGAGCGGTGGGTAATGTGACAAGAGGTGCGGCATAGGAGCTCAAAGGTGAGGTGACAGATTCAATTCGAAGTGGGATATCGGCTCAATGGAGGCAGGGAAGAGGGTCGAGAGTTGAGGCGGAGCGATTTTCTTAGAGCCCAGAAGTAAGAGAATCGAATATGGAGAGCGATTTTTGATGAAACTGAGGAAGAAGAGAGAATGAGAAAGAATTAGCTGCACGGAGACGGAGGAGTCGTATCCTCTCCTCTGGATGGTCAATAAAAACCATCCAGTGGACATCTCGCCATTTGAGCCCTCCGATTTAAATGAACGACTGGATCTGAAATTCGTCCAAAAAAAAAAGAAAAAAGAAAAATCGGAGTATACGCTGCGTATTCTCTTCCCCTCTGCGTATCCCTTCTCTTTTTTCCTCTCCCAATGAGCTTTTAGAGAGAAAATCTAGATTTCGTCTCTCCATTCCGA
Organism: Rhynchospora pubera; assembly: GCA_028095005.1. Taxonomy (NCBI): domain Eukaryota; kingdom Viridiplantae; phylum Streptophyta; class Magnoliopsida; order Poales; family Cyperaceae; genus Rhynchospora; species Rhynchospora pubera. Next base: position 195,764,601 of record CM051463.1, on the reverse strand, counting down.
TCCGTATCCTTGGTTGCTCTGGCTCCGCCTTGATCTCCTCTCGATCGCCTTGATCGCCTCTCGAAGCACCACTGCCTCATCCTTGATGTCCTCTCGAAGTACCTCTCGAAGCAACTTTCTAGGGTTTCGCTCTCGCTCGAACCAGGTAATTCTCTCTCTTTCTTCTGATTTTTTGTCTCTCTTTTTTCGATTTTTGGTCGTTCCGTGTAATGAACTGGAGTCGAATAAGTGGTTTGTCCCCCTTTCTATTTCCTCAATTTTATTTTTAGAATTGCTTTTTTATAGCTGGATGGTAGGAATTGCAAGTGGTTTTAAGCAATTTTTTGAATATTTTGATTGGAATTTGTAGGATCTGTACTCTGCCTCCATTCTCTCCTCACCTTGCAGATTTTCCCTCTTGTCAATCTAGCACAGGTACACCTCTCATTTTAATTGTGCTTATTTTCTGTTACGTAAGTGACAATTATTTCTCATATAGTAAACTTGTTTACATTCAACTTCCTCACCAAAGAAGGTGTCGTACATTTGTGAAAAATGTAAATTCGTGTAATGTGGCGGTATCTAGATCAACACGTAATCCGGGTCGAGAATTTTATGCATGCAATTGTGTTGAAGGTAGTTATTTTCATGAGTGGTGTGACAAAGTTCAATGTCGAGAATCTTATGGCCCAAAGCAATCGAGACGGCGTCAAGAAGCAATTAGAGATGATGACCTTTGTCGGGATTTAAAATTTATTTTGAAGACTATAATCGCGGAATTTGCAAGTCTTATGTGTTATTGTAATCTTACTTTGCATATTAATTGCAATGGTTATAAAATGTTGTTAATTATGGATGTTTGATTGTAATTCTATTAAGGATCCAATTTATGTCATTTGAAGATTGTAATGCCTTTTGAGATATTATGTGGTAATATGCTATTTTCGATATGTGCTATTTTGGATAGTCACAAATGCATTGAGTACCACTAGTACCATTTTGGATATGCTTGTAAATTATTTGTCAAACATTGAGTATCACTGGTACCTTTTGAGATATTATGTTGTAATATACTAATTTCGATATATGCTATTTTGGATAGTCACAAATGCATTGAGTACCACTGGTACCATTTTGGATATGCATTAAGTACCACTGGTATAGAGGCATTTAGTTTGATGATATTATATGCTATCTTCAAGCAACAAGCCATAATACATTTGTCCATTAAAAATGAACGCTAAACCCTACATCTGTTACACTTGGAATTAAATCAGGAACATAATGCCATTTCTCCAGTTAATCAAACCAACTAGTAATCAACTCATGTTTACTAATTTCTTCAGAAATAACCAGACAGTGCTTCCTTCACAATCACCAGAGAGTGCCACAAGGGATTTCTTACCATAAATAAGTGAACATAAGTAAACATATAAGGCCAATTTATGACCATCATAACTAAACATATAAGGCCAATTTATAATCTAACATCTAAGGTTTCACAAGTTTCAGGTCATTAAGAAAATATCTCGTTCTTCTCAGGTGAAATTTTTATTCCTCCAAAGATGTCACCTTTTGCAAATATTTAGAAGATACAACAAAATCGTCCATCCAAATACTAATGCAAAAGTGTGGTGCAACATGTGTAGAGTCAACAGGTGTAGAGTTACAAAAGTTCGACAGTTCCCCATCCTTAAAATCTATCCTTGATAGAATAAATAAAAACTAAAGTAGAGGCAATAATCAAATTACAAGTATCCACAGTACACTAGTTAGCAAATTCATTAATCATAGTTAGACCTCACGATTCAACATCAGTCAACATATGATGCATTCATAGTTGTTAAGTGAAATAGTCTCCAATCAAGTGCATCAGGGGGTATTTGAGCATTGATAACATAGCACAGTTGAAGGCAATTAGTAAGAAATTCATAGCTGATCCGAAATCAGTGGCATATTGAATGAGTTATGAAATAAACAGGTCTCAAATACAATATCAACTACAATATCAAGTTTCAAATACAATCATGCTTGAAATAAACAACACAGTCACATAAACATAAGAACAGATAACTAGTTTTCACGTCGCCTTTGGCTCCATAAACTATTTTTAATATTATTTCGAATTATTTCACCTGCAGCTGACTCATTCACACTAGGCATCACTTCAGGTTGTGTTGGATTGACATGCTCATCATTTGAGAATTCCACATTCCTTGATCTATTTAAAAATACATTTGGGGTGTTTTGTACTTTGATGAAATTATGAATAACACAACATGGCATAACAATTAGGGTTTGTTTTCTATACATGCACCTAAAGACTTCTTACTGGTTGGGTCATCACACTTGTTCTTGTTACCTAAAGACTTCTTATTGGCTGGGTCATCACACTCAACCCCATCAGATTGCTCTAGAACTCTCTTACTGGACGAAGTTCGAGAGGCAGCACCAGAGCGTGGAAGCGGCGACTGTTGCATGTTTATTTCATCATCAAAATCTCCACCTAACATGGAAATTTTAGTTCCCCATTGGGCCCTGACTGCATCCATATTGACTTCATTTAAGTCTTGCCCTATGTCTCGGTTACTTCCTGAGCTATCACTTAGGTCCATTAGGTCTTCAAGTGGCACACCAGGGTTATAAGCTGCTGCACTACTTCCATTTGCCACATTACCTCCAACAATCTCCAGCATTTGACTGTACCAATCAAAGGGTTTGGTCTTGCACTTGTACAACTTTGAATTGCTCTGAAATGCAATTAAGAAAAAAATAATGATTAATATAAGAACAGGTAAAGCAATGTAATAATAAAATTATGAAAATGATAGATTTGTAATAGTGAACTACCATCTTTAATTCCTCCCATTCATCTTCTGGTCCCACAGGCACACGCTTAGTAGCACACCAGCCCCATCCAGTCCTCTCGCGACATTGCTTATATTCAGAGAAGTCTTGTTTAAGTGTCTTCCATCGTGTTTTACATTCTTCCCCTTGGCGCTCTGGCTCTGACTGTGAGCTTAACACGGTAGCTAATTTTTTCCAAAATTGTTTAGTGAATGTCCCTGAACCAGCAACTCGACCGGAAACTTGCTCTTCTCGTATCAAATGTAACATTAGTTTTGTTTGATCACCACTCCAATTTTGTTTTCGCTTTCCCTTTTGTTTGTTTGTCATACACTCTTCAGATTGATCCATGTCTAATTTATACCTTTTTGTTTGGCTGTCCAAATTTTCATGATATATCAAAATAGCAAAATATAAATTTACTCAGTGCTTCAAAATGAAAACCATGATAGCAACATAATTTACTCAATATATCATACATCACTAGACAGTAACATCTATTATACACAATACATATATGATATACAAGTTGTTTGCTATTTGCACATATTGTGTATTTGGAAATTATAAGCGATTAGCATAAAAAAAAACTCGATTTATTGCATTCGTAAAAGTAGAGTGCAAGGTCCAGGGAGTGTCTCTGGTTAGTATCATTACAACTTGTAACAAATACTCGATCTATTGCACATTTTTCATTACAAATTTATTTTACACTCACAAGTTGCATACATAAAGTAAAATACATTTAAAATTATTCAATGAATCACAAAAAAAAATATAAAGAAAAAAATAAGAACTGTACCAGTATCAAATGAAGAAGAAAAACCAGCTTTGATCTCTTGTATTAGCCTCCAACTATTAAACTTGAACAATAAAACAACCTTGATCTTTCATACTGTCTCAACAAAGCAAACACTTGATTAGTGATTGTCTCGTACCAATATTTGTCTCAACCAAGCAAACCCTAGATTAGTGATTGTCTCATACCAGTATTCGCAACAATAGCAATTTAGAAAAGCCCCATAATGTAGATTGTCAATGTCACACAACTACTACACACAGCTAAGTTCATTTAAAAAGTAAGCCAATTTTTTGTAAAAACGCCAGCACAACAAATTGATAACAAGTTAATTCGAAACAAACAAGTTAATAGAACTTCATATCATAACTCAACCCATACACAAAAACCAACATATCACCTGATTTCTCCATTAATTACATGAAAAAGATTAAAAAAAATAATCAACAAACATTAAAAAGAGAGGAGGCGTGAGGGATGGTTGAGAGATCTAATTACCTTCTCTCGCAGAGAGAGAGAGAGAGAGCGCCGCCGTGAGAGAGAGAGAGAGGAAAGTGAGACTGGTAAAAAGAGAGGAGGCGATAGAGAAAGGAAGGGATGGAGGGTTTTGTTTTTTTTCGGCCGAAGAATAAGGGTATGCAGCGGAAAGAAATATGCGTGGGACCCACTCTTGAGGAGTTGCTCTGCGGATTAAATTTACGCGACCTAAATAGGAGCAGTAGTTTACTCCTCCGATTTCGGTCGTTACTCCACGTTAGTCCTTTATTTTTTTCCTATGTTTGGAAGATTTAAATAGGGATCAAGAGTCTTACTCCTCTACCAAACATAGCCAAAGAGAAGAAATGCTTATGCAATTCGGATCCAGAGAGCAGAAATGAGAAATAACAACATTTAAGCAATTGTGTCCTTGATTTTTACAAAATATCACCATTAACTTCTTTGAACACTATACTAATATAACTTTTTACAAAATGTTGCCAAAATCATCTAAAACAACTTGTCTTCTCTTGCCTACAAAATGTTGTGCTCTTTTACAAATTCAACAACTTTGTATTTATAGGTTGTTCTATCCAATCTTACTACCAAGCGAGCTTGACAACCGGTCCGTGTCTCCGCTCGAGGCTTCTTCGTCAAATAATCTCGCTTATCTATTTCCCTCTTTACCTTCACAATTGCAAAAAAAGAACTTGCAAGTAATTGCACCATCTTGTTTGTTGTTATTCTCACGACCCCTTCTTACTCCAAAACCATTTCTTCACCATAATCACTCCAAACTGACCATACTTCATCTAATGTTTCATACTCCATACCCAAACAAGGTACAAAATCATTTTCATGTTCCTCCATAACCTTAATAAAAACATCATATAAGAAATTAGAAATTTTGTAAACAATTAACTAAATTAGAAAAATTATCATATCCTAGACCTACATTATCATGTCCTAGACAATATAGTCCTTGCATAGTGCATATTCTTTTCTGCAGCATACAAGAGACATTCACCTTAGTGTTACATAATTTGCACCAAAGTTCCAGTCAGAGGAATTAGCATTATTTCATGCAAAATACAAGTAATTAACTGGTACAATTCAATCTAAGATTAGCAATACAATGAAATATGCTTAAATTGCTTTGCATTTAACCAAAACCTGATACTTACCGACAACAAAATTCAATATAAATCCTATATGTACATATAGCTACATGCCTATTTAGTTATACAAAATTTCCCCCAATCTCCTAACTACAAAACTGTTCTCTTTCTTTGAGAAGATAACTTCCCCCAATCTCCTCCAGACCCTTTACGACCTCTTACAGTAAAAATTAGTGGTGAAAACGATTAACCCTGGTTCAGTAATTAATTTGAAAACGAGCATCTAATCACTCTGACAGAAAAATGGAAAATGAAAATGTTGTGGCAGTAATTTCAAAACTCTGATAGTAATTTCCATGATATTCAAAGCTCATGAAGTAATTTCGCATCTAATACCTGATGTTCAAAACTCAGGTCAAGAAAAAATGAAAATGCTCAACTTTCGCTAACCTCACCTCTGACAGAAGAGAATCAGAATCAAACTTTCTGAATGAATCACTGAAATTTGCACTTTATGCGAGAGAAGAGAGGAGAGGAGAGAAGAGAATCAGAATCGCACTTCATGAGAGAGAAGAGAGGAGAGGAGAGAAGAGAAGAGAAGCGGACACTGAATGAATCACTGAAATTTGGACTGGGTTGCGCGCGAATTGCAATTTGGAAAGTAGAAAAGAAAGGAGATATACGGAGAGGGGAAATACGCAGCGTATACTGATATCTCATATTTATATGTGCATTTTGGCCGGGCTTTACACTTAAATGGTAACTCAAACCCCTATATTCATTGTGCTTCATGCTATATTTGTCTAGAATTGGGTACTGTTGTGGTTTTTGTATTGAATTGCAGGAACTCGGTGGATCAAACTCAATTAACGCATAAAATGGTAGATTTAAGAGAAACAATTGGTCAAATGGAATCAATAGCATTGAAGAGCTCATCCTAAGCTTTCCAACGCCTATTGAATCGCCTCAATCGGAGTTCGGGTGAAGGAATTATGGCCGAAATACTACCTCTCCTTGGTCTGGAGTCAACTCGGTCCGAGTTGGATCCATCTCGGTCCGAGTTGAGAGCCGACATAGTGCATTTGGCAAGTTTTCAAGCATGAAAACTCAACATTTTGGTATGAATTATTGCCATGACGCCCTAGCCTCCTTTCCAAGTCCAGAAGATCACTATTTATGCTCCCCTAGGCCAGAAAAAAAGGGGGGAACCCACCATACACGAAATTTCACGATCTACCACGTTTTGGCACCTTTCCACCATCGTTCTCGCGCCGAAAGGCGTGGGATTCCACCTCTTGCATCATAGCACGACCATGACATCATCTTTGGAGCAATTCTAGGCGCGACGGCGGTAGAATCAATCCAACCACGGCTCTGGACGTTCGGTATCTTGAGTTAGAAGCGATATTTGGTTTATTTCTTTCATTCTCTTGATATTTGATTTGATGGAGCTTGTATCTTATTTTGCTTTCATGTTAGGCTAGATTTATGTTGTCTTAGGAGTAGGGAAGTAACTTAGGTTTCGATGTGTTGTGATTTGACTCAATATGATATGATATGTTTTGTTGATTTGTTTTGTTGAGAATTATGTTAATTGCTTGTTTTAATTACTTGGTTAAAGTCTGATTAACTTCTAGATGTACGGCCGCATTTAGTTAAGTTCTAAAGTTAGGTTAATCAAGATAATTTAGATAAGTATTTGGAATAAATCGTAGATCCGAAAGGGGAGATTAGTTGAAACCAAAAGTGTAACTTTTAGACAAGTCCAAAAGACCTCTAGATATCCTTATGAACTCCAACAAACAAGTTTAAGTTGATTGAATTCTATACCAAAAGTTGTGAACCAATCGAGTTAATTAGGTTAGGTTGTGATTAAACCAGTTTCTAGTCCAACAAGCGACAGCTGAGGTTTAGAATATCTAGGTTTGACCAACAAACCCTAGCACAAAGCATAAAATATCATAAAAGGTCAAAACCACACACTTATACCATCTGTTCGGACCGAACAGATCTTTGTTCGGACCGAACAGAGCGTATATGCTTGAAAAACACAGTTTGATGCGCGAAAGTGATAAGTTCTGTGTTCTAGAGTCCAAACCAAGGTGAAACCTGTACCCTAAGACGCTTTTTATACTGTTTGAAAATCCAAAAACTTTACTTTAGTCATTTACATTATTTTAATAGACAAAATAACCAAAAATATATACTTTACTTGCACCTTTACATTTAATTCATCAAAACTCCACAAAAATATTATTGTCTAGCTTTTGAAAAAGGATAAGTCCGGTAATCAATTAAACCGTCTCTTGGGTTCGACCCTAAAGCTGTACTCCAAAAGACTAGTGAGGTTAGCTCTAGATTTATAAATTTATTTGATTCCTAGGTTTTAAGTCTTCATCATATACTCCGATATATGTATATATATATTTTTGGAAGAATTTTAGATCCAACCGTTGATTTAAATCAGAGGGCTCAGATGGCGAGACAGGATACGACTCCCGGAGACGGAGGCGGACGGTTCGAGAGCATGGCTATTTTTGTCATTTGTAAAATATTAGCGTGTATTGTTAATTGGAGCCGTGGGGAAAGCAACGCCCACAGAATCGATCGAAGCAGCGAAGACTGAAAAAAGAAAAAACAATTGCAATTTCTTATCCCTTGCCAAGTTGTCCCTCCACTCACTCTCTCTCTCTCTCGCTCAGAGAGTGCTAGCAATACCTTAAACCCTGCTGTTCAAATTTCTCTTACACACTGATGCAGTAAAACACCACCTCACACTCGCTATGGTTTCTCTCTCTTCACCTCGTCTTTCTTTCAGTAGAAACCTCACCTTAGGTCAGAGAGAGGCAGGGTTATCTTATTTTGGCCTCACACGAAGGTCTCTTTCTCCACTCACTCTCTTCTTTTCTCCGTTTTACTTTATTTTACATTAAATACTTCGGTGTAGAATTAGGCCTTTGACAATTAAAGTTATACGTTGTCTTATTGCGGTGTAATTCTTTGTTCAAATTGCGCATTAGCTTCGGAAATACAATGGGAGGTGTTGTTTTGTTTGTTGATAGCAATGCATTATACATGCCATCCATATATTTTATCTTGATTTGTCATGGGAAGCATAAACTATGCGACTATATATTTAAAAGGTAAGAAGCAATGTGTTCTAGTTGAATGAAAACTCCATAATGACTTGCAAACCAATATCAGAAAAGAAATATTTCTTGCCGAAGTTTGACTGGTTCTGCCACTACTTAGTGCTGATACTCTATTCATGACCATAATTGTTCCCTCAGGATTAGAATTATCCAATTATGTTATATTTTAGTAATTTTAGTTAGCATTCTACATTTTTTTGCAGACGAATTGTGCATTTCATGCCCCTGATGGATGAACCAATGGTAAATCAAGCTGCAGGAGTTCTCTCCTATCCCTTTAATATAAGGTTGATGTCTCTAAGGAGGGGTATGATCTTAGTTGTCCTTTTATATATATTTATTTCTAGAAGTGTATCTCAACCAAGTCAACTATCTTCTAGTCTTTTATTGGTTAGATGCTTTATTGAGGTAGTTTCAGGCATAATTGAAGCCTGTAATCTCTTGTATGTTCATATAGTACTGAGAGCTGGTACAAGTTTTGTGAGTGTATGTATTTATTGTTGCTCTCTTCTCTTTTCCTAGATGATTCTGCTGTGGCATGTGAAGGATTGTGCAAAGTAATTTGGAGCTTAGAACTGGAAACAACCTCAGGGATTCTAGTGTACTTAACTGGTGAACCTGAGGCCTTGGGCTGCTGGAAACCTGAATTGGCAATTCCTATTTCACCCTCCCTCCAAAATGCTTACTTATGGGAAACTGAAATGATGGTATTTTAATGCTCTCATAATTATTCATTCTCTGTGTGTGTGCGATTTGCTTGTTGCTGCAGTATTTGATGGGAACTTTTAATAAAATGGGAATGAAAATGGTGGTTTGAAAGGAGGTGACAAGTCCCAAGCTCCCAGACCTCATTCCAGTTGACCTTTATGTATATTACAATTAAGTGGAGTAAAGGAAAAAAACTCTTGAATAAAATAATTTTTCATTGTGATATGTTGTCCTAATAGGAGTATCGACTATACATCATGAATTATCCAATTAGTTATGGGGGAATTTGTAAAGCTAAATTCTTATTCACAATTTTACACCTAATTTGTGGAACAATCTTTACCTCAATTATCAAACTGTGAAATCAGTTGCTGTCAATAATGTTACCAGATGTAATGGCAATTTTATCTCTGATAAACCATAGGTGCCTTGTGGGACTAGCATCAAATATAACTATCTCATGATGAAGAAGACACGTTCATCATGGTCTACATACCGGCCAGGACCGAAGTTCTCTCTTTCCATACCTCACTCATGCAAGGATGGACCAATTTGTGTCAGGGATTGTTGGGTCCGTAATGTGGGCCGCAGAAACTTAATTCCTTCCTGGGATTCTTGGTTATTTAATCCAAATATTAGTCAAGGCCCATTTAAGGTTCTGAATGGATCACTTAATCAGGCTTCCTTTGCAGGTAGTTTTCTTTGGAAGTATTTCCATGTATGCTGCTGAAATACATCAAAAGATCTTTCATGCCCTAACAAAAAAAGAAACATCTCAACTATCCCTCTAAAATGATATGGAGAGTCTCACAAAGATATTTCCTATGCTAATTTGGTTTTTATTTACCATTTTGCTTCCTTGGTTATGTTTTGAGGAAGGTATAGTTAGACATATTATTTGCAGTTATGTAACGGTAATTGTGATATTCCCTACTCTTTTATGGATCTAGATGAAAATACTAGCTTTTGCAGGCGCAATATTTTTTCTGGATGATCTGCAGGGATAGGAAAATGTTCTTGTACTTAATTTATGAAGGATATAATTCCGTTAGTACAAGCAAGTACCGGTTTGGAGTCCTTACTTTTTTCTTTTAAAGTTTTTTCAATGTATGTCAGCTACCTTGTACTTATTTTATGTGTGCGAAACAAAAGAGAATAAAGAAATTTTGTTTATGTTATTATCATGGTGCTGAACAATTAAATGCTTATAGTGCATTGACAGGTCAACATGACGTACTGAAGAGCCAGAATGGAATTCCCTTGAAACATAAACCTCCAATCATTCTCAGCAAGGACAATAAAGAAAGACATACTGAGTCAAATTTTTTCCCTAGTGACCAAACAAATAGAAATCCATTTATCCAAAGCACGGAAAAGAACGCAAATTGTATCAAAGAAAAAAAATTGAAAGACCTGTTTGTTGAGGAACCATGGCTACATTTTCAAACACGGGACTTCCAAATTGAAGCATGTAATCAAGAAAAGGAGGCACTAATATCTAGCATAGCTACAGTTCCAGAAACTTCAAACTTGAAAAAGGGCAACACGAAGATTTTGATAAACTCCTCTGCATGCGACATGCGTAGGATTGCAGTTCTAGAGAATGGCATCTTAGTGGAGCTTATCTTGGAGCCACTTAACAATACTGTGCTGTTCAACAACATATATTTGGGGGTCATTAAGGAGATGATGCCCAAAAGGAGTGGGGGCCTTGTGGACATAGGCCTCCCTAAGCCAGTCTTCATGGTCCTCAGAGAGAACAGGGAGCCATTTGCATACAGCACAAAAAGGAATATTAAGGGAGAGAAGAATTCTGAGTCTGGAGAGGATTCAGATAAGTGGGCCAGGGTCAGTATAGGGACTAAAATAATAGTGCAGGTAATTCAACGAGAGGAAGAGGGAACGGGTAGCAGTACTGATTCAATGATGCTCACCCCATACCCAAGAGTCAAAAGTAGATTTTGGGTAAGTATACAAAATAATTTTGGTATCTTTCCTTCCTTCCACCTGACATAAAGTACCGTTGTTCCAGGACCCATGTTGTTAATGAGATGACTCTTTCACTGGTATGGTCATAGCATGCTTTTATCTATTAGAGTCAAAAGATCCATAATAAGCAGATGAGAAAATCCAGTATGCATTTGCTCTGGTACTACTCTGCACATATAAAGAAAACAGCTAATAATATTGTGAAAATAATATAAAGGAAATAAGACACTAATAAGTTTTGGTGAATTGAAGATTTTGGTAGTAAAATAGGTGACCTTGGTAAGTATGCAGCTCATAGCTTAACCTTCTTCAAGTACTCTAAAAGCTAACTGGAACAGATTTTTACATGCCCCTCATCCCTTACGGAATTCCAGAAATATTAATGGAAGGGTACTATTTGAACAACATGAGATTGGTGGGTCTGAACTCATGACCTCTTCCCTGGTACTGTTTTAACCAATTCTCTAATGTTTGAGCTGGTGGAGAGGGTTAATTATATTAATATATCTCTTTAACAGATACTCAGGACAGGAAACAGATCAATTGATGTCTCAGTGGCAGCAGAAGAGCCAGAGAGGGTCCGTTTACTTGCTATTGCTAAAGCATTGAAGCCAGCTGGTTTCAGTCTGAAGGTACTCTTAGAGTAGCGTCTAGAATATGTAATTTTGCTTGTGTATGTGGACCATTTCTGCTTTAGGTTCTACCATTCCTGGTAAGATTATATGCCGATTCAAGTTAGCTGATATACTTTCCCCTAAGCCCAAATTGAATTGAAGTGACAACAAAAGATCTGGATGGTGGGTTTCGAGTTCGTATATAATGGTTTTGAAGTGATCTTTTTAAGTTTTACAGTAATAAACTTTTGGGTTGTACTGAAGATTTGGGATATTATTACTAAAAGAATAACATCCTAGTTAACATCTGCTAAAGATGTCATAATAATAGAAAACCTAAAGTGCTCTTTGGATTCGCAAATTATCCAGGCAAAACCGGCAGCTGTGGGCCACTCTTCCGAAGAGTTAGAAAAGGATTTGGAGATTTTGCTATCTACTTGGGATGAAATAGTTGAGCATGCAAAATCATCAGTTCAGGCTGCATGAGAGGGAATCGAAGGTGCTGTTCCTGTGATGCTTCATCGAGCCATGGATCAGAACCTGGCTGTCATTTACGACTATTTTCCTGATAAAGTAATATACAATCATTAGTACAATTTAGCTACTTTACAAATAGCACTAGAGCTTATGTTTAAAAATATTTTTTTAAAAAAGACCCTCAAAAAACACTAGAGACTTATGCTTGTACTTTGTATGCATCAAGCACTTTTTGTTTTTTTTTTTTTGCATTATTCACCGACTGTTAAATCCATCATGGGTGAATAAATAACTTATTTTATAATACACACCAAGTATAGAGTTCTGTCAGTATTAATGGTATCCCTGGGTTCTACAATCCCTGATTTTGACTTGATTATTTTAGTTATTTTTTTCCTTTTATTTCTAAGAACTTTGGTAATGTGTTTCTAAGTACCAACACTCCGTTAATAAACTGCTATACGTGATATTCAATTTGCCTCAGGTTGAAAGTGTTCTGGTTGACTCTCCTCGTAGTTATCATGAGGTACGGCTAATTTAATGAGTGGTGTAATTATCAGCTTGCATTCCTGCACTCTATCTTGCTGCTACAGTTTTCCATATTAGAACCTTATTGCTGCCCAATTGATTAATAGAACCCCAATACAGCCTTATCTAATGTGTACACACTAATTAAAAATGGTAGAATCAAATTAAACAAGCACCTTATGGCCATACAAAAATTGTCATATGGTTTGCAGACTTCAATTTGCCTCAGAACTTGAAATTGATCCCTAAATTGCTTCAACTATCATTTCAGTTTTCTTTTGTTTAATCATTGACATCTCATCCTTGTCTCAATGTTTTATGTTAGTTACATTTTTAGTTTGAACTCATTATTCGCTTGCATAAACTATTAGGTGACAATTGATCTACAAAAAATAGCACCTGAGCTATGTGGTCGTGTTGAGCTCTACAAGGAGAGAATTCCAATTTTTGATGAATACAAAATTGAAAAAGAGATAGATGGAATTCTTTGTAAGAGGTATCACTTCTAGAGCTTATTAATTTGGTTATTATCTCAAGAGGTGTTACTTGTGTGTGTGTGTGTTGGGAGGGGGGGGGGGGGGGGAGTATTTATGTGGGTTTAGGATCTCATCGAATGGTAAAGAAAATATAACCAAACAAAATCTTTGGTGTACTTCTTCTATTTGGAATTGATTATCAAAACTAAGGTCAAGAGAAGTTTACAATTGCATCTTATCATCAAAATTACTATTCCAATCCAATATCACCTCATGTCACTCGTAGCAATTTGTTTTTTTTTTATTTGCCTATTTGATGATTGAAGAAAATGACACTAATATGTGGTGTTTAAAATATCTGGGAACGTTATGCATGGTTTTTAATTGCATGCGTCCAGCAACCAGAAGATCTGGGGAAAAATGTAATAGTACCGGGGGGAGCAAACTGAACACATGCATCCAAGACTGCCTGAATGTATGCATTCAGTTTTTGGGCAGTGTGGTATTTCTTTTTCTAAAAAAAAATATGGTGGGATATACAGCTAAGAATTCTATGTTTGTTCATGGCATTTATATATTTAAATGTATAATTCATATAGGGTATCACTGCCAGATGGTGGATATCTGGTGATAGAACAAACTGAAGCCTTTGTCTCAATAGATGTAAATAGTGGGGGGAGTATGCTTGATGAGAGAACATCTCAAGAGAAAGGATCTTTGAAGGTCAATCTTGCTGCTGCTAAACAGGTAATGTGCCATCTCCTGATAAGGTGAGTTGTTACTTGGGAAGGCCAGTGTCCATTGGATAATTGTTTATTTTTTGATCTTATAATTGTGTTTGATCTCTTGAGGCTTAATTAAGTCTTAATTCAGGATGAATAAACAAGTGATTTGTTAAAAATTAGCTAGTTGAGATTATTATTGTTTCCAGTACTTAGTGGTATGGTAATCCTTGTATGGAATTGGCATTTTAATGGTAGATGTTTTGTATTTAATCAGAGATCCTTAATTGATGTCTGTGGGGATCATTATAATAAATAACTGAATCATCGCCCACACAAAAATGCAATAAAGGATAAGCTGTGAAGGAAGAGTTGATTAGTACCACTAATGCTAGTACCTTTTGGTAATTCTAAAGTACTAATATTTTTTTTTAAAAAATAGATTGCAAGGGAACTGCGCCTAAGAGATATTGCTGGAGTCATTATTGTGGATTTTATTGACATGGCCAATGATTGTATGTACATATACTCTTCTATAATTGTTTGATGTTCCTTGTACAATGTGGCAAATCATGCCATCTTATGGTATGTTGTGTTTTAACTAATAGTCACTATTACCTACACCAATACAACTGGTTTCGCTTAGGTGGTTTCCTTCGAGGAAAAAGAAACACAAAAATTAACTTAAAAAGGAACATAATTGCCTCTTTAATTAAATGGAGACTGTGGTGTCTTTTCTTTTTCTTTTTTTGGGCTGCTGTTAGCTGTGGGGAGTAGGCACCACTAGAGGAAGAGTCTTTGATAAAACATTATTTGATTTTCTGTTTTTAGCAAATAAGATGGTGTATGAAGAAATGAAGAGGGAAGTAGAGAGGGACAGATCTAAAGTGGCAATATCTGAAATATCAAGTCTCGGATTGATGGAAATAACAAGAGAAAGGGTAAATGTTTGTATTGATTTCAGTGTTGGCTTCTGGTTGATAACACAGTATGTTACCATATCTACAAATGCTGCACAGTCATTTCGCAATCAACATCCCCATTTTTTTGCAAGTATATGCAAGTAATGCTGAACCGACAAAATGGATTGATGGAAATGGTGTTGAAGTAATGACAATTTTGTGTCCTTTGACCTCTATTTACAAATTGAAGAAAATGAAATTTATCAGATTTTGATTTCGGGTCTGAAGTATAAGTGATGGATACGAAGAGTTGGTTCGGAGTTGATGTCACAAAATTACTGATGATTTGTTCAATTTCTTTTGTTCACTTTACCTTGATTATAGCATTCTGAATTCTTTTTACAAAAAAAAAGGAGTTAATTTGCTAGGACTTTATCATTTGCATAATAACAAGGTAAAGTAGTCAGTTCCAAAGAACTGAAGCTGATCTCTTGTAATTTTTCATTTATCTGTCTTTTCTTTTGTTCCTGTGCAGGTGCATCGTAGTGATTCATTTGTAATAAGTGAGCCATGCAAGTGTTGTCATGCAACTGGCCGTGTGGAGGCCTTAGAGACATCATTTTCAAAAATTGAGCATGAAATTTCACGCTTTCTTGTAAGCAAAAATCCAAATTTTCAGCAGGTCTTTTGCAAACAATATTTAATTTATTTCTACATTTGCACACTGGCATATTATATTTTCAGCTAGCATCTTTTTAATTTTTGCATATTATTCTGAATTACTGGTGGACATGGATGATGGTGGCAAGTTAGTAGGCATTGGATATGTGGACATTTATTTGACTTAATATGGAAATATTAGGGCAATTTACTCATTTTTTTGCTGGAAGATTATTAATTCTAGTGACTGTATGTTAATTGGGAGAGGGTTTCTGTGCCACGTTTTTAGTGCCTCCCAAATGCCACATCTCTTCTTTTAATTTATTTCAAAATTTTAAATTCAAATAATTGAAGTTCATTTCATACTACATCAAGAAGCAAAGAATAAATTCAGTGAAATTGATTTATCAGTTATCACTGTAAACTAGATTCATTCATTTTATGGCCTCTTGATCGAGTTCGAAATGAACTCCAACAATTATAAAATTGTATGTAGGCGCATCCCCTGTGAAAGATTACAAAATCAACAGCTTGGATTTACTATTTAGATATTAATTCTTTTAAATATAAATTAAAAAGAGATATTTTGTTTGGTGGTACAAATACTCTGTGGCATTTGGATTCAACTTGGAAAAGCCAAAAACTGAACAACACTGGGTCGTAATTACAAATAAGTATGTGGCATACAAAAAAAATCTGCTATACACAAAAGAATCATACTTTCGCTCACATTTGCTTTACATGAGAATTGCAGTCTCAAATTCGAGGACTTTTTGTGTTTTCTTTTCTTTACCTTTTTTGGTTTTCTTATTTTCTTGGGTTTTACTTAAATCTTGGATTTGAACACGTTCAGTGCTCCTTTTAAGTTCCTTTATCTGCCTAGTTGTATAACCAGGCTACCAGCCAAATTTTCATAAGCTATTTCCTTTTCTTGTATTGGAGTAAAATTTTCAAAAAAGTATGTTGACTGCTACAGGCTGCTTCAAATGAGAAACCTGACCCAGGAAAGCGGAAGTCTTGGCCAAGGTTTTTGTTAAGGGTGGATCGGCACATGTTTGACTACTTGACGTCAGGCAAAAAAACAAAACTTGCGATTTTAAGTAGCTCTCTGAAAGTTTGGATTTTGTTAAAGGTATATATATCATATGCTTCAAATGTTATACATCCACCTGATTGACTTCCAATTTCGCCTTTAATTGGTCGATATCTATGCAAAAACTTCTGTAAGCCGCTGGTATATTGGGAAAGCTGGAGTTCCTTATTTTATTCAATTATGATCATCTAACGCAAATATTCTTGCTAATCCGTCTCAAATCTGCTTAGTTTGTTTATTCTTCTTATATGTAAAATGCACCTTGGTATTCAGTTATTTTCATTCTAACATGTCAAGAAGCTTTTATTTGGATGAACAGATAGCAAGAGGCTTTTCTTGGGGAACATTCGAGTTGACACCACTAAAAGGTTATGCTCAAGTGGTGGCATCCAAAAAGCAACTGACCGAAGACGAACAAAAAATTCAGACATGGATTTGACCTAGTTTTTCATGCAATTTTCTCATAATATGGTTTTCTGCATTATATGCTTAATGCAAGGTAAATGGATGACTGCTAGCAAATCTGTGGTTTAAGAGAGAGATGCTGCTGGTCATGCATTAACATATTTGTCAGGGTACAGCTCCTCAATTATAGGCTGGTACTCTCAAGTCTTTATGTCCTTTTGACATACCATTCAGTTAACTTTTAGGCTTAAGGTTTGGCATGTAGGTACAGCTCTTGGAATACTCCTGCTGGTACGGGTGTTGACCCTGATTCTTGTCAGCGTAATGTTGTTTTATATTTTCTTTTTCCTTCGATTTGTAACTTTTGAACTTTTTGCGGCTGTTTGAGTGTGAGAGGGGGGGCATTTTTGTATAACAATATGTTATGGTGGTAAAGTTGTGTGCCCCGATAATTTTTGCAATTTGAAGATCAGCTAATTCAAACTTTAATTTTAGATATATGTCCATCAAGTATAAAAAGAATGTTCTCCAGAAATTATTGTATGTTATGTTAAATAAATAATGTTGAAATGCATGGACCGTTTCATAAACTAGAAACCAGCGGGTCCATATTACAAGTTGTATGCGTGTTTATAAATCCTACAAAGGCTTATGAACTGTTGTGACTTGAAGTGAAAGATGGAAGAACAGTCTGTGTTTGTCTGCTCTCTATTTTGTTTGAGGCAATGTTTGTATTTGCATGAAGCCATGAACTTTCTACGAAATGAATTAGCCTGCTGGCTTTGAGTTGCCGAAAAAAAGGGAAAAAATAAACATAGTACAAAATTGAGATTGTGTTTCTGAGGCTATGTAGATATTTGTATGAACTAAAATTAAACAAAATAGATCTTTATAAATCAACATGCATACGAAACAGGGAAACGAATTGAAAAACATATTTCGACATTTTACTATGATTAAATATTAATTGTAAATACATTTTACATATCCTATTATACTGTAGAAAAAGAAAATGAATGTGAGGAAAAGAGATTTGGGCTCTACTTCATTGAACAATTGTGGGATAAAAGGACATCGAACGACTTTGCAAATTTTAGAGGGTTAACTTTCGGAATTGCTTTATACACTCCTCAAATTTGCAATTCCCTCCTAGTCCTAACTGATTGAAAATAACTAAAACACCCCTACTTTATTTATTTTTTCTTTTTCATTGCTTCTTAGAGCACGTATAAAGGGCATTTCAGTTATTTAATAAAAAATTGGAGTGAATTGTAAATTTGACGAGTGTAAAAGACAATTCCCTCGACTTTCTGTTTTCTTATCTCTTCCATTTTGTGCTCCTCTAAAACCCTCGCTCGGAAGCCCCTCACTACACACTCAAAACTACAAAAAAAACTAAGAAATCCGAGAGAAATAAGTGATATGCAGTGGCATTTCCATGGCCATGGCTTCTCTCTGTCCCTCACCCCTTCCTCTCTCTACCCTCTTCACATCTCCTTCTAAGAGAGGAGTTCCAGTGGAGATAGTGTGCTATTCCGCTTCGCATCGCTCCTCTATTTCTAATGCCCGCCGAACTGTTTTTGGTTATTCCAGCTTGTTTCGTCTGGTTACGAGGTTATTTCTATATCTATTTCTCTTACAGTTTCTATCGCTATGCAATTTTTTTTTTCAATTTTTGATCGATTTCCCTCAAAAGTATGCTCATTAACTTGAAATCCCCAAATCTATTAGTTTAGGCATACTTTTCGTCACTAACTTAAAACTAAATTTTGATTTTTCTGTATTAAGGCTAACCAATTCTGATGGTGAAATTATTCTTTTATTCTGATGGTGAAATTATTCTTTTATACAGGCATATCAGTTATTCAACTCATTTGAAGGATAATCTTGGCACTACTCATGTCACTCTTCAGACTCATTCTTTCAGTTCTCCATCTATGTCCCAAGTATCCGGTATCATACTGCATTTTTTTATATTTATTTATTTATTCTATATTTGTAAGCACACTACTGCTTTGATCAAAATGATTTACACATGGGATTTCGGCCCTGATCGGCATTTCTTTTACATGGGATTTCATTTCATTTCAGTTGAATTGATTTCACAAGATTTCGTTGGATCTAATTACATAGAGATTCCAAACAAATGACACCAAATCCGACCATTTTGATAAAAAAAACTTTTCTACTGAAATGAAATGAAATCCCACGTTAAAAAAAATGGGATTTTGATCAGGGCCTTCATTTGATTAGAATTGGTTTCTTAGGATTTCATTGGGCCTAATAATATGAAAATTTTGATAAAATAAAAGCAAATTCATTTATTTGATTAAAAAAAAAAAATTCAATTAACATGGGAATCCCATGGAATTCTCATGGAAAAAAAATCATTTTAATCAGGGCCTACTTATATGCTCCTCTTTAAGCTAGGTTTTGTCCCCTTCTGTGCAACTTCTTATGAGTTTTGCTTGGATGCTCTTTAAATATCATCAGTCCCTAGCCGGAGAACATCCTTCTAATGTCATGAAATTTTTTAAATGACATATTTTTAAACACTAAAAGTTAATAAAGAGGAGCACCTGATAGAACAATATCAAGAATAATTAACTTCCCTCCTAGAGATAACATGGTATTTCCCTGTGCATTGTTCCATGTTTTTAGCACAACAGACTGTCAATTCAATCAAGATATTTGTTCCAAGTAAGGGGCATCACCGTTAATAGGTAGAGATCTGAGACACCCCAGCTATCCAATATTTGCATCATTACCTCACCTTATCCAGTGATGATATTAAGAGCAACTCAACTTAAAGGATCCCATTCCAAGTATCAGTTAATGCTTTCTAGCAATCTTGACTGGAGAATTAAAAGGAAGCAAAGTGAATATAAACTTATAAATCTTTGTTCCTCTTGAACTTTTATCTGGGCATCAGTATACAACTCTGTATCAAAAGAAGAGAAGAACATTTTTCTTAAGTAGTGTATATATCTGAGACTCTAATTCATTCATGTTTGTTCTCTTTCTGTAAGATCAGACTTAATAATTTAAATTTTATAATTCTTACAGTTGTTTCTGGCGTTACATGTAAAGGACTTTGTACAGTATTATGGAGCATAGAAACAGACATAGCAGATGGATTTGTAATATACTTAACAGGCGACCCAGTTACATTGGGCTGCTGGGACCCGAATCTGGCTATTTCCTTATCTCGCTCATTCCATGCCTCCAATTTGTGGGAAAGACAAATAAAAGTACGGTGACAATATACTTCACCTTGTTTGGATTGTGGGGGAGGAGGGAAGAGATAGGGTGTAATGGAGGGCACAAAGGCTAACCAAACAAGAGAAGAAAATATGATGGCCTCCCTTCCTATTTTCATTCCTCCTCTTCACCTCCCCTTAAGCAAAAAGGGTGTTAATTAGGCATGAAACTAACATTTACATAATTTCCTGTATGGAAAGAAAGAAGTAGCTGATTCCCCTGACTTAAAAATTTCATGAATAAGCTCAAGTCCCCCTGAGTTTTAAAAAGGACCTCTAAAAAGTTGTAATTTGGAACGCAAGATATTGACTAAGGGGGCTGATTTTTGTTCGATTGCATTTGTGGCTCATAGGTTGTACTAGTCAAAATGTAAAGCGGTACCCAGTTTGCATCAATTTGATCTAGTATTAGTGGCAAATAACCCAAAAATATATATATATGATGGTTAGAACCCAAGAGAATAATTCTTTAGCTGTTGTTTGTATGCAGAGGTTATTTTGTTATTTTCTGCAAAGTTCTACAATTTTTTTGGTTGTATTTGATCTCAAGTGTATGAGGTGAGGCTTTGGATTCATTGTCATGTCCAGTACTGATATTCTCCTGGTTGTGGTTTTTATATTTTACTATCTTTTGGGCTCAGTTATTTTGCTATTTTAGAAAACTTTGGTAAAGAAATTGTAGTGGGCCTACAATAATGTTTCTTGGAGTTAACATTTGTCTTTCCAGGTACCATGTGGAATCCACTTCAAGTATAACTATATCATAAGGCATCCCTCTTCAGTTATTGAATGGAGACCAGGACCTGAGTATTCTCTTTCTGTTCCTTTCTCAACTGGAGAGTTTGAGGTGATTAGGGTTAGGGATTGTTGGATGTATGAGTCAGTTCATAGGTTTCCTGTTCCTCTGTGGGGATCTTGGTTAGCAGACTTGGGATTTTCAAAAGATCCACTAATTTCTGCACTCCAACAATCTGTCTCTTCAGGTATTTGGTTGAATTATATTTTCAATATCTTGTTTGCTTTTTATTTTTTTATATTCAAAATATCTCTGAATAAGTATCTATTATGAGGAATTCAATTCAAAGCAGTGGGGACTTAATTCATATGACTACCATTTTAGCTTATTTATTTTATCTCTTTTTTTTTTTTATAGAAAGCACCCCAAAAACGGGGTACCAGATTCATTAAAACTAAAAGAAGTTTGGAGTCACAACCCAGTGACTCAGAGATACACGCAAAAAAGACCAAGTCGCTATCTTAGCCAACTAAAAACCAAATCCCTTAAAACTAACCTCTACCAAGCAATCTTATTTATTTCATCAATATAATGGCTATTCAACACATAAACTGTTAGCCTTTTACTTTCTTTTTCAGTTGCATGCTGGTGATAAAAACAAAATTGTATAGAAAAGTTTAGAAATTCTGAGTGAAAATTTCCGAAGAATTGGAGGCTTTAGACCTTTGGGTTAGTTCCCAATTGTTAGAAATAATATTCATATATTATGTGAAGTAATAACACTATTGAGAACTCCACAAAATGAATCAAAACATGGTTTCTATTCCTACAATAAAGTTACAATACAAATTCATTTTGTTTATTTGTTTTAATGATGCTGAATATTTTAATCACTCTCAGTGATTGGCAGGTGAACAGAAAATTTTGAAAAGTCAAAATGGCACTCCGAGAAAAGATGAACAGAGTATTATCCAAATGAATGGCCATGGCTGTGTTGAGATTTCCAGTCCCGAGTTACATAGAGAAAAGGATGGCCCTATAGAAGAACCATGGTTATTTGACTCTATACTTCTCAAGCTACACTCACTAATTGAAGAACAAGCAGAAGTCAAAGAAGAACAAACAGAAACAGTTGCCACACATCCCCAAAGGAAGTTGGATGTTGGGTCGACTGTCATACTAGTCAATTCCTCCGTGTGCACCATGCAAAGGATTGCAGTTTTGGAGGAAGGGAAGCTTGTTGAGCTTTTGCTGGAGCCAGTTAAAAATAAGGTCCACTTAGATAGTATATACCTAGGTGTAGTAACACGATTCGTGCCTCATTTGGGAGGGGCTTTTGTTGATATTGGTCTTAAGAAGCCCTCTCTCATGGATATTTCCCAATATAGAAAACCATTTGTTTATGGTACAGATGAGAAAGAGGAGGAGAGAGAAGAAGAAGAGAGAGAGGGGGATATGGAGGGGATTTGCGAAGGTGAGGGTGAGAATTTAGACGATGAGTTTGGGGAGGATGCGGAGGTGGGAGATGCTGATGTTTCAAGCTTCGTTTTTAGGGCATTGGAAGGTGTTGAAAGTAGAAAGGTCAAGAGGAATCAATGGGTTAATGTAAAGAAAGGTACAAAGATTATAGTTCAAGTAGTGAGAGAAGGACTTGGTACAAAGGGCCCTAGCCTTACCCCTTATCCAAACCTACGAAGTAGATTTTGGGTTAGTAATATTTATTTAGCAGTTATATTTTCTTTTTCTCTATTCATGAGTTATTTAATTAGTTGTGCTGCACATATTTCCCGGCTAATGATCTTAGACTGAACTTTTAATCTAAAAGGAATAATAGGATACACTTTCATGTTCTGAAAATCCATGGACCGTATATATATATATATATAGAGAGAATGGCTAACGTACCATCGATGGCACGTGCCATCAATTTTCTATCGACTCGTTTTTCGAAATTCAAAAGTCAAACGGTCGATCCAAACCGTTCAAGTTGATCAAAATATTGAAATACCTTTGGAGACCAAATTTTACATTTTTTCGGATTTTTTTGCTATTTATTATGATATTTTCAAATTGAAGGGCCTGAAATACTCTAATCATAATGTTTTTAAAAATATCATAATAAATAGCAAAACAATTCGAAAAAAATATAAAATTTGGTCTCCAAAGATATTTCAATATGGAGAACAACTTGAACGTTTTGGATTGACCATTTGAATTTTGGATCTTGAAAAATGACTTGATGGCACGGAACCCTCCGTGCCATCGATGGTACGTTAGCCATTCTCTCTCTCTCTCTCTATATATATATATATATATAGAGTTTTGCTATGGTGAGTTGCAACTCACCAAAGTGTCCGTGAGTCGCGCTCAAAATTCCGAAATTAAGTTCAAAACGACTAATCCAAACCGTCTAATACAATCTTCCTATTGAAATCTCCATGCAGACCAAATTTTATATTTTTTCGAAATTTTTAAGTATTTTTTTTGAAATTTTGGAAAATCATTAATTTAATTAGTTCTGAATCGTTAAAAAACAGCAGTTTTTAAAAATCCGAAATAAATACTTAAAAATTTCGAAAAAATGTAAAATTTGGTCTGCATGGAGAATTCAATAGGGAGATCGTATTAGACGGTTTGGATATGTCGTTTTAAACTTAATTTCGGAATTTTGAGCGCGACTCACGGACGCTTTGGTGAGTTGCAACTCACCATAGCAAAACTCTCTCTCTCTCTCTCTATATATATAGATTGGCTAAAGTATACTCCAGCATATAGATAGTCCGTATGCTGGAGTCGTTTCTCAAAATCTAAAATGCATACAGTTGATCCGAATCTTTCAAATTGTTCTCCATATTGAAATCTCCTAGGAAACCAAAATTTATATTTTTTCGAATTTTTTTACTATATATTATGCTATTTTAAATAAACACTATAAAGGAGTATTTCTGACCATTCAATTTGAAAATAGCATGATATATAGTAAAAAAATTCGAAAAAATGTAAAATTTGGTCTTGAAGGATATTTTTACATGGAGAACAACTTGAACGGTTTGGATCGACTGTTTGAATTTTAGATTTTATGAAACGACTCTAGCATACGGATTTGATCCGTATGCTAGAGTATACTTTAGCCAATATATATATATAAGAAGGTATCTCCCAGAGCCATTACTTTTCTGAGGGCTTGACCAACGATAGAAAGTTCTAAAAACAAAACAAATAACAACAACAACACAAATAACACAAAAAAAATTCTGCAGGTGCTGAAAACCCAAAGCGACATGATAGGTGTCTCAAAGAATATTTCTGGTGATGAGCGAACCCGTCTGAGAGTAATAGCGAATATGCTCAAGCCAAGAGGGTTCGGCCTGACAGTACGGATGGTAGCAGCTGGTCACACTTTGGAGGAGCTGAAGAAGGATCTGGATGGGCTGCTTTTGACCTGGAAAGAGATAACTGATCATGCCAAGTCAGCAGCTCTTGCTTCTGACGAGGGTGTTGAGGGGGCTGTGCCGGTGATTCTGCACCGCGCCATGGGTCAGACCCTGTCTGTTGTCCAAGATTACTTTAATGAGAAGGTTAAAAGGCTTTGTCTTTATTATTTTAACCTTGTTTTGCTGACCTGTTGCTGTTTGAGAGTAGAGTCTTTGACAATATCTGTTTTTGATTTGGGTAGTCAATATTAACATTTCAAATGTGATCAAGTGACGAATAACAAATAGACTTTATGACTGACTGCATAAAGATCTTAGTGTAGATTTGTTTAAAATTTTGAGTCATTGAGTTGGCCATATAGTCTTTTAGCCTTTTCTTATCGATATTATTGTTTTTCGTAATATAGCCATAACTGATGAATGTGATACTTTTTCAGGTCAAAAGTATGATTGTTGATTCTCCTCGTACATATCATGAGGCAAGTGACCATTTGTTGCTATGGATTATAAACTTCTATCTTGGAAGAGCTAGATATGAAATATTTGACCGTAATAAACTTGCAATTAAGCACACGCAGTGAAGTTGAATAAAATTAAATAAAAAACATATTTGACAAAGGTGAGAACCAACAAACCAGTTATCAAAATAAATACTTCATATTTTTGGGCATCTTTGTCAGATTTTAGATAGGCAGTGTATCAAATCGATTGTTTCTTCATTTATATTTGACTTAATGATGGAATGCTGACTTTTAGCTATGTAAAATTAGAAGAACACTTGGGTGATTGTCTAATTAAGATTTAGGTTCTAAAGAATATGATGTCTTTTGTAACAAGATGGGTATGATTGATATCTATTGCCCATCTTGAGGAAGAGTGTTGAGTTATGATAGTTTTATTATGTTATGGTATTTATAGATGCTTAGGGTCCTATCTGTAAAAGAGTAATTTTGTTTAATATAAAAGGGAACATCTGGGGTCATAATCCCTAATTTTTCATTAATCTTTCTCTAAACCACAATATCAAGAATTTTGG
Organism: Rhynchospora pubera; assembly: GCA_028095005.1. NCBI lineage: Eukaryota > Viridiplantae > Streptophyta > Magnoliopsida > Poales > Cyperaceae > Rhynchospora > Rhynchospora pubera. The sequence goes on along the minus strand of CM051463.1, from coordinate 195,739,189 downwards.
TTTTGGTTCGTGGCAAATTTTGATGTAGGTTGTCATGGCTGTCAATATATTCTTCCCAATAAGCAAAAAATTGAAGGACTGATTTTGATTCTTCAATTTGTCAGGTAACGAGGTATCTCCAAGAAATGGCTCCAGAGCTTTGTGAGAGGGTTGAATTGTACGACAAAAGAACACCCATTTTTGACGAGTACAAAATTGAAGAAGAAATAAATGGCATTCTTTCTAAAAGGTATTTATACCTATGCAATCTTTCATCTTGTAGAAACCAAAATTTGAGTGTGATTTCTGGTACTGAGGTCATTCAGTCTGAGGTGAATTATACCATTTTGATGGGTTAGATATGCAATTAAGAAATACTGCATACTTTTAGTCTTTGCATGCTGGTAGTGAATCTAATTAGTATCATATTAAGGGGTAGTCATATCATACTAAAATTCAACATATGCAACTACTATGTACCAAATGAAGGTTTTTAGTTTTATCACGGTGGCATCAAATAACTTATTACGCGATCAAGTCCAATTTTCAGTCATAATCCTTGAATTTACCTGCCATTAAGTTTCTACTCAGCTGAGTCAGCCGTATTCGACCCTTGACTTTATTAAGTTTCAACTATTTATTCTATTTATTAGGGTTGTTCTACCGAATGGGGGTTCATTAGTGATAGAACAGACAGAAGCATTGGTATCAATAGATGTGAATGCTGGCTCAGCTATTTTTGGAGAAGGCACCTCTGCAGATAGAGCCACTCTCGATGTCAACCTCTTAGCTGCAAAGCAAGTATGAATACACACCTTTAGTAGAGGCATATTTTCAAAGTATTATTCTTGTGTTTTTATATGTTTGAAAACTTTCCATGTGGGACCCACTAATTCGTAACAAATCACTATTTGCAGTCCCAAAATACCAGAAAGGTCCTGATTTTATTGGAGAAGTTTTGGAGATTTCATTTGTTTCTCAAATTGATACCTGTATTTAAATTCTGTTTCTTCATGCCAAAAAGGAATTTTTTGGTGTCTTTTAGAGCCATTTGAAATCATAGGTTTGTTGAGATTTCCTTTCAGATGTATATCTTTGGAACAATTAATATGGAAGCCGTAAGTTATTTAGGGTCAGTGAGTGACACGAGGACCTAGTAAAATAGGAGAATGCAAAATTGTCTGAATTCCAGGGAGAGGTTTTTTGCAAAATATCCTTTCTGATTTCCTTTTGTGTGGGAAAGGAGAAGTGATTTAAAATCTTCAGTTGGGATTATTTTGCTTCCTTATATCCAAATTACGCCCGCTAATTAATTAAATTTGCCAGCACCCTATGAAACTTGTACATTTGCAATTAACTTGCACTGGATTGGAAAAGCTGTGTTCTGACTTGAAACATCTCCAGTCGTCTTGTCATGAAGTTTTATGATTCATGCTTGCAAAATATTAACTTGTTTGTTCTATGGAAAATGGTCTCTATTTAACCTATTACTGTGCTATTCCAAAATATCAATCCTAGTTTAGTGTTATTTACGAATATTCAAAATATTAAATTTTATTTTGGAGTATCATAACCTACTAGGGTGTTATTTGAAAAAAAAAAAATTTGTAAGTATTTCTCTGTTGATTGATTCTCTTAGACTATTTTGCTTAATTTTTAAATTGTTGTTAACACTTTTTGATGTTTATGTTTTGTTTCTTTCTTACTTTTTTTTTTGTCTTGAAGATTGCAAGGGAGTTGCGTCTTAGGGATATTGGGGGCATCATTGTTGTGGATTTTATTAAAATGTCTAATAATTGTAAGTAACTGGGACCTTAAGCTTTTGTTTTTCTTGGATCGAGTTATTGGCCTTAATCAATACCCCTCTACAAGTTTTTCTATTCTTTTATTTCCTTTTTTCTGCATCAGCAAGTAAATGGAAGGTGTTTGATGAGATGACAAAGGCAGTCAAACAAGATCGTTCGACTGTTCGTGTCTATGAGCTCTCAGATCTAGGCTTGATGGAGATTTCTAGGAAAAGGGTATGCATCTCATTGGCATACATCTATTCTGTTTCTGTTTGGTCATTATGGGTGGGTTGGTGGAAATGTGAGGTTGAGATCCAAACATGCTTTTGCTTCTTCTTCTTTGCTGAAAGGTTGCAACACTACTACACTGGTATTAGATTGGCTCTCAGAAGAACCAAATTTATCCCCAATCAAAGCCTCTGTATATCATCAAATCTATATATTGCATGAATAAGCCTCAGTTGAGCATTCAATTATTCCAACTTATACGAAGTAACTCCCAGTTAAACCCTATGAACCCCCTTTGTTGCTAGTTTGTCACAGTTAATACTTATATTTGACTAAATGGTTGTGTAATTTTACCTCAGGATAGGTTCTGTTAGGTTCAACTGATATGATGGGTATTTGAGCAATGAAATTTGCATGTGTAATATGCAGGTAAGGCCTAGTGTCTCATTTATGATTAGTGACCCATGCATCTGTTGCCAAGCTACTGGCCGTGTCGAGGCACTGGAGATGTCGTTCATGAAAATTGAAAATGAGATTCGACGCTTACTTGTAAGTCATTATTTAAGTTTCACAACTTTGCAGATCTCATGTCTGGTAAAGGTTCCATAAATTTCACATTTACTCTAGTTAATTAATACTCAAGCCCATGAGTTGTGTTATTAAATCTTGATTGGACCACATGAATCTCATAATTGTGCGAATGAAGCATGAACGGTACTTAAATCTATTGATGAGCAGTTTAATCTTAATTAGCCAAATTTTTTTTTCTCTGGATCGTGTAAAGAAGAAAGAAAGAAAGAAAGAAAGAAAGAGAGAGAAATTTAGGACTCAAATCTCAAAATATGTTCTGTTGCATACCTTTCTATATACCAATGCACTGATCTCTTATTTGGTCACTTTCTGTTACTATCTCTCGTACTTATTTTTGTAGCTTTCTTCATTTTAGGTGTGATAATGTATATTAATTCATTTATTTAAACAGGCTACTTCAACTGACAGGCCTGATCCTGAAGATCCTAAAACATGGCCAAAATTCAGATTGCGGGTCGACGAGCACATGAACTACTACCTCACATGTGGCAACAGCACTAAGCTAGCTGTGTTGAATGTTTCTCTTAATGTGCGCATCTCACTGAAGGTATTGCTTTGGTTTTTTTGCTTTGCAAATTGCATAGAGATGACAGCAGGGTTAAAAAAAAGGCCCCAATTGAGTAGTAGGTCGTCTAGTTAATCCTGGTAGACCTTTCGTTTCATGATTAGCTAGATTTAAGCCAACAGTAGTCTCCTCTTACTGCTGTGAAGATATGTATAATTGTACATACACCATCCTTTCTTGAAATTGAACCCGTTATTTTAGATCCAATTTAAATTTGAATTTAGCTTCGATTATACATTCAGTAAGAAGAAAAGGAAAACCTTCCTCAAAATGCTATTCTTTCTAAAAACAGTTAATCGCAGATTTATTCAGATTTTGGGTCTATCTAACAATACCATTTACAGTATGTCATCTTTGATGTATTCAATACTCTTTTTGGTGTGTACTGCTGGAAAATGAAAAAAAAAAAGAAAAAAAAGAAAAAGACAGTCACGGGCTTTTTCTCAAATTTTAACAGCTGATGGGTACATTCCCTCGGGGAAAGTTCGAGTTGATTCGATTAACAGAAGACCAGAAAGGAGACCAACACGAAGTCATCGTCAACTCAACCTTACAGTCTCTAGAGACGAGAATTAAAAACCCAAGCGGTCATTTTCTGATTAAGAAATTAAGGAGCCGTGCAACATGATTCATATCGGAACGAATAGTCCCATTGTTCATCATAACATGGCTGTGCTTTATTTTGTGTTTGTAAACTTCATGTAACCCCCCACCCCATAGCACCACACCTCAAAGTAGGATTTGATTTCTTTTCGTGAAACCGTCAGCTACGATCAAAATTCAATTTTTGAAATTCTAACAATCGATCCGAACCGTTCAATGCGTTCTTCATATTGAAATCTCGTTTGAGACAAAATTTTATATTTTTTTGAAAATTTTTAGTATTTGTTTGATATTTTACAAAATTCTTAATCTAAACAATTTTGGATCTTTCAATAACTATGGTTTTTAAAAATTTCAAAAAAATAGTAAATTAGAAAAATGTAAAATTTGGTCTCCAATGAGATTTAAATATGGAGAACATATTGAACGGTTTAGATTAGTCATTGGAACCTCAAAAGTTGAGATATAATCGCAGCTGACGGGTTGATCCGTCAGTCATGGTTGATTTTAACCCACCTCTTTTTTTTCAAGAAGAAAAGCCTCTACCCTCGAGTTTTGCCTGCTAGTCCTTGCACCAGAAAATAATCACAAGAAAAAATTGATTCGCGGAAAGAATAAGCAAACAGAAGTGGATGTAGTCCTGTAGTGCAGTAAACGGTTTATGGAATGTGCATCACCGAAAGAACATCTGATGTTTTGGAATCCACTACGATATGCTAATATATTATGAAATGTTCTTTTGCCAAAAACCGCCATCAAAATATAAATAATAAAACGACGAAACCACAATAAAAAAAGGTTTTAAACGTCTTGCATGTTTTACATAAAAGAATACTTCGGACATTTATCTTTATTATTATTGACATTATTAGTTTTCTGCGGATGTTAAATAGCTTACATAATTTGTATTAGAATTAGCGAACAATTATATGTTGTGTTTTTATTTGCATTTTTATTGTTTTCTATCTGTTTTAGTATTTTATTTAGCATTAAAGGTAACATCTACTGGCTTGGATTTCAAAACATAAACAAATAAGCCTCATAACAAATTGACTGTCGCTCGGCGATTAAAATCATACAAAACCGTATGCATATCCAGTACCGGCACCAATGCATCGACTAGTACCCTCTTTGATGACCGTTTTTTAATTCAAAATTCCAACCTAGATTTCTGAATAATAGTACTTTATAACATAAAACCCATGTTATTGCTCAAAATTCACAATATAGTGGCTCAACCCGAGACTCAGAAACCATTTGATTTTGCAATCCACCGAAAATATCCCAACAAATTAGTGCGGTAAAAAAAAAAAAAGCCAAAATAGAGTGAACAAAAGATGCCCAAAGGATAAAGACTATTCTACCTCAACCTCTCACAACGAACCTAAAATGCAACCACACTGACTATATCTCCCCAAAAATTAATAAATAAAATAACTTAATAAAAAAAGGTACAACCAAATCCCCTAAACAAGTCTCAGTGCTTATGTGAGTGTTTCCTACTTTTTCTAGAAGTAACATCCCACCGTTTCCTTTCAATAATTCTACAAATGAAACTGACAATGCCAATCCCAGCCAAAGGGTAGAAGGCCTTGTACGGAGCAAGAGCCATTGACACAGTAAAAGAATAATAACCTGCTATTAGGTACATATGGCTGAGCCCAAGTTCCAACCCATTAGATCCAAATCCCGGCAAGGAGACCGATACAAAGTTTATATTTGGTTTTGATCCGAAAAGTCCGTGTAAAATGAGGCCTACGCAGACTGCTGAGTCAATGAACCAGGGGAAGTTTTGTCCCATACCTATTCTCTGGAAAAATAAAAAGGGTACAGAAGAATGCACAACTTATTTTTTTGGAATTCATGCATGTCTTTAAGATTATCATATCTCATCATGAGAATTATTATACTCTCATCAAGTGATTATCATAAGCACTAAGACTATCCATTCTTACTGCGGTAAAGGGGTTACACCAAGGTATAACTGAGGTTAAATTGCAACAATGAGATTAATTTAGGCTAAATTCAGTTTAATGCTTTCCAAGGCCAAGACAGCACCTTTTGATACTTCCATTATCAATCAATTTTTGTTCTTGTTGGACTTTTGATCTTATTCACCTTTATAAGCAATCAGTTCAATAACATGAGCTATCAGTAATTGATTAAATTGGGTTAATTGGTTATTGGGGCTAAAACACAAAATAAAAGGTGAACTGAGGCTAAGTGCGAGAAATGCTTCTAGTTTCTATTGCACAGTGGTTGCAAAAGCACCATTTTCTAAATATACTCATTTTTTACTATTTTGTGGTGGTGATATTTACCTTAATGGGTTTTGATTTACGTTTTTAACATACCTTTCGACGTGGCAAATTATTTTACAAAATTGATACAATTTTGCTACTTTGTGTGAGTGTGATCATCAGCAACCATCAATTTCACAGGTTGGATCCATCAATGTCATGCTCATACACCAATATGGGACTACATGATATTTCTCATGTGGACATTGGTAGCACAGGAGGAGAGGGTGGGAAGTGGTAAGCAGGAAGAGAAAAACCTTACCTGTAACCAAGCTACAAGGGATGGGACAAACATGAGAGTAGCGAGCATATGCAAAATGAAAACCCCATGCCCGTAATTGAATGCTTCTAACTGGCTGTCACTGAAACTCTTGGCTGCGGTCGGGCTGCTAGATGTGCTTTCATCAGTTGGTAAAAGAGGCTCAGGCGTGCCTTTGTTAATCTTAACGCTAGGGAAGATTGGACTAGAAATTTTCATTTTTGGCTTGTACAAGATATCATTTCTCTGAGCTTGGCTGCGAAAGTTAGCTGCCAAAGCACTGCCACAAAGCAAACATGTTTTAAAAGCTATGTGTCAACTCTTTAAAATTGAAGAGCATATTAAAAGATCAGCGCCAGATTGGGATATTAATTATGAAACTCAGATTAATATTTATTCTGTCAAGAACTAGTATTCAAATACCACACTGTATCATATTGAAATGTAAGTGTTTTCATTGCATAGTATTTGCTCAACTGCAATTGAGGTTAATTTAGGCTTAATGCATTTTTCTTGTGGAAATGAGAATCTTTGATCATAAATACAAAAAAAGAAAAAAAATTACCTAGAAAGACAAGAGTGCGCATGGAGGGCATGAAATATAAGCAGTATAGAGAGACCCACAGCAGGATGAACGAAGCAGACTAGAGGAATTGTGATTAGTGCTACAATTATGTTTGTGTTACCTTTAATTATCTGCACGATCTATTTACAAATTAGTCAGTCCACATAGACATATATGTACATTACTTAAATATTTTGAATATGACTGCTGAAAATAAAGCAGAAGAGGTAAGGTTTCTATCCAACATAACCGTATAAAATATCATCAGCCTCTGAATAAAGGTGCAGTTGATTTATCATTTATAAACTCAGATACATCAGAAATAGAGACTGAAAATAGGAGGGATGCTCAAATGGATACAAAAATGTGCAAGAGGAAACATAATCATAATGTGCTGTTCTAATTTTCTTTTACACATGGAGAGGTACCTAATCATCTGAGGGATATATTCACAATTTGGTGCAAGGGGACTCTATTTTACCTTTGTGGAATTCAATGACGATGAAAAACGAAGTATTTGATTAACAAAAGAAGAAGAAAAAGTGCTTTCCCATGCTTGCCACCTGTCAAGTACATAATGTATAAAAACTACTATGTTAAATTGCTTTCAGGATGCAAATAAATGTAAAATTGTTGCTTTGTTCTCTCAATAGTGCTTTTTGCATAATGCAAAAACAATTTAATTTTAGGCGATTCATTTTGGTTCTCACAGTTTTATTTATTTATTTTTCACAGTTTAAGTTGTACAGGATACTTTTTCAAATATCTTTGTAGTTAATAAGAAATTGCTATAGAGTTGAGGTTTGTTTTAAGTAACTCCAAGTCAAAAGAACTAACTGCCTTCTAAGCAGAACGTGTGAAACAGCAATGACATAGAATATCCATTTAGAAACAAAAACCACCAGAATCACCAGCCCATTTGCAACCAGATAACAAAGTAAGGTGATGGGCACAAAGCTTGTGACAGAAGGAAGTTGATCAACCATCAGAAAGGAGTACAGCATGGAGAGGATTAATGGAACACATGAAAGGAGGAGAAAAGCTTTTAATCTGAGGTTCATTTCTAGAGAATGCAGAACAGTAGGCACTGATGCATCGACTTCCCATGCATGTGCTTGTTGCATTAAAGCAAATAACATGATTGATAGCATGAATCCCACAATCTGTAATACAGAAAGACAAAACTAATTACTTCAGACATTAAAAAGAGGAGTAATTTTCAGACAATCCTGCATCATTCATGGAGACCCGAAGGAGTCCACAATGACATTAAGAATTACATTTCACTGCTCTAAATCTTCAAAAATATTTAACTGGTCCCTACCATCTACTCCTCCAAGGGTATTAGTAGTGGGCATTTTTGTTGTTTAGGTGTAGTAAAGAAGCTTATTTTCAGATTTTTGTAACAAAAGCATGGTCCAGATACAACTATAGTGCTTCCCTACAATCTTTGGAAGAAAAATGAGACTTATGACCTGAGAAGAATACAGGAGAAAAAATCTACTTGCTGCAGCTGGAATAGAAACTGAAACACCAACTCGATAGGAGCAGTGTGGATCTGCCTGAGAGAGAGAGAGAGAGAGAGAGAGAGAGAGAGAGAGAGAGAGAGAGAGAGAGAGAGCATCTTTAGTAAGTGTCAAGGATATCTAATCAAGCAGCTCTCCATGCTTACAATATGTACTGGCATCTCCATTGATTTGGGTAATATGTTAATGGTGTTCTTTTGCACTGAACTTGATGTTCAAAGCTCTTCATATGAATACCTAATAGAAATTTCAATCAAAAAGGAAAGAGCTGATAATCTCATACCAATAGGAGCACATTAGTTTTCTCAGAACCTTTGGCCAGGCCCCAAAGAGCAGGAAAAGAGTCCACAACTACAGTTTCAGAGTACATATTTGGTATTACATGAAGGTCTGATGCAGAATCCCAAGCTAACACAACAGGTGGAAAACATCTCAATTTGCATAGCCCTACAAATTGAGAGAGAGGTAAAATGTACTGTTAGAATGTTGTGCTTAAGATGTAGCACAATTTCCAACACAGCATGCTATTTAGGTGAAAAGAAATGATCTCTGTCATGATATTAGTTTGTGACAAATATCCACAAACGTGGTCTAAAAACCTTTATTTCTTGATCGCCTTATTTTAATTAACCTAGTTTCTTGTATAACAAAGTTTTTTGAGAGATATTGCAGTCTAACTTGTGACAAACATTTTATCTGTACTTTTTGCATAGCTTTTGTCAACCGTTATGTGCTACAATGAGCTTTTCCAACATGTAACCACCATGTCAAATGCATAATGAGTGTGTGAGACTTGGGGGTGGGGAAGAAAAAGACAGAGAGAGTTACTATTCTGCTCCTCTTCAGACTTGTCAGTGGAACCTTTGATCCCACAACCAGCAGTTCGTATTGACAAGGAAATCGGCAAAAGGCCAAGGCTTACAGAGAATGACATTTTTTGTAGAAGTGCATGATCCTCCTCCAAATATACTTCCTAGATATAACCAACATACTTTTAGGATTTGATGGGCATTCAATATTCTAATCAACTTTACAATCTCTAAGAAATACTACTTAAGGCAATAGAACCTTTGGAATATAGCTTGAGTGAAGGATCATGGGAGGTGAAAAGGTTCTCTCTCCTTCTTTTGGATTGAAAAATTGACCAACTGCCATGGACGCTGCTGGGGGAGGTCTACCTGAAATACTCTGGATCCTAAAGCTTCAGTAAAATTTGAGAATTGACCTCAAAATGCTATTACTGTAAAATGAATGATACTATTGGAACATTTTATTTCCATTAAGATGAATTATTTGTCTTGCTGGGGCAAATTTTGCCCCCAGATTGTGTGCCAATGACAAGTACCACGTCATGCAAACCTTATGCAAGTTATCCAGACATTCGGAAAGGGTTTACATTTGTCCGAATAATTTGTACATAATTCACACACAAAATGCGCTGATTGGAGTACAAGCAGGCGAAATTGCCCTGGGGACAGTTAGCAGCCAAATTTGAGAATTCAGCAACACTCACCATGATTTCAGCTGAACCAAACCATCCTGATAGGTTAGCCAGTTGGGACCAGCCAGAAACCTTATTTACAAATTACAAAAAGAATGTTGCCTGACCATACCCTCCAAATTTAGTTACAAAAGTACAGAAGAGGAAAAGACTAAGGAGGAATCAAGTCAACAATATGATAGTCAAATAATGAAAGAGATATAGAAGAAAACAAAGTACCGGACGAGGTGCAACAGAGATCGTCAAGAAATGAAAGCCGCTCAACTCATTAGGGTTCAAAATTAGAAAAGAAGATGGTGCAGCCTGCTCCATTTGGCTTCCTGGCTCCACCTTTCAATCATTAATGAAGTTTGTTCAACAGTATAATATAAAAACATAACACAATAAGTTAAAGGCTCTAGACTCTAGAGCAATTAGTCAGATAACACAGTAATAAAGCAAAGCATAAGTTAAAAAGCTAGCACTTTCTTGTCTTTCGTTGCAGAGGCGTGAGGTGAAGATGGTAGTGTAGGTGCCAGTTTGGTCAGGACAGATAGATACGAGTCTCAATTGGTACTGGTACAAAGTTGTGGCTGTGTTGTTTGTCCCAGTTGGTACGTAAGACTTGGTACTGGTACAAGTGGCAACCAACATTGGATATTTTTTCTTTCTTTTGTCGTCCTAGTTGGTGCTGGTTTCATACTTGGTGCTAGTTTTGGGGTAGCTAATACTGCAAGGAGCTGTACCAGAGTTGATACTGGTATTATGTTTTGAGACTTTGTTTTTGCTTTGTAAACTTTTTCCTTATTAATACAAATTTGTCAGCTTTTTGCTGGCCCTCAAATAGAAAGCTAGCTTTTTGCTTTACAAACTAATTCTTCTATGGAGTCCACATGTTGAGGTCAGGGTTCAGTAAAGTTACGGCTTTATCTATCTGTATATGAATTTGAGATGTTTCCAAGAAAGGCACCACACTACGGCTGAATTACATAGATACAGCACTGAAGTACAGTACCAGCACAGTGGAATACAACCTCAGATCAATTAAAGATGTTTGTTATTTGACAAAAATATCAAGAAAATGTTATGAAACCTGTTTTGGGGCTGCTCCTGCAGGGATGTGTACCATCTTTGTAGTAACTTCAACTATTCTTTTACTACCAGGTAATTCATTAAGACGTGAGGAGTTGAGCCTTTCAGGCCACAGGTGAACCCTAACTCCAGTACATGGTGGCAGATTCGTTACAAGTGCAAAATGATCTCTCCCGCCTGATCCCTACAAAATAGTTAGTAGTTTGATCAATTCCAACCAGGTTTGTCAGGTGTAGTGCTAGTGCATTACATTATGTGCCAATTGAGCTCAAATACTTCCATGGCAATTGTCCAACTCATAATTTGTATTGACCTCAAAATAGTTCAGGGTGTTTGACCAATAAATGAAATATTCTCGAACAAGGTAGGGCCAAAAAAGGCTGATTTTGATCTTCACGGGTATGGTACAGTAAAGAAAAGTTGTCTGAAAATTACAAGTTCTTTAATATCAAGCCATCGTCTCCTTCCATCCATAGCTAGAACAGTAATTATTTTTGATTGAATGTAGAGATCCTTGTCAAGTTCATCCTGGTCCCACTGTAAAGATGCTGGACAAGAGAAAGGACCCTTCTGTTGAGACCCTGCACAGAACAACATGTAAATTTTAGATAGTTCCTTTACTTTTCTTCATATAGTAGGAACTGATGGAAAAAAAATTTCTTGGATGAAGATGTTATAGATATCCTAATTGGTTTGATTTTTCCGAATGTTTCTTACAACAGAGAGAGAGAGAGAGAGAGAGAGAGAGAGAGAGAGAATGTTTTAAATGGTATCTATACTTCTTAATTTATGCCAGAGAAGATTTCCAAGGTACACTGCATCTAATAAAATGTAGTGTAATTAAGTGTAATTTTTCATTCTGGGTAAGTTCTTTATGGGAAAAAAAAAATCAGAGAGATTTAATGCAAGGCTACTTGCTAGTACATATGAAATGCACTCCTCAGAAGGTCCTCTTCATGTAAAGGCCTGAAGGGAGAGTACAAAATTAATGGTACAAAAAAGTTGCAACTACATTTTTAAGCTGCATACCTATATGAACATGATCAGAAGGCTGTGTCCTGCTGAGAGCTTGCGGTACTGCACTTTCAAGCATCATAGAGAACACACGAAGCCTCTTCTGCGTGCTGGAGAAAGGCCGTCCAGTTACAGGGTCTATTATTCTAAGGAGTGTGTGTGAAACCTATAGATAAGAAACAAAAGAAAATTAATACAAAAAAATATATCAGTGCAAAATGAAAAGGTAATATGAGCAGAAACACAATCCCCAGAAAAACATCTGCTCTGAGAAAACTGGGTGAGTCTTGTCAGTACCAAGAGAAAGGCACAGATCCACTTTTTGGAATTACTACAATAATAACCAAGTGCAATTATATCAAAATGCTGTATAGCTGGGAACAGTATTCTTTAAGCTTAACTGGAAAAAAAATCAGTAAAAAAAAAAAAAAAAACAATCCAGTGCTATTACAATATGGAGGCAGAGTTAGTTAAAATTCACAGTTAAGTGAACTAGAGTCTATTTTAATTGAGAATAAGGGAAATTAGACCATACAATGCCTTCAATCATCTTTCACATTTTTAAGTTACCTGAACCACAAGTTGATTACACCAGAGAATAGTCTGGTGCTCCATTGATAACCACACATTCTTCATTCCAGAGCTGCCAATTGTTAAGCCATGAGTCGGAGGTACTATCCCGTCTAGTGAGGTCAATTTCGACCTTACCTAAAAAATTGAATCTTATTACAGAACTAGAAAAATATGTTTACATTAAGCAATCTATCAACAGCACCAACCAATCAAGTAAAAGAGATCACTGTTTTACCATACTATTAATTGAAACCAAATATGATGGACCAAATATTGATGATGCAAACAATCCCAGCAGGGTGGTACAACATGTGAAGATGGTACTATATTGTGCAAGAAAATATGTTGTACAAAAATTGCATACACCCAACATATAACTTGCAAATTCAGAATGGTATTATTGTAATTTTTTGCTCGAATAGATGTCACATCAGAAAAGCAAAAACTACTTGAGATGTTTTCTTGACACCAGCTGTCAAGGTTTTGGACGAAAAAAAAAAAACTGTTTGAGGTGTACAGATGAAAAAAAAAAAGAACTTTGAAAAAAGACGGGAAAAAAAAACCTGATAGTCATGAATGCCTCCAGCTACGGAGACAACAATCACATTAGAGAGCCTTGCACCAGCCGCAGAAAGGGTACCATGTGACTTGTCAGTATTATAACCATTTTTCCATTCTCCATTCACATGCGAAAAGAAATGACCCAGAGATGGTTGCAAAGCCACTGGAGGGTATCTACCATGCAAAATTTTATAATCTATAGTTAATTGAAGACAAAAAAAGTTGAAATTAAATTGAATTTTGATCAGACAAGATAAGGTCTGACAAAATTGGGTCACACACTTGATTTAAGAACCATTCCTAATTGTAAATAAGGTAGGTCAAAACCTTTATAAGACTTGAAACATTTTGGAAAGAGGAAAGATAAAAGACTTATGCCCCATTCGTAATTACTTTTCACCCGTAACTCATTAACCTTAGTTTAACCAGAGTCTAATTTGTCTCAAATCAAACTACATTAGCATTGGTGCTCAACTCGCACCAAATTAGCCACATTGCGACTACTAAAAGAATTTAAGAGGAGGCAAGAGAAAAAGAGTCTCTTAGTCAACTAAAGCCATCCCAACTACTGTTACACCGTCCTAAACTGTCAGTTGATCCATGATTTACACTTCCCTAAATAGCTTAAAGCTGCATTTGTCCTCAAGTATATCTAAACAAGATAACACAAAAAGAATTCTGCTACTAAAACCAAACAACCAAAGGAGCAGCTAAAGAACAAAGAAGGAAAGAAAAGAAGAAAGATTCTCTTCAAACAGGTATGTACTTATAACCTACCAACTGCTGAAAGATCAACAAAACAGTGCCTAAACCTGATCAGTCTGATCACTGGACCCGAGTCCTAGAGGCGTGCATTCCTCGGCATGCGCGCGCGCGCGCGCGTGTGTGTGTGTGAGAGAGAGAGAGGGACTGTTGTGCCCATATCAATAATGAATTGACCCATTTAAAGAACATTTGGTTTTTAGGTGAAGTAGTTTCAGTAATGAACCACCTTGGGTAGATTCTATCGTGTTTTACAATTATAGCTTCTGTATCTATTTATTTAAGATCATATACAGTAAAAAAAAAACATCAAATAAAACATGGGAAGAGATATTACTGGTGGGGGCTGGATAGAGTAAGAATGGTTTCAACAGCATTCTTTCGCAGGTGGGGGTGTACAAGGGCAGCCCTAGCAACAAAACCACCCATGGAATGCCCAACGAGTATTACACTAGTTGGCAATGAAGCAGGCGACTCTTTGGAACCTTCCTTTATTCGCAAGTCTTGTGATTCCTTGTACTGGTCCAATATCTAGAGCCACAGGAAAAGTACTATTGACATTAGTCAGGAATAAGCAAAGTTCAACTCATAATAGTTGTGGAGAAACAATGTTAATCGTAAATTTAGAGGAAATGTAGCCTCAAAAATAAAAGCACTTCAGCAAACTGTCACAAGTGCAACTAAGTGGAAGCTAACTATGTCCGAACTAATAAAATTAGCTTGTCACATGTCTTCTGACCCAATATTTCCACTTTAAATTACAGTGGATTTTTGGCCCAATGTACATTGTTTGCTATGGTACCCAACGTTCCCATATAGCTTTAAGGATGTTTTGGACTGACAAAAAAAAAACAATAGCCAAACTAAACACCAGCGTAGATTACAATTTGGTCTTACTGATCCCCAAAAAATCAGCAAGCTGCAACAAAGGACTTCATATTCAATCAGTATGAACTGGATAATCTATTAATGGAATACACCCAATGTTGTTAGACTAAGCCTCAGAAATATTTGTTCATAAAAATATGGTTTTAATTTGCACCAGCATTTCTCAATTCACCATCCATTGCACATTAAACAAGGTACAGGTACTATATAACTACTCTCAAAGTAGTAGTATAGGTACCATCACAGAACATAGATACTTACACGGTGAATAGAGTAGACTACATATTCTGTATGCTCTTCAAGTATGCGGCCATCCATGGCAGAGTGTTCCCCTTCTAGATCTACAGCAAACCAATCCAACATTCGGCTGTACTGGTTTGGTAAACTGAATCCTTCCATCGAGTCTGCTGCAGCAAATGATACTTCCTGATAGAATGTTGGCTCCTGTGGGCCTCCTTGGTATGCTCGGACAGACTCAGCAGCCAGAGACCGTACCTACAGGAAGTAAATGAACATTAAACAATTAAAAAATTAAAAAAAAAATCTAAAAAGAAATTATTAAAATATCAAGGACTTGAGTATTCCATATTGGTAGTACTTTTGCTTTTTTGGTACTTTCCAGCTATATTCTATTTCCTTTTCTTCTTACAGCGGATGTGTTGTACACTTGTACCAGCCAGTAGCATATGTGCTTACAATTTTAGCTAATGAAGCAAAGAAGGAAAGTGTTCAGATTCACAGATATCCTATATACGGACTCCTTAACTACTAGTCCCTAGTGCGCGATTATACAATGAAATAGTAGCAGTACATGCAAGAAGTTGAACAAATCTAAACTGACTTGTAGATGAAAAGGAAAACTAACAATAAAATTATCAGCAGAATTTAAAAAAATAAATAAATAACTTAACTAAGATAAGATCAGATCAAAAGGTTTCTCGTACCTGCTTGTAGCTTCCTCCATTACCGGGTATGAACAAAACAGGCACTCCGCTAAGCTTCTTTAAATGATATGAGAAATCGATCTGTTGCCATCCTTCGTGGTACAAAAACAAACCGTATTTCTCCGACGAAACATTCGCTGGTGTGGCGATCGGAATATAGGTTGGATACATGTACGTCATCGCACAGCCATTCGGTACTGGTTTCAGCAACTGATTCAGAGCTAAAAGCGCTCCTAAAATCGCCAAAATCGCGGTGATTCCAAGCCTGAACTGCGCCTTGAATCCATCCATGGATTCACCCAGTGACGCCAACAAAGGATTTGAATCTTTGAAGCGCACAAAATGCTAACTTGAGTAGAGAGAGAGAGAGAGAGAGGATCGACTCGAACTTCTCTTCTCTTACCCTATTTTGTTTTGTCTTCAAATCTGAAAAATCCAAATTTCTTCCATTACCCATGCAAAAAAAGTGAGAATAAATAAAAAGGTATGGAACTAATTCAAATTAATTAATAATAAATAAAATAATAAGGGACAGAGACCATGGTCAGTACTTGTACGGAACGAAAACCTCGACAGCCTTTTTTTTTTTGACTGCTCCAGTCCTCTCTTTTTTTTTAATATTTCAAAATTTAAAAATTTATATGGAGAATCTAAATCGTTGATTTTGTTAAATTTTACCGACGATGTATTTTCATATTAATTTTATAAAATTTGAATTTGATTTTATACTTGATTAAGTGACATAATTATGAACGTATTAGAATTAATCTAACCAGATTCGTTCATTTGTTGACATCTTGATATAGTATCAAATCGACTTCAAATTTTATAAAATTTATATGAAAATGCATCGCCGATAAAATTTAATAAGATCAACGGTTTAGATTCTCCATTTGAATTTTTTAATTTTGAAATATTTAAAAAAAGAGAATGACTGCTTTGTTGTCGAGGATTTCATTCCAGTACTTGTACAGATGTATCAATATTGGGAATGTTTTGGGCAGCATCAAAAATATACGGAACAACACTACATTTTATAAATGATAAAACTACCCTCATCTTCACACGGAAAACACTCTTCACACAGGCTCCGTTTGGATGGCTTCTTTCCGGAATAAGGAATAAGGAATAATCACTTTTTACCAATAAATTTATTTCTAACCATCCAAACTCTTCACAAAAGTTACACACTTCCCAATAAATTTACCCCTTCCCAATAAATTTCTTCCCTTCTTCCTTCTTCTTACCTTATTCTCAACACATCCAAACGGAGCCACAGATATACGACATCAGCGCACAACGGAACTAGTTTGACACTTGGACTGGATGTGCTCACTAGCGACTTGCCAGACTGTTATCTATTGTAATCGCTTGTGGAATTTTACTGATTTTTATTTTTTTCCCACCCCCCCCCCCCTAATTGAAGAGATCTTTTGTTTCCACTTTCCTTCGATAATTGAATGGCATCTTTGCTTAGGGTCTGCTCCGCAACTAATATACTAAGGTTGTGCTTTAGAACACTAAATCAGAGGGAGGGGAGAAGAGAATAACAGAACAATCAGACGAGTTTACTTTGTCTGATTATTTACTCGCTCCACGCAGAAAAGAAGACGGCGGAATGGATGAGAAGACGATGGAAGAGAAACATTGAAATTTCGAAAGTTTTAGAGTAAATTCCTACACCCCAATTCGGAAGGTAACAAATTCTGATCAACCCTTACCCTCCTCTTTGTTTCTCTCCTTTAATAATAGGGTTTTGGAGTAGACACAAGGAACATAAGGGAGGATGAAAGAACGATTGCCCGAAATTGTTTACCTTCCAAATCGAAGTGTAGAGTTTGAGAGTAAACTCTTCACAAAAACACTCTTGCTGTGCTCTATAACTCACTTAATAAAGGAAGGAGATGGGACAAAGAGGTGAAGGATAGGGTGTGGAAAGAACTAAAGTAAACAATTTACTTGGTCCAGAGGTTTTCACAAGGAAAGAGGAAGGAAAAAGTGAGACGACCATTTTGTCCTCTGAAAGTTGAGACCATGCTTTCTTGCGCTAATATTTAAGGATATTTGTGTAATTTAAGTATTTAACAGATTTTACTCTCTCTACACTCCGATTTGAGAGTAACAAAAATTAAGACTTTGATGGAATTGATGCACCTTAGCTCTCTTTCCTTTCCTCTCTTGTTTTAATACCAGAGCAAGTAAACACATATCTATGTTAGAAAGTGTGCTAATTTTAATTTTATGCTAATTACCAATTAATTAACCAAGCAAACAAAGCACACACAAGATCTAGTACACAAGCTATTCAAACACACGAGAAAAGGGATTGGAAGTATACCTCTCTTGGTATCGCAACCAAGAGGCTCGTTCCAATGCGTTGGTGTCGGTGGCGTGCTCTCCAAGAACCTCCACGCCGTGCTCCTCGAGTCCACTAAGGAATTAACCACCTTCTCTAATCAATTATGCTAGTAATTGAGAGAATTGTGCCTAATTCCAAAGCTTTCCCTTTCTAGTTAATTCTCCAATTAATTTGGTGGAAAAGCTTGCTCAACACATGAGCTAAGAGGTGGATAAGAGAAGAGAAAAGGGGAAGAAAATTCTGAAAATTTTCTTTCCTCTTTGGGATTTTCGGCCAAGGGAGAGAGAGGAGAGAGAGGTGTGTGGAGGCTAGGGTTTGCTCCCAAAGAACACCCCCTTATATAGACCTCATACCCTAGCTCTCATCCAACTTTTGAAGGATAAAATTGCCCCTCCCTAGCCGCACCTACCAACCCTCAAATTGGGTTGGGCCTCAAGTCTAGTTGAGCCCAATTCTCTTCTATTTAATTGCACCTTCCATTTGGCATTAAATCAACTAATTAATTTAAGGCCCAATTTGCTCAATTTATTAAATGTGTTGATTATTATTAATTATTAACTATTTAATAATTAATGTGGAATTAGACAATGCATTTAATTATTTCGATATGATCTATTTGACTTAATTAATCATAACGGTCCATAACGGTATACGATTAATTAATCAACTTATCATATTTTGCAAAACCAATTGTTGCAAATAAACAATTAATGCACGTGTGGTTAAACACCTTATTATGTGTGACCCTTTGAGGATTTATGCTATGTTGGACATGGAATTAAATCGCTATTTAATCCCAATAATCATAAGCGGTATCTAGCAACACGTTATGATTCCCAATTCGCATAAATAGTGTACAGCTACAAAATTTCAATCCTGCATAAGAGAACGATTATGTTTCTCTATTTTGATTCTTATGTCACACGATATCATCGTATAATCCAAGATAGGAACGTGTCATTCTTGCAGATTATACGTTTCTTGATCTAGAGATAATTGTATCAGTTGCTAGCAAACAATCTATCTCCATCAAGGGGCCCAAACAGATATCGTCACTCACTAAGTGAATTAATGAGGGACATACGGTTTTCTTGATAATTAGCTTTTCCCCGCACAATTCAAGAATACTTAAATCAAGTCCGTATAGCAGCCTTTATCAGGAATCAGCGGTAGACATGATTTATAGCATCTATCCTCATGTGGAAAAGATAATCATCTCAAACTTAGAACCAAAATCATAACGAAATAAATAATGACACGCAACACAATCCATATATTTATTTCGTGGGGTCCAGTCCTGTACTATGTTCTATAACATATACATATGCAATTAAGTTGGTTACTCCTAACCTATGATTTATAGAACTTAATCATCACTTAATCTGCATACTAATCTTATTGATAATTAATGTTCTCTGTTAATTATCAAGATTATGGACTTTTAGATTTATCGTTGTCATTTACTACTAAATGAATAACAGTGATCTATAATTCAGATCCTCAACCTGAATGAACTGTCAACGATTAAATCAAAGAACAAATGATCTGAAATCACCAATAACATAAACTATAGAAGTGGCCTAAATACGATTGGCTCCTAGGACATATCTCTAACAATCTCCCACTTGGCCTAGAGTCAATCAATAGTGACTTCTAGCAAGTGCATAGTACTCAATGTAATATCCAAAATATACATGTCTCATACTAAAGCCTAGTAATAAAAGATACAACTCAAAGCCACTCAGGCATACGCCTAATCCCCATGGATGCAACATGCAACTCATGTGCGGCTCGAGATAAAGGCTTTGTCAGAGGGTCCGCTGTGTTCGCGGCACCGTCCACCTTCTTGACCTTGACCCATCCATCATTGATCAACTGACGGATGAGATGGAATCGTCGCAGAATGTGCCTAGTCTTTTGGTGAGACCTAGGCTCCTTGGACTGAGCTATGGCTCCCGTGTTGTCGCAGTAAATATCCACTGGACCTGAGATGCTTGGAACCACCTCTAGCTCGGTCAAGAACTCCTTGATCCATACACCTTCTTTCGCTGCTTCACCAGCCGCTAAGTATTCTGCTTCGGTGACGGAATCGGCCGTAGTATCTTGCTTGGAACTCTTCCAACTTACGGCACCACCATTGAGCAGAAATACGAAGCCGGACTGTGATTTTGAGTCATCTCGATCGGTTTGGAAACTAGCATCGGTGTAACCACTTACAACGAGCTCTTGGTCTCCACCATATACGAGAATGCTATCCTTTGTTCTCTTGAGATATTTGAGGATATTCTTGACTGCAGTCCAATGTGCCATGCCGGGATTGGCTTGGAATCGACTAGTCACGCTAATCGGATGTGCCACATCGGGACGAGTGCATAGCATGGCATACATAATCGATCCGACCACAGATGGATACTGGAATTTCTTCATGTAATCTCGATCTGTATCATTGGTCGGACTTTGAGACTTGCTCAAGAAAATGCCATGTGACATAGGCAAGAATCCCTTTTTGGAATTTGCCATGTTGTGTTTGTTCAACACTTTGTCAATATATGCATCTTGGCTCAAGCCTAACATCCTTCTCGATCTATCTCTATAGATCTTGATTCCTAGGATATAGGCGGCTTCGCCCAAATCTTTCATTGAGAACACCTTCTTCAATGAATCCTTAACTGCATTCAACTCGGGGATATCATTCCCGATCAAGAGGATATCATCAACATATAGAACAAGAAACACAACCACGCTCCCACTGATCCTCTTGTAAACACAAGGTTCCTTTTCGCTTTGAACGAAGTTCAATTTCTTGACTTCTTCATCAAAGCGTTTGTTCCAACTCCTCGATGCTTGCTTCAATCCATAAATGGACCTTTGAAGTTTGCATACCTTGTTAGCATTCTTTGGATCCACAAAACACTCGGGTTGTGTCATATACACATCCTCTTCCAAATTTCCATTTAGGAAGGCGGTTTTGACATCCATTTGCCATATTTCATAATCATAAAATGCGGCAATTGCTAACATGATCCGAATTGACTTGAACATAACGACGGGCGAGAAGGTTTCTTCATAGTCAATACCATGAACTTGTTTGTAACCTTTCGCTACGAGTCGTGCTTTGTAAATGGTCAAGTTGCCATCCATGTCGACCTTTCTTTTAAAGATCCATTTGTTCTCAACGGGTTTTACTCCGTTGGGAAGATCAACCAAGGTCCATACCTTGTTGTCATACATGGATTGCATTTCGGATTCCATGGCCTTTAGCCATTCCTTGGAGTCTGGTTTTCTTTTCATGTCATCAATGGTCAAAGGCTCATCGTTCTCCATGACGAGAACGTCGTGCAAACCTAAATATCTTATAGGTGGACGACTTGGCCTTGCCGATCTTCGTAGGGTAGATGCTTGAGGTTCTTGAACTTGCTCTACAACGGTTTGTGGGCTTTGTTCTTGAACTTCAAGTATAGGTGCGTCCTCAACACTATCGACACGCGGTATGTTTGAGTATTCATTTGAGGGAGCTTGTTCTTGAACCTCTTCTTCCACAACAACTTGAGGAATGGGTTCGACTACAATCTCGTTCGGTGCAACCTCATTTGGCACTATATTTGGAACAACTACATTACCTACTTGAGGTATGTTTTGTTGTTGCGGTTCTTGAATTTCTTCAATAACCACGTTGCTCCCACTACTTCTTCTTGAGATAAACTCCTTTTCCAAGAATTCCGCATGTCGTGCAACAACTATTTTGTTCTCGACACGATTATAGAAGTAGTAACCCTTTGTTTCCTTAGGGTATCCTACGAAATGACATTTGTCCGATTTGGGTCCAAGCTTATCGCTCACTAGCCTTTTCACATAAGCTTCACAACCCCAAATCTTGAGAAACATCATGCTAGGTTTCGAACCAAACCATAGCTCATAGGGTGTTTTCTCAACGGACTTTGATGGAACACGGTTCAAAGTAAAAGCTGCGGTTTCAATTGCATAACCCCAAAAGGACATAGGCAAATTAGTTTGGCTCATCATCGATCGAACCATGTCTAGCAAAGTTCGATTCCTCCTTTCGGACACACCATTCCATTGTGGTGTTCCTGGTGGAGTGAGTTGTGAAACGATTCCACACTCCTTTAGATAATTGCCAAATTCATGGCTCAAGTACTCACCACCTCTATCGGATCGTAAGGCCTTGATCTTTCGATCAAGTTGGTTCTCAACTTCACTCTTAAACTCTTTGAACTTGTCAAAGGTTTCAGATTTATGACGCATCAAGTAGATATACCCGTATCTACTATAATCGTCAGTGAACGTGACGAAGTATGAGAAACCTCCACGTGCACAAATGCTCATAGGTCCACATACATCGGTATGTATGAGATCTAACAATCCATTTGCCCTTATCCTTTATTGGGGAAAGGCGCTTTGGTCATTTTTCCCATCAAACAAGATTTGCAAGTGTCAATTGGCTCGAAAGCGAATTGATCCAAGAGACCAACGGATTGTAGTCTCTTGATGCGTTTCTCGTTGATATGACCTAAGCGGCAATGCCACATTAAAGTTGCATTCTCATGTGAAACCTTACGTTTCCTTTTGTCATTTTCAACACTCAAAATAAATCCATTCGAATCGAGCACATAAAGACCATTCAATAAATGTGCATCACAAAAACGAACTTCATTACGAAACAAAGTCAAGCACTTGTTCTTTATTACAACATCATAACCATCCAAATCCAAACAAGAAACGGATACAATGTTTCGAGTGATACATGGAACTACAAAAACATCCTTGAGTTCCAATACAAAACCATTAGGCAAAGTTAGTTCCACGCTCCCAACGGCCATAGCGGAGACGCACGTGCCGTTACCGACGCGGAGTTGAACTTCGCCTTTCTCGAGCCGTCTTCTATTCTTTAGTACCTGCACATTTCGACAAATGTGAGCACACGAACCAGTATCAAATACCCAATCTGTGTGAGAAGTAGCGAGAAGGGTTTCGATGACAAATATACCTGAGGTAGAAGGTTGGACAGTTCCCGCCTTCTTGTCAGCTAGGTACCTTGGGCAGTTTCTCTTCCAATGGCCCTTGTTGCTACAGTAGTAGCACACGGTCTCGGAAGTGGCCGGGTTCTTCTTCTTCTTAGAACCCACGGGAGCACCCTTGGCCGGACCTTGGGGCGTCACCGGGCCTTTGCCTTTGCCTTTGCGGCCACGCTTTCTTATCTTCTTGCTTTTCCCACTCACCGCAAGAACATCCTTGGGGCCCTTCTCTTTCTTAAGACTCTCCTCCGTCTCAATGAGCATGTTTTGGATGTCATCCATGCTCTTGTCCATGCCGTTCATCCGGTAGTTCACAACGAAACCGGTGAAGCTTGGAGGGAGAGAATTGAGAATGAAGTCTTGAATCGCCCCCGAAGGGAAGGGCGTATCAAGCTTCTCAAGCTGCCGAAACAACCCCGCCATCTTCATGACGTGTGGCCCGACATCATGACCTTCGGCCAAGCGAGTGTTGGCGACGGCCTTGATGAGACGGGCCCTTTCGGTGCGGGCCTTTGTTTGGAACATGTTGGATAGGCGAGTGATCATGGCGAACACTCCATAGCCACTATCCATGAACTCCTTTTGGAGTTCCGCTTCCATGGTTGCCACCATCACGACGGACATCTCCATGTCCTCGTTTTCATGCTTCGCAAAGGCATCCTTTTCCTCTTGGGAAGCGGTTGCCTTTGGAGCCGATGGCATGGGAGTGGTGAGGAGATACTCTCTTTTCTCATACCTAAAGGCAAGCCTTAGGTTGCGATGCCAATCCAAGAAATTGGCACCGTTAAAAGCGAGCTTCTCTCTCTCAACAAGAGAACGTAGCGTAAAAGATGAGGAAGACATCTACAACAATACATAAGTTTTAAGGTCAATTAGTTTATGCTTTAAAATTTGTTTTAACTAAGTAAAACTTCCACTACATTATATCATGTCCCTAAATGTAGTGAATTTCCAAGATTCCCACAACTTGTTAATGCAACGACGGCGTCGGCAGAACATTGCACCAACAAATGTGAAATAGGTTCTCCAACCAATCATACGTTCCTATGACTCTTGGTTCGATTAACGAACTTCACTCCAATGACCAATCCGATTTGAATCATTGTTAAGTCACTTCTTTCTATTTGCTCCTAGTAAATCCGATTTACACCCCGACACGGATGATGGATCACGATGTCCCGCGTCGGCGAGAATACATCAATGACCGATCATACTACGTAAGAAGGGGATAGAAAGAAGGAGAGTGAATTTTGATTAGACTTAATTCTTTTTTATTTGGGACGAATAACAATCATGACGCTTGTTTGGTGGTCGTGTAAACATACACCCATACCTAACCTATCACAAACAATCATACAAGCATCTCATAGTTGTGGGTTTGTATGGCTCCCGCTTGCATTAGTTTCGCCACATCGTCCATGGAGCAAAACTAATCTAATCCATGCCCTCCCACTAAATTCTATAAGGATCTAAATCCTATATAAAATAAAGGTGCAAAATACATGTGAAAACATCCTATTCCCTTCCTATCCTTAGGGGCATGCAAGCCTCACAAGTTACATCAAAAATTAATCAAAAATTAATTAATGGCACCAAAGGCCGCATTACAAACATTCACACATGCATTCATTTACAACCACAAGGCATTAAGTCTTGAGACATACTAAACCCACTATCCACCTACAAAACAAAGTTAGCACATACAAGTCCACTTTGTTTCCAATTAACGATTTTCAAGCATCTTTGCGTATCGTTTGCTATAAGTAAATTCCGTGTACAAATCCTCAATTTTAAACAACCAAACTTGTTTAAATTCATTTAGAAAGTTCTTTCAACATCCCATAACAGAAAGGAGATCAAACAAGGAGTTTTCTAATTAATTTCAACTAGTTTGAATACTTAGAAAAACAGTAATTTACCAAAAAACGTAACTAATGGAATCCAACAAAAACAACAGTTTTCGGTCTCCAAAAATTCTCAAATAAATTACTTAAGCTCCTTATTATATTTGTGATTACCATTAAAAATTTCAAGAAGAGATCTTAAACCATCTGGGAGAATCAAAAATGACAAATCTCTTACAAGTGTACGAAACACCGTTATGAGATTTTCAGCTTATCCTCTCAACCATTTGGTCTGTTAGACCACCTTCTATCCAGTTTTTATATATACAATATACATAGAAAAACTTGTTTAGACTACAGGCTATCCATTCATGAAAAGAAAACAACCAAGTTCAGTTCAATAATATTAAGTTACAGCCTAAACAATCAACAAATTCTGTACTGGAACAGACTGTCAATCGAAAGGTTTTAACCTAGTTGAAGGTCCAAAAATCCACGAAAAATTATGAAATTAATTTTCCTGGAATTCTAACTCAAAATAGAACAACTCCATTTAAACAGAATTTTTAAAGGAGTTCTCAGTTGGTACAGTTTATTAGAACAATCGATTTGCTCAATAAACTGGATCTGACAAGATCTTCCTTTTCATACTTGAAAACCCACAAATTAATCCGATTCATGCAACAAATTTTACATGCTCAGAAAGAGCTTCAAGTCCTCTTTATTTCTAGCCATAGAACACTGGTACTTATATTCAAAATATAAATCTTTCAAGCCATTCAAACAGGACAGTGCAAGCAGAAACTGGTTCTGCGCACTGTCGCCATTTTATTAACAGTAAATCTATACTAATTCAGAAAAATGTGAATCCAACGCCAAAAGAATCACAATCCACAGATCTACAACTTTCATGTAGATGGAAAGATCTTCCAGAGGACATATCACAGAGAAAAATGCGAAATAACACAGAAAATACCATTTCCAGACAGCAAACAAACGCATCATCTCTACTAATCCATTAATTAGCCAATTTCTCTTAATTAAGTGTTTAAAATAGCTTAAGTACGACCAAGGCTCTGATACCACTGTTAGAAAGTGTGCTAATTTTAATTTTATGCTAATTACCAATTAATTAACCAAGCAAACAAAGCACACACAAGATCTAGTACACAAGCTATTCAAACACACGAGAAAAGGGATTGGAAGTATACCTCTCTTGGTATCGCAACCAAGAGGCTCGTTCCAATGCGTTGGTGTCGGTGGCGTGCTCTCCAAGAACCTCCACGCCGTGCTCCTCGAGTCCACTAAGGAATTAACCACCTTCTCTAATCAATTATGCTAGTAATTGAGAGAATTGTGCCTAATTCCAAAGCTTTCCCTTTCTAGTTAATTCTCCAATTAATTTGGTGGAAAAGCTTGCTCAACACATGAGCTAAGAGGTGGATAAGAGAAGAGAAAAGGGGAAGAAAATTCTGAAAATTTTCTTTCCTCTTTGGGATTTTCGGCCAAGGGAGAGAGAGGAGAGAGAGGTGTGTGGAGGCTAGGGTTTGCTCCCAAAGAACACCCTCTTATATAGACCTCATACCCTAGCTCTCATCCAACTTTTGAAGGACAAAATTGCCCCTCCCTAGCCGCACCTACCAACCCTCAAATTGGGTTGGGCCTCAAGTCTAGTTGAGCCCAATTCTCTTCTATTTAATTGCACCTTCCATTTGGCATTAAATCAACTAATTAATTTAAGGCCCAATTTGCTCAATTTATTAAATGTGTTGATTATTATTAATTATTAACTATTTAATAATTAATGTGGAATTAGACAATGCATTTAATTATTTCGATATGATCTATTTGACTTAATTAATCATAACGGTCCATAACGGTATACGATTAATTAATCAACTTATCATATTTTGCAAAACCAATTGTTGCAAATAAACAATTAATGCACGTGTGGTTAAACACCTTATTATGTGTGACCCTTTGAGGATTTATGCTATGTTGGCCATGGAATTAAATCGTTATTTAATCCCAATAATCATAAGCGGTATCTAGCAACACGTTATGATTCCCAATTCGCATAAATAGTGTACAGCTACAAAATTTCAATCCTGCATAAGAGAACGATTATGTTTCTCTATTTTGATTCTTATGTCACACGATATCATCGTATAATCCAAGATAGGAACGTGTCATTCTTGCAGATTATACGTTTCTTGATCTAGAGATAATTGTATCAGTTGCTAGCAAACAATCTATCTCCATCAAGGGGCCCAAACAGATATCGTCACTCACTAAGTGAATTAATGAGGGACATACGGTTTTCTTGATAATTAGCTTTTCCCCGCACAATTCAAGAATACTTAAATCAAGTCCGTATAGCAGCCTTTATCAGGAATCAGCGGTAGACATGATTTATAGCATCTATCCTCATGTGGAAAAGATAATCATCTCAAACTTAGAACCAAAATCATAACGAAATAAATAATGACACGCAACACAATCCATATATTTATTTCGTGGGGTCCAGTCCTGTACTATGTTCTATAACATATACATATGCAATTAAGTTGGTTACTCCTAACCTATGATTTATAGAACTTAATCATCACTTAATCTGCATACTAATCTTATTGATAATTAATGTTCTCTGTTAATTATCAAGATTATGGACTTTTAGATTTATCGTTGTCATTTACTACTAAATGAATAACAGTGATCTATAATTCAGATCCTCAACCTGAATGAACTGTCAACGATTAAATCAAAGAACAAATGATCTGAAATCACCAATAACATAAACTATAGAAGTGGCCTAAATACGATTGGCTCCTAGGACATATCTCTAACAATCTAACCCCTTACTTTCTGTTCCCTTTCATCGAAAATGATTTCCTAGAGCAGACCCTCTATCCCTCACCTCCTCTTCTTTTCTTTCCATCCTAAAGTTTTTCTTCTGGAGCGAGTAATACTCTAGGTAGAATAAATTTTTTAATTGTTTCCGCCACCTCCCTTTCCTCTCCCACCAACTTTGCATCCTGGAGCAGATCCTTAAGTTATGTGCTCTAACAACCTTATTAATGAGAAAAGGGAAGGAATGGAAAATAAAAGATGAGCATGATGTTGGGGAGGGGAGGGAGAAAAACAAAGGGGAGGGAGTAATTAGCGTCGGTGGGATGACAAATATGGAGATGATCTCAGGGGATATGCGTTCTTTCATTAATGATGTGTTTTCTCTCTTCAATGATGTGTTTTCTTTATCAATGATTCTCAGATATGATGGGGACGACCCTTATCAACTCTGTAATATTTTAAAAACCGAACTGGCCGGTTCAATCGTGAATCGGATCTTAGCCCGGTCCAATCTGAACTATTTTTTGGCTGTTAGCGAACCACAACGAACCGACCGGTCCGGTTTTGTCTTTAATCGATTTTTTTTATGTGTAGTAGAAATAATTTAAAAAAATTGTGGCTAGCAACGTTCAAACCTGGGTATTTAGGCACTGAAGACGAGAACTTTACTACTGGACCAGAATGATTCTTGTGTTGATTGATGTTTTTATTATTTAAATATCATATAAATATAATGACATAATCCAGGTCTCTCCACTGGTTCGACCAGTTGAACCATCGAACCAACAACGTTTCCGGTTCGATGTTCGGTCCAATTTTCAAAACATTACAGTTCTGTAAATTAAATCCAACTTCTTTTCCTAAAAAAAAATTAAAATCCTACTTTCCGTAATCGTAGCACTAAAAAGAAATGATTTGTCAAGTGAATCGGCCAGTCGGCCACCCTCCTTCCTATAGTTGAAAGGATTTATAATATTTTTTCTAAATAAAATAATAATTAAAATAAAGAGACGTAGCTAAATGTGAACTATAAGTTTTTCTTTCTTCTGTTTAGATTAAAAAAAGTTATAATTTTAATATATAATTTCTACAACTTTAGAATTATTGTATAATTGTCTTTTTTACTGGATCAGAATTTATCTTAACCGAGTAATAAATGTGTTCATTTCTAATAAAATATGTCTTAATTATATTTATTTTATTGTAGTTTACCAAATTTCAGTAAATTACTAAATTTTATTCTTTCCCCAGAAAATGATGGTTAGCAACATGATTTTGAAATGTATTAACTACTAAATATCATGTTTTTAAGTTCCCGCGTTGAAATGGCTTTGCTTGTCAAATATGGATAGGTAATACACTAATACTTTTCTGTGGACCATGGCAAAATAAATAAATAACTCAAATTTCTCTACTTGATAAACACACAAGTACACAACTTGCGTAATTAGCTGAGCACGTGAACCATTGCTTTTATGTGAAATGTGAGAGATGCAATTTCGCTATCTTACTCTAGCCCAAGTTTATGAAAAAGAAAATAAATAATTTCTTTTCTTACAAAACAAATTATAATTTAATGAATCTCTATTTAAAAAGTCTGAAGACTGTTTTAGAACTTTTGTTCTGTTATCGTCCAATGGGCAAACAATTTTTAGAATATTAAATATTTGAGGTACTACATTTCATAAAGGAACTGGCGGTATTGTCCAAATTCCAAAATACCTCAAACATTTGACTGGCGCTAGCGTGCCTTAATTGGCTAGCTACATATGATTTCCAATGCCCTCCACCCAATTAATTTGCAAAGTATGGACACGCCGGAAATTGATTCCGACAGAACACCCTTAAAATGATCAAAATATAATTGTACAAATTCAATATAATGAACTCGACTAATTAGAATATTTTGATCATTTTTTGGATGTCCATAAGTTGAGTGCCGAAATCAAATCCGGACACGCCCCTTCTAGCTCTGCTCCAAAAAAAAAAAAAAAAATAGAGAAAACGTAACGATAGGGGAAAAAAATCATCTCCTCTACGCTCTTTTTTTTTTTAAGAGACAAAACATGTTTATTTATATGTTGGCGAAGATGAAATATTTCATTTTTCTTTGATTTTATAATTAACAACTAACAAACGTTTCTTCTGTTGGAGCGGTTCCATATTTATCAGGATCCAGCGATGTTCGTTTTTCCCCTTCATGAAAAATCAGGATACCATTTCTTTTTGTGAGATATTCTACGAGTTGTGAAGCTATAATTAGTAGTAACATGAGTACTTCAAATTAACTTTTAAGTAAAAAATAGATTTCGTTTGTTTTTGCCAGAACAATTGATGGAATGGACAACTGAATAATTTGAATATTTTGATTTCACACATGATGAATTTTTTAGAAAGTGAGCTAAAAAAATGATTCTAATATTGTTTTTTTCAACATAACAGATGAATGCGGAGATTTGGGAGGTGTTCAAACAATAAATAAAGTTACAAAAATTCGGATTATTTTTTTTTATGTATGTCCGTAGGCCACACCCATCATCCCACCCCTAGTGGGACTCGAACCTCTACAGTGCCTCAACCACTGCGCTATGGCAGTGTTAGCAAAAATTCGGATGAATTGAATTTACGTAAAATAATTTTTAGAAAACTAACAATTTTAAAATTTTAAGAACAGGAAAAAGTTTGCGTCTGTTTTCACCGAAACAAAATCTACAAATTGAATAATTGATAATGAAAGCCACCGTTCATAACATGTGTACAATTAGACTTAAAGAACGTTGTTTCCCTTGTGTTGACCGGTCCATAAATAGAGTTCAGAAAGGCTGGAATTTTCTAGGAGGAAACACGAAACCCAGCTCTGAACGCAGTCGGATTTGCCCACAAGTAACGGTAATTAAAAGAAACAAAAATGTATGGGGTGAGAGAGGCTCGAACTCTCGACCTCAGGATTACTCAGAAGCTATGAGACCTACGCGCTAGCCAACTGCGCCACCACCCCATGATGATGAAGCACAAATCATTTTCAATTTGATTAATTTATCGAAGTAAACCAGTTTCATTGCTTTAATGCGACTGTACAAAACCTAAGTGATCCGGTTCCAAATCTTATCTTTCGTATCGTAAGATTGTAAATTTTTTTTGCCATGTGCAAATGAGTGCGAAGCGGGCGGAATATTTTGATAGGTTTTATGAGGTTGCTCAAATTTCACAACAAGGTTTGCACCTTATTTATCCAACATGGCCCTTGAACTTGAAAATTGCGAAATTTTTTTACATTTTTTTTTTGTTAACTTCAGGTGAGAGATACATCCATCAATTTCTCGCAGCACAGCTACAAATCAATCTTCTTTAATACTCTTTTCAACAAAAATGGCAACCATATATACTTAATTTGCTGCCTCTACCCTCCCTTACCTATTTGATTTGCTTTTGAAACTGATAAAGACCTAGACATGGCAGGCAGTCCTGTGCTTTCTCCTCTTTCCTGTGGGCCCCGCTCTCTCGATGCTTGCTCAGACCTCCTCGCCACTTGGTTTACTGTTCTACTAATGTTCAAAGCATTGCTTGCAGCCGACCTTTCCTGTTCTACAAAGAGTAATTGAACAATTGTACGGAGCGGCATTCGGTCATTACAGATGGCCTCTGCCCGGGTCTCAGATGAAAGCTTCCGGCAGTCAATCAATCGGCAGAGCTGCTTTCGTTCTACTTTGCTTACCTCTGCATGCTCCTAATTTTAAAAAAAGAAAAACAAAAACAATTACATGAATTTTTTCTAACTTCTGCAGAGCTCTTTTCTTCCTCCCTTTGAGGACTAGGGCAGCTTAAGAAGCAAACATGCTTAATTATGACATAATGACAATACTAGGCCCAGATCCAGTTCAAATATCTGTAATGTACGGAGTAGTGATCCTGTGGTATAGTGAACATGATTCCCTGATCTTATCCAAGTTTTATTATTTTTATCTCAACTCTTAATTCTTAAACCATAATGTATCAATTTTTCATGGTTCGTCCCCATGTAATTCAGCAGGCATAAAAACAAAACATTCTTATGCATATCGTGAAGCAATTGCAGAACACTTTTACATTTCAACATTTTGCAAAGAAGCAGGATTTTAATGATTTATTTTTGTACTGGTAAATGATATATGCAAATATATTACCTTGAGGAAGGTATCAATAGCTCTATACAGCCCATCATGCTGCTTCCTTGCAATTTCTGGCAAAGACTCAGCCAGATCAATAAACCTTGACACTGACAAATCCAAATTGCTTCTTGCCACTATCTCCAAGAATGCATCGAAAATAGTCGCCACACGTTCCATCGCACCTCCCATCTTCCGTGCTTCAGCTGGATCCGATGGCCTACGTCTGAACTGTCCTAGGAAGCCTTCAAGGACTGCCTCTGTTACACCCAAATCGTAAGTTGTTGGATCAAATTGTGATGGAATAAGCAAGTCCTTTTCACTTGATTCGTGAAGTTGCCTTCCTGACTGTTTTATCAGTTCAGCTTTAGTTGATGAAGAGGCTCCTGTTTGTATTGATATGAGTCGACACAAATATATACTAAATTAGTTATTCTAAATGACAGTTTAGTACGAGTCTTAATCAGACCAAATTGTTCTGAAAAGTTTAACTATAAAGGAAAAACATATGAGGTTTTAACTGGTTAAAACAAAATAAAAAACAAATGCACTTTTGATACCTCATATATACTCTGTGTGTATATATGACAAAATTATAAATTTTGTGAGTTGTAACGAATATTTTATATTTTACCTATATAATTAGCAACCCTCAGTAGCCTCAACAGAAACCTGCAAGTGACTGAACCAGGTTCAGGTGGTAACATTGTAGCAATCGACTCAAGTATCCTCCTCTGCTTGACCAGTGTCTCTTCAGGTTCAGGTTCGGGTCGGGATCCATCAGTATAAAGCGGATCAGGCAGGTGCTTGCATGCATAGACATGAAGTGCCTCTCCTATCAATGCTGGTGGCTGAGTCTTGGTGGATCGAACGGTGTACATTATTGACCGAAATAGGTCAAGGTCGAGGTCTGAGATGTCTTCAGTCCACCAATCTTTGGGTACTGAATTGTGTTGTTTCTTGGTATAGCCTGGTCTAGTGTACGTGTATGACCAAGTTACCTACATTTTTGAGGGACCAAGTTACCTACATAATGCATATAT
The DNA here is from genome assembly GCA_028095005.1 of Rhynchospora pubera. Lineage (NCBI taxonomy): Eukaryota > Viridiplantae > Streptophyta > Magnoliopsida > Poales > Cyperaceae > Rhynchospora > Rhynchospora pubera. The sequence continues at coordinate 195,706,198 of CM051463.1, read as the reverse complement.
GTTTTGAGAATTTACCTACAAAAACTGCTGATTTATACCAGGAGATGGTAAATAGGAAGTTTTGTAAGACCATAAGCTATCTATTAATCAAATGCAAGCCGCTGGTGTTTTGACTAACCTGAGATGCATGTGCCAATATTTTTTCGACAATTGAATCCATGCAGGGTTGCACAATGCGGTTCTCAGCCCATCCTGATAATTGCCAGGCAGACTGCAGTGCCACAATTGAATCCCGCCATCCCTGAAGAATGCATGACTCGAAAAAGCTCTCTAGTTTATTTACCAAATTCCCCTTGCAAACAGACTCTGTCATCTTCAGATACCTGGCTGCCAGAATGGCTGGTACAAAATTGTGAGCACTAATATCGATGGAGATGCCATAACAGAACTTGGCACATAGCTCAAAGGCCTGCTGGCCTCCAGGAATGTCATCAAGAGAGAGACTAAATGGCAGGGCCCGGTCGTCAGTGGGGGAGGAAGGGGAGGAGCAGGTTTGTTGCAGAAGACCACATTTGAGGAGGAGAGGGAACTACATTTTATATATGTAATAAAAGGCCTGAAATCAAGAGGTTGCACTAACTGACTGAAAGTTGAAATTAAATTGTTACAACCAAAAATATAAAGTTCCAGTTTTCTTTTAACTTTGAAATTTGACTTATCTTTTGGATTTTTGGGTACAAAGCTGTATGGTGAATTCCAGTTGAACATAAGTGACATATTTACAGGACAAGGCTGAAACAATTTGGGAAACTCCAAATGAAAATGAACTGTGATTACTCTGAAATATACACTAGTTGCGCGTTCATGTCACAAGTACTTCATGCGGGGCTGATAACAAATTAACAATCACCACTTTCACACAATTAAGTAATGAGTATTCAACAGACGAACTAAATCCATAATATCGGAAGTATAATTTATTAATTCATTTGAAAATTTTAGTTCAACATTATGAATAATGCTTCTTTCTCGATCGATTACTTTCAAATAAATTTAGTTTAGACTTTCTGAATATCATTTGCATGATTTTACAAAAGTAATGATTGCATTATGCTATTTGCATTGTCACTCCAAACTGTATATATACGAAAACATATATGACTAATTGAACTAATAATTTTTTTCTAAAAAAAAAGCTGAAAGTCATATTCCTATAAGTTATATTAAATGGTCTTGTGACCATTATAGCTGCAAGCCTGCAATCATGAATTTAGTTAGTACTAGGTACTGGTATCATGCCACATTATTAATGCTCTTTGAGCTATTGTTTTAATCAGCATAATATTATTCTTCTAACTTTTGGCAATCACGTCTCATGATTACAAAGATAAGTATCACTTTATGTTTTAACTAAAATTAATATCAGTCCCTGGTGTTGATCCCAAAAGTAGCCAATGCATGTGGATTACTCATTGAAGTTTGATTAAACCGCAAGTCATGTGACTCTAATTAAAGCTATGTAAAGTTGTACATAACTAGATTTATAGCAATCATTAGATTCCATAAATTATCAAAACAAGGTTACTAGCATGGTTTGGTAGTGGCCTAAGTCAGGTTGAGTTGGTCAACTAGAGCTGGAATAATCTAGTACATTCTCTATAAGCTTAGGTTTGATGAGATCAGAGGAATTTGAATACGGTTGTGGTTGTCACACTTGATTAAAAAACGAAAAGAAAAAAGATGGTAGGCTAAAGGAAGGAGTTGGGAGCTCTCTTTTCCCTCTATTTTATTTCTAAATCTTTAGTCAGAACAGTAGCTTCAAACTTTTGATCAGCGAGCATCTTTTATGGTGCCACGCTTCTACAAAGTTGACCATTAAAGTAGAGGCCTTTTTGGATAATGTTATTAATGAAATCTTGATCTTCCTTTATGATTAGGCTACTATATTATGTGACTGATGATTATTTCTTTTTATAATGTGACCGTATTGTACTTAAAAGGTATGCTTTAGAGACTTTAGCTCCAGTATTTCATTGTATTGATATACAAGTTTTGTTATGATTGGTCGCTTTACTTTTTCAGTTAAGCGTTAAATATTGCATTCTTCATGTTCTGAGTTCTCATCAATGTATGCCTATGAAAAAATTTTAAAAAAAATACTTGACTTGAGTTTTAGACAGATCGTTGTGACTTAAGAAACTATGAATGCTGTAAATTAACAAACAAATGCAATGTTACAGATCAAAAGAGAAAATTGTTAGCTTGCGGTCAAATGGGTCGATTCAATTTTCGTTTTTTATGGATTAATTTAGTATTTTTTTCTGACATTTTCTCACTACAACAATACATATTTCTTGCCAAAATAGTTTTTACCTTATGCAAATGGTACTTCGTGTTGTTGATTTGTATGATGATGTCAGTAGGCACTTCTGATAAAACAGACCTGCAGAAAAGCAGCAGAAATGCAATTATCTTCAGTTTAACTTCGAGGAAATCATTATCGTGTACGACAACTCGTGCAAATTATTTCATGCATTTATTTTTTATTCAATTACAAACAGAGTCCTGTAGTTATGTTTATATAACGTTTGATCTATTGAAAAAATATGCAAATCTTTGGTTTATGATGTTTGCAAACAAAGTTATGCAGTTTGCTTTAATAAAATTTTTTGGGTCCAAGACTGCTTCCTCAAATAAAAAAAAAGAAAAAAAAAACCCATGTATTATGATATGTTTTGTTCAAGAATATTCAAATCTCTGATTACAATGGGAAAAAAAAAGCTATCCAAATGCAACAATTCCATAGTTTTGGTTCTCTTTTTATTTTGAGATCAATATATTATCTCTTTCAAGTTTCAATCATATACACAAACCTGATAGCTTCCTCTGTGTAGAAAATGTCCGGTTTCGATCCAAGTTTCATATACTTCATCACTAAGTTTTGCTCCTTGCCTTACTACTAACATCAGACCCTGCTTGATTTTCTTTACCTTCTTTGAATTAAAAATTTCTTTGTGCTCTTTCTTTCTCAGGATCTATGACGAAGAAAAATAAGTTGGGTTAATTGCATCCTCTTTGAAAGCACCACTGTTCAATTGTTCCAATAATCGGAACCCACTTCAGTATCTATTCTTTTGTGATGAATTAAATGTGTCAAGAAGCTAGTAGTTAGTGATATTGTGGATTTGTCATTTTAAAAGGGTCAACTTCTTGTTTCTTTTTCATTTTTCTTCAGCAAAATTCCAAAATATCTACTGTACTACCTATATATGCATAAAGGTAGAAAAGAAATATCGCACATGCCTCATCTGGGTTCCCTGTTTTAATTTTAAATAGGGGTATTTTTGAACTTTTGGGTAATTATAATAAATACTAGTAAGAACGGTTATATCTAATAAATAATTACAGCCGCTCTGTTAAAGGAACATGTGAAAAAACTTTACCAAAATGCAAATGTCTTAGTAAAAATTAATATATAAAAAAACCAAATAAATCTCAAATGTCGTATGTTTATTTAAATAGTTACTTGATATATATTTTTATTGCATGTTCAAAGCAGATGCACTTTTGGTTTTGCCAGACATTTTGAAGTCAAATATAGTCACAGTGAATTCTGCTCTTTAGAAAATTCGTATTGCAAAATATTTTTTTCTTAACCATGCTTAAGTAAATTGATATCGATTAACAATAAATAAATGTGCTTTCAAATAATTCGAATAAAATTTAAAATAATACCTATAGATGCATTGACACTTGTATACTACTTCACTTATAGAATCGCAAAATTATATATATATTTTGGTTTAATATTGCTTTATTTACAATTTTACATCATAAAAAAAAATCAATTCGATTTTGGTATCTTGTTTTATTCTACCTCATTTGTTGCTCATGAGAGGCTTTTTTTCTTTCTCCTAGCTACCCTATCTTCCTTAGGGCTACAGATGCTGAACTCAAAAAAGCATGTGGGGCATGAGACAGATAAAAAGCTGAAAAGGAGGCTTCAACTTTTATGTAGGTAATGGTGGGAACTCAAAAAATCTCGAAATTATTTAATATAAAAATTCAGACACCAAAAAATTTAATACAAAGAATTATTTATTTATTTTTTTAATAAGAAGAAAGTTCCAACGCGTTTATAAACCGCGCCTCCCTCTCTCCTCTCGAACGCGTTTTATAAACGCGTTACAGGCCCTAAAACGCGTTTATAAAACGCGCTAGAAGCTGCAGTGATTGCGGCGAAAGTTTCTGACTTTGCGCGTTATTTTCTGATTTTACGCGTTTATAAAACGCGTAAGAAACCTTCTTACCCCTTTATAAAACGCGTTCGAGAGATCTAATTTCCATATAAATACCCAACCTTCTGTCGTCCAAAATCAAAAAAAAAAGGAAAAAAATCTGAAAAAAAGAAAAAAGTGAGAGGAAAAGAAGAGTTAGATGGTGGAATGCAAAATAATATTAGTTGGTGCGAAACTAATAGCCATAAGGGTTGTATGCGGCACACTTATTCACTGATACAGAGTCGCACACAATCCTTATGGCTATTAATATTCCACCAACTTTAAAATAAAAACTTTCCTGTGGAATCTCTTATTACGTGTAGAGGACGGTTTGTTGGGCTGGGTCTACGAGCCATAACACCGCAGCCGACATCCTTGTACGGGGATGAAATCAACATGCAACTCAATAATCGGTAACCCTCTCGTCTCGAATGTCTCGTGGTAAAAAAGGCGCCATTGATCTTCAGAATTTACAGGAAGAAATAGTGATTCATATCTCCCATTTACAATTTCATTGTAACGACCATGGATATTCAAAGTGTATTGGGTTTCTAAAATCTGTAGCCTGCTGTATAATTCATTTCGAATTTCAGCAAATGTGGTATGCATACTACAACCGATGTGGAAGTAAGAAGCACCAAAAGTTGGACATTGGTTGACATATATTGTAATTGTAGACATTTTTGGATTTGATTGATAGGTTTTTAAATTGTAAGAGATAATCTGTTGTTGACGATTTAAATTCTGCGAGAATGTATAGTCTTATATAACTTCAAATAACGCGTTTATAAATTCACAAACTTATAGACAGAAATGACTAAAGTTCGATCGAAATGACTAAAGTTTGATCGAAGTGATAGAAGTTGGAATGTTCAGGCTTCTAGCGCGTTTTATAAACGAGTAACAAGCTTTCTAGCGCGTTTTATAAACACGTTAATTGCGTTTTAACTATTCCGAAAGTTCAGGCTTCTAGCGCGTTTTATAAACGCGTTTTAAGGTCTGTAACGCGTTCAAGAGGAGGGAGGGAGGCGCGGTTTATAAACGCGTTGGAACTTTCTTCTTATTAAAAAAAAATAAATAATTCTTTGTATTAAATTTTTTGGTGTCTGAATTTTTATATTAAATAATTTCGGCAAAAAATCTCATATATATATTTTCAGAGAGAGGAGACAGAGTGAATGAAGCACCAGAATCAAAACGGAGCCTATAGGAGACTAGGACCACATCTCCTGTTGTGTTCAAGTGATTGCTTCAATATTACCTCTACAGTTGGCATGAATCATTATCAGGTGAATTAGAGAGATGAATCTTAATAATGGCACATTAAGTTTTAAAAGGGAGACACCAATAAAAGTAGAGCTTCAATTTTCTTTGTAAAAAAAGGAAAGGAATTTCAAAGTCAACGGTCGACCTAATTTTTACGTGCAAATTTCATTTTTGGTATTTTATGAAGTATTTTCATAGATGCAAAACACACTTACCTTAATATATTATATTCATTTATTCTGGATAATTGTTATTAGTTTTTGCAACTTTATTTAGTGTGTTTGAATAATACTTCGTATATATGATAATAGGTCTAAAATGAAATTTACAATTACTCTAGGATCAAAGTGGATGAAAAACTGTATCCAATTAATAATAATAAAACTCCCACAATTTATAAATAAAAAGAGGTCTAAAATGAATTTAAAAATACTTTTTGAATCATAGCGTATAAAAAAACTATAGTAAATTACAAATAATAAAACAACCCCAAGTAATGAATAATTATATCTTTTATTTTGGCGTTGTATAATTCGTATGAAAATATTGATTTGTCTCTGTTATTGAGTTCATATGTTAGTATTCTATTTTTTCCCCTACAAAATGACAAGGTGATATATAACATTCAAAACCATAGAGAATCGGTTGTTGGTCCAGTGGAAATGACGTCTATTAAGTGAAGTTTGCTAATTCGAAACTCGGCTTAATGGTTCTTTGCAGTATATAATTTACTAATTTATATATATGTATATATATGAGATTGGCTAAAGTAGACTCAAGTACACGGATCAAATCCGTATGCCTGAGTTGTTTTCAAAATCTAAAATTCAAACGGTCGATCCAAACCGTTCATTCTCCATATTAAAATATCCTTAAAGATCAAATTTTATATTTTTTCGAATTTTTTTGCTATATATTATGCTATTTTCAAAATATACTATAAACGAGTATTTCGGACCCTCCAATTTGAAAATAGCATAATATATAGAAAAAAAATCGAAAAATATAAAATTTGGCCTCCAAGGATATTTTAATAACAATATGGAGAACAACCTGAACGGTTTGGATCGATCGTTTGAATTTTAGATTTTAAAAAATAACTCAAGCATAAGAATTTGATCTGTATGCTAGAGTCTACTTTAACCAATCTCTCTCTCTCTATATATATATATATTTAATGGTAATGGCCTCCATTTTTGTTCAAAAGAAGAACATTTGAAAAACATCAAACTAATGCAACGGAAAAAATCAATACTTGAATGTTAGATGAGGCCTCGCTGGTTTTTGTTGTTTCGAAAGATGCAGATTATCGATTATACTGATCTTCAAATAAAGTAAAAAAAAAATATTTGGATGAAATGACTCAATCACAACGGCTCGGCGAAATAGAAGAAGTCACAAGAAAATTGTATTTCTAAACAATAGGAATCCAGCGGAAATTGAACCCGTTACCTCTAGAATAACAGCGGAGTCACTGATACTCCACTAATAATTAATATCTAATTATCTTATCTGCACATTTTGTTATCCTGTTCTACAATTCTGCAGTAAAATAGCTGGTTGTCAAACACAATCTAAGATTTTATATGAACGGTCACAGGACCGACTACTCGGATTAATGAGGCTCCTGATCAGATACATATTTAACGACATAGATAAAAGTTTTAACAACTTATTAGTGCATATACGAAAATTTATCCTCTCTTGGGTGCGTTTGGATCGTTGGAAGAAAGAAGAAGAAGAAGGAAGAAGAAGAAAAAAAATTATAAACAATCCAAACTCTTCACAAAGTTACACACTTCCCAATACTTCTTCCCACTTATTCCCTTCTTCCCTTCTTCCCACACCTATCCAAACGCACCCTTAAATTAGTCTATTTTGCTGTTTATGTTCATAGCGTTTCTCAGCATGACCTCACCCCCACTTGCGTTAATGGATCATTTGGCCATGTAGGTCCTATTACTTGGGTGAGGTCTGACCGTGACGTATGATCCGACAATATGCAACCTAGATCATGTCCTTGGTTATTCCAAATCAATTAAAAAAATCTAAAAGTTATTGATCTGTAAAAAGCAAAAATTCATCCAAATTTCCATGTCCACGTATTGAGTTTGATCCATTGACATGTCCAGTTTCGCTTAATTGAAGAGTTGCAGAAACACGGGATTATAAAATAAATAAAGGAAGAAATGGAACCGCCTATAATTAAAAAAAAAGTAGCAAGTAATTGATGCTTATTGGCAATCCTTATATTTTTTAAAGTTAGCTATTTATTGCATTGATAACTTAACTTTATTTTTAATAAAAACGAGTTATTAGTTTTGTTTATTTCACTAGAAATACACGTCGGTCAAAAAATTACAAATTGTAGAATTTGTGTACATCAGCAATTGATTGCGATACTTATGTCTGTTGTTCTTTCCATGTCTTCATCCTTTATCAAATTACATTCAAAATTTTATAATTTTTGGTTAATAGTATTTCTTGTGATGTATTTTGACATTGCTTTTATAAGTTGATCCCTTTCGAATTTATAAATTGTAAGCTATAGGATTTTGCAGAAATAACAGAGGATATGCACAAAGAACATGATCCATGCTGTAAACAAAGCATGTTGGCCACACTTGAGACAGAGGTAATCTGGACTAGTTACTAAATTATATGGATCTTTTGAGGCAGCAAAAAATCTAAAAAAAAAAAAGAATGAGTAACAAGTGACAAAAGATCCCCTAATTCTTAAATGTTATTTTCTAAACTGGAAGAAGCTTGGTTTGCTTCTTTGTATTGACTACACATGCCATAAGAAAAGTTCAATTATAAATAATTGCATAGTTCATTGTGTAAATTTTGTTATTTAGATAGTTTTTGTTAAGGAGAGCTAAAGACAAGGAGAACCAAATTTTTATGCTAACACCAAACTCCTTGGATATCAAATGAGAGAAAAATGAAACGGTTGTGCTCATTAACTTGGCTTGGCTAGAACATTTTACCGAACTAATCACACACCAAAAAATTAAATACGTTGCAAAATAAATTATGTGGGTTGATTTTTTATTATTTTTTGCTTGTGCCACCTAAATACTTGAAGGTTCAATGAGAAATAAAGTTGTTAATTCTAGCTATATCAAAGCAACTTATATATAGCCATATATAGGAGCCCCGCTCCCCTGCCCTCCTCTCCAACCCCCCCCCCCCCCCCCCCCCCCCCCCAAAAAAAAAAAAAAAAGGAAAAAAACCCTCAATTGCACTATTAATAATAGATCACTAAAGGATGCGAACTCAGAAGACTTACAGGCGATATTGGAAGACATATGGGACCTCCAGCAATATTTGTCATGGGAAAGACCATCACTTACCAAATTCCTACTTTTAAGTGTAAATTTGCGACTCGTACCCTCATTTTTCTATTATTTAAATCGCATTTCCATCCAGATTATTTTCAGTTAGATGATTATGCTAACTGTCAACAAAATCATCCTTGACGATATATGCATTATTGCCAAGTTGAATGAGTGGAAAAAATACACAGTGAATGTTAGTTTAGAGAACCGTTGTTTAATGTGGAGCATGTGATATGATCATGTCACTAATATTTTTTACTTCTGTATCAATATACATGACCACTAATATCAGATCATTCCATCATGAGCTATAAAACATCCATGAAATATAATCATCATTTTTATGTAAAGCGAAATGTAAATCGCATACATTTGATTCAGACTACTACATTTAAAATTAATTTTTGATGATTGTAAATTTGGTCAGTTGAAATTCTAGCTTCCCTAATTTATAGGGCTGATAATATGAAAAATATTAACAACTCGATGTGTCAGTCTAAAATGATTCTTTCTCTCCAGATAAGGAAATGATTAGTCTACAACAGAGATATGTTTGTAGTTGATATGAAGTGTAACACCAGAATGACTCAGTACACATATATGTTTCATAAAAAAAAAATTACCGAGTAAACATATCAGTTGTGCGTTAGAAAAGGCGGCACTAAAACAACTGTGCATAATTCAGATAGAACAGTAGAGTACTGACCTTAAGCTATCATCTCCAACGAGTAGTAGCTACATAGTTCTTTATTCCTCTAATTTCTTCAAGCAATCAATCAATCTGGCTTACTGCACGAAGAAAAGCAGTGGCGCATTTTAGAATATTATCAATTATAAGGGGTGAGAGTAATAGCTATGAAAATGATCAATGCATACCACATGCGAATAGGACATGGATTATGACAAAATATATAGGTAGCTATTCTCATTATGATAATATAAAGTTATAACTATTGTTATCGTGGTTGTTGTCATCATTGCTCTTGTTATTAATTATGTTTTCTGTTTTAGCTTTTCTTTTCTCGTTTTTTTTTTCCTTTAACATTTGAAAGAATGGTCTGGACCTAGCATTTTTGTAAGCCTCACTGATCCTTTTTTTCTATCGGATTTTAGACATCCTACTTTATATCAATATGAAGCACTCTGTTTAATTATATCTTGAGTAACAACGACCAATTGACATAATTATTGTCATTGTTGCCACATATATACAACATTTTAAGGAGGCAGAGGGAATAGCATTAAGTTTGTACCATAATTGCTTTAAGTGAATATAATATAAGTTTCCCTGAGGGTTTAATTCATTATCTAAGTATATAGTTTATGATTGAACATTTTGCTTCTACGATATACATTATACAAGAACGGAAAAAAAAGATAAGTTATAATCAGGATGAAATTAACAACATAATTTATAACTAAAAAGTCTTCAGAAAAAAAATTAAAGAAGATTTTATGCATTGGAAATTCACTATTTTCAAAATCTATTTATGATAAAATTCATAATGGTTTTGTAAGCAAATAATATACTCGCAAAATGTTGCTTGTTAATTAAAGACAAGAGGAGAAGGAAAAAAAATAATCTAGCTTATAGAAAGGAAATTTAAAAGTAAACCAAGAAATCTTTGCATCAAACATCTACCTCAACATAAAGACAGAGTATGCCACTATTTATGTAAACCGAGTAATTTCCATGAATGTTTTGTGTGTGTGTGTGGTGGTGGGGGGTGGAGAGAGAGGGGGGGGGGGGGGGGGGGGGGGCGGTTTACCTCGTTCAATGCAGATCCTTGATCTGTCGCCCCTCTCCTAAACCTGGTCTGAATAACTCAACATGTTTATGGAGATATATTTGTATCTCTTTCTCTCTCTATGTATCTGTCTCCAACTGAAGAAAAAAGTGAGAGTATATATTCCCTAGCTTACACGCTCAACCACCTTAAACACAAGCGGAGGAGATTCAAATTTGTCTACAACCATTCATATATACATTTAAAGGAGGTAAAAGGGGATACAAGCAATTAGGAGATTCTAATTGGGGACAGGTACAGGATTGGTAAATAAGTATTGAAATTGATGGCAACTAAAACGGCAACACAACCAACAAGATCTAGTATCTACTCGTTGCCACAGTCAAGATAGCAATGTAGTACTGGCATCTTCTAGTCAAGAGGATGAAATAGAAAATGAACTTGACAAAAGAAAAACGAAAAAGGGACTTGATTATGTGTGACCTTTTCTATATTGTAAATGATGTTATTCTATGGTTAGGCTCTAATATATGTCTAGAAAAATAATTCCTGATCAGGGAAATAGCAAACTTTTGCCATTTGTATACACTCTCTGTATCTTTTCTCTGTTTTTGAGTTGCTAATTTTCCTGTTATCTTTTTTCAATTGGAAATTTTCTGAGAACAATGATCAATAAAAGATATATTGGTACGTATGGACCAAAAATTATGGTCCATGTCTGTCATGTTCTGCTATCTGACAGAACCAAAATGGCACCAAAATTTATTACCGTCTTTCCTGATATGTGTTGCCATCAATATCAGGTGTTTCTATACTAATTGTCACTGATTCATATTTAGTGGGCCAAATCATGGGTCTCTTTTGCGGCAAGCTTTACAATAAGCTCATTAATTTTTTGTTTTAATCATGGAACGAGATTAGTGTACTAAATATTTTTATAAAAATCACTAATCTGATTTTTAATTAAATGGAAATTGATTATTGTCATCTGTAGTTTTTTTTTCCATCACTTGACATCGTTAAATAGAAAGTGAACGCTTAAAATAGACAACGTGAACATATATAATGATCAAAGTGAATACATACAAACAAATGAGTTCAATAAAAATAAATTGAATATGCATATAAAAATCTGAACAAGAGAAGACAACACTTATATGTTTGCAAATGGTCAATTTGATCGTCTATATGTTTACCTTGTCTATTTTATGTGTTCACTTTGTGTTTAGCAATGGCAAGAGATAGTAAAACTGCAAATGACAGTTATTATTTCTGTAAATAAGTTAGTGAGACATAGGAGTAACTTCTATTTGAATTGTTACCTTCGATAGAATCATCTTCTTAATCTGAGATTATTAAAATAGAGATAAAAGAGATTTTTTTGAAGATAAATTGGGAGTCTAAACCATCTAACTTATTTTTAAATTAAATATCTATGAAAGACCTCAAGCCAGATTTCGAACCTTCGACCTGAGATGAAAGAGATACTTAGGAATTGAAAGTTTTCATTGACACTTGAATTTTATTTTTACAACCAGTTCTCTCTACTTAAGAAAATAACTCTTACATGTATATATAATCATCACACGACTTTCCAACTAAATGATATTGGTTTCAAGAGTTTATAAAAAAAAAAATCTTTAAGACAATAAAAACTCTCAATTTTCTATGACACATTATAGCTGCAAATTTAACTTTTTGAAAACTCTAAACACTCTTAGAATCCCTAAGTCAATTAACTCTTTGATCATGCAACACGTTAATTAAGTTTATTCTTCCAACAACCGACTCATTATTAAAAGTAAAAGGAAATTGATTAGTGCCATCGCACTCCGTGCCATCCGAGTCATCGCGCTGCACAGCGTCTCAATTAGCGCTCTGACCCCTCTACTCATCCAGCGCGTATTTTTTGTTCAGTTAGTTATTATAAGTGTTCACTTTAATATGTACAAATGTTCACTTTGTAGTAGAATTGTTCATTATTTTATAAGTGTTCGCTAGACCAAATATGTTTATTTTGTTTTATTTTGTTTTTTTTTTGCCAAAAGTTCAGTTTGGTCAATACAAATATTCAGTTAATTGAGTAGAACTGTTCAGTTAGTTGCAACAGAAAATATAAATGTTATGAGCAAACATGTTTATTTTATTAAGTATACATTTTTAGTTTAGTAAGTACGAATGTTCAGTTAATAAGTACGAATGTTCAGTTTAATAAGTACGAATGTTCAGTTAGTTGCAACAGAAATACAACTGTTATAAGAAAAAAAACCAAGCGAAGGGGTCACGAACCGGACAAAAAATACATGTAAAAATTAGAATTGGAAATGAACCGATCCGGTTCAAATTAAATTTTTTCCGATTCTACCCCTGCCTCTTAGCGCACCTCTTGACCACGCGCGACTCTGACTCTAGCGCGATTCTGACGCATTAAACTGAACACTTCTTATTATTAAACTGAACACTTCTTATTATTAAACTGAACATTTGTAACACATAGCAGCGATGGATGGGATGGTATATTTGCCGATGGCACTTATAATTCCTGTTATTACTAAAAAATGTTAAATGAATATCCTTTCGTAATGAATGTTTATAATTTAGAGAACTTGACAACAAGAAACTTCATCCTCAGATAGACAAGAGTAAAAGAAGTGTACAAGTTTTTTCGTAACAAAATTCACACGAGTACAAACAAAATCTTTCTCCAAAATTTAATTAACATTATTGCTTGGATATTTAAATCATTTCTTCAAAATATATTGTTGTTACTGTTAGGTACAGAAAAAATTTTGTACATCTTTTTTTTAATAACTGGATGCAGACATTTAGACTCTTTAAAGGAAATGAGAGAAATTTTTAAAGAAAAAACAAAATGAAGTAAACAAATAACCAAACATGAAGAAAGGAGGCTCTAGTGATTTTTAATCTTAACTGCGCAGGAAAACAACCTTCCTACTCCTGTAGGTTTTACAACCTTGGACAGAATTTCAACCCAACAACTTCTTGTAGTAGAAAGGGATTGGATGAGAGGTTATTTTGACTGGAACCGATCTCTTTGATCAGCATTAAAGTAAGATAGAATTTTGATTGCAGGAAGAGTCATCGGCACACATTATTTCGGTTCTAGAATGTTCTTCTTTTTGTTAACAAAAACAGATTTTGGTCCAATTAGCCAATTAGAAACGCACCATCACAATAAATGGATGAGGCTATATTCACTTGTTTAAGTTTTTTTGGCTCCGTTTGGATGAGGTGTGGAAAGAAAGGAAGAAGGAAAAAATATTGGAAAGTGTGTAATTTTGTGAAGAGTTTGAATTGTTTATAATAAATTTTTTCTCTTTTTCCCTTCTTCCCACATGGTATCCAAACCAGGGGTGGAGCCAGTGGGGGTGCGGGTAAGGACTGTTGCACCCCATTATTTGAGATTTTAGTGTATTAGTATTACTTTTTTTTATAATATTGTATAGAAATTAAGCAATTTCCCCCGGTCATTAAAAATTACATATTTGTCCCCCTAGATTATTATTTCTGGCTCCGCCTCTGATCCAAACAGAGCCTTTGTTTTTATTTTCTCAATTAGGTTCACTGGTTTGGGTGTAAATGTGGATTTGTACAAATCAACAGTATAGTAAATTCTCTGAAACCAATGTGCATAATGGGTGCGTTTGGATCGTTGGAAGAAAGAAGAAGAAGAAGGAAGAAGAAGAAAAAAAATTATAAACAATTCAAACTCTTCACAAAGTTACACACTTCCTAATACTTCTTCCCACTTCTTCTCTTCTTCCCTTCTTCCCACACCTATCCAAACGCACCCGATAAGAAACAATAAATAAAAGATGATTCTAAACTAACATTCGCGAGAGAAATGTGTTTTAATTATGTACCTAACAATAAAACATGCAAAAGATTTTTATTTTAAAAAAAAACAACAACAAAAGAACTTGTAGGAGGCTGAAAATAAAATAAACTTGATCAAAAGTGCGTGAATGATAAATTTATGTGCTCTGCAGTATTTTTTTTAATATCATGCAGTTCCGACCGGAACAGCCGTAAGATAAACAAACAAAACAACCAGTACAATGGTATTCGACAAAAAAGGAGAAAATACAAGAAAAATGTGCTAACGATGGCACTCAAATATCTCTCCATATGACTATATGAGCTAAAAAGATAATTTTTTTTTTCAGAATTATGAACAGCTCTAATTGATCAAGAATTAAATCGGACTGAAAAAAATGATACATAGCGAATATCCTTTTTTTATTATTTTCTTTTCCTTCATAGGTTAAATTATTTTGTATTGAAATTTTGAAGTCAATCAAGAATTAAATTAATTAGAAAAGTTGGGTTTTTTTTTTACATATCATGAAAAACTTGTTTCTTGATGTGTCTCTGCTAACCCAAGGGAAGAAAATGTAAAAATTAAAAAAGTCATATTTCTTTCACCTTGTTTCCTCTCTTCTTATTATTGTGTCATTTTTTTTATTGTCTTTTCTTATTCCCTCACTACTCTTTATTTCTTTCCTTTGATCATATCTCATTTGATATTTGGGTAGAAAAACAAAATAAATTGGAATTTGGTGGTTATTTGACGGAATTGCATCGTTAGCTTTCATTGGGGACCAACACCGTTGAAATATGGCATGATATTTTTTTATGATAAATAGTTTGAACAAAGTAGGCAATCATAAAAGCATTGAAAGGCCGAAAGGATATCTACAATCTCCTAAGCATACCAAACCCCACCTCCCACATCCTTGCTTCATGTTGGGCTCTATGATTGAGTACTTAAAGGCATTGACATACTCCATACAAAGAAAAGGATGGGAATAGTGGGATGAAAAGTAGTAGACACTTAATCTAAAAATACTGTCTGGATTACACAAATTTATTCAAGAATTTACAGATCTGTGGACTGTGGTTGGGTTTTGTCATGATGAACACGGACGGATCACGGATGCATAACATAAATAAGAAAAGTAATTTGCATATTGCAAAAGTCACACATACATTAAATGCGCGTTATTTCTCGCGACATGAATCGTACTAATTCCAAACATTTACCTAGAAGAAAGTTAGAAAAAAAAAACAAAACATTTTCTTAGTCCAATAAAAAGTTGAAAGAGCTTTTCAAGGAAGAAACCCTTCTTCCATTTTTTTTCCTCCATTTTATTTGAATTGTTAAAAATGCATCCTAACACATTACAACTGTCCTCTTGAAAGCATGAGAAATTAAAAAGCTCCATACTCCATAGAAGTTCTAGGAGAGACTATTATTTTCGGTGCTAGCACACATATGCAGATCTTCAAGTTCGTCGATAACAGTAATAGAGATGCGATTAAAAAATAAAGTTGGATAAATACGACTCAAAATAAGAACCGGTTCTTGATCTAATGACAAAGAGCAATATATCTTGAGTGAAAGATTCCAGGTTCGAAACCAACTGGAGGTCTTTCATAGAAATTTAATTTAAAAATAAGTTGGGTTACTTAGACTCAATTTATCCTTAAAAAAAATAAGACTCAAAACAACACGTAGTATGATCGACACATAATTTTACACATAAAATTTTAAGTTCTGATTCTTATAAATCTTTTCAAATTTAACTATTATTAAATAGCCTATATATCCCGACAAATATGCCTTTCATGTGGATATTTTCAAATTGTAAAAGTCGTACCGGGCCAGTAACATGCTTCGTTGGGGTACATAAACAGTAAATATTAAGGTTAAACCTAGTCTACACCGGCTCAGTTTTTGTTGCCTCTTGTTTCTAGTATTCCACTAGAATCCAGTATATATTTCCATCTAAATCTTTCATGTAGGGGTGGGCGCAGTATACCGCAAATATGCGAAACCGTTCCGTTCCGTCCATGTGAAACATATAATGGAACAAAATTTCATTCCGTTTCGCAAACGGAACGGAAAACGGAATGCAATTCGTGATTCGTTTATGTGAAATACAGTGTAAATTATACCGTTCTGCTACGTTCCGTCCAAACGGAACGAATACGAATCAGCCGGTACATACCGTTTGTTGAAACGGAACGGAATACGGAATACCTCATTACGTTTCCGTTTAATACGTTGCCCAGGTCTACTTTCATGCTTCCTTTGTGT
Source organism: Rhynchospora pubera (assembly GCA_028095005.1). Lineage (NCBI taxonomy): Eukaryota > Viridiplantae > Streptophyta > Magnoliopsida > Poales > Cyperaceae > Rhynchospora > Rhynchospora pubera. Next base: position 195,689,502 of record CM051463.1, on the reverse strand, counting down.
GACCTCAGGTTCAGACACGTGCCACATAGTGGGCCGCACATCGTGTCAGGACTCACAAGCTGGAGACACGGGATGCCAGATGGATTCTCTCTTGCTTGATTCTGTCCCCTTGATTTTTCCCATTCATCGCCAATCCAATTGGAACGCCTTGTACTATGTTTTATCATTGTCAACGTTTACAGATGGATGCAATTGATGTGTACCTTGAATTTCTATGAATTTTTGTGGTTGGAGTTGGTATGTCAAATTGCGCTAATTGGTAAAGTAAAATAGATCATTTGCCATTTTTTTTTAATCTTTTAAATTGTAAAAGAGACCCAGTCACCTGCATGTTGTCAAAAGGCTCCTAATCAGGAAGTTGAATTATTCTCGCATCTTGAGAAAAGCTTTTTTTTTTTTTTACATATTGCATTATTGGATAAAAGAAAAGTGACTTCATCTACTTGTCAAACCAGGAATATACATTCCGAATTTATTAATTTTTCTATGTTTTGTTTCATATAAAGAGATTAAAGAAATAAATATTTTACTATGCTTAATCTTCATTAACTTTACAAAAAAAACAAGAAATTAAAAACTGTGGAGCATAAATGCTTGTGTTATCAAGTTGGTTAAGATAGTTGTCCAAAATTTATAGTGCGCCTAACTCAATTGCATAGGTATATTCTTCATGAGAGAATTTCGGATTCACAACCAAGTAAAATTTGTCCCTGTTATTTAGAGGTGGCGATGCCTAAGGCCTTTCGTTAACCGAAAAAGAAAAGAAAAAGTTCACTAACTCTTTTTGACGTGCATATGTATAATGTATTGTTAAGAGTTAAATAAGTTTCGATAGAATATACAAATCTAATTAGATAAATATCAGAATTTGAAAATAAAATTTTTAAACACACAAGAGAGCAGATCTTAAGATTCAGTACCAGGAAATGCACCTAGTACCATTCGCGGAGTCGGTACTAAGAGCTCATAATTTTCATTTTTATTTATGAGTAAGGAGGAGATGAACCAAATCCAAACAGAGCACCATGTTTTCAATTTGATAGGCTGTGCAGGCCAAACTGGACCTTCTTAGAATACACGAAAATTGGCAGCCCGATACACAACTCAAATGAAAATAGACAAACTCAGGTTGGGCTTTACTCAAATGAAAAAGAACTATGACCTTGACGATGGTCGATGGTCTTTTCAAGGTAAAATTTCAAATGTAAAGTATGCGTAATAATATTAAAAAAAACATAGAGGTTATTGCATACACCATTGTCTCTCTTCTGTGTTTTCAAATGGTGTACAGTGGAGATCTCAATGATCTGTGTCTAGCTGCATTTCCTTAAGAATAATATTATTGATTTAATGTTGCTCGGCAGATTTACTGGTACTTATCTAATAAAATATGTCAAGTATGATAAAAGTTATTAACTTATATATAGTGCAATTAAACACATGATTGTTTGTTACTGTAAGTTAAAGTTACTTATCCATGGTGCTGGTTTGGATCATGTTGGGTCTAGTTGGATCCGATAAGACTTACATTAGATATTTAGATTAGAGACCTTCCTCTCCACTATTGTGATAGATGTTGAAGTTGACTCCTTCGGATTGTCTGAGAAGCACAAACCTCAGAGTTATTCCTTTATCTGTCCGCCCCATAGGAAATTGTACACTTTGTCCTGCTTGTATCCGATGCAAAGTGAATCTCAACTAGAATAAACTTCTTTCTCTTAAGCAAGTTCAATCCAAAGAAGATAGAAGTCTGGGCTGGGCTAAAAGCTATAAAGGTGATTACAGAGAAAATAGAAAATTGCACGCTTATTGTTAATTAAGAATATACATTGTTCTTAACTGACATATAATAAGAGAAAACAAAACGTATAGATAACAAATAATTTAGTCTTTATAAATAAAAAGATCTTGTACTTTTCTTTTATACAATTATACTTGATTAATACCAGAGAAAAATATTCCTATCCTGTGATCCAAGTCCAACAAAAAATATCTGAAAAGCCAACTTATACAAAAACTGTCTCTTTGATTCTATGTTTTATCCTGTTCAAGGAGGAACACCATTTTTCGTCTGATCTATTTCTGCTGCAGCAGACCACTTTGAAAGAATCTAACTTTCTTCTCTACCCCCTCAATTCCTCTGCCATCCTATTTCACTCTTCATGCAATTAATGCAGCTTGCTTTAGAACTCAGCATCCACATCATACTTTGCCGACACAATATTTGGCTTTTTCTTAGGAGAGATACTATCTACCACAAGTGCACAATGGATGTTCACTGTCACCTCATGCAAATCAAGCTCATCCAGCTTAAGCGAGAAAGGTACTTTTACATACACATCAAGTGGTACACTACCTGATTTTGAGCTCTCTTCAATAGCTTTCTGCAGACCAGATCCATATGGGTGTGACCCCTCCAACACAATCTGCATCACTGTCACATTCTTGTGTCCCTGGTAGAAGATTGGTAGCTCCCCGGACGATAACGTGGCATTTTGGTACGCTATCACAATACTTGATCCTTCTCCATAATTGATGCCGATCATCTCATTAGGGTTCTCGGCACGCACTGACACAAAAATCTTTGTGTTCAGGGTAAGTTCAGCTGGGCGGAAATCAAAAGCGCCCACTGAGAAACTTGAAAGGGAATAAGACGGTATTTGCGGTTTGTAGATAACATAAAGGTATACAAAGAAGCCAGCAATGGCAAGGATGATAATGAAGATGAAGCAGCAGAACCAACAGACGCATTTACAACATTCATTGCCCTTTTTACGCCCAGAGTGATAACGAGGGAGGTTTCTACTGGAAGGAGGGTGTAAATCCATTGGGTTGTTGCCACCCTGGTCTGCAAGGTTAATGTAAGGTGGTGGGGGTGGCATGGGGCTTCCTGTATTGTATGCCATGAGAGAAATAAATAAGGTGGGAGAGGGGAGGAGAGAAGATGAAAGAATGGTAGAGAGGAGGAAGAGATATATTAGTTTCAGGTTTTCACAATTTGACTGCACAAATTATTTGGGAAAGGACTGTGATGAGTTGGAAGAAATAGAGATCGTTCAGTTATTCTAAATGTAGATAAGATGTTAACTGTATATTCTGTGGTAGTTATTATGTAAATATTCTGGCTAAAAACTGAAATGATTACTAATTGAGAGTATATCAAGCACCACGAAATAAGCTAGATAGGACTAAAGATACGTTTGACCCAGTCTTTCTTTCTTTGTATTATACTATTATTGTTCTTTTTTTTGTGAGTTTTTATTGTCCCATTTGGTTGCCTCAGCGGATTATAATTTTATAATGTTCATTCAAACTAGTCTATGATTCAATTTTCGATTCTTACGGCGTCATAAAAGATAGTATGCAGTTAGCGGAAGATGATAACGCCGCGAAGTAATGAATAAATTATGTGGCCAATTAATGGAATTTTCATGACTAATCAGTCGTTTATATAATTATATATACATAAATGTTTATATATATATAAAATTAATTCTTTATCTACTTGGAAATAGAATATCTGAAAGGAGCAAATTATGTAAATTTGTGATATTTTTTTGTCTTCAGAATGAACTAAGCAAGTCTTCGTTATTTTTTAATCTCTCTGACCGGAAAAGGACTTTAAAACTTAGGCCATGATCAAATTTTTTCTTTTTAACATGGAATTTCATTTCATTAGGATTTTTTTTTATCAAAATGAACAGATTTGATATCATTTGATGGGAATTTTTATATAATTAGATCTAACAAAATCATAAAAAATCAATTCAAATGAAATGAAATGAAATCCCACGTAAAAAAAAAAAAATTTGATCAAAGCCTTAGTCCAATTATAGTTTTTGAAAAAAGAAAGTCTGGTTAAAGAGAATAAAAACAGATAAAAACTTGTCAAGTTAAATGACTGAAATGACTAGCTAATTGGATTTGATACCCATTTAATCAGTTTGGCAACCTATTGATTGATTTTGGCTGCAGATAACTCGTTCAAGATCCCAAATACCCACCGAATACACTAAATTTACAACGATTTAACTACCGCCAAATGCTAACCGGCCAATAAATCCAACTTGACAGCTACATTATTCTTATCATAAGAGGATTTAACAACTTAAGAACTTCCTTTTTCTTTTTTTCTTTTTTTGTTGAAAAACAGACCCTCAAGAAGGAGATCTTGCATCAGCATTCACAAAATGCCAAAACTTAAAAGAGGACCTCAAGTCCTCAACATTCAACTTCCTGTGAGGCGAACTCTTTACAACTTAGTTTTGATCTTTGTTTTTATCTCCTTTTGTCCTTTATTTATTTTCTTCTTTTTCACTTCCAAAAGAAAACTAAAAGTACGTCAAAGAACAAAGATGTAACTTGCGGGTTCCATCTTAGAAAAAAAGAGGAAAAACAAGGTTTTAAGACCAGTCAAAACTCAGCGCAAATGTTGGCATTCCTTGTATACCCAGTGGCCAGTGCTGCGGCGCTGTTCATTAATAATTCTTGGTATTCCTTCGTATACCCAGTGGCCAGTGCTGCAGCGCTGTTCATTAATAATTCTCGAAGTCATGCAAAGCTAACACTAAGATTTAATTCCACAAGATTGGCACTCCTAATAATAGTGATTACAAAATTTTCAGATCATAACATTGCAACTGTTATGCCTTACAATCGCGTTGAGAAAAACACAACAATCCTGTTTCATGCCACCGGGGAAAGAAACAGTCAATTGCCCCCCCCCCCCCCCCACCCAACCAAAACCAACACCCCCTCCTCGCAACATTAAAATTTGAAACTCAAAGCATGTTTGAAACCATCTAGTTGACCTTGTTCTATCTAATCACCGAACAAATCATCTGTGTCGTCATCTACACTCGCATTTGCAGCATTTTTTTCTGCGTTCTCATCCTGGGAGTCCAATTTATACGCCCAAGAAGAACCCCCCACATTATCCTTCATGGCCTGACCATAAATCCCATCATAAATCCCCTCTCCACTTTTAGGGCCATTTTTTACCTTATCCATCACTCTTTGTAACTTCTCTGTGACGCCCCCCTTTGGGGAGAGAGACGCACCAGCTCCTTGCTGTTCCTTCCCTTTTGGTATAACAGTGACCTGAACAAGAGACTCGTACTTCCCAACAAGACTACCTTCCTTGACTCCTAATGGACCGGGACTGGGTCCCACATCAGCCCCATCAGATATACCAACCACTTGGATTAGTTCATAACCAGCCTGGTCTCGGAATGTAACCCGTGCTTTCTTGCTCCTCTTTGCAGGCCTTTCACTTGGTTCACCAGAGCTTGATGGATTGTCAGGCCGAGGAATGCCATACCTACGATTAAACCCAAAGATCAATTACACCTTAATTTAGTCCAACTAAACTTCTAAGAGCCAATTACCCTCAACTGTGCTATCAAAGCATCAGCAATCCTAAGGGAAGAAGGAAAGACAAAACAGAAAGTTCTGAAAAATTGAACAAACAATAAAGAAAAAATAAAATTTTCATACATTTGTATCCTGCATCATAAAAGTAGTTCATGAATTTTAGTTGAGATGCTAAACAGAATATTGGAGGAAAGTAGGTTAGGCCTGTCAGTTTGCAAAAGCTATTATACTAGTCTATTATAATTTGTTTCTGCTAAAATTTATTCCCTGAATAATTGAAAAAATAGCGAGCTTGGACCAGCTGATTTTTTTTTTAACAGAAAACAGGAATCTAGTCCCTATCTTTCCAATGGACCAGCTGATTTGGATCCTGTGATTTGGAACAACAAATTTCTATAGATGTTCCAGAGTAGAATCTCCCATAAAACAAGGCATGAATAACTGTGAATGCAGATCCCTATTCATACCAAAATTCAAGCTAATGATGTGCTTTATATTGGATAACAGTGAATATTTACCTGTTAAGGATGGTGTTGTAGGCTACCACGGAGTCGAGGTCGTCAGGATCAGGCGGGGAAGGTAGGTTGAGTTCTGATGGAGCTGGGGTTGCTGGAAAAAGAGCAGCATTGTTCTTTCGCAAAACATAAGTCCTTGTAGAGGCTGCGAAACGGAGAGACTGGCCAACCTCCAGCTCGACTGGGCTGTCTTTTGTTAGCCTTTCATTTGCCACAAATGTGCCATGCACCGAGCCCAGATCTATCACAAAGATGCTACAGATGTAGAGAGAGAGACACATTCTTACATACAGCTGTTGCTAAGGTTTTTGACAGAAAGATTCCCAATGTATATTGTGTAAAAGATATCACGAATTATGTCAGCCAAGTCTTATGCAGCTGAGTGTCAACCCATTCAAGTTTCAGTCGTACAATTTTTTTATGGAAGTTCTATAGCTACACAATCTAAGTTTGCATTAATTAACACTTGATGTGTTGCAAACTCAATAGACACTAATTTCGGTAAATAAATCTTCACTTTGACTCTGCGATAAGCACAACAAGCTAATAGAAAGATACAAAAAATGATATTGACCCAAAGCAAAATACTACCGCAATCTATTACTTTGCAATTGTTTCTATTTTTCCATTTCCTTAATATCTAACTTCAGCCCATTTAGCATAAAAAAAAGTAGCCCAAACTTAGGTGTGTACATCGACAGCAATACCAGTTCACAATAGTTCATGAGGCGTAATACTTGGTTTATAGGACACAGCAATAAATATTCTTTTGGTAAGATACATACTCACAAATTTTAATTAATAAAACAAAACTAATGTGATAGAAGTATACCGTCCATTTTTGTGCGGAACAACAGCAGCATGCTGTCTAGAGACAGACTGGTGGTCCAAAACATAATCACACATGGGGAATTGCCTTCCAAAAAGATGTCTTTTTCTATCCAAATTTATTCTGTCAATCACCTCCTGATCTTTCAACACCTCCAAGTAATATACACCCGATCTAGGCTCGATAGCCCAGTCAGGTGGTTGCCATGTGGACTGACCCCCACCAATTTGCGTGGAATGTGATGATGCAACCGCAACAGCAGCTGTAGCTTCTTTATTTGAACTTTGGGTGGGAGGGGCTTTGGTACTTGGAGGGGCATTTTTGGAATTTGAGTTACTGGTGACCGAGAACGGTTCAACGGTTTGAGCCTTTTTAAATCTGTCGAGGCCTCCCCTATACATTGCTCCTTTTTTCCAAATTCAGTTAACTTATTTGCTTATTGCTACCACATGGCAAGCAAAGATGATTGTATCTTTGCAAATTGGAACCCGGTGCTTCAAATAAGAAGTAAACCACTGGAAACACACGGTGCTTCAAATAAGAAGTTTCTCTTATCTAAAATATCCCAACTTCCTTTCCTGAATCAAGCATTAAGCGGACCTGTATGTAGCATGTGAAAGAAATCAACCGGCCATAAAATTAGGAATTCTACAAGTGCAAGCAATATTCATTGCTGCTGCCCTCGGTTTGGAAATCTATCTATCGGCAGTGTACGATCGGAATAGTAGGCAATTTAACGAACTAACCGTGTGTCCGCGATTTCGGCGAGAAAAACAAGAGACTTACCATCAGAGTTGCGCCGACTCTTCCGTTTCCTTTTAGGTTTTTATGACTGGCTGATTATTCAGTGTTGATATTTCTGCTGAATATGCCGAGATGGATAACGGGGATCGGAAGAGAAACAGAGATTAGGGTAGGGTAGAGTGAAGTTAGTCGTGTGAGAGAGAGATGGGTGTATCGGGCGGAGCTGGAACTGCAGTCTGCAGAGGGAGGATATTGATTCCGATGATTACTTGATTAGGGTAGAAACAATTTTTTTTTTTTTTGGGCTGGAGATTACGAGTTCTAGTTGGGCCAGCGCTGCTTTTCTTCACTTTTATTTCAGCCGTAGATAATAGATTACACATTACATACATCGAGTCGACTGTATTTTGTTATTTTTTGCTGAGTATTTGGTGTAAAATATGTTTGGTCATGCAACATGGCAAAATTAATTTTTGAGGGGAGGATAGTGACATGGATTTAAAGTTGTATGTAATAGACTTATGACCGTCGTCAATGTAATTGGAAAGTGAATTTCTATTTTATGCTCATAGTTAGAACTATTTTTTGATGAATGTTATCTGTTTAGCACATCGAAAGTCAGTACAGAACATCATGTATTATAAAAGCAGAACTACGTAACTACATTTTGGAAAAAAAGAATAATAGAATTAAAAAAGGCCTGCAATGGCACTTCAGCATCACATTTATGGCAGAGCTGTTTTTATTTTTCTTTCCCGAATTTTTCTATTGGTGCATAGTACTGTACAATTGAAAAATAATACTTCGAGTAATTCATTAGAAAGATACATTTTCCCAATATGTTCAATATTAAGCACGAGTAATTCAATTTGATGAAAATGACAAATAAAATAAAATGATTCATCTTTTAACTCAACTACAGCATCAAATCTCTCTTTTCCTTTTTCAATTAGAGAGCGATTTACATTCAAAATTTTGATTTCCTTAGAAGACAAATGGAAGACACGATAGCAGTTCGAACTTCGAATATGCCATCACAAAATGACTATTGACTAATTTGATTTGATTTATACCAACGTAATACTATAAAAATTAGTTTTATACTACCATTTTATTAAATAATATAGTAAATTTGATAATTCAAAAACTTCAAAATTAATGATTTTCGTTTAAAATAATCTCAGTTTTTCTTATTTTATAGTGTCATAAAATTAACTTTTAGATATAGTTTTAGGAGCATATCATGATTATCTGTGGAGGGCACATGACACTATTCATTTATTCATTGAGGATTTATATATTTTTTTAAACCGGTAAATTTTGTTCAAGACTTTTTATATTTCTAACCTTCAAACTTTTAGTTTTCCGTGCATTAACATTTATAGACGTCGTAATTTTTTTTCTTTTTCCATTCTCAAAGGAAAAATAACGGGAGTACGATTCACTATGGACTAATATTCTATTAAAAATAACCCCACCTGATTATCATACACACGAATACTCAGCATTAATATGATATAAACCTATATTATATTGCATTAGTATACACGCGAATACTCAGCAATGTATGTAATACATCTTCAATACTCAGCAATGGATACATGAAAACCTAAAATGATAAAATTAAGTTAAAACCACATATATTAAGTATAATTTAGGTCCTAAACCATATTGAAATGTATACATAAAAACCACCTATCAAAATTTATTTTATTTCCTTACTTTCTATCGATCAAACATCTCATGCTTTGTCTCAATTAAGTTGTAACATTTTGTATTTATAGGATATTTCAGTATTTTTATAGAAAATTATGTAGGAATAAAAATAAGTTTTTTTTTGCTTTGTTGAATATTATTAAATAAGCATGATGTGTTGAAAAATTATTTACAGATTAATATTTTGAAACTATTTATTTGCTTTGTCCAACACATTAAACCATTCACAACAAATTTTTTAGAGTGTTAGGATCGGCTAAGAATAAAATTAGAATTAGTTATTCGGAGTAAAAAAATATAATTCCTAAACAATCAAGAATAAGTTTTTTCAGAGATTTAATATATTATTTTTAAGTGGTCTAACATCTGAATTAAAAGGTGGCCGTAATAACTTCTTAATCCACATTAAGAAGACGATCCAAACACACGAGGAATAAAAAATTATTCTAAGGGCCGTTTGGATCGAATAAGAGGAATTTTCTATTCCTAGGTATAAATTATTGGAAAATGTGTAACTTCGTGAAGAGTTTAGATTGTTTATAATAAATTTATGCTTAGGAATATAAAATTCCTCCTATTCCTAGGATATCCAAACAGCCCCTGATGTTAGTCCACTTACATATAGTACTATAGATTTAAAAAAACTTAATTTTAATCGTTTAGAAATAATATTTTTTACTCTGAATAACTAGTCTTAATTTTATTCATAGACGATCCAAACTTCACCACCACTTAGTATCTAGAAATATAAATTTAGGCGCATATACACCTCTCATGGTAATGTGCATTACTTTTATAGATGTTAGATGATAAAAATTTGACATACTTTCATCTCATTATTTTTGGTCGAATAATAAAACAAATGCATGAGCTTGAGCAAAATCAATCACGGCCTTCCATTTTTCTCCTAGTTCCATTTAATCTATCTCTTAATTTTACATGGGGTGTGTTTGGATGAGCCATGAATAAGGAATAAGAATAAAAAATTTCGGTATGCGTACTTATCCAAATTCTTTATTCTTATACCATGATTTTGTTAGCAAAGAATAAGAGCCCAAATTCCTTATTCTTGTGTTGTTTGGATTGCACAAGAATAAGAATAAGCATACATACCGAAATTTCTTATTCTTATTTCTTATTCTAAGCTTATCCAAACACACCCCATGGTCATAGCTATAAGGATCATCATCATCAACTAGGTAGCCATGTCCAAAAAAAAAAAAAAATCATCATCATCGGCATTTCTACTAATTTAACAACTTTTCCCCTCATCAACGCATTATGCTTGCTATAACAGTAAAGTAAAAGGACTTAACTACAAAAGATCCAATTCCGATCCACCCAACTTCCCGCAAACGCCCTCTCTCCTACTTTCAAATTTCTTTTCAAATATTTCTTTTCTATTTCTTGGCAGTTCGTTCGACTGTCGGAAAAGAGAAACCCTACTGACCTCCAGACACCCGTCGCCACTACATCTCATCTCCATTTCGCGCGGAAAAACGAACGCCTCCAGTGCCCCTCAGTCCGTACAGTGTGGCCATGGGCTATGCGGATCTGACGGGTGGGCTCCACCTCGCCACGTGTGGCGGGTCCACCGTGAAGTTGTTTGACACTGGTGTCGCGCTCAGCTCAGGCGGAGGTGACCCGTGCGTACTGAGTTACTCTCCTGGCGCCGGATCTGTGAATGCTGTCAGGTGGAATCATACAAGTAATTTTTTTCACTTACAACACTTGCATATTTTGTTATCATTTTTCCTTGATTTGGGCCAGTTAGGTGTAGAGCAACTGTTCGATTTGATTTGAGTATGCTCTGGTGCAATTGGGATTCTGAATTGCTATTGGTTAATTTTGAATTGAGTGCCTAGGATTGGGTTCCTTATTTTTAATGCCATGCTGTTGATTTTTTTTATTATTTATTATTTCTATTGGCAACGCTGAGAGGATAATTCACATTTTGTTGTGTTAAATTGAGGTTATCTGCTCAAGGTTTATTTGGTTCAAATGTGATATCATTGATCTTATGTATGGTTGATACCAAATTAGCTTAATGGGGGTTCCATTTCACAGCTAATGATTAATTGAGTTTGATTGCCAGTTCAGTGTGGGGGTGTTGGTGTGACTGGAGCCAATGGGATTAAAATTAGGTTTAGTTTCCAAGAGTCGAAGTATAGCTGTAGTAGTTTTTTTTTCTTTTCTTTTCTTTTTTATTTGTAAGGGATTTGGTTAAACTTTTGCTCTTTGTTGGGACTTCTATGTAATTTTTTTTTTTGGTACAGTTACCTGTTTCTGATATGGGTAGCTGTACAGTTTTGTCCTTGGCTCGATAGTGTACCATTGTATAATGGATTGTCTTTTTACCCCAATTGGGTCCTATTATACGTTAATTCCATAAGTGAGGATTGGTTACCAGTGTCTCCAAACTGAAATTGAAACCCTCGTGTTGTATTAATAAAAAACTTTATTTATAAAATGTATTTCTAATTAGTATCTATACCTTTAACGTTGTTCGCCCTCACAACCCTCCAGATTCAGTAACAGCAAGTGCAGGAGATGATAAGAAAATCTCTTTCTGGCATAAGAAAGGCCAATGCTTGGCTGTTCTACCTGATCCTGGCACCGATGTAGGAGACAATATAGAGGTTAGTGCTGGAGAGGTGAAACCTCTCAGATCTAATTCAGCCTCAAGAACTGCAATCTAAGATTTGTATGCCCTTTTGGACTCAAGTTCACACATAAAATCATGAAATAGTAGAAATAAACCAAAATTACACAATTTGAAACAAAAATATCAATATATTGACCTTTGGGATCTATTGTTGTTGAATATCAGTGAATTAGAATGATTTGACTGCCATATCCATGAGGGTTTTCTTGGGTGTAATTAATTGGCTCTTTTTGTTGCTTTATATTGTGTCTATCATTCTGTCAGGAATCAATCTTATCTATCAGCTTCAGCAATAAAGGCTCAAGGTACCTCTGCTCGGGGGGCAGTGGCCAAATTGTCAGAATCTGGGACCTACAAAGAAAGAAATGCATTAAATGGCTTGCAGGCCACTCAGATACCATAACAGGAGTCATGTACAACTGCCGTGACGAGTACTTGGCATCAATAAGTATTCGGGGTGACCTCATTCTTCACAACCTTGCTTCTGGTGCCCGTACGGCAGAGGTTAAAGATCCACATCGCCAGGTTATCTCTTGATCCTACCATGAATTGGCACTTTGGTTGTATTTAATTAGTATATCTGAGGTTAATAATTTGCCTTGCCTAATATGTGTTAATATGCATCTCTCAAAATGCTTTTTACATATATGTAGTGTACGGACCTGATGAAGTTTGTCGCATTAACCCATTATATAAGTTAAAAGGAAACAGAGGGGCGACATTGTTTTTTCTCTATAACATCTTGCCATACTTATGTTGAAAGAAGGGATTCTATTTTTTCCAAGCATCGAAGCTACTACTTCATCATATGTTATGTATTTGTTATTGAATAATGTGCAATAAGGTTTTGAGAGTACTCGACTATTCTCGACTGAGCCGCCACATCTTGGCTACAGCTGGTGATGATGGTAGTGTTCATCTCTGGGACACCACTGCTAGGTCACCTAAGGTACTGGTCTATATCACCCAATTATCGTCCATTGATTATTTTAGCTTTGTTGTCCCGGTCATAATTAAGAAGAAAATATCATTAAATGCCTTCTTATCTTTGTAAAATATTGATAAACTAAATACCTTTTTCTGTTTGAATTTCTTATTCTATAATGCTATATAAGCTCTAATAATTGCTATATTCTTGTTTCTATTTTGCATTGATTTCTTCCCCAGTTTTCTTGGTTGAAGCAACATACTGCACCTACAACTGGTTTATGCCTCTCACCATCTTCTGACAAGGTAATTTATACACACACTTAAAGTTTCTTATGCCACGTATTTAGCAGCCCGTACCGTTGTAGAAATCACTATAAAGGGCATTCCTGTCAGATTTAATTTACAAGTATGACTGGAATAATTTGTATTTATTTCATACAGATTTTTCACATGAACTGTTAATTAAATTCTATTTTGCATGTTGATTATGTGATATTCAGTTGACATCCTAACACCAATTTCCATATTGTTTTGTACGGTTTCACACTTTCACCAATATAATAAATCTGTTTTTTTTTTTATAGCTAGCATGAATATCTGAAAGCTTCTGTACAGCTGTTCTGTTGTTAGTCACATTTTTTTTATATGTTGATATAGATAATTACCAGCGTTGGTCTTGACAAGAAGCTGTATGTATTTGACTCTGGTATGAAAAAGCCAAGTGATTGTGTACCATTTAAGGAGCCTTTCTCTTCTCTGGCCTATAACGATGATGGATCCATTATTGCTGCTGGTACTAGTGGGGGACAGCTAGTATTTTTTGATGTACGAGCCAAGCACCAGCCTCTTGCCTATTTCCGTGCATACAATAGCTCAGAGGTACATTTAACAACATGTTTTTACTAACGTTTCCTTGGGTTCTAGAATATCCTGGCATCCTTAGTCTACTGGTATTACAGCATACAATCCATGTTCGTAGATTGCACACAATAGCTTTTTTGTCACGTCATTTCTGTGCAGAACTAACAATAATGGGTCTTACTTTCTGATCATTATTCCAAAATGCTTCTTTTACCTTTTTTTTTTGGCCTCGATTAAATTTGTCATGAGGCACTTGAGATGAATGTTCTCCTTGTTTTTGTTTGTTAATTTCTTCATCGAGGAAACTTTTTAGTTAGTACTTAAAATTCATTATTTCTTATGTATTCACTTTTGACTGTTTTTTTAGGCAGTTACAAGCTTATCCTGGCAGAGATCAAAGCCTGTACCTGTTAATGAAAACTGCTCTGATGAAATTGCCCTTCTAGGAGGGACTGCCGACGACTCTGTGCTGATGCCTGACCCTCTTCCTTCCTCATCTCTCACCTCTGCAACCTCGCTTGCAGGCATTCGCACTTCCCTAAAAACCACTTTCGCCTCTAAACCTCAGGCACTGAAAGATGAAATGGATGTGTTTTCTCCTCTTGTTGATGTGCAGCCTATAACACCTTCTCTCAGCAAGTGGTGGGAGGAGGGAGATGAAGGGAAGAGAAGTTTTAAATCCTTGGATAAGCGTTCCATTGATTTCTCAGATTCAAGTGTGGGTAGGAAGTATCCCTTAGGGGAAGATCGTAGTGTGTCAGATGTACCTTCCTGGAGGCACACATTAAACCACAGACAGGTTCGGTTCTTAATTTGCTTTATATTTTGAGTTGGAGTTATAAATTGTGGAGGTTGCAGAATTGAACCATTTGTAGATTTATTAAATATTATGATAAGTTAAACTCTGAGATAGCCCACTATTGTTCAAAATGTTTTTAATTTTATTTTTGTGATTTGGAATATTATACTAATTGTGAATTTCTATCTGCATCAACAAATTAAACTTCACCTTATGGCAGGTCAATCCGCTAGGTTAATGGGTATGTGAAATTCAATTGTTCTTATTTCACTAACTGGGGCAATTGGACTGAAACCAATTTTATTTTGAGGAAAAAAGACCGATTCCCATCTGACCTTGGCTACTGTGGTCCTTTACTTAAAAGTTGTACAGTTGTATTTATACTGTTATACCTATAACATGTACCTTCAACTGAAACAGAAATAATATTAAAAAAAAAACTGAAACAGAAATATTGATATCCTTGTGTAACAGGATGATACCTCATCTGCAACTGGTTCACCTTCATTAAAGAATGATACATCTCTTTTGCGACAACCAACCCCTCTCTCGCGCTTTGGGCCTAATGCTGGTCCAGCCTTTTCATCCGTCCAGGAACCATCCACTAGTTTCAACTCCCGCAGTCTATCACAGATTACCACAACCACACTGAACAAGGGCAGTTTGGACAGCTCACAACCTGGCTCCACAAGGCTATCCAGCTATGCTGAGAGACTGAGTGCATCGTCAGCATTTAGTGAAGGATTAGGAGTGGCATCTCCAAAGATGAAAAAGATTGGGGCAGAGACTAGGGAGGAGTTGTTGAATATATCAAGGCAAGAGATGGGCCGAACAGTTCCTTCTGTTTCTGGTGCCAGCACACAGCCAGCAACCAATGTAAGAACTACATCTTTTTTTTTTTTTTTAGGTTTGTTAACATGTGCAACAAGACTTCATGATATTCAAGCTATGTCGAAGCTCATGTGTTACGACTGGTTCAATTCGACCCGTTTCGTTTATTATTTTTTTTTCTTTGAACTTTGCTTTGTTGTTGTTTATTAGCATTAGTACTTAGCTGTTCCAATTATGCACAGAGTATTCATCCATAGTATGAAGATTCTACAGTTAAGTACCAAATAGGTCTGCCAATTTGTCAACCAAACTTTTAACTGAGTAAACGTTTCACAAGTCACTCTATTTGAGTTTAGCTTTTTATGCTATTATCTTGTAGGGAGTGGCAGAACAACCAGTGCATGCATTAAATGTACCTATCTTGGACCAGCAGGTAGATGCCTGTTCTTCTTCCTTCTCTCGCCAGCTGGCTCAACGGACACTTGAAGAAACACTCGGTGCTGTTCAGAAGTCAATATGTGAAGACGTTCATAACCTCCATCTTGATCTCATAAGGCAGGTCCACATGCTACAGGTGAGGAGCACTTTGATTATATCTTTTCTTGGGAAAAAATATTTTGATTATTTTTATACCCACAATTGTTTGTTCACTGTCCAGTTTGATATCTTTTCAACTTTCTGCTGCTTTTTTAAGGTTTCTTGCAATGGCTGTATGAAATAAAGATGAATTTAATCAGGGTAAAAATGAAGTCAGTTGTACAGTCATATTGAATTTGTTCTGGATATGGATATCGATGACACGCTCCACATATAGATAAGGATGTCAATATGAATGCAGGACTTCAAATATATTTCTAATAATATGAAATTAGGTATTTGGATATTGAAATGGGTAGTGCCCTGTCCTTTTTCTTGTCATTCAAGACATTCTAAACTTATGTTCGAATGGGTTTCAGTGTCAAACTGTCAATAGCTAACATATTTAGGGTTGGGATCCACTGACAATTTACAAAACAAAATACTTTCAAAAGCAGGAAGAAAGTTTGTAGACATGCTGTTTTCCTTGTAAATTGGTGTATATCAAGTTATATTTAATTTGAGTGTCATTTGATATTCTATCAGAGACCTCGAGGCATGAACAATTGGATGTTTGATGAATGATAATGCTTCATCATATTTTATCATTTTTGTGTAGAATAATGTATATATATTGTATATCACAATTGACATTCATTCAATCTAGCAAATCTGCTCTAGGCTAAGTTATTTATTTATTATTTTTTTTATGTTTATACTATTATCATGTGTGTAGACAACTAGAAATTGAAGTGGATGGTTGCAATGGTCCTTTGATTCTGCAGAACTAGCAGATAGGCCCCGATCAAAATCCCTTTTTTTAACGTGGGATTTCATTTCATTAGAAATTTTTTGATCAAAATGAATGGAAATGATGTCATTTGGTTGGAATTTCTATGTAATTAGATCCAATGAAATCCTGAAAAATCAATTCAAATGAAATGAAATCCTGCGTAAAAAAACATTTTGATCTGGGTCATAATCACATTATAATTTAAATAATGGATATTATATACTGTCCAACATTGTTTTCTTATTCACTTGTAATTCCTCCATCTTGTACGTTCTCATGTTTTCTCAGGCTAATGTGAATGTTAACACCCATATAACCGTATTCAATATTGTGGATGTAGATACTGTTTTTGCATGGGATAATATGATAGCAGTGTCCCTGGGATTAAATAGTGTTACAGGTAAAAGTTAAATTAATGTGTCCCTGGGATTAAATGGTGTTACAGTTGCGAAATGTGCATGGATTGATGCTGGGTACTGGTACCTTGCTGGTATGGTATCACATTGGTCCACCAAAATGACAAGTATTTGCTAACATTTCTCTCTTTCCCACAGATGGATAATGCGAGCTCATTTTCAAAGCTACAGGAAAAGGTTGAACTTCAAAACAAGGAAATCCAGTCGCTACGACAGGAGATCCAGCAGCTGCAGCTGCATCAGCTGCGTTAGTTCTCTGTTCTTTTTAGATTGGAGCTACTTGCAAGCATTTTCCTTTGTTCCACATTGAATTCTCTCCATGTGGATCTCAAAACGGAGCTCTCTTGCTCACTCCAAGTGGCATCACGTGGCACATGGTGACATATTCTCACAGAACCAGTTGGTACCTAATGGTAATAGGTTAATTCTTTTTCATAATAGTTGTGTTCTTGACTTCTTTTGTTTATTGTTTAATTTTTTTTACTGGTATGGTGCTCGAGGGGACAAGGGATTTCAATTTTCTGTTTTGATTGAGAGTGTCAGGGCTTGCAAGGTGATCTCAATGTGTGTAATCTTATTCTCGGGGCCTAGGGAAGTGTTCCTAGAATAAAAACTGATACAATCACACAAGTGTGTTGTATACATAGTGGATGCTGTCTCGATGTTCATAGTTGTGCCTATACCCCCCCTAATTCTCATTTTATTCATATTTTGTTGTATTTTGGGGTTTGTGAAGTTTATTTTACCTAATTTTATTATAATTCTCTGTAAGATGGACTTATGAGTGAGGCAACATATTAGTGTTAAGTTAACATATAATAACCCTATGTCGTGTTTTTATGTTTGTTTGTACTCATTTAAGAAACACTAATGCAGGCGACACGTTTTCACTCGCAGAGATAAACCTTAATAATGATATCAATGGTTAAAACTTAAAAGCAACTATAGTAGGATTAAAGATGATATCTAGTTTTCAAAATTCGGATACGGTAAATAATTAAGGTCGTCAAAAACTTGAAGCTTAACATAGTCCCTCTTGTACCATTTTTTTTAAAAAAACATTTCTATTGATTATTGAGAAAGCCTTCAATCAAAGCGCTTTGACCGGAGTCTCAGTTAAATTCCGTCAGATCTCAATTTTGAAAGTTCAAACAACCGATCCGAACCGTCAAATATGATCTCCATATTGAAATCTCCTTGCCGACCAAAATTTTCATTTTTTTGAATTTTTTAAGTATTTTTTTTCAGATTTTCAAAAATCGTTAATCTAATTTGTTCTGAACCCTACAAAAATTGCTGTCTTTGAAAATCCGAAAAAAATACTTAAAAAATTCAAAAAAATAAAAATTTTGGTCGGCAAGGAGATTTCAATATGGAGATCATATTTGACGGTTCGGATCGGTCGTTTGAACTTTCAAAATTGAGAACCGACGGGGTTTAACTGAGACTCCGGTCAAAGCGCTTTGATTGAAGGCTTTCTCTTGATTATTTGTCTCGATATTGTTGATTAAGATTTTACAATTTTGAGAGTCCGTAGATTCTATAAGGCACAAAACTTAAATAGGAGTAATGGTGTTTGAATGGAGTAACTGATACAATGACTGATCTAATTACCAAAAGTTAGAGGCTGCTCTAAGATAAAAATAATAAAAAGAATACTATACAACCTGAGCAAAAACAGCGGGACCGAGAGAGTTGATCTGGTACGAGAAACGCAGAAACACCCTTATGAGAAAAAAATGCTTACGAAGCTTAGCAAAACCGTACATCTAATATAATTAAACGTTATGGTTGCTCTTGAATTAAAGCTGTTTGCATTAGGGACCCCGGACTCGTGTGTATTCGTGCTAGAGATATTAGTTGTTCCAGTTCGGAAATTTTTGCGCCTACAATTTTTTTTTTAATTTTTTTCGAGAACTGATGCCTACAAAAAATTAATCTGGTATAAATTGACCTTTCCTCTTCAGTAAATTTTAGGCACGCGCTTTGAGTAACTTCTGAGGCAAATATTATTCATAACTTGTTAATTTGTGTGCAACTAATCTTTTGACACACACACGACTACTTTTGGCATACACTAACCTCTACAAGGTTGTCCCACTTACTAACATCGAGAGATAATGGGCAAAAATAATTCACACAACCATAATTTGATTATCTACTATAAACTTTCACATAAATCTTAAATCGAGAAAACTACTGTGACTACAATTTAAATAACCACTATTACTTCTTGTGAAAGATTATTACATCATATAGAAATTCTATTCACTCATCAAAATTTCTGCAAGACCAAAACCTACTAAATGTAGCATTATGATAACAAAATAATAATAAATAAACATCTACAAGGTTTTGAACCATAATAAAGACATTATTTTTCAAAATTGAGAGAGGGCAGAAGGTGCATGAACTTCAGTTATTCCTTGAACTAAACTTCAGAAGGTGTTTTTGCATCAATGGAAAGAGCATGCAATCCACTATTGAGCTCCTCCCTCAACAAATCATACACCAATCTATGTCTTTTAACCAAACTTTTCCCTTCAAATTCCTTTGATACAATCCTTACATTGAAATGGGTCTCTCCATTGCTATTCCCAATCATGGCTGTGTGACCTTTGTGGAGATGAGATACGTCCTCAATCTTCAATTCAACTGGAGACAAACTTTTTTCTAATTTCTCCCTTATTCTCTCCTTTCTCCCTCCAAATTCACCACTACCCCTTTTTTGTCCTATTTCATCAACAGATCCACCACCACCATTCAAGCCAGATGCCTCATGTTTCTCTTCAATTACACCTAAATTTACTTCTTTCCCATTTAAACTGTCTTCTTTGGGGTCTAATTTCCCCCCAATTTCATTTGAATTACCAGAACTCTCAGACTGGGTAGACAATTCAAGAGCTTTTCTTTGCATAAGTTTAAGCATATTAAGCATCCCACTATTTCTAGAACGAGATAGATTCTGCCTGATGCCTAACAAATCTATAAAATCAGGTGTGACACGAACAATTGAAGACACAGGGGAACCTGATAACCCGAAGACTAGAAGTGCAGCTATGCCCTTTGTGATTTGAGAATCCGAATCAGCTTCGAACCGCACAACAGGTTCGGCACCATTAACGCCTTCTTGCGGGTCCTGAAACGCACGAACCCAAACCCGAGACACGCAACCCTGAACCCGGTTCGCCTCAGTCTTGAACTGTGAATCTAGAGGGGGTAATTGGGTACCATAGTAGAGGAGCTGTTGGTACCGGGTTTTTGGGTCAGGAACTGATTGGAAGAGAGAGATGATTTCGACCAACTTTGGAGGGAGGACAGAAAGGTCTGGCGGAGGAGACGAATTAGAGAGAGAAAGTTGGTCTTGTGGTTGGATTTGGGCTTTCGTTTTGATTCGTTGGAAGGAGATGGGAGAGGAGAAAGAGAGGTTGGATGGATTGGAGATGGGCTTGGAGAAGAAAGAGCGAGGTTTTGGGGTGAAGATTCGGACAACGGAGGAGAGAGAGGTGGCCATGGCTTGGTGGTGTAGAGAGAGAGAGAGAGAGAGAGAGAGAGAGGTGTGCGGAGAAAAATGACTAGAGATGGCGGAGAAGAGGAGACCGCTAGAAACTTCTTTGGATATTTTCCTCAACAACCTCCGTCAAATTAAAATTATAAAGAAACTTTGAAAGGGAATATATATCCGTCAAAACTTGCAATATCAAATACTGATAAATTCTGCATTAAACAATTTTTTAGGTTGAAAATCAGTTTTTTTTTAATTAATGAATAATTGTTATTGGTATGAGCACAAACCAATCTGAAAAAAAAATCGATTCAAGACTTCAAATATATTTTCATTAGAATTACAAATTTTACTATCTAGTATTTATCCATTCAAACTCAAATACATTACATATATGTTATTTATTGTTTCATAAATTTAATTTAATGAAGGTAAATTATACAGTGGACGATCCATAAATCAATATTAAATAATATAACAATGACTATTTAAACTAGATGATTTCATTCTATTTTACCAATAGCAGCCATATGCTCCAGAACGGAAATCGCCGAGTAAGATAAGATGAAGGTTGGTTGGGTTAGTGGAGATGAGTGCAACGCCCAATTCCCAAATCGGGGTGTAAGTAACGATGCAGGATTAAGTCGGTTCAAATTTTAGTCCGTCTTCACCTCACCTCACGTCATCTTGTCGTCCCCTGGAACCAGATCCTCTGGTCGGCAGACCAGAGAAATTCTCTGGTCGTTTTTAGATCTGGGCCGTCTGATTTAATCTTAATGGCTATAGATGTCCCGTGCTAGTACCACGATTGATAGGCCCGAAAAAATATTAACCGTTCAGATTAAATCAGACGGTCCAGATCGAAAACGACCAGGTGATCGTTTGTAAAAAACGACCAGAGGATCCGACTCCGTCGTCCCCTAACTTCACCTCGTTAGGGAGGAACTGGAGCACAGCCTAAGAGTTGCCTTCTTTGTTTTACTATCGTTTATTTTATTAATATATATTTCAAATGTCAGTTCAGAAAAAATGATGGCGTCTTCATGCTTACATAATCAACCAGAAAAATGTAAATAAGAATAACAAGTCAGTGTTCAGTATGTTTTTTTTTTTAAAAAAAAAGGAATCACGAAACAGTAAAAAAAAAAATCATGAAAATTTTTCTCTCTGTGTTTTCTTTATCTTTTCTATGCTTTTTTGTTTTCCTTTATTTCCGAACCTTTATTCGTAATGTGATAGTAAAACCTATATATATATATGTTGTATTACATGATACTACAAGAATCAGGATATCTGCCATCCTCATAGTAACAGTACTGGTACGGATAGGGAGGAGGTACCGCATAATAGTGTGGTAACACTACTGGCTGCACACTCTGGGCTTCACTGTCAGACTTTTCTTCTTTTTTCTCTTCTTTCTTCTCTTCCTTTTTATCATCATCCGATGTGACGCTGATCAGGTTGGCAAAACCCAATTTCTTTCTTAAAACAGTTGTTAGAGCAACCGAGTCGATACCCTCACCTTCCACCACAATTTTATCGCCGTCAATGGATGTTGAGATGATACCATCCATGCCGGCTGCGATTTTTAGTGCTTTTGTGCGCCTTCGTGCATCATTGATGGACAAATTGATTACTACTTTTTGCTGAAACAAATAAAAAAAATAGTTGATGAGCTTCTAATTAATTACCTCATTAATCATTTTAGATGACACAAAAATGAAGATTAGTATTTTGTTTCTTTTCTTGTGCTTATTTTGTGAAGGAAGCTGTACGAATGCATACATTTCGGTAAATGTAAATTTCAAAAATATAATCTCCTATAATCAGGATGACAGATTACCCAATTCAGACTTAAAGCAAAATTTACTTACCTTAACCATTTTGAATATAGAATACTTTCTTCTGGATAATTTGATTGGAATCTCCCTGTACTCTCTGGGGCTTGTGTTTAGAGTATCATTTGTTGGGGATGGTTTATAGTTAGAAGATGGATTTTTTTATAAGAGTATACCAAGTATGAAATCCTGGAAATAGACGACTTTGACCATCGAAAAGTGCTATGCTAATCACTCCCTAAAATGTTGCTCATTATTCACTGATGAGTCATTAATTGGTTCTATAACCGATCCCACTTGAACTAATTTTAACAAACGAGAAATGATTACTGTCGTATGTAGTTATGTCATCGCTTGAACAAAGTGAAAACTTTTAAAAACCAAGATAAATATATAGATCATCAAAATTAACACATAAAAACAAATAAATTTTGGCATCACTTGTTCGGAATTTTATATACATAATATTCAACTTATTTTTATTGGACTTCATTTGTTTTCATATGTTCACTTTGATCATTTTTATGTTCCTCTTGTTTATTTTATGTGTTCACTTTGTTTAAGTGATGACAAGTGATGAAAAAACTGCGGATGACAATAATAAATTTCCATTAAAAAAATATGTATGTTTTCCTAAACAGTGGCATGAATTAAGCAATTTCTATCTACCTTCTCTAAATTGCAAAACTTGGTGGAAAATATCAGAAAGCTAATCGCAAAATAGTTAATGACTCAATGTTTAAGATTAGACTTCTAATTTTTACTTTTGATGAACCTTTTATCTAATTTAGTTCATAGAATTTAAGTTTTAGTTAGAACATAATAAATTAATGATGGGTCATCAACGGAAGTCATTATACATAGATTAGATAAATAATAATAAAAAAGCTGCTACATAAATTCTATTTTTATTGCTCGACCTTATCCTTGTTTGATATACTTGTGCCCTTAGTTGTATTAAATAATTTTTTTTATCGATACTACTTGATATCGTTATTATTTGTGGGTATTTGGACCGTACTTAGCATTCAAATCATTCTCAAACCATTCAATTATTTGATAAATTGCTATGATTTTCTAGGAATTGGCTCTACCGTCGTCTTTTCTCTTATTTTCAGGTTTCTTAACAATTTCTAGTGGATTTTCGAATATTAGATGGATTTTTGGCACTTGGCATACGCTAGACGACTCATTCCTAGCACTTGGAGGCAACATCAAAGCTACTACTCGGACCGAATGGAGTTTCGCTCGGACCGAAGGCACGTTTATTGCATAAAATGAGAGTCTAAGGAAAGAAAATGGCTAAATAGAGTCAACATGATTGTAGAGCTCAACCTAAGCTTTCCAACGGCTTTTGAATCACCTAAATCGGAGTCCGGACGAAGGAGATATGACCAAAATACAACAGATACTCAAAGCTGGAGTCTCAGTTCGACCCGAACTGAATCTGTTCGGTCCGAACAGAGGCTATTTGGTCCGAACTGAGCTGTTTTGATCCGAATTAGCCCTGTCCAATCCGAACAGAACTTGTCCAGTCCGAACCGAGAGCCGCCATGGCATATTTGGAAGGGTTTTCACGCATGGAAACTCGATATTTTGGTATGTTTTCTTGCCATAGCGCCCCAGCCTCCTTTCCAAGCCAGAAGACCACTATATATCATTCTACCCTTCATACCACAATTCCACCTTCCTTAGGCGATTCCACCATTGAGCAACCATATTCTTGAGGCGACGGCAGCAAGGAGAAGGTTGGAGGCACGCGTTGCAACACCCCACTGCCTTTGATGATTGAAGATCGAGCATAGAAGGACAACTTGGTTTATTCTTCCTATGTTTTTATCTCTAATTTTCATGGGCTTGTATCTTGTGATTTCTTCTCTTTGTATTGTTTGTTTTGATACTATGTTAGGCTAAATTTATGTTGTCTTAGGGTATGGATGTAGTTTAGGTTTAGTTTGATGTTATGACTTGATATGACTTGATGTTCAGCTTTATGATCTATTTATTGAGTAGAATTTTAATTGCTTGTTTAATTCCCTTGTTTTGACCTGATTTACTTCTAAATAAAGGCATGTTTAGTTAAGTTACAAGGTTAGGTTAAACAATTAGGATTAAATTAAGTACTTGGGATAAGTTGAAGATTCGAAAGAGGAGATTAGCTGGCACTGAAAGGTGTAGTTTCTAAATTGGCTGAAAGGTAACTTAGATATCCCTAAGAAAACAAATAAATAAGACATAGGTTAATTAAAATACCGACACGAAAGTTTAGGTTTAATTGGTCTATGTGGGCAAAGTAGAGACATGTACTAATTTCTAGTCCAAAAGACGACAGTTGAGGATTAGGTAATGTAGCTATAGCCGATCTGAGCCCTTCATAAAGTTAAAACTCAAGTTATATGGTCATAACTCAACATACCAGCCTCTGTTCGGACCGAACTGACGGCCTATGCTTAGATTTGTTGGTATTTAACGCGACAACGAGCGATCCAGCAAATCGAGGGCTAAACCTAAGTGAATTCTGACCTCTAAGACGCCTTATTATACTTGAAAAACTCCAAAATTTACCTGCTTTAGTTTATCTTACTTGAATTATTATTTAGAACAAAAAACAACTAAAAATATCTACTTAATTGCATTGTTATTTACAACACTCTCACCCTTATTTTATTGTCTAGCTTCATAAAAAGAACAACTCCAGTAATCGTTAATCCGTCCTGTGGGTTCGACCCTAAGCTTAACTTTGACGACTAGTGAGGTTAGGTCTAGGTACAAATTTATTTGGTACTAGGATTTAATTCCTTCATCAAATTGGCGCTGTTGCCGGGGACGGTGTCGATATTGGATAATTGTTTGAGTATTTGGAGACTAGATTTTTATTTTTCCTTTTAACCCACTTCTTTCTCTCTTTATTGCAGGACTGGCAGGCAAGACACGTAGGAAGAAGTCTCCACCTCCAAAAGTTCGAAACTACTTCTTCCGACACTTGACGGAGGATCCAGAACAGCCACCAGCCCCTCAACCCACTCCGCGTTCGGACCGAACTGAGCCTTGAACCGAGAGAAGGAAGACTAACAATGGCCGAGGCACTCACTCTCGAGGCCATTGCCCAGCGCACACAAGAATTGGAGAACCTCAGTCTCCAACTTGAGCAAAGAGAGGCTCGACTGACAGCCGATCAGACCCTTCTAACGGGTCAAAGGAGAGATTTTGACAACGAGCGTCGACGATGGACCCAAGAAGATGAAGGGAGCATCCATAACTCTGACAACGAAGATGAGGAAGATCGTGAAAGGACTCTCATGGAGTTTGGAGTTCCCAGCGCAAGAAACGTGGGCGGACCAGTGGTGATTCCAGGCATCGCCGCTAACAACATGCAAATCGCCCCCAACCACGTTGTGCTTGTGCAACAAAATTCGTTCTATGGGAACGACGATGAGGATCCCCATGCTCACTTACAAACTTTTATTGATTGCACTAGATTAATTAAGTTTAATGGTGTTCCTCAACAAGCAATTAGGCTATTGTTATTTCACTTCACCCTTAAGGACCGAGCACAAAAATGGTCTAAAACATTAAAAAAGGGGTCAATTAGGTCTTGGGATGAAATGACACAAACCTTCTTGGATAGGTATTTTCCTTCGGATAGAGCAGACAAAATTAGAGACGAATTGAATAATTTTGCCCAAAACCAAAATGAATCAATGAGGGATGCATGGGAACGGTTTAGGGATTTAGAAAATTCTTGCCCACATCATGGAATTCAAGAATGGATGCTCTTTAAATCATTCTACACTGGACTTTATGATAATATTAAAATCAATCTTGATTCTCTTTCAGGTGGGGCATTCAAAAGACTTGATACGGCACGAGGGCGAGATTTACTTGATCATTGTGCAAAAAATTACACATGGTACCCTCTACTCATTTCCCGCCACTCAAGTAGTTCGAGGCAGCAAGTGCACCAAATTTCAACTAAAGAGGCGAGGATCAAGGAACTAGAAGCTGAACTTGCCGCTTACCAATCGGCTCGAGGGACACATCTCCATTCAAACCAATGCGGAGCATGCGGCGAGGAAGGACATACATCTATCAATTGTCCTCTTGCCAAAATTGGTAACGGAGGGACCCATGTGAACTACCTACACAATGGGCCCCCTTACGGTTCAAAGTACCAAAATAACCCGCCAAATTTGTATAGGAATGCCCAATTCAACAACAACAATAGAGACCAATCATTTCAAAAGAAACCCTTTTTCGAAAGGGAAGAAATTCCAATTGTTGTTCAAGAATTCATGAGTGAGCAAGAAAAGATTAACAAATCTATGACTTTAGGGTTAGATAAATTGAAGGCCACCACCGACGAATTGAAGGCTACCGTCAACGAATTTAAGGGAAGTACGAGCACCTTGCAACGCTTGGAGCGCATGATGGAAGCACACTTCTCCCGACCACTCGGCAAGATTCCAAGCCAGCCTCAGGTCAATCCTAGTGCAGAGATCAAGTCCATAGATGTCCTACGAAACGGCAAGGAGTACCAGGACCAGCCCGTGCCAACCAACGAGGCAGTTCGACCCTCAGTTCGGACCGAACCACCTCCAGTTCGGACCGAACCACTTCTAGTTCAGGCCAAACAGCTGGTTCCAAGCGACGAACAACATATGCTACCAAATGAAGGAAATAACCTCCCTGTTCGGTCCGAACAACCCCTTGTTTGGTCCAAACAGAGAGAAAATGATGCCCAAAGAGATGCTCAGGCCAAGGGGAAGAAGAAAGCACAGCAACCTGAGTCAACCTATAGATCCCCAGTCCCATTTCCTCAGCGACTTTTGAAGAAAAAGGAAGCTGAACAATTTCGGACCTTTTGGGAGATTCTCAAGGAATTGAAGGTCAACATTCCATTCACAGATGTCATAGCTCAGGTGCCGATCTTTGCAAGATTCTTGAAGGAGTTGTGCACAGGCAAGAGATCCATGGAAGAGCTCAAAACGGTGGACCTAACACACAAGGGTACCGAGACTTTTGAAGAGCAAAATGCTACCAAAACTTGAGGATCCGGGTAGGTTTGCTCTTCCTTGCACTATTGGAAATGCAATAATCAAGCAAGCCTTGTGTGACATGGGTGCTAGTGTGAGTCTTATGCCCAAGACAATGTTTGACAAGATTGGTTTTGGCGAGTTGAGACCCACATGCATGACATTGAAACTCGCCGATTCTTCAATGCGGTTACCCTTAGGTGTTATTAAAGATGTGCCCGTCCAAGTGGATAAGTTTGTCATACCGGGGAATTTTGTTGTGGTAGACATGGAAGAAGATAAGGAAGTGCCTATAATTTTGGGACGCCCCTTTCTTAGAATCGCCGGTGTGAAAATGGATGCTCGAGATGAGACGATTGTGGTTAGAGTGGGAGGAGAGAAGCTCCTTTTCTCCATAGACCATGCTTTGAAATGCCCTGATCCCATTGACAAGTGTTGTATGGTCCAAGGGGTCTCTAAAATCGAAGAATTTCTTAAGGATCACTCGCATGATGCTCGGTTCGACCCCAACAATGTCTGTCCAGACCAAATTGCCAGACCTTCGGACCGAACCCCCTCTAGTTCGGACCGAACAACAGTCCAAATTGTAGAATCGAAGGTCACAGACACTCTGTTCGGTCCGAACAGGATCAAGTTCGGTCCAAACAGCCCCTTGTTCGGTCCGAACTGTTCTTCTTCGGTCCAAACTGAGACCCCCAAAGTCAAAATCAAGCATCATCCAGCGCCTCTCAGTCAAACAGACCTTGTTATTGCTGACTTCAAGCTAGATACAGGTCAAATGAAGAAACTGTTGGTGAAAAAGGGAGCAATGGGGTACTCACTTGATGATTTGAAGGGCATCGATCCCACGATTCACACAGATGAGACTATCTTGGAAAGGGATCGCATAAGAGACATCAACAACAAGGGCTATGACAAATCGCTCGCCGTCTCGCTCTCCGGGTCCGATCCAATCAAGACTTAATGAAAAGATGGTCAAGCTAGGGACCTAAAACAAGTGCTTCTTGGGAGGCAACCCAAGAATTTCTCAACTCTTCTTTCTTTCATTTATTTTGTCATTGTCATTAAAAATATAAAATACAAAAAAAAAATCCATAAAAATTTGAAAAACAGAAAATAACAAAAATAGAATTTGATGTTTGTATTTGTTTGTTTGTAGGAAAATCTTGAGGCACAAACGAAGGAAGATGCAATTCGTGCTAGAGCACCATGGGTTACGCGAACTAACTAACCCCGAACGACCTCATACGGATTGCATCAAAAGACTTGAAGATTGATAGAGCCATCTTGGAAATCGAGAAAACAAATTAGGAATAAATCGACATGTTGGAAAGCAAAAATTGGCTAAGTTCTCTTTTCCTCCTATTTACTTTTCTTTAAGATTGAATGCATTGAGGACAATGTTTGATTTAAGTTTGGGGGGGAGGAAATATGAGAAAAATCGAACTTTGGATTGAAATTGCTCAAAATTTTTGCAAAATTTGGATGAATTTTTTATTGAAATAGCTCTTGTTCGGTCCGAACGAAATTCTGTTCGGTCCGAATAGAGACATGAAAATAGGATTTTTTGCACTATTCTAGCCTAGTTTTGTTTGGAAATTGAATTGATATGCCTAGTTTCTCTCGATTTGGATTTTAAATGATGAAACTCACACCTGAAACTGTTTTGAAGTCAAACAAACTTTTTCTTCAAGGACCCTAGAATGTTTTGATATCTCATGATTAATTTTTGCACCAATGGGCCGAAATGAAAATATTTTGAGAAAATTAGAACTCGATCTTGGATGCTTAAAATTGTTAAATCAGTTTTAGTCGATTCTCACAAGTTTTTACCGAGTGAACTGATTCGTGTTTGACAAACCTTTGTTTAAAAAGAAATTTATCGACTTCGGAAATTATGAAATGAACTTGGACTTGTTGAAAATGCTTTTAATCGCTTGAATCACCAACAAGCAATCTTAATGGGACAATAAAATCAAAATAGTTGTGAAAACGAGGATGCACCGAGGCCTTTTTCCACCAAGTCAACCACAAATTGGAGGGTATTGGATTAATTTCAAGTTGTCGGGAATTATAACTCAAAACTCTCGAGGTATAATTGGGTAACTTGTAATTAATTTCTACCGGACCCGGTGTGAAAGCATTGGTAAAGGAGTTGTTGAGTATTATGGCCCAAGTGTACCGTGGCCATAGTCGAGCAACACCCGTCCAACCTCCCTAGCGCGTCATGTGCTAGTAGCAAATTCAAAGCCAATGACACCGCATTATATCCTCTAGGGTGTAAAGCCCCACGACTCGACTTGCAAAAAAAAAAAAAAATTGGTGAAAAAAAAAGTGAAATTGGTTTTAAGAGAAGTTCTTTATAAAATTTCCGACTTTGATAAAGGACTTAACAAACTTTTGTGAAAAATGAAAAGGAACGGGAATTGAAATTGAGATCGCATTTGAAATAACAAAGAGAAGCTAGAGTTCTAAAATTTGAGAGAATATTTCATTAGGACCAAGAGTTCCATAAATTAATTTGTAGAATACTAAATTTGGTTCTTGAAATTAAATTTTTGCTTGACTTATTTGAATGAAGTGTGAAAATTTTAGGCATAGCAATTGGTTTCACGACATTTCTTGGTTTGAGTTACAACTCAATGTTTAAGGCTTTAAGTAAAGTCCAAAATTCTAAGCTTAGGGCGTTGCTTGAGGACAAGCAAAGTTTAAGTTTGGGGGAATTTGATATCGTTATTATTTGTGGGTATTTGGACCGTACTTAGCACTCAAATCATACTCAAACCATTCAATTATTTGATAAATTGCTATGATTTTCTAGGAATTGGCTCTACTGTCGTCTTTTCTCTTATTTTCAGGTTTCTTAACAATTTCTAGTGAATTCTCGAATATTAGATGGATTTTTGGCACTTGGCATACGCTAGACGACTCATTCCTAGCACTTGGAGGCAACATCAAAGCTACTACTCGGACCGAATGGAGTTTCGCTCGGACCGAAGGCACGTTTATTGCATAAAATGAGATTCTAAGGAAAGAAAATGGCTAAATAGAGTCAACATGATTGTAGAGCTCAACTTAAGCTTTCCAACGGCTTTTGAATCACCTAAATCGGAGTCCGGACGAATGATATATGACCAAAATACAACAGATACTCAAAGCTGGAGTCTCAGTTCGACCCGAACTGAATCTGTTCGGTCCGAACTGAGGCTATTTGGTCCGAACTGAGCTGTTTTGACCCGAATTAGCCCTGTCCAATCCGAACAGAACTTGTCCAGTCCGAACCGAGAGCCGCCATGGCATATTTGGAAGGGTTTTCACGCATGGAAACTCGATATTTTGGTATGTTTTCTTGCCATAGCGCCCCAGCCTCCTTTGCAAGCCAGAAGACCACTACATATACGCCCCAAGGCCAGAAGGAAGGGAATTCTACCCTTCATACCACAATTCCACCTTCCTTAGGCGATTCCACCATTGAGCAACCATATTCTTGAGGCGACGGCAGCAAGGAGAAGGTTGGAGACACGCGTTGCAACACCCCACTGCCTTTGATGATTGAAGATCGAGCATAGAAGGACAACTTGGTTTATTCTTCCTATGTTTTTATCTCTAATTTTCATGGGCTTGTATCTTGTGATTTCTTCTCTTTGTATTGTTTGTTTTGATACTATGTTAGGCTAAATTTATGTTGTCTTAGGGTATGGATGTAGTTTAGGTTTAGTTTGATGTTACGACTTGATATGACTTGATGTTCAGCTTTATGATCTATTTATTGAGTAGTATTTTAATTGCTTGTTTAATTCCCTTGTTTTGACCTGATTTACTTCTAAATAAAGGCATGTTTAGTTAAGTTACAAGGTTAGATTAAACAATTAGGATTAAATTAAGTACTTGGGATAAGTTGAAGATTCGAAAGAGGAGATTAGCTAGTACTGAAAGGTGTAGTTTCTAAGTTGGCTGAAAGGTAACTTAGATATCCCTAAGAAAATAAATAAATAAGACATAGGTTAATTAAAATACCGACACGAAAGTTTAGGTTTAATTGGTCTATGTGGGCAAAGTAGAGACCTGTACTAATTTCTAGTCCAAAAGACGACAGTTGAGGATTAGGTAATGTAGCTATAGCCGATCTGAGCCCTTCATAAAGTTAAAACTCAAGTTATATGGTCATAACTCAACATACCAGCCTCTGTTCGGACCGAACTGACGGCCTATGCTTAGATTTGTTGGTATTTAACGCGACAACGAGCGATCCAGCAAATCGAGGGCTAAACCTAAGTGAATCCTGACCTCTAAGACGCCTTATTATACTTGAAAAACCCCAAAATTTACCTGCTTTAGTTTATCTTACTTGAATTATTATTTAGAACCAAAAACATCCAAAAATATCTACTTAATTGCATTGTTATTTACAACACTCTCACCCTTATTTTATTGTCTAGCTTCATAAAAAGAACAAGTCCAGTAATCGTTAATCCGTCCTGTGGGTTCGACCCTAAGCTTAACTTTGACGACTAGTGAGGTTAGATCTAGGTACAAATTTATTTGGTACTAGGATTTAATTCCTTCATCACTACTCTTAATTAACGAATATGATGTGGAGAGTTGAGTAATTGACTATATATGTTTTGCCAACATCCTTATTTTTTGAATCTAGTTTTATAAGACAGCTTGCGAGTATAAATCTTTCAAGTTGGTACCAGTAGAATTAGTGCGGGTACAAGCGGTAGTTGTATTGGTTTTTCCTCTTTTGGTTAGAAGAAGTTGGTAGACTTTGATAGAGGTTTACCAATTGTATTTATTTTGAATTTTGTTGTGATTATTTATAGCCTTTTTTCAATGAAAATGGTCAGTGTTTTGCTGGCCCTCTAAAAAATTATCACCACATATCTTCTCCTATTAAAAAAGTAAAATAGATGTCCCGGCAATTTTCAGTGGGGCCGTTTGGATTGTTTAGGAATAGGAAGAATTTTCTATTCCTAGGCATAAAGTATTGGGAAGTGTTTAATTTTGTGAAGAGTTTGATTGTTTATAATAAATTTATATCTAGGAATAGAAAATTCCCTAAATTTCCACTTGATCCAAACAGCCCCAGTAATAGTTGAGGTCTCGAGGTGTCGAGTTGGGTATCCGCATATCAAAGCTCTTTAATCACTATGGCTCCGTTTGGATGGTGTGGGAATAAGAGGAATAAGAAAAGAAGTGGAAAGAAGTATTGGGAAGTGTGTAACTTTGTGAAGAGTTTGGATTGTTTATAATAAATTTATTCTCTTATTTTTTTATTCTCTTATTCCCACACCTAGGGATGAAAACGGATCAGATATTATCCGCTCCGATCCGAACGGATACGGTCGGATAAATATCCGTATCCGCAATAGTTTGTTAAACGGATATCCGAATATGACTAGTCAGACTTGAATCTACAATACCTGTCCTGTCCAGCTTTATATAATGTAAAAGAATTTCCGAGATAGGAATCGAACCCAAGCATCATGGGTATGAGTCAGCGTCTTTAACCACCGGACCAACCATCCCTTTGTGATTAATTCCTTTGTGGCTATATATATCTACAACTTCTATCATTAGCTTTACAGCATATAGATTCCGTTTACGTTCTAAGTTTTAAAGTTGTAATATTTACTGAGGATTAAATTTTTTATTATCCATTATTTTGTTAATTAATGTTAAACTAAATTCATATGAATTCAACTAAAAAAATATATATTAATTGATTCAACCCTATATATATATATATTTATATGAATAATCCAACCAATAGTGCTAATATAATTTAATTTATATATATAATATTATTTTGATGTAATTTTGGATTTGATATTGATTGAATGAATGAATCCTGAGTACTGCTTATCTAATTATTGTATAATTTATATTGTCAGAATATTACTCGTTGCGTGACATGAAAATTTTCTTATGCTTCAGCTACTCCCATACACGACAAACTTTTATATGTACTATGAAATTTACAAAAAGTTCTAAAGAAATGAATAAAAAAGAATTGATCGCAATATGATCCGTATTCGACTCCGTATCCGATAATATCCGAACCGTATTCGTATCCGATTAATATCCGAACCGTATCCGTATCCGAACGCATCCGTATTCGTATCCGTATCCGGAAAAAAAATATGGATGCGGATATGGGAAGACCAACATCCGCTCCGTATCCGATCCGTTTTCATCCCTACCCACACCTCATCCAAACGGAGCCTATAGAAAAAGAATTTGGGCAAGCAGGATTATATGAAAAAAAACGCGTACCAAGATGGGATTAATTAGCACCCTTCTTCAATTTGTGGACCGGAGTTATCCATTGGTTTTGGATCAGCTTAAACCCCCTTGAGAGGTTCGACCCCTTCTATTTTTTTGACAAGAAAATAAGGATCTAGCCCTTATCTTTTCATTAAATTGGAAGTAAAGTTTACATAATTAGCCAGTCGCTAAAAAAGCTTGAAACTGAAAAGAATTAAAAATAAAAGTAAAAGTTAAAAGCTGAAAGCTAAAACTATAAGCTAGAAATAAACTGGAAGCTTAATCAAAAGAAAACTAGAAAAGTAAAGTAAAAACAGTAAGTGAAGAGAAGGGCAGAAAGAGGCAGAGAGGTGGCAAGAAGTGAGCAGTGCGATTGACTCAGTTTCTGGTAGACTATTGATTGCTTTTGAGGTTCCAAGTTTCCCATTCAAAAATTGTCTGATCCACTACATAGTGAAAATGTTGTTGCTGCTGGTTGAAAATTCTTTGGCATCTCTCTCGCCAAATTAAAAAAGATAAGATTGCTAGAAGTTCTGTGGCTTTCCTTGTCGTATGCTGACTCTTTTCATGTAACATCAAAGTTGTGTCGACACAAAAAATTATTGTTATTGTCTTAACTCTTAAATAAACATAAATTAAAATTTGAATTCTAAATATCCACAAAAATATCCCTAATTGATTTCGTCTCACCAAGTAGCAACACTTGAAGTAGAAATTGCAGCTGCCAGATTGGACTTTCTTCATTACCGAACCTTGATTTATATGTCCGACAAACTTCATTCCAACTGACGTTAATAAGTAATAATATGACAAAATTAACTCCCTAAACAAAGACTAACCAAGTCTTTAATTCAAGATCTTTCCTATGTATCAACGGGCACTAATTTCTTTTTTTGTTTTTAATGAAAATGATTTGCTTGCTTTGTTGAAAGTTGAAACTGTGCCTGTGCGTCACACGATATTGAAAAAATCCAATTTTTTTAGTGGATAGTGGGTTTAGGTCGTTGGGCCCCGACACTTCATTTACTAAATATGTAATGGGTTCATTTACGGTCGTTATTTATCGACGTCATCATGAATTCATCGTTATCAGAATTTAATTGTTGGTGGTGGAGAGTTGTTGTTTTTTATTATTTAAGTTGCGAGTAATTATAGACATAATAATGAAATAATATGTTTAATAATAAAAATATTAATTGTCAGAATTCGTGAATCATATAAAAACAACAAAATACGAATACAAAATTAACAATTTGAAAAATTGATATTGCTAAGTGAAAATGTTAGTATTGATTTTCAATAATTTTCATAAAAAAAAATGATGATTATACTTAAACATTGTTTAATTCTCATATTATTTTTTAATGGACAAAAAAGACAAAATGTTCGTACTATATAATATAATTAAATTTTTATATAACAACAATTGAGATCAAATACAATTAATAATTTTATCTTAAATAAACTTGATTTACATTAATTATCATAGGTTATACTAATATTCCAATAAGTAAAACACAAAAAAATTATTACTTGGACAAACTATTAGTTTTTTTTTTATCCACATGGTATTATATAAAACAAATTTTTAATAACAATAATGATAGTCGAGAGCAACAGACACAATCACACAATACATTTGCTAAGGCTCCGTTTGGATAGGTACAGAAATAAAAGAATAATTTTTTCCTACTCTCAAATTTATTATAAATAATTCAAACTCTTCACGAAATTACACACTTCCCAATACTTCTTTTCTTATTTCTCTTGTTCCCGCACCATCAAAAAATGAGCCTAAGAAAAAATACGAAATCTTGCGAGGAATATAACACTCAAATAAACTCAGTAAAAGACACAATCCTGAACTCGGTTCGCCTCAGTCTTGAATTATGGATCTAGAGGCTGTAATTGGGTACTGATACGTCTAGATTTGGCAGAGATCAACAATAGTATGGAGAGAGAGATTGAGAGGTAAATTCGTAAATCTTTATTGATCACAGTGTTACAATAGTCTGTTTGAGTAATCAACCCCCCTTCTATATAGTGGTCTACCCCTTCTATTTATAGGCTTCAAGTAGGAGATTCTCTTGCTGATGTCACCCATCAGCCATTAGGCCACTTGACCCGTCTGGTCTACCCGAGTTCACCTTAGACAGGAGTGACGAAAGTTTTTTTGTTCCTCATTCATCATCCGAGAAGACTCGATTTATTTTCCCGAACTATTCTCGGGTCATAGACCCTCGTCTCGTGAGTTAGGCCTGTTGGGCCGAACCCTATCATAAGCCCTTGAACTTGTGATGAGAGCCTCATCGGAAGTTGAAATTAGTTCTCGGTTCCACGAATCTGGGGCAATGACTCTTGGTTCACAAGCGAAGGTATGAATCTTTGACTCCCTTCGGTCGGGGAAAAGAGGACTTACAAACTCGGATTTCTGAGTGAAAAAACGCTTAATCCACTCGGAGGGAAAAATTCTTAGATTAAGCCCTTGTGTTTGGACTCAAGGGATTTACGAACCGAGCCCTTGAATCCCGAATATGGACATTTCGGACGAGATAGCGACTTGAAGGAGCCCTTGAGTCCCGAACATTGACATTTCGGGCAGGAGAGCGACTTGAAGGAGCCCTTGAGTTTCGAACATTGACATCTCGGGCAGGAGAGCGACTTGAAGGAGCCCTTGAGTCCCGAACATTGACATTTCGGGCCAAAGAGCGACTTGAAGGAGCCCTTGAGTCCCGAACATGGACATTTCGGGCGAGAGAGCGACTTGAAGGAGCCCTTGAGTCCCGAACATTGACATCTCGGGCATGAGAGCGACTTGAAGGAGCCCTTGAGTCCCAAACATTGACATCTCGGGCAGGAGAGCGACTTGAAGGAGCCATTGAGTCCCGAACATTGACATCTCGGGCAGGAGAGCGACTTGAAGGAGCCCTTGAGTCCCGAACATTGACATTTCGGGCGAGATAGCGACTTGAAGGAGCCCTTGAGTCCCGAACATGGACATTTCGGGCAGGAGAGCGACTTGAAGGAGTCCTTGAGTCCTGAACATTGACATCTCGGGCAGGAGAGCGACTTGAAGGAGCCCTTGAGTCCCGAACATTGACATTTCGGGCCAAAGAGCGACTTGAAGGAGCCCTTGAGTCCCGAACATTGACATCTCGGGCACGAGAGCGACTTGAAGGAGCCCTTGAGTCCCGAAAGTTGACATTTCGGGCCAAAGAGCGACTTGAAGGAGCTATTGAGTCCCGAACATTGACATCTCGGGCAGGAGAGCGACTTGAAGGAGCCCTTGAGTCCCGAACATTGACATTTCGGGCCAAAGAGCGACTTGAATGAGCCCTTGAGTCCCGAACATTGACATCTCGGGCACGAGAGCGACTTGAAGGAGCCCTTGAGTCCCGAAAGTTGACATTTCGGGCCAAAGAGCGACTTGAAGGAGCTATTGAGTCCCGAACATTGACATCTCGGGCAGGAGAGCGACTTGAAGGATCCCTTGAGTCCCGAACATTGATATCCGCGAGCCGCTTACTCTGAATAAAACACACTTACTCTGAAGCACCGCCACTAAGAGGTTCACAATCACAGGGTAACATCGACGAGACGCGTTGATTCCGAAGCATTGCCTCTAGGAGGTTCGCGACTGATTCTTTGCGGTGTAGTCCTCTACGAGATGCGCTTGAACCCTTGGCGAGATAGCGAGCCCTTGAACTCCTAAGTTCCTTGTGGACTGAGGAGCCCTTGAGTCCCTAAGTCCCTCGTGGGCTAATGAAAGATGATTTATAATCACAACTTTCATACACGAAATGTGTTTACTCCGAGATTGGTTCTCAAAGAGGGTCACGACTTACTTCTTTTGTTTGATGCGCTTACTCCGAGATCAACTCTCGAGGAGGGTCACGACTTACTTCTTTTGATTTTTATGCGCCTACTCCGAGAATTCTCTCTAGGAGGGTCACGACTTTTCTTTTTCATTGCGCTTACTCCGAGAATTCTCTCGAGGAGGGTCACGACTTTTCTTTTCCAATGCGCTTACTCCGAGAATTCTCTCGAGGAGGGTCACGACTTTTCTTTTTCATTGCGCTTACTCCGAGAATTCTCTCGAGGAGGGTCACGACTTTTCTTTTTCAATGCGCTTACTCCGAGAATTCTCTCGAGGAGGGTCACGACTTTTCTTTTTCAATGCGCTTACTCCGAGAATTCTCTCGAGGAGGGTCACGACTTTTCTTTTTCATTGCGCTTACTCCGAGAATTCTCTCGAGGAGGGTCACGACTTCTTTTTCAATGCGCTTACTCCGAGAATTCTCTCGAGGAGGGTCACGACTTTTCTTTTCCAATGCGCTTACTCCGAGAATTCTCTCGAGGAGGGTCACGACTTTTCTTTTCCAATGCGCTTACTCCGAGAATTCTCTCGAGGAGGGTCACGACTTTTCTTTTTCATTGCGCTTACTCCGAGAATTCTCTCGAGGAGGGTCACGACTTTTCTTTTTCAATGCGCTTACTCCGAGAATTCTCTCGAGGAGGGTCACGACTTTTCTTTTTCATTGCGCTTACTCCGAGAATTCTCTCGAGAAGGGTCACGACTTTTTTTTTTTTTTTTTTTTGGTGGTCTCTTGACCTTTATACACACTGCAGTGTCAAATGGTATCCTGCAGCTTCCTTGGCCGACGGTGACCCAGATCTAAACCTTGACGACCTCATCGTCGATTTTGATTATGTGCGCTGCAAACTTCCAACTCCAATTGTAGACTTCCCTGACAATACGAGTCCTGACATTGGAATCGCCTTCGAGTACCACCACAAGGTGGTAGTCGTTGTGTTGGCAGTGAACAACGATATCTCACTGGTCTCAGGCAGAAGACGGCGAGCTGCGTGGTTGAGTATGCTCCAAGTGAGTGGCGGCGGTCTCGCGACAGTAAGGAAGACAAAGGAGGTGTTGAGGCAGAATGAAGAAAGTTGTGGCCGACCCGAGATTCACGATGACAGTGACTGTGCCGTGAGATCGCCTGGATGCCTCCACTGATCGAATTAGATGTTGCGAGACCGTTGTCTTGAGATTGAGCTGAGGGGATGACGACGAGTATTGTGCTGATTGAGAGTTGATCGACGGATTAGGATAATCCAAGATTGACAAAGGTAGATCGCCATGGGTGGATGAAGATGATAAGACAGATCTGAGTAATGGATCGGAAAAAAGGAGATCTGATGCTTTGTTTTATATCTCAATAAAAGATCGACATAGATTGAAAAAGGGGATCTGGAATTATGCTCTCAAATCTCACTCACAAACGGATTTTGAATTGTTGAAAGTGATGAACGGAGGAAACTGTCTTCTCCGACCACCACCCTCGTTTTTTTTTTCAGGTGGGCGCCAGTTGATACGTCTAGATTTGGCAGAGATCAACAATAGTATGAAGAGAGAAATTGAGAGGTAAATTCGTAAATCTTTATTGATCACAGTGTTACAATAGTCTGTTTGAGTAATCAACCCCCCTTCTATATAGTGGTCTACCCCTTCTATTTATAGGCTTCAAGTAGGAGATTCTCTTGCTGATGTCACCCATCAGCCATTAGGCCACTTGACCCGTCTGGTCTACCCGAGTTCACCTTAGACAGGAGTGACGAAAGTTTTTTGTTCCTCATTCATCATCCGAGAAGACTCGATTTATTTTCCCGAACTATTCTCGGGTCATAGACCCTCGTCTCGTGAGTTAGGCCTGTTGGGCCGAACCCTATCAGGTACCATAGTGGAGGAGTTGTTGGTACTGTTTCCGGGTTCGGTACTGATTGGAAGAGAGAGATGATTTTCGACCAACTTGGCTACTTTGGAGGCATGAGAGATGGGCTTAGAGAAAAAAGAGCAAGGTTTTGGGGTGAAGCTTTGGACCTCGGAGGAGAGAGAGGTGGCCATGGCTTGGTGGAGAGAGAGAGAGAGAGAGAGAGAGAGAGAGAGAGAGAGAGAGAGGGGGGGGGGTCTGTTGAGTAAAAAAGGACGAGAGAGCAGAGCAGAGAAGGAGTTCAAAGGTCCGCTAGAAAATTTTTGGATATTTGCTCAACTAACACCCATCAAATATTTAAATTAGAATGAATTATCACATATCCATTTTAAATTCTAATGTTAATTTTTTTTTTTCATCAGAATAGTAACATTTACTATCCAACATCTATTGCTCAAACTCAAATACTCCATAAACATGTCCGTTTGTTTTTTAGCAGTTTAATCAGTAAATTAGTAATAATTAAGGATAGATATCTATACGTACGCCTATACGCCTATATATACGCCTATAAAAATAATAATACTTTATGGTTTTTTATATTGATGAAAAAACTGGAGTATTTGTGTTTGAATAGATAGATCATAGATACCAAATTTTAAAAGAAAACATATTAATACTAGAATTTGTCATGCATGATTAACAATTTTTCCCACGTCTGCATCTAATCCGAAAACCTTCAGGCTAATCCTAAAATGGTGTTGTTTGCATCACATATGTGCTAATAATTATTTTTGTCCGAGCCCAATAATCCAAGCTCAATGAACCTTCGGATGGAAGCAGAGTAGGAGAGTTGCCTTTTGTTTCACTGTTGTTTATTTATATTATTTTCCCAATAGCTGTGCAGACCCCACAGTAATACTTTTAAACAATGGCGTCATCATGCTTACATGATCAATAAGCAAAAATAAAGAATAACAGCCAGGTTTTCAGTAAGTGAGCAAAAAAAATTATGAATATTCTCCTTCTCTGCCATCTCTTTATCTTTCTTATCCCTTTCTTTTGTTTTTCTTCTTTTGGAACTTGATGTGTATGCTATAGTAAAACCTATATATATTACATTACATGATACTGCAAGAATCAGGATATCGGCTAGTTTCGTAGTAACCGTACTGGTACGGATACGGATGGACTACTGCATAATAGGGCGGCAACACCACCGGCTGTTCTTTCTTCTCTTCTTGCTTATCTTCCTTTTCATCATCGCTGGGCGTGACGGTGATCAAATTGGCATGACCCAATTTCTTTCTTAAAACAGTTGTTAGCGCAATCGAGTCGAGACCGTCACCTTCCACCACAATCTTATCGCCGTCAATTGATGTTGAGATAATACCATCCATGCCGGCTGCAGTTTGTAGAGCCTTTTTGCGCTTCTGTGCGTCGTCCATGGACAATTTGATCACAACTTTTTGCTGAAACAAAGAAAAACGGTGAGCTTCTAATTACCTCATTAATTATATTGAATGTTAATGTAAATGTAAATTTCAAGAATCCAATCTGCTATATCAGAAGTACAGATTGAAAAACTTCTATGCTTTATAAAATCAAGTTCAAACTCAAAGCTAAACTCAACTTACCTTAACCATTTTGAATTTAGAATCTTTTCTTCTGGAAAATTTAATTAGAATCTCCCTGTTCTCTCTGGTCCTTGTGTCTAGAGTACAACTGTACAAGTTGTTGGGGATGTGTTATAGTTAGAAGGGGTTTTTCTTAATTTATAAGAGGCGACTGACTGACTAGTATGAGGTCTAGGACTGGAGACGACTTTGACCAAGAAAACGTGCTATGCTAATCAACCCCCAAAGAGGTTCCTCAATCGAGTCATTCGTAGGTTCTATACTTCTATAACCGTTCCCATTATGACCTAGTTTTGTGAGTGAAGTGGTCTTTTGAAATGACTTCGTACAAAAATAATAAATAACTTTTTGAGGACATATTAAAACATTCAGAGCTAAGCCTGATTCATAAAATTTACATATGTTTTCATATAGTACCGATCGAGTTATTGTCATAAACTAAGCAAATAACTATGTTAACCAATTTCTTCTCAATTTATATTGCAAAATGAATTCTGTTGGAGCGCTTTCACTATAATAGATTTTTATAGCTAGACTTTTTTTTATTTATGTTAGACATTGATCTATTACTAAATTTATTTTTTTATTACTAGATTTAATTGATGTACTAAATCTAGAATTCTTTTAGTAAGATTCAATTTCTATTAATATCTCCTTAAAAATCTAGCAAATTATTTTTAATAGACTTTTTTAAATCTTGTAATATCTAATGTAGCAATTATTTTTGCTACATTAGATATTACAAGATTTAAAAAAGTCTATCAAAAATAGATTTTTAAGGAGCTATTAATAGAAAATTGAGTATTGCTAAAAAAAATTGCTAGATAATAACCAACATAAATAAAAAATCTAGCAATAAAAATCTACGTAAAGATCATCTTTCTTGTAGTGTTTAATCTCAAAATAATCTACGAATCAATGTTGAAGTTCCAAACTTTAATTATGATGAAATTTTTATAATGTTTTAGTTCACAAATAAAAAAAATAATACAATGTACTTATAGTGTTACAATTTAATTGTAACACAACAAGTATGATTCGGATCAAGTGGAGGTGTTTTTATACTCTAACAATTTAGTTTATCTACATACTAATATTATTTATTTTAATTAATTCTTATTCTAGTCCATCCTTATCTTTTATCATCAAATAAGAAAAAACAAGTTGTACTTTTAGTATATTCATGTGTTTATACGTTCTGATCTTTTTGAAGGACGTAACATCTATATATACCGTGCAATTATAACAAATGTTTATAACACTTTTTTGATAAAAAAGCACCGTCTGCATCCATTACGCATGCAAAGAACAAATGTTCATAATCCATCACCTAAAAGTAGGTATCTTGGATTCAGGGGCGGAGCCAGGATTTAGAAATGGGGTAGGCCAAGGTTTGAAGGACAGACCTTAGTTGGTTTCAGATGGTCCATTCAATCTTTTTTCATAACCGGTATCATCCAATGCAGGCTTTTCTTTTTTTTTTGCTTTTTTCATCTTCAGACAAAGAAAAACATGCAAAATGTTTTAAAAAGAATGTATGATGTTAAAACGAATGCATAGAGAGCACTGACTACTTAAAGATCATGCAATAGGTCATTACCGTGTAAATTTTGCAGAATTTAAATTGCTTCTATACATTATTTGCATTTTTACAACAGTGCAAAGCATCAGCTTTTGATGTC
This sequence comes from Rhynchospora pubera, assembly GCA_028095005.1. Classification (NCBI taxonomy): domain Eukaryota; kingdom Viridiplantae; phylum Streptophyta; class Magnoliopsida; order Poales; family Cyperaceae; genus Rhynchospora; species Rhynchospora pubera. Next base: position 195,646,778 of record CM051463.1, on the reverse strand, counting down.
ATTATCTATCTCAATTTCTCTTATTGTAAATCTACTAGTAATAAAAATATGTTTACCTTTCAACACTGATTAATTTAGGTCAATTACCAATTTGTTAGGTCTATGAATGAATTCAATTTAATAATCTCGCATTTTCTTCTACTATTCTTTATCAGAAACCAACCCAGGATTTATGTTTATTTTGATTATATCATTTTATTCTTTGGGGGGCAATTTCCTTGAAGATTCTCAGTTTCTCACCGATAACTGAAAATATATGGTAACTTGCAATAGTGGTATTATTATATTGCACTTGTAAGCTGAGTGTCCCAGGAAAAAAAAAATATTAGTATACGAAATACTAATGGATTCAAAGTCTATTGGTATGCATATTCAAAGTCTGTTGGTCCTCTTCACCATTTTGTCTAAAGTTAAAACCTAAAACAAAAAAAAATGAGAGAGGAACATAGCCGCAAGCTGGAGAGTAAAAGTGAGTGCCTTCGCTGCGTCGGAGAAGAAATTTTCAGGAATAGAGAGGAACATTCCGTTCCACGGAACCAAGTGGTCTGATTCGGAGACGAGAACAAGATGCTAAAGATTGATGGACTGAAGCGTTCAGTATTTGGGCTCTGAATATGGAGTAGGCCCATCATCTAAAAACAATTAGTTTGCACTAAATTTTGCTAAATCTCTAGTTAAAAGTTCTAACCATGGCGTGTGCCAGGCCTACGCCCGCCCCCCACTGGCTCCGCCCCTGCTTGGATTAGTATTCAACATTACTTTTTAGAATGTTGATGCATAAATAAACAGAAACATCAGGGGAAAAACATTGTTACCACATCTCTTGACACTTCTGAAATGATACTATGATAGTTGAGTCCAATTGATAGTTGGTTATCCGCGCCCATCAAAGTTCTTTAATCACCACAGAAAAATAATTTGACTGAAATTTGAATACGTTTTAGCCTTCTGGGAAGCGGAATTTTATAAATGTTTTTTTTAATACCCCGGGATTTTATATATGTATGTATGTAAAACGAGTACGAAGAGCGGATTAGATTTAAGCCTTCATTTTTTGGACCAGAGATATCCATTGGTTTAAGCTCCGCTTACAGCCTTGTGACCACCAATGTTTTCAAAACCGTACCGGCACCCTTACCGGCCAGATGATGGAAATCCGATATTTTCTGATATTTTCCGAAATTTTCCCGTTTTTCCTTTCACAATACCGGATACCGCCGTTTCGGTCACCATTCCGGTTTCCGGTATTACCGGAAATTTCCGATATCCGGTACGGTTTTGAAAACATTGGTGACCACTTCTCTTATGTTTGATTTCTATTTATTTTCATAAATAAAATAAATTATAACTTTCAGTTTCAAAAATATCTACTAATTCTATCGAACAATAGTTTCGTAAACATTAAAATAGTCTCAGAAAGTAGAAACATTCAAAATAGAACCTGCAGCTGCCATGATGGACTTTTTAGCAACCACACCTTGATTAATTGACTAATTATGTCCGACAAAATTTTATTTCAAATGACGTAGATAAATGATATAATATGACAAAAATGTCTCCCTAAACAAAGACTTGACCAACTCTTTAAGTCAAGGCCTTTCTATGCACCAATGGACACTAATTTTCTTGCTTCGTTGAAGGTGGAAACTGGAAACGGTGCGTATTTGTGCAATTGTGCGTCAGTGGCGATTGGAGAAATCCAAACTTTGCGTGGATAGTGGGCTTCAAACTTCGCCCCAACACTATACCTGTCAAACGTTAGAGATGGAAACGGAATATAGCCATTTTCATTTAATGTTCCGTTTCGGTAACGGAACAAAATGGCTGTTTCATTTCCGTTCCGTTTCGACAAACGTAACAAATTTCTGTTTCATTTAACGTTATGTTGAGAAATAACCCGGTACGGTACCACAACTACACAATCAAGAAATTGGAAACAACCAATTGCATACAACCAAACGTCAAACACCAATAGAGGAAAGATGTTACCGTATATAGACCGAAACACAACAAGCACAAGAGAAGAGAAAACACAAGAGTAAAGTGGTTCGGCCGAGCCTACTCCACCGGGAGGCAACGAACCGACAAATTTCACTATTCACCAAGGAGATTACAAGAGTTTCCAAGAGGCTCTCAAGAGAATACAAGAAAGTACAAGAGTATCTCAATTGCTAGAACAAGCAATCACTCTCTCTCTATATCTCTACCTCTCTCTCTCTATCCTATCTCTACTTCTCTCTCTTTCTTTCTGTATGCGCGGCCAAGAAGACACAAGCTCCAAAACCTAGCGCACAGGATGGAGGAAGTAAATAAGGGAGAAAGGAAATGGGCCGGGCCCAATTTGGGCCTAAAACTCAACAAATCTCCACCGTAGGCTCAAATTGGCAACACAAACATACACGTAGATTTTCACAAGCATACACCTTGATCTTCACAAGCATACACCTTAATCTTCGCTCCATACACAATCAAGTGCCAAGCATCACAGCCCAATAGACTATCTGTCGGTAACCACATCACCTCCCACAAGCCTCTAAATCCAGAGACTAACCGCATCTACCTGAGTCCACGACCCGTAGCCGCCCAGGTCAAATGCACCATGCAGAATCAGCAACCACATATCCCCGCCTGCCTCCACCGGCATCAAGGCGTCCACCAGAAGAACCAAGACAGTCAAGCCTACCGTCTCCAGCATGCCCTAATCCAGGCTGCTGTGCAATGTGTGACATGCTCTCAACCACCGCAGCAACTCCACTGCAATGGGCCACATAGTCACCTCCTACAGCTCCACAAGCTATAGTGCCGGCCGATACGACAGTGGCCGCAGACTCCACCGTACCGACCACCTCATAGAGGCCACCGTGCCTAGCACCTCGAATGACAACTCTATCGCCTCGAAGTACCTCCATGAATCCATCACGGGTTCTGAACTCAAACCCGCGTGAATCCAACTCACTGAGTGACACAAGACTCCTTCGTACACCAGGCACATATCGAACATCAGTAACCGTACGAACCACACCATCCCACATCCGAAATCTTACTGTGCCAACTCCAACGATCGACAAAGCCGACCCATCAGCCAGAGTCACAGTGCCACCGGACTGCTCACGCAAGGAATAGAACCAATCCCTCCGTGGACAAACATGGAATGTGCTACCAGAGTCTAACACCCACCTACTCAAGGCACCACTGCTACCGCCACTCATCCCACCAACAACAGTCTCAGTCACATCCTCCTCACCAACACACAATAAAATATCATCCACATCACCGACCACAACCGCCGTGTGACTAGATCCATGTGTAGAAGGACTAACCTGTCGTATCTCGGGACAGTCGCGTCGAAAGTGACCAGGCTTCCCGCACTTATGGCATGTCCCATGGCCGGATTTCTTCCGTCGCCGCCGATCCGATACTGTCACTAGCGCATTGGAGGATTCTGGCACATCCTCCTCACGCCTCCTCAAGGACTCGGAATCCAAAAGTACGGTAGTCACCTCCGCCATGGTTAACTCGCTCTTCTTCCCCAACAAAGGCATCGTAATAGCATCATACGACTTTGGTAGGGATGCCATAAACAAACAAGCTTGATCCTCATCCTCGATCTTTCCACCCGCATTGAGCACATCTCTTACCAAAGTGTTGAATGCACCAAGGTGAACCCTCAAGTCCGTACCCTCCTCCATCCTAAGTCGGTACAACCGCTTCTTCAAAGCAGTCCGACTTGCCAAGGACTTAGACAGATACATCTCCTCCAGTTTCTTCCACAAGTCATTCGGAGAAGTCTCGGCCATGAACGGGGCTTTGACCTCATTCGACAAACAAAACCGGATTGTACTTAGGGCTTTACCACACAACGTCTTCCACTTATCATCCTCTAACCCAGCTGGTTTGGTATCACTCAAGGCATCATCTAAACCCTGAAGCACAAGGGCATCACGAACCGTGCCTTGCCACAATGCAAAATTTTGTTTCCCATCAAACTTCTCAATCCCAAATATGGATGCTACACTAGGGTTTGCCATTGCCATATTTTGCCCAAGTTGAAACTGTACCAACGAACCTGTCACTCTGATACCACTTGTTGAGAAATAACCCGGTACGGTACCACAACTACACAAACAAGAAATTGGAAACAACCAATTGCATACAACCAAACGTCAAGCACCAATAGAGGAAAGATGTTACCGTATATAGATCGAGACACAACAAGCACAAGAGAAGAGAAAACACAAGAGTAAAGTGATTCGGCCGAGCCTACTCCACCGGGAGGCAACGAACCGACAAATTTCACTATTCACCAAGGAGATTACAAGAGTTTCCAAGAGGCTCTCAAGAGAATACAAGAAAGTACAAGAGTATCTCAATTGCTAGAACAAACAATCACTCTCTCTCTATATCTCTACCTCTCTCTCTCTATCCTATCTCTACTTCTCTCTCTTTCTTTCTGTATGCGCGGCCAAGAAGACACAAGCTCCAAAACCTAGCGCACAGGATGGAGGAAGTAAATAAGGGAGAAAGGAAATGGGCCGGGCCCAATTTGGGCCTAAAACTCAACACGTTCCGCCTCACATTTCCTATTGATTTCAGTCCATTTCCGTATTCCGTTCCATTTACGTTAACAAATTTCGGTTCCGTTTCCGTTCCGTTTCTGAAAACGGAATCCATTTCAGCTTTTATTTAACGTTCCGTTTTGACGGAACGGAACAGAATAGCGGAACGGATGTTAATACTGAGAGGTATACCCAACACCTTCTTTACTGTATGTTTTATTGTTTTTTTATTTACTTATACAGTTTGTTTTCTTTTTTATCTTTTTTCCTCAACCATCAGTTCATCACCATTCACCACCATCATCATAAGTTTTTAATTGTTGGTGGTGGACAGGTGGAGGGCTGTTGTTATGATAATTTTGGTCCAAGTAATAGTACAAAAAATTATAATAACGAACTATTAATTTTATATTTTTTATCCACGTGATTTAATGTAAAGTGGTAAATCAATTTATGTTTATGTTAGTATGTCATCAAGTTCTTAAGATGAATGTGAAGTGCATTACAATAACGTCGCTTTATTGCTGTTTTTTTTTTTGTGAAAAAAGTAGGAGATAAGCCATTCTACTTTACATCGCAAAAGAAAACACCCAGTACTTACGCTGTATCTCTTTGCAACACAAGATAAACCTGAAAAAAGTACGCAATTATTGGTGTATGAAAAATGAGATAGTGAAATAAAATTTCCAATACTCAAAATTAGCAAGTCTGATAAAATTTTGTTTGACAGATTATGCAGTTATCGCTTTGTATTATATTAGTACCATTAAGTACCACCTTTGATTTAGTTCTAGTCTGATTAGGTCTATTAGTATATATTCCATATAGATTCTTTATCGAAAATCTTTATTCATAAATTCTTATTCCTGGGCGGTCTCAGTCCCATCTGTTGGATTTCACCTCTGTTTCGGTACGGACGGATTTAAGATTGCATCATGCCCGTTTTATGGTTCCTTTTAGTGCATAAGTATTGTTCTCTCTCTTTTTTTTTTTTTTTTTTTTAGTTAGATGATTAGATCCATGACAGTGTTGCTCTTTGGCAATGAAACGCGTTACAGAAGTGAAATGCATGCTCGGATGCACCATTTCACGTGTTTGAGAATTTGGCATTAAAGTTTGGTCATTTTTACTTACCACATGCTTTTTCCATAAAGACGTCTCCAATCTTTTTGCTAAGTGGGACAACCGAACTTAATCCTTTGTGGTCTTTCCACCTTTCTTTGATTAGTACTTTGCACGTCTTTGTGTGGGTTCTGACTTCCGAGTCATCCATAAGGAATTTTTTAAATGACAGGCATATTTAACAAAATGCAATATATTTTAAGAAAATATTAGTTCATTCGTTTGGGCTGCATGCTCAAAAAAGATATTTGAATTATCTTTGTCGGATTTTAACGCTTCTGGGATGCAGCAAATACATTCTGTTAAGGGTTGGAAATTAATCTTCGAAAAAAGATGTTATTTTTTATCTGATTTTAAAACTTAATTTTGTATTTATAAATTATAAATATAGCTGTACTTATTGTTGGATATCATAGAAGTTACAACTTATTGCATGAATGATAAAACTTATGTTAATTTTATAAATATATTTTTCATGCATATGATTATAAGAATGGTCAAAGGTTATGGTTTTTTATTTAATTTTATGCATCTAATCATATTAATTTTTTTTTCAAATTATGCGAGGAAGAGATTTATTTTATGAAAATTCATTTGTTGACAAGAACGTGTTATAGTTTGTATTTTTTTTTAATCAAAGGTTCAATTTTTGTAATTTGTTTGAGTACTAATGTAACCGTTCATTATTTTTTTAATAAAACGTTCAATTTCTATAATTAAAAAAAGAAAAAGAAAAAGAAAAAAAAACAATGTAACCGTTTATTCCTGATTTGGTTGTGTGATTGCATGAGAATAGACATGAGAATCGATATCTGTGAATAAAGATTGAGAACTGAGTTTTATAAAGACTGGAGTCTATTTTAAACGAGAATGTTGGTTCGGATGGTACAGGGGCGGAGCCAGGAATTTCATTTGAGGGGGGCAAAATTCATATGTAAAAGAAAGAATAAAAATAACATAATAAAATAATTTAAAAATAAAAAAATAATATTAAAAATATTATTACTAATTAATTAAGAAACATTTTTTTTCGCGAATTGTTCATCTTAAGATGAAAGAATACATTATGGTTCCCAAAAATTATATTAGAGAGAATTAATAGATGATTTTGTTTATGTTGTTTGCGTAAACTGTCTTTAAGTGAATAGTATTTTTTAATCATTTTTGAAGAAATCATTATGATAAATTGATACTATAGTTGTAGCAGTACATGGAATTTCATCAAATTGCAAAAAAATTTTGAAATAAATTAGCAGTATTTTTTTTAAAAAAATGAAATTAAGTTCTAAAAAAAATGTCATTCCATTTATTTTCTTTCAACCAATATTATAATTCATGTCTCTTAAAATAAATAATTAAAACCAATTTGTCTATTAAAAATTGTATTGAAAAAATATTTGAATTATGAAATTAATTAGCATACTAAATTTGTGAAATAATATTTGTACTTATCCAATCGGCTAATCAAAAAATACGTAATAAAGAAACTAAAAAATTGAGACGATACCTCAATATTCCAATTGAATCAAGAAAAAAAAAACTATGGGCCTAGTGTGAGAGTGAGACATGATTGATTGGGCTTCCATTTTAATTGGAGGGGCAAAAAAAGTTTTTTCCAAAGAGATTTCTTTCAAACAACAAAATTAGTGCATAAATATATCATAAAAGTTGAAACCACAGGGAGGTCAATTGCCCAACGCAGTCCAGGTGCTCCCTCCGCCCCTGGGATGGTATGCTGAGAAAAGATAAAGGGAAATGCACAAAATGATGATTATTTTATTAATTATTATTATTATTATTATTGAAAAGAAAGGAATAAATCTTACAGAGCTCCTGCGTTCTTTGATACCTAAAAATAATGGGTGTCAACTGTCAAGCAAGAGACCCATACTAGCTAAAACATTGGTATCCTATTGTACGGTCAACATATTATTATTATGAGGAAGGATTCAATCAAAGCGCTTTGATCAGAGTCTCGGTTAAACTCCGTCAGATCTCAATATTGAAAGTTCAAATGACCGATCCAAACCGTCAAATTTGATCTCCATATTGAAATCTCCTTGCCGACTAATTTTTTTCATTTTTTGTGAAATTTTTAAGTATTTTTTTTCGGATTTTTAAAAACAACAATTTTTGTAGGGTTCAGAACAAATTATATTAACGATTTTCTAAAATTCGAAAAAAATAATTACAAATTTCAAAAAAAATGAAAAAATTAGTCGGTAAGGAGATTTCAATATGGAGATCATATTTGACTGTTTGGATCGGTCATTTGAACTTTCAATATTGAGATCTGACGGAGTTTAACTGGGACTCCGGTCAAAACGTTTTGATTGAAAGCTCTCTTATCTTGTTGTTGATGTTAACTTTAATATTTTTATGTGCTAATCAGTTCAAGGAGCCAATTCCAAATTATAGCAAGAGTATCTATGTGTGCGAATGAATAGATCACCAATTCATTTTATTCGCGAGTGCATTTGGTTGTATATAGCTAATTAATTACACCCTTACATCCCTAATTAATTGACTTTCTCTATCTTAAATTTCTTTGAAATGATATCATCATAAAAGATCTAAATTAAGAATGCTTCCAAATTTACCAAATATTAGAAATTTACAAGAGAAAGTTTAATATGCACTATAGTGCATAGAGCATTCTATGCACCGCGGACTTTTTCAGGAGTATTTTTGTAAATTTACAAATCTAATTTAACAAATCTAATCTACATATTGAAATCTCATAGCAAACCAAATTTTACAATTTTTGAAATTTTATTACTATTTTTTTCGAATTTTTTAAAACATGACATTTTTGGAATATTGTAAATAGTATAACATTCCCAAAATAACATATTTTAAAAAATTCGGAAAAAATAATAATAAAATTTCAAAAATTATAAAATTTGGTTTTGCTATGAGATTTTAATATGTAGATTAGATTGGTTGAATTAAATTTGTCAATTTACAAAAATATCTCAGAAAAAATCCTCGGTGCATAGAAACCTTTATGCACTATAGTGCATATTAAACTTTCTCATTTTACAATGCTTAACACAATATTAAACCTATTTTACATGACATCAACTAATTAAATTACAATCTATGCACGAACCTACTGAAGCCAATCACCTTCTTTACATTACACACTCTAATTATACCCTACCCACCAATGAGGATACCGATAAGGATAATCATACGGTGATGGTACACCATGTTGGTAATTGGTGTCGTTATTTCCTTGGGTGCTTGTATTTGGCATGTCATCCTCTCCCGTTCCAGGATTTTCCTCTACAGAGGTAACACTGATGACTTCAGCGTAACCTAACTTTTTTCTTAGAAGAGTTGTCAATTCAATCACGTCCGTTCCTTCTCCGACCACAACAAGCCGATTATCATCACCTAGTTTGACTGATATGATACCTAAAACAAACGAACAAAACAATAGTTTCACTATCAGTTAAGCTCATAACACAAATATGAAACGATATATTGAAACCGGCAGCAACTGAACTTTGTGTATTTATCCATATTAATTGGACAATTTTGTAAGGAACAAGTAACAATACTTGCGTTTGATTCTAATACATATAACCAACGTAATGGTGAATATAAAGCCATCAGAATGGAGTAGATATTGTCATACTGATCAGAAGAAATATATTTCCGTGCAAAACAAAAGTAAATGAGAATTACCATCCACTCCAGCAGCCGTTGTGAGTGCCTTTTTTCTCTTCTTTTTGTCTTGAACTGATAACTTAATTTCCATCTTTTGCTGCAATTCAATATAAAAAAAATTTAAAAACAATGAGTAGATTAATTCAAATACTTAATCAAACTATGGTAAAAATATATTACTGCGTGTGCGTGGTTAACGTTTTTAACAAGTGCCATGCTACGTTATTAGAGGAGAGAGATTGTGTGTTAAACTTTAAAATTTCTAACCTTGTTGACCATTTTTTTTTCCCTGGAAATGTTCTCTGAGCTCTGTGCTTAACTACAATTGTCTTAAATAGCGAGAGCACAGACGATATAAATGGCTAGTGAATAGGTTGTTTCTCAGTAAAGTTCTTGGGGAAGTTAGGAAGGAAACTTATCAACCGACTTAATTTAGTGCTAAAAAATATTTAAATGACAAAATATTGACTATATATACCTTAATGAAAGCAGGGGCGGAATCAAGGGGGGGCGAGCGTAGGCTGAACATACGCCAACTATATGAGTTTCCATTTAGATTAAGTGTTGGGCATACCCTAAGAAACTAAAACCTAATTACGTGGCCCAGTTTATTCCTTCTCTTGGTATATGATGCCAAGGTATTTTGGTCAAATGTATCGGAGACTTCGTCATTACTCCTTTAGTCAAGTGTACAAAACAAGTAATTGGACTTTTAGTTTTAGAATTGTGGATTTGTGGTCATATTATCTACCAAACAACTAAAAACTTGATGAGGTTCCCTATATGTATAAAATTACCTTTTAAATTGTCTTAAATTTCAAAGTAATTGTGCTTTTGATTTCCAATACCTCGTCATAACATTTTCTTTTAAATAGCCTTTTTAAGATGGCCATATTGTTTTCTAGTACGGCACTTAATTTTTTCCAATTTCTATGCAACATTTAGTGATGATTCGGTTAATTTTTCTTATGTTTTCCAACTCTATATTTTACAAAAAGTACAATCAGTGAACGCCTATAAAATGAATATATTTTTCTCATTGTAGTTCACTTTATTTTTAAATTGCTTTCTATATGATGAATTGACTTGTGTAGGTTAAAATTTTCATTTATTGCCAAAATGAAAAAGACTAGTACTTTATATCATAATCAGTTCACAAACTAACAACTAAAGTTTGCTTCGGTCCATTTTAAAAGTAATTCTGATGCAAAGGTGTTTTCGGTCAAGTTTGTTTTATATTTTCATGATTTATGACGTTGTCATGTTTAAATAATGCCATAATTATAAGAGGAGGGTTCTAATGCCAACATTTTGGTTGCCCCAAAATGCCAACATTTCACTATTTGGTTACTTTTTTAAAATTTAAAATAGAAACGTCAAATCCAAACCGGTCATCTTATTTAGTTCAATGACCGATGCATTTTGATATAAGTTTTGTAAATTTTAGAGTTTATTTGCTACTCTATCAAGAGGTAGAAAAATAAACGAACCTTATTAATTGTGATAGATTCATTCTAATACGTCCATGTTTTAGCCTTTGATGGAGTATCAAATAAACTCTAAAATTTACAAAACTTATATCAAAATGCATCGGTCATTGAACTAAATAAGATGAACGGTTTGGATTTGACGTTTCTATTTTAAATTTTAAAAAAGTAACCAAATAGTGAAATGTTGGCATTTGGGGGCAACCAAAATGTTGGCATTGGAACCCTTCTCTAATTATAATATCATCTTTATTTTTTTTATAATATTTAAATATTTTTCTTAGTTTGAAGATGAAAAAGAAAACTAGACTTCATTGGATACTACATCAATAAAGAAATATAAATGAATATAGTGAACAAAATAAGGTCGGAATTTCAGATTCTGACTTGAACCAACTAACGTCAATATTTTAGACTTTGGCCTCCGCCTCCCCCATCTCTCAATCCTGGTTCCGCCCCTGAATGAAAGATAATAAGAAAAATTTGACAAGTGATCACTAGAGAAGGCTTTACTTGGTCCCCCAGACCACCAGGAAGCTGAGAGGAAAATTAATTAGACATAAAAAGAAAGAAACACGCTTGCAAAGTGCAAACACTGGTGGTTGACAAATCTTTGGTTATTTCTGGTTTTTAGAAAATGCTAACGTACACTACGGGAAAAAGGACCTTCTGTAACGACACTTCTGTAACGGTTTTTGAAATAACCGTTACAGAATAGTGAGGCATTAAGCGGGAAAATTGGCGCCACAAATCTGTAACGGTTATTATTAAACAACCGTAATAACATTTCCGTCATGGTCAGGGAAAAAAATGCATCAATCTTCTGTAACGGTTGTTGGATTAGAACCGTTACAGATTTCTTATATTCTGTAACGGTTATTATCCATCAACCGTTACAGAAAAGAAAAAAGAAATATATTAATATCAACCATCTTCTGTAACGGTTATTAGCAAATAACCGTTACAGTAGGTTAACGTTTTTTTTTATTTTTTTAATGATTCTGTAACGGTTATTTTCTAATAACCGTTACATATTTTAGCACGAATTTTATTAATGTTTTTATGATTCTGTAACGGCTTTTTTTTATATTTTTATGATTCTGTAACGGTTATTTTTTAATAACCGTTACAGAATAGTTCTGTATTTAGGTCTTCTCCCCATCCCAACAAACTCACAGCTAGAGCGCCGCATCACTTAACTCTTTTCTGATCTTCTCATTTATTGCGAATTTGTGGTGGTGGCTTCACTCCAAAAAAATAGCCAAAAATTTCTAAAAATTCTGAAAAAATAATAATTAGAAAGAGAATAAGAAGGAGAGCAGATTTAAGGTAAAAAAAATTAAATTTGAACCGTAATTTTTTTTTACATTTTTTTCTTATTTATTTCGATTTTTTCATTAATTTTATGGTTATTTTTGTTTTTTTATATATTTTAAGATATCATTGAATAGGAGAAGATCTTACATCGGCCGGATAAGTCGCACGATTCAACGGATCGGAAGGCACACAATTGAAAGTATATTTTCATGAACTTCTCTTTTTTTAAATTATTTGCATTTCGTTAATAATTTGCATATATATATATATAGGCATGAATTTCGTATTGTCGTATAGGAACCAAATACCGGAACTCAACTGAATTTAGGTCATTGCCCGTCCGAGATTAATCCATTAGGGATTAATCTCGGATAGTACTCCCGGTCGGGAGTACTGCTCTTTGGATACGATCTGTCTCATTTAGGACAGCGAGTTGTACGTTAGATGCAATGTGTTGTCTGAGAAAAATTCGGCGGCATTTCCCTTGTGTTCCCACGGATACGTACGCACGAGCAATCGTGTGTTGGCGTATTCAGGGAACATAAGGGGAAATGCTGCCGAATTTTTCTCAGATAGCACATTGCATCTAAAGTACGCTCGCTAATGAGACAGAGTATCCAAAGAGCGGGCTAGGATGGTGACCGGTCCGAAAACCTAATATGACAAATTGGTCCGAAACCCTAATAATTTGCATAAATTTTATTGTTCAGATGGATCGGACGTGGATGTACTCAAGTAATCGATGCTCGTCTACATTTTTGAGAGGACTTGAAGAATTTATGGTTTGTGCTAAAGAGAATTTGAAAATGAAAGAAGATGATAAAATGTATTGTCCTTGTCGTGTTTGTCAGAATTTGTTGAAGTGGTCTAATTTTGAAGAAGTGAAGGCTCATTTGATTATAAATGGATTTCAACCAGATTATAGTCGGTGGACACTCCATGGAGAGAATGGGGGGATAGTACTAGCACAAATGTATTGGATTCTGTGTATGAGGAAGAAAATGTATCATTGGATGATGAAATTGATGATGTCAATGTATTTGATGATGAGAATGTAGATGATGATAGAAATGTAGATAACTCAGAATTTAATGCCGATTTAGATGAAATTGTGAACAATGTGGATGAAAATTTTGTTGATAATGTTGAAATTTTTGGTATGTTACGTGAAGAAGATAAAATAGCTTTATATCCTGGTTGTGAATTGTCAAAACTTAATGCTGTTTTCAAACTGTTCAATCTTAAAGCCAAAAATGGATGGAGTGATGCAAGTTTCACATCTTTGCTCAAACTATTACATAAAGAATTTCTTCCAAAAGATAACCAGTTGCCAGATTCAATTTATAAGGCTAAAAAGATGTTATGTCCTTTAAAAATTGGAGTTGAGAGAATTCATGCATGTCCAAATGACTGCATATTATTCCGGAATGAGTACGGAGACTTGCATAAATGTCCAAAGTGTAATGCGTCACGGTATAAACCGAGGGACGATCAAATTGAAGATGAAGGTAGTAAGGGACCAGCTGCAAAAGTGGTGTTTTATCTACCAATAATACCAAGATTCCAGCGGCTTTTCTCTAACGCGAAGGATGCCAAATTGTTAAGATGGCACGCAGACTGCAGGAAAAAAGGCGATGGCATGCTCAGACACCCAGCAGACTCTCCAGATTGGATAAATATAGATATGGAATTTGAAGATTTCGGCAGTGAACCTAGAAATTTGAGATTGGGTTTATGTACAGACGGGATGAATCCTTACGGCAACATGAGTAGCCGGCAGACTACATGGCCGGTTTTATTGTGTATTTACAATCTTCCTCCCTGGCTATGCATGAAAAGGAGATACATGATGATGCCCTTGTTGATTTCTGGTCCCAAGCAACCAGGTAATGATATAGATGTGTATTTGGCTCCATTAATAAATGACCTTGGTGAATTGTGGCAGAATGGAGTGAAAATATACGATGCACACTCTAGAAGTGAGTTTAACCTCCGTGCCATGATATTTTGCACAATCAATGATTTTCCTGCATACGGAAACCTGTCAGGGTATAGGAATAAAGGAGCGAAAGCGTGTCCTATTTGCATGGAAAACACCCATTCTGTGTACTTGAAAAACTCCAGAAAAAATGTTTACTTGGGACACCGGAGGTTTATTAAGAACCGCAATCACCCTTACCGTCGAGACAAGGAAAGGTTTGACGGTACTGTAGAAAAAGACAAGGCCCCAATACCGTTATCCGGTTCAGGGGTGTATCGACAGGTGAAGGACATTAATGTAAAATTTGGTAAGAAATTTGCAAATGAGATACCCAAGGGGATATGGAAGAAGAAGTCTATATTCTGGAATCTTGAATATTGGCAGAGTTTGGAGATTAGGCATTGCTTAGATGCGATGCACATAATAAAGAACATATGTGAAGCTTTGATTGGTTGCGTGTTGGAAATTCAAGGGAAAACTAAAGATGGCGTAAATGCGAGGAAGGACATGGTTGAAATGGGGATCCGGCAAGAACTAGCGGCACAAGATAAGGGAAAAAGTCGAACTTGGCTACCTACAACACAATTTAATTTATCAAAGCAAGAGAAAAAAAGCTTATTAGAATGCCTGAAATCTATTAAGGTTCCTACTGGTTATTCCTCGAATATATCAAGAAAGGTTTCTATTAAGGACAACAAATTACTTGGTATGAAGTCACATGATTATCACGTCCTACTGACCCAGTTACTTCCGGTCGCAATTAGAGGAATTCTAAGGGAAGAAGTGAGGAAAACCATCACTAAGTTGTGTTTTTTCTTTAATTCCATTTGCTCTAAAGTGATTGATCCGAATAGTTTGGACAAGTTACAAGAAGGTGTTGTACTAACCCTATGTGAGCTGGAGATGTACTTTCCGCCATCGTTTTTTGACTCCATGGTGCATTTGACCATTCATTTAGTTAGAGAGATAAAAATGTGTGGTCCTGTATTTCTACGATACATGTATCCTTTCGAAAGAGCCATGGGTCAATTGAAGGGGCTTGTTCGTAGCCGATCTAAACCAGAAGGAAGCATAGTGGAAGGATATGTGGCCGAGGAGGTTATTGAGTACTACACCGATTATTTGCAGGATGTACAACCAATCGGTCTTCCAAAGTCTCGACATGAGGGTAGACTTGAAGGAAAAGGTTATATATTAACTTCCAATGTTCACCTTATTTAGCACAAATGTTCATTTAAAGCACAATATTTGTTCACCTTATTTAGCACAAATGTTCACTTAAAGCACAATATTTGTTCACCTTATTTAGCACAAATGTTAACTTAAAGCACAATATTTGTTCACCTTATTTAGCACAAATGTTCACTTAAAGCACAATATTTGTTCACCTTATTTAGCACAAATGTTCACTTAAAGAACAATATTTGGTCACCTTATTTAGCACAAATGTTCACTTAAAGCACAATATTTGTTCACCTTATTTAGCACAAATGTTCACCTTTCAGGTACAATTGGAGCTAGTACTCATATACCGGATCTTGCAATGAGAACCAAAGCACATATGAAAGTTCTCCAACATCTTGCTATTGTGGCGCCTTACATCAATGAACATCTAATCGAGTTACGTGAACAATACCCTTCTTACACCGAAAACTTGATTACCATAGAGCATGAAATAAAATTTGTCCAATGGCTAGAAGATAAAGTACAGTCCCAGTTGAAAGAAGGAACAAAGGTCGATGAAACCGTGAAATGGTTATCAAGACGTCCTGATGCCGTGGTCGAGACATACCAAGGGTATGACTTGAATGGATTTACCTGGTACACAAGGAAACAGGATGGTAAAAGTGTTGTGCAAAATAGTGGAGTCACTGTTGTAGCTTTATCTAGTGATAATGTTAGGTCGGCTACTTATTATGGGTGGATCGAGGAGATTTGGGAACTAGATTACCTGAAATTTAAGATACCCTTATTCAAGTGTGCATGGATCGACAACGGTCACGGTGGAGTTAAAAAAGACAAGATGGGATTTATAACTGTTGACTTCAATAAAAGGGCTTATTGAGACGATCCCTTTATACTTGCAAATAAGCAAGCAATGCAAGTTTTTTACATTCAAGATCCGACGGATAAGAAAAGATATGTTGTGCTTCAAGGTAAATGTTCATCTTATTTAAGTACAAATGTTCACCTTATTGAGTACAAATGTTCATCTTATTTATTACTTGCGACTTTCAGGAAAAAGACGTATTGTCGGTGTTGGTGATGTCGTAGATGAAGAAGCATACGACCACTTCGAGGAAATACCTCCTTTTTCTATTGGTATCGACGATACATCACAGCCAGTATCGATCAGTTGTAGGCGTACAGAAAACACCGAAGGCGTGTGGATCGACACGCGAAGGAAAAAAAACAAAATAGCTACATAATCACATGTGAGTTTAAAAAACTGTTATGTGCTAATATAAATTATTCTTAACATAGATGTGCTAAATTGTTATGTTAATATTTTTATTTTTATTTTTTGCAGGTCATTAATTGGTGAAAAATTTTGTTAACAAGGAGCTAATTTATTTTTATTTTTGGTTAATTTTTTAAATTATAATTTTATTTTGTTAGAAAAAATGTAAAACAAAATTAAATTCATGTGTAACCAACACAGAAATTAAAATTGTAATTTTATTTTGTTAGAAAAAATGTAAAACAAAATTAAATTCATGTGTAACCAACAGATTAGCTCTTCTGTAAAACAAAATTAATTAGTAAAAACGTTTGACCTTCTGTAACGGTTATTACCTAATAACCGTTACAGATTAGCCTCTTCTGTAACGGTTATTAGCTAATAACCATTACAGAAGGTCAAACGTTTTATACATATAACCTTCTGTAATGGTTATTAACTAATAACCGTTACAGAAGAGGCTAATCTGTAACGGTTATTAGCTAATAACCGTTACAGAAGGTTATATGTAAAAAACGTTTGACATTCTGTAACGGTTATTAGCTAATAACCGTTACAGATTAGCCTCTTCTGTAACGGTTATTAGCTAATAACCATTACAGAAGGTTGAACCCTTTATTAATAACCAGCCTGGCTTGCGTCTCCTGGTCACTTCTTTCTAAACTCGATCAAGCGCCTCTTTCTTAAGCCCTAGCTCTCGACATACGAAACCCTAGCTCTCGCGCCTCTCTCAAACGACAGAAGAATTCTCCCCTCTCTCTCAGGTAATCCCTCTCTCCTCTTCCTCTCCCTCTCATTCCCTCGCTCTCTTTGACTCCCTCTCACTCTGTCTCTCTCTGTCTTTACAGCTCTCTCTCTCTCTAGATCTGCTATACCTCTCTCTCGGCGGTTCTCTCTGACTCCGCTTTCTCTCAGGTAATCCCTCTCTCATCTTCCTCTCCCTCTCTCTTTCACTGACTCCCTCTCACTTTCTGTCTCTTTTACAGAACTCTCTCTCTGCCGCTCTCTCAGGCAACACTCGGCTCTCTTTTTCTCTCTCAGCTCTCAGGCAACACTCTGCTCTCAGGTAATCTTTCTCTCTCTTTCTCCCTTTTCTCTCAAATTTTAATCTAGGGGCTATAATGCAAAATTAGGAATTGTTTCAGGGACTGTTTGGCATAATTTGAACTATTGTAAGGACTATTTTGCATAATTTGGGATGTTTTGGGGACTATTTGATTAATTTGAACTGTTTTAGGACTGTTTTGCATAATTTGAACAGTTGTAAGGACTCTTTTGCATAATTTGAACTGTTGTAAGGATTGTTTTGGGGCTGTGGTGCATAAAGCACAATTTTAAGGACTAATGTGCATAAAATTGAACTGTTTGGGGTCTGATATGGGGCTGTTTTGGGCTGTGGTGCATAAAGCACAATTTTAAGGACTAATATGCATAAAATTGAACTGTTTGGGGTCTGATATGGGGCGGTTTTGGGGCTGTGGTGCATAAAGCACAATTTTAAGGACTGATATGCATAAAATTGAACTGTTTGGGGTCTGATATGGGGCTGTTTTGGGGCTGTGGTGCATAAAGCACAATTTTAAGGACTGATATGCATAAAATTGAACTGTTTGGGGTCTGATATGGGGCTATTTTGGGGCTATGGTGCATAAAGCACAATTTTAAGGACTGATATGGGGTTGTTATTTTCTTGATAATTTAGAATTTAATTTAATTAGATATATATGCATTGTGAATTGATTATGAATAAGGAGTTAAGAAATTTATTTAAAATGAAAATTAGATGGAGAAGGATCAAAACGTCAATAAGGTGGGGGAGGAATCCAAGGTGGGGGAGGAAACACCTAAGGTGGTGTCAAAAAGGGTCCCGTTTTACGGACCTCTCAAAAGAAGGGCTGTCTCGGCTGTACGTCGTCTTCCTCCAGGCTGTGAAAGGGGTCCTGATTTTAGTATGGGAGTTAAAATAGATGATGGATCCAGTGAGAATAAGGAGGTGGAGAAGAATAAGGAGGAGAATAATAAGGAAGAGAAGAATTAGGGTTGAATTGTCTTAGGAATTAATAAAATTATCTATGTTATTTTGTGTGAACTTTATTTATGTAATTTGAAGTTTATGTTATTTGTGTATGAATTCATATTTGAATATTATTGTGTTTTAATTAAATGAATTTTAAATTTATGTATTTTTAATTATTTGAATTTTAAATTTGTTCATGTTTGAATAAATTGAACATTGCGCAAAACATTAATATATATTATATATGGTGTTTTAATTAGGTAGTAATGGAGAAAGGTGAAGGAAGCAATTCAAAGGGGAAAAAGCCGATCGAACGAGTCTATGTTAGGCGCAATGTTCGTGCCAATCCATCCTCTCAAAACCAGACGAACCAAAACCAAGCCTCTCAAAACCAAAACCAAGCCTCTCAAAACCAGGGGCAACCGAGCCTCTCAAAATATGAAAAACATGCAATTTTTTTCAAGCTTTTGATTGACAAGTTTGTGGCACCGTACACAGAATGGAGAGAAGAAGTCATTGTTTTGTCGGATGATGATGATGAAGTCATTGTTTTGTCGGATGATGAAGACTAGTTTTAGGATTTAGATTTATGTTTGGTTTAGTATTAGGGTTTCTTATCCAACTGAATGTTTATGTTTATGTTAATGTATTTTGTTATTTGAGATTGAACTTGTCGTTTAATGTTTATGTTTATGTTAATATATTTTGTTTATGTTGTTAATGTTTATGTTTATGTTTGTTTATGTTTATGTTTATGTTTGTTTATGTTTATGTTAACTTGATTGATTGCTTTCATTGTTGTTAATTATTTGTTAATAGATATGTCTGGAGATCAAGATAGAGATTTACAGGGTGAACAGGCTGGTACAGAATCCGGCGATGAGGAGGTCACAACGTTCGAAATAAAGAAAAGGACAAGAACGACAATGGAAGAGTTTAGGAGAAAAAAAGCTGCTGGGGAAAAGTATGAGATTAAATTTGACAAAGACGGAGTGCCAATTGGTACTGAAGAGGCGGTGAACAAATTTGCATCATATTGCGGGTATCTGGCTAGAGTAAGAGTGCCAATCACAATTAATGATTGGCGGAAGGACGTTTCAAAGGAAACCAGACTTGAGTTGTGGTTGGACATCAAGGTGAATAAATTTTCACTTAAATCATCTAATTTAAATTTCTATGCTACCAATTAACTAACGTTTCGTTATGTTTCAGAAAATGTTCAACATCGAAGATGATAAAGCCATGAACAATACTCTCAAAGCGATGGGCATAAGTCACAGGGCTTATAGAAGTAGGATTGCTGAGGAGTACATCACAAATGCCGATCCAAACAATCCAAAAAATCCATGCGATAAACACCCAATCTCACAAAAGGAATGGGAAGAATTTTTCAAGAAAAGGACGGGTGCAGATTTTGTACAAAAGAGCAACAAAGCGAAGGAGTTGAGAAAGAAATGGAAAGAGCCTCATAGGATGGGTTCCACTGGCTATAGAGGAAAAAAAGGTTCATGGAAACCTACAGACAAGATTGTCATACCCGGAGATTCTGAAGGGGCCGGTTCCACGAGCATTACCATCGGCGATTTGGAACCGAGGAGTCAAAGGTATTTCATGGGAAGGACTGTGGCTACGAAGGATAAAGGTACTTACACATGTAAATACTTATTATATATGCTAATTTCAAATTCTGTTTTGTGATTATTAATAAGATTTGTTTGTTGCTTGTTAGATACTTACACGTTCCATAGCTCTGATTCGTCGACTATTGAGGCATTCAGTCGGTTGAGTGCCATGTCTGGTGAAATCAATTCCGGGTCAATACCGGAACAAGAAATCTTAAATCGGGCGGTTGACAGGCCAGAACATTCAGGAAGAATCAGGGGATATCCTTTATGGACCAAGAAGGAAGATGTGTATAAAAGAAAGCCTAGAAAGGATGCGCATGAAGGATGGATGGCACCAGACCAGATTGAAGAATTGATGAGCAGGGTTGCAGCTGAAGCCGCTGAGAAAACCAAAAGGGACTTGATTCACTCCGAGGAGATAATGAATGCGGCGAGACAAGAAGCTTTTCAGATAATACTTTTTGACAGTCAAAATGTAATCAAAATGAATGAAAACTATTATTCATCATCCGGTTGCTTGATAATTTTCAGGAGGTGAAACAATGGTTGGCCAGTAGCGGATTGCAGTTTCAAGCACCGCAACAATTTGTGACGTCGTACCAGCCATTCGTTGAAGCTGAGGTAGACTCAGGAATGCCAAACGAGCAGTTATTCCGAACGGTTGCCTCAAGCTATATGCCTCCGGATCCGAGAAGCGTTGTTCAGGTTCATATTGATCACTTTTCTCTTTTCTATTTAGATTTATGTTTGGCTTAGCATTAGGGTTTCTGATCGAACTGAATTTCAGGAAGAAACGCCGTGCGATCTCTTTTTCCCTTGATCATCTTAACCAGAAGATTAAGGTGGCCGAGGGAAATATTATTCCGAGTGTTGTTGGTCAGATCGTACACGGCGTGCCACTAACTGATCAACAACTCTATATCCATCTTCTCCGAGTAGGCGATGATTTTCGTCAGTGGCAAGTCCCGGGTAGGTCAGATGAGCTATTAGGAAATAATATAGGAGGGCGATTCCCATGGCCGTCATTTTTGGTGGAGATAGGCCACAAGGTATCGTTTTATTTAATTATGATAATTTATTTCATCCATCTCTATTAGAACTCACTAATTAATTATGTGATGACATTGAATGCAGAGTTTGATAAAAAAGAAGCCAGATGCGAGCAAGGCGGTGGCGAAAAAGGTGATCGAGAGTCCAAAGGTTCCAAGTGCAGGTTCATCCAAAACCTAATTAGTTCAATTGATTGTTTCAGGGTAGATTGTTGCTCAACGTCGAATAATCTATTCTTTTGTGTCTGATTATTTCAGGGTCGATTATTGCTCGCGATCCGCTACTTGAGCAGGATGCAATTGAAAAGCTTACCCCCTCCGAACGAGAATTGTATGAACTATTGATGCTCCAACCAGAGCTTGAGAAAAATTTTGAGTTGCATAAATGTGATGTTTGGGGTACACACAGCGGCGAGGTTAAGTTCAACGTTGAATTGTGCGACATCCTCCAATGCTTTAGAAGAGAATCTCTAAACGTGTCGATCGTCAAGTTGTACTCTTGGTATGAATTTTCAACCTTTAAAATATTTTTTTAAAGTACCGTATTCAATTGGAGGTGAAAAATGTATGAATTAATATCCGTGAGTGTAGGTTTTGGATGAATGAACTTTCAGAGGGAGAAAACAACATCACCGTATTAGATCCAGAGATGTTGACCGCTCCTAAAATCAAACAAGAACAAAACCAAGCTGCGGACTACTTGATGAAGTCATTCGCGCAATATTCATCCAATTATATGGTTCTGCCTTATTTACAAGAGTAAGGACAATTATAACTAATAAAATATCAATTATCTCGTTTACATGTTTGTTTCATTTTCATGAAAACAATAATCTCTATTCTTGCAGCTTTCATTGGGTCCTTCTTGTTATTAATGTCGAGAAGCGCACCGTTCAAATAGCAGATTCTATCGAGCGCAAGAATCCAAAGATATTGATTAAGGGATTCATAACCCAGTAAGTTTTCGTTTCTAAATGAAATTTTGATATTGAGATAAGGACTAAGTACGGTTCTATTTAAGCTATTAATGATATTGTATGCAGGATATACAAGCGATACCTTATGGAAAATGGAAAATATAATGCAAGGACCCGAACAACATTTGATTGGTACAAAATTCAGGTACGAGACTTAAAAAAATATATTAGCTACCTAGGGTTTCTGAAACTGTGCAAAATCTTAACTATCTTTCTTGTTGGATCTTTAATTAGTGTCCGATACAAAAGGGCAGCACAGAATGTGGATATTTCACAATGCTCGCCATGAAAAACGTATTATCTTATTGGATAGCAATTCAGGAAATACCTCATGTAAGTAACTTATTCTTTTAACTAATAACATTTGATCAAACAATTAGATTTTAGAATTTCATGATCTAACTAATAATATTTTTGACTTGTTTATCATAATATGCAGATGATCGAGCTGGTTGGAGTACCATACAACAAAGAAATGATTGATGGTGTCGTGACAGAAGTTATGGACTTCATGCAAGGGGTATTATTTTGATTAAAATGTGTTATTTGATGACTTGCCATGTTTGATTATACATGTGATATATGTAAATATTTTGTTTATTGTTTGTGTGATATGCATGATTATATATGTTTGATATATGTGTGCTTTGTGATATATATATATGCTGCATTTGTTAATGTAAATTGGGTACCAATTTGGTACCAATTCGGCTAGCAAATTGGGGCTAGCCAATCAAACAGGCAAAACTCAAAAAAAAAATTAAGACTTTTGTAACGGTTATTAGATAATAACCGTTACAGAATATTATAATTTCATTTTTTTTTAATTATAAATATTATCTGTAACGGTTATTAGATAATAACCGTTACAGAATCAAGTCTTCTGTAACGGTTATTACCTAATAACCGTTACAGAAGTTCTCCAAACACCACACCTGTTCCGTCCACAATACCATAACGGTTATTAGATAATAACCGTTACAGAAGACTGGCTTCTGTAACGGTTATTATCTAATAACCGTTACACATGTTCTACAAAAAACTGTACCAGATTTTTCTTGCATAATACCATAACGGTTATTAGATAATAACCGTTACAGAAGAGGGGGCTACTGTAACGGTTGTTGTCTAATAACCGTTATAGATCTGTAACGGTTATTAGACATTCTGTAACGGGGGCTACAGTAACGTTTCGTGTACCGTTACAGAAGTCTTTTATTAACCGTTACAGAAACCAAAATTTCGCATAGTGGTAAATGTAACTATATTTTGACGAAAAATATGTCGTCCCTACATCGTTGATTAAGAATAAACTAACGTAAATATATCCTTTTTAGGAAAACAGATTTTACTTTATTTTTATGACGGTTTGTTCACTACCTCCAACAGCAAAAGTTTCTAGATTTTTCCTAGCTAATTAATATACGACTTTTGATGCGCTCAAGAAAAATGAACCATGTAATGCGCTAGGTGTCGGATATTAGAAACGCGATGAAACTAGAGCGTTTTGTTTTGGTGATGAAATTAGTTTTAATTTCATTAATTGTTTCACAGTGACGAAATGATCTAAATTTACATAATTTTTGTGATTTATACAGTGACGAAATTGTTTCACACGAAACTAATTTTTATTTCGTTAACCGTTTCGCTAGGACGAAATAAACTCGCTTTTTTTTTTTTTTTTTTTGAACTTCGAAGCCCGTAGGCGTAAATAAACTCGCTTTGATTTGCAGCCCTATCCGGGTTAGCAACTTCAGTCAACTTTGGTTCCCGTGTTTCGTCCAATCTTGCTTATAGGCTCCGTTTGGATGATTTTTTTCCGGAATAAGGAATAAAGAATAATCACTTTTTACCAATAAATTTATTTCTAACCATCCAAACTCTTCACAAAAGTTACACACTTCCCAATAAATTTACCCCTTCCCAACAAATTTCTTCTCTTCTTCCTTTTTCCTACCTTATTCTCAACGCATCCAAACGGAGCCATAAATTATAAAAAGTAAAGTAAAACTGGATATAAACTTTTCTAATATTTTTTTAATTGGAAGTAAAATCATGTAATTTTCGAAATCGGATATAAATCTCTCCAATTTTTATTTGGACTATATAAACTCCTATGATTATTTTTACAGGAATTATAAGTGTCATCGGCAAATATACCATCCCAGCCATAGTTAAATATAAAGTGAACATATACAACAAATAAGGTGAACATATAGATGATCTAAATGAACACCTATAAACAAATAGTGTTGTCATCATTTGTTCAGAAGTTTACATGCATATTCAACTTATTTTCATTGAACTTATTTGTTTGTATGTGTTCATTTAGATCGTTTATATGTTCACTTTGTTTGCTGTATATGTTCACTTTATATTTAGTGATGGTAGGGATGACAAAACTGCAGATGGCAGTAATCAATTTCCTTATTTTTAATCATATTTTAAAATAAACAATTATAAATTTTCAAGTCGTGACCGAAATACCCCTAAGTTGACATGCCATTTTCCTTTGCTTTGAACCATAGCCAGGATCAACTAGTACAAGTTCTTTTTATTAATCATATCCTCCCCGAAATGAATGAATAGATGTCTTGCACATGAGGAGTCAGAAAAACTAGAGCGAGACCAATGCTCTCGCATATATTGGAGAGAGTAGCTTTTCTTTGTGTTGTTTGTTTGTATTTAATAAGCTCCTAACAAGAGATGTACTTACCTTGCTCGATCTTTAAAGATTACAAAGATTCATTTCCTATTAAAAAAGATTAGATGATTTTGCCATTATAAAACGAATCAGAGCATCCACCAAATTAATTCTATTAACAACTTTATTCTGTTATTTGAACTAGTCAAACTACAATTATAAAGTGAACTTACTAAAGTTGGACAACTGAAACTTTCTCTGGACTTACAGAGAGGTTCCCATGACGAAGTTGTATTGTTGAAACTTGAAAGGGCCAAAATATAAAGTCATCATCAATTGATTTATGTTGGCGACGTAACTATAGAATTAACTTCAAGATACAAACTATTTTATAGATTAAAATAGAAATTTAAGACCTGCGGAGCCAAAATTGACTCCATAAAATTCTTGTTAATAAATCACATTTAAAAAAAAGTTATGTTATCTTTAGCAAAAGCTAATCACGACTAAAAAGTTAAATATACTACAAAGACACGCACCTACCTACCACACATCTAATTACTTTTCCCGTTTCAATTTTTGTTTAATTAATCTTTTTTCAGAATACAAAGAAATTATATCCCGTCTTTCTGTTGAATCCACCCGCCCTCCATGTTTTATGTTGTTGTTATTATTATTATTATTTTCTGTTAAATCCACACCTCTATGTTTTTTTTTAATTGTCATTATTATTATTATTATTATTTAAGTTATCACGTGAATATGACGATTTTACAATTACATTTCGATGTTGGAGCATAGTTTTCAATCCGTAAGGACAATCCTAAAAATTAAGCTGTTGTAACAACTACTATCATCCCACCACCTAGAAACTCTGTTTTCAATACCCTAACGATTACTGAAAAATTTCGGTAATATCTGATACTGAACAGTAACCGAAACGGAGGATGCGATATTAAGATAGGAAATACCGGAAATTTTCAGAAAAATACCAGATTTTGGTCACTGGCTGGTATGGATTCCCGTAGGGTAAGACATTGCATAGAAAGAGCTGTGACATCAATGACTCGATCAAATCATCAACATAAAGCACAGGATATTTGGATTCTGAAATAAGATTAATTTAAACAGAAATTGGATTGTCCTCTAATATATAACAAAATGATTAGCATGCCAACATAATATTTTGCTGGAAAGAATTATCCTTGCTCTTTCTTTTAGGGGTTTTTCAGTTGCATTAAAAAAAAAAAAGTTGTGCCTAATAAAAGAAATCTATATGTTTGCTCAAATTACTTCTGATTTACAAGATTTAATCCTCACCATCTCCACATGAATTGAAAAAACAAGTAGTAATTGAAGAAAACAAAAGAATCAAAATCTCCTAGAAAACCATTTCTTAGTAGTCAAACAGCGTAACAATCCAACAGTCGAACAATTCACTAAAAGATGCTATAGGATTTGGTGTGATCATAAGCTCCCTCATGGTACATGAACATTATGCATACGAATACTGGTATGGATAAACCAGTGGCTGTGCATTCTCATCCCCTGAGCTTACACTGATCAGATCAGCATAACCCATTTTTTTCCTTAATTGAGTTGTCAGATGGACTGCATCTGTACCATCACCAATTACGATTAGCTTATCGCCGTCCAATCTCATAGATGTAACACCTATAGAAAACCAATGTGTACGGCCATTAGGACAGAAATATAGATCACACTTTATTTAATTCACTTATCATAACAATAACAGCCATATTTTATCTCGAGTTCTCTTTTTCTTGTTTCACTTGGAGAACAACATATATATGTGCTTCACGTAAGAACTAAAAAAATATAAATTTAATAACTTAAGAATTGGCAAATAATCTGCTTTTTCTCTGACACGTTTATAATTAAGAAGTAGATTTGCTTAGAACAGAGAAGATAAAAATCATATCCAAACCCTTTGGTCCAATTAACCCAAAAGCAAAATCTATTGTTAGGCGTTTAAAAATATGGTTGCCATTCAAAATGATTTTTTATTGTCCTCAGCTACCTGATATAAAGCTTTAGGAAGATTATTATAGACCTTTACTGAGCAGAGAATATTGGTATTTTGCCAGAGCACATTTCCGAATTCATCAATAAACAATCACAAATCTATTTCACAATTTTATTTATTTAAAGGAATGTTATAACTTAAGAAAGAAGCTCACGAAGAAAAATACCATTCGTGGTAGCGACAGTTTTGAGTGCTTTTTTGCGCTTGTTTCCATCATCAAGTTTCAGCTTTAGAACAAACTTTTGCTGCAGTAAATTTAAAAAGTATTAATTGCATATTCTAAAAATAATTATTAAGATTGGTAGTAATAGCATGAAATCCCAACTGTACTCTTTTTTATTTACAAAAAAAAATACAGAATGAGAAAAAAATGGGCAAAAAACCTTAGTCATCTTCTTTTATTCTTTTCTTTTCTTTTATCTGTTTTTTTCGTTTGTATTCTGAGAACTTCTCCGGAACTTGAGATAGGGAAAGGGAAATTAAACTTGAGAGGTGTGAGTGTTGGATGGAGCTTGTGTTTGGGGATTTGATGAGTGAAGAGAAGATGGGAGACTTGTCACTTGTCTCAAATTTATAGAGAGATCACTAGATCAGTGAATGTAGTTGTTTGGTAAGGAAGCAAGCATGATTGACGGAGACTTGTCCCAGTGATTGGCAATTGGAAGTCACAGTCAAATCAAAGCACTAAAGGCACTACGCGTTAAATAAAGCCGTTAACTGGACAACAGCGATTACACAAGTACTATATTAAGTATTAATCTTTCCATAGGGTGTGTCTTTTTTTTATGAAACGCAGGGTGCGTTGATGTTATAATTCTGAACAATATCAGGCTTCTGTCTAGCTAATTAAACAGTTCGAGGTCCCCTTATGAACTTTGCAGCTATGGCTCGGCAGCCACAAAATATATTCATCATGGAGCGTGTTTTTTTTTTAAAGGTCGGTCTGAAACCAACTATTTTGTTATAAGAAATTTGAAAATAAATTGCTCTCTTCGTGATTTGAACCAAAGACCACTTAGTTGCCTGAATAGAGCCAAACTACTAGGCCGAATAACTCAGCTTTCATAGAGTGTATTCTATATGGCAGGATTTCTAATTTGCTCGAATAAACATGATAAAAATACTATAATTTGTTTTAAATATTTTCTTTTCCATCAGTTTTCTTGTTAATCAACTATTTAGAACAGTGTCTTTTTCATTTGTAAAACATGTAGGCCTCATTATCTGCGACTTAGGGGGCGTTTGGATGGGGTTGGAATAAGAGGGAATTGCAAATTCCCGGAATTTCATATGCCAAATTTATTATAAACAATCCAAACTCTTCACAAACGGCTCCTTACAAAATTTATGCCTAGAATTGCAAATTTCCCAAATTCCTACAACATCCAAACGGCTCCTTATTGTCAATTCAAAAATGCCCCTAAAAATTAAAATTACCGTCAACTATACAAAAGAATAATTTTTATAGCCACAACAATCAACTTGTTCTTACTATACAATGCTTAATTTACACATTATATCGAATCCTTTATACATTACATTTACTAATTAATTAAATTGCATTATTTCCATCAACAAAAATATTGGGAAGGATACTTGACAGTCACCGTCAAACTTTTCTAATAAAAGAAAAAATAATCACCGGGAAGGATTTTAAACACCTCTTTATATACACTTATTTATACTCTATATATGCACCAATGAGAAAAAGGATAAGGATAACCATACGATAATGGAACACCATACTGGTAATTGGGGCAATAATCTCCTGTGGTTCTTGTACATGGCGTGTCATCCTCATCTTCTCTCGTTTCCTCAGCAGAGGTAACACTTATGACTTCAGCATAACCTATCTTTTTTCTTAGAAGCACTGTTAATTCAACCACGTCTGTTCCTTCTCCGACCAGAATAAGCCGATTATCATCATCTATTTTAACTGATATGACACCTAAAATAAATGAAGAAATAAGAGTTTCGCTGTCAATTGAGCTCAATGTCTCTAAACAGATACCAAACCGACATGAAACGAACTTTGTATATTTGCATTTAATTAATTATTGAATAATTTTGTAACGAATAAAGGTAACCATACTTGCGTTTAATTCTCACCAATGATGTTTCCATAATAAAGAATATACAGCAGAATATGATATGAAGTTTATTTTATGCAAAAGTTACGACAAATATTAATTTTTCTGCAAAACATGGTGGAGCACATTTTAAGCTGACAAATACTTAATTCCGTGCAAAATAAGATTTAAAGGTTTTTCTTTTAATCACAGCTCGACCCCACGGATATAAAATGAAACAAACAAATTTGGAGATTTTAGTAAGAACATTATTTTATAATGAGTAAAGTTCCAACGCCACCATTTTGGGTGCCACAAGTTAATATTTAATCAATATATATTTTCAAATTTAAAAATTTTAACTTCAAATCTAAGCAGTTAATCGTATCCATTTTAAAGAGCAATGTGTTTGATATAAGTTTTATAAACTTTAGAGTTGATTTGATACTCGATCGAGAGGCGCCCAAACTATAAGTATGAATGAATCTGGCTATAACATATTCATTCTAATACACTCGTGATTATACATCTTGATCCAAGTATCAAATCAACTCTTAATTTAATATAATGTTATATGAAAATGCAACGCTCATTAATTGAATTAGCATGATTACCGGTTTAGTGTTCACGTTTCAATTTTAAAATTTGAAAATATTGTTGAAATATGAAGTTGTGGCATTTAGTGGCATCATTTTTTGATGACACTATCTTCAAAAAAAATCAAAGGTTTAAATAGCGGATAGCGGGTTGGTAGCGGACAACCTCATGTCATAGCGGATAGCAGGTAGCGGTTATTTAGTGGCTGCTATGGGATCATAACGTATATGTACAAATGTACTTATTTATTACATCATATACATATTTATAATTAAAAATTAAATATCATACTAATTATATGCATGTTATGATAGTTAAATTTAACACATACACTTTACAATCCATTATTGCAATTGAGAAATCTCGTTGTACTTAATATTATATCAAGTCAGTCAGAGTTTATATGTCAAAGATATATTTGTAATATTGATTCTATGCTAGCAAGCAATAAATTGTGTCGCTATATTTTTCTAAAATACCATTATAGTGCATCTATATTTTGCTAATTTTTACCATTATAGCCACCATAAGAAATAAAAGGCCAAAAATAACTATAATTTTAAGTAATATTACTATATACCAATGAACACCGCTATAGCGGCACTTTTAGTTTAGCACCGTAGCGGTCTACCAAGTCGTACCGCTATAGCGGGGCTATTGCGGTTCATAGCGGCGCTATTTAAATCACTGAAAAAAATAATGATATTATCTTACTCATAAATAATATAGATATTTGCAAGAAGGAATTGATGGGTCCCGTGAAGTGTTTATAAAAAGTAGATACCATTAAAAAAAATGAAAAGGAATTACCTTCCATTCCAGCGGCCGTTTTAAATGCTTTTGTTCTGTTCTTTTGGTCTCCTATTGGTAACTTAATGACCATCTTTTGCTGCAATTATAAATATAAAACAATGAGTAGGATTTAAAAAGAATCAACCAATCTAATGGTATATGATGTGTTCTTGAGAGGTCAACGCTATTAAGAAGAGCTGCATTATTTCAATGCCATCGCCATGATAGCACACCAAATGTCTTGCAATAATCATCACAGCTAAAAGAGGCTTGATTTCCAATCAGAATTAGATTGGAGGAGAGAGAGAGAGAGAGAGAGAGAGAGAGAGAGAGAGCTAAAATAAATAAATTAAGCTACTAACCTTGCTGACCATTTTTCAGGAAATATGCTTTGAGCACTGTGCTTAATTACAAATTAATTGCTATGAGTTATGATTGGTGCTTGTGCCTTAAATAGCAAGAACTGTGCTTATAATCGCTATGAGTTATGAACTGATGATTGGTCCTCGTGCTTGTGCCTTAAATAGAAGAAACATAGAGATAACAATTTAATAAATGGCAATTGTATAGGAAGACTTAGTCAAGTCTATGGGGAAGTTCATGAGTACAAGGTGTCAAGGTCATCAACCGACTTTTTTAGTGGTAACAAAAATTAAAAATGAAAAAAACTTACTATAAAGATAAATAGAAAAGAGTTGCTGTTACAATCTCCATTTCAGAAAATGGAATATTCCCTTTTCTGCATCACATAATTACAATTTAGAATTTTGCCATCTTACATCTCCAGCTACTCGTAAAAGTATAGATTCAAGAGGAATTATAATTACATCTAGCGTGTATCTATCTATATTTTGATTTTGATTTGTGATTGAATATTAATCGCTAGACAAAATAATATTATATTTTGATTTTCCGTCTAATAAAAAAACAAATTGAACAACATATTTAATTATTTGTATTGCTAGTAGATTAAGCAACATGTCTATATTACCTAATTTTTTTTTTACTTGCCCACTTTATGATGGCATCTTTGCTAGTTTTTTTACAATTACATTTGAATTGGAGCCTCAATTGGGTCATGGCTAAATTAATTAAGACCAAGAATAAGTGAAATACAAACAAAGAATAAATTCATTATTACGAATAAACGAAGCATTGCTATCACGAATAAAAAGCATGCACATAAGCACGTTAGCAAATTTGTCATGCATCCATTGTTAAGTGTTAACATAGCATCTTGAAAACTTACAAGATGGATCCGTCCAACACGATCGATTTCACATTTTTAAATTGAAAATGACTGATCTGAACCGTTCAATATATTCTCCATATTGAAAACTTACAAAAAATCAATTTTTACATTTTGTTCAATTTTTTTTACTATTTTTTTGGTATTTTTGAAAATTCATGATATAAACATTATGGATCGTCCAATATCAACGATTTTCTAAAATACTAAAAAAATAGTAAAAAAATTCGAAAAAATATAAAAATTAGATTTTTATAAATTTTCAATATGAGGAACATATTGAACGGTTCGGATCGGTTATTTGAAATTTAAAAATATAAAAACGATCGTATTGGACGGAGTCCATCCGTCTAATATATTGAACTCTAACATTTCTCCATCTATTTTACTAAAACTAGAAGAACCACGTCGAGATCAATTGGATGGGAGCCCGTTACAGTGCACACTAGAAACTCCAAAAGACTTGGTCCCACGGAAGCCGATAAAATACTTATTTGACCAAAAAATGTTTAAAACGGAGAAATTCCGAACACGCTTGGTACGCTTAATTGATAGTTGACAAAACTTTTGGCTCTACTTGTTTTTTAAAATGTCAACTTTTACTGAGAAAAGAATTATCACAAACCGCAAAAATAGTATAGATTTTGCGTAGCCGAGGATATGCTTTTGATGCGCCAAAAAAGAATGAACCATGTATAATTTAAATTTGCACATTTTATATTTCATATAACTGTTGTATATTTTTGTACGTAGTAAGTTCACATTTTGATACATCAAAATTCGTACTAATAAATTGTACATGATTACACTTGGCGTGTATATTTTCTTTTTGTGGTTTATTCTTTTGACATATAAAACTTCGTACTAAGTCGACATTGCATATAGTTCGTATTTAATTTCATTAAAAATAACATATTGTATCGATCACATATTTGGTACATTAAAATCCATACTAATACATTTGTACACGGCTAACCTTTAGTGCATTAAAATTCATGCAACAAAACAAGATCAAATTGGATGATTGCCCCAGCTATAAAAATATTATTTATTTATTTTATACTTACTAGTAATAGTAATTGGATTGAATAGTGGAAACTATACGTCATATATGGAAATTAATCGGATAGATTTCACGCTTCTATATACATCTCTCTCTCTTTGCTTGTGAAACGCTAATAATATTTTTGTAAGACGTTTTAATCTTTCTATAAAAAAAATATCATTTGATCTTTAATATATAAGCGCCTGCCTCAGCATAATGGAATGCAGGAGAAATACAACTGCTGCCGATAATGTGCGGACTGCAGACCGATTATTTGCATTTTGAATTTCAGCGACTCGCTACAGCTTGTAGCAGTCTGCACACGCCACAAAGATCAAGGCCTCTTCCAAAACCCATGGGCCCAATAACTTTCAGTTAAAGTCAAAAAAAAAATAATAACTTTCAGTTTACTTTGGTTGCTGTGCTTCTTGGAATATTCCAGACAGCTAAAATTATTAAAAAAGAATTCGAACTTCACCAATCGATTTCGTCAAATCTATTTGCTAAATAAACAATGAAAGTGAATTATGCTTCTAACAATTTAATTCCATTAACACGTATTTCTGTTATTTGAATCCGTCAAACCGCAATTATAATAACTAGCTATTGTATCGCGCTTCGCGCGATATATGATTGGTCTAAGGCGATATATAATAAAATTCAATCCGTACCCAAAGGTAAAATGAGTCTCTAATTACTTATTCTGCCATCACGTAGATCTATTGAAATTGCTTTGTTTTCTCTGTGATTCCATAGCAAATCAAACATCGCTCCCAAGAGATTTAATGTTATGAAATATGAGAGTATTATCACACACAGTATAATCAAACACCGCTCCCAAGAGGTTTAATGTTATGAAATATGAGAGTATTATCACACACAGTATTACCACAACACTCACGATGTTACCAATATTATAACATAGTATGAACACAAATAATTTAATTTCTTTTCTAATCTTATAATCAGCTTTCCTAGAACAATCATTGCCTACAAAATATAATGAGATCAATGATTACTTGATTAGTTAGTGACCAAACAAAGTATTAATCCATCATATTGACCTTCCCATGCATATATATATCTATCATCTATTCATCTTTGATACCCAACATCTACGTTGAAAAAGAACAAAATTGATAAGTTGCACATGACCAGTACACTAACATTCATATGAAAGGCAGAGAACTTGGAGAAACATATGCACTGACAAAGCTAAGTCAGAGAAGGCCAAGGAGGTCCTGACCCATCGCCAAAAAAATTTTCTAATAAGCAAACCAAAAGATGCATGTAACTTTCACTATTTTTTTTTTGGGGTATCGTTAAATGATCAAACCGTCTAGGCACCTTGGTTGTTGAGGCATTTTTTTCAAACACTCCATGTAGACAGGAGAATAACACAACCACAATTTAAATTGCTCCCACATAGAAAAAAATATTCAAATTTTAGTTAAAATAACTATTATTGATCATCGTAAAAAATAAAGAATAATAAAGCATAAATTAGAAAAGGGCATGAAAGGAAGGAAAAATGAAAAGACAAACAACACAAAGATCCTTACACAGATTCCACTATAGTACACAGCTGTATTAAACATAAAGTAGGGGAATGGCAACTCAAATCTGCTATAGCCTAATTGTCCTAGAGTCCTAACTGAGCTGAAAATCATGAACAATTAGACTGGACCATTAAATTGAAAATAGACCATTACTTTTGACTTTCTTTTAGTATACACAGTGGAAGAGGAGCACATAGTTATTCAAAATGAAGTTCAAAATGAAAATGAGCAATCTAGTGGGGGGAGCAGATAGCTTATTTACTAAACAACTGGACCATTAAATTTGATTTTCTTTTAGTATATACAGGCTAACACAGTCATTAAAAATGAAGTCCTATGAGACCTGTCAACATGTAAAGTTAATAACACAAAATACTTACATTGGTGGCAGTCATATGTTCAAATTGTATGCTCTAAAAATCAGCCAAATAAAATCATGTTCTCTATACACATGCTGTCTACTATTTTCCACAAACATGCATTTTTTTATCTTAAGAATTGTACCAACATTTTGTGACAGTTGTATGAAAGTATGAATAACATGATTAGTACAAAACTTGAAAATTAAATAAAAATAAGATAAGATCGAAAAGGATTAAAATAATTACCTAGATCTTCAATCTTTCTCTTACTTCTACCGTCTTGGCGAAAGCCATCAAACTATCTTATTTCTCTTATACTTAGCCTGTCATGTTGTGTTGTTCTCGTTTGCACATATGGGTTGTGTTATTCTCCTATACCAGCACCAAATGCATCAGTTCACTGACTGTGTGAACTGTTCGCAGTATCGTTATTGATGCATTTCGTCAAACAGTCTACGCGTACAGGCGCCGATCAATTTATAAACATGCTGTAGCCCAAATATACCAATCCAAATCACCTACATCAATAAAAAGAACTTTGTAATTTTAGCCTAAAGATATGCTATATAATAACTGAAATTTTCCTTGTTATGTTATATTCAACTGCACCTAAATTCTCACCAAGAAAATGTATATTATATAAGAGAATGACAGTAATAGACTCAGGGGTAAAATTGGAAGTACTAAGTATGATTCATTTTTAACAATAGTTATTAAGGTTGCATAAAAAAATTGAGCTGCGATAAGAATAAACTAATGGAGCAACAATAATCACAGTTTGACTAATTTAACTTCTTTAAAGCAATTGTAACCGACAATGCTTTCTGACATTGTTTTTTATTCAGTGGCTTTGAACCCAACACTCATATTTAATGTAGTGAGATAAACTCCTTAAAAGAAGTAGTATTCGATAAAATGGCCTAATATATACTTTTTAAAGGGATTTTTATATTTATGAGGATGGTTTTAACATAAAATCAGTTCATTCATAACCTGGATTGAATTAGATTACAAGGACTAACATAAGAGTATTACTCAGCAAAGGATATCAATCTAAAGCAACTGTAAGAAAGATTGCAGAAAATATAAAGTTGTAAAGGAAAAAATTGTGATTGCAAAGGGAAAATTCTAGTTCACAGGAGCAAAGTCCTTTAAACACAACCTAATTCATAGAAATAAAGACCCTTAAATGAAACCTAATTCATCTTGCAAGAATAACCGCAACTCAACATGAATGGATGAGAACCTATATAATCACATTCAATTAACATGAAAGAAAGCCATTTAATTATCCATTGCTAAATGATTAAAAGTTGCTAGCATCACCTTTATCTGATCACTGAAAAGCCATGTCACACAAATAAAGAATAATTTGTCTTTCATCATTTTGTCTTATGAGGTCAGGAATTTATATTAACTCTCATGTCTAGTTAGAATATAAATTACATATATGAACTTAGTAAAACCCACAAATTTTGGAGTGCTTCACCTTTATTTGTACGTCATTTTGTCTTTGACTGTGGATTGATGCAATCAAGCTCCAGTATCTTGGGTTCTCCTAATTTTGCATCAATCCATAGTTCTACAATGAAGAACAGAAAGTCAGAAAAGAAAAATGAATAAGAAGATTATTTTTTCAGTCTAACTGATACAAATGTCCCTTATTTTACAACTCAGAAAAGCTATTTTTGATTAAATGCCTCCAAAGCCTCAATCACTTTATAAAATGGAACTATTCATGTAATAAGAAAGATAAAAATTGAATCAAAAGTATAACAAAAGCGATAGACACTAAATGTGATGCTAGTTCTAAAAAAATCTGGTATAGTCCTCTTATAGTTCACGATGGTACGACATTAATCAGATCAAAACAGCTCCTATTTTTTATGAAGACCATCAGGATTCATGCCACCATAGTGAAAAGAAGCTGACCTAGCATCAATTTTGAAACCAAAATTGTTTTATGGGCAAAAAAATTGTTGAAGGGAGAGAAATCAGCACTAAAATATGCACAAAGAGTACCATTGATGACACCAAATCAATTAAAAGGAGTGATATATAAAAGGGAAAACTACCACTTTTGCAATCAAGCATCAAAAGATAAAAATAAAAAATACCTTGTTTTTGCCCTCCATTCACCTCCGGAAAGGAAGCACAACTATTGGATCCACTATAAAGAAGAAGAAAACAAATCGATTCCAGTTGTTTTTTGTTCGAACAAAAATTGATTCTAGCTGATAAAGAAGTATCATGTTTCTACCACTGCAGGTTTGAAATCAATCGATCACTTAATTTTATTTTTTTTACCTTCTAACCTTTGATACTCTCTTGATTTATTTGTAGTGAACTGAGTTTGTAGAGCCTACTCTCTTGTTCATAATTCACAACATCATACATTAATTCAAAACAATAAAAATAACATACAATATTAACATAAATATATTATCCATCTATTCATATCCAATAGTCATAATGAAAAATGCAAAAAAACATCAATATGCTGGACTAACCGCAAATGGACATGACTTGAACAACACTTATGCAAGATAGGCTATGAATCAGCACGGCTCCAATTTTAATTTTTGAAACTGAAAAAATTGCAGAAAGACTCCATTAATCAAAACACATCCTCAAAAAATTAAGCTAGTCTGAAAAGAATATTTATAGAATCGTAAATAATAAATGTTTGCCACAAATCCTTTGTGCCATCTGCGAAATACCCAGAAAAATAATAAAAACACCAAGAAGTTAAGGAAGGAATACTTTCACCTCAAGCCCCTTCTCCTAGCCTCGCACCATCGCCCTGTACAGTACCTGTGACAAACAAATTGAACAACTAAAGTTTAGAGATGAGAGTAGAAACAACAGAAAAACGAAAGAACAACTAAAGTTTAGAGATGAGAGTATAAATACCTTGTATGATCCTCCCGTGCTCGACCAACTTGTCTGCTGCTCCGCACCCCATCCCAACCGTCCAGCCTCTCATATTAATCCCGACCAGAGCCCAGAGGAATCAAGACAAAAAAAAGCAAGGAACTTGCAACCGAAAAAAATAGAGAACAAAAGAATTAATCAAAAGGAACTACAAAAAAATCGCAAAAGATCGAAACAAATGTTGCTAAAAGCGAAATAAGTAAAGTCGTGCCTGAAATAATCGAATCAGAGTCTGTCCACCTCCCAACCTGAGCATGCTTGCTTGAACTATCAGTAGAAAGAAAAGGATACGACTTCTAAGAGGGAATGAGAGATACACATTTGTAGCTTTCTTACATATCAAAAGAATAAAAATATCAAAAAATGTGAAAGCTCACCTTTCTCTAAAAGAAGCCAGAAGTCGGAGGAAGGTGCGCTAGGTTGCTTTTCATGGTTGTATTGATCGGAGCTCGGCAAGCTTGTACACAGAAAATCAGAAGGTCACCTTTCACCTCAAGCCGCTTGTTGCTCGGCCTCTTCCCGATCTTCCTCTCTCCCCCACCCCCTCTCTCCTAGACTCCCAGTAATTGATTTTTTTTTTATATAATTGCTAGATTGACTGATTGGTAGAGGAGAAGAGGAGAAGAAGCTAGAAGCTCCTACCGAATGTACGTAGAGGTGAAGCTGGATCATGCACGCCGCGTATCATTACCCCTCCTATTACTTCGTTGGTTCATTTGATCCGCCTCCATTCAGAAGTAATAGAACCCATCACATGCACCCCCTTGCATTCCAGAATTATCTTATACGAAGGGTTGAATATATCCTTTGGTGCGAAAGTTGATCGAAGGCAGATAGGAAAAGCATCACGAAACAGACCCTAGAACGTACACAAAAAATCAGGAGCGAAAGGAGTGTGGACATTTCAGTGGAGGCGAACGGGCATGATTCAATCCATCGCGCCAAGAGAAAAAACGGATGGTCCAGATAATTGAACAGTAACGGCTGGTTTGAAATTGAAGTATTTAAGAAGTGAAAGTACTAAAGTGGAATAACGAAACATTCTTAGGCCTTGCAAAGAGAACCCGCAATAAACGAACTCGTATTTGTTGAAAGAGTCAAAATGTTTAGTCCTACGGTTAATCTGTATAAATTATAAAATGATATGTATCCAGCCAGAAAGATTTTGGCCGAAAAAAAATGAAGCGCTTCAAGAGGTAGAAATACTATTGCTTATAATTCTTTTATAAATTATAAAATCTCATTCTTTTTATATTTTAAATAAAATTTCAGTATTACAATCTAATTCATTTTCAAAGAGAAGTGTTCATTTTTTATTTATGGAAATTTTAAAGACGTAGCATTATTGTGATAATTTGCTGTTTTGATGTCTAAAATAGGCTAATATTATTATATAAATGAAGTGGATTTTTTTTATCATTACTTACAATCATCAAGCCGTTTATAATGGATACTAACATGATGTATGTGTTTTTGTTAATCAATACAAAGATTCGTGCATTTAAAATCAGTACAAGATTGAAAATTTATAAACTAAAATAAAGTTGGAAAATTTTAGAAACCAATATTGTATAAAGGACCATTTGTTTTACTTATTACTTTGCTTTTTTACTATTTAAGATTTGTAGGTAAACTCTACAATTTTTTTTAAGCTTGACACACGGTTTAATTGTTTTTTTAAGGTTTGTAGACGAGAGCTAGACACACGGTTTAATTGTTGAGAAATCACACCCCGAAAGATAATTATGATATCTTTATGAAAAGGTAATCATGACTAAAAAGTAACACATATTGGAAAGAAACGTCAAGCGGTGATTCTTTCTTTTTCTTCTTTTTGTTTTTTGGCAAATGACCCGTGGCCGTGGGCAGAACTTCCCTCGACTCGAGTTACCTGAACATTACATCCCGAACCCGAAGAGCATTCGAACTGCTCATCCTAAACTATTAAGCTGACCGTCCTAAAAATCAAATAACTAAGGAATAGGGAATCACTGATCTTTATTCTCTTCCATCAAATCTCTGGCCTAGAGGTAAACTCCTCCAAATCTGAACTTCTTTTCCTTAACACAAGCCCTAATGTGCGTTTGTCATGCCCTCAGACCCTACACTGTCCAGAACACACCTTCCCAACCACCTACCTGCGTTTGTCATAACTATTCCTTAGTTATTTGATTGTCATAAGAATAGTTGGAGATTTTTAAGAATAGTTGAAAATCAAATAACTAAGAAATAGAGAATGCCTGAGAGTACTGCTCATCCTAAACTATTAAGCTGACTTGTCTCAAATTTATAGACAGATCAGTGAATTTAGAACTTGGGAAGGAAGGAAGCATGTTGGAAGGAGACTCAGTCTCAACTCTCAAGTGATTACTAATTGGCTTTGGAAGTCACCGTCAGCAACAAAGGACAAAAGGAACACGCGGTACTCGGACCCTAGAGATCAAGTACTATTAATTGCAGTACTCAGTGTAGCGAGTGGGTGACTAACTGACGATTATCATTATATATTTCATGTGCTCACTATTAGAAAATACATAAATTTAATTTTTGAAACTAATTACACTTAATTAATCACAAACAAGTGCAAGGATCTAGTGCTAAGTCAATCGACACAAACGAAGGTATAGGACCCGCGAAATCGTATTCGCGGGGCTCGACCATGGCATGGGAGTCGGTGGCGTGCCTCCATGCATCTCCTCCTAGTCGGCCTCGAGTCCACCAAGGAATTTGTTCATGTCCCAACTCTTGTGCTAGCAAGAGAAATGAGATAGCTAATCCTTTTTGTCATTCTTCAAGTAATTCTAGCAATTAACATTTTGGAATAGCTATTCTCAACACATGAGACTTATAGAAGAACAAGAGAGAGAGAGAGAGAGCTTCATGGGAGAATCAAAATTCTGCCCATGAAGGTGGTGGCGGCTAGGGGAGGAATAAGGCAGGCAAGAAAAGAAGGTTAGGTTTTACTTCTTCAAGTGGTCCTTATATAGAGCTTCATTCCTTCTTAGCACTTGTAACAAATTACAAGTACGCCACTATGTGGCCGGCCATATACATGGCGTTATGGGCCATGTGTTATGTTTGTTCAATCTCTCTTGGTCCATATTAAATCAATTATTTAATAGGCCTTTCAAGTTGCATTTAATTTAGATTCAAATAGACTATTAAATTAAAAGCCTATACTTTAATTTAATTCACTTAATTAAATTAAAGTGTGTTGAATAAAATTAATTATCAATATATTGATAATCATTTTAGGATTAGCATGTACATTAATTTATTTCTATATGATTTATTTGACTTAATTAATTATAACGGTTCGCAACGGTATATAATTAATTAATCAACTCATCATATTTCCACAGTACTCACTGCTGCGAATAAATAAATAATGCACGTATGGTCAAAGTCCTATTTGTGTGACCCTTTGAGGATTTATGCTAAGTTGGACATGGAATTAAATCGTTATTTAATTCCAATAATCATAAGCAGTATCTAGCAACACGTTATGATTCCCAATTCGCATAAATAATGTACTGCTACAGTATTTAAATCCTGCATAAGAGAATAAAAGTATTTCTCTATTTTGATTCTTATGTCACACGATATCATCGTATAATCCAAGATAGGAATGTGTCATTCTTGCAGATTATACGTTTCTTGATCTAGAGTTGATCGTCTAGTTGCGCACATACGATCCAACTCCATTAAGGGGCCCAAACAGATATCGTCACTCACTAAGTGAATTAATGAGGGACATACGGTTTTCTTGATGATTAGCTTTTCCCCGCACAATTCAAGAAAATATAAATAAAGTCCGTATAGCAGCCCTTATAGGGAATCAGCGGTAGACAATATTTATTGAACCTATCCTCATGTGGAAAAGATAAACATCTCAAACTTAGAACCAAAATCATAACGAAATAAATAATAACACATAACACAATCCATATATTTATTTTGTTGGGTCAAGTCCTGTACTATGTTCCATAACATATACATATACAATGAGAATGGCTAACGTGCCATCGATGGTACGGAGGGTCCCGTGCCATCAAGTCATTTTTCGAGATCCAAAATTCAAATGGTCAATCCAAACTGTTCAAGCTGTTCTCCATATTGAAATATCTTTGGAGACCAAATTTTATATTTTTTTTAATTTTTTGCTATTTATTATGATATTTTTAAAAATATTATGATTAGAGTATTTCAAGCCTTCCAATTTGAAAATATCATAATAAATAGCAAAACAATTCGAAAAAATGTAAAATTTGGTCTCCAAAGGTATTTGAATATTTTGATCAACTTGAACGGTTTGGATCGACCGTTTGATTTTTGAATTTCAAAAAAAGAATCGATAGAAAATTGATGGCACGTGCCATCGATGGCGCGTTAGCCATTCTCCATATACAATTAAGTTAGTAACTCTTTACCTATGATTAGTAGAACTTAATCATCACTTAACTTGCATACTAATCTTATATGATAATTAATGTTCCTTTGTCAATTATCAAGATTATGGACCGTTTAGATTTATTATTGTTATTCTAAAAAATGATACACAGAGATCTATAATTCAGATTCTCAACCTGAATAATCTGTCAATAATAAACCTACGAACAGATAATAAAATATCATCCATAACATAAACTAATATTTAAGTCATCAAATTATTGACTTCTAAGACATGACTCCAACACCCACTTGCCAGGTACTTGTTACAGGGTAGGAGGCTCTATGTCCGCAAAAGAAAAAAATCAG
The DNA here is from genome assembly GCA_028095005.1 of Rhynchospora pubera. Lineage (NCBI taxonomy): Eukaryota > Viridiplantae > Streptophyta > Magnoliopsida > Poales > Cyperaceae > Rhynchospora > Rhynchospora pubera. Next base: position 195,604,455 of record CM051463.1, on the reverse strand, counting down.
GATTCCTAATGAAACAGTTTGATTATGTACATTATGGTCAACTTTGCAAGCAAGCAAGCACGGGCGACCCATTTTTGTCCAATTCGGAACCAAATAAACCTCCAACTTACTCTCAATTTTCTTCAATTTCATTTTTTTTCTGGTTACACCGGGTTACATCTGAAGTTATTGAAGAGTTAAAAGTTCTTTTCAAGTGATGAAATGGATCAAGGTAATGCATTTCATTTACTGGTACACAACAGTATTTATATCCTAAAAGGAAATGATCAGAACCCTCCCTCGGCTTATAATCCGAGAAATAGCGTCGCTCCAATTCACCAGATATCATGATTTCAGAAGCCGAATTTGCTAGGGAAACAAAAAGATAAAGAACACAAAGAAATGACAATTCAATTCATAGCATTGGGGGCATTGTTCTCCTTAATTCTTGATTGGTTTTCCAACTTAAACAAGCAGCTTCAGATCCTGGAAAGACAGTGACTCGGAATATTTCCAGCTGAGCTCACTCAAAGGCAGAAATTTGTCAGTTTATTTGCATTCCATTGCCATATTTAAATTTGGTTTTCCTGCAACATACAAAGGGAAAAGAAAGAGAGGGAATTTAGAAATGAAGATATCAAGAATTGCCAGAAACATATTGTTACAAATTTTACCGGCTTGGTTCTCACATCAGAATTGTTGGTCCAGCTACAATTCCAGTCAGGCAATACCAGTATGGTAAAAATCTAAGAATATGTTAATTCCTCAACATTGTACCAAACAAATTGAAATTAGTTGGAAAATTATTATTCTGCAACCCAAGAAAGCCAACTAGTATGGATACATGTAAGAAATAATTTAAACTAGAATAAGATTGCACTTATAAGATTAGCAACTGTAGATCAGCGTATTTATATCCTTTTTTTACATGAAAACCCAAAACTCTATTAAAAAGAAAGAAAAATACTTGGAAAAAAAAAAGTTCAAATCAGAACTTACGAGATAAGAAATAGGAGAGAGCGATAAAAGAGGCGTCGGACCAAGCCGGTCCAAGGCGGCAGAGAAGGAGATTTTCCGTGTCTATTGCGCGCCATTCAATTTAGATCCGACGGATCGCAATATGCGACAGCAATCCAGGTGGCGCCGTAGATGGGAAACTAGGGATCTTAGTTAGCGATAGGAACCGTATTCTTTTTTTTTTGGCAGGATAAAGAGCTCATTCAGATCGGAACCGTCCATTTAGATCGGACGGTCCACGCTGAACGCTCTATGCGTCTTAGCACTTTTCTTCTCTTCTCTCTAACGAAACTCCGCTGCGCTTTTCCATTCACCAGCAGCCGCTCCAAAGTCCAAAACCCTCTCATCTCCTCTAACCTCAAGGTACTCTCTCTCTCTCTCTCTCCCAGTTCAAACCCTGCGTAGCGAGCAGACCAGACCAGATCAGGTCAGATCCGGACAGGTTAAGAAAGTTGGGTCTCGTCTCTTCTCCTCTTCTTACATTTACATTTCATGTCACTACTACAAGCTTACTCCTACAATTCTCTTCTCTTGCTTTGTTTTGTGTTCAACAGGAAAGAAACACAAGCTTCTCTTCTCTTTCTCTTTCTCTTCTTTTCGGTTTCCTTCCGTTCGCTGGATATGGCGACTAAATCTTCAAACGCCGGTCTCTATCTTCTTCCTATTACTTTTCTATTGCCCCCAAATATCAATCCCAACTTTCAATATATATTTTTATTTTGTTTATATTATATATTCTGCTTATCAAACTGACAAAATGATTAGAAAATCAAGAAGTACCAATTCTATGTTATTCTGACCATCATTGCTGCATAATATTATCTACAACCTGCCAAGTCTTTCGTATTTTTTTTTTAACATCATTCTGCTATGGATTTCGTTGCAATTAGCAAAGAAGAAGGAAGTGAAGAAAGAAACCAAACTTGGTATGACTGTCAAGAAAGATGACAACTTCGGTGAATGGTACTCTGAGGTGACTTACTCTCCTCTCATATTCCAAATTGTATGATAACAGTCTGCTACAACTACTCACTATCTATCTCTCTCTGTTTCTCTCAGGTTGTTGTGCACAGTGAGATGATAGAGTACTATGACATCTCCGGATGTTATATTCTTAGGCCACAGGCTATGTCCATCTGGGAAACTTTGCAAGTAACGACCCTCTTCCCTTCTTCTTACTCGCTCTTTGTATCTATCCATTTTTCTTATCCAGCATTTACTCTTTTATGTTGTCAAATTACTGATTCAACATTGAACACCACATTTGCCTCTTTTATTTAAAAACACTGGACCTTTTTGTTCTATCCTAATATAATTGTGTTGTAATCTGTTTTAGCATTTCCGAAGTTTTGCAACTTTGTTAATACATTATATTATAATGATATTATTGATTTTGTTTTGGAAGGCATTCTTCGACCCAGAAATTAAGAAGATGGGCATTAAAAATGCTTATTTCCCTCTTTTTGTAACTGAGAACGTGCTTCAGAAGGAAAAGGATCATATTGAAGGTTTTGCTCCTGAGGTCAGTTCTTAACTTTTTTGTCTTCTAACATGTATATACTCATTATTTTAGTTTTCTAGTTTTTGGCCAGACTGGTTTAGCCATCTTGAAACTCAAAACTAATAATCTGACAATTTGTCAGAGTATATTGCAATGATTGCATAAAATGAGACTGGACTTGATGCAAATTTGTCCAAACTTGTGAAGTTGTGGAAAACTATACTGTGTGTAATGATGTTATTAGGGTTTAACTATTAAGTGGCAGGTGCCATCAGTATTTAGTTTTTAAATTAGTTTTCTTTGGTTCAAATATTAAAAACAGGTGGCCTGGGTGACAAAATCAGGTAAGTCAGACCTGGAGGTGCCCATTGCAATTCGTCCCACAAGTGAGACTGTGATGTACCCGTATTTTGCGAAATGGATCAGGGGCCACCGTGACTTGCCTCTCAAGCTGAACCAGTGGTGCAATGTTGTCAGATGGGAGTTCAGCAATCCCACTCCCTTTATCAGGTCTCTATAGTAAGATTAATCAGCTGTGAACCCGATTCAGTTATGTAAATGGGCATTTTGTCAAATGTTCAATGTGCAATATTTTTGACAATAGCAGTCATCTTGTTATTTTCTGATGGGTAATTGAGACTTGATTGGCGTTACTAACAGAACCATTGTTGTTTTGTGCAAAGGTCAAAAGTTGGATAAAGTTGAGGTTTAATGTTAAATCTGCTTCTTTGTTTATACTTGATTGATGGATCACTTTCAACACTAAGTAAAATATGTGCAATGAGGTTTGGTTTAGCAGTCCCTAAAGCTGTTAATTTTATGCTGTTAGCCTTTAAATTGTTAGAGTTGTTTTGAATTTTGTAGGAGTCGGGAATTTCTATGGCAGGAAGGGCATACTGCTTTTGCAACAAAAGAGGAAGCAGATCAAGAGGTATATTTCCACATTCTTGGTCTGTTTTATTGTATACTTTCTCCTTTAATTATTATTATTCTGTTTTTGACCGTTCTAAAACTTTGTCAGGTACTTGAGATATTGGAGCTCTATAGAAGAGTATACGAAGAGTATCTAGCTGTTCCTGTTATAAAGGGCCGCAAAAGTGAACTTGAGAAATTTGCTGGTGGTCTTTATACAACTAGTGTTGAGGTGTTTTTTTTTACTTCAATCCTTCATGTTTTTTTTTTCTTCTCTTTTCTTTACTTCGACTGAGAATTATGTTTTTGCCCCTCCGATTAGGCTTTCATCCCTCATACAGGTCGTGGTATTCAAGGGGCTACCTCACACTGCCTCGGTCAAAACTTTGCCAAAATGTTCCAAATTAATTTTGAAGATGACAAGGGTGAAAAGGGTATGGTGTGGCAAAATTCTTGGGCCTATAGCTCTCGTACTGTAAGTTCAGCTTCTCTTATCTTTCATTTGATACCAGTCAGGGTGGACACAATACCAACCTAACCTAAACTGTGATGATCTGTTTGTTTTCAGATTGGGGTAATGGTGATGGTACATGGAGACGACAAGGGGTTGGTGTTGCCTCCTAAAGTGGCATCAGTACAAGTAATGGTTATACCTGTACCATACAAGGATGCAGACACAACTGCCATCAAGGCGGCTTGTGAATCAACAGTTAAGGAATTAAATACTGCTGCTGTGAGAGCTGATCTGGACACACGAGAAAACTATTCACCAGGCTGGAAGTACTCTCACTGGGAGATGAAAGGCATTCCTTTGAGGATCGAGATTGGACCCAGGGACTTGGAGAAAAGCCAGGTTTTCTTTTCTTTTCAATCCTTTTGCTTTTTTTTTCGAAAGGAAAAGATTTTGTTAGAAAATCATACCTAGAAACATTGGACATAGCTTGGGGTGAAATATGGGAGGAATTGTATGTTGGGCTTCTTATTTCCTTCCCTCCATTTTTAATTCATAACTTGCAGGTTAGTCTCAATGCAAAAACCCAAAAAAAAAAAAAAATAGAAACGAAAAAACGAATGTATTTGTAATAAATAACAGGTGGGGAGTTTTTGTTGTATAATAATGCTAAAAGGTTGACTTATCAGGTACGTCTGGTGAGGCGGGACACTGGTGCCAAAGTAGACGTGCCAATGACTGAGCTGGTGGAGAAAGTACAAAAGATTTTGTTGAGCATCCAAGAGAATCTATTCAACACAGCCAAAGAGAAGAGAGATGCATGCATTGAAAAGGTCCACACCTGGGATGAGTTCACGACTGCTCTCAACAACAAGAAGTTGATATTTGCTCCTTGGTGTGATGAGAAGGTACTCTACTTTCTCTCCCTATCCCCCCTTTCCATTCCACCACATCTTCTGATGTTTCCTGTTTTGGAAACTTGGTCAATACATCTGGCACATGCATCAACCCCAAATAAAGGATGATTTATGTTGGTGCTCTGGTACTGGGTCCCGTGGCATGTGATGGCCTGATGGGGCCAGCAAGCTTTTGACATGCATTTGCATGAGATGAACTTGCATATTTGCATGGTGACCCTCACAAGTATTTATCGTTCTATTTTTTTGTTTATTTGTACAAATACTTATTATTGCTGTGCATCTTATATGTAAACATAGGAAGTGGAGGAAGATGCGAAGGCAAGAACCAAGGGAGATCATGGTGCAGCTAAAACATTATGCTCTCCTCTTGACCAGCCTGAAATCACTGAAGGTACCTGTCTCCTCCTACCTGTCTTTTTTTCCCCTTTCTATTCCAATTTTTTATTCTTTCAGTAAGAATGGGAGTGAGCTTTATGGTGCCCCCAGCAGAATTCCAAATACCACATGCAAAACTGCCATCTTTTTGCTACAAAACAAGGAAAATGCCATCTTTTCCTTGTGTTTCTTTTTGTTCTCTACTTCCAGAACTACTTGATATTTTGATCTGATTCTGGGAATAAATATTGGGTTGTAATGTATACAGCATTAAGATACTATGATAATAACATACAAGCTTTGTTTCAATTGAGTTTTTTTTTTATATTGTAAATAATCTGATTGAATGGAACTTCATGTAGGCACTGTTTGCTTTGCATCTGGGAAGCCAGCAAAGAAGTGGACTTACTGGGGGCGGAGCTACTAATTATACTAGTTGTAGTATCATATTTGACCCAAGCAGTTCCCATTTGAATTCAATTTTGATTGTAAGAAGATGAATTATGATGGTGTGTTCCATTTTATTTAGTTCACAATGTTTCGTGTAGCAAAAGTTGAAAGAGTTGCGACATCTTTGGCCTCTATTTGTTTTACTTTCTACTTGTCATGTTTTTATTTTGAATTTATGTGACAATCTTTCTGTACATTCTGCCGTTTAAAAAGGTAGGTCACTCGTTGTTGTAGAAGAATGTCTTCCCCTTTGTGGGGGTGCTGATGCTTAAAATTGATGGAAGTGAGGTTCATTGCGGGGGTGCACAGGGATGAACCATGTAATATGCTGGTTACGATGAAAGTAATTTACGTTCTGTCAGGATAGTATGCGCATGTAGAATTTTGTATCCGTGGAAACCGAGTATTGTGAATCATTGAACTGTATGTTCTGGCGGGAGAACATGTAAGAGGAATGATGGGGATGAATATTAAGGAAAAGCAACTAATGGATTTCCACGACAATTAAAGAAAAAAATGTGAGAGAGTATTATATATGCATTGGAATCATAGAAACTAATAGGAGTGTTGTGCAAGATTTCACTTTTGCCCCTAAATCTAAGAAAACAAAAGGAGGCCTAAATGTACATGAATTTAATGATACTCACTGTGACAAGAAACACTACAATTAGCTGTCGTGCAAATCTAGAGGTTTCTAGAAACACTACAATTAGCTGTCTTTTTGCTAGTGTTGTGAAAACAAGTTATATTACCACCATGCTTACTTCCAAGAAAAAAGAAGTATATATCTTTTAGGTCCCTTTTTTTTAAAAAAAAATAATAGCCTCTTGGATAAAGCATTCCATCAACGCAGAGATATGTAAACAAAGATTTGGTATATAAAGAGTTGCTAATAATTCTTAACGTAATGCCATAATGAGCTCAAATTGAAAGGTGAACTAAGAAAAATTATTTATGTTCATGTACTGACACAGGAATTTGAAATCAGATAATACAGGCATTTTCATTTCTATTTTGTTGTGGACTTGTGGAGGTCATATCCGACAAGTGTAAAATCAGACCCTTCACATGAATCCATATCCTTCTTCAGAGGATTTATCTTCAAGAGCTATAAAATTCAATACAAAATATACTAATTATTGCAAGTATATTTTCATTGCTGGTACAAACACAAGGCATATAAATAAGCCAAAAAGCAACCAATATCGAATAGCATCTTGGCAATTGATACTTTTCTATTATCTTCTTTTTTCCACCTTTCCAATTCTATTAATTTATTGCAGGGAAAAGCATTTCCTTTTTATTTTGTAAATTCTTTCAACTAACTACTCGAAAACGTTGATTTAAGGAGAAAAAAGATGTATTTACCGGGAAAGGTTTAGGCTGCTTCTGAATTTTATCATCAAGGCTTGACATGTGTCCGATAAACATGAGCATCCCCTATTACATGCACAAAGTCCCCCCGCTTGAGACCTTTATACATAAAAAAATTGAAGATAATGAAATCTATTGTCTTCTGGAAGAACTATTAAAACCTGAGCATTGGGATCAAAATGCATAAATGCAAAATATCATTAACCTACAACATACCACACACTTGGGGTTATTATATATGACAGAAGAGAATATGGGGAAATGTTAAAAGGCACTCCTCCTAGTCCCATGTTGGCAGATCTCTGGTACTTCTGGCAAGAAAACTCACCATTCTCCACATAAAACTGCAATGAAATGAAATTACATCAGTCTCCAAGACTATGCAAAAACAAGCTTGCTTAAAAATTCTAGCCCTTAATCTCATTTCCCCATTTCAGCTTTATTTGCTCCTGTTCAGGTCGTCTGATAAGATACCACACCAAAAGCATGTCAAAGCCAAAGAGAAAAGTAAAAATAAATTTCTTGCATGTATAAATGAAATGGAAAGAGAGACTGGGGACTGGGGAGGGAAGATACTATACCTGTGCAAACATGTGACAATCATCAGGTTTATTCCAAGCAGGGATAATAATGCGGCGATCATCAGGTTTATTCTTTATCTTATGAATTACATCTTTCAATTGGTCAAAGCCTTTCCCTGTATAATATTCATGCATGTCTGTGTATTTGTTCCCAGAAATTAAACAAAAGAATCGATTTTGCATATACTTTCAAAAATCCTAAAATTCTCAGAAATTAAGCGCTCCTATATGATAACTCAGAACTTCAACAAAAAAATTTGGTATTCAGAAAACTAACTATTTTTATCAATACATTAAAAAGAAGTTTCCGAAAGAAATATCAAAATAGAGGATAGAGAGAGAGAGCTTACTGGGAACCAAAGCATCTCCATTGGAAACCATAAATTGGACCCAAGTCACCTTCTTTCCTATGTGCTAATCCAACATGACAAAAGCTTATCTTTTTAATTGGGGCTCAAAAAGCTTATCTTTGTTAACATGCTATCTGTTAGCATTGTTATTGTTCACAATTTAAACACCTATGGTACATGCATGAAAGCAATTGGTGAGTTAGTTACTGACAAATAAACTGTACCATAAAGCAATGATTTAGTTACTGTTTTCCAAGTTAATGAAATTAGAGAAATTAATAATCCAAAGAATATCCATAAGCAATCCAAAGATCAATATCCATTACAATCAGCTACAGACTGAACCATATTATTACATTCAAAGTCGGTAACATTTACATCAAGTCAACAACTATATATAAATCCAAAATGTAGCAGCAAAAGTACTTAACATCCTGGCATTCGGCACATACACCAAAACCCAATTCCTGCCTGCAATTTAGCACAAAAAATCATTTAATTAGTAAAAACAAATATCAGAGATATTAGACATCTTTTTGCATTAAAAGATATATACCTGAAGCTATAACATAGTCTCCATCAGAAGTCACCTTGATTTTGTTTGTGGAAGTCTCAAACCTCAAGTTCTGAATTAAATCCACCCATTGAAGGTAATCTAAGAAATATACAATTTAGCAACAGTCAGCAAAACTAAATTTGGCACAGTGCAGAGAAATCAAATCTCAAGATAAAATATCAACAGTTGCATAACACACAGCATATATAAATGCTAATACAAAACAATCCTGGGCTTAAATTCTTTTCACAAGTTGCTTCGGTTTAGCAATAGGCAATAGGACTGAAGAATAGAGAAAATCAGCAAACAAATAGGACTAAATATCTTTATCAGTGTGTAAAGCTTCACACCATTAATCGAGGTCGACTTCTTGCTCCCTACTTTTGTCGTCATCTCAGCTAGCTTTGGCAAGAAGCTCAGGTTGGGGCAATGTTTACCATTTCAATGGTTCAATCGCTCCAGATCATCCATAATTATTATATGTAAATGTATTAAAAAAATTCCAACAAAATTAGTAAGTAGAGAGACTTAAAACCTGTGTTTAATTTTTCTGAGACAACAATAGAAAAAAAATAAATAAAATGAAGAAGGAGATTTTGCTGAAGGCTCAAAAACTGTGTTTAGAGTGAATTCGCCTCCCTGGCATATCCAAACAGTGAATTCAACAGAGTACATTTCAATGGAACTCAAATCAAGTGCCGCGCGGCACCGTGCAGCGCGCAATCTGAGCCGTCCAGATTAAATCCAATGATCATGGGTGCCCCGTGCATGTAACCCGTGCCGTAAGGCCTGAAAAAATCTAACCGCCCAGATCAGATCGAACGGCTCGGATCGCTGAGCGGCACGGGATAAGGATCCATTTCAATGTGATTCTTTAAGAGGGCAATTTAAAGTTGCCAATTGAACTCAGCACATTCACAGTAAAAAGGGACTCAAAAAAGAAAAATATTTTACAACTATCTTAGAAAAACTCGACAACGCAGATCCCTTAAATGTAATAATTTGGACAATATATATAGTTAGAAGCTAATAAAGAATTTGACCATTGCAATGAGGAATTAATGGATCCCAGAAAGATTCTTACCATATAAAAATATGAAAAATTAAAGATGTGGGAATTACCATCCACTCCAGCAGCTATTTTGAGTGCTTTTTGTTTTTGTTTTTGTTTTTTTTAAGATAAATTGGAGGTATAAGTCACCCAACTTATTTTTAAATTAAATGTCTATAAAAAATCTCCCAGTCGGATTTCGAACCTGCGACATTTCACTCAATGAGTCAAGGGTGATTGCTTTTTACTATTATACCAAGAGCTAGTTCTCAACTGATAACTGGTGACTTAATTACCATCTTTTGCTGTAATTTTGTGAATATAAAAGCAATGAGTAGGATTTAATTAATATACTTAACAAAACTATTCGTAAATTGTGCAATTGCGTGGTTAAGGTGTTTAACACTACATTGTTTCAATTCCATCGCCATGACATCACCAAGTGTCTATAAATCGCCACAGCTAAAATAGGCTTTATTTTCGATTAGAAATTAGAGAAGAGATTGTTCTTTAAACTAAAAATTTCTAACATTGTTGACGTCCATTTTTTTGGAAATGTTCTCCGAGCTCTGTATATAAGTACAATTGCGATCAATAATGGCTGAAATAACTGGAGCATAGAAGATACATATTTGATGTGGCCGGTTAATAGAAAGTTTCTCAGTAAAGTATTTGGGAAGTTGAGGGGGAAAAAAATATCAACCGACTTAGTGCTAAAAAGTATTTAAATGACAAAATATTGACTTTACCTAATGAAAGATAATAGAAAAAAATTGACAGTGCTCACTAGAGAAGCAAAAGAGATGGTCCACTGGACCACCGGGAAGCCGAAAGGAAAATTAACTTGACAGTTAACATAAAAAGGAAGAAACACGCTTGATTAAAAATGCTAAGGTAATACGTATCTTTTTTAAACAAATATATATATATGGGTCGATCGTGCCTACATCTTTGATTAAAAATAAACTAGCGTAAATATATCTTATTCAGGAAAACATATTTTATTCATTTTTTATTTATTTAATTGGTAACGGCTTGTTAACTATCACTAACCGCAAAAGTTGTTCAGATTTTTCTAACCGCCCGTACGAATTTTTTATGCACCAAAAAAAGGAAAAATAAAAAAAGAACCATGTGCAATTTATATTTTTGCTGCCTGCTGAGATTTACATTCCATACAATATGTTCTGTTGTACTAAACGTCTCTAGGTTTGTCGATTGCAAAACAATATCATTTGGCATTTAACAATATTCTTTGAGTTTTATAGGAAGAAGATGCAATTTATGAGGACTTGGATAAAAGCTTTAAGAAAGATCAAGATCAAGTCTTTAGAGAGTTTGTAGGCTAGTTTAGACTATGATAGAAGGTATACTTTAGTCCTTGTTTATCCTTAAAATGGTCTAGATAGCGAAAATCTCAATAAACCAGCAAAATCCTGTTTTCTGTGACCTAGCGTCGTACAACGCTAGATAGTGGCACACAACGCTAGAACAGCTAAATTCATACTTTTGTGAATCAACGTTGCACAACGCTATATAGAGTTAGGCAACGCTGATTCACAACGTTGTACAACGCTCAGTAGTGTTGTACAACGCTGAAGTTAAAAAAACTTAGAAAATTTCCTGAGTACCATCGTGCAACGCCATATAGCGTTGCACAACGCCACAAAAATCCCAAGTTAGTTGTCCCATGTAAACAGTTGTTTTTACATGCAAAGTCTCTGGAGACGTTAGCCAACGTCTTTCAGCGTTGAGTAACGTTAGCGTTGTGTGACGGTATATAGCGTTGTACAACGCTCTGTTGAATCTGTCAGAGTTGTTCCTTTTGTCTCCCTTCAACGTTGTGTAACGCCATTCAGTGGCAAGCAACGCTCTGACAATTTCCAACGGAATTTTCGGAGCTTTCCTTTGGTTATACACTCCTTCGTTGTGCGACGGCAAATAGCGTTGCACAACGCTCTGACAGACCAACGGCTATATTAAAGAGCCGTTAGAATTTACAACGGTCATATTCCAGCGTTGTATAACGCTATTCAGCGTTGTACAACGCTGTGGCCTGTTTTTGCTGGGGAACTGCTCATTTCGAGCCCTATATATATCCACCCCTTGTTCTCTCTCTATAGAGAGCTTCACTTTGCAAAATTAGACCAGAATTGAGCCTTTGAGCATAGGGATACTCTCCCACTTGAGCTTTTCATAGCTAGACCATCTTGAGAGATTTAGTAGCCTCAAACACCACCGCCCCGACATTGTCGCTAGGTGTAGGTTGGAATAGGTTGAGAGCTCTTCTCCTTTGAGGCCGTTGTGCCATTCGAGTTAGGCCGATCCGCCTCGAGTGTCCTTGTGACGAGGTGATTCGGTTCGAAGTTGTAGTCCCGTTCTTGTTGGAATTGAACGGAGCGCGCCCTTTCGTGGTAGCGGAACTCCCGGAGACGTACGACTAAGGCTAGCTTCTTCTAGCGGGTCGGAACTCCGTAATCACACCGAGTGTTCAATTTCTCTCTCTCTTTTTCTTTTTATTATCTTGCATTGTGAATTGCTTGTGTGGTTGCTTGTATTGGGTTCCAATTGAATTGTGTTAGGATAGTTCATACCAAACCGGTCCTAAACCTTAATTGCTTCCGCTAAACCTTAATTAAGCCGCCTCCTTAGGGACAACAAAGTGGTATCAGAGCGGGAACCTCAATTAAGTTATTCTTAATCTCGGTTTTCAGTAATGGCGGCTCGGTTTGTAGAGAGACCGGATAAATTAGGCCAAAATTGTAGAAATTTCTCTTTTTGGAAGAGATGCATGGTGAACTACCTCAATATCTTGGGATATTGGCATGTGGTAGAAAATCGGTATACCCCCGAACTTAAACCAAATTCTATCGATTTGACCAAGAAGTCCCGTGATAACCAAAGGGACAATGATTGTGCGGTTAATGCCATATTAGCTTCGGTCGATGAATCAATTGGTATGACCCTTTGTAGATATGATTTAGTACATGATATGTGGATGGCTCTCCTCACCCGTTATGAGAGAAATTCTCAAATTAGACACTCTAGATTGTATGAGTTGTATTCTCAATTTGAGAATTTCCACATAAAGGATGGTGAATTCATTGAGGATATGTACACTCGTCTTGTACAACTCCAAAATGAATTCACCGAAGGAGGTGAGCCCCTAACAAATGGCAAGATTGTAGGGAAGATGTTGCGAGCTATGAGTAGAAGGCACGAATGGGATGCTCACATCACGTCGCTTGAGACCATTATCTGGATGGACCATGAGTACACCCCGGAGCAAATGTACACCGAGCTTCGATGTGTTGAGGAGAAGCTCAAGCAACTCGCCAAACTAGAGCATCCTCCAAGAACCTTAGCCATGACCTCCACAAGCAATCCCGCCTCCACATCATCATCTCGATCCTCTCATCGCCGATACCTACATCAAACACCATTAAACCTCTACGAGCTTGATGAGACAAAGCAAGAGGTGGTGATTGAGAAGATTTTTTGTGGGTTGCTCAAGCATGAGAAGAAGTTCAACAATGAGAGATTAGCCAATGATGAACGGGAGTTGTGCTTTGTGTGCAACAAAGAAGGGCATTCCATGCACAAGTGTCATAAGCTTTTCCCTCAAGTGCAAACCGACAAGCCAAAGCCTAAGCACAAGAAGGAAAAGAAGAAGGCTCAAGCCATGCATGCCTTGTGGGATGTTGAATCCGAAACAAGCTCATCTGATTCGGATTCTCATGAGGTGTATGCTTTGGTGGCAAATGTGGAAGAGGTGGTATTCTCAACGGATGATGTGGAAGATGACTTCGTGAAGGACATCCTCAATGAGTTCAATCAAGGGACAAGATTTGTCCATCCGCTCCTTCAAGCGCGTAAGGCAACACCACCTCCATCTTCACCAACTTCACCAAAGTCAAACTCTCCTAAGGTATATCTTCCTCTCAATGAATCTCTTAGTAGTAGTGATAGTGAGAGTGATGATGAACCAACTTGTTTAACCAAATGTGTTGATTGTGATAGGTTGAATTCTATTCTTGATGCTACCCATGATGCCTTGGTTAGGAAAGCCGATACCATAGAAACCTTAAAAACCAAGGTAGATGAGCTTACTTCTAAGATGGGTGAGTATGAGGCTAAAATAAAGGAGCTTGAAAAACAACTTGAAAAACCGGTTTTAGCCCAAGTTCCTAAAACGGATTTGAAAAACCTTTTCAAAGGTCAAAAGCCTCATGACAAGTTCGGTCTTGGTTATCAAAAGCCTTATCAAACCAAGACAAGAAACTTGTCACACAATAATGGAAAACAAGTTGCACAAACCACCCAATTTAAAAAACCTAGGAATTCTCGTGGTCATGCACATATGTACCAACGAAAACCTAGAAACACTAGAGTGCAAAACGAAAAGAATTTGCAAAATCAAGAAAAGAAGGTTTTTGAAAACCAAAGGCGTCCAATAAAATTTATTTTAGAGGACCCGATGGATGGTTTTATGAATTTAAAGAGCAACACTCTTCTCAAAACCACAAAGCTCAATCCAATGAGAATAAAAAGAATGTTTCCCAACATTTCCAAAAGGATCGCAAAAAGAATTTTAATGTCTCATCCAATGATCCTAAGAAGAAGGCCGAATACCTTAGAGCCCATTACTATTCTCATTTTGTCAAGGGTTCTACCATACCTAAGTCAACCAATGCATATTGCAACTATTGTTGTCAAAATGGTCATATCTCGTTGGAATGCAAACTTAGGAAATCAAATGGTGAGTCCAAAGGTAAGTGGGTTCCAAAAGCTTGTACCTCTAGTGGTACAACTAGTGGTATGGTAACCAATGTGGCCTAAATACCAAATTAACCCCCGGTCTTATAAGCCAAATTTTTAGGGGGAGCCTCTTTATTTCTATCTTATTTTTGTTTGAGATGTTAAATTTGGTCACACTACTTTGAGTAGTGCTCTAAATTGGTTCTCCAATTCCTTTTCTCCAAAATTAAGGGGGAGCCATAAATTTAGGGGGAGCTTTGGTACAATTTTCACTTTTTGTCGATTTACAAAAAGGGGGAGAATTGTAGTAAAGCTTGTGAAATGCCAAATTTTAATCGCTTTACTAATGATATTGTTTTGCAAATCGTCAAAAGGGGGAGATTGTTGTACTAAACGTCTCTAGGTTTGTCGATTGCAAAACAATATCATTTGGCATTTAACAATATTCTTTGAGTTTTATAGGAAGAAGATGCAATTTATGAGGACTTGGATAAAAGCTTTAAGAAAGATCAAGATCAAGTCTTTAGAGAGCTTGTAGGCTAGTTTAGACTATGATAGAAGGTATACTTTAGTCCTTGTTTATCCTTGAAATGGTCTAGATAGCGAAAATCTCAATAAACCAGCAAAATCCTGTTTTCTGTGACCTAGCGTCGTACAACGCTAGATAGTGGCACACAACGCTAGAACAGCTAAATTCATACTTTTGTGAATCAACGTTGCACAACGCTATATAGAGTTAGGCAACGCTGATTCACAACGTTGTACAACGCTCAGTAGTGTTGTACAACGCTGAAGTTAAAAAAACTTAGAAAATTTCCTGAGTACCATCGTGCAACGCCATATAGCGTTGCACAACGCCACAAAAATCCCAAGTTAGTTGTCCCATGTAAACAGTTGTTTTTACATGCAAAGTCTCTGGAGACGTTAGCCAACGTCTTTCAGCGTTGAGTAACGTTAGCGTTGTGTGACGGTATATAGCGTTGTACAACGCTCTGTTGAATCTGTCAGAGTTGTTCCTTTTGTCTCCCTTCAACGTTGTGTAACGCCATTCAGTGGCAAGCAACGCTCTGACAATTTCCAACGGAATTTTCGGAGCTTTCCTTTGGTTATACACTCCTTCGTTGTGCGATGGCAAATAGCGTTGCACAACGCTCTGACAGACCAACGGCTATATTAAAGAGCCGTTAGAATTTACAACGGTCATATTCCAGCGTTGTATAACGCTATTCAGCGTTGTACAACGCTGTGGCCTGTTTTTGCTGGGGAACTGCTCATTTCGAGCCCTATATATATCCACCCCTTGTTCTCTCTCTATAGAGAGCTTCACTTTGCAAAATTAGACCAGAATTGAGCCTTTGAGCATAGGGATACTCTCCCACTTGAGCTTTTCATAGCTAGACCATCTTGAGAGATTTAGTAGCCTCAAACACCACCGCCCCGACATTGTCGCTAGGTGTAGGTTGGAATAGGTTGAGAGCTCTTCTCCTTTGAGGCCGTTGTGCCATTCGAGTTAGGCCGATCCGCCTCGAGTGTCCTTGTGACGAGGTGATTCGGTTCGAAGTTGTAGTCCCGTTCTTGTTGGAATTGAACGGAGCGCGCCCTTTCGTGGTAGCGGAACTCCCGGAGACGTACGACTAAGGCTAGCTTCTTCTAGCGGGTCGGAACTCCGTAATCAAACCGAGTGTTCAATTTCTCTCTCTCTTTTTATCTTTATTATCTTGCATTGTGAATTGCTTGTGTGCTTGCTTGTATTGGGTTCCAATTGAATTGTGTTAGGATAGTTCATACCAAACCAGTCCTAAACCTTAATTGCTTCCGCTAAACCTTAATTAAGCCGCCTCCTTAGGGACAACATGTTCATTTTGTATATAAAGCAAAATATTGATATATCGAAATCATACTAATACATTATATATGATTTACACTCAATGTGTTTTGTACATGGTTCATGCTTATGACACATGAACATTTGAACTAAATTGTATATAGTTCACGAGGATATTTAGAATGCTACGTGTGTACTATAGATGTGTTCTGTACTGAGCAATCGTTCTCAAACTTTATGTATAAAATGACCAATTCAAACTGCTCAATCTCATCTTCATATTGAAAATTTAATAGAAAATAAAATTTTATATTTTTAAAAAATTTTTACTACTTTTTAAAAAATTTTATTCGTCAATCTAGTTAGTTTGTAGCCCTTCAATAATAACATTTTTTTAAATCCAAAAGAAATATTACAAAATTTTGAAAAAAAATATATAAAGTTTGGTCGCCAATAAAATTTCAATATGAAGAATATATTAAGCAGTTTGAATCGATCATTTGAGGCATAAAATTTGATATTTGATTATGTTATGCAATTCCATCTGTACTATGTATAACATTTTATCAATCCTCATATTAAATTTGTATATAGCTCTCAAAATTCGTATTAATTTGTTTGTGTAGGGTTAGTCTTGTAGCATATTAAAATTCATGCAGTGCACAACGATTAAAAATCGTTTTTTATATTTATGAATCAGAAAATTCATGCAGGGTGCAAGCGGAATGAATAGAAATTACAGAATTGAACAGTGGAAACTATTTTGACAGTACGTATAATGAATTAGCAAACTAATATTTATTTCACGTGTGCTAAATGAATTGAACTTTTTCAATAATCACTAAATCAAATTAATAACTTTTACTATTAATTAATATTAATATATCGGAATGAATTGACCCCTTCTGTGCATCTTTTTCCTTTGCTTGGGAAACACTTCTTATTAATATTATTATTGAGACGCTTTTTTAAAGAAGTCCCAATTAATTGAAACTTGATTCGTCAATGTATAAGCGCTGGCCCAAATGCACGCGGCACGCCACACAAACGCTGCTTAAAATATTTGCATTTTGAATTTTAGTGACTCACCACAGCTTGTAGCAGTCTGTGCACGCCACAAAGGACCGAGGCCACTTCTGAAACCCCCGGCCCCCGGGCCAGCAACTTAATTAACTTTGGTTCACCACTCCTGTGTTTCGTCCAAACTTACTAAATTAATTCTATTAACAACTTCATTCTGTTATTTGAACTAGTCAAACTACAATATAAGGTGAAGTTGCTGAATTTGGACAAGGGAAACTTTCATTGGACTTACAGATAGGTCCCAAACTGATGAAGTTGTATTGTTGCAAGGGCCAAAATATAAAGCCATCAATATATATTATTGATTCATATTGGCAATAAGAGATGTCCCCAAGTGTGTTTGGATGCATCATAAGAATAAGAGTTTAGATAAAAATAAGTTCTATATTTTTTTTTTTTGTGAAATTCAAACAACATAACTATAACGAATTTAGACTTATTCGGGTCCAAATTTCTATTCTAACAAAATCATAAAATTTGAATAAAAAATAAAAATAAGCACGCTTTTTTAAATCTTTTTTCTTATCCCTTATTCAACCCCTCATCCAAACACAATAGAGATACAAACTTCTTTTATTATAGATTTAAATAGAAAATTTAAAACCTGATGAGTGATGAACCAAACTTGAATTCGTAGTATTCTATAATTGACTCTATTTTAAAAAAAATTTAAGAAAACTTTTCAAGATTAACATACTTTCTAATTTGTTAAGAAATCACAATTCAAAAAAGTTATGATATCTTTAGCAAAAGCTAATCACGATTAATAAAAAGTTAAATATACTAGAAAGACGCGCACCAGCGCACCACACATCTAGTAACAACTTGTCCCGTTCTACTTTCTGTTTAAACTAATCTGATTTCAGAATCCAAAGAAATTATGTTCTGTGTTTCTGTTGAATCCACACCTCTATTTTTAAAATTATTATTATTATTATTATATATTGTAAGTTGACACGTAAATATGAGGATTTTACAATAACATTTCAATTTTGGAGAACCACCTCTTGATCTAGTGACAAAAAGCAATGCATCTCAAATGAGAAGTCGCAGGTTCGAAACCTAATTGAAGGGGTCTTTTATAGACATTTTAAAAATAAGTTGGGAGGCTTAACCCCCCATTTATCTTTTTTTTTTAGATAAATTGGAGGTCTAAATCACCCAACTTATTTTTAAATTAAATGTCTATGAAAAACCCCCCAAGCCGAGTTTCGAACTTGCGACCTTTCACTGAAGGAGTCAAGGTGCATTGTTCTTTGTTACTAGATCAATAGCTGGTTCTCAAACCTTTCACCAAGACCCCCGTTTATCTTATTAAAAAAAAAAACATTTCGATTTTGGAGCATAGTTTTCAATCTGAGACAAAAATTCTAAAAATTAAGCTGTTGTAACAACAACTACTATCGTCTCATCACCTACTAGAAAGAGTTGTGTGTCAATGACTCATTAAATTCAACATAAACACCGGATGTATTTTCTTTGGACTCTAAAATCAGATTAATTTAAATAGAAATTGGGTTTGTCCTTTTATCTATAACAAAAGTATTAGCATGCCAACACAATATTTTGTTCCAAAGAAAACATCCTTGCAATTTCTTTCAGTAGTTCCCCTAATAAAGGAATTTGATCAAATTACTTCTGATTTTTTTTTAGAGTGATTGACAGCGGCTGTCAACTAAAAAATTACTTCTGATTTACAAGGTTTTAATCCTCCATCTCCAATAAGAGTTGAAAAACAAATAAAAATTGAGGAAAAGAAAGAATCAAAATCTCCTAGAAAGTTATCTCTTATCACTCAAACAACCTAACAATCCAACAGTCAAACAATTCACTAAAAGATGCTATAGAATTTATTGTGGTCATAAGCTCCCTCTTAGTACATGAATGGTCATGCGTACCAATACCGGTATGGATAAATTAGTGGCTGTACATTTTCATCCCCTGAACTTACATTGATCAGATCAGCATAACCTATTTTTTTCCTTAATTGAGTTGTTAGATGGACAGCATCTGTACCATCACCAATAACGATTAGCTTATCGCCATCCAATCTCATAGACATAACACCTATAAGAAACCAATGCTTGTGGCCATTAGAACAGAAATACAGATCACACTCTAGTTAATTTCACTTATAACAACAATAACAATGATATAATTTATTCTCGGGTTCTCATTTTCTCATTTCATTATAAGAACAACATATGTATGTACTTCAAGTAAGAACTAAGAAATATAAATTCAATAATTTAAGAATTGACATATAATCTTCTTTTTCTTTGACACGTTTATAAGAAGTAGATTTAGAATAGAGAAGATAAAAAAAATCATATCTAAACCATTTGGTCCAATTTTTTTGAAGATAAATTGGGGGTCAAGCCTTCCAACTTATTTTTAAATTAAATGTCTATAAAACACCCCCCAGTCGGATTTCGAACATGCGATACTTTCACTCAAGATGCATTGTTCTTTGTCACTAGACCAAGAGCTAGTTCTACCATTAATTTGGTCCAATTAACCCAAAAACATAATCTATTGTTAGGCATTTGAAAAGATGGTTGCCATTCAAAACGATTTTTTATTGTATTCAGTTACCTGATATAAAGCTTTAGGAAGATTGATTATTGGAGACTTTTCTGAGCAGAGAATATTGGAATATTGCCAGATTCCATTTCCAAATTAATCAATAAACAACTAAATTTATTTCACAATTTATTCATTCAAAGAAATGCTATAATTAAGAAGAAGCTCATAGAGAAAGATACCATTCATGGTAGCAACAGTTTTGAGTGCTTTTTTGCGCTTGTTTCCATCATCAAGTGACAGCTTTAGAATAAACTTTTGCTGCAATAAATTAAACAATATCTTAATTGCTTATTTCTGAACAACGATTTTTTGAGATTGGGAATAACAGCATTGAATCCCAACTGTCTTTTTTTTTAAGTGCGGAAAAGAGTCAGAAAAAAAAAAAACCTTAGCCATCTTCTTTTATTCTTTTCTTTTGTTTTTTTTTCTGTTTCTTCGTTTGTATTCTGAGAAGTGAGAACTACTTCTGTATGAGGGGTGAGTGTTTGGATGGAGCTTGTGCTTTGGTAAGTGAATTTGACGACTGATGAGTGAAGAGAAGATAATAGAATTGTCTCAAATTTATAGAGAGTTCAGTGATCGAATTTAGTTGTTTGGTAAGGAAACAAGCTGGAAGGGGACCAAGTCTCACAGAGTAATTAATAATGATTGATGTTTTGGAAGTCACAGTCAAATCAAAGTAGTAAAGGAACTACGCATTAAATAAAGCCGTTAACTGGACCCCAGCGATCACACAAGTACTATTTAAATATTGATCTTGTACTGAGTGTGACTATTTAAATATTGCCACAAGGGTGTGTAAGTGTAACGCGTGTTGATGCTCTGATTCTGAAAAATATCAGGCTTCTGTCTAATTAAACAGTTTGAGGTCCCCTCATACTTGTGAACTGTGTTGTGCAGCTATGTTTCGGTACCCACAAAATATATTCATCATAGATCGTATGCTTTATAACAGGGATTCTAATTTGTTCGAATAAACATAATTAAATACTATAATTCGTTTTAAATATTTCATTTCATCAATTATCTTGTTAATCAGATGTTTAGAACAACATCTTATACAAGGAATCAAAGTACCATAGTAAATAGGGCTGTCAAACGTGGACAACAGCCACGGAACAAGTTGTTTCGTTTGCCGTTCCATTAAGGTAAATGGTACCAAAAACCATTTCGCAAATCATTTTGTTTTGAAAATGAAATAGAATTTTGTTTTGTTAACCATGTCACTTCACAAATTACACTGAAAACGGTTCAAAATGGCACAATTTCATGTTCCGTTTACCGCTCGTTATTGAAACGAAATAAAAATGAGTTCCGTTATTGATTTCATTTCGTTTAAACGAAACGGCATCAAGTGTTTTTTTTTTCTCGTTAACAGCCCTAATTGTAAACATCTAGGCCTCATTATCGGTGAATTATTGTTATTTCAAAAATGACCGAACGTAAAGATTAAAAATACTGCCAACTGTACAAAGAATGATTTATAGCCACAACAATCAAACTTTGTTCTTACCATGCAATGCTTAATTAATTTACACACTATATCGAATCCTTTATACATTACATTTACTAAATTGCATTCTTTCCATCGACAAAAATATCAGGAAGGATACTTGACAACCACCGTCAAACTTAATTTTCTCAAAAAAATAAAATAAATAATATCAAACACCTTTACTTGCACACACTCACACGCACTTATCTATACTCTATGCACCAATGAGAAAAAGGATAAGGATAACCATAAGGTGATGGTACACCATAATGGTAATTGGGGAAATAATCTCCTGTGGTGCTTGTATACGGCGTGTCATCCTCATCTTCTCTCGTTTCCTCTGCAGAGGTAACGCTGATGACTTCAGCATAGCCTACTTTTTTTCTTAAAAGCATTGTCAATTCAACAACGTCAGTTCCTTCTCCGACCAGAACAAGCCGATTATCGTCATGTATTTCAACCGATATGACACCTAAATAAATGAAGAGTTGTAAATTTCGCTGTCAATTGAGCTCAATGTCTCTAACAGACACCAAATTAACCAACGTGAAACGAACTTTGTATATTTGCAATTAATTAATTATTGGATAATTTTGTAATAAATAAGGTTACCGTACTCGCGTTTAATTCTCACCAATGATGGTTTCATAGAGAATAAACAGCAGAATATGTTATGAAATATATTTTACTCAAAAGTTATGACAAAAATTAATTTTTCTGCTGAATATTCGTGCAAAATAAGATTTAATTTTTTTTTATCACAGCTCGACCCCACGGATATAGAAAGAAACGATTATTGGAGATTTTTACTAAGAACAATACAAGTAATTCTGAAAGGTCACAAATTCGAAATCCGGCTGGAGATTTTTCATAAACATTTAATTTAAAAATAAATTAGATGACTTAGACCTCTAATTTAACTTAAAAAAAACAATACAAGTAATTTAGATCTTTGCAAGAAGGAATTAATGGGTTCCATCGAAGTGTGTATAAAAAGAAGATACCATTAAGAAAAAAAAATGAAAAGGAATTACCTTCCGTTCCGGCGGCCGTTGTTAGTGCTTTTGCTCTCTTCTTTTTGTCTCCAATAATTGGTAACTTAATTACCATCTTTTGCTGCAATATTAAATATAAAACAATGAGGAGGATTTCAAAGAATTAACAAATTAATGGTATGTTGTGTTCTTGCGAGGTCGACGTTATCATTAAGAGTGACTTGATTTTTCATTCAGAAATTAGCTAGAGTGGGGTTGGGAGGGAGAGACAGAGAGACTGTGTTAAACTAAATTATAAACTACTATTCTACTAACCTTGTTCACCATTATTTCTGGAAATATGCTTTGAGCACTGTGCTTACAATTAATTGCCATGAGTTATGAACTTATGATTGGTGCCTGTGCCTTAAATAGAAGATGCATACAAAAATAAATGGCATTTTTTTATGAAGACTCTCAGTCAAGTCTACGGGGAGTTGAGTACAAAATGTCAAGGTGATGATTGATGAACCGACTTTAGCGCTAACTAAAATAAAAAATTAAAAAATTTACTAAAAAGATAAATAGAAAAGGGTTTCTGTTACCATCTCCATCTCAAAAATGGAACATTCGCCATATTATATATTTTTTTCATTAGTACAATTGAATTGGAGTACAAATGAAAGACAAACACAAAATACATTCATTATCTCATGAGATAATGTCACAACAAACGAAGCATTGCTATCACGAAGAAATGTATGCACATAAGCACGTTATCAAATTTGTCATGCATAGTTAACATGGCATCTCATCCATTCAGCTTAAACTGGAGAAGAACCATTTCCACATCAACTGAATTGGAGCTCGTTACAGTGCACGCTAGAAACCCAAAAGACTTGGTCCCCACGGAAGCCGAGAGAAATATTAATTTGACATAAAATTGATTAAAAGCGCGGAATTCCAAACACGCTTGGTACGCTTAATTGGTAGTTGACGGAACTTTGATCGTCTTTATTTATTGAAATGTCAACTTTTACTGAGCAAACAATTATCAAACCGCAAATATTTCCGTAGCCGCTGATATGTGCATTTGATGCACCAAAAAAGAATGAATCATGTATAATTGAAATTTGTACATAATTTATATTTCATATAATTGTTATATTTGTACGAAGAAAGCTCACATCTTTTTGATACATCAAAATGCATACTTATAAATTATACATGAATATTACAGTACTGCTTAGTGTGTTTTAATTTATTTTTATGGTTTATACTTCTGACATATTAAAACGTTGTACCAAGACATTGCATATAGTTCATATTTATTTTCATTAAAAATTATATATTATACCGTTCACATTTTTTTTATATATTAAAATTCATGCTAATATATTAGTACAATGGCTATAGTGCATTAAAATTCATTCACCACACAAGAAATTGGTTGATTCCCAGCTATAATTTTTTTTATTTATTTATCTTTTATTTACCCTTATTAGTGAATAGAATTGAAAAGTGGAAACTATACGTCATATAAATTAATCGGGATGGATCTAACCCTTCTATATACATCTATCATCTTTGCTTGTGAAACACTAGAAATAATATTTTTGTGGGACGTCATGATGTTTCTATAAAAGTAACATTTGATCTTCAATATATAAGTGCCTAAATTTCATATCATATGACGAGTGACATAGCGTGTAGCGCAGCATAAGACCGTCCGATCAGATTTGTCTCTGATGAATGAGGGTGTCCCGTGTATGTAACCAAATTGTAAGGGCGCGCCCCAAAAATGAACTGTCGAGATCTGATCGGACGGTCGGAATCCTGTGCTACACGCTGGTCGCACGCCACATGATTCGAATTGTAAGTGCACCTCCGCATAATGGGATGTAGGAGAAACACAAACAAGTGCGGCTAATTATGTGCAGACCGAATATGTGCACGTTGAATATCAGTAACTAGCTACAGCTTGGCAGTCTGTACATGTCACAAAGGACCAAGGGCTCTTCCGACAACCATGGGTCCAGTAACTTTCAGTTTACTTTGGTTGCTGTGCTTCTTGGAATATTCGAGACAGCTACATTAGTTATTAAAAAAAAATTAAAGCTTCACCAATCGATTTCGTCGCATCTATATTTAAAATAAACAATGAAAGTGAATCAAGCTTCCACCAACTTAATTGCATTAACACGTACTTCTGTTATTTGAATCAGTCAAACCACAATTATAATAAAGTGAAAATACTAAAGTGGAATAACGAAACATTCTTTGGCCTTGTAAAGAGAACCCGCAATAAACGAACTCGTATTTGTTGAAAGAGTCAAAATGTTTAGTCCTACGGTTAATCTGTATAAATTAGAAATGATATGCATGCATCCAGCCAAAAAGATTTTGCATCTCATCTTCAAGAGGAAGAAATACGATTGCTTATATAATTTTTCTATAAATTTTACAACTCATCTTTTTTATATTTTAAAATGAAAAATTCAGGGTTAAATTCAAATTTTGTATCTCATTCATTTTCGAAGAGGTGTTCACTTTTGATTTATGGCAATTTTAAAGATATAGTATTATTGTGATAATTAGCAGGTTTGATGTCTAAAATAGGCTAATTTCTTTTTTTTTATATAAAAAAAATTGCCTGGTTGGATGCAAGTACATTAATTATTGATGTGGATAAAATGAAGTGGATTATTTTTTATCGTTAGTTACAATCATCATGTATTCATGTAGTTAATTAATAATGGATACTAATTAACATGATGCACGTATGTGTTTTTGTTAATCAATAAAAGTTTCGTGCATTTAACAAAAAAAATATCATGATATGAATGCTAATAAAAATTATTTGATTCCCAACAATCAGTACAACATTGAAATTTTATAGACTAAAATAAAATTGAAAATTTTGGTAACCAATATTGTATTAAGGACCATTTGTTTGACTTATTACTTTGCTTTTTTATTTTTTAAGATTTGCAGGTAAATTCTACAATATTGCCACACGATTTAATTGTTTTTTTTTTCAAGGTTATTGGACGAGAGCCAATACACGGGTTTAATTATTAAGAAATTACACTCGGAAAGATAATTACGATAACATCTTTATGAAAAGCTAATCATGACTGAAAAGTAACACGTATTCGAAATTAAGACGCATCAAGTGCAGATCCTTTTCCAAAAAAGTCGGAACATTTTGCAGAAAAAAGCAGTGTTATTTAAAAAAAAAAACCTCACTTTCCCAAGTTACATGAACGGTGAGGGCTGCATAACGTCCAAAACGATAACGAAATTATTGTGTCTCATTAACTGTTTCGTTTTGAACACGAAACTGACTATCAATTTTGTTAACCGTTTTGTTTTGGACGAAATGATCGAAATCACAAAAATAAACATGGACGAAACCGTTTTAAGCTTTCGTTAACCGTTTCGTCTTTGAAACGCAACCAAAATTTTAACTGTTTCGTTTTGTCCATTTCAAGCTTCGTTAACAGTTTCGTCTTTGAAACGCAACCACCATTTCGTTTCGAAATGAAATAACGGTTAAATAACGACATTCTTTTTCTTTTTGCCTTTTTGTTTATTTATTTTTTTTGAAAAATCACGCCCTTGGGGCTGTTAATATTCCATTATGTTTCTATTACAGCCCGCATAACAACGAAAAGAAAAAAGAAAAAAGTGGTGTCACCGGATATCTCAACTCTCAAGGTAATAAAATATCGGGAAAATTGGCACATAATTAGGGCTCTGTTTGGATAGGTGTGGGAAGAAGGAAAGAAGTATTGGGAAGTGTGTAACTTTGTGAAGAGTTTGGATTATTTATAATTTATTTATTGTCTTCTTCCTTCTTCCTGCCTTCTTCTCAATGCATCCAAATGGTGCTTTTAATATTAGATATTACCCCTGTAATCATATAAATTGTGGATATTTACCCTTCTTTATATTTTAACTAATTTTTATAATCATAAAAATCAATTTTAAAAAAATCAGACCAAAATACCCTTATTCATCCCTCCTGCCTTGCGTCTTCCCCTTTCCAAATAGCCTTAGCATTCGTAGGAAGTGCGTCAACTATTTTGTCATGATGTTTGACATCGGTTTGAGACCAAGGTGTCCATCTCCATGCTATTTGACGATAATTGAGAGAAAAGCAGATTATTTTACCAAAGACTTTTCTCAAGTGGATCGAACTTTTGAATTCTCATGTTCATGTATTGTCGCTTTTGACTTTTTTTCCCCCTTTTTACTTTGGTTGCTTGTTTATTATTTTTTATTTTTGTCTTTGTCTTTTCTTCATGAAATTTGGGTGTTCTTGATTGTTCACTTGCTATTTGGTGTTGATTGAAAAATCATCATCTCAAAAAAAAAATTAAGATTGATATTTGGTTAAGAGATCCGTAAATGCACCAATATTATGGTCATTTTCAATTATCATGGCCTAATGTCCCGCATGTCCATGATTTGCCGCATTAAAATGCCAAGAAATTTGAAAAGAATTGGAATGAGGAAGGGATGCAGATGCGATTTTGCATTTTATTTTATTCCTGATGAAAGAGGAATGAAAGATAGTGAAAGAGGAAGGAATGCGATTATACGAGGGGAGGGGGGGGGGGGGCAAGAGGGTGGTCAGAGAAGGATATTTTAGTCTAGTTTTTAATTTTGATTTTTTTCATTTAAAAAATCACCTAAAATATAAAGAAGGGTAAATATCCAAAATTATTATGATTAAATGGGTATATATATTTTCATTATATATATTCAAAATTAATGAACTGAGAAATATATTTCTAATTAGAGAATATTACAGGGGTATACAACTGATTTTGCCTAAAATATCTGTACGACTGTACCCACATCCTTCTCCTTGTTACTTGAGCTCCACATCTGTTTCTTTACCGATCCGATTAACCAAGAAATCAATTAATCTTTTTATGATTTTGGATGGTTTTCTTCTTAGAGTTCTCTCACAAAAATCTATCTGTCGAGCTGGCACCTGTGCGCCGATTAATTTGAAAAAGAAGTTGTTGTGTCGATGCAACGGCTCTGATTTGCCAAGTCATGCGGTATTATCAGTACTTATCGCGCAGCATACCTGAGAGTTATTAGTTGTTCGTGTTGCTGTAGAAGTCCCTAAAGCTCAGCAAAATGAAATCCTCTTCTGCTCTCCAATTTGGTGAGTCTATAGTTTGACCTTGCAATCTGTGAATATTTGGCAGGGATAATTGTGCCTAGACTGGTCTAATAATTCATGCTTGATTGCCATGGTTATCACTTGAATTTCTGCTGTCAATGGGGAATCCACCACTAAATGCTGAGAGAGAGTACTTATGAAGTTATCTCGGTTATCATATATGATGCAAGCTAACCCGGCTCGCTGACTGGTATCCCACGAGGCACTCAAACTGTTCATCCTGAAGTTTTTTTCAGCTGACTGTCCTAAAATTTGTACTCCGGTGATTCGACAATAACAACTATTGTTGGTCACATCACCCACAAACAGTCGTGTTAATGACTCGATTGAAATTAAACAGAAGCACCATACATATTTTATTTAAATAATCGGTAATCAGATTAATTCAAAAAAAGAAATTGGAATTGTGTTTTGATTTATAATAGAAATAAGGATTAGTAAACAGAATGTTTGCTCTCTAAAGAAAATTTCACTGAGAACAAGAGAAGAAAGTAAGTTAGTGCTAAAAAGTAATATACCCTTGCTATTTCTTTGAGGATCTTCAGTTAGTTGCAACAAAAATCCAATATCAAGTCCTTCGACAATAATTTTTTTTTAAGAAAAGATAGGAGTGCTTAATCAGAGAATCTGTATTTGCTCAAATTACTTCTGATTTACAAAAACTGTCATCCTTCTAATTTACAAGGCTTTCATCCTCAGCGTCTCAAATTAGATTTAAAAAAAACGAAAAAAAATTGAAGAAAGGAAAGAATCAACAATCTCCTCTAGATACTCGTCTCTGAGTACTTCTAACCGATTCATTTAAAAGATGCTATAATACTTGTGGTTATCATAAGTTCCCTCATGGTACACAAATGGATAGGGGTAAGAGTACTGGTATGGATACGTCAATGGCTGCACATTCTTGGTTTCCTTCTTCTCTTCTTTTTTCTCATCCCCTGAGCCCACACTGATCAGATCAGCATAACCCAATTTTTTCCTCAATTGAGTTGTCAGATTGACCACGTCTGTGCCATCACCGATAACAGTCAACTTGTCGCCGTCCAATGCCACAGAAATAACACCTACAAAAAAAATAAAGCAATGTGCACAAACATTAGAACAGTAGATCAAAATCACAGTTTAGACAATTCACTTATCATAATAAAATTATTATTTTAATTGAGAGTTCTCTTGTTCTCGTTTCTTTGGAAGAGCAGCATATTTATGTGCTTCGAGTAAAAATTAATTAAGAAAGATAAATTGGTTTAGAACAGAGAAGTTAAAAATTCTCATTTCCATATCCAACCTGTTTCGTCCAATTAGTACCTGCAGACTTAATCTATTGTAGACATTTCAAAAGCGAAAAGAATAGAGAAAATACCATTCATGGTAACAGCAGTTTTGAGTGCTTTTGTGCGCTTCTTTGCATCATCTAGTGACAGCTTCACTACAACCTTTTGCTGCAACAAATTAAAAAAAATATATTAATTAAACTTTCCTTCTTAACAGTTAACACTCCGAAGTTCAACGTTGAAACACAAAGAAATCGGGGCGAACATTAAAGGGCCTCAATTGAGCAACCCGATCACATCTGATCGTTCAAGTATCGATGTGTTTTACCACCAATAGATTTTCCATTGAACTTTCTATTAAGAAAACAAACACAGAAAAAGTTCCAGAGTGAGGGATAACAAACCTTAGCCATCTTCTTTTGTTATGTTTCTCTGTTTTTGAGAACTTCTCTTGAGTGAGTCTTGGATTGAGGCTGTGTATTTGGTGGGTTGATTTGATGAGGAAAGAGAAAAAATGTTTCAAATTTATAGACTGATCAGTGAATTTAGAACCTTGGGAAGGAAGGAAGCATGCTGGAAGGAGACAGTCTCAAATCATAACTAATTTACTAATTGGCTTTGGAAGTCACAGTCAACACTCAGCAACAAGCCAACAAAGGACAAATTAAGGAATACGCGGTACTCGGACTCAAGAGATCCAGTAAGTACTATTAATTGCAGTACTCAGTGTAGCGAGTGGGTGACTAACTGACGATTTCATTATATATTTGGTGCCCCCACTTGTCAGGCACTTGTTACAGGGTATGGAGGCTCTATGTCCACAAAAGAAAAAAATCAGGATTCATAATGAAACTGTTTGAGGTCACTGTCCACTTATAATATGTACTAATGATCTGTTTTCTAAACTAAAATATCTGGATTCTAGATCTACTTTGTTTTGTTTTTGTATTCAACAGTTATCCGGTCTTTTTTTGTGATTATTAAGATGGCTGGATTGGACTTTCTCCTTTTATGCCCAGCGCGTCGAGAAATTTGAGGAACAAAACAACAAAAATTCATTACCATCTTAGATTTCAGAACTGAAAACACAATAATATGACCAAATTATAAGAGAATGCAAGTTACGCTAACATTCATAACAAGGGCATCATGTACTTCTTCAACAAATTCTTAGTTTTTTTTTACATGTCAATGTAAATCAGTAAAAAAGAATTTCCATTCATCTCGTTGAAAAGATTATCATGACATAAATTAAGTAGGATTATTATTATTATTATTATTATTATTATTATTATTATTATTAATTTGTTTGACCAACTTGATATGAAACGAAAATTTTAAAGAAAAACAAAAAATTTTGAACTTGACACTGGCTTTTATTAAAAAGTATCATTTGATCTTATATATGGCCCCGTTTGGATGGGTCGGAATTTGCAATTCCGGACATTTTATATGCCAAATTTATTATAAACAATCCAAACTCTTTACAAAATTACACACTTTCCAATAAATTTATTCCTTGAAATTGCAAATTCCCCAAATTCCTACCCCCCATCCAAAGGGCCCTATACGAGTGCCTGCCGAAATACAGCCATTTGTCGGAGAACACAAACAACTGCGGCCTATTATGCGCAGTATATTACATTTTGAATTTGGGCGATTCGCTACAGCTTAGCAGTCTGTACACGCCACAAAGGACCAAGGCCAATTCCAAAACCCAAGGCCTCTCCGGTCTTTTTTTTTTTTTTTTTTGAAACACTGATTTATACGAAAATTGATACTTTTTTTTATCAATAACAAAATGATTAGCAAACACGGCATATTGTTATGTCGATGAAAATTTTACGAAGAACAAAGAAAAAAGGTAAATGCTCGAGCGTAATATATCCTTGCTATTTTATTTGATGAGGGACTCCAATTGGAAAAAAAAAATCCCCAGAAATACTTCAACAAAATTATTATCTTTTAAAAAGATGCTAGCTTGTGCAGAATTGGAGAAATTGTATTTTCTTAAATACTTCCAATTTACAAGGCTTCCATCCTTGACATCTCAAATTTGAATTCAATAAAACAAATAAAAAAGAAAAGAAAAAAAACAACAACCTTCTAGAAACTCATATCTTGCAATATCTTCTAGAATCTCATATGTAAATACTATAACAATCTAACTAATTCATTTAAAAGATGCTATAGTGATCAAAAGTTCCCTCATGGTACACAAATGGATATTGGTAAGAATACTGGTATGGGTAAACCAATGGTTGTACATTCTTGGTTTCACCTTGTGCTTTATTTTCCTTCTTCTCTTCTTTTTTATCATCCCCTGAGCTCACACTGATCAGATCAGCATAACCCAATTTTTTCCTCAATTGAGTTGTCAGATTGATCACATCTGTACCATCGCCAACAACTGTTAGCTTGTCACCATCCAATGCCACAGAAATAACACCTACAAAAAAGAGAATGAGCACAAACTTTAGATTTAGAAATTAGAAGTTTAGAACAGTAGCCATCTAAAATTCACAGTTTAATCAATTCACTTATCATAATAATAAAAGCTATCTATTTATTTGACGAAGTCTCTTGTTTTTGTTTCATGAGAAGAAAAACACATATATGCTTCATGTAAGTATTAACAAATATAAATTAGATAAATTTGAATCGACATGTAATTCTGTTTTCAGTTGTGCATCTTAAGATGTTGATTGGCCTAGAAGAGAAGATTAAAAAAAGTTTCCATTTTGATGTTTGAAACTTTGAATGTTTAGTTTGATTAGCATTTACCTACCAAAAACTTAATCTATAAAATTTAAAAGGGTTATTAAAAAAATTATGAAGTGGAACTGATGAAAAGAAATACCATTAATGTTAACAGCAGTTTTGAGAGCTTTTGTGCGCTTCTTTCCATCATCAAGTGATAGCTTCACTACAACCCTTTGCTGTAACAAATTAAACAATATATTAGTTACATATTCAAACTTCACATTCTGAAGTTACCCGAAAAAATTGGGAGTAAAAGCAGGGTACCCCTCTAATACTTCTGTTTTATGAAGGAAAAAAATAGTGTGAAAAAAATTTAATTGGATCAAATGACAAACCTTAGTCATCTTCTTCTTTTGTCTTTGTTTTCTCTAACACTTTTTTCTTTTTTTTTCCCCTTTGTTTTATTTCTGAGAACTTCTCCTGGACTCAAGATAGGACAGGGAAACTTGTTAGGAGTGAGTGTTGTGAAGGCTGTGTATTTGATAAGTGAACTTGTTGAGTGATGAGAAGAGGATAGAAGTGTCTAAAATTTATAGAGAGATCAATAAAATTGAGCTCCTTAGAAGGAAGCAGCCTGGAAGGAGACTTCGTCTCCCTGATTGCTGATTGTATTGGCTTTTGGAAGTCGCAGTCAGCACTCAGCAGGACAGCAACAAGGACAAAGTCACAAAGATCACGCGTTATTGGGGAAGCGGATATAAAAAAAAAAGTAGAATATATTATATATATTGTACATAACTCAGTGTGACGAGTGGATTCTAATAGACTTGAAGTGGTTAGATCCTCGTTTTGGCCCACCTGCCAGATAATAGCTACAAGGTAGGGAGACTCCATGTCTCCATCTGCATTCTGCAAACAATTAGGA
Organism: Rhynchospora pubera; assembly: GCA_028095005.1. NCBI lineage: Eukaryota > Viridiplantae > Streptophyta > Magnoliopsida > Poales > Cyperaceae > Rhynchospora > Rhynchospora pubera. Next base: position 195,572,112 of record CM051463.1, on the reverse strand, counting down.
TTCTGCAAACATTTTGAGGTCCCTGTCCCCTTGCATACTATATTATATGTACTAATGAACTGTTTTCCTAAACTAAACATATCTGTATGTACTTTCTTTTGGTTTTTTTTTTGAATAAATATTTTATACTTATTCGGTCTTTCCTTGTAATTATTGAGGCGGCTTGATTGGACTTTCAGCTTATACCGAGCGCTTGGAGAAAATTTGAGGGACAACACTACAAAAATTTATTACCGTCTTTGATTTCAAACTGAAAACACATTAAAAAGACAAAATTATGATAGTATGGAAATAATACTAACGTTGATAACAAGGTCATCATATATTTGTTTAACCAATTCTAGCTTTTGTACTCGTCTTTGTAAATCAATGAGAAACATTTGCATACATCTCATTATAAATATTAATGAAAAGTGAAGACAAATGTTCTGTTAAGATGATGATGATGATTATTATTATTACTACTACTATTATTATTGTTATTATTATTATAGCCCTTGATACAAACTGAAAGATTTAAAGACTAAAATTAAAAAAAAAAAAAACTTGAAACTTTGAGAAACCAAAATTAGTGATACATTAAGACAATCGTGTAATGGACTCTGTTTTTTTTTTATTAGTTAAGAATTTTATGTAAATTTTAGAAATATTTGTTAGATTGACACACGCTTCCATATTTGATAAATCAAATTTAAAGAAGTTACGATATCTTTTTCTTCATCAAAAGCTAATCATGACTAAAAAGTAATATGTACTGTAATGACACATTAAGTGGAGGTTGTTTTCTCATGGAGACTCAACAACATAATTAGGCCGCGTGAAACGGCCAAGATGTGGAAACAAAATTGTAAAACTAATGTTATTGTCCTCCCAATAGTTTGACGTTACATCCCTCGAGTTAACGCGATTTTTTATCTAAGTTTTTGCATTAAAAAAAGTGTATCACTGAAGCGGAAAACAAAAACAGAGAAGACAGTGCTTAATCTGAAAAATTGTATTTGCTCAAATTACTTCTGATTTACAAAGATCGTCATCCTTACTTCTGATTTACAAGGCTTTCATCCTCACATCTCAAATCTGAGCTGAGAAAACAAACAGAAAATGAAGAATATATAAAAAGAATAAACGAACACATAAAAACTCATCTCTAAATACTCCAAAAATCTAAGTAATTTAAAAGATGTTATAAAATTTGGGGTAGTCATAAGCTTTCTCATGGTATACAAACGGATATGGGTAAGAATACTGGTATGGATAAACAAGTGGCTGTACATTCTTGGTTTCCCCTTGTGGTTTACTTTCCTTCTTCTCTTCTTTTTTCTCATCCCCTGGGCCTACACTGACCAGATCAGCATAACCCAATTTTTTCGTTAATTTAGTTGTCAGATGGACCACATCTGTACCATCGCCAATTATAACTAGCTTATCGCCATCCAATGTCACAGACATGACACCTGTAAGAAAACCGACGTGCATAAACATTAGAATAGAAGCTAAATGTCGTAGTTTAATAAATTCACTTATCATAATAATAACAATATGTTTATTTTAGAGTTCTGTTGTTCTTGTTTCATGAGAGTAAAAACATATTTATACGCGTCATTAAGAATTAAGAAATATAAATTGGATCATTAATTAAGAATCGACATATAATCTCCCTTTTTCTTTTCTTTTGGCTTACAAAAAATCCTCAATTCTATATTCCAAACCGTTTTGTCCAATTAGCTATCCAAAAGTTAATGTTTTGTTGGCATTTAAAAAGCTTGTACATTTGCCATTAAAATAGAACTTTGTTTGTATTAAGCAATTTAATAAAAATCTTTAGGAAAATTATTGTAGACCTAATTCTAGGCAGAGAACATATATTGGTGTTATTTTGTGAGAGTACATCTCCAAATTGATCAAAAGTAGTTTAATAAGAACCGTATGTAATAATTTGAAGTAAGATTAAGCTAATTGTAAGTCATAATCAAATAACCATAAATATTGCAAATTCATTTCATAATTTTTATATTGAAAGGAATTAATGTTATTAGAAATTAAAAGAGTGAAGAGTCATACCATCCATGGTAGCAGCAGTTTTGAGTGCTTTTGAGCGCTTCTTTGCATCATCAAGTGATAGCTTCACTACAACCTTTTGCTGCAACAAATAAAACAATATATTTATTAATATCCCCCTTTCGTACATTATAATGGGAAAAATTTAATACTAAAATGAAAGTTATGAAATGGAGGACAAACCTTAGCCATCTTCCTTAGTTCTTTTCTTTTCTTTTTTTTTTCCTTAGTCTCTGTTTTATATATTCTCCTGTTTCAACGATTGAAACCGGGAAACTTGTGAGGAGTGATTGTTGGATTAGGCTGTGCCTCTGTGTGTTTGGTGAGTGAAGGAGATGAGAGAATTGTCTCAAATATATAGTGAGATCAGTGAATTTTAGTTATTTGGAGAGGAAGCAAGCTGGAAGGAGACCAAGTCTCACTTGATGGCCTTTGGAAAATTGGAAGTCGTAGGCTCGTAGCGACCAAAGACGTGTCAATTGGACCCCCATAAATGAAGAGATAACGGTTCATCTTGTGTGACAATAAGTGTGACGAGTGGGTGTGCTCTGGATTCCTCAACAATTTTGTTGGTCCGAGTTGTCAGGCAATCACTACACGGTGATTATAATCTGTACACAAGAAAAAATCAGATGACTTAATATAATACTTTGAGGTCATATTTTTATCATCATAATGCGTTCATATGCACTTTGTTTGCTTTATAATATTCATTATTGTCCTTTGTTGTCAGACGATTTGATGGAGTTCCATCTTCTCTCCAGTGTGCAGAAAAAATTTGGGGGCCCTTAAGTTCTCTGGCGCTTGATCTGTATGATAAAATTATCTAGACATTAAATCTGAAATTCTCTAAGACAAAATATGATTTAAAAAAATCATTTTGTATCTTATTTAGAACAAATGTAGTTAGTCCAGTGAAAACTTTGATAAATCACTAATTAAATTTTTGTTAACTTTTAAAGGGGGAAAAAAAGAGGAACGAATAAGTTGGTGTTATTAACTTATTACTGTTCTGCCAGGTAAGTATTTCGCTTCGAATAAGTCCTGTTTCTCTTCAAAGTTCTTTTCAGTGAAAATAATTGTGCACTTTAAGGTACTAGTTCAGACGATTTCTAATATAATGTAAGCTTCATAATAATGGCTGAATAAAATGAACACTAGAGAACAAATAGAAAAAGTTGACTTGTACATATTTTTAGCAATTAACAAATTATTTGCTCTAGAACTAATGGACAACTCCTGTCTGAATCCAGCCATAGAGGATTTAAGTTGAAAGGTCTATTATTTCTTGGGTCTTTGACGAGTGATCTAAGCCAACCGATTCGGTCAAGTCAATGAATCTGACCTAATCAATTCCTTATTCTAACTACGTACCCAGACTCTAACAACTATCAGTCTCATTCTTTTGTTTCCTTTGAATTCTTCACGTAAACTGTTACCTTCAAAAGTAATTATCTGACTGAGAGGCATCACTATTTTTTTTATTTTGAGTTTGGCAAGAAAATACTGCTTTTGATCCCTCACGGAGAAAATAAGTTTCCACCATTGTGCCAGGCGATGCTACTCAGTTACACACTTACACACCACTACACCAGTATTTATTCAATCAAAGTTACACAACTCAAATTGAGATTCGTTCATCGTCTTACTGATTTATGCATCGCAAAATCGAAAAGGCGAAAAGTCGAAAAACTTTTAATCATTGCAGTGGACCAGAGGTTGTTCGTAATTAAGTCTTATAGGTTCGTTTATAGACAAAGCATTTTAGTAAATAAAAGATAGTATATTAAAAAAAAAGGAAAAAGAATAAATGAGTTTGATCAGTCCTTAGTCTTTTCCTGCTCTATTTAATAGTATAGATATAAATTTCATTTCCATTCGGGCATTCGGCCTTTTCCAAAATACCACAAACATAAAATACGGTAGAGTTAGAGTCCGCTTTATTAGCCCAAGCCTGTTCAAGGTCGTTTAGGCCTAGACAGTAGGCCGGCCCAATACTTTCGAATTGAACATTTGAACTAAATAAACTTTGTACGGCTTGTGCCTAGCCTACCTGCGCTAGTGAATTACAAATCGTGTCGTGTTAACCGTGTTGCCACGACACGGACCCGTGTTGACACGACACGACACGCCACGTGTACGGATTCAACACGACACAACTGTGTTGGTGTGTCGTGTCAAAACTGTGTCGTGTTGACATTTTTAGAAAATTGACAAAGTTTAACACGACACGATTCAATACGACACGATTTGACACGACACGGTTACAACACGACACAACAAGATTTTATTTTATTTTAAAACTTAAAATTAAAAAAATATTATAAAAATATTAATATATTATAAAAACAAAGGATGATTTGAATTTTAAGGATAAAAATATAATACATAAACTATAATTAAAAATTTTCAACTAATTGATATTATGTAATTAGTAATTTATTATCTAGTTAATTAATTATTATATTGTATCATCATGAATTATTATGATATTATTTTTTATCGACTATATAACAGATTTATAAAATTTAATACAATTTTTTATCATTTTATCTCTAATTTTAAAATATATTTAACTATTTTTAAATAAATAAATAAATAAATTTTTAACACGGTTGACACAACTGTATCGTGGCGTGTCAACACGGTTTCCAACTGTGTCGTGTCAATTTTCGTGTTGTGTCGGCCTTTCCCTCCACTCAACACGACACGACACGACACGACACGGTTGCATGTATAAGCCGTGTCAACACGACACGACACGATGCTAAACACACTCGTGTTTGCCACGACACACCACGATACAGTAAGATTGCAATTCACTAACCTGCGCAACGAAATCCGAAGGAAATCGATTAGTGGCATCTCACTCCGCGCCATCGCACTGCACAACGCCTCATCGAAAGTCAGAACAGCGCTCTATACCCTATACTCACTCAGTGCATATTTTTTGTTCATTTCATTTTTATAAGTGTTCACTTTAATATGTATAAATGTTCACTATTTTATAAGTTTTCACTAGACTAAATGTGTTCATTTTGATTTTTTTTTGCCAAAAGTTTTTGGTCAGTAAAAATGTTCAGTTAATTGGTATAATTGTTCAGTTAGTTGAACGGAAAATATAAATGTTATGAGCAAACATGTTTATTTTATTAAATATAAATGTTCAGTTTAATAAGTATAAATTTTCAGTTATTTAAATATAAATGTTCAGTTAGTTGCAACAGAAATACAACTGTTATAAGAAAAAAAACCAAACGAAGGGGTCACGAACCGGACAAAAAATACATGTAAAAATTAGAATTGACAATGAACCGATCTGGTTCAAATTAATTTTTTTCTGATTCTATCCCTGACTCCTAGCACACCTCTTGACCACGCGCGACTCTGACTCTAGCGTGATTCCGACGCATTAAACTGAACACTTTTTATTATTAAACTGAACATTTGTAACACACAGCAGCGATAGCTGGAATGATATATTTGCCGATGGTACTTATAATTCCTGAAATCCGATTCCAATTTCCAAATACAACTGTATACTAGTTAACATTTAAAGCCCATTGTTATATGGGCTCATATAATGGGCCCGAAAAATAGCCAGGAGATAGTTCACTGATAGGTTCATTTTAAGGCATCTGGTATTCTGGGATGCTTAAATTTTGGAAAGAGCTCCTTCAAAATTCTATTAAAAAAAATGCGAGAATAAATATCTCCTATAGTTACTAGAAATGATGCTCTGCACAGAAACAAGAAAGTGAAGGGTGCAATTATTTAAGTCAGCATCTGAGCTGAGCATAAAAGCAGTAAACAACATGAAGAAATGTTGTTATGTACTTGTTGGAAGAAATCAATCTGATAGGACAAAAGAATAGAAGAACGATAATGCCAGAGAGAGAAAGCACAAGATCAGCTGATACCTTACCAGCTATAATGTAATTCAAGCAACCTCTGAATGAAGACTTCTGATGGTACCATGCACTGGAAACACTAACAACAGTTTAGAGAATGAGATACTGGTACCAAATAATGCAGGCAAATTTCATCAGAGGTGGAAGTACAAAACTTGATGTCAGACACACAATTGGAGAAGGGGCGATGTTCAAGAGGTGGTTGTGACTTGTGACTGTGAGCAAGAGGATCAGGAAAGAGTAAGACAACACATATCCATATGCTGTGGAGAACAACAGAAGAAAAATGCAAGTGTGAATGCATCACACATGGGAAATGCCTTGAAGCTGAGCTGTGGTTAGGAGTGGCCGAGAAAATCTTAGACTGTAGTTGAAGTTGTGTGGTTATGCTAATGATAACATGGTGTGTACTGATGCAGATATATACTAATGCTTTGTAGCTGTTTTTTCCTGGTGGGTATCAGTCCTGAGATATTTTCGGGATGATTCAAAAAGAATTCAAAGGTACTTGTGATCTAGAACAAATACTAAACGAAGGTGTTATTCTACATGTGCGGAAACTAGGAACTGAGATGCCTTCAATTTTGCTTTTCTTTTTCAATCTTGATGTACTTATGTTCAGTATAGAGAAGTACAGGATGAGATGGTAGTGAAACTGAAACATTAGTGCTAGGTAGATTCTTTAGCAGAATACATTACTGGTATATTTGTATTTTGGGTGACTGTTTCATTAAAAGGGGCGGTGGAGGCTTGGAGGTGACTTATTTCAACAAAAATAAAAGTATCTGGAGAGAGTACTGGTTCACTGCACTGATCAATGGCAACACTGATTTTAGCTTCTTCTACTACTGTCGAAGCATATTCGATTATTCTTTTTGATTGTTCTTCCCACCTTTATTCTCATTTCTGCTCTCCAGATTGTCCAAATTGTAGTGTTTATCTGCCTAAAATTTCCCCTAAAATTATCTCATCTCATCTGGTCAATAATGTTTCATTCCTGGATAGCTGTGTGCTTCAGGAGTATTGAGGTCAATCCCCAATACTCATGGGAGCAAATCTGCATTTTCTTTTGCTTTACAATTCGCATGCATCCTAAATCTTATTATTTTTTTTCATTCCTTTCATGATCTTGAATCAGTAGCACTCATTATTTCCACCAATATCCATCTTCTTCTCGCAGGAATTGTTTTCCGTTCTCCTCAATTATAATTTGCAGTAAGAACTAGCTCTTGGTCTAGTGACAAAGAGCAATCCATCTCTAGAAGAGGTTGCAGGCTTGAAACCCGGATGGAGTCTTTTCTGACATTTAATTTCGAAATAAACTGGAAAGCTCGTCTCCCATATCTTATCTTCAAAAAATAAAAAAGAACAATTTGGAGTGCCACTAACGCTTGTTCAATCCTCTAATCCTTAAAATAGTTCCTGAAGCATTGATTAGGTTGTGCAGACTGCAGAAGACCTGTACTGAATAATTTTCTTGATAGTGTCTAATTTGTTGAAGCAACCATGTCAACTGTCTGATGAGACAATCCAGTATTAATCCTCCGCTCTCCTATAGCAGGTACAGTCGTATCAGTCAATTTGTTTGCACCAAGACCATTTTGGCGTCTCCTCCTGATATATTCTTCCATGTAAAAAGACAAACAAGAGTCAATTCCCAAACTGATTCTTCAAGGATTAATTTATCTCAGTTTCCGTTTTGGTCCAAAGTGTTCTAATTATAAAACTTCCCATCAAAGGATCCTTTTACTGTACAAAAGGCATATGAAACGTAGCTCGAAGCTTGGAAAAGAGTCATTTTAGGCATATCCTTTTGCAAAGGAAAAAGTGGGACTTGATTTAAATAACATTGAGATTTCCGTCCATTATTCTTTTGTTGAAGATGACACGCAAAACCAAATATGGGCAAGTTGGAATTTGTAGGAACGAAAATAAGAACATGAAAATTTTAGAAGAAACCACAACAAGCTAGGATTTGCACGCATCTTTCACCAGTAATTATATATTCTTATTACAACCATAAGTAATGCTCTCAAATGCACTCTGACTTGCATTGTATATTACAAAGAGGAAAGGGTCTTCATATCATCTCACCATTCAATTTTTGGTAGACAGTTCTTCTGATCTGATATTGTTGCTCTTTACACAAGAACGATCAAATACAGCACCAAATCTGAAGTCATACTTCCAGGATAGTTTGTGCAATTTGCTCAAAAGATAACAACTTGCGGACACTTCAATAAAACATGCATAAACCCAACATTAAAGAATCAATTATTACTTGCATTAACTTCAACTGAAACAAACTACAATACTTTTACATGATGCTATAGGATTTAGAGCCATAGCCACTGTCTTGGTATGCATATGGATATGGGTACGAATACACAGATGGATAACCATACTGATATGAGGGTGTGCTACTACTCTTGCTTCCGCTTGATATCTTGCCTTCTTTCTCTTCTTTGATCTTGTCGTCGCCAGAGGTAACACTAATTAGCTCTGCATAACCCAACTTTTTCCTTAGCATATTTGTCAGAGAGACTACATCAGTACCATCACCAACTACGACAAGCCGGTCCCGATCTATTGATACTGACACGATACCTGGACAACACAGAAGAACAAGTTAGGACTTGCAAAAACTAACTGCTGCTTCTAACAACTTATGCATAATTTGAATAAAGTCAATATTAAGAAACAAGATAATTAAAATAATCATATTGAATTTTATGCTAGAGAAAAATAGTTGTGCACAACACAGCATAAATAATAGAACCTTCATATATATATGTTCCAAAGATTGAATAAGAAATTATTAATACCTTCCATGGAGACTGCAGTCTTGAGAGCCTTTGTACGCTTCTTAGAATCATCCAATGAAGCCAGCTTCACTACCACCTTTTGCTACAGTAGTAATAGAAATTAAGATTAATTACATTAATTAAACAACCAAACTAAGACCATAATTTTTTGTTTTCTTGATGAGAAATAGAGAGAGATGAAATATGATTACTAACCTTAACCATGTTGTATAAATTTCCTTGAATTATATGAGGATACAGACAAACAACCAGCCTTTGGATTTAATAGAGGTGGAATATCGTTACTGTATGTACAGTAACGGGGAATAATATAATTATTAAGCTGTGGCACAATGGGTTCCGAAATGGAAATTGATGGAGAGGGTCTATTTATAAAGTAAAATCAATTGTTGGATTGCTAAGAAGAGAAGTTGGCCTACGCTATTGTTAAAGACGGTCCTACATTATGAATTCAGATCTGGTGCCGCGCGGCACACCGTGTAGCGCGACATCGTAGCCGTCTGATAAAGATCCAATGGACAAGGAAGCTCCGTGCATGTAACTTAGATTGATAGGCCCGTAAAAAATGAACCGTCCAATTAAGATCAGACGGCTCGTACGCGCGCTACACGGTGTCCCGCGCTACACGGAATTCGGGTCCCTACATTATGGCCTTGATTTACGGCCGCTACCATCATTTTTTTCTACTATTTACAAAAATCTACGTCACTATTTTTGAACCCAGCGTTTTACAGTAGTACTGAAGTTGCCGTCATTTGTCACCATCAATTTTACCATACCAAATTGCTAATACATTAATACATGATTTCTCACGTTACATCAACCACCATCGATTGGTGGGCCCACCATGACAGCGGATATCGTCCATCATAGTAGAGATAAACACCATATATTTTCATATGGATACTTTTAGTTATTAAAAATCAAATATGGAATTTGCTTCAGTATATTATTGTCTATATAAAAATATTTTAATTGCTTTTGAATTTTTTACCATTTTATTCAACAAAACAACATAGGAAATTTCAATATATTCATTGAAGTTTTTCAACAATATATTTGCAAATATGACAAAAAATATTTTTTATCTAGCTATTTTTATTCCTATTAAATATTATGCTAAATTAATAAGTATAATAATATTATTGTTATAAAATTTTCTTTTCAAATAATAGTCACCTGATAAGTGATAATCAATAATAACCGTCTACATATGGGGTTTTCTTTGGGGGCGCAGAATGACTAAATCATTCAATACATAATCGAATAATTCATACAGAAAAATAAATATGCTCTGGAATAATTTTAAATTATTCGTAAATAATTTTTAAACGAAATGATCATAGCTCTATATAATATTTTTTAACCACCCATTTAAAATTCATGTATAAATAAAAGATAAACAAAATGTAACACTAGAATTCAAGTTGTTCGTTATTCATGTACGTCATGTCCTAGCCAGCTGTACATTTTTTCACTGGTACAAGAAAGAATTTGATTGGGATGGCCGGTGAGAAGACTTTTTTATTTATGTTGGACATTGATCTATTGCTAGATTTAATTGATATAGTAAATCTAGAAATTTTTTAGTAAGACACAATTTTCTATTAATATTTCTTTAAGAATCTAGCAATTTATTTTTGCTAGACTTTTCTAATCTTGTAATATCTAGTCTAGCAATTTTAAAAGGTCTAGCAATTTATTATTGCTACATTAGATATTACAAAAATTCAAAAAGTCTATCAAAAATAAATTGCTAGATTTTTAAGGAGCTATTAATAGAAAATTGAGTCTTGCTAAAAAAATTGCTAGATTTAATGCATCAAAATAAATCTAGCAATAGAACAATAACCAACATAAATAAAAAAAGTCTAGCTATAAAGTCTATGTAAAGGCATCTTTTTTGTAGTGATTTAAATTCTGCAAATCTTTAAAGCCTTACAAGTTTGAAATGTAGCTTGGAATTTTGACTAGTATGTGTATGATGTATATGTATTGAGTGCATGATTCATCAAAATAAACAAATTAAACAAATCTAACTTCGACTTGTATGTGTATAACTCATTGAGTGAAAGACGAAAATAGCAAGCAACAATGCAACATAACAAGTATGCATGGTTTTCATGGTAAGGAAACTCATTCAATTATAGAATACGTATTATATATTTGTTTGTCAACAAAAAAATAATAGTAGTATTAAAGGCGTGGCAGCATAACAGCCTGTCAATGTTTTGGTTTGCCAAGGGAAAAAATGAATTCCCAGGTCACCTTTGTGGCAACCACATGTCAAATTACACAATTTTGAATTACCAAATTTCCCTGTAATATTCTTCCTACTTGTCATGTCATGCGTGATATATAATACGAGAAAAGAGGGAAAGTTTGTTGTATCATATCTATTATATCTATTCTGATATTTGATATCTTTGTATATCTTTTTCTTTTCTTTTTAGGTAGCTTTCTTAGGGTTTTAGTAATATAAAAGCCATGTAATGTAATGGTAAGGCGGCAGCCACCAATTTTTCAATACACAATCATATGAAATTCAATTAAGCAAAACCTCTTGCGTTTTTTAATTAATATAATAATATATGTAAAGTAGGTCCCTTTTTGTTTGGAATTCTCATCACAGAAAATATATTATTTTCTTAAATCTTTTTAAAATTATTGTTCTTCGGCTGAACAAATAGTAGTATAATTTTTTAATTTAATTTTTCATTTCTGAATTATTTCTTGCTCGTAGGCTTGACAGATGTATAAAAACAGTTGAACAAGAATTGAAAAATGACAAAAAATTTGGTGCGGCGCAGCCACAAGATCATTATAGGAGAAGCGAAAGCATTCAAAAACTTGGCAATCGTGCCCGCCAGGTGTTAAACCATTTACAACAAAGTACACAATTTCTACTTGGTAGTTGGCCACCTAGAATGTGACAACTCAGTGAAAGAAAAAGCAATCATAAAATAAAAAAGATAATATCATTTTAAAAGAAAAAAATACATTTGTACACATGCATAATAACCTCATTTAAAATTGTCAGGATGTATAAAACGAGCTTTCAACAATTTTTTTATACAAAATTTTATAATGAATAGCAGTACACATATATATATCTATATTTTCTTTGTTTTATGAAAAAATAAAATATACTTTTTAATATATGAAATGTGCTAGCCTCACATCATTTCTTTATTAGTTTCCAGATATTTCTTTATTTATTATTACACATCTTTTCAAAGAAGGGGACAATGCACCTTTTCTAACCCCACATCATTCAAAATAGCTTGTCGTATTATACTTGGTCGGTCAATATGAGCCCCGGTTTGGCCCAGCGTCAATCAATCAACAAAGTTTCACTGTCTAAAATTGAATTTGTCAATTAGTAGTGCCTATTCTTGAGGATTCTTTTCAAACCGACCAATTTTGCCTTGTGGAAGAAACGAACTGCCTCAGCCACATCTCGAACATGAAATCCTATTTGCGCACTGTTATATCCTATTAATCACACAAATTTGTTGAAGGCGGCGTTGTGCTTATGTTGTTTCCTCGACACGTGGTAATCTTCTAATGGAAGCAAATTAAATCACTCTTGATTACCTTTGCCTTGAAATTTTTGAAAGATGATTGCACAAGCATTCAACAAGAACAAAACAAGATACGAAATAATAGCGGGCATGGTGAATTTGTTTGTACTAATGGGATTTTTTCTTAGGGAGGTATAACCACCTAAGGGGCCGTTTGAATTCCCTAAGGAATTTGAGAAATTTCATCTTTCTACCATAAATTTATTATAAACAATCCAAACTCTTCACAAAGTTACAAACTTCCCAATAAATTTATTCCTAGAAATTGCAACTTTCCCAAATTCCCCAAATTCCTAAGCGATCCAAACGGCCCCTAAATGTTTTGCTACGCATTATGCATGTAAAGAATCCCAAATTTCGTTAAGTCTTCATATTTTGCATCATGATTAATATGTCTGCATCATCATATATTAAAAGCTTCTAAAATTTGAAACTAATGTTTTTACAAAATATTATACAATTTTGGTTGCCCGATTTATTATTTAACTAGAGGGATACATCGAGCTTCGCTCGATCCTAACAGTCTTTAATAGGCCGCTAAGGAGCCAATTACAGTAGGAGTGAAAGACCAAGAAAAAAATTAAAAAAAAAGATGATTAACAAACTTCATTAATAAATTGACACATTATGCTGATTTGTTCTACTAACAACCTTTGCAGCCAATTTCTTAAGAAAACATGATCAATATAAAAATAAGCAACTAAAACCAACAAACCCGATGAATATATTTTTCAATTTTGGTTCTATCTAATTTTAATGGTTGAACATTGTTATTTTTAAAACCTTATTTTTGTTGTCATATTGCGGAGCGGAAGCCCAAAGTTCATTCGAGCAGGCCGTGTAAAACGTAGAAAACTCAACTGCAAGTCTGCAAAGTAATTAGCAATTACATAGCCCAATAAGAACTCTTATTCCCCTTTACAATCATTAATTCGTTATACCATCTTAAAACACCATATCTATATAATAATCTATATGTTACTCACAAATAAGAAGTCAAAATTTAAAAAATAATAAAAAAAATTTAGGCTTTCCAAATAGGTTCCTAACTGAAACCTGGTGAAGCATCCAGATCATCGTCACCAAAACCCATTGGCCACCTCTTTAGTATCTTTATGAGTATCAAGATTAGGAGGCGGTAGATCAGTTTCCTCTCCGAGTTTCACATTTTCCATTGCCTCGTTGTTCTTGGTCAGGAACACAAATCCCGATGGCTCGTCAGGTTCATTTTCTTGGCAATGTAAGCTCCTTCCAATGGCAGAAGTGGTGGTACCCTTCTTCATCTTTTCAAGATAAAGAATTTGGTTGTACATTGATTCAATATTGTCTTGTATCTCTTGTTCACTTGAATTTATAGTATCCCAGACCTCGTCAGAGACTTTTCCATTATTTCGCTCCTGCAGGTGACGTAAATGATTAGTTTGCATTCAAACTAACCAAAACTTACTGTCTGATATTTACCCTAATGGCTTGATCAGCAACTAAAGCACAAAGTGTGGATATTACCCTAATGGCTTGATCCGAAACTAAATTGGATAGTTATTTAGACCAAGCTAATATCAACCAATACATGAAAGAATTTGTTTAATATACTTGCAAAATAACTGCTTTGCAAGTATATTAAACAGATTACATTCACTATGCTCTCTTTAATAACTGCTCTGTTATTAAGAGTAACATTTACAATAACAATTGATTACATTCACTATGCTTTAACTTGTATGACCATAGAAATATTTTTAGTTGTCATTACAGGCTCAGGTTACTGCCTATTCCAAGTAAAAAATAAAAGAAAGCACATGCTGAATATCTTCGAGTCCTTTTTGAAAAATCAAGCAATATCGTAATAAAATTCAGATGTACGTTCATTGTGCTGCTCATGGACTGTCTGATCTTAATCTCTTCTGAACAAACGATTGTAAGAGGATCAATGATTATTAAGCAAGTGGCACTTGCTGGTACACATAAATAAATTGTTTACAAAGTAAATTTGTTTACCTTAGGGGAGCACAGAGTCCACCATAGATTGGATATCATCCATCACAAACAATAGTAAGAGGAGCATATGCATTCTTCTGCAAGCCCTCTCTATTTGTTTTTATTTTATAGATAACTCCCTTAAAATTTTTCATTTTCTTCCGCCAGTGTTGTCACTGTCCTTTGCTCCAGACAAACACTTCAATATAGAAGCAATAAACGAAAAAATTAGATTAGTGAATCATTTTGAACTTACTACAGCTCTTAAACAATCTCCATACAACCTAAACATGAAAGAGGAGATTAGGCATTGATGTTTCAATTCGACTCTGTAATACAATTTTGTCCTCAGATTTGCACCAGTTGCCCAAGTGAAACGATAAGCATTTTTTCCTGACGGAGCGATTTTCAATCTCTGAATTTATTCTTCCCAGGACCATTATGTAGTGAGCAAGAAGACATCAATTTAAATTTTGTGTGTTATGCATTAAATGGTAATTAAATTTTACTTATTAAATTGGTTAAAGATGGAAAATATTATCTGGCACATGTTCGTTTCTCTACACGGCTCTCTTCCTTGTATTAATTGCAAATAAATGGCGTATTAAATATTTCCAATTTCTTTTGTAACTTCTGTTGGAAATAAATTATTAATTAAATATTTTCTATTTGTCCATCACGCATGTCAAATGAATGATGAATTTACTTATTCCATTTAAATTCTGTTTACCAATTACCATGCACCTCTAAAATGTCTCCTCCATAACATTTGTACGAATTACTTTTTTGAGCCGATGTAACAAATTACAAAAAATGTTAATCTAATAAAGGAGGACAGGTTTCCTGTACAAAGAGAAATTTCTTTAAAAATAACAGAAAATGGATCAGCAGGGAGTGGTTCTAAGATCCATCAATACTAATTCAAAATTGAATGATTCTGACTTTCTGAGAGCCATCAGTACTAATTGAGAGCTTAGTTTGCTAAAAAAAAATACTAATAACTAAAACTTTAATAGAAAATTTGAAATTCAAGTAAAGTACACACTTACTCAAATAATGGGTTTTCTCTTCAGCGTGCTAGAACTTTAAAATCATTTCTTGTCCTTTCAATTTCTACACCTTATCTGAACCCTAGATCGCCAAAAATAATGGGTTGGGCTAGACTTTGCAGTGACAGCTATCAGTTGGATAAGAGAAGCAGGTGGGGACAGATTGAAAAGAAAGGAGGGGCATGACCGCATGAGGCGAGGTAGTTCATGGGAGGAAGAGGAGAAAAAGAAAGGCAGAATAGGGGCTCAGACCAGTGTAGAAGGGGCGAGGAAGCAAATCAAGCAATGAAATTAGGTAGGGAATGCTAGTATGGGGAAAAAATTACGCTGCCAGATAAACGTCCAATGATGCACTGGGTCAATTTTATGAGGGATAATACTCAACACACAAATAGCTACAGAGTTCACGTTGTAAAAGTTTAAAAAAAAAAATTAACGCACGAAGGAAAAATGTTTGACGTGTCGGGATCCATTTTAACAAAACAAACAGGACTCCACGGGTCTTTATTTATAAAATACTGATTTCATTCTAGTCAAATATAATATGAGGATTGCTAAAATGCTATGCATAGCACGGATAGTCTTCGTGCTACGGATTCGTTCTTGAATTTCATGTTTCAAATAACCGATCCAAACCGTTCATTATCTTCTTCATATTGAAATCTCATTAGAAACCAAATTTTACATTTTTTAAAATTTTTTTACTATTTTTCTCATATTTTTTAAAATACTTAATCTAATAAATTCTGGACCCTTCAATAACAGTGATTTAAAAAAATCTGAGAAAAATAATAACAAAATTCAAAAAAATGTAAAATTTGGTTTCTAATAAGATTTCAACATGTAGAAGATAATGAACGGTTTGGATCGGTTATTTGAAGCATGAAATTTAAGAACGAATCCGTAGCACGAAGGTCATCCGTGCTATGCATAGTATTTTAGCAATCCTCAATATAATATCTACCCGTCCGCCTCTCTCTTTAATATACTGTCTCTTTGATACGAGGATGGCTAGAATGCTAAGCATACCACCAATAGCGTCGCGTGCTGCGTATTCGTTTCAAATTTTATGATTTAGATGACTAATTCAAACCCCTCAATATCATATTCATATTGAAATTTATAAGAAATCAAATTTTATGTTTTTTTCGAAATTCTTTACAAATTCTTTTAATTTTTAGAAATTCTTTGATCTAATTTGTTTCGAGCCTTCCAATAATAACAGTTTTTGAAAATCCAAAAAAAATACTAAAAAAATTCAGAAAAAAAAATATAATGTTTGATATCCAATGAAATTTCAATATGAAGATACATTGAACAGTTTGGATCAATTATTTGAAACATAAAATTTGAGATTTTAATGCATAGTATAGGTCCATCCATGGAGTTCAGATCTGGTGCCGCGCGGCACACCGTGTAGCGCGGCATCAGAGCCGTCTGATCAAGATCCAATGGACAAGGGAGCCCCGTGCATGTAACCTAGATTGATAGGCCCGTAAAAAATGAACCGTCCGATCAAAATCAGACGGCTCGTACGCGCGCTACACGGTGTCCGGCGCTACACGGGATTCGGGTCCCCATCCATGCTACGTAGCATTCTAATAATCCTCCTATTATATTGCGTGATTTTTTTAATGATATTAGTAAATAATTTAAACGAGGAAAGCTCTACCATAAACAGCTTTATTGTAAGGAGTATTTAAATCATTCATTTAGAATGATTAACTACTTTGATCGATTACTTAAATGAACCATAATAAAACTCACGGGAAAATTTTGCTTTAAAATATATTAAAAGGTTTTAACTTTTATGTCAACTTTCTGCACATAAAGCCGATTATAGCCACGAAGACCTCGCCGCCGGGAATCTCACGACATCAACAAATCAACGAAAACCAACAAATTAAGCTCAAACCTCGCGCTCACCCAAATTGGACCCTTTTTTTTTCTGTCACCAGCTAGGGTGAAAAGACCTTATCCACAAGATATTTCAATCTCAACAGCCCTAATTTTTTCATTTGCATTCTTAGTGACGTTTGGCATGTATGAGATTAGCTTAACTTTTAGATAAGTACCCTAACTTATTAACTTACAATTGCCAAACGAGTTTAAGGTCAATGGAGTTATGGTGTTGCCAAACTCCCCCGTCTTCCAAAAATACTAACTTTAATCCCCTAACTCATTAACTTACGGTGTTGCCAAACGTCCCCTTATATAGCTAGGTATCCAGATCATTATATGGGTGGCAAAAAACTTACAATTAATTGGACAGGGTTCGTCGTAGGACCCAACTTATCCAATTTCTCATATACAAAGGACTAACTAATTGACTATACAACATCCTCATATCCTCATTCCACTAAGAAATTCTAATACATTCATAACCTAATCCAAACAAGCTTCCCTACAAAAGCCGAATAACTTAATATTTAAGGGTAAGTGATGCTCTGCAAAAATGGCTTCTGGTGGATACACGTAACACGGGCAAAAGGGTCAAAAGGTTGCTCTATATATCACGGGTCCAACTACACCATGAAAAGATATCTCAAATCCTCCATGGTTGGCCCAGTTGCACGCCCAGCTCCCTTATCATCACCAAAAGCTGAAGATACCATTGTTCTCTTCTCCTGCAAAACATACAATTGTGAACTAATTAAGAAAACTTTCATGTCCAATGTGAATCTCATTTTCCCCTTTCATCAACAACCAACCCTACTGTTCCTAATCTTGCCTTAGTTCTTGTATTAGCTTCTTTAAAAGCAAACAATATCAAGAACCAAGGATGCTCCACATCAATAATGGGGAGTTAATTTAGGCCAGAAAATTAGACATGCAATAACTTCAACAAAATAAACAGAAGGGTAAACTAGTAAACTAATTTATAGAAAAGTATGGAACTTATACAGTAGTAATTTTCCATCAAAAAGTTTTACTGAAGTTCTCTAAGGTCATCTCTTGAAACAATGCAGTTAAAAAGTACCATACCAATGTCGTACTAAAACATAAACAAAGATCTTATGTAAAACTATGTTTTCTTCTTTTTCTTTAGAAAATGCCAATGACCACCCTATAGAAAAAAGTAACCTAACAGACTTTATTTGAACCCATTAGAGTTATCGACCTATGGTACGAATCACCTATAACTGGAATAAATAATATAGGGATTATGACGCACAGAGAGGGGAGGGAGGGGATGTGCTTACCTGAAGAGCTAAAATACGATCTTCTACTGTATCCTGAACAGTAAGCCGAGAAACAGTGACTGGTTGGGTCTGACCAATATGGTGAGCTCGATCAATAGCTTGGTCCACCGCAGATCAAGTAATATTACATGGCATGCTGCCGCCATGTTCAGCCCAAGATTACCCGCCTTCAAGGACATCAGCATTACTCTCACCTATATTATGACCATATACCTATACCATAATACCATTATGAATGGGAATAAATCTTAACCACTCAATTGTTTTAGAACAGTCTAATGCATTGCAGTAAATGTACATAAACAGGTACATATGGGTATCTTGTAGCCGAGGATGTATCAGTTGTTTGATCCAGTAGGCAGTTATTGATAACTAATAGATCCGACCTCTGATAAAATAAAGACAAGCAATCAGGTAGCATTTCAACCTGAACAGACCAAAACCTAAACCCAACACCTCATACAAAAACTAGAGGCAAGCAAAAGTTTCAAACCTGCCCGACCTCAAACTGTAGCATTATGGCATTGATATAACTGAACCCCAAATAAAGTTTGTAGGAACTAGATATCTTTTATACATGACTACATGGATCTAAAACCAGAGTTCAACCTAAAATTTGAAAGGCTCGAGACATAAAGTTGACCCCACCAAGATAAACTAACCTATCTCTATATAACCAAGAGACAAATTGTATATAAACAAGCCGCCTTAAAGACCCCGACCTGAACATAGCCTGACCTTAGAGAGGCTAGATCAAATTTACAACCTGAAGCAAGTCAGAACCATCAGAATATTTGTTTGAGTCATTTCTAATCAGAATATACAAAACTTGAAAACATGCCACTGACAGCACGATTATGTTCAGTCAGAATAAAACTAAACAAGCACAAACAAAGATTGGATAAAAAACCTCAGGATCAGTGTTAAAGTCCTTGACAGCCCGGTCTCTAGCCACAAGCGGCATGGTACCATCAAGCCTCCTATATTGGATCATGTGCTGGTTCAAGCTCAGCTCCAGCAATTCAAGCATACTAGTCTATTGCGAAAAGACAATTGCCTTAAACGGACCTTAATTGTCAGACTCTCCGTATACTTGTATTACAATATCAATAGCGGCCTTTATTTCAGATGAGATGTAGCCACTGTTGCTGATAGAGGCTTGCTGCTCATAAGAAAAGGGGTCAGGGCTGGTGCTGCTGCTAGAAGGGCCCGCTTTGCCTTAGACACAGGCCTTGAGTGTGAATTTGGAGAAGATTGAATTGGTGATCAGAGAGTCTCTACAGCCAGTCGAGGGGCAGGTGGTCTCATCTGAAGAGATACGCTCATGCACACACTGGTAGCAAAACACATGGCCGCACATAGTCACTACAGCATCCTCCGATGGATCCTGAACAAAGAAGCTTTCAATTCCGTGTAGTCATAAGAAGGTTTTTACCTTCTAATGAGTAATTTTGATGGATAGTGACATCACAAATCACTCACATTGCCACAATACATTTTTAAGTCACTGTACACCTGCACTACTAAACTAACCCTTAAGCTGTGGAAGCGCAAAAAATGGCCCCTGAATCAACCTGAATTAGCCAAAACTTACCCCAAGCAAGCACCAACAAAGCAAAGAAAAGAACATCAAACAAAATAGACGGGCTTGAACAAAAGCCAATATGTTAACCATTGAAATGCTTTATCGATGATGCAGTTGCACGTCAAGGCAACATAAGTCAAATATACCTTCTTCGTGTGCAATAAGCTTGAAATATTTCATACAATTCAAAAACAAATGAAATAAAACAGCAGAATGTGTATTTCTTACACTGCAAATACAAATTGCAGAGGAACCTTCGAGGAGATGGTACAAATTTACAATAAGGTCCCAAGGTACCAGCATGTGGTTGCATGCTTGTCGGAGTCTCAGGAGTAACAGAAGGATATTGGCATAGTTTTGTTTCAAAGTACCAGCATGTGGTCTAGTAGCTCATGTGGTAAGAGCACTTGGCTCTCTTCTAAGAGGTCCAAGGTTCAAGCCCGCATGCTTGCGATAGGCTTGGCGAGCCAGCGTAAAAAATTCAGCCATATATACAAGAAATGACCAGGGTCGGGGTGTCATTTCTAGCCTACCCCAACTTGTTTGGGATAAAAGGCTCTGATTTATACCAGCTGCAGCATATTCCTAAGTGACAATAAATTGATAAAAAATTTAAAAAATAAAATACTTCTCACTGCATGACCTACCTTTTAAAGCCTCAAATACAACATAAACACCAGTAACATAAGATATCACCTAAATTCTTCTACTAGGTTTACTTAAAAATACCGAAATCACCTTAATTACTCATGTCCAGAAACAGTGAGGAACAAGGGGAAGCTTAAGTTTTCATAGTAGAGGTAGAATATGAATAATAGATTTTTTTTTTTTACTTTTCTTTCAATATGCACAAGTTTTTTGTGAAAATACTGAATGTTTCGCGTTTGAGTTTATAAAAAAAAAGGTATAGAGTAAATTTACACCTTAAACTGTTGACGAGACCCCTCCTCTAGCCTGACATAGAAAGCCCGCTCCTCAGGTGAGAACTCCACCTTGTTTAGACCAATTGATTTCGGTGGTAAATAATTGATTGATTGTCCGTTGATCAGGGTGTCTACATCAAACAGACAATATAAGAAGTCAGGAGAAGCATAGGTGCCAGTATTTGTACCAAGACCTCTATTCAAAAATTTGAGACACGTCTCACTTAGTCCTTGCCAATTCCATGTAAGTTGTTCCTAATAAAAATGAAACTCTCGAATAGGAGGAAATAAAAACCAACCAGAGTAAAAGACGAGCCAGTTCAAACCAGAACAAAAACTGAAACAGTTTTTAAAAAGCTGATGAAAAAACCCACCAGCCAGACACATGAACTCTCAAGTAGATGTGACTTTAACTTAACAATCCCAAACTCCTAACAGAGCTGAACCAAACCAACCCAACAAGAATCTAGCTATATTCATTATTAGTTCAAAGGAACTACATCTCCAAGCCAGCTAATTTGGAAAATTAAAGCTAAAACCACAATTAAGCAAGAATATCAAACTTGAGGATAGCTTATCTATAACCAGCACAAGTCTCGTATATATATATATATATGTTGCTTTTGAACTAGTTTACAACAAGATTTTAAATAATATTTTTTTGCAGGGATTTTTCTTTCGTTATCTACTTTTGCTTATTTAGGATTCTCACCTCATTCATAATCAAATAAGAAAGAGTTGCATACATTTTGTACGGCGAAGCAGCAAAGTTTTCAACACAGCCTGGAGCTTTTTATACCCATTGCTTGAGTCACGGGAAATCAGGTGCTTTATACCAGAGAAAAAGCTAGAGTAATTCGAATAAGGCTCGTACTTTAAGAACCGAAAGTAACTGTACAGATGGAATTCTGTATAGGTTCTGTACCAGCCTTAAATGCAGGAATAGAGGAAAGAATTGGAATGCAATATATGTCAAAAGGATACCAATACTTTTTATTTGTATGTCTCTTTTACCAGTATGTTCTTGTGTTAAAGTCACTGTTGGGGACAATATGTCTGGGATGATTATCTTTTTCTTCTCTTATTACTGGGTTTTGTGTTTTGTAGTAATCATAGGTATTATATAGAATAGTGAATTTACATCCTCAACTAGCACCTGGAACCTTCAGACATTGCGCAATAAAAATTTGAATTTTAACTATAAGTGAAAAATAATAAACTTAAACCATAAGAAAACATAATATTACTAGTGCTTCCAAGGTTTTACAGTTGTAAATAATTGACAGAAATCTGAAAAAAAAAAGGAAAAATAACAAACCTGATTGAAGCCTATCAATAAACAACTCAGCTACTGAGAAATATGAAAAGCAAGCCAATTCATCCAAAAACACATTTCCATTCTCTACTACATTTCTACAACATTTGTACTCGACTCTTTTAGCATCCACCAGGATAACAAAAATTGTTGGTTTAGTCATTCTATCAAACTAAAGCACATGCTGATAAAATAGCTCCAGTAGCTAATTCATTCCAAACCAAGGTTCAAAAGGGAGAAATTACCATAACTTCTACACCCCAAAAAGTACATTAGAAATAAGATAAGAACAATCAAATCAACAGAAACATAATCTTCCTAAAATCTAATGATAGATTTGACAAGGCAAGCTCTTACTCATTTAATCAACCTCCCCATTTTAACACAATTACCCTGCAAAACAAAAGTATTACCAAAATTAGAAATTAATGTGAAACATGCAATCCATCCAAATCCAGGTAGAATATAACATCATTCCAACTTGATATAACAAGCATGGTATAACAATTTGTAGGCTACAATATTTGATATTAAATTATTCGTACTTTCCAAAATAGAAACATATTATAACCTGACCTTATCACTTATTGTGGTATCAAATTTCGAGGACCAAATTGTTATTGACACTAGCTCTTTATATTTCTAAACAGATTTGACAGGAAACCACTAAATGGAACAATCCCAGCTGACCATATTTGTCATTTGCCATCTCTAACTTTGTAGCAATTAATCTTTTTTTTGGGGAGGGACAACTTAGTTTTTTTCTGTTCAGAAATCACTTTGCAAAATACAAAGAATAAAGAATACAATAGATACCTTGCCTGAATACAATCACAAATTGCACTCAGCCAATGCCTATATTTTTCTTCAAATTTTCATTTCCGACAACTGTAATACTCTGTGAAATCCAACCGAAAGAAGAGGAACTTTAAGTCCACATGCTGTTGCAGAGGTAGCTGTTTTATAAAGATGTCAAGAGAATTTGAGTAGTCTTTTGCAATTTGGTCCAGATCTTCTCCCATTTTATGGAAAAGCTCTCCAGCCAGCTGGGTCATAGCCTTCCCAGCACCTTCAAGCCGTTGACCTCTCTCCTTTGATTTTGGCTTAGATTCTGCCTTCCCTCTGTATAAAAATACTACTTACACTATCAAACCTTCTGCTGATCATTATATAATAGTACAAAAACATAAATGACAGCAAAATAGAAGATTAAACATCACAGCCTCACAGGTGATTCAGATCACGTTTCATCAAATCCCTGGTTCATTCATACGAGTTCCAAGTCAACTAAATAAATAATAACACACTTAAACTCAAGTATAATTATGACAACATAGTAGGCCCCACAGCTACGCATAAAACAATCGAGACCAACTGAAAAGCCATATGTCCATAAGTTGGTATATTGGATCAAACTAATAACACCTAAACAAATTGGCTTCTACCAGTGTGTAAAGTGTACTTTGATCATCAAATTAGAAAATTACCTCGATTGCAGCTCATAAATACGCTCAAACCACCTATCCGCATGGCTTCTGAACCTCAAAATCACCTCAAAAAGCCTGAAAAGAGAAGCACGCAAGGTGCTTGATCTTTCCCCAAGCAGAGACTTCTCCACAATCGACTCTAAATATCTCTCATGTGCTGACAGCAGGTCATCCAAGTCCTTTGATGACTCCATTTCATCAGAAAACTGGGCCCATGAAACCTCCAGCACCTCAAACATAATGTAGTCCTGAAAGTTCGTCACAAAATGGTTCATCTCATTCCATATGACCTGGCATTTCCTTAGTATAGAAACAAAGCCTTCCTTGGCAATAATGCTCTTAACAATACAGTTTGGCTTCATGGTCTTCCAGATGGTTGTCAAAGCATGCTCAACCCGTTTTAGCTTCCACAAATAGTTAAAGATTTTTAGATACCGTTTCATTACCGAGGCTGTGAATACAGTATCCAGGGGCATGCCTGCATCATATTCCAAAGAAAAGACATCCCAGCCCCTATCTCCATCACTATAGTCCATCATTTTAACCTTTAGCCGGTCAAGAATGTCACGGTCGTCATATTGTGCGTTAGAGGCCCTTACGGATGCCTCCAGTAGACCCGCCAACTGAAAGGCACTTATAGTATTGGCTGGCTCTGACAGCTCAGGCCCAACTATATCCATTAAATACTGGACAAAGTCCCCTTGACCTAGGAGTAAGTACCTCTTTATGGCAAGGCAATGGTCCTTAAATCTATACCTCTTATGAATCACATCCATTAAATGGGAGTCTATTCTCTTGGCAGCTTCTATGACAAGTGCCTCTAGTGCGTCGATCTGGCCATACCCTAGTCCCCACCGACTTGTGCTGGTCCCCACATGTGCAGCTGCATCAGCTGCAGCAGCAGCCCATCCACTATCATCACAACAAACCCTTAAAAAGTTAATTGATTTACCAGTCCGGAAAATCCTCTGGGCCAATGTAGGAGAGATAAATGAAGGAAGCATGGCAGGTTCGATACGATAACCTTCTTGCCACAAAGATTCAACCTTTACTTGTTGACCGACAATAAAAAACTCTGAGAAAATATCCTCCAATTCTCCTTCCAACACCCAACTCCTCACCATTTCAAACAGTGGTGAACAGACCCGTTTAAGGAGTCGACCCATGAAATCTTGCACAAGGGGGTCGCCATGCTTGGCATGTCTGTGTATGGCCCCAACCATGGCCCCACCTTTCAGACCACGACACCCATCAACTAGAACTGCCATCAGACGCATCCTGACTGTTGGCTCTGCCAACCACACATCCAAGCGCCTAAGGGAGAGGTAGTTCCCTTGCAAGCCCGAGTCAGATCCGGGAGTAGGGATCGGGTTCATTGAGTGTGATTCCAGCACAGCTAGTAGCTTGTAATAGTCAGTCAGTTCATCATTCAAAGCTGAGCAAAAAGCCTGACCGACAGTTCCCACCTCCTCTGATGGGATTTTACTTGTGCTTTCATCAATAAAGCCCTTAACTTTTTTGTACAGCCAACCAATTTCGCACAATTTTCTAACCATGGTCCGTGTCGATCTGGGTAGTGTGAGAGAATCCGGCAAATCATAGCCATCCACTCCATTCAGTGACCGAAAATTCACATACCGGCCATCAATTCCCTGACATGCATACAGTACATCTCTAACAAGTGCCGATTCTTCCACTTCATTGTCATCCATAACCAGAACCGAATATTCCCTCAAGGCATTTTGTCGAACATTTTCAGGATCCTTGGAAATATGCAGCACTCCACTTCCCAATCCCAGGTTCTTCTTCCTCGTGGAGTTCTGACTAGCGGAATTAGAATTAGGATTGTAGTTCTCAAGAGGAAGAGAAGGCAACCCACCTGAAGAATAGCTCCGACGGCCTGACAGAGATTTGAGGAGGTAGAGAAGGGCCCAGCGATTTTGAACGCCGCCAGGGAGGGACGATCTGGCAACGAGCTTGGAATGGAGATCGGAGAATGTAAGTGCGTCAGAGGAACGGCCGGAGACGGCGAGGTCGCGCTTGATCGACTCGGCCATGGCATTCTCATCTTGGGAGAGAGAAGGGGAGAGGCGACTGGAGAGGAGGCGCGTGGCGAAGCTGAGAGAACGGGAGAGGTCGGATTGGGAGGGATTGGTTGGCGAGAGGAGGCGGGAGACGAGCTCAGTGAGTAGATCTATGGTTTTGAGGTCGTCCATGGCGAAGGCGAAGGCGAAGGGAGTGAAGGGGAAAGTGTTTAGTTGTAAATCAATCAACAAAGTTTCACTGTGTAAAATTCAATTTCTTTGTCAATTAGTAGTGGCTAGTGCCTATGCTTCAGTCGAGGCTTCTTTTCAAATTGCCTCGCGGAAGAAACGAACTGCCTCGGCCACATCTCGAATGGAACATGAAATCCTATTCTGGTGTAACGCTTCACCGTGTAGTGCGACAATTCGAATTCTTCAACTCGTTTCTTATACAAATTGTTGAAGTTGAATTAGTTTTAAAAAATCCATATTGTTGCGCTATATGATGTGCAGGGCGTAGCTAGGATTTTATATTAGGTGGATCCATAAAAATGTCGTTTGGAAAAAAAAATCTCTACTTATCACTTATAAATGCACGGACCGTAAAAGTATTACACGTTAGGTCTAGACATGTAAACTGATGTTTTTGTCGTTCGATCGATTTGATCTGTGGTCGGATATTAATCGACATACAAAGGAACAATATATTTTTATTTTCCATCTATTAAAGAAACAAATTAAATAACAAATCTATTTGTATCGATGCTAGATTAAGTAATATATTTTTATTATCTAATATTATTTTGTTTCTTTATTTGCCCACATATGAGGGCATCTTAAGCTAGTATATATAACATAACCTCCAATGTAGATATAGTATAACAATATTTTTCAAACAAACAATTTTAATTTCTACGGCGACAATATTTTACATGTTTTTAATTAGGTGCCACAATACCTCTTTACTGATAGGTGGTCTAAGCATTGAAATCAATAAAATAATTAATAAAAAAAGATAAAAGAGTCAAACTAGAAATTTTTCTTTTTCATTGAAGCCGTGGCTAAGAATTGAAATAAAAAAGTAATTAATTTGTCAAAACAAAAATAAAGGCAGCAAAGGAACAAAAAATTAGAGAGACAGGTGGGTAGCAGGACTGTATGAGCAAAATCAAAATTTTCAAATTAAGAGAATTATGATGATTTAATTACCAATTAACAAAGTAAGGTTGGTTGGGTTTGGCATTCTTTCTTAATGGTCAACTTTTAATATGGACCTTGTATTCACCGAATAATAAAGCAGTGAAGATGGATGAAAATTTGAAAATTAGATCCCTTCGCGATGAAGAAGCAAGAAGAAGCAGGAAGGCCGATTGGTTGAAGGCTCGAAGCAAAAAGAATCAAGATGAAAATTAGTTGCTCCTCGCTAGTCCCTTCGTCGCTTCGCAACAAAGATGGGGGAAGGCAAACATGAAACAAGTAACTCAGGAAAAAGGAAACAAATTAATTTCTAATTTTCTAAGATGGGTCCTTTGAATTTTTTAGATGGGTCCATGTAAATTTTTTTATTTACATATAAGTACTACTTGAAGTAAAAAAAATTTCCAAGGTGGGTCCCTGGACCCACCAATCCAAGTGTGGCTTCGCCCCTGATGATGTGGCACAATATTAGATTTTAGTTGACCCAAACAAGAGGCCTGCATGCTTTATTATGCAAAAACAAACATTACAAAATAAGATCACAAGAAATGATCAAGCAGGCAGTAATATCTAAAAAAGGAAGAAAAAAAAGGGTCTCTAGAATTATTACATCCATAGCCTAAAAGGGAAAGAAAAGAAAATAAAATAAAAGTCAAATTCCAGGCTGCCAGCTCACTTCAACTGAGAACCTAAAAAAGCTAAGAAATTATAGGATCTTCATCACTAATTGTTCTAGCCCCATTGCTGTTTGTCTCAGTACCAGTTCTCACAGTGCTAGCCCCAATAGTATCATTCTTGTGTTGTTTGCTCATGTACTTGTGCTCGTACATGTATCAACTCTTAAATGAAGTATTGTCAGTCCTAGGCTCCGTTTGGATAGGTGTGGGAAGAAGGGAAGAAGGGAAGAAGTATTGGAAAGTGTGTAATTTTGTGAAGAGTTTGGATTATTTAATAATAAATTTTTTCTCTTCTTCTCTTATTCTCTTCTTCCCACTCCAATCCAAACATAGCCCTAGAGAAGTGATGCTCCAAGCCAGAGACATTAGTACATGATTAGAGATGAATTTAAGTACAATGTTGCATAAAATAACAGTACGGGTGTTTATTGTTTTGTCCATAATTGAAACTAAATGTTCTCTTATTTCTTTCTAATCATACTACCCAGAAACTAGGCAGCACTAATAAATTTACCTACGCTACCTGCAATATTAGCAATGTTCAAAATGGAATTCCATAGATTATCAATTGAGGAAATACCTAATATATAGCCATAAGAGTGTACCTGAAAGACTTTAGACCAAAATCTAGCTACAAAAGGGCAATAAAGGAAAAAATGATCTACAATTTTCTCTTGTTGACAAAAAGAGCAACATTTTGAACCTTGCCAACCTCTACAAACTATATTATAACTTGTGAGTATCTCGTTCTTAATAGTTAACCATAGAAAAAATTTAAATTTTAAGGAAATCTTAAGTGGCCAAATGGAGTCTTTCATGTTGATGTTAATACCTCCATTATTTAAGAAATCATACATTGATTTGATTGAAAATTGCCCTCCATTGTCCCAGTGCCAAAAGGCACTATCTTTTTCTCAATTAAAAATAGTACTATTAAGAATATTTGCTCCTTTTCATTTTTCTTCTCTAAGCTCAATGGGAGTACCTACCTCTGGTTAATCTAAAATTTGAATTACCTTTATTCCAAATTTGTGCCACAATAAAGTGGTCTTTCTTAACTTTCTTAAACAAGGTTGAAAATATGTTGGCCATTGTTTCATCACCAAACCCCAAATATCATGTCAAAAGAAAATGTTGTTTCCATCTCCTATGATTCCAGTACTTCATATTCTAATAAGATTTTTTATCCGAAGTACATTAGCCCAGAATGGAGACAATTTGGAGGAATTGACAAATTTATATTTAGCCCTAACCATATCTAACCATATTTAACCATAAACCAAAGCTATTCCCATGGATATGTTTCCAAGCTCATTCGGTCAAAAGAGCTATATTATTTGATTCAAGTCCATAATTCTCCAACCTCTATTACTTTTGTTCTTACAAATATTGTCCCATTAAACTACCTTATAACTAGTTTGTTGAAGGCAGCATTTTGCTTATGTTGTTTCCTTGACACATGGTAATCTTCTAATGGAAGCAAATTAAATAACTCTTAATTACATCTGTCTTGAAATTTTTGAAAGATGATTGCACAAGTATTCAATAAGAAAAAAAAACAAGATAGGAAATAATAGTAGGCACAGTGGATTTATGTAAAGGGATTTTTTTAAGGAGGTATAACAACTCAAATGTTTGGTTACCCATTATACATGAAAAGAATCCTAAGTTCAATTGTACTATTTCGGTATTTTTAAGTCTCCATATTTTGCATCAAGATTAATCTGTTTGCATCATCTTATATTAAAAGCTCGTAAAATATATGTTATACAATTTTTGTTGACCAACTAATTATGTTTTTGTTTTTTTTGAAAAACAGCTACCCAAAAGGGATAGCCTGCATTCTTTACTGATGTAGTAAAAAGGTCTACAAATGTTAATCACCAGAGGTGATCAGAAAAAAAAGTCTAGAGAAAAAGAAAAAAAAAACAACATGAAAAAAAAGGACAGGTATCAAGCTACAGCAGTACAATCCAAACTACTACAAGGAACTATACCACAATCTACTTAATTCCCCAGCAGATCCTCATCCTCCACCATCGCATCCCCTTCTGTACCAGTCCTCTGACCTGTCTCGATACCATTTGCTCCACCTGCACCATGACTTCCCTGAATTGCGTAAGTACCTCTGTTGCTATTTCCTCTTACTTGAGTAATCTCCCTCCTAGTGAAGTGATGCTCCAAGCCAGAAGAGGAACCTGTCCAAAGATAAAATAAATGTAGTGCTGAAAAAATGAGTGAAAGAGAGCTCTGGCCAGTTACACTACCAAAAGTTTTATTATTTCTCTCTTTCCACAAAACCCAAATCCATGCGGCACAGAGTGACTTAAGCAATTTACTATGAGCAGAATTAAAACTAGTGAAAGAGTTCCAAAGATTATTCAAGCTAGAAATATCCAGGAACTGTCCATTCGGAAATACTCTAACTATTGTATTCCAAAAACTAGCAGAAGCTTGACAGTGTAAGAAAATATGGTCAACTGACTCATCTTGATTACAAAAGGAGCAATGTGAAGGACCTTGCCAACCTTTAGAAATTAAATTATCTCTAGTTAGGATTTTGCATCTAGTAGAAAGCCACAAAAAAAGCTTATTCTTAAGTGGAATCTTTAGTCTCCAAACAGTATCCTCTAAATTAAAAGTGATCCCACCATTGTTTAGAAAAATATACATGGACTTCGCAGTATAAGTCCGTGATTTGTCCCAGTGCCAAAAAACACTATCAGGTCCGTTTGTAAAGTTTATGTCAGCAAGTAAGCTTATTGCACAATGCTTTTCTTCCCTAAGCTCTATAGAAGCACCTCTACTTAATCTAAAATTAGGTTGACCATTTCTCCATATCTGAGCTATAGAGAAATGGTCTTTTTTGGCTTTGGAAAACAAATTAGGAAACTTGTCGGCCATGGTTTCATTTTCAAACCATCTATCATGCCAAAAGTTGGTATTTTCACCATTACCAATGATTTTACTACAACCTATTTTAACTAAGTTTTTAATCTTACTAATGGTACTCCACAAAGGAGAAAGATTAGATGAGTTTTGAAATTTATATTTCACCTTAGTAATGTCTAACCAAAGACCAGAGCTATCCTTAAAAAGAAATTTCTAGGCCCATTTCCCAAGTAAGGCTTTATTCATCTATCCAATATTGAGAATACCCCAACCATCATTAGTTTTACATCTACAAATCTTATCCCAACTCACAAGGTTATAACCTTCACTGCCATTTATACCTTTATCACCACCCCATAGAAAAAGATCTTCTAATTTTATCGATGGCTTATCACCCATTGGGGTGCTTTAAATATAGCTAAATGATATAAAGGTACAACATTGAGTGTAGAATTGATTAAAACTAATCTCCCACCCATAGAAAGCATCTTTTCTTTCCAATTTGGGAGTTTGGTTCTAATTCTCTCTATCATTAATTCCCAACCCCCTCTATTAAGAGTTTTCCAATGAATGGGAATACCTAGATATTTCAAGGGTAAGGCACTAATTTTACAACGCAATAATTATGTCATTTCATACTACTCAAGTATACCCTCTTTAATATATTGTGTCTCCAATTAGAATGTGTGATTTCTTTATGGTACTAATAAATAATTTAAGCAAGTAAAATTCTACCATAAATAACGATTTTATATGGAGTATAAAACCAATCATTCATTTATAATGATGAACGACTATGATTCATTAAGGCTTAAACGAACCTTAAAATACTCCCGACAAATTTTTTCTTTAAACTATATTAATGTTCAATTTTTATGTCAACTCTCTATAATATATTTAAAATTAATTTTTATGTCAACTCTCTTTATAACATAAAGTCGATTATAGCCACTAAGACCTCGCCGCTAGGAATCTCCAACACTTTTTTAAACATCATGACATCAACAAATCAACGAAAACCAACAAATTATTCTCAAACCTCACACTCAATAAAATTGGAGTTCACTTTGGGTCACAAGGGGGTGATATGACCCCATCTCACAAAAAAATTAAATGTCAACAGCGCATTTTTTTTCATTTCCACTCTCAGGGTGTGATCCAAAAAAGACGCCGGAAAGGAAAAGGAGAGCACAGAAAGGGAAGCACGACAAATTTATTAACAGCCGAATTCCGAAAGTGACAAATTTGAGCGAGCAGGTGCGGTCTGTTCGCTTTCCCGTTCATTCGACGTCTCTCACCTCTTATGGAGCAGACCCTTGTGATAGATATAGCTAGGCGTCCAAATCTTTATATGGGTGGCAAGAAACTTACATTTAATTGGAACAGGGCTCATCATAGGGCACACTCATCCAATTTCTCATATACAAAGGACTAACTAATTGACTATACAACATCCCCATATCCTCATTCCACTAAGAATTCTAATACACTCGTAACCTAATCCTAACAAGCTCTTGCCCTGCAAAAGCCGAATAACTTATATATTTAAGTGATGCTCTGCAAAATGGCTTCTGGTGGATACAGGTTACACGGGCAAAAGGGTCAAAAGGTTGCTCTATATATCACGGGTCCAACTACACCATGAAAAGATATCTCAAATCCTCCATGGTTAGCCTAGTTGCACGCCCACCTCCCTTATCATCGCCAAAAGCTGAAGATACCATTGTTCTCTTCTCCTCCTGCAAAACATATAATTGCAAACAAATTAAGAAAACTTCCATATTCAAAGTGAATCTCACTTTTCCCCTTTCATCAATAACCAATCCCTTCTAAACCTAATTTTTTTTACTTCTTTGACTTCTTGTATTAGCTTCTGTAAAAACAAACAATATAAAGAACGAGGATGCTCAACATCAATAATGGGGAGATAATTTAGGCCAGAAAATTAGACATGCAATATAAACAGAATGGTGCACTAGTAAACTTATTTGTAGAAAAGTAATGGAACTTATAAAAGCAGTAATTTTCCATCAAAAAGTTTTACTGAAGTTCTCTAAAGTAATCTCTTGAAATAATACAGTTAAAAAATACCATACCAATGTCATACTACAACAACATAAACAAAGATCTTATATAAAACTTTTTTTTTTCTTCTTTTTCTTCAGAAAACGCCAATGTCCACGCCGATAGAAAAAAGTTAACTTACAGAATTTAGTTGAACCCATTAGAAATGTCGACCTGTGGTACAAATAGCCTATAACCATAATTAATAGAATAGGGATTGTGATGCACAGAAAGGGAAGGGAGGGGATGTGCTTACCTGAAGAGCTAAAATACGATCTTCTACTGTATCCTGGACAGTGAGCCTAGAAACAGTGACAGGTCGAGTCTGACCAATACGGTGAGCTCGATCAATAGCTTGGTCCTCAGCATATGGATTCCACCACAGATCAAGCAATATTACATGGCATGCTGCCACCATATTCAGCCCAAGATTACCCGCCTTCAAGGACATCAGCATTACTCTCACCTAAATTATGACCATAAATACCACGATACCATTATGAATGGAAATATTTCTTAACCACTCAATTATTTAGAACAGTCTAATGCATTGCTGTAAATGAACATAAACAGGTACAGATGGGTATCTTGTAGCTGAGATGTATCAATGCTTTGATCTAGTAGGCAGTTATTGATAACTAATAGATCTGACCTCCGATAAAACTAAAGCCAAGAAATCAGGTACATTTCAACCTGAACAGACCAAAACGTAAACCCAGCACCTCATACTAAAACTAGAGCCTAGCAAAATTTTCAAACTTGCCCGACTTCAAACTGTAGCATTATGGCACTGATATAAAACTGAACCCCAAAAAAAGTTTGTAGGAACTAAAACAAGAGCTCAACCTAAATTTGAAGGGCTCGAAACATAAATTTGACCCCACTAACCTAAACTAACATATCTCAATATAACCAAAACTAACATATCTCAGTATACATGACTATATGGATCTAAAACAAGAGCTCAACCTAAATTTGAAGGGCTCGAAACATAAATTTGAGCCCACTAACCTAAACTAACATATCTCTATATAACCAAGAGAATTGTATATAAACAAGCCGCCTTAAAGACCCCGACCTGAACATAACCTGACCTTAGAGAGGCTAGACCAAATTTACCCAAACATGAATAACCTGAAGCAGGCCAAAACCATCAGAATATTTGTTTGAGCCCTTTCTAATCAGAATATACAAAACTTGAAAACATACCACTGATAGCATGATTCTGTGCAGTCAGAACCAGAATAAAATGAAACAAGCACAAACAAAGATCGGTAAAAAACCTCAGGATCACTGTTGAAGTCCTTGACAGCCCGATCTCTAGCCACAAGTGTCATGGTACCGTCAAGCCTCCTATATTGGATCATGTACTGGTTCAAGCTCAGCTCCAGCAAGTCAAGCATACTAGTCCACTGCGAAAAGACAATTGCCTTAAACGGCCCTGCATTGTCAGATTCTCCGCATACTTGTATTAGAATATCAATAGCTGCCTTTATTTTAGACGAGATGTAGCCACTGTTGCTGATAGAGGCTTGTTGCTCATCAGAAAAGGGGTCCGGGCTGGTGCTGCTGCCAGAAGGGCCTGCTTTACCTGAGATACAGGCCTTGAGTGTGGATTTGGAGAAGATTGAGTTAGTGCTCAGAGAGTCTCTACAGCCAGTCGAGGGGCAGGTGGTCTCATCTGAAGAGATACGCTCATGCACACACTGGTAGCAGAATACATGGCCACACATAGTCACTACTGCATCCTCTGGCGGATCCTGAACAAAAGTAGCTTTCAGTTTCGTGTAGTTATAAGGTCTTTTACTTTTTAAGGAGTAATTTCGATGGATAGTGACATCACAAATCATTAAACATTGCCACACTACATTTTCAAGTCACTGTACACCTCCACTACTAAACTAACTGTTAAGCTGTGAAAACGCAAAAAATGGCCCCTGAATCAACCTGAATTGTTTACCCCAAACAAGCACCAAAAAAGCAAAGAAATGAACATCAAACAAAATAGAAGGGCTTGGACAAAAGCCAATATGTTAACCACTATGCAGTTGCACGTCAAGGCAACCTAAATTTAATATACCTTCCTCATGTGCAATGAGCTTGAAATATTTCATACAATTCGAGAACAAAAGAAGGAAAACAGCAGAATGTCGATTTCTTACGCTGCAAATACCACAAATTGCAGAGGAACCTTCAAGGCGATGGTACAAATTTACAATAAGGTCCCAAGGAAGCTGTCTTGCAATGTCAAAAGAATCACGGCCCGCTGTGTCAGACTGATAGCCCTGCGCCAGAAGTGGATGGTCGCATGCTTGTCGAAGTCTCAGGAGTAACAGAAGGATATTGGCATAGTTTTGTTTCAAAGTACCAGCCGCAGCGTATTCCTAAGTGACAATAAATTGATTAAAAAAAATACTTCTCATTGCATGACCTACCTATTAAAGCCTCAAATTACAACATAAAAACCATTGAGATAAGACGTCACCTAAATTCTTCTACTAGATTTACATAAAAATATTGAAATCACCTTAACTACCCATGTCTAGAAACAGTGAGGAACAAGGGGATGCTCAAGTTTTTATAATAGAGGTAGGATATGAATAATAGATTTTTTTCCTTTTCTTTCGATATGCTTAAGTACTTTTGTGAAAATACTGAATGTTTCACATTTGAGTTTATAAAAAAGAGTAAATTTTCACCTTAAACTGTTGACGAGACCTCTCCTCTAGCCTGACATAGAAAGCCCGCTCCTCAGGTGAGAACTCCACCTTGTTTAGACCAATTGATTTCGGTGGTAAATTAATGATTGGTTGTCCGTTGATCAGGGTGTCTACATCAAACAGACAATACAAGAAGTCAGGTGAAGCATAGGTGCCAGTATTCGTACAAAGACTGCCTCCATTCAAAAATTTGAGGCACGTCTCACTAAGTCCTTGTCAATTCCATGTAAGTCGTTTCTAAAAAAAATGAAACTGTAGAATAGGAGGAAATAAAAACCAACCAGAGTAACAAACAAGCCAGTTCAAACCTGAACAAAAACTGACCAGTTTTTAAAAAGCTGATGGAAAAAACCCACAGTCATACACATCTCACCCTCAAGTAGATGTGACCTAAACCTAACCAAACTCCTGAACTCCTAGCAAAGCTGAACCAAACCAACCCAACTAGAATCTAGCTATAATTCACTCTTACTTCAAAGGAACTACAACTCCAAGCCAGCTGGTTTGGAAAATTAAAGCTAAAATGCAATTAACCAAGAATATCAAACTTGAGGATAGCTTCTCTATAACCAGCACAAGTCACATATCTATAAATTTTGCTTTTGTACTAGTGTACAACAAGATTAAAAAATACTATTCTTTTGCAGGGTTTTTTCTTTCTTTATCTATTTCAGCTTAATTAGGATCTCACCCCACTCACAATCAAATAAGAAAGAGTTGAATACCTTTTGTACGACGAAGCAGCAAGGTTTTCAACACAGCCTGGAGCTTTTTATACCCAATACTTGAGTCACGAGAAATTGGGTGCTTTATACCAGAGCAAAAGCTAGAGTAATTCGAATAAGGCTCGTACTTTAAGAACCGAAAGTAACTATAGAGATCATCTATGGAATTCTGTATAGGTGTGCCAGACAGACACCAACGTCGCTTGGCCCGCAAACCAGAGCAGGCACGAGCAACTAGAGTCCTATGATTTTTTATACTCTGTGCCTCGTCAAGCACCACTCTAAACCACCTCACCCTAGCAAGTGGGCCTGCATCAAGAGAATCCAAATCACTATCCTTCACCTTCTTCCCCTTCTTTTTCTTGTTGGCTGCTGACAATTTTTGCTTTTTATTGTTTGCAGCAAACTCAGGGGAAACCCCATGTCTCTCCAGATTTTTCTGCTCTGCATCCTCATCGTTGGTGGCGTCTTTTGGGTTTTGTTTGGGCACCTCATTGGTCACAATGGTGTATGTCGTGACCACCACATCATACCTTGTGAGCTCTTCAGGGTTCCGGGTTCGGGCCCCACCATGGTATACAAGCACCGAGAGTTTTCCAGCTTCAGTGACCTTGTCTGTGAGTTCATTAGCCCACTGCTTGAGCACACTAGCTGGGCATACCACCAGGGTGCCAGCTGGGGGCCGCACATTGCTGGACCCACCTTGTGAGGTGGATGCCTGACGAGAAGGTGGACCGTCAGGTTCAAGGGGGTCTACAGATACATTGTTATTGGATTTAGTGCCTGGTTCAGTGAATTCATCTTCATCAAGGTTAAAGGCTTCAGAAATCGGCTCAGATTTCTTCTGGTTAGAGGTGTACTTGACTTGTTCTTCCATTTGTTTTTCTATAAGGGCAATTGTGGAAACTGTCTTTCCAAGGCCCTGGTACGAAGATCAAATAAATGATAAGATCAGATTTAAGCTTTTGTTGAGCATTTTTTCCATTTAACTTTTAGCTTAAATGCAGGAAAAGAGGGAAGAAGTGGAATGCAATATATGTCAAAAGGATACCAATACTTTTTGTTTGTATTTGTGTCTGTTACCAGTATGTTCTTGTGTTACAGTTTCTGTTGGGGACAATATGTTTGGGGATGGTTAGCTTTTTCTTCTCTTATTACTGGGTTTTTGTGTTTTGTAGTAATCATAGCGATTCTATTAGAAAGGCATAAAGATAGTAGTTTGTTGGGTTAATTAATTAAGCTGAAAAGCAAGAGATCTGTAATTTTGTTTATGTAATAGAAACCAGCCTGCTGGCTTTTTTCAAATAAAACTTTTCCATTTTCCCCTTCTGAAATATGTGGTGCAAAATAAATGTTTCAGCCTAAGAAAATAAATACGAACTTGATCATCTGCAAGTATTCCTCCAGCACAATGCCTGCTCTGCTCCTTTTGAACCATCCACGCTAGTGCTATTTTCTAAAATTTAAACAAAATACAAATATAGTTATAAATTCTACTGTTACAGTTAAAAAATAAAAGTTGTGCCAGAGGAGTACCTGGTGCTTGAGAAGAGGCACTGAGAGGATACCCTCCACCAAATCCTCTTCTAATTTTGGTTGGCTCAGATTCTGCAAAAAATTTCAAAAAACATGACAATAAAAAATGAAGGTGTTCACTTTGCTACTTATTTATTTATTTATTTATTTTGCAATATATGGTTTGAGTTAAATGTACCTGCAGCGCTTCCTGGTATATGACGCTCTCATCCAAATCAGCACCACGCCTCTCATCGAAGGTGGATGCACTCGGCAGATCTACTCCATCAGGCATGCCCCTGAAGCCCATTGAAGGAGGGAGAACCCTAACTGAATTAGGGGTTGCGGTTCTGTTCCCAATTATCTGTACATCATCTGCAAAAAAATTTGAAAAATCAATACTATTTACTATTAAATATATGCAGACAACAGAAAGGCAAGATTTCAAGTACTCATAATTCCATGCAGACTGGTACTTCACTAGTCAATTAAAATAACACTCCGCCACACACCATTTACACCACTATCAGACTTTAACCAAGTTGCGATCAAAATTACAATAGCATCCCTGTGGTAGAACCATACAAGTATGTAACCAACTATACTAGCCGCGATCAAGTACCCAGTTATAACAATCCCACACAATATTTTATCACTACTAAACAACGCATTGCAATATAACATACCAATGAATAATCGCACCTTCATAATAGTTGGCTGCAGGCTTAGAATGACTATCAATAAATGGCCTCGGCAGAATCGGCCGAACAGTAGGAAGTCTTGCAACACCATCTGCCATGGTTGTGCCAACACCATTACTCAACCTTACATTGCCAATTCCTACCGGACTGACGTGCTTCCCCTTATTAATAGCAATCAGAGAAGATGGGAGAACCCTAGTACCAGGCCCACCATGTCCATGGTACGAGGGACTGGAATTAGAATGTGGCTTTCTTGCAGTAGAATAAGTCAAAGAGGAAGAAGACAAAGCACCATTTCCATGGCCATTTGTAAAGCTTGAGGGGAGAATTCTGTGCTTATTAGC
Organism: Rhynchospora pubera; assembly: GCA_028095005.1. NCBI lineage: Eukaryota > Viridiplantae > Streptophyta > Magnoliopsida > Poales > Cyperaceae > Rhynchospora > Rhynchospora pubera. Next base: position 195,533,336 of record CM051463.1, on the reverse strand, counting down.
AGGTTGTCCTACATGAGAGGTCTGACTGGCTACCCCCACTGCATCATTCTGAGGTGCTGATTCTACGAACCCAATTTGAAGATCATCATCACTGTCCTCTGATGAGGAATCAATATCTATGTAGTTGCTCATCCCACAATTTGAAAGCAACTGTGTAGAGTTACAACAGGTTAACCATTCACACAGATTAGGTTTGACTTGATTGTATGCTCAGCGATGAGGTATGATTGTCAACTGTCAAGTAAAGAAACCTACAATCAGCTATACAAGCAATGCCATAGAAAAACTACTGCACAAACATCACAAAACCTAAGTGATTCTAAGGGTGTTACAGCAAATAGTCTCTTGATGGGCGATTCCAAGAAATCAAGGCAATATAGTTTGCATTGAAAAAGCATAGTGAAGTTTACTAACTCAATAGCATTGCATATTCAAAGAGATAAAACCAAAATAGAATCATACCTACATTTAGAGTTCCATTAATCAAAATCCTAGACAAAACAACTATGCAGTTTCGCAAATAAAACTCAATTTATAGTTAGGGTCTTCTGTTCCCTCTTCCAAATCATGAGGAAATCAATAAAAGAATATAACACAGAGAAATTGATAATATTACTACTGAACAGGTAAACAAAATATAACAGATCAATACAATTCTGAGAATCAACCACAGATTAAAAATTTACTACTGAACACAGAGGAAATCAATCCCAAATATAAACACAAGTGTACTTGAATACACGAACTGAGTTGAGCTTAAACCTACTATATTACTACAAAATTAATCCTTACAAAATGAGAGTTTCAGGAAAAGATAAAAGTGGGGTGGAGCTTAAAATTTAGTGCCGTATTCTTCAGAAAAACAAATAAATTCGAAAATCTACACTAGATCGGAAGAAAGACTTGCCTCATTGCCTCATGGGATCGGAAGAATCTCGATCGGAGATGAGTTGAGAGGGTTAGACCGCGCGGAGTAGAGGTGAGATCGCTGAGAGGAAATTTGAGAGAGAGAGAGAGGTTTGGGGTTAGGGTTCGGAATGTACGAGGAGTCGGGGTCCAAAGTTTTGGTCGGAATTATTAGATTGAACCAAAAAAAACCGCTTGAAAACCGACGTTCCGTTGGCCGGTTTGGTGTTTCAAAAATAGCCCGTCTTAAATAGGAACACCGAACACCGGTATGGTCTTCTCCTTTCGTTTCGGAGATAGTTCCCTTGAAATTATTTCAAAAAAAAAAAAAAAATCTTATAAGTATTTTATTTAAAAAGGAATATTTTTTTATTAATTTCAATGGTATTGTAAATTAAAAGATCACTTTTTACAATTCAATCAGAGTGAGTAACTTACGGAATTATTAACGATCTTAAAAAAGAGAGATACTTAAATGTGGTTGAACAAAATTACAAATATATATATATATATATATTTCTATTTAAAATCTGATTGAAATAATAAAATATTTTATTAATAAATTAAAGGCTTTAATAAATAAGAATTGAGATTATACCGATTTTCCAATAATAAAAAAATCCCACTTGCGTGCTTTGTAATTTGTTTTGTCGAGTACAAAAACGAGATACACAACTGCAACAATTTAGAATTGAAAATGTCATCGCTAAATTAGTAAATTATTTTTTATTTTATGCTACTACAAAATAACATAAATTAGTTTTGTAATTGAAAATGACCACTTTGTCCTTTAGTATATGGTCTTGATGTCGCGAATAAACTTTTTTTTTCTTTCGTCATTTTTTCTTTTTTGGTACTAACAAAGGTATTTTAAAAATACTAGCTTAAAATGTCTATGAACAGATAAAGAAACAAAATAATATTAGATAATAAAAATATATTGCTTAATCTAACATCGATACAAATAGACTTGTTATTTTAATTTGTTTCTTTATTAGATGAAAAATTAAAATATATTGTTATTTCATATGGCGATTAATATCCTATCACAGATCAAATCGATCGAACGACAGAAATATATGTTTACATGCTAGATCTAGCGTGTAATATCTCTACGGTTCGTGCGTTTATAAGTAGTAGTCTAGTAGAGATAGTAGATATTAATGGATAATGACAAAATTGAGAGTGACATTTTCACACTTTATAATGTTTTTCAATAAAAATAATGATATAAAACTAATTTACACCACTGTAAATCTAATAATTTTGTTTATATTCGTTATGCTCGCTCTCGGCCTCCTGCCTAATATCCGAGAGAGTCCAATTGGCCCAAGTTAAAATAAGACGAAATTAAATTAATCTTCGATCCGTCCACTGAGATATTGTAATTCCCTAGTTTTTCTTTATAAACAGGCCGAAATTAAAATAGACCTCCAAAACCTATAGGCCCGTATATAATTCAAGTAAGAAATTTAATTCCCGAACACAACTGCACAAGTACACAACTGCCAACCACCCGAAATTATTTTATATAGGAATTTAAACATCAAAAATTTTAATAGAAAGAATTAATATATATTTTTTTTTAATAAGAAGAAAGTTCTAACGCGTTTATAAACCGCGTGTCTCTCTCTCCTCTCGAACGTGTTTATAAAACGGATAAGAAGGCTTCCTACCTGTTTTATAAACGCGCTAGAAGGCTGCTATAAATGAGATAATTTTTACGCGAGTTTCTGACAAGCTGACTTTTTACGCGTTTTATAAACGGGTAAGAAGCCTTCTTACCCGTTTTATAAACGCGTAAAAAGGCCAATTATCAAGTATTTATAAATGGAAAACGTGTTTGAAGGCCAATTATGTGAATAGCACGAAAAATTAATCAAAGCACTTTTGATAATGTTGTTGATAGTTTTAATTGAGTTCATTATCTAATAGAACATTGTTTGGTATCATATAATAATAATCAAATAGTAATTTGATTATCACAAAAAAATAATCGCTGCGCTCTGTTATTTTGTACAACTATTTAATATATATTAAACCAAAAAATTATTTTTAATTAAAAGTTAATGCGGTCACGGCTTCTAATTAAGAAGAGTAAACTTCAAGCATATAGTCAGATTGATCAGTCAACGAAAATTAGAAGGCTCAGATCGCATGTCGTATGAGGGGATAAATTTCTTTTTTTTCTATAGATTTGTTAATTAAAAGTCAATGCGGTTAGGGCTTCTAATTAAGAACAGTAAACTTCTAGCGTATATTCAGATTGATCGATCACTGAAAATTGAAGGACTCAGATCGCATGTCGCATGCTTGTATGGTTTGCGCTCGACGGACACCCCAGTATGATCGATATCTATAAATGCTTCTTATTATAAAAATTGGTACTCGCATAAATAAAAACTTATAATAATAATAATAATAATAATAATAATAATAAATTTTTATTGAGGTTGATCTTATATATGCGAGTACCAATTTTTATAATAAGAAGCATTTATAGATATTGATCATTGCCTGATAATCATGTTCTAACCATTTATACTTATAGAGATGGCTAGTTTACAGTTTAAAACCCAAGCATGCGACATGCGATCTGAGTCCTTTAATTTTCAGTGATCGATCAATCTGAATATACGTTAGAAGTTTACTGTTCTTAATTAGAAGCCATGACCGCATTGACTTTTAATTAACAAATCTATAGAAAAAAAAATTATCCCCTCATACGACATGCGATTTGAGCCTTCTAATTTTCGTTGACTGATCAATCTGACTATATACTTGAAGTTTACTCTTCTTAATTAGAAGCCGTGACCGCATTAACTTTTAATTAAAAATAATTTTTTGGTTTAATATATATTAAAATAGTTGTACAAAATAGCATAGCGCAGCGATTATTTTTTTGTGATAATCAAATTACTATTTGATTATTATGTGATACCAAACAATGTTATATTAGATAATCAACTCAATTAAAACTATCAACAACATTATCAAAAGTGCTTTGATTAATTTTTTGTGCTATTTCACATAATTGGCTTTCGAACACGTTCTGCATTTATAAATACTTGATAATACTTGATAATTGGCCTTTTTACGCGTTTATAAAACGGGTAAGAAGGCTTCTTACCCGTTTATAAAACGCGTAAAAAGTTGGCTTGTCAGAAACTCGCGTAAAAATTATCTCATTTATAGCAGCCTTCTAGCGCGTTTATAAAACAGGTAAGAAGTCTTCTTACCCGTTTTATAAACGCGTTCGAGAGGAGAGAGAGACGCACGGTTTATAAACGCGTTAGAACTTTCTTCTTATTAAAAAAAATATATATTAATTCTTTCTATTAAAATTTTTTGTGTTTAAATTCCTATATAAAATAATTTCGGGCCAACCACCTCAAATGAAAAAAACCAAAAAAGTGTAAATTATAAACTGTCCAGGGAGGTAACACGTCTCATCCATAAAGTACGTGCGATAAAAATATCATCGTTTTTCTATCAAGTCTTGCTTCAAACAGCGAACAGCAATTTTAGTGGCAAATTTAGCTACACGTGTCATTTCTTTGTTCAGGCCTTCAGGGTGTTACGTGTTCTCTTCTTAACTTTATTGCATAAACATAAAAGAGTTTGCGTTTATAAAAAGAAAAAAAAACATAAAAGAGTTTGAAAAGACAGATAAGGATAAATAATCCCACAATACCACTCTCTTTGCTTTTCGGCTCGGCTGCCCAACCTTTTTTCTTCTCGTTTACACTTTACAAATTGGTGCTTTTCGGGAACGAATTTTCCGAAACACCGAGCTAGTGAATGAAATTTTAAATCACTCCACCAGTTATTTATTTTATTTTTTTTATATCAACTTCACTAAGTTATACGTGGAGCATAAATTTTAGTACTAAATTTTTAAATGACAAAGATGCTAATTTTTCTTATATCTCTACTTCTTATAAATGTATGGATATTGCACGTTACATCTTGCATGTATCTACTTATTTGTGTTGTTCGATCGATTTGATTTCTGATTGGATATCAATCGCTAGACGAAACAATAATATATTTTGGTTATCTATCTAATAAGAAAACAAATTGAACAACATATCTATCTGTATTGTCGGTAGATTGAGAAACATATATTTATTAGCCTAAAATTATTTTATTTTTTATTTGCTCACATATGAAGATATCTTTTGCTAGTTCTAATGTTGTTTACTAAGTTCTATAGAAATCGATTCTGATTTTTGTTCCTTTTTTCAATTCATATCAATAAATAATCTAATGTTAAATATCTTAAGCATAAACCAAAATGTTAATACCATTCAATACAAAAATTATCGGCATTAATCTTCTTGTCAATTTAAAACATGATTACTGACAAGTCATATTCACATTTTACAAAATATATCCAAAACTTTGGCATATATCTGTCATCATGGAGAAATTTTTTTCAAATTATATAAGGCTTGTTATGTTTGTTTTTACTTTCTCATACAAAAACCCTCTATTTTCAGGAAACTGTATTACATGCATGTAAAAAAAAAATGAACTCTCTAGTATAAAGATGAACATAACTGATTAAACTCCGGGATAGAATTTGAATTTTGACAAAGCGGTGTGTACAATAATAATAATTAATAAAAAAAGCTTCCCACTTTCCCATGCTCAGCTCCCCATGTATCCCACTTTCTCTTCTCAGTTACACCAGAGCTCCTACCACACTCTCTTTACCTCTCCAGTCTCAACAAACCTATCTCCCAAATCACAACTTACCAATGCCAACGTCTCCTTAAAATCATCCGCAAATAGCAAAAAAGTTCCAATATTCTTCGAAAATGCCTCGAATCCATTATTACCACCTCTCCCTTATACTCCTCTTTCTTCTTCTAAGATCCTCCCTCGTCGTCGAATCCGCCATTGGAGTGAACTGGGGCACTATCGCTTCGCACAAGGTCTCGCCTCCAGTTGTGGTAGATCTACTGAGGCAAAATAAAATCCCAAAAGTGAAACTGTTCGACACGGATCCGGAGATTTTGAGGGCATTGATGGGAAGTGGGATTGAGGTCATGGTGGGAATACCAAACGAGGTTTTGGGATCCTTGGCCTCCTCCGTCTCTGCTTCTGATGCTTTTGTTGTGCAAAATATCTCTAGATTTATGGTTAAAGGAGGAGCTAATATAAGGTACTATGATATATATTTTTTTCCTTCTTTTATTTGGTTATGATTCTGACTGTTTTATTGTCACTGTGTTTGGATAAATCGAGAATTAAGCTTTTCTGTGGGGGAAGTGGTAATGAATCTGAATCATAATCAAAAGTGAACTGACTCATGTAGAGTATAATTTATTTATTTATTAGGGTGTTTTTTGCAATAAGGTCTACTTCAGTAACACTTACTACTCAAAAGTTGGTTTTGTCATTTGTACACTTCCGGTTAGTTGTTTGACCTTCAGTTAAAGTTAAGCAAAGCAAAATTTCCAATTTAAGCTACTTATAAAAATACTTTGATTTGCATCGTGTAGTTTATTATTTGGCACATTTTTTTTCTTTTTCCTGACTTTGGGGAAGCCTTTGGGGTTTATTGGTGAAAATATTAGGACTAAACAAGTACACTTGTTGTAACAACTAGAAAAAAAAATTGTCATGTAAGTATAATTGTTTTTTTTATTTAATTAGTATGTTAAATTAAAGATATTCCAGGCTTCCAGCATTGATTATGGCCCTTGTTAAGTATTAGCATCTCCTGAAATTGACTGTAGCACAAAACTGGTGTGCTGGGCCGACTTTAACTGTACTGTGTTAATCGGTAGAACATGCTTCTCTCCCCCGCCCCTCACACCCCCACCCACCGGCAACCTTCTTTTAACTCCCGGAAAAAGTGACCACCCTTATCTCTGTACATAAGCTGTTTTTTGAGAAAAAAATGACACGAGTATGTCATGGCAGGATATCCCAAAATATGTATGAAGCAAGATATATACTAACGATGTTGCTGAGGCTCAGCAATGATCATTGTTTTAATGTTTCAATTAATATTAAATTTACAACCTTGTGCAGATACATAGCAGTGGGAAATGAGCCGTTTCTGTCAAGCTATCAGGGCCAATTTCAGCAGTATGTGCTCCCTGCCATGTCAAACATCCAGCAATCGTTAACCAAAGCAAACCTTGCTGGGTACATAAAACTTGTGGTACCATGCAATGCAGATGCATACCAGTCCCCTTCACTTCCTTCCCAGGGTGCCTTTCGAGCTGACCTGACACAGCTCATGACCCAACTCCTCACCTTCCTCAATTCAAATGGGTCGCCATTTTTGGTTAATATATACCCATTTTTATCCCTGTACCAGAGCTCCGACTTCCCTCAGGACTATGCTTTCTTTGAGGGGTCTACTCACCCTGTGGTTGATGGGTCAAATGTGTACTACAATGCATTTGATGGAAATTATGATACATTGGTGGCTGCTTTAAACAAATTAGGGTTTGGCCAGATGCCTATTGCCATTGGAGAGGTTGGTTGGCCCACAGAAGGAGCACCTAGTGCTAATTTAAGTGCGGCAAGGGCATTCAATGAGGGTTTGATTAGCCATGTTTTGAGCAACAAAGGGACACCACTACGACCTGGAGTGCCGCCTGTAGATGTTTATCTTTTTAGTTTGTTAGATGAGGGGCAGAAGAGCGTCTTACCTGGTAATTTTGAAAGGCACTGGGGAATTTTCTCATTTGATGGTCAAGCCAAGTATCCATTGAATTTAGGCCTGGGGAATGGAGTGTTGAAAAATGCAAAGAACGTTAATTACTTACCTGCTAGATGGTGTGTTGCAAACCCATATAAAGACCTTGACACGGCTGGCAATCATATCAAGCTTGCATGTGACATGGCCGACTGCACTACTTTATACTATGGTGGTTCGTGCAATGCAATTGGCGACAAGGGGAACATTTCATATGCCTTCAATAGCTACTACCAATTACAAAAGCAGGATGCAAAGAGTTGTGATTTTGATGGATTGGGGATGATAACTTATCTCGACCCATCTGTTGGTGATTGTCATTTCCTGGTAGGGGTTAATGATAATGTCAATGCAGGTTCTACGGCTCATCGTGTAAATTTTGGGTTCTGGGTTTCGGGTCTCTTTTCGATGTTTATCTACATTTGTGCTTGTGGCTTTTTGTAATTGGATGAATCACTTGATAGGTTTAGTTCTATTGTTTGCGCTTTGTAATGACAGTAGCTCGTACTCTTACTCTACAGTGCTATAGAAGTAGGCATAGGAAATGAGATCATTTTAATTACATATAATTAGTTTGGTTGGGTGACGAGATGCTTTCCGAGTAAACTTACTAATTTGCTTACATTTTGATTTTAGGTGTTTGGTCGCTGTAAACCCCTCAGATGAGTAAATTTGAAGTTTTGATGTTGCAGAATGTATTGGCTGCTTTTTGTTTTGAGGGTTTGGAATGAACCGAGGGAAGTCCTTTAAAAAGTAGCTCTTGTGCGTGACGACTAATCCTCGTAGGATATGACGCTTATTTTCTTGAGTTCATTTCAAATATTTTCAACCCATAGATGAGATGTTGCGAAGTTGAAATAATTCTATAATGGATAATGCTAAAGGCCTAATAATGTAACTTCCAATCTTCAAGTATTACCACCTCTTTTGTCTTTTTAGTTCTTATGAACTTTTATCGCTAGTTTGATGGTTACTTATTTTTCTCTCTTTTTATTAAGTCCAAAAAAGTGGAGGATGATTTTAGTGTGTTGTTATACTTTTAATTTGCTGAAGAAAATAATATCATAAATTTTAGTTGATTTTATTCAAATAAATCTCATCGGGCTATTAGTTTTCAAGTCGCTTATTATTCATTTTATTATATAGTGTTTCTGCTTTCCAGTCATCTATATGACGCCAAAAACAATTATCTCAGATTCCAAATATATCGTGCGTGTGTTTTGCCAAAGATGTTCGCATCACATGCTGCAATGTCTGCGAAACTAAAGCAAGCATGAGTAGTTAAGGGAGAAAAAAAAAAATTCTTGAGTAAAATGGCTGTAATTGAAAAACAATGTCTTATTGGTTTCTGCCCACCAAATTTCTTTTTCTAAACTGTTAGATTTCTACCTCAAGCATATGTTTATTTTCATAACTTCTTTACCAACGAAATAAATTAAAAAATATAAAAAAATACATTCCATAAGCATTGTTGATTTGTTGTACTAAGGGGCGTACCCTGCAACCAGGGGTGTCAAACGTTAAAGACGGAAGCGGAACAGGGTGTTCCGTTTTCCGTTCCGTTCCAACACACGGAAATGAAATTCGTTCCGTTTCGTAAAACGGAACAGAAACTGTTCCGTTTAGCCGTTCCGTTCCTTATTTTTCACTGATTTCAGCCTATTTTCCATTGATTTCAGTCATTTTTCGGTAAAACGGAACATAAACGTGCAATACCACCTGTTCCGTTTCCGTTCCGTTTTTGAAAACGTAACCAATTTTCCTTCCGTTTCCGTTCCGTTCCGGACGGAACGGAACGGAAACGTTCGAAACGGTACCAAATTGACACCCCTACCTGCAACAAATAAACAGACCGCACATGCATACAAATAAAAAAATATATATTCTACAAACACACAAAACGATCAAAACCAAACTTAATACCAGAATCAAAGAAATAAAGACTCAAGAAGATTCCAAGCTAAGAAAATTTCAGTCTACATGACATCCAATCCCGTTCCACAGTAGGCTTTTTTTATATAAGACTAACTAATCTTTCTGCTAACATATACAGTAATTAGAGCTAGAGAGAGTGGCAGCAAAAGAATCGTGGTCATGTCAGATTACCAGTCCCAACTTATCCAATAACATGATATTTATTTAAATCTAATATTAGCAGAGGATTACAATCTGCTCCGGTTTACCTAACAATCAAAGTCATCACTTTACTCTCCTCTTAGTAGAATGTAACAAAGCAAGAACTGAATTAAACTAGCCAAATATGTACCTGATAAGCATCCATAGATAGAACTAAACACCCAAAATTTTAACAAGCAGCACATGCTCACTTATTAAGTCTAACAACATAAGCTTATTAGTCATGTATCTAATATAAATAACATTTATATTACAACACAAAAATCTAAACATCAACAAAATTATATCACCCAGCCATTTGGTATCACCGCATCCTTTATTACAGTTACTATGCCGCTCTTAATGAAGTACCCGTCAGTCTCTCTGGCGGCTTCTTGTACCCCTTCTTTGTTAATAATCTGCAGTGGCCACCCAAAAGACCAGTTATAAAGGGAATGCTACAAGTCATGTCTTCTAATTGACATTTCATAGAAACAATTTTCATTTGTTAAGAAGTTATATATAAAAATGAAAAGATAAGAATTTGGTGTAGATTTATATGCATAGGGCACCAGACTGGTAAATCAAATTCCACACAAAACCCCAGTAAACAGAAGTATCGTGCCTATCCTACAACTACAAGGTATGGAATGACCATGAATAACTGCTACATAACTCCCAAGTCCACATACATTTTCAAACAAAAATGATAAAGTAAAATTAGATTAAACCATGAAAAATGAAAAGAAAATTCACCTTGACATCATCCCCAATACGGGCATTTTTGTCAATGATCGCTCTCTTAATGTGAGCGTTCCTCCCGATTCCAATGGGGATGCCACCAACACTAGCGAGGTACTTCTTGTCGTTCTCAGTCTGGCCAAATTAAAGATGTCAATTAGCATATTGAAAGAAAAAGGGCACATAAATATAATATTCCACCATTATAACATCACATGTAAAAGGTTCAGAAAGTTCTTTTCTTAAACCAATCCAAAAGTTCTTTCTCTATAGTTGTTTTAAATTCATAGGGAAGTTTTGGAATTGCGCTTTTAGTTACTTAGCCTAGAAAAAAAGTCTGCCGCCTTAAAGTTTCCTTCAATTAAGAAAAAGATACCAACTATGCAGTTTCTTATGATACCTCATAGTAATCAGCTCCCATAAGAAGGGAGTCTTCGATGACTGCACCTTCAGAAATGCAGGAGCGCAGACCAACAACGGAGTGGTGTATCCTGCAATTCTGAACAACAAAAAGTATTCACATTGTTACCTGAGTAAACAGAAACACATATGAAGAAACCGCTTCAGTGTCGCTCTCAAGTGTTTGGGGATTTTATTACATCAATATTCTGGTCTTAATGAAATCGGTCAGTACTGCTTTCATACTGACATCTAGTCATGACACATTCTAGCGAACTATTGAACTGAAGTCAAAATCAAGCAATTTAGGTGCTTATATAATCTAGCTATATAATATGTTCACTTTACACATGAAAAGAAAGAATAACAAGATGGAGAAAAGGAAACTTACTTTTATGATGCAACCCTCGCCAATGACACTCTCAGTAATATCGGCATTTTTTATCTTGGAGGGGGGTAAATACCTCGGCTGGGTATATATGGGTGCTGATCGGTCATAGAAGCTTTAGAGAGTAAAAGGAAAGGGAAAGCGGTACATTATTAGCATGAGCACATAGATTGCTAATACCTCGAGATCTTGACAAGGAAATTAGGACTTGTACCTGAAATCAGGCACAGGCTTTTTAGTGATGCCCAGATTCGCGTTGTAGAATGCCTCTATAGTACCAATATCCTCCCAATAACCATCAAAGAGGTATGCCTGAACCTGAAATAAAAAAAATTATATAGTGACAATAATATAAAAACATAACTAAAATTCCAATGTACATACAGTGCTTGAATCAAAGGACAATACAGATAATTAACCATAGACATGATAAACACAGTTGCTTAGGTTATAGTCAGTAAAGAAAGAAATGTGTTGAGAAAGAATAAATGATGTAAATACCCTCATGCCGATTTTTGTTGCCCCAGGGATGACTTCACTACCAAAATCATTGGCGTCAGGAAACTTATCACGGAGGAGTTGAAGCATTGCATCCTTGCTGAACACATAGATGCCCATACTTGCGATGTACGGCATCTCCTTTGCCCTCTCCTCATTAAGGCCCAGAATAGTAGTGTCCACCTAATTTAGGGAACATAGATTAACAACATGTTTTTATGATGGTTGTTAAGTTATTTCTTCCTTACTGGTACATATGGTGTTAAATTGAAGAAACACTTTCACAAAAATAAATAAATAAAAGCAGTACCTTTGAGACCATTCAGCTCTAGAACGAATTGGTACTAGCCGTATATGCACAACCCAATAGTCCAAAACAAAACTGTGGCCTTTATTTTAATTAATGTTGTTCCTGTCGTTTTTATACTAAGTTCACACACTAGAATATCAAAGACCAACTAAATGCATGGATATATTTCCATCAATGAAGAGAAGACATGCAAATTTTTCTGAAAAAGTAATGTCCAAAGGTATATGCGTACCTTCATGGCCTGAAGGGCATCACCCTTAGGCTTCTCAGCAAACTCAATGATCCTGCCTTCATCGTCGATTTTCATCAACCCGAATGCAGTGGCTCTCTTCTCATCCATAGGGAGGGCCGAGACGGTTATGTCCGCATGCGACTCTCGGTGAGCCTGTATGAACTTTTCGTAGTCCATACGGTACAGATGGTCTCCGGCGAGAACCAGGAACTCCATTATGTTGTGCTCTTCAAAAAGCCAGAGGTACTGCCTGACGGCATCGGCTGTACCCTGTACAATTAATTTGTAACAGAATTAGTTACAAAATATATTGGAAAGTTTGAACAGCATAAGATGCCATGATCAAACATGTTGGTCTGATGTGAGGATTAAGGATAGTAGTACCTCCTTCATTGGAATTAACCCCTATGTTAATTTCATCCTTACATGAAAATAGTTACAACATTTATGTAAATCAAATTGACAGCCACTGTCAATTCTCTAAAAAAAATTTATGCAAACCCACAAAGACATAAACAGAACCCAGATTTGTCATTATTAACACCCCGAGAAGGCAAAGTAGGAGGCAGAATACTGATTCCTGGAGTGAAGCATGACACAGATTTTTCAGAAAATGATTATGGTCTATATTGTCCACAAATCAACTGATAGAGTGATAGTTCCAATTAATGTAATATATTAACAAAAGTAAGCTTTGCTGAAGTACAAGTTTTGAACTAAGATGGAGATCAGTCATCTACTTAGAGAAAAAGTAACTGCCTACTTTGAAAGGGTACGAACTGCTTTTGCACCTCAATGCATGCAATTGTCCCATTATAATCGTCTTGTAAGGAATTAACCGTGATTAAACCCGCTACACATGTAAGTCGTGACCATTTCTTCCAATCATATTAAATACAAGAAAATTAAAGCTTTTACCTGAAACCAGTTAGGATTTTCAGGGCTCTGTTGTGCAGCCAGTACCTCGACGAAACCCTCGTCCTTGTAGCCGCCCATGTTGCTCGAATAAGCACATGAAAGGTGACGGTTCAGCGATGCAGAGTTGAACTGGGTCAACACATATATCTTTGAAACATTACTATTCAGACAGTTACTGACTGGTATGTCGATCAGGCGGTAGTTAGCTCCAAGTGGCACTGCTGGCTTTGCACGCTTCTTCGTGAGCGGGTAAAGACGGGTGCCGGCCCCACCACCTAGAATTATACCCAAAACACTCTGTTGTAGAGCAAAATTGAAAATATTAGTATACTTCTTATAAGCTAGTCAGAACATTGATGCAAGGATTCTAATAACAGAAATTTCTAAAGTTTTCACAATCAGGAAAAATAAAAAGAACGTCAGGCAGTACTGAGCATCTAGAGGGTACAGCCGATGCCAATACTACTATCGTATGTCTGAGGGGAAAAGGGTGATGTAAATAAACCTACTCAGCATCTAACCAAGCCGCATTACACAATTTCGTTGATACTTGCGGCCTTTATTACCAAAAAAAGGGAGAAAATAATTCAACTAATTCCACCTTAATTAGATAGATAAATTTCTATACTCTGTTTCAAAAAGAATCAAACTCATAGGAAAAGTCAAGGTTGCATCCACCAAAAAGGGACTTAAAAAAGCTCAAATCTATAATGAACCTACATTAGCTCAAATTAGAAAAAATAACCATCTCTCCCCAACTCTCTCTCCCAAATCTCCCACCCGTTCCCACTTCCCTCCTCCCAAATCAAGGCAGGAACTTACACGACTAGCATCAGGATCGAGGCAGGTCTGAGACTTTTGCGAGTCAGAAACAGCCTGTACTACAAGTGGGGCCCACCGTCTACTGCGCTGATCGATGGAGATCGGCGCTGAAAGCGAAATCGGACTCCCTCCTGTTACAAACGATGGCGCCATGGCTGGAGAACGGGTCCGATTAGTGTTGCAAGGGACAGAGGTGCATGATGCCATGGTCATCGCCATTGCCATTGGAAAGAGAGCTTGGAGAGAGTGTGCTTCGAGAGAGAGAGAGAAGAAAGAGAATTCGACAAACAGACTACGCGAGCGAAATAAATAGAAAAATGAGATCTAATTTTAGACGTGGACCACGATAATTTATTTCATGGGCCCACTGGTTATGTTTCCAGGAATTTCCTAAACTGTCAGTCTCTAGACCATGCGATCCGGAAACAGACCAGTTTCAGGGATAATATTACCCTTCGCACGGGATCTGCGTGTGTGGCAGAGAAAAGGTCTGAGAATAGTAAATTGGTAAGGTGTCCTCTGAGAAATGAGAATAGTAATGGATCGGTCAAGTTGCATTATTCGGACTTCGGAGCGTCCGATATCATATAATAATATGGAGAAGCTTTTTTAAATGGACGATTTTATTTAAAATTTATTGAACGGTCTGTGGATCCACCACATGTCAATTCGTCGGAATTCGACGGTTTGGACTCGAGTAGCATCGGAAATGCATGTGGCAGTGAGAGAACGCTGCACCGTGTGGTATTTTACTGACAGAAATATTGCTCTTATTAATTGGTTATGGAAAGCAGGTCGCATGAAGTTAAGAATGTTGGGACCCAGATGTCAGATGAGTACTGCTCTCTGGCATTTCTTATCTGCGACATATTTGGGAACTAGTACTTGAGTCTCACTTTTCTATTTTTTTTGGAACCCTGCCGAAACCGGAAAGAATATGCTTTCTATTATATTTGGAATTTTAGAAATGAGATACAATATACTCTATTTATATGTATATGTATAAATATAAAAATAAAAAACGCAAATCAAATTAAAACTTATATATGTATTTGGTAACAAATTAAAAATTATATTGGTTATATCATGAGAGGCATTCAATATATGACAATTTAGCACTCAAGTTTAACAATCCCCCAAAACTATCGAATTTGTGACAAGAACCCCAACAGTTAATTGCTTGATTTTACGTATCTTGTGACTAAAAATGCTCTTGAATTCTTTTAGTGCAGTACTAAAAAATGGGTTATATTATATATATATCATGATAGGCATTCAATATATGACAATTTAGCACTCAAGATTTACTTTTAACAATCCCCCAAAACTATCGAATTTGTGACAAGTACCCTAACAGTTAATTGCTTGATTTTACGTATCTTATGACTAAAAATGCTCTTGAATTTTTTTAGTGCAGTACTAAATAAATGGGTTATATATATCTGATCATGATAGGCATTCAATATATGACAATTTAGCACTCAAGATTTACTTTTAACGATCCCCCAAAACTATCGAATTTGTGACAAGTACCCTAACAGTTAATTGCTTGATTTTACGTATCTTATGACTAAAAATGATCTCGAATTATTTTATTGCAGTACTAAAAATTGCACTGATTTGAAACAAGTTAGTAAACTATTTTTAATAATAAAAAAAAATGCGCTTTTTTACCACGCATGTACAGTACATGAAATGGTCGCATCTTCATTTCTACGTTCGTTGTATGCTTTATATTAGTTTTATATTTATATTTATATTTATATGAAATATAAATTCCATAAATAATTACAATTGATATAACTATTTTTTATTTACACCTGAAAATCATAAACGATATGAAGTCAGAAAATATTATTAATTTAAAATTCATATAAAAAAAATATTATTAAGTATAGAATATAATAAATTTACCTGGTACTATGGCCATTGCACATTGAAAATCTTAATATACTAATGTAAGGTTAATTACAAGGGCCTCCTTGTGACATGAAGAATGAAAGTAAGATAAAGACTTTTTAAAAAAAAAATTTAAAATTAAGATAACAGTTATCCACTAATTATTCGATTTCTTCCTCTATTATAAATGATCTCTTTAATCCATTTCCATATACAATCTTATGGGAGTGTTTGGTACGAGAGGATAACTAATAAGAGTATTAATTTGGTACGAGAATAAGAATTATCTTGCTTTCGTATCATATGCAATTTATATTGAGTGTCGAGGACGAGGATAACATATATGATCCTTTAACATATCTTGCTTTTGTATGCAACTTATACGAGTTTGGTACGAGAATAAGAAATATGATTCATTTTCCATGTTTTTGTGTGCAGCTTATACGAGATCATATGCAACTTATACGAGTTTGATACAAGGATGAGAGATATGATCCTTTATCATGGTTCCGTGTGCAGCTTAGGGAGTGTTTGGTACAAGGATAAGAGATGTGATCCCTTTAACTCGCTTCCGTATGGGACTTATACAGAAGTGTTTGGTATAAAGCATGGAAACGACAATATTTGGCATAAGAGTAAGCGTGAAGTAAAGTTAAAAAAATTAAGTAATCAAGACATCGTATTTCATGATGTTTAAGCTATATTTGGTATGAAAGGTGGGGTAAACAAGAAATAAAATATTTTTTTTTATTAAATACAAAATCATTATAACAATTAATTAGTTTGGTACAGAGATGAGAGATACGTTTCATTTTCATGCTTCCGTGTGTAGCTTATACGGGATCATATGCAACTTATAAGAGCCTGATACGAGGAAGAGAGATGATTCTTTGTCATGCTTCTGTGTGCAGCTTATACGGGATCATATGCAACTTATACGAGTTTGATACGAGGATGAGAGATATGATCCTTTATCATGGTTCTGTGTGCAGCTTATACGAGAGCGTTTGGTACAAGGATAAGAGATGTGATCCCTTTAACTCGCTTTCGTATGGGACTTATACAGGAGTGTTTGGTATAAGCATGGAAACGACAATATTTGGCATAAGAGTAAACGTGAAGTAAAGTTAAGAAAAATTAAGTAATGAAGACATCGTATTTCATGATGTTTAAGCTATATTTGGTATGAAAGGTGAGGTAAACAAGAAATAAAATATTTTGTTATTAAATACAAAATCATTATAACAATTAATTAGTTTGGTACAAAGATACGAGAGACGTTTCATTTTCATGCTTCCGTGTGCAGTTTATACGGGATCATATGCACCTTGTTCGAGTTTGATACGAGGATGAGAGATATGATCCTTTATCATGATTCCGTGTGCAGCTGTATGGGAGTGTTCGGTACAAGGATAAGAGATACGTTTCATTTCCATGCTTCCGTGTGCAGCTTATATGGGATCATATGCAACTTATACGAGTTTGATACGAGGATGAGAGATATGATCCTTTATCATGGTTCCGTGTGCAGCTGTATGGGAGTGTTCGGTACAAGAATAAGAGATGTGATCCCTTTTAACTCGCTTCTGTATGGAACTTATACAGGTGTGTTTTTATAAGAGTAAATGTGAAGTAAAGCTAAGAAAAATTAAGTAATTAAGACATCGTATTTCATGATGTTTAAGCTATATTTGGTATGAAAGGTGGGGTAAACAAGAAATAAAATATTTTTTATTAAATACAAAATCATTATACAACTAATTAGTTTGGTACAGAGATAAGAGATACGTTTCATTTTCATGCTTTCGTGTGCAGCTTATACGAGATCACTGGTACGAGTTTGATACAAGGAAGAGATTTGATCGCTTTATCATTCTTCCGTGTACAGCTTATATGAGTGTTTGGTACGAGGATAAGAGATGTGATACTTTAACTTGCCTCTGTACGGAACTTATATGGAAGGGTAATTTGCAAAGTATGGAAACGATAATATTTGACACAAAGAGTAAATGTGAAATAAAGTTTAAAAAAACTAAGTAATTAAGACACCGTATTCCATGATATTTGAGTTATTTTCGGTATGAAAGGTGGGGTAAACAAAAAATACAATAATTTTTTCATTAAATACAAAATTATTATAACAATTAGTCAACTATCGAAACTATTTGTATCAAATTATTATGATAATTAATAATAACGATGATGCCTTTTTTTCTAAAAGAAAAAAGAAAATGGAGGTGTGCGCGTCCACTTTTAATGTCGAAAAAAATTAAAACTAATGTTACTGTTCACTCGAATTTCGATAATAACTGTAAAAAAATCGAAATTTTAAAAATAACATTGTAGGATCGACATTCGGATTGACGAGTCTACAAATTGCTTGGATCAGCATCCCGGATGACTCCAAACATAAATCGGCAAATGAAATGAACGATCCAAACAAAAAATAGATTCGACAATTAGTTTTAACATTTTTTAATATTTGGTTTGCTTGGATCGGCAAATGGAATGCCGATCCAAAAAAAACAAAAACATTTTTTATTTAGATCAGCATTTCAGTTGCCGATCCAACCAATTTGTAGACTCGTCAATCCGAATGCCGATCATACAATATTATTTTTAAAATTTTAAATTTTTATAATTATTATCGAAATTCGAGTGAACAGTAATGTTAGTTTTAATTTTTTTTCGGCTTTTTAATGAGACTGATCACCTATTCAGGCTCAAAAATGGAACAAAAAACAGAAAATATTTTTGAAAACCCTACATGGGCCGATGGGTCCAGTTAAAATTCTCACTGGGCTTCTCAATTACACTTTTAGAAATGCTATATTAATATTGAAAACACTAGAGAGGATGACACTAAAAGCATGATTTTCTTTTTTAATAAAAGCAGGAATTTAATACAACTTAAAACATTTTTATGTTTTTGGATATAGAAATAATATATTGACGTCGAAAACACAATTTAATAGCTTGTACTTAATCTAACTTCGATGCTACTATTTTAGTAAATTTATTATCATATTGTCCACACTAATTTTATGTGATTCTTATTCATAGATTTGGACAA
Source organism: Rhynchospora pubera (assembly GCA_028095005.1). NCBI lineage: Eukaryota > Viridiplantae > Streptophyta > Magnoliopsida > Poales > Cyperaceae > Rhynchospora > Rhynchospora pubera. The sequence continues at coordinate 195,514,314 of CM051463.1, read as the reverse complement.
GTTTTTATGTGTATGCGGAAAAGTATGTTAAACCACAATAAGGGTTGTTTGTGAGTCGAGTTACTCGAGTTCGTGTCAGTTAGGGACAACTTAAACTCGAGTAACTCGAGTTGACTCAAATCGAGTTAAAAATACTTTCGAACTTTTTATTTCAGCTCAAACTCGGCTCATCTACAATGAGCTAGCTTGTGAGTCATGAGCAAGCTTGAAATAAGTACGTCTTTCAAATATTTTTTTATTTAATTCCTATGTTATTTCAATATAAAATATTATTGATATATATAACATTATAAATATAAATATAAAATTATTATCGTTTATATTTTTCTATTGATTTGAAGGAAAATATGTCTTGAAAATCAATTTGCCATATATTAAAATCGTCTAAATAAAATATATATAAAATGAAAATTCTTATAATTAGTTTATAAATTTTTATTATTCACAAATCAAGTGCTAATACTATATGAAATGTTTTATGTAATGAGTTGGCTGACGAGTTACGCGCGAGCAGAATTGAGCTCAACTCAAATTCGACTCGTCAGCCAACCGAGCTCAACCTAGCTGGTAAATATTTTTACAGAGATCTCTACCATGAATAAAATTGTCATGACATATATGGCTCCGTTTGGATGCGTTGAGAATAAGGTAGGAAGAAGGAAGAATGGAATAAATTTATTGGGAAGTGTGTAACTTTTGTAAAGAGTTTGGATGGTTAGAAATAAATTTATTGGTAAAAAGTGGTTATTCCTTATTCCTTATTCCGGGAAGAAGCCATCCAAACAGAGCCTAAGAAGAATACATGCATACCTCACATCAATGACAAAAACGTTAAATAAACCATTAGTATTAGGAGCAAAACCTAACATTAATAACAAAATTGATTGCAGGTTCACAGATGGCAAAAAGGTCAAAGAAAAGAAAGAAAGGAAAAAAAATAATATCACACTATTTATTCACAGAGCTTGCTTCGCCTAGAGACGCTAGGAATCACATCTCTACCGACCCTTTAAGGTGGGTAGAGTGACAATTTTTGATCTAAATCGTTAGATTTAATCTCAACGGTTAAGAGAGCTCCGTGCATGTAACTTAGATTGATTGGTCCGAAAAATCTTAACCGTCGAGATTAGATCGAACGGCTCGGATCAAAAGTTAGCCCTCTCTACCAGGAACCGTATCCTCTGCCCATCTCTCAGCGAGGACCGTCCGATCTAAATGAACGGTGCGATTTCAATCGGAGCTTTCATCCCTTCAAAAAAAAAAAAAAAACAGATTCGGCGAGGGGTCTCCGTCAGTCTGTCTCCTCTTCCATTCTCTCTCTTCATCATTGCTAGATTGCTCCTCTTCCGATGGAGAGCTTTGACAGAGACTTGGCCCTAACCCAGACTTCTCCTCTACCACTCGATCTCCTCCTCCGCCGCTGCGTTCCTCTCTACCACCACTAGCTCCGCTAGGGATTCCATCTGCTCGAATTTTCTCCGGGATTTTGCAATGCAGCGTAACTTTAATTATAGTGTGCTCCCCTTTTAGGTCCATCTCTCATTGCACGAGGTCAGGCCCAAAAATTGGAAAAGGTGATACTTTTTGCTCTCTGGCTCGGCAAGGCAGGCGGCCGAACTATATACAAATCCCTATATAATATCATATAAGATTAATAAAGGATAGAAATCGAAGGCAGGCGGCCGAATTAAGCGGTCAGATGGAGACGTCAATAACCCCGCAATGTCCAGACGACAAGTCCTTAAGGTCTCCATCTCCGTCTCTTTCACTTTCTGCGATCCCTGTACACTCTGCTAATCTTTTATTTTCACAAAGTTTGTTTCTTTGAAAAAAACTTGATTCTTGTTTCCTCTTTGTCAAGCCACAGTGGACAAATTTCACCGCCCTCTTTTGTGTATTATATTGGGAGAGGGAATTATACAATCAAATACAGGTGTAAACATAGCTTGATTATACAATCGAATACAATCACCATCGGAGATTGGCTGAAGGAAGAGTTTAAAGGGTTCGAGTGGTGGTAGAGAGGAACGGAGCGGCGGAGGAGGAGATCGAGTGGTGGAAGAGAAGTTTAGATTAGGGCCAAGCCTCTGTCAGAGCTCTCCATCGGAAGAGGAGCAACCTGGCAATGGTGGAGAGAGAGATTGGAAGAGGAGACACTGACGGAAACCCCTTTCACGAATCTGATTTATTTATTTTTTTAAGGGATGAAAATTCCGCTTGAAATCGCACCATTCATTTAGATCGGACGGTCCTCGTTCAGAGATGGGCAGAGTGCCCATCTTATTAGGATGGGCAGAGGATACGATTCCCTCTCTACCAACCTCAAAAGGTTGGCAGAGGTACGGACCCGAGACGCTATTCCCAAATCCCAATCGTCTTTTTCCCCCTCTGCCTTTGTTTATTCCCTTCCCTGATTCGCTCCTCCGCATAGTCGTCTCATAGTCGTCCCCAATTATTTATTCGCCAATACCAGAAGCACGATCGCGTTTCCGCCAATTCCATTTGTTTGGTTCGCCGTCTCCCTCATTCGCTTCTTCTCATAATGGTTGGTGAATTTTTATATTCGATTCATCTTAATAGTAGAATTGATTTGATAAAAATGAAGGAATTAGCTGTTGGATATTGATGCACGGGTTTTATTTTTATCTTCAATTCCTCTTAAAACGATTGATTTGATATATAATTGCTGGTTTCTCTATTTATTTATTTTTTCTGTGTTTCGTCTCTTACAAAGAGTCAAAGAAGAGATTTTTTTTATTTTAAATCGATAACAAACTAATCATGCAACTAGGGTTAATTGTTTGAAATCTGTGACTCAGATACAGTGGAATGCAGTGTGTGCTACCATGTATGCCAGCATCCAGAACAAATGTCAGAAATCTGCTGAGGAGAAGAGTACTGTTAGATACCGAATGCTTCTTCCATTGTGATCCAAACTGATGTGTCCAGGTTGTTATCTAACCTCAATTAATCTATATATAAATTCATGATAGTTAAATAATTATTCTCTTATAGTTAGAGTCTTAGGTTTTGAATAGAAGTTAGAAATTAGAGATAGTTGATGATTTCATGTTATATATATATATATATATATATAAGATATCTTTGTTAAATTATATTAATTGATCATTTATGCCTTCTTATTTTATATGATATTAGTTTTAGTATCTCCTGAATATAATTGTCGCCACATTCGTAAGAATCATATATACCTTACATTAATGGAAAAAACAGGTAACAAGAACATGACTGAAAATAATAAATCATCAACAATCAATGCTGCAAAATCTTACATTAATAATAAAGTTGATCACACGTACACAGGTGACAAGACATCAATAATAAATTGATAATAAATATTATTTATAAATATTGCAAAATTGACTCCTTGTCGGAGCAACAAAATCGTACCACGAAAGAGAGAAATTAGGATCAATACTTGACAACTGAATTATATACAACTCCCCCAAAAATCAAAAGATGCTATGCCATCATAAAACACAAGAAAACCAGAAAGATGCGTTGTAAAGGACCAGAGCCAGATGAACTTGAGCTTGCATCACAGATGGTCTTGTGCGGTTGGAGCTGGCAAGGTGGCTGGATCTCAGTAACGAGTTGGCAGCAGATACTCTTCCTCTCTAGGTCGGCGCCACAAGAACCGAGCATACTCCAACCAGTTCACGTGCACCAAGAACTTGCCATTTTCGAGTGCCCACTCTGCCACAGATGGGCTGCAGTGCACGGCAAGAACATGCGTTGCTGAAGAATCGACAACTGTACTACACTTGGCACCCAGTTGCTCCGCCACCTGCCACAATGGTATCAAACCGCATCTAGGCACCCCTGTGAAGGCTACTAGACATCCCCTTAGTATCTCATTTCTCATTTCCTTTAAAATTCTCCTAAAATCTGGCTGCAACCCTGATTGTTTGTCATCCTTAATATATCACAAAAAATAAAATAGAATTAAGAGAATTAACTAGTAGTTAAATAGTGCAAAGTATTTATTATAATAAGTAGTCGAATTTGTCTAACCATTAGAAGAAACTCCCAATATGCATCTTTCAGTACAGAGAGAATAGAGGCAAGGGTGCCATCAGCCTCTCTTTCATCTGTTCTCTTTTGTGTGATAGTTTTGCACCTTGAATAGGAGTCTGGGGAGCTGGATGCAAAGAAGTTGTATTTCCAAATTTCGATTATGTTTTCTCTGTCCTCCTGTGTCCACACCTAAAGTCGTAGCGAATAATTAGGACTTAGCAACCAAATTTTATTCGACAAACATAGGAAACAACGGGATAAAGAACACATACAGAAAGTGTATCATCGAGGATAATTGTGCAGGCTTTGGATCCAGGCACAATATCAAGAGCCTTTACACCACTCTGCGTGCAATCTTCACGTGATATTACTTTCGAGGTGAAATACTTGTTCTCTGGATCGAGAATCTTTACCACCTCCGCAGCATAATCCCGGGTCCCCATCGTATAAACATACAGATCAAACATAGTGTTTGCTTCTTCTAGAAACTGTCGCACAAAGGGCCTCAGCTTCACCAGCATAGAACAATAGTTGAAATCCAATCTATGTAATGAACCTGCATCTTTTGTTCATCCCACGAAGAAGAAAATAATAAGAAAAAAGTAAACCAAACTTCTAGAAAGTGCAAGTAATTATGCGTCGGCTGATATCTCATATTTATACTGATATTTTGGCCAGACTTAACATCGAAATTGTGACTAAAACCGTGATATTATCTTGTTTTTCTGTTTGTTTGGCAAGATTGGATGCTGCCGTGGAATTTGACTTGTCTTGTAGGAATTTGGTGGATCACGCATAATCATTGCATAAAATGGTAGATTTAAGAGAATCAAATGGCTAAATGGAGGCAATAGAATTGTAGAGCTCATTGTAAGCTTTCCATCGATCTTTGAATCACCTCAATCGGAGCTCGGATGAAGAAATTATGCTCAAAATACTATTGGTGCGCATTGCTGGCACAAGAATTCGGACCGAATTAGCATCAATTCGGACCGAATTGCGTTACAGAAAATTACAGAGAAGCTAATTCGGACCGAATTGTCTGGAATTCGGTCCGAATTGCTATACACGGAAATGTTTCTGGCTGCGTCCTGAAGGCGTTTTCTCCATTAGGAAGGCTATTTTTCCGCCCAAAATGAGGGAAAATCACGTCCCAGCTGTCCAGGAGAGGGGAGAGGAGTAATATAAGCATATTCCATCTTTGGAAGAGCTATGATTCATTCCACTTTTGACTTTTCTCTCTCAGCCAGATCTGGATCTGGTTTGGGGACAATTTCTCTCCTCTTGTGCGACTTGGACAGAGGTGGGAGGCCGGATTAGAGCTGTTCCTTGCTGCTACAACGAGTTCCGAAGATCTCAAGGTGTTCTCTAGTGCGACGGCAACAGTGGGCAACCTTAGAAACTTGGCTATTTGTTGTATCGAGCCAATTCTCTCTTTAATTTCTGAATTTATGTCTCGTTTAAACTTATCTACTGTTATTTGCATGATTTCTCTTAGCATGTTAGGCTAAAAACTTGTTGCTTTAGGGATAGATGTAGCTTAGATTTTGGTTTTGCTTGGTTTTCTTATTTTGTTGATGGACGAAGCTAATTACCCTTGGGGTTTTTATTGAAATTGCTTGTGTTTGGACCCGTTATTACTTGTATCGCTCGACTTTTGTACGCGTGCAATTGTTGGGAACTTCTTTACATTATATTAATCGAGTCATGTATGAATATTTCGAGGTAGGTCAAAGGCGAAAGTCGACCAATTAATAACCAAAAGTGAACGTTTCTAGTTAGGCGAAAATCTAACTAGATACCTCGTAGAAAACCATTGGTAAACTCGAGTAAGTCCACCGAACAATGAAAGTTGGGGGTGCAATACACTCGATGAAGGTTGTTTAACACTAGATCCCATTCCAAATACCGTACCCAATAGGCGAAAGCGGAGGGTTAGGGAATTAGGTTTGGCTAGATGGACCTTTGGCTTGAATAAATCAACAAAAGAGTAAACCACAGTATTTACACAGTGGAATTCGGTCCGGGATTCGGACCGAATTAGCAAGGCCGAATACGACAGTGCTAGGTCTTGCGACTCCGTGGCCAGTTCTAAGTGAAATCGAACCCTAAGGCACATTTATCATCTTATTTCAAACCGTTAGAAAACCCCAAAAATATTTATCACAATTATTTTGCATAATCTTTATTACTTGCGATTGCATTCCTTTGTTTCCCTTTAATTTGTTCTATTCGTGACTTCAATTCTCTTCTCGATTTTTATTGTCTAGCTTTAACGAAATAATAAGAATAATATTCATATCCATCTCTGTGGGTTCGACACCTTTACTCTACTACAAGCGACTAGTCGAGTACAAGGTTTATTTGTTTGACCTTGGTTCACACCCTCGATCAAAATGGCGCCGTTGCCGGGGATGACGTTATGATATTATTTTTTATTAAAGTAATTAGAGACTAGACTCATTCTTTTATTCTTTTTACTCATTCGGTACATTGGTTGTTATATCTCTTGTGTGTAGGTTAACGCTGGCTAGAGGATCAAGAAACACCCAACCCCAAATTCCACACGATTACAACCTCAGGGGTAAGGGAGACAACCCTCACGAAGCCTCTAGCTCGAGCACAACACAAGCCGCTGCTCGCAAGGGGAAGAAGCAACAACAACCTGCACCGAATCCGGACCGAATTCCGCCCAATCCGGTCCGAATCACAACTCAGCAAGTTCCAGAGGGTACAATTCGGACCGAATTCCAACCAATTCGGACCGAATTCCTGCAGAACCTGCACACGGGCGAATGAACAAGCGTTCCGATAGCTGATCGCACTTATGAAGCTAGGCAACTTGAGGCTCTACGCCTTGAGTTAGAGGCCACCCAACAAAGGATTCTCCAAGACCGACTCATACTTGAGCAAGAGCGACTCGTCTTCGAGGAAGAGCGCAACGCAAATTTTAACAATGGCGGCATCATTCATGGAGCACCATTGAATCACTACAGAGCTCAGGGGTCCAACAAGCCTCTCCGCGAGCATTCTGCCCCTCGAGTCCAAGACGTGGATGGACCAGTCGTGATTAGGGGAATTCCTGCCAACAACATGCAAATCAATCCTGCACACGTTGCACTCGTGCAACAAAACCTATTCTATGGGGCTGAACGGGAGGACCCACACGCACATTTACAAACCTTTCTTGATTGCACAAAATTGTTGAGATTCAACGGGGTCACCCCGAATTCGATTAAACTTCTCTTGTTTCATTTCTCTCTTAGGGATAAGGCTAAGAAATGGTACAACACACTAAAAAGAGGGTCAATTGATAGTTGGGGAGCTATGGCAAGGATTTTTCTTGAACGGTACTTTCCAGCAAAAAGAGCCTTTGAAATTAGGAGGGAAATCACAAATTTCAAACAAAGGGGTGATGAATCATATAGGGAAGCTTGGGAACGATTTAGAGATTTGGAGAACTCTTGTCCTAACCATTGAATTCAGGATTGGTTGACCATTCACTCGTTTTACATGCACGGGGCTCCCTTAATTGATGCTCTTTCAGGTGGAAGCTTCACACAACTCGATGCGGAGCAAGCACGTGATACCATTGAGAGATGCGCCCTGCAATACAATTGGCCGGCGCCCAACCCAACAAGAAACAATCCACCTAAGCATGAAGTTAGGGAGATCAAAGACACGCGAGACAGGATCGCTCGTTTGGAAGCCGAGCTCGCGAAGATGCAGTTAATCGGTGGCACACGCCTACCATACAAAGAATGTGGAGTGTGTGGAGAAGAAGGACACATGTCCTCTAATTGCCCTCTCCAATATGGGGATAGAGAGCCCGAAGAAGTCATGTCTTTCGAATATATTCGCGATTGATACCAAGGTGCAATGGAGGATGATGAAGCAGGTGGTTGCCAAGGCAACTATCAAAACCACGCTTTTGTCCCAAGAAAACTGTACACCAACAAAAACTGGTAACCAACCCCAACCGAATCAAAACCGAGGTGCCCCATTCAACTATGACGAAGGGCAAAACTTTCAAGGGAATGACTATATTACACCTCAAGTTGAGGAATTCATGGAGACTCAAAAAGTCCTAAGTGAGACAATTCTTGAGGGAATGGCTAAACTTCAAAAAGAGTCTGGAGCCGCTTCGCGGGTGGAAAAGATGATGGAAGTGTTCTTGGCATCTCAAAACACTCGCCCAAGTCAACCCAAGCCAAACCCTCGTGCGGAAATCAAAGCGGTGCACACACTCAGGAGTGGCACTCAATACAAGGACCCACCTATGCCCAAGGAAGTTCAGCCAAAAGACACATCCGCAGCTGAACCTGAGCCGAATTCGGACAGAATTTCGTCGCGACAAAATCCAGAGGCACCAATTCGGTCCGAATTCCAGCCAATTCGGACCGAATTCAAAGGAGTTAAGCACACATCTGCTCCGAACCCGCTGCTAAAGGCACCTGATCAACACATAAGGGTCTTTTATCTTAGTAAGATGGACGATCCAGGCAGATTCACCATACCATGCACCATTGGTGAGACAATAATAAAAAAAGCCCTATGTGACAACGGAGCAAGCGTGAGTCTCATGCCCAAGTCTGTGTTCGATCGAATTGGCATTGGAATTTTGAAGCCGTCCAACGGAACCCTGAAACTTGCAGACTCGTCAGTTCGACGGCCTATTGGTGAAATTAAGGACATTCCGGTCAGGCTTGGGAAATTCTTTATCCCAGGCGATTTTGTGGTAATAGACATGGAGGAAGATAAAGACGTTCCCATCATTTTGGGGCGTCCCTTCCTTAGAACTGCTGGTATTCTAATGGACATGAAAGATGGAACTATTTTGGTGAGGGTCGGTGGAGAACAATGGAAATACTCGATCAATCAAGCTATGAAGTGCTCGAACCAGCTTGAATATTGCTACCAAACCGACATGGAAGAGGTCCCGGTCGAGAGACCACTCGAAGACATGTACTCAGGCTCTCTCAGGGGCTATCACGAGCCCCGTTGTGAAATACAGGAGACAATAGCCGTGAAGGTCACGGACGAGACAAAGATCGAAAATATTGATAATTCGGACCGAATTCCTCCTAATTCGGACCGAATTCACCCCTCTGGAACTGACAGGGCAATTTCTCAGCCAAGAATTCGGTCCGAATTCCAACCAATTCGGTCCGAATTCCAGGCACCTTGGTATGCAGACCTGGCAAACTACTTGGCAAGCGGCGCGTTGCCTCCCGAGATGACTTACCAACAAGGAAAGAAGCTCAAATTAGACGCCAAGTACTACTTTTGGGAGGAGCCTTACTTGTTCAAGCTTGGCGTTGATGATGTTTATCGGCGATGCATTCCGTATGAGGAAGTTCGACCCGTTCTCGCTCACTGTCATTCCTCAGCTTACGGCGTCCATGCATCCTTCTCCAAAACGGCCGCTAAGGTACTGCAATCCGGTCTTTACTGGCCAACTTTATTTAAGGACGTTCGTTCTTTTGTTTTGTCTTGTGACCAGTGTCAAAGGGCGGAGAACATATCCAAGCGGAGCGAGATGCCTCTCAACCCGATTCTTGAAGTGGAGATCTTTGATGACATATGCGACAAGAATTCCGAGTCCTTCAAGGTCAACGGGCAGCGCCTAAAGCACTACATCGCCAATCATGAAGTAGGAGAAGCAATGGTTGTTTCGCTTCTCGATCCACCGCCCGCGACATGAGTCAACTGAGGGTCAAGCTCACGACCTTAAACAAGCGCTTTTTGGGAGGCAACCCAAGGATTTTTCTCTCTTTACTTTATTTTATTTCATTTTATGTTCCAAAAGATACTTGAAAATCACAAAAAAAAAAAATTTATAAAACAATAAAAAAAATTAATTAAGACCTTAGATTTTTCATAGGATTTTCGATTTAAGCATTATTTTTCTTGATGTGTGTAGAAAAGAGACATGGTTGATTCGTGCTAGAGCACCAAAAGGATGCAAAAACTGACATCATGCGCCCACGCACGACTTCATGTGAAACAACCAACATGTGCAGTCAAGCGACGCTTGGGACAATTGGCAATGGATGCAAAGAGTCAAGAAAAGTCAAAACAACGAACTGCAACACAAAAAGGCAAAAGGCCCACTCTCCAATGACGAGCCCGCACAACTTCTCCATACCTTGATCTGATTAGTTTCCTTTTTCCTCCTCTTTATTTTTTTTCTGTGTTGCATTGAGGACAATGCTGTGCTTTAAGTTTGGGGGGAAGGAAAGGAAAAACGAAACAAGCCTTATTTTCTTGAAAATTCCTCAAAAACGCTTGTTTTCTGAAAATTTTTTGCAAAACAGACCTGCAATTCGGACCAAATTCAGCTGAATTCGAACCGAATTGCCAACCTTTTTTTGACAGAACGTCCAATTCGGTCCGAATTCTTCCCTATTTCTTCTGAATTGAGTCACGATTGTTTTTATACTGATTTTGAGGGTTGGAAATTTGATTTTAAGCACAACTAAGCTCTTCTTGATATTGATTCATTGCAAAAACTCGGTGTTTAACTTCTTTTCTCAAATCTTAACTTGGATTTCGAAAACTCTCGTTGTTGAGATGTTTTGGGTTTGTTCAAGTACCAATGGGCCGAGGAATTTCAAAACTAAGGGTATTTGGGTCTAAAACTTGGTTGCTTAAGAATCGTTTGAACACGAGTTAGTCAAAACTGAAATCTTTCACCGAGTGAACGGACTTGTGAAACCGCTTGATTTTGAAAAAGATTTTGTTATCCTTAGAAATTGTAAAGTGAAACTTGTCTTGCCGAAAATTGTTTTTAACGCTTGAATCGCCAACAAGCAACCTCAAATTGGACAAATTTAAATAGTTGTGAAAACGAGGAGCGTTGAGACTTCTTTCCACCAACTCAACCACAAATTTTGGGGGCGGAGCTAGTAGCAAAATTGTGTAAAAACCGGACTGACCTCCCTGGTGCGATATGTGCCAGTAGCAAAGCTTGGAGGGTGGGACTAGTTGCGAGCTGTCAGGAATCGATACCTCAAAGCTCTCGAGGACGATTGGGTAGTTCCGGCTAGTCTCATAGTGGACCGTAACAAATAAATTGCAAAAGAAACTAGACCAAACCCACTGGTGCGACATGTACCAGTAGCTTTCTCGAAGTCAATGATTCGCACTTAATCCTCTAGGGTGCAAAGCCCCACAACTCGACTTGCAGAATTAAAATTGGTGAAATTCTAAACTGTTTTGAGATGGGTTCACTATAAGATTTCTAGCTTTGACAAAATTCTTTTGCAAAACCTTTCGGGTCATGGGAATGAACGAGTGAATAAACTCGGATTTGCTTTGTGGTTAAATGAATAGAAGCTAGGACCCTTAACCCTCGGTCAAGGTTTTCTTAGGACCAAGAGCTGTTTGGATGAGATCAAAACAAACTTAACTCTAGTTTGAGAATTCCAATTGAGCATTTCAAGAAAAGCATGAATCAAAATCAATCTGAACTGTGCACTAAATTAAATTTCTAACTCCAACTTCAATTTCGATAGTAAGTCTAAGTCTTGTCAATTCTTCTAAGTTCATAGTTTTGCTCGAGGACAAGCAAGTTTTAAGTTTGGGGGGATTTGATATCTCATATTTATACTGATATTTTGGCCAGACTTAACATCGAAATTGTGACTAAAACCGTGATATTATCTTGTTTTTCTGTTTGTTTGGCAAGATTGGATGCTGCCGTGGAATTTGACTTGTCTTGTAGGAATTTGGTGGATCACGCATAATCATTGCATAAAATGGTAGATTTAAGAGAATCAAATGGCTAAATGGAGGCAATAGAATTGTAGAGCTCATTGTAAGCTTTCCATCGATCTTTGAATCACCTCAATCGGAGCTCGGATGAAGAAATTATGCTCAAAATACTATTGGTGCGCATTGCTGGCACAAGAATTCGGACCGAATTAGCATCAATTCGGACCGAATTGCGTTACAGAAAATTACAGAGAAGCTAATTCGGACCGAATTGTCTGGAATTCGGTCCGAATTGCTATACACGGAAATGTTTCTGGCTGCGTCCTGAAGGCGTTTTCTCCATTAGGAAGGCTATTTTTCCGCCCAAAATGAGGGAAAATCACGTCCCAGCTGTCCAGGAGAGGGGAGAGGAGTAATATAAGCATATTCCATCTTTGGAAGAGCTATGATTCATTCCACTTTTGACTTTTCTCTCTCAGCCAGATCTGGATCTGGTTTGGGGACAATTTCTCTCCTCTTGTGCGACTTGGACAGAGGTGGGAGGCCGGATTAGAGCTGTTCCTTGCTGCTACAACGAATTCCGAAGATCTCAAGGTGTTCTCTAGTGCGACGGCAACAGTGGGCAACCTTAGAAACTTGGCTATTTGTTGTATCGAACCAATTCTCTCTTTAATTTCTGAATTTATGTCTCTTTTAAACTTATCTACTGTTATTTGCATGATTTCTCTTAGCATGTTAGGCTAAAAACTTGTTGCTTTAGGGATAGATGTAGCTTAGATTTTGGTTTTGCTTGGTTTTCTTATTTTGTTGATGGACGAAGCTAATTACCCTTGGGGTTTTTATTGAAATTGCTTGTGTTTGGACCCGTTATTACTTGTATCGCTCGACTTTTGTACGCGTGCAATTGTTGGGAACTTCTTTACATTATATTAATCGAGTCCTGTATGAATATTTCGAGGTAGGTCAAAGGCGAAAGTCGACCAATTAATAACCAAAAGTGAACGTTTCTAGTTAGGCGAAAATCTAACTAGATACCTCGTAGAAAACCATTGGTAAACTCGAGTAAGTCCACCGAACAATGAAAGTTGGGGGTGCAATACACTCGATGAAGGTTGTTTAACACTAGATCCCATTCCAAATACCGTACCCAATAGGCGAAAGCGGAGGGTTAGGGAATTAGGTTTGGCTAGATGGACCTTTGGCTTGAATAAATCAACAAAAGAGTAAACCACAGTATTTACACAGTGGAATTCGGTCCGGAATTCGGACCGAATTAGCAAGGCCGAATACGACAGTGCTAGGTCTTGCGACTCCGTGGCCAGTTCTAAGTGAAATCGAACCCTAAGGCACATTTATCATCTTATTGCAAACCGTTAGAAAACCCCAAAAATATTTATCACAATTATTTTGCATAATCTTTATTACTTGCGATTGCATTCCTTTGTTTCCCTTTAATTTGTTCTATTCGTGACTTCAATTCTCTTCTCGATTTTTATTGTCTAGCTTTAACGAAATAATAAGAATAATATTCATATCCATCTTTGTGGGTTCGACACCTTTACTCTACTACAAGCGACTAGTCGAGTACAAGGTTTATTTGTTTGACCTTGGTTCACACCCTCGATCATCGGCAGAGGGCCACAACTTGGCTCCTTCATCCTAGCATAAATTTTTGCATGCATTACTGGTAAATGAAATATTCTGAGATACCAAACCAAAGCATATCATGGCAACCCTAAATGAAGTTTCTCTGTATAATTGTAAAATAATCTCATACTTTATTCCACAGAAAATAAATTAAATGAAAAATAAAAAACATTGTAGAATATTTTTTACTGAATACAAACACAACTTCGAATAAATTACTGAGAATGACACAAATACCACTGTACCTCTGCACCGGGTATACATATTGCACCACCCGTATCCGTACAGCATAACCTAGAAAATATGGGTAAATGGATTGTACCTTTTGTCATGCTGGCTTGATCTACTAGATGTATCTCATCAACTGTAAGATCTTCGATGTTGCTCGAGTTGATTAAGGTGTGGTCCAAATCCAGCACAAGATTCAGTTTTTTGGGCTTCATCCAGTGGTTTGAATATAGGTGCTCCAGCCCTGTATTGTCCGAACCACCAAATCTCATGTGCTGTGCCACATAGATGTAAATCTGATTAGTATCCAATATAGTTATTGTAACAGTGCAGAAGCAATCCCCACAATTTGCCAATGCAAAATTTATTTGACAAGAAATATGTGAGAGGAGAAATTATTCATATCTCTTGATTCTGTCAATGTAAATTCATCTATTCACTTATCAGGTGCATGGGTATACTTTGAACATAATCCTAATATTCTATGGAAGCCTAGTTTCTCTTGGCTATCCTTGCATTCTTTATGAGTATGTCTAAAAGTTGAAGGCTGAAACTTTAAATAAGTAATGCATAGGTCAGAAGTACCTCATGAATTTGCTTAAAAGAGATATCGGTGGCAGTATCTGTTGCGGAATCTAATGTGCATAATTCACTCAGTACTTTGGAATGCAGGCTTGCTTCTATGCTGCTTATTGATGTACCTGCTTTAGTAAAGAACACACATTTTTGCTCAGTCTCTTCTCTTGTTGAAAAAAGAAGACAAACCACATCAACTCAATTGAATCCATAAATGTTTTGTTACCAAAGTAAAAAATTATGTATGGCTTTCAACAGCATGAAACTACTTGCAAACCTCCCAAGTCTTACTCTGCTTATAAGTGTGCAGACTCGAACACCTTACCCTTCATTTGAGTTGTAGGTTCAGAACCATAAAAATTGTGACACAGATATACAGATTTTTATCTTGGGAGGATCTGTAATAGACAAATATTTACGGATTTTTTTACTCTATAAAGTTGTTGATTCATTGTTATGTTAAGGACCTTCCTTTTTTTTTGGTTATTGCAGTTTTCCTCTTCCTCTCTCTCTAAGAGGACATGATGCTGTTCCATTGGCCAAGTATCAGGTTATACTGACATTTAGTATTTTCAATTATAATTAATAAACCTTTGAGTTGATGCATGATGCGTGTTTGATCAAAAGCATGTTAAAGAAGAGGAATAGGTTTTGATGAAATGCTTGTTAAGTGGTCCTTCCAGTGGTCTGATAAATTTTCTTCTTCATTTGTATTCAATGGTACTTTTTTGCTTACTTCTGAACTATATTCTGAATATAAAAATCAGGATATGCTCATTTTTTCAGTGTAGTTGAAGATCATTGTTTGTTTATTTAAGTCCATAAGATGGTTTGGCCAAGTACAAGGAGGTCGTTTGGTATATCCCCATGGTTTATAGCATACTTGGTTCCTCTAAAATTTCACATATGCAATCTTTATTTGTTATATTAATTGACTTCTCTGTCTGTGCTTAATGTTTACTATGTACAGATTTATTGGATTTGGATCAGTCCTCCAGTGTCGGATTTTGACTTCTTGGAGCTGGAAATCAAATTACCTGTGGTGTTCTAGACAGTTAATATCTGATGCCAGAAGGATGTATCATGCATGTCGCTTATAAGCAGATAAGTTGACTTTTTGGAGATGTTCATTTCGTTACAATTTTATCATACTATCATAGGTGCAAAGCATAATACATAAAGGCAAGGAACTCGTACCATATTATCTAATCAAAATTAATATAATACGATATCTCTCTTTCTTTATTTTCAACATGCCCTTATAAACAACTAAAGCTGTCTTGTAATTTTCTCATGGTGTGCATGGGTTACTCTCGCTATGCTGTTTTGTATTTACCTTTGATGATATTTTATTAGGTTTAGCATTTCCTTTGTAATTTTGTGTTAGTCAAGGCAAGAGATAATTAGCAAGTACAAGATAAGTGTTTCATTTCACAGTCACTCTTCTTTTGGACCATTTGTTCAATATTCTGTTAAAATTTTGAATTTCAGTATGCGAAGGGTGAGTTAGGGTTGAGTGTGGCACCAAATTGACGGGTTGAACTTCTGGATCAGTGTTTAATAATATGATGAAATCTGCTGTACAGTGTGTGTGTTCATACAATAAAACTTTTATGTTGTTGTTCGCAATTTGTATTTTCGATAGCAATTTAGGAATTTTTGTATTTCTAAGCGCGTGCTAGCATATGACTTAGACTTAACAATTTGTACATATTTGGGTTCTCTGTCGTTGATATGAAACCTAAATACATCCATAATTGAATTTCTTTTTTTTAATTCGTGCAACAGAGAAAAGACAGATATATTATAGCACTTAATGTGAACCCGTTTATTATTGCTTGTATATCTTAAATCAGATTAGTAATTGTTGTCGTTATTAATTATGAAAATACAGCAACATCTTACGGGAAGTAAAATTTAGGGTTTCTTCCCAGAACATATGAAATATTTTCACATATGATAATTTTGCGAGAAGAGAGAGAAGTTGCTGTATTTTACCAGATTCTTGCCCGCATCTCTTCTTTGAACATTCGAATTTCTTCAGATTTTCCTCGTCATCAGAAATTGTCATTTCATCAGCGAGAAGAGCCAATTCAAGTAACTCGTCGAGAGATGGTGCCATCTTTTAGTTCTTTTCTTTGCTTTCAATCAGTTCGTTAATGCCTTGTTCTCTTTTTCGTTCGTTCTTTCGGTTTGCCAAAAGCGACGAAAAAAACGACGAAAGAAATTTCGAAAGAGAAATGTCGGAGGTTTTCTTTTTGCCTTATTTAACTTAATTAATAAGTCGGTCGGACATATTTGGAAGCTTATTATAAGTCGGATTGTACTCCGCCAACGGTAACTTACGCTATTTAAAACAACTTCCTTTTTTAATCAAATCAATTATTTCAAAGATGAATTAATTCCGTTATAAAATTCGGATATTCACTCAACTATATCTGGATCAAAAAATTCGATGTGAATATGTTCAAATAATTTCTATAATTAAGTTTAATATGTTTAAATGCTATTTTGATTACTGGAAGAGCCGAGAAGCTTAGATTAATACAAATTTCATATTATGTTTCTTCTAATGTAATATATTGTGATTATGGCAATTTTACGGAAGTTCGAATTTGCATTTGCATCTTGAATTATTATCTGATTTAAATTAAAAAAAGCTAGTTCAATTATGTTGTTCATGCATTAATGCATACATCAAAGGAAGTGACATAAATAGTTGCTCCAATTATTTTTTTTAAAAAGAAGAAAGAAAGAAAAGGAAAGAAATAGTTGCTCCAATTTGTTTTGGGATCAGGTGTCACCTCCTACCAATTGTTAAAATAATAACAGAAAATCGCGGCCTAATTTAAAAATAAAAGTTAATTAGTAGCTAAGGATTATATTATAGTGTTTATTAATTAGTTTATTTTGGTTGAAATAAAATAAAATAAAATTAATATGTTTGTAAGAATGGTGGTGATTCATTTTTTGAAGTTTTTGGAACATGAATGAAATCTCTGTTTGGATAAGGTGTGGGAAGAAGGGAAGAAGGAAAGAAGTGAGAAGAAATATTGGAAAGTGTGTAACTTTGTGAAAAAATTGAATTATTTATAATAAGTTTATTCTCTTATTCTCTTATTCCCTTCTTTTCAAATAGAATCCAAACGGAGCAGAATTAGAGTGGAAATTTGCTCTTGTTGTGGAGCCAAGTACATCACCACATCAATTTTAAAGGGAACACAATCAAAGATCGTGAAATCAGTCAAATATTGACGGGAATTTATTAAGTTTTTATATATATATATATATATATATTCAAAATCAACATTGTTTAACAGAAAATATTTATTGGTTTTTAGTGTCCAAAGTAAATAATTATTAAGTACCTTAATACATATTTAAAAGAAGCAAGGTTCTAGTACCACCACTTTTGGTTGTCACAACTTCATATTTTATCATTATTTAAAAATTTTAAAATTCAAACATCGAATTCAAACCGTGGATCTTGTTCAATTTAACGAGCGATGCGTTTTCATATAATATTTATAAAATTTAGAGTTGATTTGCTACTCGATCAAGTGATTAAACAATGAACGTATTACAATTAATCAATCATAGTTAACCAGATTCTTTCATTTGTTGACCACTTGATCGAGTATCAAATCAACTCCAAAATTTATAAAAATTATATATAAACACATCGCTCATTATATTTAACAAGATCAACGGTTTAGATTCGACATTTGGATTTTAAAATTTTTAAATATTGATAAAATATAAAGTTGTGGTAACTTATGGCAACAAAAAATGGTGGCATTAGAAACTTGCTCTTTAAAAAATATGAACAACATATTAAAATAGTACGGACAACAACAAAAAATCAACAATGATAATTTTTCTTGCAATGCATTCCAAGTCGCATAATCTGCATTATTTTTCTTAATTTGTAAAATATTGAAAATAGTACATTTATTTTGTAAAATTAACAAATCGAGAGGTGGAATTCAAGTATTTTCATTAAAGGCCCATTCCTTCCTTTTTCGTCCCCTGCTCTCTCGCTTTTCTCCGTGTGCGTTGTGGCTCTGTGGGTGGCTCGCTGTCCTCGACACGATCGACGTGGTTGCGCACGCTTGCTCTGACTCAATGCTGTTCGTGGTCTCCGCGCTGTGCTCCTCAGGTATATTTTTCCTCCTACCATGTCTTTGGCTATGTTATTTGGGAATTGGCCGCGCGCTGCCTTTTGGTTGGTGTGTGGACTTTGCGATTTATGCGCGGTTTCTGTTCCACATTCACTGTGCGTTCTCCTCTTTTTCTTCTCTTCTTCCTGGTTACGATCTTGCATACTGTTTTTCCTCTCTACCACTGAACCAAACAGAGTGTAAAAACTAAAAACTATTTCCAATGAACTTACGAAAGCATTTGAGATGACCATATTGAAAGGAACTATATCTATATGAGAGATTCCATCGGGACAGGATATATTCCTGGGTCATGTACTCATGTTACAACTGAACGGGAAAGATTATAAATGCTACCCTGAAAAGAAACGAGAGTTTGTCCATTGACCTTTTCTTTTTCTTTTTTTTTTGAGTAAAAATGGGGGTCACCCTCATCTTTTTATTAAAATAAAAGTTACAAGAGATTAGCCAGAGGCTAACATAAGAAAGGGAAAAAAAATACGAGAAAAAAATTAAACAAGGACTTTTAAAAGAAAATCATGAAAGCCCTTAGGCATCCATTCTCTTATTAATAGTTAGATTGAATCTTTAGTGTATATTTTTGTCTAATTCTCTCATGCAACCACATTGACCGCTACTGCACTTCTAACATAATGCTTGCCATCAGACCACACCATCCTACCAAAGGTATATCCTTTGCCAATTCTTCTGTGTTTTGAAGTCATTGCAACTCTAAAAGACTTCTCCTCTCCTACTCGAGAAAAACTGAGTTCGGCAGGTGTCACCACGACATCAACACCAGAAGGGGCCACCACATGAACCTTGTATGTACCTGGAGATCCCACATTCTTCAGGGTACGAGTAACAGTGAATGTTTTGTCAAGAGCTGGTACGGAAATTGCCGGATAGTTTAAATTCTCAAGTCTCATTGGCTCTGATGGACATGTAAAATAGGGTGTTTCTGTGAGGTTGCTAAGGTAGGTTGCATTGAAACCTAATGCGCAGAGAAAATTGAGATAGTCGTCTGTGGTGATGTCATAGACTAGGCCGGGATCAGCAGCACGGTTCGGTCTTATATGGCCGTTGCCATATAAAAATGGGGTGGCTTCTTCATGCGTGTAATCTCTAATTGTTTGTTTCTTGTTGTCCCTTGTTCTTGCTGCAGAAGACGAGCAGTTTATAATAAGATTTTACTAAAGCATAGAGGATAAAAATGTAATAAATTAATTAATTTGTCGTTTGTCAGGAGACAGTAATAAAGAATGAAACAACTTCAAGAATCTATGCAATTCAACTGGTAACTTCTGTTATACAGCACGAATTGCATGTGCCATTAAAATGAAACTGTATAGCCATCCATGCATCCACTAATAAATGATTTGGAATTTTTACGGCTTTGATTTTGTACTTTAAAAAAAATGGCTTAATTTGGGTTAATTGTCCGTAGATGACCAAATTAAACCCCAATTGATAAGTACTATATTATACTAAAGCAAAAATAGTCATAACCATTTTAAATTTTTTTTAACCAAAATTCACAGTGGGCCATACTGGTGTTTTGAAAATTATTATTCTAATTTAAACTATAGGTACAAATTTGGGAGGGCTGGTTGCATGTATTCTGGATTAATAATAAATACTGAGCCTTTTCTTTAACTGAAGTAAACCAAGGAAATTGATCAACCACTTGACACAAACCTTAGATTACGGGTACCAGTAGTAATGCAACATGTGGTAGTCTTAATTCTTAATCATACCAGTAGTCATGATGGCTGATTTGATAGCTGCAGGACTCCAATCCCTATGTATCATCTTCAAGAGTGCCGCCACGCCAGAGACATGGGGGCATGCCATGGACGTGCCAGACAACAATGCATATGGAGTACTACGTGTATCGCCCATTATATCCGTGGAGCTACCATCTGGAGAAAATGCTGCCAGTATGTTCACTCCTGGCGCAATCACGTCTGGCTGCACAATACATATAGATGACATGCACAGTAAGGATACATATGCAATGATTTAGGAAATGTAACATACATAAGATGCCATACTATGAAATATTGAACTTTGTGACCTTTAATATTTCTGGCGTGGAGTTGCTTGGTCCACGGGATGAAAAATCAGCCACAACTGGTGCCCTAATTACACCTATTCTTGATTCTGGCGGTGAAATATTACCCAAAGGTTTACTACATTGAAAAGAAAAGGTGAAAATAAAATTAAAGCACTACATTAAATTTAATTTATCACAACAAAATTTACAACAACGAAGGATGTATAATAATATAATTTTTTCCCATCAGAAAATTCAATGCCGTAATAGACAACATTTTAGTCACTGGGATCTGATGGAATTTTTAGCTGTAACAAGGCTTTTAATTGCTGGCTAAACAGCCATGGATGTGGTATACAATTATTACTTTGCACTGTTATTTTAAGCAGAGTTGAATTTTCTTTTCTGGCCAACACAAGCAAGTTATAACTGATGTAAGCGGCTGATCAAGCGAAGCTCTGTCTGATCGCCTCTCCCTCTCAAATCCTTCCCCCATCTTGCCACTCCTCTCATCAGGTTCTCCCTCTACTGAGGCTCTGACGGAAAGAAAATTCTCTCTCTATGGCTTGGTCTTGTTTATGGTACTTTTCTTCTTGTGTTTCTCTTTTTTCTTGATATATACTTTGTTAGTCTGAATAAATCCTAACTCGAGGTTAATGAAGTATTAATATTAGACATTACCAATTAATACTTGACAAATTCCAAATTTCCATCGACCAATGATTCTAAGTTTGTTTAATTAGATCTCAATTGAACAAGAAAAGCCACTCTTAATTTCACTCGACAAAGGGTCAGAACTCAGAAGAGAATGTAGGCCAGACTGCCAGTGTACTAGCCTCTTTGAAACAAATGCAATCCAGGTGGTCCGCAATCAAAATAGCTAGTTTCATCACTTGTTATTGTCGGATAGTTAAATATTCCAAATGAAATATAATTATATTAGATAGTTAAACACGACTTCTAAAAAATAATTACTTAAAATACTTCCAAGTATAGCGTCTCTCACCTATCTAATAGACTTTATGAGCCCAAAAATTTATTTTATTCTGGCACTCGGCTGATATAGTACCCGACTGAAATTTTTGGATGAAGTAGGAAAGATTAAAAATGCTTACTTAGTAGATTCCATGTAGGACAAAAGTGTTAAGCCATGTTTGTAAGATATCATGGTGGAAGGGAGAAAGTTGGGACCCACAGTGAGATAATCTGCTTCCTCTGTCTGATTGACTATGACCACACCGACACCACCGGCCTCTCTAACATTCGATGTTTTAGTATCTGCGTCTACCACACCACCCATGCAAACCACTATCTTTCCCTTCACCTTTTCAGGGTCAAGTGAACTATCATCGCACAATGCTCTGCATAACAAATTGGACCATGGTATGTAAAAATTGTCCATATTATTATGTTCATATATATAAAAGTAACCGTATGTTAGAACATGACTGCGCACACTATTCGTTCATTTAGAAGCAAATACGCATTCTAGTTCAATTTGTGCAACTCTAATTTAATTTTTAATGTAATCATCAGTAAACTTCCTTTATTTATTTATATATTTTGTTCCTTTATCATCTATTGTATGATTGTTTCTGATGGTCAGTGAAGCAAGAGGTCTACTTACGCATCACCTTGGGCGACTCCATGGGCTGCAGCATCTGAGCTATTGATCAGTG
The DNA here is from genome assembly GCA_028095005.1 of Rhynchospora pubera. Lineage (NCBI taxonomy): Eukaryota > Viridiplantae > Streptophyta > Magnoliopsida > Poales > Cyperaceae > Rhynchospora > Rhynchospora pubera. Next base: position 195,492,214 of record CM051463.1, on the reverse strand, counting down.
GATATAATCGGTTCTGTGGTAGAGTCTCTGACTCTTGGGTTGCTCCCTTTATTGTAAATATAAATAAATATTAAAAATACCATCACATCGCTGTAAATCAAGTTTACATTAGTTACGGAAAAATGATGAAAAAACAATTAATGTACGTAATCTTTCTCAGTGAGCAGTTAGACGTCAATTAGCCAACTGAGATATATAACACCCACACGTGTTGTTCCAAATTGGTCTCTAGTTTCTACTAAAATCGAAAGGATCTATATGTATCAACGGGTAAAAACTAAATAAACCAGGGTGAATCCTCTTCTATGAATCTATGTGATAATTATATATTAAAAATAATTATTTAATGTACCAAGTACAAATAATTAATTTTGTAAAAAAAAATGACACGTATGATGCAACTAATGGGAAGATGACGGAACAGCACAAGTAAAAATAAATTACATATACCTTAATTACTGTCACGTGACCAAGTCTAAGGGAACTTAGGTACTCCCGATCTATTGTGCTTGCCCCTACCGAAAGAAACCACGGTGCCACATTCACAATTGTGCCATCGGGGCCATTATTTCCAGCAGCACAAACTACTGTGATGCCTTTAGCCACTGCATGCAAGGACCCAATGGCTAATGCATCATCCAAGTAGTCCAAGCCTCTTGTGACTGGAGCAGATCCAATGGACAATGATAACACGTCGACCTTGTCGTGTATTGCAGCCTCGAATCCGGCCAAGAGATCAGCGTCCATGCAGACTGTTGCAGAATAAGGGAACTATTAGAATTTTATGCACTATATATATATGTACAGCTTGTGAGAAATTAATATCATTTGCCTACATTCAGCCCAACAGGTTTTGTATGCAGCAACTCTTGCACCAGGGGCTCCACCCTTGATAGTGCCATTGGCATAGCCAAAATAGCTAGCACCTGGAACGAAGTTTCCACCTGCAGTCGAGAGTGTATGTGTGCCATGTCCATCAGTGTCACGTGCAGAGTTAGTGATGTTCAAGTCCGGATTGAAGGCTCGTATTCCCTTGTTGAAGTATCTTGCACCAATTAGCTTCCTGCCGTGAAAATGCAATAATTAGCTATATACATCATTGCAAGTAATGACAGTAATCTCCTCCATGCATGTTATGCAGATAATTATCTTATAATATCAATGGACAAAATCACATGCTTTTTTATATTGAGTTAACAAGGCTGCAATGAAGCAAAGAAAGACTCAAGTTAATTTATATTTATTGCAGTTTATGTATTATGATTTATGACATATTTAACAGTTGCATATAGTTAATAATATTATAGGCTCTGTTTGGATTGCTTAGGAATAAGAGGAATAGTCTATTCCTAGACGGAAAGTATTGGGAAGTGTGTAATTTTATGAAGAGTTTGGATTGTTTATAATAAATTTATGCTTAGGAATAAGCTATTCCTCCTATTTCCATACGATCCAAACGGGGCCAGAATGCGTTGATAAAGTTAATATTGTCATAGTGAAAAGGAAGATAAATAAGTGATGACAAACCTGTTACAAGGGACTCCGTCTTTGGTATTGTTCTCGCAGTATCCTCTCCATTTTGATGGGACCTGAGCCATTCCTTCATCGCTGAAGCTTTTTGATTCTGGCCACACACCTTATAAAGCAGTCAAAGCTGTCAGTCATAATTTAATTTCAGCAGGCACGAAATAATTACCTCATAAGACGTAAATTCTAAAATTTTTTAAAATTATAAATCTTCTTGGGTCAAGAGCATGGAATTTTGATATGCATGTTTGCTACAATCCCTCTGTCAGTACTCATATTGGTATCTTCATGAATTTGAATTTGGGTCAAGATCATGATAGATTTAATTGTATTACCAGAATCTAGAGTTGCAATGATGATATCACGGCCGAATTTAGCTTTAGTCCAAAGTGCTCCTATACGATCTCTCTCGGCATTGTCCATGTCGACAAAACTCCATGATCTGCTTGTTTGCAACTTGTGTATTGTGTTCTCAAATACCGACAGTACGTCTGGATGCTCTACATCAAGATAGAGAAAAAAAAAAGTTTAATACTATAATTATACAATATTGTTTCTTTCTGTTATAAGAAGCATTATACATTACAATTTGTCTTTCTGATATAGGTATTATGTAATACTTTGTTCCTACAATCTGTCAGTGGTAAAATTATTTGTAGAAAATAATTTGAATCATACTTGCTATTTCTTCAGCTTCATTCTCTTCCATGGTGGCAGCAAAGCCATTTATATTTTTCGTGTAGGAGTAAATTATAGCATCACGTGCCTTTTCCTCGCTGCTTAATACAATTAGACATTAACTGAAAACTTAAAAGGAAATGAAGAAAATTCAAACATGATTTTTGGTGTGGTACGTATAACTTCCTATTTCAGATGACATAATGACATTTTGGTAAGTGCATTCTTTCAAATCTTCATATTAATTCAGTAGAAGTGTATAACTAGTACTAGTTTAGAATCGTTTTTTCCCATTATAATTTATATAATGTTTCTCTATACAAACTAAATTGTTTTGCAATAATGTATTATTCCTTATATTGACATGGTAGCATACCGAGGTTCAATCAAAACATCAAATTTCACAATAAGTGTCTCCCTCTCAAGTGATGCATCCAACATATAGTTGAACTAGATAGTGACGGAATGAGATCCTCTAGATGCCAGTGCAGAAGGTGGACGTCTTTAATCTGCACCATCCGATCAATAATACCAAGTCCGTCGAGATTTGTACGGTCCGTAAAAATCAGTCCGTCGAGATTAAATCGGATGGTGCAGATTAAAAAACATCCACCAAATCCTCTGAACTTCCATCCAGAGGATCCGGATCCGATGGTGACAGTCAGCTGTCATTTAGTAGCAATTTTGAAAGATCAATTGATCAATTAAAAAGGAAAAAAGTAGAAAATTTCTGAAACATTCGTTACCTTCCAACATATGATCCTAGCAGCTTGTAATGTGAACTTTCAACAAGTTCATAATCTTCTAAAGTTGCATCGGGGCCATGTGAATGTGATCCAAGATACACAATATATGACTATAAATACATCAATAAGGAATTATGTAAATCTAGATTGGTATAGCAGCACATAATAACAGTAAATAAAAACTTAAAACAAATTAAGTACTTAAAGCTCAGCTGTATATATGCTTGAATTTAAAAAATAAAAAATATATATGAAGAAACAGAAGGGATCTGTATTGGCACCCCCAAAATTGTAAATATTTTGTTGAAAGGCATGGATTTATAATTTTATATTATAGTTACCAGCTCCCCATAATGAAAGTTAGAAAGTAGTTTAGTCATTGTTTGTAGTGAAGTGTATTGTCCTGGTACTGCAAAGTCCAGTGACCAGAGAGTGCTACAATTGACAATTCATTGTCATACAAGTTGACTTCTAACTGTGTACCGGTTGTTACTGATGCTTCAAAGCAAAAGATTGGGAAGTTGAGCACCAGACAAGGACACAAACATACAAGAACAAGATAGTGAGGTATGACTTGAAAATTTAAATTCAACATATTCTTTCCTTAAAAAAAGGTTAAGAATGCTACCAATATAGTGAAATCTGTATCTCTGTAAAAAACAATATATCCAAGATACGTTAATAAAAAATAATAGACAAACAAAATTTTTTTATAATAAAAAAAAGATATGACCGAACATCTTCTATAACTTATATTTGCTTTGAAGTTTGAATATAAGGACACAACTCTTTAAGATCTTACAGACACTATTCTATTTGGTAAAAAAAAAAGAAAAAGAAATAGGAGTAGATCCCTTGCCTTCTTGACAGCTGAAATTTGTGCAAATAAGGAAATCAAAATGCACCCAACAAAAATTAGCTTCCCTCCCCTCATTCTCTCTCTCTAGCTGCCTCCCTGTCAATAAATCAATCTTTTCACTTTCTGCTCTTCCTCAATCTTCCTTCGACTGTGGTCTAGATGTATCTACTAATAGTCCTATTTGGTAAAATTTTTCTGGTGATATAAACAGACTTTGGGTATAAATATCAACCGTTTTGCATTTTTATTGAATTAATTTTATATTTGCATGTCCGATAATGCCTGTGATTGTCAGCAATCTTATTTTATACCTTGATGTAACATTCTAAAACTATCTTTGTTGAGAAGCTGGCGCATTTAAGATTATCAAATTCACAACGCAATTTTGTTTTCTTATGTTTCTTTGAAATAGGAGCCTATGGTTAGTTTGCTTTTTTTTTTCTTAGGTAAAAGAAAATGGAAAAAGAGGAGCAACATTTTAAATTGAATTAAGTAGGAGTAGCGAAATGCTCAAAAGTTCTCATTTATACGTTTCAATAAAACATTTGAAATATTTTCGTCTTTTTTTTAAAATATTTTTTGGGTATTGAAACCCAAAAGCCCTATAAAATTTCCTTTTTGGTGTGATTTGAACCTGTATTAACCATTATAAAGGTTCGTTTAATAATAAACAACAAATGTTATTTCGTGCGCATACACATTATCACAAAGTTCAGTATGGAACAATTGAACAAAGGTAAAAGCCACATATAAGTTACTAAAATTAAATTCCCAAGTAGGCAGGCGTTAAACACGGATTTTAGTTATTATAAAACTTAAAAATAAAAATGCTCAATAAAAACTGAATGTTTGGCGCTTAGCTTGGCAGCAATTGTCAAGTTTATCAACTATCAAGGAAAAGGAAACTATATATGTGGCTGTTGCCTACAAATATATCTTTACTAATATTATAATAAATTGAAAGAAAGAATCCCAAAATATAATGGAAGCCGTGTTTAATATTCTAAATTGTATTTCCAATACATCCGAGTCAAATTATATTTTTAGGGAAGATTAAAACATGCATGAAGAATATTTTATTTTGGAAAATAAATAATATTTTTTATTCTTTTTTCTTGTAAAAGCACACAAGTGAACAATATATGTGCATTTTAAAGTAGTCTGTTGACTACCCGTTTCATAGTGAAAACAAAGTAAAGTTTTACCAAGGGGACAAAAAAAAAACTATCTATGTGACAGCTACTACTCCCCTACCGCCAGCTCATTCCCCTTAAACCTTCTATACATGCCAATAACCTGTTCTGCACAGCCATTGTGATGTTATCCATTTATAACCTCTGCCAGAACCCTAGTCAACCATACTTACAAATAGATACAAATAATTTCTTGTATGTCATGAATGTGACATTGGAAAATCGCCATGCGCCAGAAACTCGTGTACCACTCCGTTCACTTCTATCATACTGCCTCCTCTTTCTTTTCTCCCACCTTTCTTTCCAATCTTCAATCTACTGCTGATACAATCGGCTAAAATATTGGCTGAAGTCGCATGCTCACCACTATCCCGTGCTTCCAATTCCATAACCTTTTTTGCTGCATGATCACCTAACTCTCTGTTCCCATGCGTCCTACAAGCAGAGAGCAAAGCACCCCATATCGCCACGTCAGGCTCCATGGGCATTTTTGCGATTAAATCCTCAGCCTCCACTAGGAGCCCTGCTCGACCTAATGTATCCACCATGCAACCATAGTGTTGGATCTCCGGTTCAATGCCGTAGTGCTGAGACATCAGAGAAAAGTAATATTTTGCCTCATCCACCATGCCTGAATGACCACAGGACATTAAGATGCCCACAAATGTGACATTATCTGGTTTCAAGCCTGACTCTTGTAGCATAGAAAACAAGTCAGTTGCTTCATAATAACGGCCATGGCTAGCCAATCCTGAAATCATCGAATTCCATGTCGATAAAGCTTTGTCAGGAATTTTATCAAACACCTCAAGCGCTTTGTCCAATTCTCCGCATTTGCAATACATGTTGATAATTGCTGTCGCCATGAGTGGGTTGAGTTCAATGCCATTATTCTCCAAGTACGAATGAATCCAAATCCCTTGATCGAGTGCACCTGAGTTAGCACAAGCCCCCAACAAGCTGGTCAATATATTGTCGTTAGGCTGCATTCCTGTGCCTTGCATCAGTGCAAACAGAACCAAAGCTTCTTTGTCACAGCCATTCCTCACATAACCACTAATCATAGAACTCCAAGTTGCCACACTCCTCTCAGGCATTTCATCAAACAGTGCTCTTGCCTCGACAACAAGACCCTTTCTCGCCAAACCCATAATCATTGAATTGTACGAAACAACATCAAACTCTCCACATTCATCAAACAACAGAGCAGCTTCATCCACACACCCGCATGTAGCGTACATAGCCAGAACGGCATTGCGTATGTAGCCATCATCAGCCAACCCAAGCTTCAAGACCATTCCATGAAGCTCTCTGCCTCCATCCACCCAGCCCAACCGAGAGTAACTCGAAAATACAGAAGGGAAGGTGAGCCTATCCGGCCTCAGGGTATCTCGGTAGAGCATTTCAACAAACAGTTGAAGTGCAAGGTCAGGTTTAGAAGACCTTGACAGCGCTCTTATGAGGGTGTTGTACATGAAGGTGTTGGGGCGGGGGAAGTGGGAGAGAAGGCGGAGAGCGTAGGAGAGATCGCCGGAGGGGGAGGTGGCAGTGAATGAGATGAGGCGGCTGGTGGCGATGAGGTCTCGGGCAAGGCCGGTGCGGATGAGGTGGGAGTGGAGCTGGCGGAGGTGGTGCATAGAGGAGCATCGGGTTTCTAAGAGGGAGAGCGATGGGTGGCTAGAGATGAATTCGGATATGGATATCGACATGGACATGGACATGGAATCGGATGCCCTATCTCCTTCGGTCCTTGCTACTCGAGTCTTTCTAATACTAGATTGCTTTTTAGACAAAGATTTGTGTGTGTATTTTATGGTAGTTCATTTACAAATTGAAATAAGCAGACACATGTATTTTAGGCATTCCGAATGACACGCGTGTGTGTATATTGAAACACGAATTTATAATTAATGAACGAATTGCGAGCAGTGCAGGAGACACCTAGCTCGGTGTTGTTATGTTGTACAGACACCTGTGTCATCGTTTGTTCAGCGTTGTGACACCTAGCTAGCTTACAAAAAAATAGTTGTCTCGATTAAATAAGACTTACAATTTGATATACATTTGACTTCGGTTTTTTTGAATTGTGAGCCGCAGCTATTGTAGATAGCAAAGACAATTGTGCAAACTACACACCCGACATGATTTCGTCTATAATGGACAAAGTTGACATTGTTGTATACAAATCTTATGGCTTACAATGCAAACGTCGAAGTAAAAAAAAATAAGGCAGTATACTATTTATACAATTGACATAGCTCGGTGTTGTTATGTTGTTCGGACACCTATGTCATCGTTTGTTCAGCGTCATGACAGCTAGCTAGCCTACAAAAAAAATATCTGCCTCAATTAAATAAAACTTACAATTTGATATACATTTGACTTCGATTTTTTTTTTTGTATTGTGAGCCGCAGCTATTGTAGATACCAAAGTCAATTGTGTAAACTACACACCCGACATGATTTCGTCTATAATGGACAAAGCTGACATTGTTGTATACAAATCTCATGACTTACAATGCAAAAGTCAAAGTAAAAAAAAAATAAGACAGTATATTATTTATAATCAATAAGATCTTTGATTTTTTGCATATACGTTAAAAAATATAAGTTAACAGCTACAAACAAAATTGAATAGGACAAACGAATGTAATAAAACTTTGCATGAGTTGACTGTAGTAGCGGAAGACACGTATATGAACATGAAAAAGATTAGAAAACAATAGTATTATTTGAGAAAAATGCTTAAAAAAACAACAAAATGACTACAACATTTTTTTTGTCTACTATTGTTTGTACTACTCGTACACAAAGTTCATAATTTAGTACCATCGACCAAGAGAAATATGACCAGACATAGCAACTTGAGTATCTCAATAAATTCTATGTACCATGTTTGCACACAAAAACACCCACCGATTTGCATTACCACACCCACCGCTTTTCTTCCATCTGCAAATCCAACCGCATAATCCAAATGAACGGACTGGATAATTCTACTGAAAATAAAGAATGGCACTGTTCATAAGGCATGAATTTTGACAAAAATCCTCATAATTTGTACTTTTTACAAATATCATGTGGTCATAATGTATGTTGCAATAGTCTAGAGGTGTTGTGGTTTTTAAATTCGTACAGAGTATATGTTTCAACAAAACATCCTAGTCATTTTTTCAACAATATGAGTTTTAAATCTATTTTGCGACTGAGACAACAAAAGGAGCCAATCTATTTTGAATTATTTCATTATAAGTGTTATAAACATACAATTGTGCAAAAGACGGTCTTTCACTGGCAACGGTAACAATGAACAAATCCTATGAGATATTTGTCCCGAGATCTTAAATATGTAAGGTGTAGAACCAGTTATCTATAGTTTTGTCTTCGTGACACCCAAAAGATGTGAAAGAAAACATTGAATTATATACACGTATGAGTTTATGGAAATGCCGCGAATCTGTAAAACCATTCGGATCGAGCAGCTGATGTAGCATAGGTGGTGGCTCTGATAGAGAAGGGAGTTTCAGCCGACCCTTCCTATAGCAAAGTCGATGACCTTCTATCGAGGAATGAACATATCTTTCCTTATACCAGAAGAACGCATCACAATACTTACACCCGAACTGAAGGTCATCTACATCTAATATTTTGGACACCCCCTTCCTACCTGCATACAATAACAAAACACAAATGTTAATATAAGTTAGCACACACGTGCATGCCTCTAAAACAATCATAAAGCTTAGCACACATAACCCCATAAATAACAGTTTATTGTTTCAATCCAACATCAAAATCGCAAGCAGTGCATGCATAAATAGAAATTGTAAACATGCAAATCACAACTGTTAACAACAACTTATATAATCAGAAAAAACATACAACAGAAGAGAATGTAACACTTTTAATAAAGAAATACATAGACCAATCACCACAAAGGGGTAACCAAGAAATAATAAATAATGTCAAACGAAATAATAAATTTTAACAATTACCTATTTAATATACATCATCATGCTAAAGTTGCCAAAAAAAAAGCAGGTGATTAAAAAATTTAACTGGTATATCAGGTCTTAAATAAGAGTCAGAATGGTTGATGCTATAACGCATTAGCGTTTATGATTATTGGATGTTTATCCAAAGCTGATAAATACAGCTATACAAATATACATTATATCATTTGTCAGTATTTTTTCTTTTTGTAAATAGAAAATAAAATACAGGCTAAAACCTATGCCATATAAAAAGATTTTATCAAAATCTAAATTAATAACATAGAAATAAAGAATTGAACTACCGAAAACTGGTAGCCAATAAATGAATGAAGGATAGTTACTCATTTTCTTTCAAATTTTCTAAAATATATATATAGGATCTGCAAGAGCAAACATGTTTGTAATTTCATTTTCTGTACCATATATGTACAACGGCGCAAAAGTGAATTTTGAGCCAAGCACCGGAGCAACGAACCCCTCTTATGTGATATCTCATCGGCTAAAATTTTAAAAATATAAAAGCTAGACTAACATTAATCCTCTCAACCCACATTATATCCAAATGATAAAAAGAAGATATTGAATTGCATACACGCATGAGCTCATGGAAAATGAAGTGAATTTTTAGAAAACCATAAAAGTTACTTGAATTTTGATTGTACAAATTTGATTAGGCCAGATCGAACTTTAATTCAAAGATTCATATCCAATTTTTATTTTATCAGTCTCGCTCCGTGGACTTTTTTAATTGAACATCATTGCACTATAAACATATTTTTTAAATTTTATATATTAGAGTTTTTTTTTTGTCAATCTTAATTTTAAGTTATTTATATTATTTTTTATAATGCATTATGTAATTCTGTAAAATTAATAGTTGTATTAAATAAGGTCATTTATATAAAATAGTTGGACTTATTAAAAATAATGTATAATAAATTTATTTATTGCTTTATTTCAAAAATGATGCATGAACAAATGGTGGGCTATAAGCATCTTAAAATATGTGTATATACGTCAACTCATGGAAGCAGTGACACGTTTGTATATGCGTGTCATACAAACGGATCAGAAGACAAAAAAAGTATGTCATGTCATTTAAACAGTAGGTTGGCATTTAATGTTTGTTTTATTTACTATTTTCAATGTAAATTTTATTCGGTCAGGTGTAGCAAACAGCTGGATTGTTAGTACTTACGAAGTTGATACGTTGTGCATAGATTATATTTTAATAAAAAATAATTTGTATAGTAATTAAAATTGTTACATAAAAAATTGTGGCATGAAAAAAATATTTACATTAGGAATTGCATTGTAAGGGCGAAAAATTGAGGATAACTTAAGTCAGAATGTTTGAACAAATGTGATGTGAAGAGGAAATTGTATATTTCCTTCATACAAGTTACTTAAATTTTGGTGAAATGGTTGAATTATAAAGTAAGACTCTATAAAAAATAATAAAATCCGTTTTGTTCGTTTAATTCATCTGATTTTATTTGCATTTTAATGTGTTTAAACATTATTCATATTGAATTGAATTTTGATTATACTTATTTGATTAGGCCAGATCGAACTTTAATTCAGAGATTCATATTCAATTATTATTTTATAAGTCTCAATCCATGGACTTTTTTAATTGATCATTATTAGAGTTTTTGTCAATCTTAACTTTTAAGTTATATATACTAATTTTTTTTATTTATAATGCATTATGAAATTCTGTACAATTTATAATTGAGAATGGAACCTTACAATAATTTTAAAAAATACAAACATTCTTCCTTATTTATCTTCATGACAATTGTTTAGATTATTCTGGCAATCTTAAATTCAGAAAAATATCACAACAATTAGGACCAGTTATAACATGCGATTTTTTCTAGCTTACTGGTCCTTTCATGAAGTAGCCAAAAATAGATTGCTGAATTCATTCTTATTGCCCAGAATCGCACCCTATAATTAATTAAAAAAAAATACAAACTTTCTTCCTTTTTCATCTTCATAACAATCGTTCAGATTATTCTGACAATCTCGCTAAAAAAGATATGCCCCATCTAAAAAAATACAAATCAAAAACCTTCTTGTAGCTGTTCGAATGATGATTCAACCTATGAAATAGAAATGAAAAAAAAAATAAATGCAAGCAAAAATGACAAAACAAATCCAATAAAGAAAGATGATAAAAATCAGAAAACAATTTACTCAAAACTTCTGCAAAATAACTACGATTCAACCTATGAAATAGAACCGGGGAAAAAAAATTAAATGCAGGTAGAAATGAAAAAACAAATCCGGTAAAGAAAGATAACAAAAATCAGAAAATAATTTACTCAAAACTTCTGCAAAAAAACTACGGAAATATCAAATTCGAAGTATATAAAAATTTAATAAAAAAGCCAATTTCACATTTACTCAATCAATCATCAGACCTGTTCATTTAGCTTCTCCTCAAACTTGATATTGCTAAAACTCGTTTAGTATCTATGATTAGCTCGGATTTGAATCTTCGTCCTGAGAAAACAAAGATCGACGACTATCAGCACGAACGAAAAATTAAGAAATGAATCACTTCTCAATTCTCACCTACCCTCTTTCCAAACTCTTTTTTCTATTTCCAAGCTCTCTTTTTTCTCATCCTTGCAAAAAGCGGTCAGGAAGAAGCAAAAATAAAGAAGGTCAGCAATTGTCCGTCAGCATGCTAGGAACTTTATTTAATGCCAAAGACCAAGAATACAAATAAGTACACCATAAGATACCGGTTCACATTAAATGCCTTACGCCAGATCTACTTCTAATGACTACAGCCACCAATATCAGAATTAAGGAAGCAACCGTTCGATCATTAAACAAAAGGACCAGATAATTTTCGGAAAAAGAGAAGGAGCACCGTTCATAGGCGTGAATTTTGACGAAAACATATAATTATCGGAGGAAATAACAAAAAAATAATACAAGATACAACAGAAATAAAAAAAAACCGAACGGTTTGGCTAACCTTAGTCAAAACATGAAGTAAACATATATATCGGAGGAAATAACACAATGAATGCGCAAATGGTTTCCTAACTTTTTTTTTAGAAGGTCAGTTAGCAATCCCTTTTCTTATAAACAACCTCAATTTCTTATATAATAAAAAAAACACATTAACCATTTAAATACATGAAGGCTCGATGATAAAATAAGAATTTCATGTTTAGTTGAAATTTTAGCTTATATGCATCATGCAAAAGGTAAAGATACTCCTCCATCAAACATATATACTTCAATCTTCAATTTAAAAAATTTGAAAACATAATACTCATGCTACAAATTTCATAGAAAAGATAATTAAAATTTTGCTCAAGCTCAAAGTCATCCTCTTTGAGGCTTTTTAAAAGTGGAAAGGTGTTACAAGTGTTGATATAAAAATACAAAAAAAAAACAATTGAATAAAATCGCACCTATTGAAGATTGGCAGCCACTTTTCAGTTTCCATTTCTTAATGTTCTACTATTTGAATTGATTATCTTTTCTCATTAGTGAACTGACATGGACAGATTCAGAAACTTATCCAACAGCAAATGGGCAGTTCAACATACATCCTTTTAATGGAGACCGCTCACTTGATTCGACATTGAGAAAGTTATTCACTTGATTCCTATAACTGTTCACAAAATAATATTTTAAAAATAAATGAAACGTACTATTCGAAAAATACACCTTATTAGTGATGTAAGATACCAATTAGTATGAACTGTAACCTAGAGATAAAAGCCTGAGCATAAAATGAAATGTAATAATTCTAAATTCAAGAATAATCCAGCTCATCTCCAATCAACCAAAATATTGATTTAACAAATTGAATAAAAAATTACTTAAGAATGAAATCGAAAAGCTATGAAATAGCATATTAAACATTATGTTTGACGGAAGCATAATTATGAATATTCAAATTCTCACCGACTATTGCACATGTTAGCTTTGGCTGAATCTTGGCAGCCACCGCATTTACTGAAAAGCAGAAACAAAATGAAATCAAATTAACTAAAGAATCCAATAAAAGCATATCAAAGATGGAGGAGGAGAAGAATAGAGGTTACCAGTGGAATCCTCAAGAGAGAGAGGAGCATACTCAGGGATGTGTATGATGTCCTAATAAACCAATTGTTCATTTGAAGCTTCCATTGCAAGAGAAGGTAGTGATTATCCAGTTTTCTTCGTTTATCTTCAATTGAAAATCCAAACCTAAGGTTTAAGATACTGAGAGGCTGAGAATATAGATGCAAGGAATAAAAATAGAGGCAGAGGTTACTAACCTGGAATTGAGTCGTGTTTGGTTTGTAGCAGAACTTTATGGGATCGTATGTAATTGCATAGCCGTATTAGTCTCTCGTTCAATTTGGGTTTTCCATCGCTGGATGCAAATGGGGAAGATGAGTAGTCCCCACTGTTTCAATCTGACTTTTTGACTGGTTCGCTCGGTTTGAAAGTAGATAAAGGAAATTAGGGAAAGTGGGCGTATGTGTGTAGCGAAAGAGTAGAGGGAGACAAAGCGGTCAAGGGCGGTGAAATTCTTCCATACAGTTGAGAAGAACTGTGGTGCTGAATTTGACACTTCCTCTGATCCTTCTCCAGTGTTGCCTGGATCTGTGAAGCAGGCAGAATCACGGCCACATCATCTGGGATAGAGAGGTAAAGCAAAAAAGAAAAGACGTTTAAGACATATTTTTATCGAATTATTGTGACGAATGGAGCATGGTTGTTCGATTGACTACACAAACTGTTTCTCTATGGTCGGAGATTTAAAATTTTCATTTTCTCTATCTTTCTTCTATCTCTCTGGGGGAGGAGAAAAAACTGACGATGGACAAAAAGGAGGAAAGAAGCGGTGTGGGATTTGTGGGAATTATACCAAAAAAGTGGAATGAAATTAAATGCAATGTACCAAAAGCGTAATACATATGAAAGACTTTATTAAAATATCAGTTCTCATTTATAATGGTACACCGGGTCCACTCAATGTGTATTCTATCATCGCTGATTTTCTTCTCCAAATCTAGCCGTTCAATCTTAGTCAAAAGTCCAGATAATTTCCTAAAAATTGAGAAATGACACTGTTCATAGCACGTTTATTAAAGATGGTTACCTTTATATATAGGTATAATAGAATAGATATCCAAATGCACATCCAATTCCAAACCCGATAACCCGTAAAATATACCAATCACAATTCAGATAAACATATTCAATCAAAACCAAACAATAAATCAAATCACTCAATCAAAACGAAATTAAACACATAGAAGTCTGATTACCTGATTAAACGATCCAGAAAACATGAACAAATCACAACGACTATCCAATCGACAGCAACGTAAGAATTTCAATCGGGCAACACTCCAAAACTCCAATCGGCTAATTTAATCAAATAAATAATTTTTCAGAAGCCATAGGTGCTTTCGATCATTGAAAATCTCAACAGGTTATATCGAAATTTCATTTTGGTGGATATTATTCGGTGTAAAAAGGAAAATAAAGGAATAAGGTTGATGGATTTTCATTCGATGTGCATCCCATAAGAATGAATACTAAACGGTGCATGAAGCTAGCCACGTGGCAAATAATTAATGAGCATGAATGGAAAAATAGAACACGCAAGGTGCATCAAGGTGCAGGTGGCAATTCAAGGTAATTGTATTCATTTCCATTTATTTTCACGAATGAGGACAGAGCAGCATTTATTAACACGAACAAAAGTCAAAATACAAAAACCAACAATGGGAACGGCATAGGGGTGGGCGCGGAATGACGCGAAATTGCGAAACCGTTCCGTTCCGTCCATGTGGAACGAATAACGGAATGAAATTTCATTCCGTTTCACAAACGGAACGGAAAACGGAATGCATTTCGTGATTCATTTATATGAAATACAGTGTAAATATAACCGTTCCGTTACGTTCCGTCCAAACGGAACGAATATGAATCAGCCGGTACATACCGTTTATTGAAACGGAACGGAAAACGGAACACCCCATTCCGTTTCCGTTATTAACGTTACCCACCCCTAGAACGGCACAGGCCCACATTATACCTATATATAAAGTTAGACGATCTGTAATAATCGTGCTATGAACAGTGCGGTTTCTGAATTTTGGGTTGAATTATCGAGGCCCTTGCTTGCTATCCAACGGTTGGGTTGGCAAGAGGGAGAGCGGTGATGCTCCCTGTGATGCGATGGGCCTGGTGTACTTCTGTAAGTGTGCACCGCTTCATTACTGAATTTTTAAGCATGTGCACTACTATCTTGGTGTACGGCATTTAATGGTGTTCCATATTTGTTACCTTATTTTATTCTATGCGGTTTTCTTCCTTATCCTTTATTCCTGACCGAGCTTGCTTTTTTTTTTTTTTTTGTTCTCCTTTCCTCTGCAGTGTGCGCTGGGTCTTTTTCTGCACTGTGTTTGTGAGGGGTTGAGTTGAATTGAATTTGCTAAGTCTCCGGTGGTTCCTGTGGAGGCCATTGCTTTGAGCCGTTCGAGCTTTAGGTTGGTCGACAGTTACCTCTTTCCTTTCCGTCGCCCGTCCTTCTTGGCCCCGTGAGTTTGTTATGCATCTCTATTCACGGTGCTCTGCTTCTTTATGCCGTCAGTTATATCAATTGATGTTCTATTGTTTACGATTGTTTCTTTTGATTGGGCCTTCCTTCAGCAACTGTCGGAATCGTTAGTTCGTTGATTGCAAGATTATTTCGTGTCTGAGGTTCTTGCTGTGTGCTCCTTTTTTTTTCTTTGTAGTTGTTCGGATTTGTTTTTTTGTGTGTTCCACACGCCTGCTATAATTTTGACTTTTGGTTCTTTATTTCAGACTAATTTACTTTTACTACAAATTTTTTTTTACCCTTTTTTTTTCTTTATTTGTCTCCAGTGAAATAGGGGATATACGGTTGTCAGCCCTGGGTTTGTTTCGATGCAGTTCCTTTTTTCCTTTTTTTTTTCATACTTGAGTAATTAAGGCAGGTCATTTCAATTTCATTCGATTGTGTTGGTGTAAAATTAACCCATGCAGAATTTCTGTTCTAATCTATAAAGCTATATTTTATTTGGTAGTGTGCTTATCAACGACGTGTCTGTCTTTTTGGATTTAGTTTATGTTAAAGCGTTTATATCGGGTTTAGATTAGTTTATTAAATGGATAATTCAAAAATAATATAGGGTCATTTTGCCTGTTCTGTAACATTTTTTATTATATTTTTGTAGTTGAATTTTTAGAGTAGGTTGTGGACAATCAGGATTTGTGTTAGGAACAACTACAGGATTTAAGATGCAGTATGCTGCTTTTAACACACTTCATGATATTTTTGGATGTTTTATAGGTTTGGCTGTAATGCCGTTACGGCGGCTTCGGCGTTTGATAACTTCGTTGGGGGGTGATGTTGGTGCTTCAACCTCATCTGCCGCAAATAATGACTTGTCAGGCCAACGATCTGATGGGTCTTTGAATCCTTCTTCTTGTCCTACCTTGTCTCATGTTAGTTTGAGCGGCCGTTGTTTACGTCAGGCGAATCAGTTTGGAGTTGCTGCCATATCTGATACTTCTCTTCCGTCTGGCAGTACTGGTATGGTTTCGTTTACTTTTTTCCTTTTATTTCTTTTAGCCATTTTAGTCTTTCATTGTGTTCTGTTAGTTTTATAGTTATTTCTTTTATGTACGTACTCTTTCTTAAAAAAAATTGATTGTACGTGTCTTCTTTCAAAGATATTTATGCAAATCTTTCAAATCGATTTCGTACCCATCCATTATCAATGAAGCTAGAAACATACCCACTCCAGCTATCTATATCTATAGTATATATATATATATATATATATAGAGTTTTGCTATGGTGAGTCGCGACTCACAGACTCTTTGGTGAGTCGCAATCCGGACCGTCCAATCCATTTCAAAATTCGTGCATATCGTTGAGATAGATCGGCGCTCAAACGATTGATTTCTCTGTTCCGTCTCTATTTTTCTCCGTTACTTTCTTTTTCTCTTAATTTTTCGCCTCCCTCAGCCCCTCTTTGAAATCGAAACAGATCTGAGATTGAGCGCCTCAAACCCTAGAAATTGTGAGAGTGCATCGGAGCAGAATTGCTATGGATCAGATTGAGCGCCTCAGGTTCTCCGTGTGAACCTTAGTTTGAGACTCGATCGGAGCATAAGCGCCTTGCTTCTTGTATGTACCTAGGGTTCAAAACCTAGGGTTCCGTCTTGCTTCCTCTCTACTACCGAGGTTTTGCTTTCTTGTCTTTTTACCTTTGTGGCCTAGGTTTCGGTTTGAATTTATGGCTTCATTTCTTTCACTTTTCTGACATTGGGTTTGAACTTGTAATTATTTTTTATTTTCGCAATAGCAAAACAATTTAGAATTTACTTCTTTTGTTAATCAATCCAAAACTCAATTTAGCCTTTTTATTTTCGCTTTTTAAAAACACTAGTTGGCAATTTCAGTTGATGAGGCTAATTATGATTGACTTGTAAACAGGGGTTCTGATTGGAAGGTGCCCAAGAAGGTGCTCCAGTTTCCCAGTATTGAGGATCTGTTCACATCTTCTCGTTGATCTACCAAGATCCTTGGAAATTGTCAAGGTGCAAATTGAACCCTTTTATGGCTCTTAGTCATGTTGGTTTTAGATCTGCTGGTTTCATATTGGCCTTCTATATATTTTTTTTTCATAATTTCATTAGTTTCTATTTGTGTAAAGAACTCAGTAAGTGACTTGCTCCTATGAATTTAGGTAATTGTATGGGGTGAAGTGGTACGTTACTCTTTAAAAATTGTCTGAAACGATTAATTATTTCTTTGTTTTCTTACTTTATGTTGTCCAACACTGAACGTAGTGGATGCTTGCTGAATACATGGACATCCATTTTAATTGAAATCGCTACATTTATCCAAGTATTCAAATTGGCAATGACTTGTAAGCATTCTGTTGTTTTTTTTTCTTTTGTTGTGTAAGCAACATTTGATTGTTTGATGAAAGACATATGGTTTCCTTGCACCAGACATATGGTACCTTGCTACTAGTTGATTGTAATTGATGTTAACTTCTAATAGATTGAAATTGAAGTACCATGTTTTAGTTATATATTTCTGTTTAATTAGGCCATTAGAGACACATATACTAATTTTTGTTTCTTTCTATTGTTTAATTAGGCCCTTGGAGATAAATTTGGAGATAAGTGAAGAGTCAGATAACAGCAACGAAGACCAAATTTTTGTTTTGATTTGGCTAGTATGCCTTCTGTATGCTTACGCACTGTTAATTTCAATTTACATGGATATGCTTGTGCACTGTTAATTTCTGTTTTTAATCTTGGATATGCGTGTGCACTTTCAATTTCTGTTTTTAATCTTGGATATGCTTATGCACTATTAATTTCTATTTATATGGATATTCTTATGCTCTGTTTTTAAGCTTATTTATGCCTTCTGTATTTGGGTAGCTGGTACAGTAAAGGAATGTGAGCTTGGTATAAGCTTGGTACAAGCTGTGATAATTGGATATGTCAATTTCTGGATCAACAAACGCCATCGATAACGATGAGCAAGTTCAATTGCTGGACGAGTTGGTTTTAGTGTCCAAAAAATCTTGTATTGTGTGGAAGCTATTAGTTATGTTAGCTTTAAATTACTTTAAATTTCTTGTTCTGTGTGTAAGTTGTTAGTTCTATGTGTAACAGAGAGAAGGGAGAGGTTGTGGAGAAACTGGAACTGCAGAGAGTATTGGAGACTATATGTGTGTAAGCTATATGTATGTGTTTTTTTTTTAAAAGACTTCTTTTTATGTATGTGGTTAAGACTTAAGTTGAGATGAAATTAAATGGTATTTCAATTTACTTGGACTGCTTTTGTTGGTCATTGCTTCTAATAATTCTAAGTAATTATTAGTACAAGTACACATCAATAACATACAAGTGAGGCCTATATGTATGGCATTTTATTGGCAGTAGAAACTTACACTGGTACACACAGAATAGATACACCTATGACCCTTTTAACTGGTACCCTATTCATTATACAAGTGAACTCCTACACCCATTCGAGAATAGTTCCACTGTCTCTTTTACCCTGAACATACCACTGCACCAACTAAAGAAAGTACATCAAAGTTACATTCAATAAACATATAATTTAAAGTTACATTAATTCAAGCAACACTAGTACCAAATTAATCTGTCCATATACTACCTAACGTTACATTGAATAAAATTCCAACAATTACATTCAAGCAACAATACTACCTAATAAAATTCCAACAATAATTACAAATAATGTGAGATACGGCAGTTTTGGCCCACGACAAGACAGTGTTTTGGCCATGTCAAGCGTGGACAGCAGCGGCGCTTGTCACGCAGTGTTGACGGTTGGCCACGAAACAGCCTTGCATGTGTTGTAAAGCATCTCATGTATCATGTAAATAGGCAAATTGGCATTGAAAATGACTTGTAACAGGGACCCAAAGTATGGCTGTTGGATAGACCAAAGCGTGTTGCATTGGCTGCTGGTTAGCAACCGTAAGCCAGAACGGTGTTTAGGCCGCTTCCCCAAGTGTGTATTGTGTACTTAGCATTTTGGGCAGCATGTAATGGACGTGTCCAGTGCATAGGATTAATGGAGATGTTCAGTGGGATGGTCTAACATGTCTTTGACCAGCCACTAGTATTGAGCCACCTAGTAGCTTAGTCACCAGGGAGAAAGTATGGGATGTTGACACCTATTTCCCCTCTCCAAAAGCTGTCCCTCCCCAGCCATAAGCCCCTCACCTTGGGAAATTTCGTATAGGCCATTACCAGCCCCAAAATTGACCATCTATAGTGCTGTTTGAGTGTGTTTGACGGTGAAACAACTAGCCGGGACTATAGCGGGATAGCTGGGGCAGTCGAGAGCAAGGTACAGTGCATGGTTTAGCATGTAAACCACTCAAACCAGGCCAAGGAAAGTGGCAGGGGCTGCTGCCAAGTTGAGTTCATGGCTGCCATACCGAACCAGTCCCTAGCCGTGTTGTTGCGTGGTAGGCCAGCGATGTTGCGGTGTCAATTAGTGTCCTGTCGTCATGTCTTAACAGGCCACATGCATGTATAGAGAGCATTAGCATGGTAGGACAGTAGCATGGCCAAGTGACGGTGTAGTTGCATGAGCAACGTTAGACCGTGCGGCGCTAGGAACGGTGCTGCTACCGCAAACCAGCCATGTAGCGGTGTCATGTCTGGTGAGTTGCCCATGAAACCACATGAGTTAGGTGCTAGTTATGCATGGTTGTAACCCACGGGTTTTGTGTATGTGAACCAGACTTCGCAGGACACGAAGCGGGGGACCCGAGCGGTGAGGCAACGGCAACGCCTAAGCGACGGCGGGTCGGTTAATAGGTGTAAAGGTGCGGATTCCACCTGAGCCCGAAATCTCATGTTTTTGGAAGTAAAAGTATATATATGTATGCATGTTGTTTGACTGTTTGTGCATGATTTGCATGTAATTTGCATATATGAATTGCTATATTACATGACTATGGACAGGAAGAGAATTGGTAAGTAAATGACATGCATATTGGATGGTTTTTCTTATTGGATGGCTGAATTGGAATGGAAAGGAAATGGTAAGGATGTACTATTGCGTGATGAATGGCATTTGCATCTTTGGAAAGCGGCGTCATGAACCGTTGTTCCAAGGGCCGTGAGATAAGCGCTTATGTTCCGGGACTCATGATTGAGGGGGTAAATGTCCTCAGCATTAGTACACGTTGTTGGATCGATTGGTAAGGCCGTTGGCAAACCCCGGCGTGGGTAAATCGCGGTCTATTGTATTGGATTGGCTTGCACGTTGAATTGATATAGAACCAGCCTTGTAGAGTGCATGGTTAGGAACCAAATTATGGCTGGCTTTTGTGTATTCTTATGTTATTTGATTTCCTAACCTTAATTGGCTGGCCATGCATTGCATGATGTTTTAAAAGGATTTATTGGCTGAAACTTATATTATGTAAAGCTATTTTCTTATGTATTTCGGTTGCGTATTTAGTTCCGCAACATGAAGCTTCGGGTTCATGCGTGGCTGGAACTAAATACCGCACTGAGAAATGGTTCCCTTTCTCACGTTTCCATGTTTTCATGGGTTCCAGGTTGGAGGCCGGGTGGAGTGCAAGGAAAGGATTAAGCCTAAGTAATGACCATGTTTTGCTATGCTTTTGTGTGCTGTTGTATAGCTATTGCTTTGTAACTCCGTGCTTGTATATTATGTAAATGCTGGACTTGTATGTTTGCCATGATTGAACTGCTTTGTGCTTGGGCTGGGACTTGATAGATTTGATGGAAACGGGTGCCTTTATGGCTGGATGTTTACAAATACAAGAGAGGGCATGCTGAAATTTTCATTTACATGATGTACAAGCAGTGTTTGTTGGTCCTGGGACAGCGTTGCTGCCATAAGTATAGTAAATGCATGGTGAATTGTGCTGGAATTAGGATGGTAAGCCTTGCGGCTGCACGCGGCGCGTGTAGTCGCGGCGGGATCTGTCGTGCCCGGGGCAGCGGGGTGTGACAGGTTCTAAAGTGGTATCAGAGCAAAGTTAAGACCCCAACCAGACCTCAATAGGTTGTGTGAGTGGGGCTATGTCTAAGGGTTGGTGTGTTGGTTGGGTTGTTTTCTTTTGCGTGTTTGCTAACGCTTACGACTTGAGCTGTGGACAGGTTGAGAATGGAAGGTGATAGAATGGAAGGAGCTGGGCAGCCAAGGGAAAGTGTGCGTGGGCGTGATCAACCCCGTGGTGCGGAGACTGAACGGCCAGAGCCGGTTATGAGTCAGCAAGCGGCTATAGATGCTAGGCTCATTGCTGCCTATGAGCAAGGCCGGTATTTGGCCCATCAATTGCAACGAGGATCAGCTGCACCGTTGAGTGAAGCTGAGCAATTTAGAGAATTGCTTAATGTTTTTGGCCAGCAAAAGCCGCCAAGGTTTGATGGAACGGGAGGCTACAAGGCAGCCGAGGAATGGTTGGAGAATATGCAGCACAAGTTCAGTTTGTGCCGAGTGCCTGAGGCAAACCAAGTTGAGTTGGCAACCCAATACTTGGAGAATTCAGCAATGTTTTGGTGGAAAAGTGTTAAGCGCGGGTTTACCGGAGATCAATCAAGGATACCATGGAATTGGTTTGAAAGGATGTTCAATAGGCGGTACATGGGTGCTAACCAAAAAGAGAAACTAAGGCTGCAGTTTTTACAACTCAATCAACAAGGGAAGACGGTGGGTCAGTACAATGATGAATTCTTGGAACTTGCCCGCTATGCACCTGAAGTGGTGGCTGATGAATACCGGTATAGGCGGCAGTATTTGAATGGTTTGGACCCGGACTTGGCATCTCAGTTGGATGCTGCAGGTGAGATGGATGTACATGACCTTATGGATCGGGCAGAGCGCATGGAAGGGCATGGAAAAAGGAAGACTGGATGGGGAAAAAGTAAGGGTGTGCAACAAGAAGTTGTAGAATCGGAGAAAGAAGTGCCTGAACCTGCGAGTCCGACTCGTGAGTGGTACGCAGGGTCAAACGAAAGTGCAGGTACGCGGTTCGTTCAGAGGACTGAACGAATTTTTAAGGGGGGTGGAATGTGAGATACGGCAGTTTTGGCCCACGACAAGACAGTGTTTTGGCCATGTCAAGCGTGGACAGCAGCGGCGCTTGTCACGCAGTGTTGACGGTTGGCCACGAAACAGCCTTGCATGTGTTGTAAAGCATCTCATGTATCATGTAAATAGGCAAATTGGCATTGAAAATGACTTGTAACAGGGACCCAAAGTATGGCTGTTGGATAGACCAAAGCGTGTTGCATTGGCTGCTGGTTAGCAACCGTAAGCCAGAACGGTGTTTAGGCCGCTTCCCCAAGTGTGTATTGTGTACTTAGCATTTTGGGCAGCATGTAATGGACGTGTCCAGTGCATAGGATTAATGGAGATGTTCAGTGGGATGGTCTAACATGTCTTTGACCAGCCACTAGTATTGAGCCACCTAGTAGCTTAGTCACCAGGGAGAAAGTATGGGATGTTGACACCTATTTCCCCTCTCCAAAAGCTGTCCCTCCCCAGCCATAAGCCCCTCACCTTGGGAAATTTCGTATAGGCCATTACCAGCCCCAAAATTGACCATCTATAGTGCTGTTTGAGTGTGTTTGACGGTGAAACAACTAGCCGGGACTATAGCGGGATAGCTGGGGCAGTCGAGAGCAAGGTACAGTGCATGGTTTAGCATGTAAACCACTCAAACCAGGCCAAGGAAAGTGGCAGGGGCTGCTGCCAAGTTGAGTTCATGGCTGCCATACCGAACCAGTCCCTAGCCGTGTTGTTGCGTGGTAGGCCAGCGATGTTGCGGTGTCAATTAGTGTCCTGTCGTCATGTCTTAACAGGCCACATGCATGTATAGAGAGCATTAGCATGGTAGGACAGTAGCATGGCCAAGTGACGGTGTAGTTGCATGAGCAACGTTAGACCGTGCGGCGCTAGGAACGGTGCTGCTACCGCAAACCAGCCATGTAGCGGTGTCATGTCTGGTGAGTTGCCCATGAAACCACATGAGTTAGGTGCTAGTTATGCATGGTTGTAACCCACGGGTTTTGTGTATGTGAACCAGACTTCGCAGGACACGAAGCGGGGGACCCGAGCGGTGAGGCAACGGCAACGCCTAAGCGACGGCGGGTCGGTTAATAGGTGTAAAGGTGCGGATTCCACCTGAGCCCGAAATCTCATGTTTTTGGAAGTAAAAGTATATATATGTATGCATGTTGTTTGACTGTTTGTGCATGATTTGCATGTAATTTGCATATATGAATTGCTATATTACATGACTATGGACAGGAAGAGAATTGGTAAGTAAATGACATGCATATTGGATGGTTTTTCTTATTGGATGGCTGAATTGGAATGGAAAGGAAATGGTAAGGATGTACTATTGCGTGATGAATGGCATTTGCATCTTTGGAAAGCGGCGTCATGAACCGTTGTTCCAAGGGCCGTGAGATAAGCGCTTATGTTCCGGGACTCATGATTGAGGGGGTAAATGTCCTCAGCATTAGTACACGTTGTTGGATCGATTGGTAAGGCCGTTGGCAAACCCCGGCGTGGGTAAATCGCGGTCTATTGTATTGGATTGGCTTGCACGTTGAATTGATATAGAACCAGCCTTGTAGAGTGCATGGTTAGGAACCAAATTATGGCTGGCTTTTGTGTATTCTTATGTTATTTGATTTCCTAACCTTAATTGGCTGGCCATGCATTGCATGATGTTTTAAAAGGATTTATTGGCTGAAACTTATATTATGTAAAGCTATTTTCTTATGTATTTCGGTTGCGTATTTAGTTCCGCAACATGAAGCTTCGGGTTCATGCGTGGCTGGAACTAAATACCGCACTGAGAAATGGTTCCCTTTCTCACGTTTCCATGTTTTCATGGGTTCCAGGTTGGAGGCCGGGTGGAGTGCAAGGAAAGGATTAAGCCTAAGTAATGACCATGTTTTGCTATGCTTTTGTGTGCTGTTGTATAGCTATTGCTTTGTAACTCCGTGCTTGTATATTATGTAAATGCTGGACTTGTATGTTTGCCATGATTGAACTGCTTTGTGCTTGGGCTGGGACTTGATAGATTTGATGGAAACGGGTGCCTTTATGGCTGGATGTTTACAAATACAAGAGAGGGCATGCTGAAATTTTCATTTACATGATGTACAAGCAGTGTTTGTTGGTCCTGGGACAGCGTTGCTGCCATAAGTATAGTAAATGCATGGTGAATTGTGCTGGAATTAGGATGGTAAGCCTTGCGGCTGCACGCGGCGCGTGTAGTCGCGGCGGGATCTGTCGTGCCCGGGGCAGCGGGGTGTGACAGGTTCTAAAGTGGTATCAGAGCAAAGTTAAGACCCCAACCAGACCTCAATAGGTTGTGTGAGTGGGGCTATGTCTAAGGGTTGGTGTGTTGGTTGGGTTGTTTTCTTTTGCGTGTTTGCTAACGCTTACGACTTGAGCTGTGGACAGGTTGAGAATGGAAGGTGATAGAATGGAAGGAGCTGGGCAGCCAAGGGAAAGTGTGCGTGGGCGTGATCAACCCCGTGGTGCGGAGACTGAACGGCCAGAGCCGGTTATGAGTCAGCAAGCGGCTATAGATGCTAGGCTCATTGCTGCCTATGAGCAAGGCCGGTATTTGGCCCATCAATTGCAACGAGGATCAGCTGCACCGTTGAGTGAAGCTGAGCAATTTAGAGAATTGCTTAATGTTTTTGGCCAGCAAAAGCCGCCAAGGTTTGATGGAACGGGAGGCTACAAGGCAGCCGAGGAATGGTTGGAGAATATGCAGCACAAGTTCAGTTTGTGCCGAGTGCCTGAGGCAAACCAAGTTGAGTTGGCAACCCAATACTTGGAGAATTCAGCAATGTTTTGGTGGAAAAGTGTTAAGCGCGGGTTTACCGGAGATCAATCAAGGATACCATGGAATTGGTTTGAAAGGATGTTCAATAGGCGGTACATGGGTGCTAACCAAAAAGAGAAACTAAGGCTGCAGTTTTTACAACTCAATCAACAAGGGAAGACGGTGGGTCAGTACAATGATGAATTCTTGGAACTTGCCCGCTATGCACCTGAAGTGGTGGCTGATGAATACCGGTATAGGCGGCAGTATTTGAATGGTTTGGACCCGGACTTGGCATCTCAGTTGGATGCTGCAGGTGAGATGGATGTACATGACCTTATGGATCGGGCAGAGCGCATGGAAGGGCATGGAAAAAGGAAGACTGGATGGGGAAAAAGTAAGGGTGTGCAACAAGAAGTTGTAGAATCGGAGAAAGAAGTGCCTGAACCTGCGAGTCCGACTCGTGAGTGGTACGCAGGGTCAAACGAAAGTGCAGGTACGCGGTTCGTTCAGAGGACTGAACGAATTTTTAAGGGGGGTGGAATGTGAGATACGGCAGTTTTGGCCCACGACAAGACAGTGTTTTGGCCATGTCAAGCGTGGACAGCAGCGGCGCTTGTCACGCAGTGTTGACGGTTGGCCACGAAACAGCCTTGCATGTGTTGTAAAGCATCTCATGTATCATGTAAATAGGCAAATTGGCATTGAAAATGACTTGTAACAGGGACCCAAAGTATGGCTGTTGGATAGACCAAAGCGTGTTGCATTGGCTGCTGGTTAGCAACCGTAAGCCAGAACGGTGTTTAGGCCGCTTCCCCAAGTGTGTATTGTGTACTTAGCATTTTGGGCAGCATGTAATGGACGTGTCCAGTGCATAGGATTAATGGAGATGTTCAGTGGGATGGTCTAACATGTCTTTGACCAGCCACTAGTATTGAGCCACCTAGTAGCTTAGTCACCAGGGAGAAAGTATGGGATGTTGACACCTATTTCCCCTCTCCAAAAGCTGTCCCTCCCCAGCCATAAGCCCCTCACCTTGGGAAATTTCGTATAGGCCATTACCAGCCCCAAAATTGACCATCTATAGTGCTGTTTGAGTGTGTTTGACGGTGAAACAACTAGCCGGGACTATAGCGGGATAGCTGGGGCAGTCGAGAGCAAGGTACAGTGCATGGTTTAGCATGTAAACCACTCAAACCAGGCCAAGGAAAGTGGCAGGGGCTGCTGCCAAGTTGAGTTCATGGCTGCCATACCGAACCAGTCCCTAGCCGTGTTGTTGCGTGGTAGGCCAGCGATGTTGCGGTGTCAATTAGTGTCCTGTCGTCATGTCTTAACAGGCCACATGCATGTATAGAGAGCATTAGCATGGTAGGACAGTAGCATGGCCAAGTGACGGTGTAGTTGCATGAGCAACGTTAGACCGTGCGGCGCTAGGAACGGTGCTGCTACCGCAAACCAGCCATGTAGCGGTGTCATGTCTGGTGAGTTGCCCATGAAACCACATGAGTTAGGTGCTAGTTATGCATGGTTGTAACCCACGGGTTTTGTGTATGTGAACCAGACTTCGCAGGACACGAAGCGGGGGACCCGAGCGGTGAGGCAACGGCAACGCCTAAGCGACGGCGGGTCGGTTAATAGGTGTAAAGGTGCGGATTCCACCTGAGCCCGAAATCTCATGTTTTTGGAAGTAAAAGTATATATATGTATGCATGTTGTTTGACTGTTTGTGCATGATTTGCATGTAATTTGCATATATGAATTGCTATATTACATGACTATGGACAGGAAGAGAATTGGTAAGTAAATGACATGCATATTGGATGGTTTTTCTTATTGGATGGCTGAATTGGAATGGAAAGGAAATGGTAAGGATGTACTATTGCGTGATGAATGGCATTTGCATCTTTGGAAAGCGGCGTCATGAACCGTTGTTCCAAGGGCCGTGAGATAAGCGCTTATGTTCCGGGACTCATGATTGAGGGGGTAAATGTCCTCAGCATTAGTACACGTTGTTGGATCGATTGGTAAGGCCGTTGGCAAACCCCGGCGTGGGTAAATCGCGGTCTATTGTATTGGATTGGCTTGCACGTTGAATTGATATAGAACCAGCCTTGTAGAGTGCATGGTTAGGAACCAAATTATGGCTGGCTTTTGTGTATTCTTATGTTATTTGATTTCCTAACCTTAATTGGCTGGCCATGCATTGCATGATGTTTTAAAAGGATTTATTGGCTGAAACTTATATTATGTAAAGCTATTTTCTTATGTATTTCGGTTGCGTATTTAGTTCCGCAACATGAAGCTTCGGGTTCATGCGTGGCTGGAACTAAATACCGCACTGAGAAATGGTTCCCTTTCTCACGTTTCCATGTTTTCATGGGTTCCAGGTTGGAGGCCGGGTGGAGTGCAAGGAAAGGATTAAGCCTAAGTAATGACCATGTTTTGCTATGCTTTTGTGTGCTGTTGTATAGCTATTGCTTTGTAACTCCGTGCTTGTATATTATGTAAATGCTGGACTTGTATGTTTGCCATGATTGAACTGCTTTGTGCTTGGGCTGGGACTTGATAGATTTGATGGAAACGGGTGCCTTTATGGCTGGATGTTTACAAATACAAGAGAGGGCATGCTGAAATTTTCATTTACATGATGTACAAGCAGTGTTTGTTGGTCCTGGGACAGCGTTGCTGCCATAAGTATAGTAAATGCATGGTGAATTGTGCTGGAATTAGGATGGTAAGCCTTGCGGCTGCACGCGGCGCGTGTAGTCGCGGCGGGATCTGTCGTGCCCGGGGCAGCGGGGTGTGACAGGTTCTAAAGTGGTATCAGAGCAAAGTTAAGACCCCAACCAGACCTCAATAGGTTGTGTGAGTGGGGCTATGTCTAAGGGTTGGTGTGTTGGTTGGGTTGTTTTCTTTTGCGTGTTTGCTAACGCTTACGACTTGAGCTGTGGACAGGTTGAGAATGGAAGGTGATAGAATGGAAGGAGCTGGGCAGCCAAGGGAAAGTGTGCGTGGGCGTGATCAACCCCGTGGTGCGGAGACTGAACGGCCAGAGCCGGTTATGAGTCAGCAAGCGGCTATAGATGCTAGGCTCATTGCTGCCTATGAGCAAGGCCGGTATTTGGCCCATCAATTGCAACGAGGATCAGCTGCACCGTTGAGTGAAGCTGAGCAATTTAGAGAATTGCTTAATGTTTTTGGCCAGCAAAAGCCGCCAAGGTTTGATGGAACGGGAGGCTACAAGGCAGCCGAGGAATGGTTGGAGAATATGCAGCACAAGTTCAGTTTGTGCCGAGTGCCTGAGGCAAACCAAGTTGAGTTGGCAACCCAATACTTGGAGAATTCAGCAATGTTTTGGTGGAAAAGTGTTAAGCGCGGGTTTACCGGAGATCAATCAAGGATACCATGGAATTGGTTTGAAAGGATGTTCAATAGGCGGTACATGGGTGCTAACCAAAAAGAGAAACTAAGGCTGCAGTTTTTACAACTCAATCAACAAGGGAAGACGGTGGGTCAGTACAATGATGAATTCTTGGAACTTGCCCGCTATGCACCTGAAGTGGTGGCTGATGAATACCGGTATAGGCGGCAGTATTTGAATGGTTTGGACCCGGACTTGGCATCTCAGTTGGATGCTGCAGGTGAGATGGATGTACATGACCTTATGGATCGGGCAGAGCGCATGGAAGGGCATGGAAAAAGGAAGACTGGATGGGGAAAAAGTAAGGGTGTGCAACAAGAAGTTGTAGAATCGGAGAAAGAAGTGCCTGAACCTGCGAGTCCGACTCGTGAGTGGTACGCAGGGTCAAACGAAAGTGCAGGTACGCGGTTCGTTCAGAGGACTGAACGAATTTTTAAGGGGGGTGGAATGTGAGATACGGCAGTTTTGGCCCACGACAAGACAGTGTTTTGGCCATGTCAAGCGTGGACAGCAGCGGCGCTTGTCACGCAGTGTTGACGGTTGGCCACGAAACAGCCTTGCATGTGTTGTAAAGCATCTCATGTATCATGTAAATAGGCAAATTGGCATTGAAAATGACTTGTAACAGGGACCCAAAGTATGGCTGTTGGATAGACCAAAGCGTGTTGCATTGGCTGCTGGTTAGCAACCGTAAGCCAGAACGGTGTTTAGGCCGCTTCCCCAAGTGTGTATTGTGTACTTAGCATTTTGGGCAGCATGTAATGGACGTGTCCAGTGCATAGGATTAATGGAGATGTTCAGTGGGATGGTCTAACATGTCTTTGACCAGCCACTAGTATTGAGCCACCTAGTAGCTTAGTCACCAGGGAGAAAGTATGGGATGTTGACACCTATTTCCCCTCTCCAAAAGCTGTCCCTCCCCAGCCATAAGCCCCTCACCTTGGGAAATTTCGTATAGGCCATTACCAGCCCCAAAATTGACCATCTATAGTGCTGTTTGAGTGTGTTTGACGGTGAAACAACTAGCCGGGACTATAGCGGGATAGCTGGGGCAGTCGAGAGCAAGGTACAGTGCATGGTTTAGCATGTAAACCACTCAAACCAGGCCAAGGAAAGTGGCAGGGGCTGCTGCCAAGTTGAGTTCATGGCTGCCATACCGAACCAGTCCCTAGCCGTGTTGTTGCGTGGTAGGCCAGCGATGTTGCGGTGTCAATTAGTGTCCTGTCGTCATGTCTTAACAGGCCACATGCATGTATAGAGAGCATTAGCATGGTAGGACAGTAGCATGGCCAAGTGACGGTGTAGTTGCATGAGCAACGTTAGACCGTGCGGCGCTAGGAACGGTGCTGCTACCGCAAACCAGCCATGTAGCGGTGTCATGTCTGGTGAGTTGCCCATGAAACCACATGAGTTAGGTGCTAGTTATGCATGGTTGTAACCCACGGGTTTTGTGTATGTGAACCAGACTTCGCAGGACACGAAGCGGGGGACCCGAGCGGTGAGGCAACGGCAACGCCTAAGCGACGGCGGGTCGGTTAATAGGTGTAAAGGTGCGGATTCCACCTGAGCCCGAAATCTCATGTTTTTGGAAGTAAAAGTATATATATGTATGCATGTTGTTTGACTGTTTGTGCATGATTTGCATGTAATTTGCATATATGAATTGCTATATTACATGACTATGGACAGGAAGAGAATTGGTAAGTAAATGACATGCATATTGGATGGTTTTTCTTATTGGATGGCTGAATTGGAATGGAAAGGAAATGGTAAGGATGTACTATTGCGTGATGAATGGCATTTGCATCTTTGGAAAGCGGCGTCATGAACCGTTGTTCCAAGGGCCGTGAGATAAGCGCTTATGTTCCGGGACTCATGATTGAGGGGGTAAATGTCCTCAGCATTAGTACACGTTGTTGGATCGATTGGTAAGGCCGTTGGCAAACCCCGGCGTGGGTAAATCGCGGTCTATTGTATTGGATTGGCTTGCACGTTGAATTGATATAGAACCAGCCTTGTAGAGTGCATGGTTAGGAACCAAATTATGGCTGGCTTTTGTGTATTCTTATGTTATTTGATTTCCTAACCTTAATTGGCTGGCCATGCATTGCATGATGTTTTAAAAGGATTTATTGGCTGAAACTTATATTATGTAAAGCTATTTTCTTATGTATTTCGGTTGCGTATTTAGTTCCGCAACATGAAGCTTCGGGTTCATGCGTGGCTGGAACTAAATACCGCACTGAGAAATGGTTCCCTTTCTCACGTTTCCATGTTTTCATGGGTTCCAGGTTGGAGGCCGGGTGGAGTGCAAGGAAAGGATTAAGCCTAAGTAATGACCATGTTTTGCTATGCTTTTGTGTGCTGTTGTATAGCTATTGCTTTGTAACTCCGTGCTTGTATATTATGTAAATGCTGGACTTGTATGTTTGCCATGATTGAACTGCTTTGTGCTTGGGCTGGGACTTGATAGATTTGATGGAAACGGGTGCCTTTATGGCTGGATGTTTACAAATACAAGAGTGGGCATGCTGAAATTTTCATTTACATGATGTACAAGCAGTGTTTGTTGGTCCTGGGACAGTGTTGCTACCATAAGTATAGTAAATGCATGGTGAATTGTGCTGGAAATAGGATGGTAAGCCTTGCGGCTGCACGCGGCGCGTGTAGTCGCGGCGGGATCTGTCGTGCCCGGGGCAGCGGGGTGTGACAGGCTTACCATCCTATTTCCAGCACACTTTACCATGCATTTACTATACTTATGGCAGCAACACTGTCCCAGGACCAACAAACACTGCTTGTACATCATGTAAATGAAAATTTCAGCATGCCCTCTCTTGTATTTGTAAACATCCAGCCATAAAGGCACCCGTTTCCATCAAATCTATCAAGTCCCAGCCCAAGCACAAAGCAGTTCAATCATGGCAAACATACAAGTCCAGCATTTACATAATATACAAGCACGGAGTTACAAAGCAATAGCTATACAACAGCACACAAAAGCATAGCAAAACATGGTCATTACTTAGGCTTAATCCTTTCCTTGCACTCCACCCGGCCTCCAACCTGGAACCCATGAAAACATGGAAACGTGAGAAAGGGAACCATTTCTCAGTGCGGTATTTAGTTCCAGCCACGCATGAACCCGAAGCTTCATGTTGCGGAACTAAATACGCAACCGAAATACATAAGAAAATAGCTTTACATAATAATAGTTTCAGCCAATAAGTCATTTTAAAACATCATGCAATGCATGGCCAGCCAATTAAGGTTAGGAAATCAAATAACATAAGAATACACGAAAGCCAGCCATAATTTGGTTCCTAACCATGCACTCTACAAGTCTGGTTCTATCTCAATTCATCTTGCAAATCATTCCAATACAACAGACCGCGATTTACCCACGCCGGGGTTTGCCAACGGCCTTACCAATCGATCCAACAACGTGTACTAATGCTGAGGACATTTACCCCCTCAATCATGAGTCCCGGAACATAAGCGCTTATCTCACGGCCCTTGGAACAACGGTTCATGACGCCGCTTTCCAAAGATGCAAATGCCATTCATCACACAATAGTACATCCTTACCATTTCCTTTCCATTCCAATTCAGCCATCCAATAAGAAAACCATCCAATATGCATGTCATTTACTTACCAATTCCTTTCCTGTCCATAGTCATGTAATATAGCAATTCATAAATGCAAATTACATGCAAGTCATGCACAAACAGTCAAACAACATGCATACATATATATACTTTTACTTCCAAAAACATGAGATTTCGGGCTCAGGTGGAATCCGCACCTTTACACCTATTAACCGACCCGCCGTCGCTTAGGCGTTGCCGTTGCCTCACCGCTCAGGTCCCCCGCTTCGTGTCCTGCGAAGTCTGGTTCACATACACAAAACCCGTGGGTTACAACCGTGCATAACCAGCACCTAATTCATTCTGTTTCATGGGCAACTTACCAGACATGACACCGCTACATGGCTGGTTTGCGGTGATTACACCGTTCCTAGCACCGCACGGTCTAACGTTGCTCATGCAACTACACCGTCACTTGGCCATGCTACTGTCCTACCATGCTAATGCTCTCTATACATGCATGTGGCCTGTTAAGACATGACGACAGGACACTAATTGACACCGCAACATCGCTGGCCTACCACGTAACAACACCGTTAGAGCCTGGTTCGGTATGGCAACCATGAACTCAACTTGGCAGCAGCCCCTGCCACTTTCCTTGGGCGTACCAACTCTCAAAAAGAGAAAAAAGAAAAAAACTGAGTTCTAAGTGATACTGAGATAAAATGCATAACTGCCGAAGTACAAACTTAACCTAGAAATGCAGCAACAGTGAAGTAAGACTTGGGGTGTGTTTGGAACGTGTCATGAACAGCTAGTTCATGAACTAGTGCTGTTCGCACGAACCAAACAACCCACGAACAACCGTAGTTCGTGAACTTCTCCCTAGTTCTTAGTTTCCCGATTTTCACGAACTAGTTTTGTTCATGGGCCTATTCGTGGGCCTTTGTTCTTCTCATTGTTTATCCCTTGTTCGTGAAGCATCCAAACACACCCTTGAAGTATTAACCTAGAAATGCAGCAACAATGAAGTAAGACTTGAAGTATTAACCTAGAAAGTTCTCTTACTGTATTTTTTCGCTAATGTCTGAAGTACAACTCCACTGTTGAAGTGCTAAATCGAGAGAAAGAGAGAACCTGCTGAGTGTTGTTGAGTGCTGAGTGGGCTCAAAAATTAAAGGCGTGCGGAGTCAAGGTGAGCGGAGGAGCTGAAAAGAAAGGAAATGGGGTGCGATGACTGAGAGAGAAGAGACGATTCAGAGCCAAACGAAAAGAGAGAGAGAAGGAGAGAGAGGGAGAACCTGCTCAGTGAGGCATGCGCGAGAGAGAAATGTGACTCCGATCAACTAAGATGAGAATCGGCGCTGATTTTCTCCGATCGACTCTCTCAGCTCTCTAGGGTTTTCACTCAGCGGAACTCTCAGATCTATCTCTCTTTCGATTTTGGGAGAGAGAGACGGGAAAATAAAAGATAAAAGAAAAAAAGGGAACGGAGCCAAACAGATGGAAATTTTTAATCGCTCCAGCGACACATCATCTGACCATCCGCACGAATTTTGAAAGAAATCAAACGGTCTGGATTACGACTCACCAAAGGGTCTGTGAGTCGCGACTCACCATAGCAAAACTCTCTCTCTATATATATATATATATATATTAATTAAAACCCGTGGGTGTCGCAGTCCGTTTTTTTGTTTCGCCAGCGACACGACAATCTGAATCGTTTGTTTGTTTACGCCAAAATATGATTTTTTTTTCCTCCATCCTTTCCATCTCAGCGCCTCTACCTCCATTGCTCAACTCATGTCTTTTTGCCTCCCCGTCGATCTCGCGCACCCCATCCTCCCTTTCACGCGCCTCTCGCCAGTTGCCACCTCCTCCTCATCCTCTATCAATCCCCCTCCACCTCTTTCCGAATGCTGCACATCATATTCTCTGCCCAATTCGCGCCACCCCAACCCAAAATCATCGACGGATTCTTCGTCGGATCCTCACCTTCGTAGGTCTGCCCCCACGGCCTCCTATCTGCCAAGTCTGCCCCTTCTGACCCTGTTACACCCCCAGCCTCCTTCGCACGCCCTCCTCCCGACGATCCGCCTCTTCTTCTCCGCCAAATCCACGACACCTCAAGACCCTCCGCCAAATCCTCCCCTTGATAGACTGCCGCCGGGGGTTTTGCTACGGTGAGGCACGTGCGGAAGATCCCTAACAGTGGACACATCGCCACCGCTTTCGTTCCGTTAGCCTGGAAATGTACATGCGACAAATCCCTATCTGTTCTACTTAGATCCATAGAAAAGATGAAGGGACACCAAGGAGATGGAAAAGCTGTTGGGTTTTACCTTTTTCTCTTTTCTACCAATTTTGATTTGTCTTGATCTTTTTTACCTTTTCTACCAATTTCCAAGATAAACAAAATAATTTCATGATGTTGTTTCAAATTAAATCTAAACCAACTCTAATTTAGGTTGCATTTTTTTAAATATTTCAAAATTTCCCCAAGACAAAGGCTACATGTCCCTGTTTTTTTTTTATTTGCTTTTTAACTTAGAAACCCTTGAATACTAGCTATTGGCCGGACATGTACTCTACTGGGCTGACAGAAAGCTTCTAGAGTCGTCTTGCTTGTCTGAGTCTGGCGAGCGGTCGTAGTAAGGATTTATTCTGGTATTCTGGTATTTTAACTTAATTTTCAGTTGAATCAATTTTCGTAGATTATTTGGTGGTAAACTGTTGGTCAGACTCAATTTTGAGCATTGAGCTCCAAAAGTAGTACAATGGTGAACATATTCACCAAAAAAAATGCTAAAATTGAGACTAATTTCAGTATTTGTTCCTTTTTCTCTCTTAATTGAAGTTCAAATTATCGCTTAAGTTAAGTTTTTTTTTTTATTTGTAGTACACGAGATGCACCACTGATTCCTAGCTACCTTGAGTTTCATAAGGTAAGAAGGTTCATTTTTGAGCTGGTTCTTTATTGTAGCTGTTGCCAAAGTTTATTTTTCATTTCTCTCCATTCTTTAATTTTGTATATAAAGGATCACCTATCAATTTGATTTCCTTTTATTCCTGATTAATAGTCTTCATATTTCTTTGTAAACTCATGAATTGTAAGCAAGCAAAAAATTAGTTAAAAAAATATAAAGCAGTACCTTCTACATATATACACTGATTGGTACCACTGTACCAGTATCAACATGGACAAATATAAATTAACACTTGGCCTATTTAACCTCTACCTTTCAGATTTTATATTCTAAATATTCCCCTAACTCTTCATCTCAATTGTGTATATTTTGAATTATATTTTGACCAATATATCTGAAGCATGTAATGGCAGCAAAAACTAATTAATTACATTTTAAAATAACAGAAGTTTCTTCATCTCAACAGATTATTACTTGAACAAAACTTGAATTCTTTACTGTTATATGGCGCAATTGTGTAGGTGGTTCAAGGCCATACACCTTTTAGAGAACTGCTCATCAGTACAATACAACTGTTTATGTTCAATTTTATTATCCTTACTGACTGCAATTGGCAAACTCCATTCTTAGCTTTAATGACAAACAGTTTTGGAGATGAGCAATAGTTGCTATTGGTAAAGGGGAACCAGCTACAGTTATGTTGGAGTACGGATTCAAGTAAGAACCTACCTGATTTTATAAAATTATGCTTTCTTTTCAGTAAAAATTGAGTGGTTCTTAATTCTGTGTTTTTGCTTGTAATGTTTAGCGGTTCACATTCAGGTATTTATAATTCAACTATAAAATTAGGTCTACCAACTATTTTTCTGTATCCGACTTGGATGCTGGTTCTTAATTTGATTAAAGATGATCATGTGACAATGGTGATAAATACTGAAATTCGAGAACCAATTTGAATTTAAAAAGATAGCCATGACAGAGATATCAAGCATGGTAAGAGCCATTTGCTGGACTAACGATGGTACGAAATTTCACCGATCATGAGGATAGCATACTTCGTTCTCTGGATAGCTAAGAAGGTACTAGCAAAATATTTTCTAGGATAGTCAACTGAGATAACTATTGTAATATTTTTATTTAGTAATGTAATGGAGCCAAGAGGCTTATCTCAAAAAATAATAAAATAAAATAATTTTTGCACCATGCGCTCTAATGACAACAATTGCAACAAATATGAAAATTATATATTACCCCAAAAAAATGCTTTTTTTTTTACAACTCATGTGAAAAGAAAAAAATATGGTATTTTGCCTTAGCAATTGCATGTCGCACACAATTTAGACTTAATGATAAATTATTAGTGGTTCTTAAAATTGAAATGCAAATATTACACTAAGCCGCGCTTCCCCACCTAGTTTAGTAACAAAAGCCGGTTGCATCGCACGTACGCCAACGCAGCCAAAATACTTTCCCACAACACCGCTGTCCAAAATACTTTCCCACAACACCGCTGTCCTCATCCATTTATGTATGAGGATCAAAAGATAGCACACAGACCATTCATACTTGCTTTCCAATTCATGATTTTTTTTTCCCAAACCACCTCAGCTTCCTAGAAATTTTCAAAGTACCATCAACATGTCAGCATTTGTAAATATAGCGTAAGCACAAAATTGAGAAATGCTGATTTGCTCACCTTAAGACGGTGGAGTTGTGTGGTGGAAGGACCTGACAACAGAATGGTGGGACACCTGTCAGAGGCATCAAAAAGCTGTTCTTAGACAATAAAAAAAAACATATAAAATATGAGAATACCTCATGTCTTAGCTTAAAGTATGAAAGAAATACATCAGTATTCTCATGACCATAACCCTTAATTAGAGCTCAATTAGCACAACAGTTCCAAGAGAAGTTATTAACTAATTCGATCACGACCCAAAATAAATCATTTATAGAACAAATTATCAACCAAATTATTACCTCTAAACATTTATATGTACTAAAAAAATATTTTGAAATTTTCCAATTGTGCCCCTCAATTATGTACCCAAGGTGCATGCAACATATTTTTCCTATATAAAATGTGATTGTTCAAGAACATTTTCAACTTTAAAAAGTTTTAATTGTAGGTTCCAAGGAACAATAATAAATTCTAAAGAATTCTAGGTTAATTATAACCTAATTGTGTTCTACATGACTACATCAGATCGCCATATCTGTACATAGATTGTAGGCTGTACTTTATATAGAATACCTTCATTTATACTTTCCTATGACAATATCACAAACGCCAATACACTCATGAACAATTAACATGTAAATGTGCAATAATAAATTAATCCCAATGAAAGTAGCAGCAAAACAACAAATAAGGTAGCAAAACATGAAAAAAAAAATTTCTCACCAACATATCAGGGAGGAAAATATATACATTTTATATGGTGTCAAAAAAAAAAAGAACAATTTAAATTGAAATGTTTCTTACAATAATGGAAGCTCCTCATTTATGATTTAAATTGCTTCCACCTGCCAACATCAGAAAGAATAATTATTTGATTAATATAAAAAATATAGCACCATGAAAATAAAAAACTGAGATACCATATGGGAAAATAGTCAGATACCTTATTCTTCATTTTCTCCCTTTTTCTATTTTGTTTCTTTGTTTCATTTCCAAACTCTCCAACGTGTATAGATATCTGAAATATTCATTTATGAGGACGTATGACAATCAAACATTTCATGAGATGAAGGTCCAAGTATAAACTAAACAACTCAAAAGAAATCATCGAAATATGTAAATCAAATCAGTAATTATTAATGAAATTGCTGATACAAAATTGGGTAAAAATCATTGATTTGGTAATATAACAGAAGTAAGGAAATTACTTGCCAGCTTCTGTCCAAGGTCTCGGAAAAAAAAAAAAACAAAAGTAAGGAAAAAATAAAGATAAAAAATAAGCTCTACCTCTTGGGTATTCTATTTTGAAAATCAAGGCCAAAAATTGCTGAAAGAGTCACCAGATCTGTAGAAGAAAATTAAAAATGATCAATAATTGTCATATGATAAAATTGACCTAAAAATCATCTCAAGACTTTACTGAAATTGATTTCACTTGTTGAAGAACTGCTGTGACTCAGGAATCGGAAAGGAAATTGAAAAAGTTAAAAGAAAGGAGAAAACGAAAATGATAAGAGAAGTATAGTAACCTAGTCAGCCATAGAAGCATCAGACAATTGAGAGAGAAGCGATAGACTATCAACTGCTTCGTTTGGTAGCTTTACCTTTACCCTGAAGCTGTGGTGAACATCTAAGAACACAATGAAAATAATAAAAAGAATAAAAACATCTGACCAATGATCGAGAATAAAAGAGATAGATATTAAAGAAGCGAGTCGTTTTAAAATTAGTAAAGAGCAGCTACATACTTACCTGCAACACCTTCATAGACATCATTTTTATTTGGTGCATCAATAGCCTGAATTCCAAAAGAGTATTGCAAAGAAAATTTCTGCAAATAATTCAGTACGATGGCATGTTCCACCTATTACTGCAAAATTAGCACCTTGAAGTCCCATCGTTGTGTGCTTAATTTAAAGAGGATACCAAAATTTCAGTTGAGCTCTTAAACCGAATAAACAATTGCTCCATAGAAATTCAATTAGGGCATCTCTCACAACTCGTCAACAACTAAACACTCATCAATTAAAATTAACATTAATAAAGCTTTGTAAATTCAACTATACCAGAAAATAAATCAAAAATAAAAACTTTTTTGGCAAAGTAATATACTTACTATTGGGGCAGGAGAAGAGGAAGAGATATGAGACAAAGGACTAGCATTCTTGGTGGAACTCACCATAAACGACTTATCACGAAGCTACAGGCACACTGGGTGGCGCATCCAGTCCAGTCTAGCAGATCTCTAACCACTCTGTATATCGCCTTCCTCGTCAATGAACAACGCATGATGGACAGAAATCAAAGAAACGGGATCTCTACCGATTCTCCATGGCGAGAAAAGCAAGGATCTTTGGTCGATTATCACAATTGACGTATGCACGAACGGAAAATTAGATCACAATCTACCTTGTTATCTTACCTCCTGAGCTTCTTCCTTTTCCCAAATGCGCCGCAAAAGAGGCAGGAAGAACAATAAAGATGGGAATGGAACTCGGTTGGGTTGGCAACAATGGGAGCAACATTTAATAATGCAGACCATACATATACATTCTCATAATTACAGTTTACACTACACTGGAGTACGAATTAACTCCATACACCAACCTCATTCTAGTTCAAAAGTATTTTTTTTTTTTTTTTGAGAAACCTCCCGTAGCAAAAGTATTTTTTAATCACACAAATTTGCTAGGCGCAGGGCCCACCATGGCGACCATAAAGTCATGTATATGTTTCTGTTAGTGCGTAAGGTAAATCCAAGAACAGAAGAACTAATATATTGGATTGCCACACCTTTAGCCACTCAACTGTACCACCGATCATCCTGTTTCGAAATGCCGACCTCAGTGGAAATACTTTTGTTCACGGAACTAACCGTTCATGGATGATCGACGGTCCAGATATGCAAATTCAACCGTCCAAACACAACCAACGCCCTAGATAATTCGTTGGAAATTAAAAAATGACACTGTTCATAGGCGTGAATTTTGACGAAAACTCCCTACTCCACATTTATATAGGTATAATATGAGCATATCTACATTTTTATTACATAAAAATGCTTACAAGAAATGAAAAATTATAGTATTAATTAAAACTATAGGTAACTTAACGTTTAACGTATTTGCAATTATGCATCGAATGCGATATAACAAAAAAAAAAAAAATCTAGACGGCTTATAATAAGCTTCGTTGCACATTAAATGCGACAAATACAATGCCCCAATGTACTAAATCAAGCTTCAATGGTTCATTCACCTTGGTACTTTTCATTTCCTTTTGAAGTCACTCACTGCCAAGATTTTCTTAAAAAAAAAAAAAAAGTTATTTGAAGTACCCAAAAAGTAAGACGTAGAAGATAATGACCGGGGGAAAGTAATGAGAGTGCGCATTGATCTAACAAGAGAATCACCCTTGTAAACAAAATGAATGAAGTAATATACAAGACTAAATGTGTTGGCACTTGCTACAACCATTTCTTACATCTTAATTCGTGAGGGAACAAAGAAAATAAGGGAAAAAAAAAAGGTGATCTACATACCACAAAGAAAGAAGATCCTATTTGTTCTTGCTTACCAAAAGAAGCAAAGAATTGATTACTATGCTTGAGACCCCGACAAACAAAAGAATGAAGACCCCTCATCAATTTTACGGATTAATGTTGCATTCACGAAGAAACATTTGGTCGTAATCTACATACATTGACCAATAGCCACGGTATCTCGGCAGCCCGATCTCCAACCAAGGTTTCAAATTACCATTGTAATGGACAACAGAAGCTCTCTCGATATCTCTGGTATTTACATGGGGATTGTAGCCCAGACCAAGCACGTGCCACCATCGATCAATTGCTATTGTTTGATTGTAAAATGTTATCAGTCCAGGTGGCAACGTCCCAAGCTTCCATAGTAGCCTATCTTCGTTCTGTATTTATTAATAGTAAAGGAGTCATAAATAATACACATAAATGATTGAGCAAGTGAACATCTAAGGAACTGAATTGCACAGTGCTATTGTTATGATCATGCTGATGTCAAATGCATCAATGTAAGCTGTAAACTACCATAGTTTTTAAAATTTATGAAAGCATTACAACATGTCCATTAATGTAACCACACGGGTCCAGGAAAATCAAAACAATAAGTCATTGTACCAACACAAGGTCTCACTTTATATTAAGTATAATAATTGTCCATAGTTGTGGGAAAATTGTCTGAAATTATGTATATGTCTGCTGCCTACTCTCTCTCTATCTCTCTTTCTCGGATGCTTCCAATACAAACTAAATCACTTTCAATATTTTAGCCACCGCTCATCTTAAGGAGAGCACAACTTGTTCCATATTAAGCTTCAGCACATACTTTAACAAAAAATAAAATTAAATTAACATACCAGATTTTGCCATGAATGATAGATCTCAGTTATATTCTGCTGCCTCCACACATCCAAATCAAACAAGTTCATGCCGAAAGCCCATCCACACGCCCTCGGTTCAAATTTCTTTGCAATTATTGGGTTTGAGAAATTCAAATACCGGTCAAACCGGTGAAAGCTCTCCCCACATGTTTCAACCACACCAATCACTTTTCCCTTCATGTCAATTTTCCAAAGGCCTGTCAGATCCTTCTGCACCACAATGTCATCATCCAAAAACACCACCTTCTTCAATTTCGGAAACATTTGGGGTAGGTAGAATCTCAGATGGTTGAGAATCGAGAGGTACTTGGGGTTGCGATACTTCAGGTTGGAGTCCGAATTAGATGCAGACTTGTGGGCTCGAAAGTAGTAGTCGATCATGGACTGGGAGGAGAGTTGCTTCAGCACAGGGGAGTATGATGAGTTTAGCCATGTGAAGTCTTCAATATTTTGGACTTGGATCGTGGCATGGCGTGGTGGATTTGCAAGAAACCACATCCTCATGGCTGGGTAATTCAATCGGTCAGTTACTATATGGAATACATGATCTCCAGGATGCTGAAAAAATATAAAAAGATGTGAAAAGTTCAGCATAAAAGTGAGAAATGACATGGTATCTATCAGAGCCAAAAAGCAACCCCTTAACTGGTAGCAATACCTACTCAACTAAGACAATGGCTGCTGGCTTTCTTCTTTTTCTTTTCAATATTAC
Source organism: Rhynchospora pubera (assembly GCA_028095005.1). Taxonomy (NCBI): domain Eukaryota; kingdom Viridiplantae; phylum Streptophyta; class Magnoliopsida; order Poales; family Cyperaceae; genus Rhynchospora; species Rhynchospora pubera. The sequence goes on along the minus strand of CM051463.1, from coordinate 195,450,071 downwards.
TTTAATTTTTTGGTGACCCTGTTCTGGTTGGGCTTCATTTCTAGACTACCCTGACTTGTTCACAACTAAGGGCTTTGTTATTGTTGTAGTCGTATTACTTTACACCATGTTTATGTTTCTGATTCTTTTTCTTTCTTTGTGCAGGTGTGGAAGTGTGCACGCATGCATGGCTGTGTGGTATTGTGGCCAGTATGCAGAAAATAAATAACAAGCTCAATGTGTAGGCCTAAAATCCTATTAATTACAGTGTCCCTCTAAATTATATAAAAAAAATCATGAACACCAAACAGAACAACGTCAAATTAACCCTTTGCTCATCTTATATAAAGAAGGGGTAATTTGGGTATATTTAAGAATCCACCACATAAGTGAGCTGAGAATGCACATTTTCTTATTTGGTTGGCACAGGTGTAAATACAGAAGGTGTCAAGCCTCAAAGAAATTGCACCTTCGCATTAGTCACAGTAGAGTTCACAACCACTGCAGTAGCGAGCACATTATCTGAGAAGAGTGCATAGTGGTACAAACTGGGGTCCTCCAACTTCTCCTTGTTCCCAAACTCCCTTTTAGCTGGCTCAAGGTTGTAGTACTCATTGGAAAGTCTCAACGGGAGACAGTGGAGCCCCTTAGGGAGGGTTTTGGCAGCTAGTTGGGTGAGAAATAAGGTTTGCTTTTTGTGGACATGTAAAAGTTCCTCTGCTGAATGGAGCATGGCACGTAACTTTTTCACTGTGCCAGCACAGTCCTCTTGGATTTGCTTGCCTCTTGCTAGAGTTTGCTCCATTGTTTTCAGTTTATCATTTGCGCTGGATAAAAGAAATTGAATTACTAATAAAGAATCACAAACGCACAAGTATTTAATTTTGCACATAATAATAACAAGTATTCAATGACAGATTTGTACAAAGAAAACGTTGTACAAATTCTCTGAAGTACAAAAGCTGGAATATAATCGGCAGAATGTAATACCATATCGGCGGACAGCTATTTAGGGATCCGTTGATGGTCCCATTCAAATCATTTACACTTTCCTTTCATATCCTCTATAGTACAAGTTACTTTATCCCACCACTGTACCAAATGAATTTTTTTGATGCAATGATTTGTAGACAAGTCCAAATCCTAGAGGTTCACATGACATTTCAGTGTCTCTAAAAAGGCAAACAAGATTTTGCAATTGCCTGTAGCATAGAGAAACACAAAGAAATTGCTACAGCATGTGCTTATTCAAGCCTATTGTGTTTCAAATTATCAACAGGAAGAAATAATTACATAATATAAGGTCTGCTGAGATTCATGCTCAGGGTTTTGGCCCCATATCATGCTAACTCCGACAAAAATGTTCTATACATCAAATACTATTAAGGAATACAGATGGTATATTACCAACAAAGATGTATGATACAGAATAACAAGGAGATGTGATACATACTTTCTAGGTAGGTCAGAATCCTTGGTAGCTTCACCAAGAGCTCTCTGCACATCCCTAATACGAAGCCGTAGTTCCTTCACATAATGTGCATTCGTACGAGTACCACTCAGATCAAGATATACTCTTGCCCTAATTAGCTGATCCTTCATCTGGCGTACCCGTAAATCAGGCAACGGAACCTTGTTAGCTTGTACCAGTGCAGGCCGCTTTTCCTATTTTAGACACACACACACACACAGAGAAAAGGAGCCTTCAAAAACTGACAAAAGAAATTGCAAAGGATTGCTTTAAATAAGACAAGGTCAGAAGTTTGATATCTCTTCATCTTTGGAGAGCATACTAGAAAGAATAATAAATTTCTCCCTAATCCCAGAATTTTATTGGAATGCTGTAGGGTTGAGGGAACTTGTAGAAATTGTCCATGAACAAGAACATCACTTTCAGTTCAAATAACAACAAATGGAACAACAATAGTTAGCAGAGCAGCATCAATACTAAGTTACAGAATTGATACCTAGCACCAAAATCAGAAATATAATGCTTTTGTTCATGTCAATCTCAGAAAGCAACTCATGTACCCATCAAAGGCTAACAAAAAAGCACTTGTACTAAATTCTCACCTAACTTCCTATATAGAGTAAATGACAACAACCTACCTCAATCAATTCAGACTGTACTTCAAATGAGACATTCATACGGTATGAACCCCTACTCCCAACCACCCTCCATCCTCCCCACCCCCCAACCTCCTTCCAATATCCCCAAAACATATAGCCAAACTTCCCCTTAGGTTAAAGTAAAAAGTAATATCTAAACTGTTAAAAGTGATTTATTTCTATAAGAGGATCGTTTTTAATAGACCTCTCTATATTGTGCCATTCACAACTCTTACATAACCAAATTTGAACATTCATAATTGGCCACCAGAAATTTCCCAGATAACAGAAATCAGTACTGTCAATATTTGAAGCTAAATTGTCAACCTAAGGATTAAGTATCTTTTAAAGGGCGCCAATTCTTATGACAAATACCATGGTAGTTGTACTGCTAATGTCACAGCAGGCGCCAACAAAGTACAAAACATGTACAAACATGATAACGCCACTTACGTGCCCATCATGAATGCAAACCAATAACAAAAATTGAGTTTCCAGAGTACACATTATTCACAACTTTCCATGTATACTTAAGCTACATGCCATGGGATTTTGCATTATTTAATAAAACTGCAAGTAACAAAAGGACAACAATATACCACTTTAGCCTCGCCCAAGGATGAAGCATCTTTGGATGCTGCATTTTGGGTCACTTGCTCAATGAAAGCTTCTGTGTTGAGTCCATTTTCCCTATCTGGTACTTCTGACAAAACCCTATTTTTGTGCTCAAGCTCCACAGGTTTAGTTAATATCAGTCCTATACACAACACAATAAAAAATATTAGATGTAAATATTCTCCTTTAAAAACTTTCCATGTTATTATTAAGATAACAGAACAAAGTACATGATTGAATTCAAAGTTCTGTAAAAGCCAAAATGATAAGGTGGTGGAAAGGTCAAATCACCATGCTTAAGAACAGGTAAATGAAAAATTAAAAATTTTTGCATTGGATACAAGCTTTTGACCTATGAAAGCAAACATCCTTTTAAGAGGTGCATTTCTTCATTTGCAGAGTGCATTTTCACAGTCGTATTATGATGACATGCAACTCTTATCTCATTGTTTCTCCAGCAATGAATGGTAAGAGGGGTATGTTTAGGCATTTTTCGGAAAACGGACATAGTAATAATAACCAAAGTACTGGAGGTGCTTCTAAGCAAGCTGTGCAAGGGCACTTCTTGGTGAAATTAAAACTTCCCAAAAAGAAAAGGGAAAGTTTAGAAAAACAAAATATCTGCACACCTCTCTCATTGAACTCAGCTGCTTCGTTGTTCTTTTGGACAGTATCTTGAGAGAAATTACTCAAATTGTCAGCCAAGACAACCCCAATCGGTTCCTTAACTGGATTAGTTACTTCCTGAAATGAGATTTACAAAATGAACAAATATTTTCAAAAAATATACAAAAAATAATTGATAGCAAGAGGAACTAATCATTACCTGTTTAACCACATTCAATTTTGCAATTTCCATTCCAGTACCCTGTTTGAAATATTCAACGAAATCATTCATCAGTTGCAAACAAAATTAGCAATTCGTGGAAAAATAACACACGATCCTTTGTCATTACTTACTAGATTCGAGACCTGATTCCCAAATCCATTGTTCACTAGCAAAAACAAAAACAAAAAGATGGGATTAGCAAAGATGGCACAAATTCCCTCGAAATCTCTCAAATCTGTACCAAATCGAATTGGGTAACTCACCAATCGAATTAGATCCAATGGAGAGTCGATCCGTATAGAAAACAATCGGCGCGAGCACGGAGGCGCAGAGCAAGCAAAGCACCACCTTTCTTCGAATCATTGTCGCTATTTTCATTGTGTTTCTCGCGAGAAGCTTCTCATTTATCCGTTGCTAGGTCGTGCGAAATCAAAATGAAAATGAAATTTTGTTGTGATTCTCTTTTTTGCCCCTGTATTTTTTTCCCTTTTTGTGAACAGCCGTCGCAATGCAGGAGGAAAGAGATGGGATAGGAGGAAGTATACAGAAATAGCCAAATAGGGTTTTTTTGTCGCTTGCTCAGTGCTCAAGTTTAGTGTCTTAATCAAGCCATCTAGTGTGATCTAGTGTTTTCTTTTATTTTATTTTTTTATTATTATTTTATTTCAAGTGTCCTTTTAAAGCAATTGTTCCATTTTTCCATATACACCCCGGAAAATCTCATATACCTTTCCAAATTAGATCGAAATAAGATTTTAATATTCCATAAAAATTCATTAGATCTAGATTGTTACAGAATTAAATTTTAGAAAGAAAAAAAATTAAAATTACATCGGCTTTTATCATTTATTACATGATAAAAAAAAGAGCATGAATTGTGTTCTAAATTTTGAATTTAAGAAAAAAAGATATGTTTATGATTATCAAATTTATATAATGCATCGTTATTTCGTCAAAAGAATTTTATTCGTGCTCATCCAACAATTACATTTTGTTACATTAGCTGCAGACGTCAACATTATTTCGGTCAACTGTCAGCTATTTTCAAATTTCACATAAAGATTTGTCATTCACTGATCACTAATCACCGACGACAGTCGATAGCGCGCACTTAGCAAAATCCTCTGATGATAAAAGCATTTTTCAATCATAAAGACCCTCTTAAATGATTATAAATTTTTCAAGCACAATGACTTATCATATTAATCACAAGCAAAAATAAAACGAAAATGTGATATAACCAGTTCCTTTCATTTTTTTTTTTGTGCAGAATATAGTCTACTTTTTTTTGTTATGTATTAAGAAATTTTTTTATAGAAAATATCGAGTACCTGAAGAAGTTTTCCCCTATGTTGAGTAAACGTGAAAATATTCATAAGGGTATGTATCATGATACACATGCTATTTGATGCATTGTATATTTGTATGGGTGTGGTTGGCTACACAAGAGGTGTGTTTGGATGAGTCGGGAATAGGAAATAGGAATAAGAAATTTCTGTTTGCGTGCTTATTTTTATTTTTATGCGACCCAAACAACACAAGAATAAGGAATTCGGGTCCTTATTCCTATACTAACAAAACCATAGTATAAGAATAAGGAATAAGGATAAGCACGCAAATCGAAATTTCTTATTTCTATTTCCTATTCCCGGCTCATCCAAACATAAAGGTGTTTGGATGAGCCGGGAATAGGAAATAGAAATAAGAAATTTCGATTTGCGTGCTTATCCTTATTCCTTATTCTTATACCATGGTTTTGTTAGTATAGGAATAAGGGCTCGTATTCCTTATTCTTGTGTTGTTTGGGTTGCACAAGAATAAGAATAAGCACGCAAATCGAAATTCCTTATTCCTATTTCCTATTCCCGACCTTTCCAAACACACCCAAAGAGAGTAAGGAATAAGGGATAAGTTATGCCAAAATAAGGGTTGTGTTTGGTCTGGACACAGCACAGTACGACAAGTGAAGAAGTTTAGACACGGTACGACACGTTAATAGTCTTGAAGAAGTTTGTCTTTAGACGTGTCGTGTCAATCACTTAGCATTTAGATACAACATGGTACGACACGTGAAATATTTAGATATGACATGACACGATGCGATGAATAATCTGGACACGACATGTTTGTTTGACACGACACATATTTAGAATACTAGTTGCATATACTTCCTTATTTTCAAATCCACAAAACATATGGTGTAAGAAAGAAGGAAATAAATAGTCTTATTCCATTATTTATCTCATGTTTAGTTAGCATAGTTTTGAAGAAATTTAGTTTTGTACTTATTTTAATTTTATAAATCACATTTAATATAATTAAACAACAAGCACAATAAGTATCTTGTGGAATGACATATTTAGTGCAAAGGAGGGTGTTGTACTAAACGTCTCTAGGTTTGTCGATTGCAAAACAATATCATTTGGCATTTAACAATCTTCTTTGAGTTTTATAGGAAGAAGATACAATTTATGAGGACTTGGATAAAAGCTTTAAGAAAGATCAAGATCAAGTCATTAGAGAGCTTGTAGGCTAGTTTAGACTAGGATAGAAGGTATACTTTAGTCCTTGTTTATCCTTAAAATGGTCTAGATAGCGAAAAGCTCAATAAACCAGCAAAATCCTGTTTTCTGTGACCTAGCGACGTACAACGCTAGATAGAGTTACACAACGCTAGAACAGCTAAATTCATACTTTTGTGAATCAACGTTGCACAACGCTATATAGAGTTAGGCAACGCTGATTCACAACGTTGTACAACGCTCAGTAGAGTTGTACAACGCTACAGTTAAAAACTTGGAAATTTTCCTGAGTACCATCGTGCAACGCCATATAGCGTTGCACAACGCCACAAAAATCCCAAGTTAGCTGTGTTGTTTTTACATGCAAAGTTTCTGGAGACGTTAGCCAACGTCTTTCAGCGTTGGGTAACGTTAGCGTTGTGTGACGGCATATAGAGTTGTACAACGCTCTGTTGAATCTGTCAGAGTTGTTCCTTTTGTCTTCCTTTAGCGTTGTGTAACGTTATTCAGTGGCAAGCAACGCTCTGACAATTTCCAACGGAATTGTCGGAGCTTTCCTTTGGTTTTACACTCGTTCGTTGTGCGACGGCAAATAGCGTTGCACAACGCTCTGACAGACCAACGGCTATATTAAAGAGCCGTTAGAATTTACAACGGTCATATTCCAGCGTTGTATAACGCTATTCAGCGTTGTACAACGCTGTGGCCTATTTTTGCTGGGGAACTGCTCATTTCGAGCCCTATATATATCCACCCCTTGTTCTCTCTCTTAAGAACGAGTCAGAGAGCTTCACTTTGCAAAATTAGACCAGAATTGAGCCTTTGAGCACAGGGATACTCTCCCACTTGAGCTTTTCATAGCTAGACCATCTTGAGAGATTTAGTAGCCTCAAACACCACCGCCCCGACGTTGTCGCTAAGTGTAGGTTGGAATAGGTTGAGAGCTCTTCTCCTTTGAGGCCGTTGTGCTATTCGAGTTAGGCCGATCCGCCTCGAGTGTCCTTGTGACGAGGTGATTCGGTTCGAAGTTGTAGTCCCGTTCTTGTTGGAATTGAACGGAGCGCGCCCTTTCGTGGTAGCGGAACTCTCGGAGACGTACGACTAAGGCTAGCTTCTTCTAGCGGGTCGAAACTCCGTAATCATACCGAGTGTCCAATTTCTCTCTCTCTTTCTCTCTTTATTATCTTGCCATACTTGAATTGCTTGTGTGCTTGCTTGTATTGGGTACCAATTGAATTGTGTTAGGGTAGCTCATACCAAACCGGTCCAAAACCTCAATCGCTTCCGCTAAACCTTAGTTAAGCCGCCCCCCTTAGGGACAACAGAGGGAGAAAACGGTTTTACCTATCCTTGTATCGTTACAAGAACGCTCGATCAAGGCTTTGGAATCGGTTGCGTGCTCTCTAACACCTCCTACTCCTTGTTCTTGAGTCCACCAAAAGGATTAACCAAATATTAATAATTTATGTTAGCAAATTACAGGATGAATCTAATACTTGTTTTCTTCTTCGATTAATCAACAATTAATAAGACGAAACTATCGTTCAACACATGAACACCTAAATGAACTTGAGAATTAACTATCACACAGCAGAAAACTACTTATCTTGCTTGTAATTTCGTTCTCATAGGGAGAGGAAGAGAAAGAGGAGAAAGTGAATAGCCATGTCCCTTTGTTTCTTGATGAGTGGATTTTATATGCATATTCAAGTACCATTTTGTCTCCAAACTAAACCAATTGCCTTGAGTTTACATAGTTTACATAGTTTAGATGAATTTAGGTTAGTTTAATTAGGTTTTTGTGTCAAGAATGAGTTACTACCATAGTTTCTAATTTTATTGTAGATTCTGGACAAGAAATGGCTTGGATGAGTCCATGATGTTGAAGAGCTCGTTCTAAGCTTTCCAACGGATCTTGAATCACCTCAAACGGAGTTCGGATGAAGGAGATATGCCCAAAATACTGACAGGACGCAGTGCTGACATTTTCCTGCGACCCGCTGATAGTCCCAGCGGCCCGCAGGCCTGGAACTGCCAGATTTAGCAGAATCGCCCGATTTGGCATTTCTATATTCGGATGGCGGTTTCTACCGACTCCAGGTGCATCCAGAGCACGTCTTCAGTTATTTTCAGCGTTTCTAGACGTTCCCAAGGCCTATTAAAGACCTGTTTGAGGGAGAACAAAGGAGAGAACAAGGAGGAGACCAAATCCAAGGTCAATTTAGGGTTAGACATAGAGTTATTTGAGAGTTGAGTCTCAAGTCCAGATCGTAGCAGCGCCAAGCAGGTTGATTGCGACAGCAAGAGACGTGTTTGATAGGAGATTTCGACACACGCAAGAGCAATTGGTTGTAATCTTTCCTTATTCTCATTTTCTCTTGTGTTTGTATGATGTTTCTTAGTTGTTGATTGTTTGTTCTAGGGCTATGGTTGTAAACTCGAATTCTTAGTTGTTGATTGCATGTTTATTTAGTTTATTTGATATCTTTGTGTTTTATACCTTGCTTGAATTGCTTGAATTGATTATGCCATGATTATTTAAGTAGATTTGTTTACACCCGTTAAGTAGAGCTCGCTTAATTGCTAGGTGGTTAAGTCCAAATAAACTTAGATTATTAGGCATGATTATGATTAACATGAAGGTTGTAAACTGAAAGGTTAAACCAGGACTAGTTAACGAGAGTTAAGTCCTTTCCAAGAGTGAAAACTCAAGGATTTCATAGGTTAGAAAGGTATAAACTTGTAGAAACTAGACCACGAAACGATAGTTGAAATCTAGGTTCTATACGAGGGAAATTGAGTTAATTAATTGATAACCAGACCTAAATGAGAGTTTGATCTAGGGACCTTAATTAAGCCATTATCCCTGCACAATTATCAACTGAATTAAGTCAATTTGCAACCACATCGCTAATCCTAGCGGGCCGCTGAGTGAATCAGCGAGGTTGTCTATGCCCGCCAAGTAGCCAGCGACCAGTCTAATAGATTAGCGACCTAAGTTCTTTTAGCGGGCCGCTACGAGAGTCAGCGGGCCGCTGGAACTGGGACTAAGAAGAAGTGTTAGCAACCAGAAACCCTAGAATTACGTGACTTGTTGAATCTCTCTCATTAATTCTTGTTTTGACCTTGAAACTAGACTTAGGATTTAGACTCACCTGCAACCCTTAATTCACATAAGAGTTGAACCGTCTAGCTAGTTTAGTAAAGTAAAAGACTAATATTCCAACACCGTCCCTGTGGATTCGACCCTCAAGCTGTTCTACAAACGATTAGATCGGCAGACACGAGGTTTTTATTTTGAGACTTGGTTTCCCATTGATCAAAATTGGCGCCGTTGCCGGGGACGGTTTGCTCGAATATTGGTATTTTGCTTTAGTAATTTAGCATAGACACCCTTGTATCCTTGTATCTTAGTTATTTTGTCTTATCTAAAAAAAAACCAAAAAAATTCTATCACCATGTTTCCTTCTTTTCAGGTACGTGAGCAAGAGACGGAGGATAATTGGAAGAAAATCAACCACATGAATAGGCAATTTGGACTTAATGCAAACATGAGTGAATTTGAGCGTGCTTTTCACAACGTGCAAAACACGATCAATATTGCATGTGGAGACAACCAGAACTTCTGCAACCTCATCGGATTCGACGAACCTTTTGACTGTCAAACAAACCGTTCGAGATTCCTATGGAGGGAACCTGAAGCACAAAACATGACTGCCAGTTTCTGCGGCCCGCTGGGAGATCCTGCGACCCGCTGGAACATCAACAGACAGACATGCGATTCTGGTTTGAATGATTTTTCTTCTTTTGCTTTGAACGATAATGGTTTAGTGTTTCAACCATACCATAGGTCTACTTTTTTTCCTAGTTTTGATAATTTCCAGTCATTTACGCAAAAGCCAAGTTTTGAATCAAGGTTTGAGGAATTTAAAATGAACCAAATCGAATTTAATGAGAAACTTTTGAAAGAAATGAAATCCATATCATCTTCTCTCAATACTCTCATTACACAGCATCAAAGGATGTTAGAGACTGAAAATTCTTCATATAGACCAAACAATGAATTGGCTTTGCATAGTGATTGTGAATTTGAAAACTCTAGTTCCAAGAAGACCCAAATTTGGTTAGATACCAACAAAACTGAAAGCAAACAAGTTGAGAATATGGAAGTACAAGAGGAATTTGATGAACCAAAGTACATACCACCTCCTCCCTATATCCCTCCAATTCCATTTCCACAAAGATTGTTTAGGGCTGAAATTGTCAAATCTAATGAGTTGGAATTGAAGCACCCTCCAATTGAGAACATGAATGATGAACTTGAAGAGAAGAAAGATGGTGACACTACTCTCAAAGTCGAGGCATCCGACAACACGAATGAGAAATTCAACCAAATCGACTTGAGCACTCTTAGAAGATGTTTGGAGAAATTTGATGTGATGGAAGACAACAAACCACAAATCAAGTATCACATCATAATCGAGCCAAGGAAGATGACATCCAAAGAAGAACACTCCAAGCATGTTTCAAAGGAACCGCTCAATCACTTTTGGTAGAACTATGATGCGTGGAGAGGGAGAAAAGTGAAGATAAGATGAGTAAATGCAAGGTGGTCAAGCTAGTGACCTAAAACAAGCGCTTCTTGGGAGGCAACCCAAGGCTCAAAATTTTCATTTTCTCTTATTTAGATTAATTTAGGTTTAATAGTTTTAGTTAGTTATAAATTATCAATTGTTGTTGTTGGTTTTTAGATTTGAAGAAATGTGACAAATCAGCTTTTGGAAGCACCATTACATGAATTGTATGCAAGAGTTCAAACTTGGGGGATACACCATGAAGGAGCATACAAGCCGTTTTGCAAGTCGCACCAACCCCTATGCGAACTTCACAACCACTACAATAATTTGATGAGTTTCCTTTCCTTTCTCTCTTTTAAGTTATGTTTTCCTTGCATTGAGGACAGTGCAAAGTTTTAAACTTGGGGGGAGAGAATATGAGTTGTATCTAGATTTGCATCATGCATATTAGGTGTTAATTTCGTATGTCCCAGTATCGGCGGCCCACCGAGTGTCTCAGCGGCCCGCTGAAGTTTTCAGTGGGTAGCAGAGATTTTCGGTGGGTAGCAGAAAAGTCCGGTGGGTAGCAGAGATTTTCGGTGGGTAGCAGAAACTGGAACTGACAGGTATAATTATGCATTTCATTTAGGAATTGTCTCTATTGCATGATAATTTCATATAGATTGCATTTAGATAAGTTAGGAAGATGTTTAACAAGTTTTGATATCGTGAATTGAATGAATTATTTAGGGAGTTTTAGATTATTTTTCGATTTGAATTGTGGGTCATCTAATTGATCGACTAGCCCCTGTGACCTTAGGAAATGAGTAGGTATTGTATCATAATCTATCTTGATTGAAACTTAAATTTGATGATTTGATAAGCAGTATGAATGACTTGACCAATTAGAAATCGGTAAACCAAGACAACCACCAATTGAATTAATTTCCAAATTTTGTCAAGATCGATTCTACCGATCCAAATACATGTCAACTAAGGAAATAAACACTAAGTCTAGAGTCAAACAACCGCTGTTTTCAAGTTTATTAAAAGTCGAAGATGTAAATACACACCCTTGTATATAAAAATAAATAAATAAAAAGGGGAACTAAAAAGCGTGCAATGCCATGGACATTGCGGGAAGCTATAGGTTATGGTGGATAGAAGAACTTCCATAAATCATGAGAAAAAACAGAAAGGCTCATGACATAAAAAAAAGAAGAAAAAAAAACGAGAAAAATCTCGAAAATAAATCCACCGTAATTTGGCTAACCTCTCCACCGCGAGAAAACCCTCCTAGCCCCGGGAGAAAAATGAAAAAGTCCAACCCAAAAACTTTGGAATAGAATGGGTGAGGAGTTGTACCCTTTTTTCCGCCTCACTTTAGTTCGATTTCCAATGCGTTTTCGAAAATCAATAAAGCGGTTTAAGTACTTGAAGACTTGGTTATGAAATAAATTGATATGGCATGTTATTTGTGTTGGTAGGGTGTGATCCCGAGTCTCTTTGCAAAGTCAATTGTCAATCTTTGAAAAATCAACAAGTTTAGGAATTGAATAAGGTAAGTTATGGGCAATAGTTACAAGCATCCTAAGTGTTTCACCCGTGGGGTAAGCGTGGGTCGTTTGGGACAACTCAATTCAATTTAAAAAAGCTTGTAAAATTATCTAAATAATTCAATCAAAATACGATATTTGTGCATGTTAAGAATTTTCATAACTTGTAAGTCTCAAGTCATTGTTTTAGTTTAGAGCCAAACCATCCTTTTAAGATAAATATTTGCTTGGGGACAAGCAAAGGTTAAACTTGGGGGGATTTGATGAGTGGATTTTATATGCATATTCAAGTACCATTTTGTCTCCAAACTAAACCAATTGCCTTGAGTTTACATAGTTTACATAGTTTAGATGAATTTAGGTTAGTTTAATTAGGTTTTTGTGTCAAGAATGAGTTACTACCATAGTTTCTAATTTTATTGTAGATTCTGGACAAGAAATGGCTTGGATGAGTCCATGATGTTGAAGAGCTCGTTCTAAGCTTTCCAACGGATCTTGAATCACCTCAAACGGAGTTCGGATGAAGGAGATATGCCCAAAATACTGACAGGACGCAGTGCTGACATTTTCCTGCGACCCGCTGATAGTCCCAGCGGCCCGCAGGCCTGGAACTGCCAGATTTAGCAGAATCGCCCGATTTGGCATTTCTATATTCGGATGGCGGTTTCTACCGACTCCAGGTGCATCCAGAGCACGTCTTCAGTTATTTTCAGCGTTTCTAGACGTTCCCAAGGCCTATTAAAGACCTGTTTGAGGGAGAACAAAGGAGAGAACAAGGAGGAGACCAAATCCAAGGTCAATTTAGGGTTAGACATAGAGTTATTTGAGAGTTGAGTCTCAAGTCCAGATCGTAGCAGCGCCAAGCAGGTTGATTGCGACAGCAAGAGACGTGTTTGATAGGAGATTTCGACACACGCAAGAGCAATTGGTTGTAATCTTTCCTTATTCTCATTTTCTCTTGTGTTTGTATGATGTTTCTTAGTTGTTGATTGTTTGTTCTAGGGCTATGGTTGTAAACTCGAATTCTTAGTTGTTGATTGCATGTTTATTTAGTTTATTTGATATCTTTGTGTTTTATACCTTGCTTGAATTGCTTGAATTGATTATCCCATGATTATTTAAGTAGATTTGTTTACACCCGTTAAGTAGAGCTCGCTTAATTGCTAGGTGGTTAAGTCCAAATAAACTTAGATTATTAGGCATGATTATGATTAACATGAAGGTTGTAAACTGAAAGGTTAAACCAGGACTAGTTAACGAGAGTTAAGTCCTTTCCAAGAGTGAAAACTCAAGGATTTCATAGGTTAGAAAGGTATAAACTTGTAGAAACTAGACCACGAAACGATAGTTGAAATCTAGGTTCTATACGAGGGAAATTGAGTTAATTAATTGATAACCAGACCTAAATGAGAGTTTGATCTAGGGACCTTAATTAAGCCATTATCCCTGCACAATTATCAACTGAATTAAGTCAATTTGCAACCACATCGCTAATCCTAGCGGGCCGCTGAGTGAATCAGCGAGGTTGTCTATGCCCGCCAAGTAGCCAGCGACCAGTCTAATAGATTAGCGACCTAAGTTCTTTTAGCGGGCCGCTACGAGAGTCAGCGGGCCGCTGGAACTGGGACTAAGAAGAAGTGTTAGCAACCAGAAACCCTAGAATTACGTGACTTGTTGAATCTCTCTCATTAATTCTTGTTTTGACCTTGAAACTAGACTTAGGATTTAGACTCACCTGCAACCCTTAATTCACATAAGAGTTGAACCGTCTAGCTAGTTTAGTAAAGTAAAAGACTAATATTCCAACACCGTCCCTGTGGATTCGACCCTCAAGCTGTTCTACAAACGATTAGATCGGCAGACACGAGGTTTTTATTTTGAGACTTGGTTTCCCATCGATCATTTCTCCTTGAGTCTCTTCGTATAATCCACTAATGACTCCTTTCAATTAACTAATGGTTAAAGGACAATTTTGCCCCTCTAAAGCCAACCATAAACAAGGCCTAAATGGGCTACATCAAATGTATTATTAGTCTATTAATTCATTTGTTAATTGTCTTCTCAAGTTGCTTTCAATTCGGGTTCAATTATACTTATTAAATCAAAGCCTATATATTCAATATAATTTCTATAATCTTATTAAATAGTGTTGAACTAAATTATCAAGTTATTGATAATTATTATTATATTATCATATGCGTTAATTAAGTTTCATACGACCACTTTGATTCAATTAATTACAATAGTTCGCAATAGTATATAATTAATTATTAACTTATCATATATTTCATTCTCTAATGCAAATAAACTAAATAATACACCATTTGGTTAAAATATTTATTTGTATAACCCTCGAGGATTTATGTTATGTTAGCCATGAAAAATAAATTATTATTTATTTCCAATAATCATAAGCGGTATCTAGCAACACGTTATGATTTACAATTAACATAATCAAATACTATTCTATTATAGTATTTTAATCCTGCATAAGAAATAAAATATTTCCTCATTTTGATTCTTATATCACATGATATCACTGGATAATCCAAAATAGGAATGTGTCATTCTTGCAGATTATACATTTCTTGATCTAAAGTTGATCGTCTAATTTGCGCGCATACGATCCAACTCCATCAAGGGGCCCATCAAGAGAGTATAAATAAAGTCTGTATAGCAGCATTTTCAAGAATCAGCATTAGACTATATTTATAAAACCAATCCTCATGTGGAGAAGATGAACCATCTCAAACCTAGAATCAAACTCTAATGAAATAAATAATGATACCTAACACAATCCATATATTTATTTCATCGGGTCAAGTCCTGGGCGATGTTATGATAACATCCACATATGCAATTAAGTTGGTAATTATTTACCTATGATTTGTAGAACTTAATCATCACTTAACTTGCACGCTAATCTTTCATGATAATTAATGTTCCTTATTAATTATCAAAATTAGAGATCCTTTTAGAGATATTATTGTCATTTTAATGAATGATCTACAAAGATCTACAATTCAGATCCTCAACATGAATGATGTGTCAATAATAACTCAAGGAACAAATGATGTAATATCATCAATAGCATAAACCAAATTAAGTCATTAAACTCTTGACTTCTAGGACATAAGTCATTAAACTATTCAAACTGCTGATCCGAAACGCTCAATATTATCTCTATATTGAAATCTCATTGAAAATAAAATTTTATATTTTTTCAAATTTTCTAACTTTTTTTCAAAATTAGAAGTTTCATAACTTTTTAGATTGAGCATATTCAAATATTTTAAAAAAGTAAAAAATAATATATATATATATATAATATTGGATGGATAAAATACACTATTGATCACCTCCCGTACACCAGAGTCGTTTAGGAAATCCAAAAATCAAACGCTCGATCCGAACTGTTCGAGTTGTTTTTCATATTAAAAAGCCCTTAGAGACCAAATTTTACATTTTTTCGAATTTTTTTGCTATATATTGTGATATTTTAAAAAAACACTACAATTGAAGTAGTTCAAGCCCTCCAATTTGAAAATATCATAATATATAGCAAAAAAATTCGAAAAAATATAAAACTTTGTCTCCAAGAGTTTTTCAATATGGAGAATAACTTGAACGGTTCGGATTGACTTTTTGAATTTTGAATTTCGAAATCGACTCGGGTGTACGGGGACGATCCGTACACCAGAGTGCATTTTATCACTCCTATATATATATATATATATATATATATATATATATATATATATATAGAGAGAGAGAGAGAGAGAGAGAGAGAATGGATAAAATACACTCATGTGTATGGATTGTCTCCGTACATATAAGTCGTTTTTCAAGATCCAAAATTCAAACGATCAATCTGAACCGCTCAAGTCGTTCTCCATAATGAAAAACCCAGATAGACGAAATTTTACATTTTTTTCTATTTATTATGATATTTTCAAAAAAACACTACAATTGGAAAATTTCAGACCCTCCAATTTGAAAATATCATAATAAATAGCAAAAATATTTGAAAAAAATATAAAATTTCGTCTATCTGGGTTTTTCAATATGGAGAATAACTTGAACGGTTAGAATTGACCGTTTGAATTTTGGATCTTAAAAACGACTTATGTGTACGGAGACGATCCGTACACATAAGTGTTCTATATCCACACATAAGTGTTCTATATATATATATATATATATATATATAGAGAGAGAGAGAGAGAGAGAGAGAGAGAGGAAGGATTCAATTAAAGCGCTTTGACCGTAGTCCTGGTTAAACTCCGTCAGATCTCAATATGGAAAGCTCAAATGACCAATCCAAACCGTCAAATATGATCTCCATATTGAAATCTCCTTGCCGACCAATTTTTTCATTTTTTTGAAATTTTTAAATATATTTTTCGAATTTTTTAATACAGTAGTTTTTGTAGGGTTCAAAACAAATTAGATTAACAATTTTTTAAAATCCGAAAAAAATACTTAAAAATTTTTTAAAAAATGTAAAATTTGTTGTGCAAGGAGATTTCAATAAGAAGATCATATTGAACGGTTTGAATTGGTCATTTAAATTTTCAAAACTGAGATCTGACGGGGTTTAACCGGGACTCCGGTCAAAGCGCTTTCATTGAAAGCTTTATATATATATATATATGCTATGGTGCATCGCGATGTATTGAGTCTTTTGTACATTGCGATCATTATCCGTCAACTGTTTTATAAATTGACAAATCTAATTAAACTAATCCAATCTACATATTGAAATCTCATTACAAACCAAATTTTATAATTTTTTAAATTTTTTTACTATTTTTTCAAATTTTTTAAAACTTTCCTTTTTTAGAAACCAATTAATAATAAAATTTTTTTAAAAATGGCAGGTTTTAAAAAAAATGAAAAAAAATAGTAAAATAAATTTAAAAAAATATAAAATTTGGTTTGTAATGAGATTTCAATATATAGATTGAATTTGTTTAGTTAGATTTTCAATTTGTAAAACTATCGACAAATATGATCGCGATGTACAAAAGCCTTAATACATCGCGATGCACCATAACATATATATATAATTTGGTCCCAAGAGAGATTTTATTATGAACAACAATTTGAGTGGTTCGGATTGACCATTCTAATCTTAACAATTTGGACGAGAGTATGTGTCCAACATGTTAGACACTAGGAGACTAGCCACTCCTAAAAAATATTGAAAAATTAGTAAAAAAGTAAAAATATAAAAATTTTGATTTTTCACGCAGATTTCATACATACAGATATAACATTTTAAATCATATTATTAGTCATTAAAATGAAATTCACGCATAAAGTCTCGATGCACATAAAATGGCATGTGATCTCATGATGTATATAATTATTCTATGTATATCAACAGTACGAACATAGTTATTTATTTAGATCCAAATCCAATAATAATAGGAGATGCACGTGCGAATTTGAACTTCCATAAAAAAAAAGATTTTTTTTAATACGATCCTTAATCAAATTCGAGTTCTAATGGAACTTTATGCCAGAATTTTTCTAAATATAAAGCTAGACTATTCGCAATAAATATATCATAAGAAACAAAAAAAAAAATCATCATCTTCTGGAACTTTTTGACATATTTGTATGGAAGTTTCTGATCCGGATCTAGTTGAATCAAGTCCGAAATTATATATAGTCTGAAGGAATTCATAATTGAGATCCAATAGACTAAAATTAACCTAATTATTAATAAACCGGAATTGTTTACTATCATCATCTTCTCGGCATCGTCCCCATCATCCACTCACCAACGTTTTTTTTTTCTATTTTCGGAATACTTTCCCATTTATGGTCCTCATTTATGTCTCTGATTCCCATCAACGCATCATCTTTATCTTTTTCCAATTCACTAAGTTTCAAGTAAATAATACTTGTTAATTTTCTCAGCAAATAATCCCTTTCCATATTTTTGTTAACCATGCAGCAAATAATATAAATTATTCTAATTGTCCTATAAAATAATATCAACTATTCTAGTTTCGTAACATAATTGTGCTAGTTCTATAACATAATTGTTTTATTTTTGTTCCGGAAAAATGTGTGTCTAGAAAAAAATAATAATTGTCCTAGAAAAAGAATTTAATTTTTTTAGCTCTATAACATAACTGTCTTGTTTTTGTTCTAGAAAAAATATTCGTCTAGGAAAAGAAATTAATAATTGTCCTATTTTGTAAGGAAAAAGTAACAATTGTCCTAAAAAATATTAATTGTCATAGAAAAAAAATCTAATTATCCTAGTTCTTTAACCTAAATGGCCTAGTTTTATAACATAATTCTCTTGTTTTTGTTCTAGAAAAAATATTCATCCAGAAAAAAAATCTAATTATCTTAGTTTTGTAGCATAACTGTCTTATTTTTGTTTTGGAAAAAAAAATGCAGCCTCTTCCTAATTCTAGGACAATTGTGTAATAAAACTAGGACAATTAGCTAATTGTTCTAGTTTCGTAAGCTAATTGTCTTAATTTTGCACTGGATAAAGATTAATTGTGATGAAAAAAATTAATTGTCCTGAAAAAAAATGCTAATTGTTTTATAAAAAAAATGAGTTAGAGAGAGAGGAAGGAAAACACAGGGAATGGAGGGGCCAAAGTGCTCTTTGGATGATAAATCTAGGAGATGAGCGACAAAAATGCGTCATTAATTAAGCGAATGATGAGATGATAATTAAATGCATTCCGAAAATAGAACAGAGAGATAAGTCATTAATTAAGGAATGATGAGATGATAATTCGGGAGCGGTCCTTAATTATCACCCCGTTAATAAACCAAGAACCATTTTAATTAGGAAACTCCTAAGTTAGCGTTATTAAAATTCACGTGGGGTCCAGCTTATCAGATTCCGATAAAACTGGATGGTTCAGTTGAGCGATCCTCCGCTTATAATGACGCAAATAGGACCCGAATCCCGTGTAGCGCAGGACTCCGTGTACGAGCCGTCTGATCTTGATCGGACGGTTCATTTTTTACGGGCCTATCAATCTAGGTTACATGCACGGGGCTCTCTTGTTCATTGGATCTTGATCAGACGGCTACGATGCGGCGCTACACGGTGTGCCGCACGGCACCAGATCTGAACTCACCCAAATATCTCTAATTAAGTTTAAAAAAGGAAACCTTAAAAAAAAAAGTTTAAAAAAGGAAATAAAAAAGTTTAAAAAAGGAAATAAAACACAGCCGACATTCTACTATGAGTTTTAAATATGACAGGTTTAGGGATTAGGTTACTCATTTCGAAATCTCTCTTTCTAAAGACAACACTAACCGATAATTGCACGAGACTACCAGAAGTAACACAAGCAAAGTAATGTTTGTATTAATAATCTGTACCAATCTATATTCGCTGTATGATTAAGAATCAAAACTTTTGTTTACGAGAAATACTCTTTGTTAATTGTCTCTAAATTAAATACTCTTTGTTGACTTGGTATCTTTGATTTTGTTTCTTAGCAAAATAAAATTCTAAAGCAACTCCTCGCTAAAAAGTGATCCAAAAGGAATCTGAAATGGAATGCATATTTCTTGCCGATGAAAGGTACGAATTCGCAAAACACAGCTGAATTTTTTTTTTCTGAAATTTTACACCTTTTTTTCCTAATATGTCTTGTGTTTTACAAAAATTTTGACTGACACGTACTTTTCAATTTCCGATTCTAAAGCAGTTAACATCATAAAAATACAAATATTAATTCTTTTACTTTTTCTTTAATGACATATGCATTTTATGATCAGGCCCAAGGAATTAAAAGTTTCTGACGACGGCAATATGAAGAAATGCAATAACCAATTTGGTAAAATTTTCTACCTTCTCTTTCTTTTTCTTTTTCTTTTTTCTTTCTGCCCTTTATAAATCCAACGGTGTAAATTATGTCTGTTCCTTGATTCCTTCTGGCCAATAATCTCCTTTCTGGATCCAACATTTTGAGGCTTTACTAATTGCAGCCTGTAGAGGGAGAACATTTTTGGGCTTTGTCTTCTTTTGATTTGAATAGTCTATTCTGGGACGGCTTTATTAGTTTCCTGCTTTTGTGTTTCGATACTTTTTCAGAAAAAGTAATATAACAATAATCCTATTATTATGAATATGGATTTTTAAACAAAATCACTGAAAAGAACCCAATCGGCGAAACTGTATATTAATGTAAAAGGGCAAAATTAATTTTGTGGTGAAGGCTTGGTTCTAGTTTCCTTGTGTTGGTTTTGGGCTTGAAAATTTAGTCTCTTTTATCGGGTTGTAATTTTTCTGTTTTTTTTTTCAAAAAAAAAAAAGTTTTGTGGTCACAAGTTTGAAATAATGCCTAAATATTCTGCTGCGAAACATGAAAGTTGCAATTCCCATTCAGGAAACAGCAAAAATAATAGAGGTTCCTTAACCCAAACAAAAACTTAAAAAATCAATTTTTTTATTAAATAAAATAAAATGCATATATATGTAATTTGTAATGTTATCGTTCCTCCCAAGACAATCATCTGTTTATCTATCTTACATTTTCTTAATATATGATCTGAACCTACAATCCAAATGAAGGTGGAAGATGTTTTTATTTGCATACTTAAGAAGCAGTGTACAGGACTTGGGTGGTTTGTTTATACAATTTCATGCTAATGGAAAGCCATGCAGACTTTCTCTATGGTTACCAACGAAATATGAATAATGTAGATAATTGAGATAATGTAAATATTATTGATTTTTTCAATTTGAGAGAAAATAAGCAAAAACGCGTTTATTTACTAAAGCAGGTACACAAAGCAACACAGAAGCAAGTGTGCGTTCAAAAATATTTCATGGAACGTGCGTATCTTATGGCCAAAATGTTGAAGATACCATTGGTTATGTTTCTTGTAAGCAATTCTATGAGGTAACTTTTGACCTACATCTTTTAAATATTGTTTCAGCCTTCAAAATGTAGACAGAGAACAATAACATGGCTAGCCAAGTGAAGCTAGGTTTTCATGATGCAGTAGGATTAGGTTCAAAGTAGGACAATTATGCACCTGATAAGTGTATGAAGGAATGAACTGTGACAAATCTAGAGATATGGATCAATTCTCCTCTCAATTGTTGTTGAGTAATGTTGCATCGGCAACTTGTATTAAATTTGCTTCTGCACTACTACAATAAAAATGTTAGAAACTAAGAAAACTTTCCTTTATGTGTCATAGAACATGCTATCTGGTACTATAGACACGACAGGATTGTTGCGCCTTTATTTGGACGAATGGATGAAGACCATAAATAAGCCGAAGCTTGTACTAGATTTGGATCACACTTTAATGAATTCAACTCAAGATCTTTCGCGTGATGAAATGCATCTGCTAATTGCTGTTAGCACGACAAAAGGTAAATCCTTTTACCCATGTTTTCTAGGATATTCTGTTTGGATGTGTGTGTGGTTCAATATATGGCTGGTCCATTGTTACATATAGGGCTGTCAAATGTGCGAAATGGCAGCGGAAATACCCTCTTCTACTCATTCCATTTCCATTCCGTTTCGTTAAACGAAACAATTTTTCCATTCCGTTTATGTTCGACTTTCAATTTTCCATTGATTTCAACCCATTCTCTATTGATTTCAG
Organism: Rhynchospora pubera; assembly: GCA_028095005.1. Classification (NCBI taxonomy): domain Eukaryota; kingdom Viridiplantae; phylum Streptophyta; class Magnoliopsida; order Poales; family Cyperaceae; genus Rhynchospora; species Rhynchospora pubera. The sequence goes on along the minus strand of CM051463.1, from coordinate 195,428,290 downwards.
CCAGTTTTTAGTAAAACGGAACAGTAACGTGTATCACTCCCTGTTTCGTTTCCATTCTGTTCTCAAAAACGAAAATATTTCCCTTCCATTTCTGTTTCATTTCGGACGGAACGAAATGAAAACGTGCGAAACGGATGGGTATTGACAGCGCTAGTTACATAATAAGACTTTACTTATTTTGTCTTATTATTTGTTTTCTTGGGATGAACAAAAGATGCAGGCCTGTTACATAGAATTCGTTTGGAGGATTGTTCTATGCTGGTGAAGCTAAGGCCTTTTGTGCGACAGTTCCTCGATGAAGCAAGCAAAATGTTTGATCTTTATGTGTATACAATGGGGACCCGGGATTACGCCACACAGATAGTAAAACTGCTGGATCCAGAGAACAAGTATTTCATCTCCAAGTCCAAGGTCATATCACGTGAAGATTTCACAAAGAGTGGTGTAAAGGCTCTTGATATTGTGCCTGGATCCAAGGCCTACATAATTATTCTAGATGATAAACCATCGGTATGTTTGTTAATTTATCCCTTTGATTCCTTTGTTTGTTGACTGAAATTTACTTGCTAAGTCCTAATTATGCACTATAATTAACTTCAGGTTTGGAGAGAGGCGGATAAAATAAATATAATTCAAATTTGGAGATACAACTTCTTTGCGTCCAGCTTTCCAAGTTCCTATTCAAGGTTCAAATCTCCAGCACAAATGAGAATAGATGAAAGGGAGGCTGATGGAACCCTTGCCTTGATTCTCTCCGTTCTGAAACAAGCACACTGGAGGTTTCTTAACGTGGGTAGTCAAATTCAACTACCCGTTAATTGTAATAATAAGTAAATACTAATTTGCACTATTGAACTACCCGTTAATTCTCTAACTTATTTGTGATATTTTCAGATGAAACGATCAGGGTTGCAGGCAGATTTTAGGAGAATATTGAAGGATATGAGAAGCGAGATATTAAAGGGATGTGTTGTCGCATTCACAGCCGGGGTGCCATGTAGCCTAATTGGTCTGGACAAGATGCCACTGTGGAAGGTAGCTGAGCAGCTGGGTGCCAAGTATAGCAACCTTGACGATGCTTCGGTGACACATGTTCTTGCTGTTCAATGCAGCACACAGTTAAGGCAGTGGGCACATCAAAATGGCAAGTTCTTGGTGCATGCAAACTGGTTGGAGAAAGCTTGGCACTTGTGGCGTCGACCACGAGAGGAGCAATTTATGTTGCTGCCTTTAGATTGCAATCCAGCCGCCTTGCCAGCACCAATTTGTGACATTTGACTGATGCAATTTATTTAGAGGAACATAAAACCTTTTTGCCAACTGAAAACAGTATACAAAAATAAAAATGCTATGTTTTCGTGGATGTAAATGTTGCATAATACATATTAATGATAGTGACATTTTACTATTCTAGTCCATCTTAGTGGCTATTCATGGGGTTAAAAGCGGTTTAATGAAAACTTTTGGACTAGTCAGAAATAAGTCCTGCTATGTCAAATTTGAAAATTTGATGGACGATCAAGACTCGAGACAATTAATTAATGATCTTGTTTATTAAACAAAACGGATTGATTTAGTAATTTCTTTCAGTGTTGATCAACTTCACACCAGCAAATTAAGAGGTATCAACAATAAAAGTGCCGATCTACGAAATCGTAATGATGGCTCCGTTTGGATGGGTGCAGGGATAATGGAATAACATCTTTCTATTCCAAAATTTATTATAAACAATTCAAACTCTTCACAAAGTTATACACTTCCCAATACTTCTTCTCTTATTCCTCGTATTCCCACACCATCCAAACGGAGCCGATATATATATACACTTTTGTCTTTTGTATTTTTTTTAATAATTTGTGTGATATACATAATCAATTAATTTGATTTTCAAGTAATAAAAAATAAGTTATTTAATGTTTAGTTTCATCCTAAATTTTTTATTTTGTCGCATGAATCTATGTCGAAGAATAATTGACAAAAAATTTATACAAACAATTCATTTATTCATTTTTTTCTGATAATATTCATACCGTTTGATCAAAATATTGGTAAGAAAATTTATGTGTAAAGGAAACAATTGGACCGCCCCCCCCACCTCTAGGATTCTCCAAAATGGCATGATATGATCGTGTTGGCACGACATGACATGCATGTTGGTACGACACGAGTACGGAATTTGCACGACAAGATTGTATTATCGTGTCATGTTGACAATCTTGAAAAATTAACACGATTTGACACGACACAATTAACACGCAACACGAACACAAACTAACACGACACGAATGTGACACCACAATACGAATTTAATTTTTAACATTACCAAAAATAGCATCGTAAACTAACTTCTTCTTTAAATTATTTTCATAAAAAATTATTTAAATTAATTTTATATTAAAATTCAAATTATAACCGTACTTTCTTTTTTAATGTCTATTTACTTTTTTAAAATATTTTATTTTTTTAATCTGTTCAAACAATAAAGAAATGAGTTTGCAAAAAAAAATAAAGTCATCAATTAATCTTTTAACATAAATATTTTGACCAATTTATACTAATATATATACTGAATTTGTATAATAGTCAAATAAACCGCAATAATATCTTTTTTCTCCATTTGAATATTTTAATAGTTTTTGATAAATTATTATAATAAATAAAAAAAGTTTCTGACACAATTTGACATGACGTATCAACACGACACGATCTTATCAGTCGTGTCGTATTGTCTCTTTTCACCACTCAGCACGACACGACAGGAGACGGCACAATAAAAAAAAGTAGTGTAGTAAGCCTAGTAGAGAAGGATTCATATAACGAGAATAGGTAGATCCAGCGATGCCCCCGAAGTTCTTGACACACAGGCGAGGCGATGGATAAGATTTGTTTTACAGTTTACTACATTTGGGACCCACACTAGGGGCAACAGTGGCTTATTCGAGAGATATTCTGTGCTGATTGTATTGTGAACAACGTACTGCACAAAATGTTATGACTTATGATTGATTTTTTTTTTTCCTCGTCAAATTACTTTCGTGAAAGGATTTTTATGTTTTCTTTTGACATAGAAACTATAGATTTAAATGATATTTAAAAAATACAGTCCTAATCAGATATATATTTATTATAATTTTATAACAATTAATTAATATCATACCGTCCACTTAATTTCAGGCCTTATAACGATCATCCCCGTCATCCAGCTTAATGAGGAAAGACGGTTGACCCTATGTTTTAATGTGATTGATCAGCTCTCTTGCCACAACGAAGTTTTCTGAGATCATGCGGCCTTTAATGAAAATACTTGAATTCCACCTCTATATTTGTTAATTTTACAAAATAAATGTAGTATTTTCAATATTTTACAAATTAAGAAACATAATGCAGATTATACGACTTGGAATGCATTGCAAGAAAAATGATCATTGTTGATTTTTGTTGTTGTCCGTACTATTTTAATATATTGTTCATATTTTTTTAAAATATGTATTAAGGTACTTAATAATAATTATTTAGTTTGGACACTAAAAACAAATAAATATTTTCTGTTAAATAATGTTGATTTTGAATATATATAAACTTAATAAATTCTCATCAATATTTGACTGATTTCACGATCTTTGATTGTTTTCTCTTTGAAATTGATGTGGTGATGTACTTTGTCCCCAAAGCAAGAGCAATTTTCCGCTCTAATTCTATTTCATTCATGTTCCAAAAACATCAAAAAATGGAACACCACCGCTATAATTTATTTTATTTCAACAAAAAAAACTAACTAATAAACACTATATAATGTAATCCTTAGCAACTTATTAACTTTTATTTTTAAATTAGGCCGCAATTTTCTGTTATTATTGTAACAATTGGTAGGAGGTGACACCTGATCCCAAAACAAATTGGAGCAACTATTTCTTTCTTTCTTTTAAAAAAAAAAATTGGAGCAGCTATTTATGTCACTTCCTTTGATGTATGCATGAACAACATAATTGTACTAGCTTATTTGAATTTAAATCGGATAATAATTCGAGATGCAAATGCGACGAACTTCCGTAAAATTACCATAATCACAACATATTACATTACAAGAATCATAATATGAAATTTGTATTAATCTAAGCTTCTCGGATCTTCCAGTAATCAAAATAGTATTTAAATATATTAAACTTAATTATAGAAATTATTTGAACATATTCACATCGAATTTTTTTGATCCAGATATAGTTGAGTGAATATCCGAATTTTATAACGGAATTAAGTCATCTTTGAAAATTAATTAATTAAAGTCCACTTCATTTAGTAGCTAGGGGTGAGCAAAAAACTCGTAAGTCGTGAGCTAACTCGAACTCGATTCAGAAAAGCTAGATTGCAACTCGAGCCAACTGAACTCGAGTTGGAAGAACTCGAGCTGAACTAACTCGGTTAGTTGACGAGTCGAGTTTGAGTTGAGGTCAACTCAGCTCGCAACTCGTGAGTTGACTCGTGACATAATAAATTTATATTTCAAATATATATTATCAACATAATTTATGAGTATTAAAAATTTATAAATTAATAATAAGAATTTTATTCTTATATATATTTATTTTAGATAATATTACATATGATAGATTGAGTTTCAATACATATTTTATTTCAAATCAATAAAAAGAATATAAAATACAACAATTTTATTGTTTACAATATTGTATATGTCAAAAAAAATTAATACTAGAATAACATATGGATTAAATAAATAAAATTTGAAGGATATATGTTTATTCCAAGCTAGCTCATGAGCCAATGAGCTAGCTCGAGTTTGGAACAAGTTGAGTTTGAGATAGCTTAAAAAGCTCGAAAGTATTTCTAACTCAGCTCAACTCAGCTCGAGTTACAGCTGAACTTAGTTTGAGTTGTCCCCAACTCGCTCGAACTCAGCTCATATACAGCCCTGTTAGTAGCCCAGTAACTTAAGTGCTATTTTTAATTAAGTATTTTCTTTTTTATCCAATATTGGGCGGAGAATCAAGTGATTGATTTGATTAAAAAAGGAAGTTGTTTTAAATAGCGTAAGTTACCGTTGGCAGAGTACAATCCGACTTATTATAAGCTTCCAAATGCGTCCGACCGACTTATTAATTAAGTTAAATAAGGCAAAAAGAAAATCTCCGACATTTCTCTTTCGAAATTTCTTTCGTCGCTTTTTTTTTTTTTCCGGCGCTTTTGGGTTTTGGCAAACTGAAAGAAAGAACGAAAACGAGGAACAAGACATTGACGAACTGATTGCAAACGAAGAAAAGAACTAAAAGATGGCACCACCATCTACCGACGCTTTACTTGAACTGGCTCTTCTTTGCGATGAAATTTTTGATGAGGAGGAAACTCTGAAGAAATTCGAATGTTCAAAGAAGAGATGCGGACGAGAATCTGGTAAACTACAGCAACTTCTTTCTCTTCTCGCAAAATTATCATATGTGAAAATATTTCATATGTTCTGGGAAGAAACCCTAACTTTTATTTCCCGTAAGATGTTGCTGTATTTTCATATAATTAATAACGACAACAATTACGAATCTGATTTAAGATATACCAGCAATAATAAACGGGTTCACATTTAAGTGCTATAACATCTGTCTATTCTCTGTTGCACGAATTAAAAACAAAAAATTCAATTACGGATGTATTTAGGTTTCATATCAACGACAGAGAACCCAAATATGTACAAATTGTTGAGTCTTAAGTCATATGCCAGCACACGCTTAGAAATACAAAAATTCCCAAATTGCTATCGAAAATATAAATTATTAACAACAACATAAAAGTTCTATTGTATGACCACACACACTGTACAGCAGATTTCATCAGATTATTAAACACTGATCCTGAAGTTCAAACCGTCAATTTGGAGCCACACTCAACCCTAACTCACCCTTCGCATACTGGAAATTCAAAATTTTAACAGAATATTGAACAAGTGGTCCAAAAGAAGAGTGACTGTGAAATGAAACACTTATCTTGTACTTGCTAATTATCTCTTGCCTTGACTAAAACAAAATTACAAACGAAATCCTAAACCTAATAAAATATCATCAAAGGTAAATACAAAACAGCATAGCGAGAGTAACCCATGCACACCATGAGAAAATTACAGGACAGCTTTAGTTGTTTATAAGGGCATGTTGAAATAAAGAGTATTATATTAATTTTGATTAGATAATATGGTACGAGTTCCTTGCCTTTATGTATTATGTTTTGCACCTATGATAGTATGATAAAATTGTAACGAAATGAACATCTCCAAGAAGTCAACTTATCTGCTTATAAACGACATGCATGATACATCCTTCCGGCATCAGATATTAACTGTCCAGAACACCACCGGTAATTTGATTTCCAGCTCCAAGAAGTCAAAATCCAACACTGGAGGACTGATGAAAATCCGATAAATCTGTACATAGTAAACATTAAGCACAGACAGAGAAGTCAAATAATATAACAAATAAAGATTGCATATGTGAAATTCTAGAGGAACCAAGTATGCTATAAACCATGGGGATATACCAAACGACCTCCTTGTACTTGGCCAAACCATCATATGTCCCTTTAAATAAACAAACAATGATCTTCAACTACACTGAAAAAAATGAGCATATCCTGATTCTTATATTAAGAATATAGTTCAGCAGTAAGCAGAAAAGTACCATTGAATACAAATGAAGAAGAAAATTTATCAGACCATTAGAAGGACCACTTATATCATGCATCGACTCAAAAGGTTTATTAATTATAATTGAAAATACTAAATGTCAGAATAACCTGATTCTTGGCCAATGGAACAGCATCATATGTCCTCTTAGAGAGAGGAACAGGAAAACTGCAATAACCAAAAAAAAGGAAGGTCCTTAACATAACAGTTGAATCAACACTTTATAGAGTAAAAAAAAAATCGTAACTATTTGTCTATTACAGATCCTCCCAAAATAAAAATCTGTATATCTGTGTCACAAATTTTATGGCTCTGAACCTACAACTCAAATGAAGGGTAAGGTGTTTGAGTGTGCACACTTATAAGCAGAGTAAGACTTGGGAGGTTTGCAAGTAGTTTCATGCTCTTGAAAGCCATACATAATTTTTTACTTTGGTAACAAAACATTTATGGATTCAATTGAGTTGATGTGGTTGGCTTCTTTTTTCAACTAGAGAAGAGACTGAGCAAAAATGTGTGTTCTTTACTAAAGCAGGTACATCTCTAAGCAGCATAGAAGCAAGCCTGCATTCCAAAGTACTGAGTGAATTTTGCACATTAGACTGCGCAACAGATACTGCCACCGATATCACTTTTAAGCAAATTCATGAGGTACTTATGACCTATGCATTACTTATTTAAAGTTTCAGCCTCCAACTTTTAGACATACTCATAAAGAATGCAAGGATAGCCAAGAGAACTAGGCTTCCATAGAATATTAGGATTATGTTCATAGTATACCCATGCACCTGATAAGTGAATAGATGAATTTACATTGACAGAATCAAGAGATATGAATAATTTCTCCTCTCGCATATTTTTTGTCAAATAAATTTTGCATTGGCAAATTGTTGGGATTGCTTCTGCACTGTTACAATAACTATATTGGATACTAATCAAATTTACATCTATGTGGCACAGCACATGAGATTTGGTGGTTCAGACAATACAGGGCTGGAGCACCTATATTCAAACCACTGGATGAAGCCCAAAAGACTGAACCTCGTGCTGGATTTGGACCACACCTTAATCAACTCGAGCTACATTGAAGATCTTACAGGTGATGAGATACATCTAGTAGATCAAGCCAGCACGACAAAAGGTACAACCCATTTTCTCATATTTGCTAGGTGGTATTTGTGTCATTCTCAGTTATGTCTGTATTCAGTAAAAAAAACATTCTACAATGTTTTTTTTTCATTTTTTATTTAATTTATTTTCTGTGGAATAAAGCATGAGATTATTTTTCTGGAAAAATCCTCCTAGTCTTTTCTTGTGGCCATACCATGAGCAAGGTCTTAATTTAGACAGTCATTTATATGCATTCGCTATTTCTGCTGAGAGCAGAGAAAAAATGGGGCTAACTATCTCATTTACCAGTAATGCATGCAAAATTTATGCTAGGATGAAGGAGCCAAGTTGTGGCCCTCTGCTGACACATAATTACTTGCACTTTCTAGAAGTTTCGTTTACTTTTTCTTATTATTTTCTTTTTCATGGGATGAACAAAAGATGCAGATTCATTACATAGATTGGATTTCAACGACTGTTCTATGCTGGTGAAGCTGAGGCCCTTTGTGCGACAGTTTCTAGAAGAAGCAAGCACTATGTTTGATCTGTATGTTTATACGATGGGGACCCGGGATTATGCTGCGGAGGTGGTAAAGATTCTCGATCCAGAGAACAAGTATTTCACCTCGAAAGTAATATCACGTGAAGATTGCACGCAGAGTGGTGTAAAAGCTCTTGATATTGTGCCTGGATCCAAAGCCTGCACAATTATCCTCGATGATACAATTTCTGTATGTTTCTTTATCCCTTTGTTTCCTATGTTTGTCGACTAAAATTTGGTTGCTAAGTCCTAATTATGCGCTACAAGTTTAGGTGTGGACACAGGAGGACAGAGAAAACATAATCGAAATTTGGAAATACAACTTCTTTGCTTCCAGCTCCCCAGACTCCTATTCAAGCTGCAAAACTATCACACAAAAGAGAACAGATGAAAGAGAGGCTGATGGCACCCTTGCCTCTATTCTCTCTGTACTGAAAGATGCATATTGGGAGTTTCTTCTAATGGTTAGACAAATTCAACTATTTATTATAATAAATACTTTGCACTATTTAACTACTAGTTAATTCTCTTAATTCTTTTTTTTTTTGTGATATATTCAGGATGACGAACAATCAGGGTTGCAGCCAGATTTTAGGAGAATTCTAAAGGAAATGAGAAATGAGATACTAAGGGGATGTCTATTAGCCTTCACAGGGGTGCCACCTAGACGCGGTTGGATATCACTGTGGCAGGTGGCGGAGCAACTGGGTGCCAAGTGTAGTACAGTTGTCGATTCTTCAGCAACGCATGTCCTTGCCGTGCACTGCAGCCTGTCTGTGGCAGAGTGGGCGCTCGAAAATGGCAAGTTCTTGGTGCACGTGAACTGGTTGGAGTCTGCGCGGTTCTTGTGGCGCCGACCTAGAGAGGAAGAGTATCTGCTGCCAACTCGTTCCTGAGATCCAGCCACCTTGCCAGCTCCAACCCTACCACAAGACCATCTGTGATGCCAGCTCAAGTTCATCTGGCTCTGGTCCTTTAGAACACATCTTTCTGGTTTTCTTGTGGTTTATGATAGCATAGCATCTTTTGATTTTTGGGGGAGTTGTATATAATTCAGTTGTCAAGTATTGATCCGAATTTCTTTCTTTCGTGGTACAATTTTGTTGCTCTGACATGGAGTCAGTTTTGTTGATTTATTTATTTATTATCAATTTATTATTGATGTCTTGTCACCTGTGTACATGCGATCAACTTTATTATTAATGTAAGATTTTGCAGTATTGATTGTTGATGATTTATTATTTTCATTCATTTTCTTGTTACCCATTGTTATTAATGTAAGATTCTTACGAATGTGGCGACAATTGTATTCAGGAGTTACTAATATTAATATCATACAAAATAAGAAGGCATCAGAGATCAATTAATATAATTTAACTAAGATATCTCATATATATCTCTAGCATGGAATCATCAACAATCTCTAATTTCTAACTATTGAATAGCGCATCTATGTATCTCAACCTAAGACTCTAACTATGTGAGAATAACTATTTAACTATCATGAATTTATAAATTAATTGAGGTTAGATAACAACCTGGACACATCAGTCTGGATCACAATGGAAGGATTCGGTATCTTCAAAAATCTTCTCCTCAGCAGATTTCTGATATTTGTTCTGGATGCTGGCATACATGGTAGCACACACTGCATTCCACTGTATCTGAGTCACAGATTTCAAACAATTAACATTTGTTACATGATTGGTTTGTTATCAATTTTAAAGCAAAAAAAGTTCTCTTCTTCGACTCTTTGTAAGAGACGAAACACAGAAAAAATTAAAAAAAAACAGCAATAGAGCAATTATATATCAAATCAATCGTTTTAAGAGGAATTGAAGATAAAAATAAAACCCGTGCATCAATATCCAATAGTTAATTCCTTCATTGATAAATCGAATATAAAAATTCACCAACCATTATGAGAAGAAGCGAATGAGGGAGACGGCGAACCAAACAAATGGAATTGGTGGAAACGCGATCGTGCTTCTGGTATTGGCGAATAAATAATTGGGGGAGACTATGAGACTATGACTATGCGGAGGAGCGAATCAGGGAAGAGAATAAACAAACGCAAAGGGGGAAAAGACAATTGGGATTTGGGATTTGGGATTTGGGAATGGCGCCCGAAGCAAGATCTGCGAGTAGAGTGTGATATTATTATTATTAATTTTTTTTCTTTCTTTTCTTTGACCTTTTTGCCATCTGTGATTCTGTGAACCTTTAATCAATTTTGTTACTAATGTTAGGTTTTGCTGTATTGGCTCCTAATACTAATGGTTTATTTTAACGTTTTTGTCATTGATGTGAGGTATGTATGTATGCTTCTTATTAATGTCAAGACAATTTTATTCATGGTAGAGATCTCTAAAATATTTGCCAGCTAGGTTGAGCTCGGTTGGACGACGAATCGAATTTGAGTTGAGCTCAATTCTGCTCATAACTCGTCAGCCAGACTCATTACATAAAACATTTCATATAGTATTAGCACTTGATTTGTGAATAATAAAAATTTATAAACTAATTATAAGAATTTTCATCTTATATATTTTTCATTTAGACGATTGTAATATATGGCAAATTAATTTTCAAGACATTTGCCTTCAAATAAAAATTTTTGAAAGACGTGCTTATTTTCAAGCTTGCTCATGACTCACAAGTCACAAGCTAGCTCATTGTAGATAGGCAAGTTTGAGCTGGAATAAAAAGTTCAAAATATTTCTAATTCGACTCAAGCTAACTCGGATTACAACCAAATCGAGTTTAAGTTGTCTCTAACTAGCACAAACTCGACTCACAAACAACCCTAATTGTGATTTAACATAATTTGTCACGCACACATAAAAACCTGTCCAAATCTATGTGAATCAACTGAATAAGAATCACATAAAATTAGTGTGGACAATATGATAATAAATTTACTAAAATAGTAGCATCGAAGTTAGATTAAGTACAAGCTATTAAATTGTGTTTTCGAAGTCAATATATTATTTCTATATGGAAAAACATAAAAATGTTTTAAGTTTTATTAAATTCCTGTCTTAAAAAAAAACAAAAAAGAAACAGATTAATGTTGATAAGGTTTGGAGGTCGAGGGATATTAATTTGTTTCTTAAAAGGGGAATGACTTCTTCTATGAGAGAGGAAAAAAATAGATTGATCAGTTATTTGGATCATTATGGGTTTAATAACAACAATGATAATATTACTTGGCATTGGAATAATTATGGGTTATATACAGTAAAGTCGATGTATAATTTTCTTTGCTGTGGAGGGGGGGTGAAATTTAGTAAGAATGATTCCGTTTGGCCTTTAAAAATTCCATTAAAGGTCAAGCTGTTCCTCTGGTTAGCTTTGGAGGGAAAAATTCTGACTATGGATAACTTTCAAGCGAGATGCTGGCATGGTCTTAATGCGTGCTGCTTTTGTGGGCAGGCTGAAACTGTGGATCATTTATTTTTAAATTGCCCAGCAGTTTATAGGTTTTGGTTGGAGTTCAATAGACACTAGATGAGGGGTAGGTGGCTTCGCCGCCATTTGATAAATTTTGATGGCTAAATCTATCAATATATAAAGAAATATATGTTTCCAATATATCTTATATTTACTTTATATATAAAAAACTATCTTAGATGATTGGTACAATTATTTTTAATATATTTAATCAAAAAATATTTTTAATTAAAAGCCAATGCAATCATGGCTTTTAATTAAGAAGGATAAACTTCTAGAATATATTCATATTGATCGATCAATGAAAATTGGAGGGCTCGTATTGAATGTCGTATGAGGGGATAATTTTTTTTTCCTATAGGTTAGACATGAACTACCTTAGACTTCCAAATATATCTATCTTAGATTTCCAAATATATTTAACTTTTAAACTATTTTTAATTTATATAAATAACAGTGTAAAAAAAATTAACTCTATTTTTGACCGATATTTCAAGTTTAAATATCGGCCACGGTTTTTAATATATATCTTAGATAATAATAAGGGAATTACAATTAGTTCTAACAGTCTACAAGGGTTGTGGAATTTTGGTTGTTCTTTACTAAAAGAACAACAAATGTTTTTGAAAACAGTGGTAGCGGTTTTTAGTTGGGGAATTTGGGGTTTTAGGAATAAACTTGTGTTTCAACAACAAGGGGATAATATTGGTTATAGCACTGCTTCTATGGGTGTGTTTGGATGAGCCGGGAATAGGGAATAGGAATAAGAAATTTCGGTTTGCGTGCTTATTCTTATTCTTGTGCAACCCAAACAACACAAGAATAAGAAATTTGGGCTCTTATTCCTATACTAACAAAACCATGGTATAAGAATAAGGAATAAGGATAAGCACGCAAACCGAAATTCCTTATTCCTATTCTCTATTCCCGGCTCATCCAAACACACCCTATGTATTTATCGATTTTAAACCTTTACCATATTTGGGCAGGAGGGTTTACAGGGATGGAGCAGCCAATGCAGCAGGCCAATGCAGTGCAAGACAATGGAGACGATGAAGATCTCCTTGATTAGTTTTAATTGTCTTTTATGTTGCTTGGTTGACTGTATGGATGTTTCTTTTCTTTTTGGTTGGATGAATTGGGTTTGTTGTGGTAGGTTTTATCTTGGTTTTTATTTTGGTCACAATTTATGTGACTTGTATCTGTAAGAACTTCTTTGCATGCGTAATGGATGCAGGCACTATTTAAGGGTGCTTCTTTTAAAAAAAATTCCTGCTTTAAAAAAAAGTCATGCTTTAATGTTCAGCAAACGAGATATCTTCCCACGCGGGACGGTGCAGTGCACCATCTCTCACCGTCCGATCCAATCTGCACGGTCCCTAGAAAATACCAGATTATAAGGTCCGAAAAAAAATAACCGTCCAGATCAGATCGGACGGTGGGAATTGTGTGCAGAACGGGATTAAGATTCAATGTCTAGCCTCTCGGATGAAAGAGAGAGCGAATAATAAAAGATCTTGGGAAAAATTATTTCTATTTGGAAAGATGTCCTTTGCTATTTCTATTTCAATTCCTGTTAAAAAACTTCAAAAATGAAAACAGCACCATTCTTACAAAACATATTTATTTTATTTATTTCAACCAAAATAAACTAATTAAGAAACCTGCAACGATAAAAAAAGAAAAAAGTTCCCTATAACATAAAAAACAAATCATCTCTTTCACGGAGTACAAAAATAAATAAAATAAAATAAAATAAAGGGTAAATGATTCCTTTTAAAGGTGCAAATGGAGGCCTAAACCAAACTACCCGAGCCGTCTCGCAGCGCCGCTTTATTCCCATTAATTCTGACCATTAGCATGTTTCAAGTCTTCATCTCTCCCCCCACTCTCTCAGCGTAGCTGCCACACCGACGCACCCTTACCCCTCTTTTGTATTTAGCTTGTGCCCCGTGTCGAGCTCGACTCGCTCGTAAACAGTCCTACAACTAGTGATCTCATTCTCCACTGTTCCCAAACAGAATGGATTCGGATTTGGCAAAGAACCTGAGATCAGTAACCATTTCCCCTTTGGAAGACGAAGAGGAGGAGGAGGAGGAGCTTCACATAGAAGAAGCAGAAGAAGACGAGGAGGAAGACGAAGAAGACTCCGTTCAGTTGGGATTTGTAGAGAAGCCCAAAAACCCTCGCTTGTTGCTCTCACACTTGTTTCCTAGCAAAGCTGGAGGCCTTCCTGTCTGTACTTTGTAACCCCAATACCTACAGCCATTCACATTCTCAGTCAATTCAATATCTCATCTTAATCACTTACTCTCTCTGACTACAGGCATGGCTGGATCCTGTCAACTTGCCTCCAGACAATTCTCGCCTGTGTGGATTTTGCGGTGACCCTCTTCAGTTTCTTCTGCAGGTAATAAAAATATATATCTCATCTCGTCTCGTCTCCTGTCTTTGTCTTCTCTTTCTTTTCTCAACCTGGACTTCATTTTAGCTAAAAAGTCTTAAACTTTTGATTTGATCCTTTATTTATTACTGTAATTACTATTTGATATGCAATTAAGCCTCGATTACTACCAAAAGAGGTATTAGCCACATACTGGTTGGTTCTGACCGCTACAGTATTTTTCTTTGGTATGACAATCTTTACTCCATAACTATGTAAACTCTAGGGGCTCTTATATGTAATTACTGATACGATAACTCAGCCAACCACCATTCCATTAAATTTTCTAACCGGCCTGAAATTGTGCTATAATGGCCATTGCAATTTTGGCTGTTAAGCTCAGAGCATGTATTCTGCATAATAAATTATTAATACTTATCTCCACCAAAGCAACAAAATGCAATCTACTTTTGAGTACTTTTTTAGAAGCAATCACTGCCGAAACTGAATATTGCTTCAACCATTTTTTTTATTTTGCTTTTTGGAGACAGATATATGCTTCTATTGATGGCAAAGAATCAACTTTTCATCGAACGCTGTATGTATTCATGTGCCCTTCAATGGCGTGTCTTCTTAGAGATCAGCACGAACAATGGAGGCATAAAGAAGGAAGCCCTTCTAGGAGGTTACTCTTTTCCTCTACTATAGAAAACATGCATGGTTGTCCCTACAAACTACTGAAATTCTGTATATACTACTGCAGAGTAGAGATTACCTTGTAACCTACATCTCTTTGTGAAAATGTGAGAAGTATCAATCTTATTTATACATGAAGAAAAACATGTTTTCTGAAGAAACAGAAACCGCCTTAAAAGAGAAAAATATGATAGCTGCCTAGCTGTGTTAATATTAATGTCCTTGTTGAAAGGTGGAAACTATAGAATGGGGAGCAAGAGAAGCGGGGTTTTGTATATGTGTTTTGTATATATTTCATTTCTGTAATTAGGGCTCTAACATGTGAGTTTACAGTGTGAAGGTTTTCAGATGTCAATTAGCAAGATCCAATCCCTATTACTCAAGCGAACCACCAAAACTAGATGGGACCGACAGACCTTTGTGTACTGGAGGTGATTCTGTATTTACTTTTCTTTTGTTCCTTACTGGCGCATAAACTTCCCAAACTTGCATATAATGATACAAAAGATGCTTTGTGCGCTTGTCATACCAGTTGGTAGCATGGCAGCACAATTGTCGTGCCAAAGCAATGTCCTTCTTTCGTGTTATTGTGTTCAAATCGGTTCCAGGAATGAATATTTTGGCAAACTGTATTACGTGTTGTACCTGTTAGGCCTTTACTCCTTGCTTGAACAACCTTTTGTGTGATCTCAAAAATTCAAACATAATTAATTACTGATATTGTGATAATATTTTGTCTTAAATGCGTAGTACCTCTGTGTTGTTGGTGTGGCACCTGGAAAGGTGGAAAGCTGTGTGGTAGTTGCAAGAAAACCCGATACTGCTCTGAAAAGCATCAGGTACTTAGTATGTATGTACCAGTATTTGTCATGGTTTGTAGCTTTCAGATGAAGTGCTATGCTTTCATTTCAGAGATGGTATGTTATTGTTATAAAATCAGCACCAGCCTGAAACACAGTACCATCACCTTTATGGTATCAGTCATCGCTGTTGCCTAAATCCTAATGTTATCATGATTATTCTTTTGCTCTTTTTTTTTCTCCTTTTGAATTTTGACATTGTGTTTTCTTATTTTCCTTTTTCATTAGGCTATGCATTGGAAGTCAGGTCACAAGAGCGAATGCCACAAGCTTATTGCTTCTGATTCTCCCATTGTTAACAATGGGAATGGCGTACAAGATCTCACCGTTTTTAAAAATGGTAAAAATTATGTAGGAAATTGTCATATATAAACTACAAAGCATAACCTGTTGGCATCAAAAACCCAGACAATTTGAAACAAAAACAAAAGGCCAAAGCAATGTTAAGTTAAATCAAAATCTGTTGAGAACTTACCAGTACTTTTGTGCTGAACCCTAAATCTTAAATTCACTGCTCCTTTATTTAATTATTATCTGTTTTGTTTCTAAATCGTTGTAGGCTTGAATAACGCTACATGGCCAGAATATGAGATTGTGATTGAAGAGGAAAGTGGATTTGAATGGGAGAAATCAGAGGGGAATAGCTCATCAACTGGTACCTCTGCAATTGTTACAAAGTACAATAAAACCGATGAGGCACTGCAATCAGTAATGGACCAATTTGAGGTTCTACTTCTCTAGCATTTCTAAAGAGTATCTTATACGTCCTTTTTGTTCTTAAATTCCCATGGGCCCCTTGAATATCAGAAGTTCTCGTAAGAACCTAAGAATGTCAAGTTAATTACAATCATCTTTGAATTTATGAAAGAGGAGAGATGTAGGATGAATAGATAGTAAAGGCATTTAAAAAGCAATTGGGACTGATTGTAGTTTTAGCAGTGTTTTATCTAGGAAAAGTTCTGTAGCACCTTACAAAGGTAGCTAGTTTTCATTTTCTGCTAAGCAAGTTTAAGAATGTCTCCTCTGCATTGTCCTTCTTTAGAAAGTCGAAGGAGTTTAAAAATTCCTTATCCATTGTAGAAGAAAAGAGTGATGGGAATGTGGGGAAGGGGTTGCTTTAGGTCAACCAGTAAAGGCATCTTATTATTTCTTATTAATTCCAACAATGCTGTAGTAATGTTATAACTAATATTTTCTTTGGTTTTGAAGGGATTATATGGAGTGTGATTCCTGTTTTTATTTGCTCCTTTTTATAATCTAATGGACCATGATTTAATGCCTTATATATGGTGGATAATTTATGTTTCTAATCAGACTTGTATTATCTACCTGGCCATAATTGTTGTTTTTTCATTTATGCCTATAGGCTGATGCTGATAAGAAAAGCTGGGCATCATTCGAAGAGCGCATATCTAGAGCTCCTGAACAAGTTTTAAGGTATAATGATACTGTACTGAGCTTTTTTGTGGTGACTAAGCATACAAATTAAAATATTGGAAAATATTCTTAATCTCTAATTCTCTATAATAAACTAGAAATATCCTGTAGATTCAGATTATTATCTATCTGAACTCTGAAGTAGCACTGTTATTGATTTTCTTTCACAATATATTTACTATGGGTAAACTTCAATGGTATATTTTTTGTGGGAGAAAGAAATTACATGTGTTATAGTTCTCATGTTGTAGAGTAATATTGGTGGTAAACTTTCACAATATATTGAGTTGATATTTTTTTTATTCTTATTGGTATTTATTTCTTGTCAAATTTCTGAAAGCATTGATATACATACTTTTTTAATTTGCCATTTATAGATATTGCAGGGATGCAACTGCAAAACCATTATGGCCTTTGTGTAGCGGTCGACCCTCAAAGACTGAAATTCCTCCTTGTCGCTATTGCAAAGGCCCACTATGTTATGAATTCCAGGTTTGCATCGACTATTTTCGAGATTGTTTTATATAAAAGAACCTATTGTCTTTAATTAATAACATTACAGAGTTGAGCATTAGTTTACTAAACTGACTGCTTATTAATGTCATGAGTAAAGGTTATAAGATGGTAAAATTAAGTGGGAGTTCATCAAAACTTCTTAATGATGTAAATTCAGATTGTATTTTTATTTTACTCTGTAAAAATGACTATCTTACAGTCTTAGGCCAGTTTTAGGATTAGACTTTTGCAAAATGTATAAAGTCTTTAACAATTTTCAGATGCAGAGATGGGAACATTATTTCTTACTCGGTGTTCCTGATTTTTTCTGGCAGATAATGCCTCAGCTGCTTTATTATTTTGGTGTCAAAAATGATTCAAATTCTCTGGACTGGGGCACAATTGCGGTATTCACATGCTTAGCATCATGCGAATCAAGCATAAGCTATAAAGAAGAGTTTGCCTGGGTTCAAATATACCCTGCGACTTCGATAAGGCCTGGCCGCCTAACTATGTAACATAGTTCCCTGTTATATAGGACCTTCGACATGTTGTATTGCCGTTTTTATTTGGTGCTGCTTTCAGTAAAATGTTTTGTTAGATACAACTTTTGGGTTTATTTAATTCTGTAGTATTTACACAATAAGGATAGATGATTCTTTTTCTATATATAATAGTTAGGAATTTTTTACCCTACTCCAGTTATGCCTATTTGAAATTATCCATACCAGAAATAATATGCATCTGGACGTCATGAGGTAAAGACCGATAAAGAGGAAACGAATGTCTTCGTCCTCAAACGATAAACATTTCCTAATTGTATTGGCACAACAGCCAAGAAGGGTCGAGGATATGTATTCACGAAGTTTTATGGGGACGGTTATGTATTCAGGTATTTCATATTTTTTTAGTTTGGACACTAAAAACCAATTTTTTTTTCTGTTAAACAATGTTGATTTTGAATATATATAAACTTAAAATTCTTAATATTTGACTGATTTCACGATCTTTGGTTGTTCTCTTTAAAATTGGTGTGGTGGTGTACTTCGGTCCCACAATAAGAGCGAATTTCCACTCTAATTCTATTTTCATTCATGTTCCAAAAACTTCAAAAAATAAAACAGCACCATTCTTACAAACATATATTTATTTTATTTTGAGTCTGATAGGTGCAATTTCCGAAATTACCATCCGTATCATCCCGTCCAAAAACGAAAAGGATGCTGGGGAGCACCTTTTCGTTTTTCCGCCTGCGCTTTGCTCTCTCTCACATTCGCTCCCCTCCCCACGCTCACTTCCGCTCCCCTCTCCACTCCAGCGTGCTTTCTTATCTTGAGGATAGGCGCTTCCCTCCCTCTCCTTTGTTCTATCTCACTTGCTCCCTCTCCCTTTTACTTTTCTCTATTCCTTAAACATTCTTATATGTTTATATTATGGTGATTCTTTCTTGCAACTAATTAAACATTTATGCTTATAAGTTGATTCCTTATCATATCTAATAAATGCACTAATAAGATAATTCTTTGTTACACCAAATTGACCATTTATGCTTGTAAGATGATCACTTATTATATCTGATAACCTTTATAGATGATCCCTTATTATAACAATTCGATCATTTATATTTATAAGATGATCTCTTATCGTATCTAATATATGCACTTATAAAATGATCATTTGTTACGATAAACTGTTCATTTACGCTAATTAGTTGATCACTTATTATAATAACTTTTCTTTATAAGACGATATCTTATTATAACAATTCGATCATTTATATTTGTAAGATGATCTCTTATCGTATCTAATATATGAAATTATAAGATTATACTTTGTTGCGACAAAATGATCATTTACGCTTATCAGTTGATCACTTATTATAACAACTTTAGGACTAGAAAGTAGAGAATTTAGAACGAAGAGTGAAGTACAAGATCAAAACGGAAAGGAGGGAGGAGAGAGAAAATCGTCGAAGGGAGGCTGGGAGGGGGAGAAGGAGAAGGAGTTGCTAAGGGAAGGTGGGAGGGAGAGAGAGGGAGTCACGTGGAGTAAAATCAGCGTGAGGGAGAGGGAGAGCGAGTTTCGCTGAGAGGGAGGGAGGGTAAGAGGAGTCACGCTGCATGAGAGGGAGGGAAAGGGAAGACGCTATGATGACGCTCATTGTATACGAAGGATGGTCTCAAGTAATTTCCATTTTACTTTATTTCAACCAAAATAAACTAATTAAGAAAAAAATAATATAATCCTTAGCTACTAATCAACTTCTATTTTAAAATTAGGCCGCGATTTCTTTTATTATTTTAACAATTGGTAGGAGGTACACTTGATCCCAGAACAAATTGGAGCAACTATTTCTTTCCTTTTCGTTTTCTTTTTCTTTTTTTTAAAAAAATGGAGAAACTATTTCTGTCGCTTCTTTTGATGCATGCATGAACAACATAATTGTACTAGCTTATCTGGATTCAAATCAGATAATAATTCAAGATGCAAATGCGAATTCGAACTTCCGTAAAAATAGCATTTAAACATATTAAACTTAATTATAGATATTTGAACATATTCACATCGAATTTTTTTGATCCAGATGTAGAGTGAATATCCGAATTTTATAACGGAATTAATTCATCTTTGAAAATTAATTAATTAAAGTCCACTTCATTTAGTAGCCCAGTAAGTTAACTGATATTTTTAATTAAGTATTTTCTTTTTTATCCAATATTGGGCGGAGAATCAAGTGATTGATTTGATTAAAAAAGGAAGTTGTTTTAAATAGCGTAAGTTACCGTTGGCGGAGTACAATCCGACTTATTATAAGCTTCCAAATGTCCGACCGACTTATTAATTAAGTTAAATAAGGGAAAAAGAAAACCTCCGACATTTTCTCTTTCAAAATTTCTGTGGTCGCTTTTTTTTTTCCGACGCTTTTGGGTTTTGGCAAACTGAAAGAAAGAACGAAAACGAGGAACAAGACATTAACGAACTGATTGCAAACGAAGAAAAGAACTAAAAGATGGCACCACCATCTACCGACGCTTTACTTGAACTGGCTCTTCTTTGCGATGAAATTTTTGATGAGGAGGAAACTCTGAAGAAATTCGAATGTTCAAAGAAGAGATGCGGACGAGAATCTGGTAAACTACAGCAACTTCTTTCTCTTCTCGCAAAATTATCATATGTGAAAATATTTCATATGTTCTGGGAAGAAACCCTAAATTTTATTTCCCGTAAGATGTTGCTGTATTTTCATATAATTAATAACGACAACAATTACGAATCTGATTTAAGATATACCAGCAATAATAAACGGGTTCACATTTAAGTGCTATAATATCTGTCTTTTCTCTGTTGCACGAATTAAAAACAAGAAATTCAATTACGGATGTATTTAGGTTTCATATCAACGACAGAGAACCCAAATATGTACAAATTGTTATGTCTTAAGTCATATGCCAGCACACGCTTAGAAATACAAAAATTCCCAAATTGCTATCGAAAATATAAATTATTAACAACAACATAAGAGTTCTATTGTATGACCACACACACTGTACATCAGATTATTAAACACTGATCCTGAAGTTCAAACCGTCAATTTGGGGCCACACTCAACCCTAACTCACCCTTCACATACTGGAAATTCAAAATTTTAACAGAACATTGAACAAATGGTCCAAAAGAAGAGTGACTGTGAAATGAAACACTTATCTTGTACTTGCTAATTATCTCTTGCCTTGACTAACACAAAATTAGAAAGGAAATCCTAAACCTAATAAAATATCATCAAAGGTAAATACAAAACAGCATAGCGAGAGTAACCCATGCACACCATGAGAAAATTACAGGACAGCTTTAGTTGTTTATAAGGGCATGTTGAAATAAAGAAAGAGAGATATCGTATTATATTAATTTTGATTAGATAATATGGTACGAGTTCCTTGCCTTTATGTATTATGTTTTGCACCTATGATAGTATGATAAAATTGTAACGAAATGAACATCTCCAAGAAGTCAACTTATCTGCTTATAAATGACATGCATGATACATCCTTCCGGCATCAGATATTAACTGTCCAGAACACCACCGGTAATTTGATTTCCAGCTCCAAGAAGTCAAAATCCGACACTGGAGGACTGATCAAAATCCGATAAATCTGTACATACTAAACATTAAGCACAGACAGAGAAGTCAAATAATATAACAAATAAAGATTGCATATGTGAAATTCTAGAGGAACCAAGTATGCTATAAACCATGGGGATATACCAAACGACCTCCTTGTACTTGGCCAAACCATCATATGTCCCTTTAAATAAACAAACAATGATCTTCAACTACACTGAAAAAAATGAGCATATCCTGATTCTTATATTAAGAATATAGTTCAGCAGTAAGCAGAAAAGTACCATTGAATACAAATGAAGAAGAGAATTTATCAGACCATTAGAAGGACCACTTATATCATGCATCGACTCAAAAGGTTTATTAATTATAATTGAAAATACTAAATGTCAGAATAACCTGAATCTTGGCCAATGGAACAGCATCATATGTCCTCTTAGAGAGAGGAACAGGAAAACTGCAATAACCAAAAAAAAGGAAGGTCCTTAACATAACAGTTGAATCAACACTTTATAGAGTAAAAAAGAAAAAACAAAAAACCGTAACTATTTGTCTATTACAGATCCTCCCAAAATAAAAATCTGTATATCTGTGTCACAATTTTTATGGCTCTGAACCTACAACTCAAATGAAGGGTAAGGTGTTTGAGTGTGCACACTTATAAGCAGAGTAAGACTTGGGAGGTTTGCAAGTAGTTTCATGCTCTTGAAAGCCATACATAATTTTTTACTTTGGTAACAAAACATTTATGGATTCAATTGAGTTGATGTGGTTTGGCTTCTTTTTTCAACTAGAGAAGAGACTGAGCAAAAATGTGTGTTCTTTACTAAAGCAGGTACATCTCTAAGCAGCATAGAAGCAAGCCTGCATTCCAAAGTACTGAGTGAATTATGCACATTAGATTGCGCAACAGATACTGCCACCGATATCTCTTTTAAGCAAATTCATGAGGTACTTATGACCTATGCATTACTTATTTAAAGTTTCAGCCTCCAACTTTTAGACATACTCGTAAAGAATGCAAGCATAGCCAAGAGAAACTAGGCTTCCATAGAATATTAGGATTATGTTCAAAGTATACCCATGCACATGATAAGTGAATAGATGAATTTACATTGACAGAATCAAGAGATATGAATAATTTCTCCTCTCGCATATTTTTTGTCAAATAAATTTTGCATTGGCAAATTGTTGGGATTGCTTCTGCACTGTTACAATAACTATATTGGATACTAATCAAATTTACATCTATGTGGCACAGCACATGAGATTTGGTGGTTCAGACAATACAGGGCTGGAGCACCTATATTCAAACCACTGGATGAAGCCCAAAAGACTGAACCTCGTGCTGGATTTGGACCACACCTTAATCAACTCGAGCTACATTGAAGATCTTACAGGTGATGAGATACATCTAGTAGATCAAGCCAGCACGACAAAAGGTACAACCCATTTGCTCATATTTGCTAGGTGGTATTTGTGTCATTCTCAGTTATGTCTGTATTCAGTAAAAAACATTCTACAATGTTTTTTTTTTCATTTTTTATTTAATTTATTTTCTGTGGAATAAAGCATGAGATTATTTTTCTGGAAAAATCCTCCTAGTCTTTTCTTGTGGCCATACCATGAGCAAGGTCTTAATTTAGACAGTCATTTATATGCATTCGCTATTTCTGATGAGAGCAGAGAAAAAATGGGGCTAACTATCTCATTTACCAGTAATGCATGCAAAATTTATGCTAGGATGAAGGAGCCAAGTTGTGGCCCTCTGCTGACGCATAATTACTTGCACTTTCTAGAAGTTTCGTTTACTTTTTCTTATTATTTTTTTTTTTCATGGGATGAACAAAAGATGCAGGTTCATTACATAGATTGGATTTCAACGACTGTTCTATGCTAGTGAAGCTGAGGCCTTTTGTGCGACAGTTTCTAGAAGAAGCAAACACTATGTTTGATCTGTATGTTTATACGATGGGGACCCGGGATTATGCTGCGGAGGTGGTAAAGATTCTCGATCCAGAGAACAAGTATTTCACCTCGAAAGTAATATCGCGTGAAGATTGCACGCAGAGTGGTGTAAAGGCTCTTGATATTGTGCCTGGATCCAAAGCCTGCACAATTATCCTCGATGATACAATTTCTGTATGTTTCTTTATCCCTTTGTTTCCTATGTTTGTCGACTAAAATTTGGTTGCTAAGTCCTAATTATTCGCTACAACTTTAGGTATGGACACAAGAGGACAGAGAAAACATAATCGAAATTTGGAAATATAACTTCTTTGCATCCAGCTCCCCAGGCTCCTATTCAAGCTGCAAAACTCTCACACAAAAGAGAACAGATGAAAGAGAGGCTGATGGCACCCTTGCCTCTATTCTCTCTGTACTGAAAGATGCATATTGGGAGTTTCTTCTAATGGTTAGACAAATTCAACTACTTATTATAATAAATACTTTGCACTATTTAACTACTAGTTAATTCCCTTAATTTTTTTTTGGTGATATATTCAGGATGACGAACAATCAGGGTTGAAGCCAGATTTTAGGAGAATCCTAAAGGAAATGAGAAATGAGATACTAAGGGGATGTCTAGTAGCCTTCACAGGGGTGCCACCTAGACGCGGTTGGATATCACTGTGGCAGGTGGCGGAGCAACTGGGTGCCAAATGTAGTACAGTTGTCGATTCTTCAGCAACGCATGTCCTTGCCGTGCACTGCAGCCCGTCTGTGGCAGAGTGGGCACTCGAAAATGGCAAGTTGTTGGTGCACGTGAACTGGTTGGAGTCTGCGCGGTTCTTGTGGCGCCGACCTAGAGAGGAAGAGTATCTGCTGCCAACTCGTTCCTGAGATCCAGCCACCTTGCCAGCTCCAACCCTACCACAAGACCATCTGTGATGCGGGCTCAAGTTCATCTGGCTCTGGTCCTTTAGAACACATCTTCTGGTTTTCTTGTGGTTTATGATAGCATAGCATCTTTTGATTTTTGGGAGAGTTGTATATAATTCAATTGTCAATTATTGGTCCTAATTTCTCTCTTTTGTGGTACAATTTTGTTGCTTCGACAAGGAGTCAATTTTGTTCATTTATTTATTTATTATCAATTTATTATTGATGTCTTGTCACCTGTGTACATGTGATCAACTTTATTATTAATGTAAAATTTTGCAGTATTGACTTATTTTCATTGATGTTCTTGTTACCTGTGAACCTGTGGCCCATTTTTTCATTAATGTAAGGTATATATGATTCTTACGAATGTCGCGACAATTGTATTCAGAAGTGACTAATACTAATATCATTCAAAATAAGAAGGACATCAATGAACAATTAATAAAATTTAACTGAGATATCTAGTGTATATCTCTAACATGGAATAATCAACTATCTCTAACTTCTAACATCTAATGAACAGCACATTATATATCTAAACCTTAGACTTAGACTCTAACTATGTGAGAAAAATTATTTAACTATCATGAATTTATAAATTAATTGAGGTTAGATAACAACCTGGACACATCAGTCTGGATCACAATGGAAGTATGCGGTATCTTCAAAAATCTTCTCCTCAGCACACACTGCATTCCACTGTTACTGAATCTGAGCCATAGATTTCAAACAATTAACCCTAGTGACATGATACGATACACCGAGATAAAACAAACCACTAACCATTACGAGAAGGAATCTGGGAGAGAGGCGACAGCGAATCAAAAGAACGAATTGGGGAAACGCGATCATCTTCTTGAATAAAATGGGGCGGCTCTGCGGAGGAGCGAATCAGGGAAGGAAATAGGGAAAATACAATAGGGATTTGGGATTTGGGATTTGGGAATGACGACTTATTTGCCTATTGGAATTGGAACGGAGAAGTTCTTTCCTCTTTCTTTTTTCGCTGGCCTTTTGTTAACGTTTTATTCGCCAGTGAATCAGAACAGTGACTAGTTTTTGTCTTCGATGGGAGGTATAACCGTATCATACACATGCATCTTATTAATCAAGAGTTGCATGTTTAATTGATACAAATGTATTTATACATAAAATAATAATTCACTTCTTTCTAGTATATACATTATAAGCAATTTTCTAAATGACAATGCAGAATTAAAATTGGAAATTGATTACTGTGAACTTCAATTTTGTCATCGCTTGCTATTGCTTGAACAAAATGAACACATAAAACAAAACAGACAAGACGATCATAAAAATGATCAAAGTGAAGTAGTGAACACATATAAACAAAGGGAGTGGCTAGTGTCAAACATATAGGACACATACACTTGTCCAACGTGATAAAATTTTAATTTTTAAGATTAGAATGGCTGATCCAAACCTCTCAAATGGTCCTATGTTATATAATGTCCAGAGAGACCAAATTTTATATTTTTTTTATTATTTTTTTTTAATTTTTGAATACGCTCAATCTAAAAAGTTATGAACCCTCTAATTTTAAAATTTTGAAAAAAAATAGTTTGAAATTTTTTGAAAAAATATAAAATTTGATTTTCAAAGATATTTTTAAGAAATCATATTGCGGGATTTGGATCGGGTATTTAAAATTTTTTAATGGTTGACGTTTGAATCGTATTTGACCTCCTGTATATTTGATTCTAGTATTACTCAAATTAAAATTACAGTACCAATAAACGACGATGTACAGACTATGCTTTCTGCGTAAGATTTTTTTAAAAATTTTTCGTTGAAATGTTTTGTGGATTTTTCTTTATTTTTGTAGGATATATTAAAATAAACAAGCCAATTGCTCCGTCCAGGGATGAGTACTTAGTATTGCTGTTAGAGTCAAAAAATAATAACAATAATAATAATATAGAGCCTATTCACGTTGATATTTTTATACATATATGTGTTTGTTTGTGCTTGAATAAGTCTTATTCGGAATAAAACTTATTCGGCATGAAACCAAACGCGTTTTGAATAAATCTTATTTCGAAATAAGATTTATTCGGACCCTTATTCTAATTCGACCCCAATGGCGAAATTAGACCTTATCCAGAATTAGAGAAGAGAGGAGAGATGAAAGAGAAAAACTTATTCAATTATTCTATTTTATTCCAACTTGTAACAAACACATTATATTAGAGGCATATATTCTTTTTAAATTATTGGAAATGAAAAATTGACGTTCGGCCGAAATATACTACAAATTTCTCTTTTGTTGTTTACGAACTTGAAATGATAAATAAATAAATAATAGTGCGTTTGGATGGGTGTGGGAAGAAGGGAAGAAGTGAGAAGAAATATTGGGAAGTGTGTAATTTTGTGAAGAGTTTAGATTGTTTATAATTTTTTTTTTCTTCTTCCTTCTTCTTCTTCTTTCTTCCAACAATCCAAACACACAAGGATGCACTTTAATGTTTTAACTTGTAACAGTAGTAGTTGTATTCATGAGTTGCGTATGTAATTGGGTCAATCTTTTATTAGATAAATTTACTGCTGCTGCACAAATAAAATTACAGTTCCAACAAATGAACCTGGCAAACCTTTTTCTTTTTTTGCTCTTAGTACTTCCAATTTATGGAATCAGCTAGTTATACTTTTGTACACACCAATAATCCACATCTCATAAACTCCAAAAAACCAATCCACACCTAAAAACAAAAAAATAGAACCACAAACAAACATAATAAGGTGATTCAAAGAAGCCGATAAATTCTAAATAATCATTAACTATTCATCAAACTAAAACTCCCGCGCTTAGACCAAGCACCTCTCTTCTCTTGCTCTTGCTGTCCGGTACCCATGCAAATGCTTAGCCCACCTACGCACCATGAGTGGGTCGAGATATTCCCACCGGTCACCACAACTCCGTCTCGCAACTGTCATACTCAAATGCCTTTCTCGCTCCTCGCAATCACTGTCACTCCTCCCATCCTTCTCCTCGAAACCAACCACTGCCTCACCACTCCTAACTTCCTCCTCTATACCTCTCCCCTCCACATAGCTATAACCCACAACAACATAGCCACAATCTCCCACTAGGTCGAGCGGTATTCTTCTCTCCTCTCCACCCCGTAGCTCTCCTATCCTAAGCCATTCAATTTGGTCACCAATCCTCAACCGGACACCCCTGATCACCCCTCCGAGCAAACCAGAAACAAAATCCTCAAACTCATGCATCAGAAGCTCACTTGGCATGCCAAACCCTACCCCGATATCATAAAAGTCGATTGGAAATTGCACATGCCCTATTTCCAGACTCATCTGAGAACGGTTAATCCCGTCCGACAAGTGCAGTATGCGGGCTATCGGATTTCGGTGAGTTCGATCTTCTAGTATTTTTGCACCTTTCTGTAACCCTTCAAGAGGGCTGCGCCCACCAGTGTAGGATATGCGATCAATAACTTGTAAAGCTGTGCGCTTCCCTTGTGCTGACATCCTTCTTAGAGGGAAAGCACGAGTGGCAGTGGTAGAGTAGGTTACAATTGCCAAGCGGTCCATCGCACGTAAGGAGAATATAACAACTGCCATGGATTGCTTCAAGAGCCTAACGTGGGGCCCGTTCGCACTCACCACCAAGACAATGTCCATGGCTGGTTGAGGGGTAAGCTGCAGAGAGAGGTGAGCCCTGGTTTGACACAATGCCACAATTTCAGTACGTTGGAAGTAATTAGGGTTATTGTTTATCAAGGGCATGAGAGAGAATTGGAGGGACGGATAACTCGGTGCAGATGAGCCTGCAGTTGTCGGGTCAATTGGATCATCATCATTGTAACGCACTGTGCGCCTTGATGATTGGCGGTTGACACGGGAAGTAGTGATTGAGTGGTCGAGGATACGAAGAATTGGGTCAGAGTTGTGGTGATGAGAGAGAACAGGGGGTAACTTGAGATCTCTGGGTAGTTGGGTCCATTGGGCTCGGCAAATGGGGCATGTTAGGTTGCCGTGTCGTATGTTAGACACGATGCAGGTGAAGTGGAAGGAGTGAGTGCACTCGGCAACAAAAATTTTGCCATTGTTTTCACTGTTGCCTTTGCTGTTTTTTGTAGATTTGGCGATGCTGCTAGTTGTGTTATTAATGCTGCACAGAGGATCCAAGCAAATTGCACAAATAGTCTGCAAATTGGATAGGGAAACAATTAGAGATGGGAAGGCAGATTCTTCTAATAGAACTAATCCCATATTGCTATGTATTGGGGTGCTGGACCAAGCTTGAAGATACCATGTGATATTTACCCAATGTCAATTGTTTTTTATCTTGAATTTAGTTACTTATCGATATTTTACCTAAGTTCATTCATGTCTTAATCAAGTTGTGGGCCACTATCTGAATAATAGCATATAAGTGAAACTTGACTGATGATTATCGTCTCTTCTAAAGGTGCAGATACACAAACAATAGCTGGTGCCCTTGTACCTTATTCTATAGTAACCCTCTGAATTGTCTTTGTACAGTTAAGCCATCTTGTCTACACTACTGTGAATTGCCTAGATGTACTGCGGGGCAAGCCACTTTGCATTCAGGTCAGTGGGGTACAGATTTTAAGCTAATCAATCCAGATGTCATTATATTTGGAATATAAGCTTTGGCAAAAAGCAACAGAAAAAAAATATATTGCTTTTCATTATATTTTATTTTTAAAGTTAATAGATGACAGTATTGTCACTCTATCTTGCTAGTGTCCAACATCAATGATTTGAGCTGGGTCAGGGCAGGGTTTGATTGTCAAAATGGCGTTTGATTGTCAAATTGATGGGTTCAAGATTGCATGAGCTGCTCAAGGCAGAACCTTCAACTTCTCTCAAATTATACCAAATTCATACTCGTTTTAGAGACTCTCTGTGAGCTTAGTCATACATCTGAAAGTCTAATGTGGTCCTCAGTTGTGTAGCTCACTAGAACAAAGCTATAAAACTTAGCACAAGCAATTAGACACCAATCAAAGTCTATAGTTGAACAGGTACATAATTAGCATCTGTTGGACAAGGACATTGTTAAGGCCCACTGGCCCACCATATTATATGACAAGTTATCTACACCAATATGGATCAAATGATCAATTCCATTACTGTATAATTAGATAAACACTAAAAGTTTGGATAACACAGGATCAGGCCAGTGGCGAGTCCAGAAATTTTTGTGATGGGGTTCACTAAATTTATGTAGTATTTAAATTATCTTAATTAATGTAAATAAAGTTAGACTATATTGTACATTCATTACTCTAATAATTTTGAAGTTTCAAAATGAAAGAACTACAAAATAAATTCTAATAAAAATGAATTAGGACGTGTTTCAAACAACAATTTGTGTTGCAAACCAAAATTTTGATATATTGTACTTATAATCTAAAAACAATGGGTTGATAAACATAGGACCAATTTGAAGAATAATATCTTTTTCTAATCGCCCTTGCGAAAAATGATTAGAAGAGAAAACCCTACGGAAATTAGAAGAAATTTTTTCTGCCGCAAAAGAAGAGATTCAATCGCCGAGCTAGTCGCTTCTACAAATTTTTTTCGTTTTCTATGCGTAATATATGAAAATGGAATTGAAATTAGACTTGGGAAATACTTTGCTGAAGAGCAATTCTCTTTCTTTTATTAGATTTGCAACCTTCTTTTCTTTTTTGTTGTTTTTGGATTCTGAAACGGAGATGGGATTAGGCAACTGGCAAGACAATTCAAATAATATTGTTTCTACTAATTTGGTCATTTGTACTATTAGTGTCTAGGATCGTTATTTAATTGATGATATGGCCCACACAATCAGCTAAAAATAGCAGCACAATATTTTTACCATAGAAAATAAAATATATTATATATGGGGTTCAATAATGAAAATTTACGTAAATAATTATGGGGTTCAAATAGATAAGACTTATAGCACAAATATATTTGACAACTACAAATGTTAATCTCTAATAACATTATTAAAAAAAAAAATGGGTGACAGTGACACCCATTGTATTAATGTAAACTCGCCTATGGATCAGGCACAGGCTCCTTTTCTAAACTAACCTTAATTTGGACCACCTTTTATGCAATTTTAAATTGATGTGAAATCAGTTCAGGAAAGACTACTCAAACTTAGTATATCACAATGCAAGGATTTAAAATTTCAAATTTAACAATTTTGTTTAGGTAGAAGCCAAATTTTTAGATTTAAAATATCATACACCTAGTGAGACTTGTACCATACTAATAAAGTCCTTATCTAGAACTAAATAATTGGAAACTGTATATTTGTGCTTGTAATTACAGAGGATTCGTTTAGCAACTAGCCTTCTTCCTCCCATTTATGCATGTATGATGTAATGATATAAAAGGTAATTTTTTTATTTTTAGTTGGGAGGTAATAAGAGGTGATCTACATAAGGTCGGTAGTAAACAATCCAAAGTCCAGTGATAAATTTTACTGTCAGAAAAAAAAGGAGGGTTCCCATTCTCCCAAAGTCCCAAGTACAAAATAAGAAAAAGAAAAAGAGAAAAGGGTTCACCTTGTCAGCCAGAATAGT
The DNA here is from genome assembly GCA_028095005.1 of Rhynchospora pubera. Lineage (NCBI taxonomy): Eukaryota > Viridiplantae > Streptophyta > Magnoliopsida > Poales > Cyperaceae > Rhynchospora > Rhynchospora pubera. Next base: position 195,397,040 of record CM051463.1, on the reverse strand, counting down.
GGTCTCTTGCTTTTCCTTGTTTCCCTGAGTGCTGTCTGCTGTTGCGTTCACCGCGGAGCACGAGATCTGGTAAAAATTAACATTAAAAAAACCTCCAACTTAAATGGGGTCGATATATATACATTATTAATTTGGTTCTCTTTCTAACCCCTTTTACATCCAAAAGTCAAGCGGGTCGTTCCAAGATATCAGAAAGACCCGCCACATGGTTCACTATATTGTTAGCATTATAGAGGGCCCAGATTTGACAGCGCGTTACAAATTAACGGCTCTCTATTTCGCAGATAATTCCCCAACAAAACGACAATTAAGTTTCTGTTCCAAAATTATGCATATATATTGTTGAGTAAAGGTTAATATAGCACTAACAAAAACTTTTACATTAAAGAATTAAATTATCCCTCGTCGCATTCGAAGTGGAGTGCTAATTATAACGGATAAAAGTTAAAACCCCACCCTACTGCTACACAAATAAGTACCTTAAAAAGATTATGAGATATCAACTGACAAGTAATAATGGAGAACTAGCGAGAATCTTTAAGACAGCAGAGGAACTTAAGGAAAGATGGTTTTGTTATTTATTAATTGAGGAAGTTGTTTTAACATTTTTTTTCCCTTTTTTCGTGCCTTTTATGTTCTACAAAAAAAAAAAATCAAACTATCAAAGAGATTAGAAACGCACAAAAACTTGGGAGAGTTCGGGAGGAAAAGGAAAGAAAAAGAAGGTCGAAATCCAATGAGACTAGAAGAAATCAATTAGAAAGAGGCAAAAAAACAATGGTTGATTGATCGAATTAATGCCAAATCAAAGTAAATTTTCTAGTTTTTCGACAGTGTATGATGAGAGAAGAGAGAGAGAGAGAGAGAGAGAGAGAGAGAGAGAGGTTACATACAGTCTTGGTGAGAGATGAAGAAGAAGAAGAGGCGTAGAATAAAGAGAAAATGGAAGCGCAGAAGGGAGGGAAACCCATGCGCTTGATTGATTTCTTCCATCTCGACACACCACCTCCTCCTCCCATTGCAAAAGTCTAAAGTCTAATTCCAATGGCAAATTTCAGCTTAGAGTAGTCTCATTTTTATTGATCTGTTTTTCTGAACTGGGAGTGCGTAGTGGGAGTTGGGTGGCTTTGTCAGGACTTTGCTTGTGTTGGGGTTGGGGTTGGGGAAGTCATGCGGCCTTGCCACATGCTCTCTCTCTCTCTCTCTCTCTCTCTCTCTCTCTCTCTCTCTCTCTCATTTATGCTTCTGTTCCCAAGGAGAGACAGCAAACCCCACCAACTCTGTTTTTTTATTGTTCATGCATACCTTTGCAAATTGCAAGTCACGAATTACAGAACAGACCTTATGTATTATTTTTATTTTTTTTTGTTTCTGTTTGTGAAAAATTCCACAGTTTTTCTAATTAATAGAAGAGGAGTCTTCACTTACAGGTAGATATTAACTAGTACTAGTAGGCTAGTAGTAGGAATACATTTAACTTTACCTAGAAAATAAAATACGTGGGTTTAATTTTTTTAACAAAATTTTTATTTTATCAGTTTCGAACATTAAGTTCACATTGTTGATAGTCAGGTCGAATAATAAATACGCATTGTAGATTTTAATCTACTTGACAAGCTAAACATTTGATCTAAAAAAATTTTATAATTTCTCGGGATTTATTGTACTTAATTAAGAGATAAAAATTATTAGAAAATAAACAAAAAATGCATTAATTTAAACCTCTTGATCTTATACAACACAAACTTAAATATGACATAAACTCGTAGTAACTTACATTTGATCAATTTGACATGTGAATGCTTGGCAAGATCAATCGATCGAAATTAACAATTCAAAGTCATTATTCTAATGATTTTTTGAAGTTAAGCTCACAGTTTTTTTACCGAACATAAACTCATATAGTAACTAAACAATTCAAAGTCATCATTCTAATGATTTTTTGAAGTTAAGCTCGCAACTTTTTTACTTAACATAAACTCATAGTACCTTTACGATATTTAATTTTAATCTGTTTTATTAAAATTGAGTCAGTTCAGGCTTCCAATAGTTTTTTTATCGGACAAATTAATTTAACTAGCAGGTTTAACTTCCATACTGATTAATGTCCATAGCTTATATGAACCGTACTAATAAATATAACGTGAGTGAATGACTTAGCTCGCATTCCATTTATTAATTGTCATCCTTAAATTTATGTAGGTGGTTTTTGTAAGCATGATGTAAACTCCAAGTGTGATTATTTTAACATTGTAATATCAAATTACATATAATCGTAATTGTAATTATAAAATGTTTATATTACAATATTTTTATTGTAAGCATGCATTAAGTAAAATGATTTTGCTCTTTTTATTCAGCACGCGTGTGAAAGTTAATAATGATGACCCGAGAGTCGAATAAAACTACATTTTCTTATACTCTTTTGATAAGTCTTTTTTCGAAAAATAAAATTTGTTTGTTCTCAAATTAATGTGGATAACGATTTAGTCTTCAAAAGTACTAAAGTAGAACAGTAGAAAAATTTTTATTTTGACTTCAAGATATCTTTCATTTTTTTTAAGATAAATTGGGATCGAGTCTCCTAACTTATTTTTAAATTAAATATTTATAAAAAATCCTTTAGCCGGATTTTGAATCTGCGACCTCTCACTTGAGATATATTGCTCTTTGCCACTAGATCAAGAGCTGGTTCTCAACTTATCTTTCATCTGACTTTTATTTATTTATTATTTTTTATTTTACGATAAGGGTATGCTTGGGAAATTGGAAGCTTAGGTTTTCTATATTTCCATGTTTTGTTTTTCCAAAGGGCGAACAATACACGGGAGAGTATCCTCTGGATGGTTTAATACAACCATTCAGTAGATGTTTTTTTATCCGAGCCGTCCGATTTGATCTTAACAGTTAGATTTTTTCGGGTCTATCAATTTTATTATTATGCACAAGACATCTATAACCGTTGAGATTAAATCGGTTGAAATCGAAAATCATCCGTAGATAGCCACCGAGAGGATGCAGTTCCAACGATACATTGCTGAGTACCGAATGACATGCTTTGCCACTTGCGAGGGCTTGCCAGTGTGAATACGCCATCCCCGAGATTCTCTGTTTATTTTTCTGATGCTATCATCCCACATCATCAGTCTTTCTCTTCTGCATTGAAGACCGAAATGTCAAATTCATCTCTTTTGCAGTTGTACGGTATGCTAGACAGTTTCTACAAAATCTACGTAGCTCATTTTAATGGGAAAAAAAATAAAAAGTTTAACTCGGTATATATAAACTTATATGCATATCTAATATAATAATAACATGAGTAATAAATATATGGCAGTGGAAACTGAACGGACACCTAGATCCTTTCTGTAGTTCGGTTCAACAACATTTTGACTTCCTAGATCTGGTACCCCGCGGCACTCATATGTAGCGCATCTCTCGGATCAAATCGGATGGCCCGAGAGGTGCGCTACACGGGTGCCGCGCTACACGGGATCCAGGTCCTTCCTACGTCTGCATTCGGTACACCACAATCTCAAATTAGAACTTGACATCATTTTTTACGATTTCAAGAATGTCGGTCTACTTGTACATGTGTATGTCAATTCCTCTAAGCACTCAGTTGACTCCCCTCTCTCAAATCTAAATCTCTATAGTTTCTTTTCAAGATCTAAACACGAAGGATTTCCAGTAGAGAGGACGGTTATGTAATAGGGGTATATATATAGGACTCAATCTGAATACACAAAGTCATTTAGATCTCGATCCTAATAGTCTGTTTGGCCAAGCCAACGACCCGCTAGATCTTTCAGTGGTAGCGGCTCGCTTCCTAGCAAGCGGTCCGCTTAGAACAACTCTACACATTTTTACTAACAAAAAATAAAGTCTAAATAATTCATTATAATTAGCAAGTTGTGATGAGATTAAATTATACATCAATGATTATCAAATCATATTTGTTAGGGACAACTAATTTTAAAAAGCGACCTAAATTTTTAAATTAAAAGGATTGCATTTATTGTCTGAATTTAGGTTTTTTAATTATTGATTCCAAAAAATAGACATGGTAAGACAAAAGGAAAAAAAAAAAAGTGAACACGTAATTCCTTCCGAAATTAATTAATATAAAAATTTGGACCCAAAAAATTTTAATATACAGAATTATTTTATTTTTTTTTAATAAGAAGAAAGTTCGAACGCGTTTCAGAAGCGAGTATTTGAATTCCCCTCCGTACGCGTTTATAAAACGCGCTCAAACCCTACGAACGCGTTTTATAAACGCGTACGAAGGGGAATAAATTCAGGCCCTCCGTTACGCCTTTTGAGACGACTCAGGCCTTTCGTACGCGTTTATGAAACGCGTTGGGAGCCCTGGAGCGCGTTTCATAAACGCGTACGAAGGTCATCTCTTTCAAAATCGAGTTAGCCGTTTCATTTTTTCTGTTCGCCATCTTTCGTTCGGCAGAGAAAGAGAGAAAGAGAGAAAGAGAGAAAGAGAGAAGGAGAGAAAGAGAGAAAGAGAGAAGGAGAGAAAAAGAGAAGGAGAAGAAGGAGAGAAGAGGAGAAGACAGCGGCAGCCGCGAGAGAAAGAGAAGAGGAGAAGGCAGCGGCCGCGAGAGAAAGAGAAGAGGAGAAAGCAGCGGAAGCGGCAGCGACAGCGTCAGCGGAAGCGGCAGCGACAGCGACAGCGACGAACTTGCGACAGCGAGGTATTGCATTTTGTATTTTGTATTTGAAATTGTGAATAATTAGGGGTTTAGGGGTTTAGGGTTTAGATGAAATTGTTTATAATTTTGAAATAGTGATAATTGTTGATAATTGTATTTTGGATGAAATTGTGGAATTGTTGATAATTGATGTTAATTGATGAAACTGTGATGGAATTGTTGATAATTGATTAAATTGTGGAATTGTTCATAATTAAATTAGTTAATTGGTCAATTATTTATTTATAATGGATGATAATTGATGAAATTGTGGAATTATTGAAAATTGATTAAATTGTTGATAATCGATTCATGACGATAATTGATGAAATTGTTGATAATTGTTATTAATTGATGCATGATGATAATTATGATAATTATGTATAAATGGAATTAGTTAGTAAATTGTTGAAATGGAATTAGTTAGTAAATTGATGAAATAAAAAGAAATTTATATAGAAAAATTATGGTGCAAATTAACATAGTTTCAAATAACTTGAATTGTATATTGAAAATTATGTATATAATAACTGGCGTAAATTAACGTAGTTTCAAATAACTGACGTTAATTTTGTTCGTTTTGATTATTGAAAAAATATTAAATTCATTGTTTTTTTAAATTGTTGTCCTTATATTATTTGAATCAGATGAGTTCAGCAGAAGATGAGGCTGGTCCTTCTGGTGCTTCACCACCTCCCACCGAAGCACCCCCCACCGAAGCAGCCTCCACCCAGCGGCCAAAAAGACGTAGGCGTCGCGCAGCCCGTCCGAGCGCGCAAAATGTCATTCCACCTGTGCAACCGGCCAACGCAGAAAACCAACAGGTTTTGTTCGTTACGGATAACGACCATCTCGTTGGTTTGTCTTTTGAGGAGGTAATAGATTTTTTTATGTTAATTTATATTTTTTTGTTTTAATAATTTAGATTTGTTAATAGACTTATAAATTGTATTAAATGTTTATAATAATTTGTAGTAAAAAATTAATCGAAAATGCTTATTATAAATTGTATTATAAATTGTATTTATTTTAAATGCTTGTAAATACTTAAAAATTGTATTAAAAATTGCAGCGTGAAAAACATTTAGAGTTGAGATCGCACAAGCGAACAATTAAGGTGGACGAACGGATTGAGGGAAGGCTGATCAAACTGGGGCTCAGTCACATTATGAAGGTGAAGCATGTCAACATCGACATGCCATTACTGAAGGCAATGGTCGAGTTTTGGCGTCCAGAGACGCATACTTTCCATTTTCCCGTTGGAGAGATGACCGTTACTCTACAGGTAATTTATTTAAACTTGATATTAATTTTTTTTTAATATAATTTTCGTATTAATTATCACAATTAATTCTAACATATAATTTTCGTATTAATTTTCACAATTAATTCTAACATTAATTTAAACTTTATATTTAAAATTCAAATTTGAATATTAATTTTCGTAATATTAATGTTATATTTTCGTAATATTAACGTATTCTGTAATTGTTACCAGGATGTTGCCTTCTTATATGGTTTGCGCTCGACTGGCATTCCAGTTAGATCGAATACGAGAGGGCCCTGGGAGGAAAAGATTCGTGCAAATCTTTATCCTCATGAAGATTTGGGAGAGTGGCACCGAGAGAGGAGTAGCAGGGAGTAAGTGAAAAAAATACGAATGCAATATTGATTTTGCATATTCAATATATGCATTGCTTGCTTGTATTGATTATTCTAAATTTGTACAATGCAGGGGCAATGTTGTTGTGGGCAACAACATCAAGTTGAAATGGTTGCGGCAAAATTGCGGGGTGGCGCCACAGGCAGATGCTCCTGGTGAGGAGTTAGACCGATACACGCGTGCAGTGGCTCTAGAACTATTTGGGACGTTGATGTTTCCCGATATTTCTCAGAATTCCGTCCCAGCATACTTTTTAGAGCTCGTATCGGTATAATTTTATTAACTTAAATAATTTTTTTTTTCTTTACGAAAATAGTAGAATTCAATGTTACAAATTCAATATTTTTATTTGTTGACACATAATGAAGCTGACACATAATATTTTTTATTTTATATAATTTCGTTAACAGTCTAATTTTTAAGCAAAGATACTTTTGTTAAAACAATGTTCAAATAACAATGACAAAAAAGGAAAAAAAAATTACCAATGAAATACACATAATACTTTTGTTAATCCATCAATTAGTATTTGTTAACACATAATACTTTTGTTAATACACTGAAATGTTGAAATTATTTTCAATGTTGCAATTTAATTTTGTTATTTTCAATGTTGAAATTATTTTTTTTTCAATGCGTTGTTTAATTTAAATGCAGGGCAATTTGAATGAAGTTCCGGACTTCAATTGGGGAGGTGCCACGCTTGCTTGTCTATATCGTGCTTTGGACCGTGCCTCCATGCGTTTCAAGGTTGTGACGGGACCTTGGATGCTACTATTGTTTTGGGCATGGTCATACCTCCATGTTTGTCGCCCAGAGGTTGCTCCTATCGGTGGATTAGGACAGCCTAACCTAGATTCATGTGTGCCGTATGGCAGGTAATAACTTATAATAATTTTTCAATAATATTATGCAAATTACAACACATCAATCCTAACCTTCAAAATTTTCAGGAAATGGGGCGAAGCTCGGTCTTTCTCACGGAGCCAGCACCGCGGGGCAGTGGAGAACGCACGGGACTACCTAGCCGTGTTGAACGTTGAAGACGTCAACTGGTTTTCGTACGTACTCGACAGAGCTCTTATGCCACGGGTAGCACAGCAGGGTTCCATAGCGGAGCATGTTCGGTTGCCGCTCATTTTCTACCACATTGTTGCCTACTACTACCCCGACCGTTGTAGGCATCAGTTTGGGCTGTACCAGTTTACTCCTCCTCCACTACCTGTGGTACGTTTGCTATATTTTTCTGATTTATCATACGATCAACTTCAATTTAATTAGAGTAAAGAACTAACGTGTTTATTTTAACAGAGTTGGGACGTGACACACAACCTGCTGGGTTTCCAGCACGGTACCTATCGAGATCGTCCAGATTTTGCTACCATTTTTGCGAGTGCATATGCTGAGTGGACTGACGAGGCATTACAGACACGCCAGCTGGAGACTCGATCATGGAGTGATACTGATACGCTGCGGTACTTCCGATGGTTTTGGCGATACGGTGCCTCCGAGAGACCCACGCCACGAGAGGATGCCGAGGCACGTCTCCAGCGCACTCAGCAGCTGCCTCTTGCTCAGAGGCAGTACACAAACATGGGGTCCAGACTTCGCAATACGGTACATCTTAATTTTTTAAATATGGAATGTATGATTGGTAAATGGAATTGTGCAATATGTCATTATTCTCGTAAATTGCAGGGCAACTCTGCGCTGAAGAATGCACTTCATGCATTGGGACTGGTTGTGAAGAAGGGGTGCAGAAGGGTGGGAAAGGAAATTCTCGCCAACTGTCGTTCGCAGTTGCATGATGCTTCCATCCCTTTGAGGTAATTTTAAATAATTTAATTTTTTATTGCGTTTTTGCATTTTAAATTCAATAATTTATAAATTACAGGTTGGAGGATTTGTTGGAGCAGCGAGGACTTCCAACAAATATTGAGGACATACCAGATTCTGGGGACGAGTCTTCTTCTGCACGTCCGACTGTACCCACAGACCTTCAGGCGGAGGATCTGATGCATGCGGTTAGTATTCGTTCATATGCAAGTTTCAATTTTAGATACTAATTTATTTATATTGACATTGTTTTTTTTTAATATTATAGGATGGTCGGCTGAATACCGGGCGATTAGATGATATTTTAGGACCACGCACGTTCTTTCCTACTCAGTTTCCAGCCTCAGGTCCTACTCCATCCATGCATAGTGCATCAGCATCGACCTCGCAGTTTGCTGGCATTTCTCAGGATCCCACTGGCATTTTCCAGCCTCAGGATCCTCCACCGTACTCCTTTGCACCATTTGGTATGCCTTCCTCTTTTCCCGCATTTACTGTTCCTCCATTTACTATTCCGTCAGTGCCTACGCCTTCTTCTATTCCATCATTTGGCACTCCGTTGGGTAGTATGGGAGGGACAGACTCGTTCAGCACATTACTGCGGACGGCCGGAGATGAGGAGGGTGATTATGTCCCTATAGCGACTCCTCAGGAGGCTGGGCAGCCTGTTGAGTTTGGGCCCATACAGCAGGAGGCTCAGCAGGACCAGCAGGAGGACCTCCAGGAGGAGGACGATGGGGATACAGAGTCCACTGACTCAGGAGACGTTACTGCCCCGGCTGGACGAGATAGGCGTGCGGTGAGGGTGATTGACAGATTTTCACCTTCGGGACCTAGGAGGAGGCGGCGGCGTTAGTTCTTTTTTTTATGGACTTGTGTATTATTGATGATGGACGGATCGTTTATTTTTCGTTTATGGACTTGTGATTGACTTGTGTATTACTGATGTTGATTGACTATTTTTCGTTTATGACTTGTGATTGACTTGTGTATTTATTGGATTGCTTATTATGACTTGTGATGATTGACTTGTGTATTATTATGACTTGAAAATTCGGAGTGCAAAGCACTACTTGAAACATAAACATTTATGTATTGAAACGCCAATAAATGAAATACTCCAAACAACAACTTTTATCCATTAAACGTCAACACATTAAAACCACAACTTTTAGTGCAAAGCACTACAAAAAATAGAGGAAATAAAAGACAACCATAAAAATAAAACATTGCATTAACAATTCCAACTAAATTACATTAACAATGATATAAATATTTAGAGATTTTGACTATCTACATGTTGTAGAATTTCATCCCACCATGGTTGCTCATCTTCATCATTCGGTTCTGGTTGATTACTCGCACCAGTGTTGTCAACGAACTGAGCGACTTCGTTTCAAAAAGCAGCATCATCTTCTTGTTGATTACTCGGAACACTGTTGTCAACGAATTGAGCGGCTTCGTTCCAAAAATCCGCTTCGGTTTCTTCTTTTTCTATCTCTGCCATTCGGCTTGCCGCAATTTGTCGAAGTTCATCCCTCTTATTCATTTCTCTCAATTTTTGCTCTAATTTTTTGAGCCTTTTTTTCCTTGCCTCTTCTTCCCTAATTTTTTGTTTACGATCCATTTCTTCATTTCTTTCTTTAATAATCCTCTGCGTCTCTATGTCCCGAGCTCTTTGTTCATTCTCGTCGTGACGTTTGTGCTCATGGTAGTGGTCACGCAATATGTTTTCTTTGTAATTGAAAACTTGAGCACACCTTGTACAGGTCACTGTGTGGTCTCCATTAAAGTTGTATATTTTCTCGTAAACAGTCCAGTGAGTTGGTTCAGACGAGAGGTAGGGTTTCGGTTGTTGTTGGGGGATGGGTTGAGGTTCTGTGTAATATTTTTTGTACCAGTCATATCGCCTTTGTCGGTTCAGATTCTTTTCGTGTTCCCGCCATCGCCGCTCCTGGTACTCCTTCTGTTCTCTTTCCGGCCCACCATTAATGTGCCATTGGTAGTGTATTTTTAACTCGAGCACGTCTCCCTCTTCAGTCGTGTCTTCATGGATGTTGTATTTCAAAATGCGATAACAAGAGCGACAAATTGCCTCGTATTCTCCGTTTTCTGGTTGATTTCTATTGGCAGGGTAATGGTAGAAAGTTGGCCAATACTCAATGCGGGTTGCTCTTCGATAGTTTGGAACATCATTATTTGAGTTAGAGCTATTTCCTTTGTCCATTGTACTGAAGGTTTTAACAAGAAGGAGGTAGTGGGTGTTTGTGCATTCTAATTCAACAATGACTGCTTTTATAAATAATTTCAGCAGTTCAAAGATGACATTGTAAAATCAAATCTTGTCATGTCTTTTGCAGTCTTTATCAGAGCATGCTTGTACTTTTTTTCCTAAAAATTAAATAATACACCTTCGAACGCGTTTATAAAGCGCGCTCTAGGGCTTCTAACGCGTTTTATAAACGCGTACGAAGCTCTGACAAACGAGATGAAAGTGGACAGCATCTCTCCTTCGTACGCGTTTATAAAACGCGTTCGTAGGGTTTGAGCGCGTTTTATAAACGCGTACGGAGGGGAATTCAAATACTCGCTTCTGAAACGCGTTCGAACTTTCTTCTTATTAAAAAAAAAATAAAATAATTCTGTATATTAAAATTTTTTGGGTCCAAATTTTTATATTAATTAATTTCGGTAATTCCTTCTCGGTGCCGATTTAGATCGCCCAAACTTAAATACCAACCAATTCAATAAACCTATATGAATAAATCAATATGATCAGAATAATCAAACAGCTTAGTTAAAGTGATCGGAATGATCAAGCATCTGAAAATCAACTAAACTGAAATTGGACCGAATTTGATTTGGTTCATCCCCAAACAGTCAGCCGTGAATAAACATATAGGTGATTTACATATATTTCACTGTAAAAATTTAAAATTAAAAAATGTATCATCACTAAACCATAAATTATTTTAAGTTTCAAAATATCAAATTTAGGGTGACATATTTGTAATTAGCAATTTCAAATTAGCAGAATTTTTAGTTCGCACTAAACTAATTTTTTCATATAAATTGTTGTATAAAAACATTATTTGCTGCGTGTTTTTGACAATTATTTGTACACACTGAAATGACTGAATCACTGATCACCGTAGCTTCCTTTTTACGTTTACAGTATTTGCACCTGAATACTAGGCTTGGCACACATTAAATACACCAACTTCTTGAAAGAAGCTTCTTTGATTTTTTTTTTTTTTTTTTGCCCCCCTTTATTTCTTTTAAGTTGGATTAAATGGCATCTTTTATGTCCAAATGAAACGATCAGAAGCAGGGCTTAGAAGTGGTTGGAGTAGTTGAAGGAGAATAAAGTGGGTTGTTTTAAGTGTTAAATTGTTTCTCCTTTCTATATGAAATGTTTGGTTTCCATTATCAAAGTTCTTTTCGGACATCAAAGACAAAGGTATATTTGGTCTACTAAACTTTTGTCTTTTACAACTTATCTCTCTTTGGCTCCGTTTGGATGCGTTGAGAATAAGGTAGGAAGAAATTTATTGGGAAGGGGTAAATTTATTAGGAAGTGTGTAACTTTTGTGAAGAATTTGGATGGTTAGAAATAAATTTATTGATAAAAAGTGGTTATTCCTTATTCCTTATTCCGGGAAGAAGCCATCCAAACGGAGTCATTGTTCATTATTTTTTTATTCAGTCGCTCCATTTAAACAAAAATTAATTGTGTCACAACATTGGTGAATTTTTGTTGATATGAATAAAATTATTACTAATGTGGTTACTTTCTATTGATCACAAGGAAGTACTTTTTGATGATGGGAATAATAGCATTACAATTGTATTAGCTTTTGAGGGAAAACTAATTAAAAGAGACCGAATATGACACCAGATATCTTAGCATGCATGACGCATGCATTCATGAAATTAAAGTTTGTTAGCTCGGTCAAAGATTCAAAAGTAAAATTTTAATCATGCTAATGTTCAATGTTGATAATAGCTGATTAAATTAAGTTCGGATAAGTATTGGTTACGAAGCGTCATTCTACTCTATTAATTAAATTAATTAGTAGGTTTTAGTTGGTAATACTGATTTGAAACTTTGCTCCTCCAAACACAGGCAGAAAAATTTAGAAATCAAGTTAATTATTCTCAGCGCTCAAATTAGGAGAAGCGAGACATGAAAAGGTACGATCACTAGGGATAAAAATAAATAAATAATACGACGGAAGAATTTAAGTATTAGTTGTATTTGATTTAATAACTAAGGCTCCGTTTGGATGGGTGCAAGAATAAGAAAATAACTTTTTTTTACTCCCAAATTTATTATAAACAATTCAAACTCTTCATAAAGTTACACACTTCCCAATACTTCTTCCCTTATTTCTCTTATTCCCACACCATTCAAACGGAGCCTAGATAATATTTTCGAGTAAAGATGTAAGCTCAAAATTTGATTAAAAGATCTCTGATGCATATTCAAAGTAGTATAATTTAACTCTTTTTTTTTTGAAGATAAATTGAAGGTCTAAGCCACCCAACTTATTTTTAAATTAAATGTCTATGAAAGACCCCCCAGCCGGGTTTCGAAGTATAATTTAACTCTTTATTAAACAAGTTGATATAAGTTAAGATGCTTTTAGTTTATAGTTGATACATGATATTATTGAATTCTCTGCAGCATTGTATCACTATGACATGTTCTTATATGACTAATATTTGCGCTGAGATAGAACGGGCATGGAAATACAATGCCTTGCTCTCGATCAGATTGAAATAGCCGCTCACAATCTTTCCTTCATAGCCTAAACGAGCAATTTTTTTCATTCCCATCCCAATCTATAATTTTTATCGCTAAAACGTCGTGTGTTTCTCTTCCTTATCGTATATTCATACCAAGCTTCGGTGAACTTATTATAAGATTTATTAAAAGTTATCTTTTGCATAAATGAAAACATTTTGAGTAATCGGCCTAACAATTGAATTTATATATCAAAATGCAAAATTCAATGCCGGTCACAAATTCCCACAACATCTGTATCGCATTATTATTTCAAAATAATCAAATTCAAACAAAAATCTAAACTTTTGATTTTGATTTTTTTCACAGAAAAATTATACACATAATGAATGTGAATGCAGATCGAAGAAAGGAAAGAAAAGGAAATGAAGTTATTTATCACATTTCAGAAACTTGCAATTTTTATACACACGCATCATTTAATTTGAAAAAAAAATAATATCAATATATTAAATTTGCCATTTAAATTTGAATTTTTAAATACTAATGTCAGAGACAGGACCAGCAATCAGCGAGAAAAAAATTATAGCACTAGAACCATATCGCTAATGAGCACAATTTAATCAGCATTACGGAATTCCAATCAACATTACAAAAGTACTATAGCAAAATAGAATGGATGAACTCTTCTAATTGTGCATTGGATATCAACGGTTTTTCTCTCTCAGATTTTTTTTTTTTTCCTTTTCCTGTTCCCTCCTGTAACCTCAATGAAAGCACTTTATTCGACATGGTTCATTGGATGCTAAGAAAAGCAGTTCATTCTCTACTTTGTTTCAATGTTGCGTACCTACAAAAGGCAGAGGGCATAAGAGTAAATAAAAAAAAATGCAAAGCCTCAAAAGTACTGAAGTAGGGATACTTTGTACACGCGGTGTCGCACGGTATGCTGACCGTCTGATTAAGATCCAATGGACAAGGGAGCCCCGTGCATGTAACCTAGATTGATAGGCCCGTAAAAAGTGAACCATCCGATCAAGATCAGACGGCTCGTAGTGCGCTACACGCTGTGTCGCGCAACAGCAGAGTCGGATTGCCGGTGGACCCGCTATGACAAAAATTCAAGATCTTAATGGTCCAGACATTCCTTTTCTTTTTTTCTGATTCTTCTTTCCTTACTTTAGACCATTTGTGTTTCCCTGCTGCCTTTGTTAGTTCTACCAATTTCCAGAAATTTTCACGTGAATAGTTAAAGATTGAAGACTTATTTAACATTGATTTAATTTGCGTCAGTTTTATTATTGGTTGCAAATAGTATCAGGCGGGGTTAGCATAAGCTCGATCTGAGACAAAGGGATATTTTCAAGTTATATATAGTTGCTTCTAAGTTCTAATACAACTCGTGAATGAAATTTAAAGTCCTAATATACCACAGAAAAGATGCTATATAGGATATTTTATATCGAGTACTATACATTATCCTGAGTCCTTAATATCCCCCAACGGTTTTTGACCAACTTCATTAAAAAAAAGCTGAATATGTGTGCATTAACTCGATAACTAATTGTGCAAGTCAAAGGTACGATTTAAAATTTGAAATATTAAGACCACCAATAAGTATTAAAAGACGATTTTAACTTATTTCAAATCCCATAATAATTGTCAACAATTATGTCTTAATAAAAATAAGCAATATGCGACAAATATACATCAAGATAATGGATAAGTATGTATCCGCACAACGACTGTGCTTTTTATGATACATGAAAAAATTGATGGGGATATTTTGGGTGTGATTCTACAAAAGGTGGTCATTGGGCCTATTTTGAGAAATGCCAGCCCATAAAGAAGGAAAAAAGAGACGATAAACATATACTAGCATATTGACGTATACCATAGTATATCAAAATCACTGTTCGAGCTTTCCGTTTCTAACGTAACTTTCAATGAATTAACTAGACGAGAACCATCTGTTACAATATATAATTCTGGAAACAGAATTTCATAAAGGAAACCAAAATAAGAGAGAAAAAATTAAATACTACACATCCAAGATATGCACTTCGAATCTACGTAACGAAGTGAATCAGCTAAAATATGCACAAGCATTACAAATGACACAAGTAATCTGCCATTCTGCACTATTGTAGTGCCAAAACCAAAGCGACTCACATCTGCAGAAGATATAATAAGAAAAAATAAGATCACAGAATCAATTGAGAATTTTATTTGAATCTTCAAACTACAATTAATTTTTAATTGTGATTGAGACAGCAAATAGACAACACATATTTCAAACCAAGCATAAGCTTGCTTATAATTTAAAAGTACCTTCTTTCTTAATAACAACTACTGCCTGTTAGTATTAGCACTTGCTTGTTGCTGCATCTGCTGTAGCAGAACTGCGGCTAGCTGCATAGTTGCTTCCAGCCGCTTTTGCTTATCAGGTTCGGCTGCATTCGCGGTCTCTACTCCACCAGCACCACCTCCCACTTGTTGCTGTTGTTGCACATGCACCGCCGAAGGTACACTTGTGATGCCCTGGCCAACTTGTGGGGCCCACATGCCAGTTGGTACAGTGGGAGTTTGCGGAGTGTATGAAGGGAAGGGTATGCTATTCACAATTGGATTCACATTTGTGTTTGGATTCGGGTTCTGGAAGGGTATGCTATTCACAATTGGATTCACGTTTGTGTTTGGATTCGGGTTCTGGTTCTGGTTCTGGTTCGGGTTCAGGTTTGGGTTTGGGTTTTGAAATTGTTCTGTTGTAACCTGTTCGTAACTAGGGTAGTTTGCACCATATTGGTATGGTATTGGTACTGCCTGTGAGATCAAAGGAGGGGCCACAGCCCTAGGAGGAGGCGGCCCTTGAGGAAGGGGAGGAGGTGCTGTTACATAATTTGAGGTCAATTCTGGTCTAAGCTGAAATTGTCCTGACAAATTATTATTCTGGAAGGGATCATAACCTACATTAAAAGATTGATGAGGTTGTTGCCAATTTGGGTTAGATGGAGGCTGAGTTGGAAAACCCGGAGTACCAGTTTCTGAATTCTGTTGCTGGTTCAGGTTAGGAGGTGGTGGATATTGAAAACTAGCAGAACCTAGCTCTGAATTCTGTTGTTGGTTCAGGTTAGGAGGTGGTGGATATTGAAAACTAGCAGAACCTAGCTCTGAATTCTGTTGTTGGTTCAGGTTAGGAGGTGGTGAATATTGAAAACTAGCAGAACCTTGCTCTGAATTCTGTTGCTGGAGCAGATTAGGAGGCGAAGGGCGTGGAAAACCCATAGGACCTTGTTCAAAGTTCTGTTGCTGGAACAAGTTAGGTGTGAGCTGGTGTGCAAAGCCTGAATTACCTATTTCGTGAACCTTTTGCTGAACTGGATTAGGAGGCAAGGGTGCTGACCCTGAAGCTAGTGTGTGAATGCCAGGCTGCTGACTTTCATGCTGGATTGGGTTAAGAGGTGGCAGAGGTGCAAACCCTACAGCACCAGAACTATGGCTCTGCTGCTGAATTGGCTTTGGAGGCAAATGTTGGGGTGTAAAACCAGTGCTGAAGTTGCCCGGAGTTAAGTTACCAGAAGATGGTCCAACATGCCTACGGAAGTCAGGTGAATCATGCACTTTAAAAACTGAGGTCTCTTCAATTCTTTGTCCGGGATTGGAAATAGGCTGGTCAAAAGTCAGACCGGGATCTGAATCTGCGTTCATTTGATGATTAAATCTGAGAATCAAGCCAGAAATACTAAGTTTTCCAGGTACTTTAAGTACCTTCTCAGTGAATTCGGAGGGCGGTACGAGAAAAAGGGAAATTTTTTCTTCCAACTTTGCCACTGCCACACGTTGTTTCTCACTTAGGTAATGCATGAAATCATTGTAGGAGGCAATGTCAGAGTCAGATCCAGGCACAAAGAACACAACCCATGATGCAGCAGCCTGGTAGTAGTGCCTGGACAACATCTCCAGGTTTGTTCTAGCAGAGCAATTCAGGATCTCTGGTCTGGAGTAATTTGGAAATGAATAACAATAAGCAAATTGATTAGCCACTTAATGAGTATGCACAGCTTCTTTTAGCCATTCATCCATGTATGTCATTAAAACCTTTGTTTGTCATTCTTTTGACACCTTATTGTCGACTTTTGTGAGGCAAGTGCAATTGTCTTTTTCTACCTTCCCTAGGGATTTTCTTTTTGTACTCAACAGAAAATAGTATGTGGTCCCAGACATAAAAGACTACAGCGACCTCTTCTTACATTTATACTTCTTATGACCCTTAAAAAAAATTTTAGAAGAGGTGCATGAATGTACTTTATGCAGAAATTTTAAAGAGATTCCACAATTCCATAAATTGGACATGATTTTCAAATCAAAACAAAATCTCTACAACCATGAGACCTGGGATATATCAATCTACACTTAAAACACACCAGCATACTTTTACATAATTATCAATTCCCAATTACTTCCAAAAACAGGATGAGAAAAACATAGGGTTTTCAGCTTTCTGTGAAAAAACTGAGATGAAATGTAATTTCCAACTTGTATAGAGGCACATGACATAATTATCATTTTTATTCTCTGATACTTTGCTTTTACAGACGAAGTTTGAAGGATTCAGGAGCACAGACCTAAATGTCAATTGACTCAATTTGAATTAAAATAATTAAAATGAGTCAATATTTTACTTACAGCATAAAATCTAGTGTTTTGCCTACTGGGAAGCACTGGGCTCGACAGACAGTTGTACCACCCTTTGCTATTAACCCTTCCCACTTCCAAACTTCTTTCATCATAGGCCTGTTAGAATTTGAACCCACTGACTTGCCCATGTTTACATCAGGTACCTCTCCTCGGCCGGGGCCTGCCCAGGCCCCAGCAAAACCTCCATTATATGGTGAGAGTCGAGTTGTCCTCCCTGGCACCAGCTCATTAAATGGGTACTCAGGCAACTCGTTTTCCATGTCTCCAATTGCGTCGGGCGAAACACGCATTCTCTTGTGTAATGGGTAGTGGTCATCAGATTCTGGGCCCCACCTACGGTCCGCGGGTGGTGGCAAAGTGTGGAGTTCATCAGGATATGGACCCCGCCTCCTCTCATAAGGAGGTGGTTGTAAAGGGTATGAATCGTCAGAATATGGGACCCGCCTCCTCTCAAAAGGAGGTGGCAAAGGGTATGGCTCGTCATAAACAGACCCATGCCTCCTCTCAAATGGAGGTTTGTTATAGCGCTCATCAAAAGGGCTATATCTGCTTCCTCTCCTTATAGGGTCAAGGTTTGACCGGTCAGAGGTTGTCCCAAGGACTGGTGACATGGGGCGTGAGGGGAAGTCTCTTCTGTGTCCCTCGAAATCAGGGCTACGGTCATGACGACGAGGTGGCGATCTCCTTGCAGCTCCACTTAATGCAGCTTCATTTAATGCAGTGTCACTCCTTGCAAAGGAAATGTGAACCCTGGGATTGTTGAACAGCTTCCCATTTAGGGCTTCTCTGGCACGTGAAGCTGAAGTAACATCACGATAGTGTACAAAGGCATAGCTGCGCCCAGGAAAGGTGGCAATTCTAACAATCTCCCCAAAAGGTGAAAATACTGTCCTGAGGGCAGTTTCATCAACATTCAGGGTTGCTGGAAAGCCGATCCATAGGATCTCACTTGGCTCCATGTCCTGTAATTCAAATTAAATATAGCGAAAGATCAAAAAGTAAACTCCAACAAAACACAACAACAGCAGGAGGTCAAAATCACCCCATCACATCATGGGGTGCAAGACGATAATGAAGTGATAAGTCGCATCCACAGAAGTAAGAATTTATATCCTAGGCCTCAATTCAAAGATCCTGATAATCCTAGGCTACATTACCTTTGAAATGCTTACATTGGAAAAATAAATAGAAAAAACAGATAAATAAACTGAGCTCCATGCATGTTTGGAGGCTTTATGTTTTTTCCTTTGTACATTCATATTCAACCGCAAAAACAGACAACTGAATTGAATTATATCAAACAAGCAAATAGTTCAAACAAACCAATTGACAGTAGCTTCATTCAACAAAAACCAACCACAGAGCAAATCGAAAGATGTCAATATATCTATATCCATATCCATATCTATATCTATATCAGTATCAAACAGGAAATTGTAGCTACTATGTGAATAGTTTTAGCACATTGCTTTTATTAAAAAATAAATAGCTTTAGCAATTTTAAATATTTGATGGCATTGTTTTATATTTTATAGACCACGACAGCATCTGCACGTACAGGTGAAAATACTGTTTTTCACCTTCATATTCATATTTAAGTATCATATAACCTTAACCATGAATTTCGTAGCAAGTTATTTCAAACTGTTAGATATTTCTACAGAAGTTGACCTCATCTTCTATTTAAAATCTATGCTTTAACATTCCTTCTAGGTGCCTTCCATAAACAGTATATTTGATTTATATATGGCCATGGGTACAATAAATGTGAACTTATAGTGGCTTCTGCACAAATTTTAAGTGTTCCTAAGACGCTTCAAAATATGAGGTTCACCCCAGCAAAACATGGGAAATACTACATGAATTCTTCATATCTATTTTCTATTAAGAAAAGCACATGCAAACAACGTTCTTTTGCTGAAGTCATTTATGTTGAGATAGACAGCACAAAATGAGGGTTTAGCTTGGGCATTTTTACAAGCAATGGAAAACTGGAAGGATGTAAATAAATGTTGAATGACTTCAGCAAAAGGGCACGGGATATGCTTCCCATGTCCTTTGGTGTACACTTCACTAGCTTCTGCAGGGGTATATTTTATTTTATTTTTTTTATTTTTTTTACAGTAAGACATGAATTTGTCCATTTCAAAATTTGACCATGCTAGATTAGAGTAATTAGAATTGCTTAGTACTGTACCAGTCTTGCTAGAAGTTCCAACAAGATACATCTGCTCTCTTTACTATTCATTATTGCAGTTGCACTTATTATATGTTTCTTCTTTTATTTCTCATGAAATTTCTAGACTGATATTTAAGAAAGTTATTTCACCTCTCTGACAATTTTTGTTTTTCCTTTAAGATTATCCTTCCACAAGACTTTAACTCGCATTGTGTTCGTTTCTTTGGATATAATCTTCCGACATGATCTAAGTCCTGAGTCCTGACTCTTATATAGGAACTGGTAAGAACTGGTGGGAAGACTTTCTAATTGATCTGTTGCCTGAATACTTATAAACGGATCGAGTAAATGCATAAATATCCACAGGGACACTTAAATTTTGTCTCACAACTGCTTCAGTCAACTACAGCAAAAGGTGCAGAGTCTTATGCCATACCAGTAAAACTTGGATACTGGTTTGACAAGAAATTTCACCTTTTGTAATGTTTAATTATTTTGTTTGGGCTTCTCAAGAGCTTAATTGTAAAATATGGTATATTCATGTTAAACTTAGGTATTTGGAAGATATAATCGACCGTTATATGAGGCTGAAGTTATTAATTCAAGTGCAAGATTGAAGCAGTCAATTGCAGAATTGGTAAAACTTGAGCTGAACTGCAAATATATCGATGCATGCCTGGCACCAGATAGAATTTCATCATACCAGCCAAAATTGGGATCCTTGATCACATCTTACAGCCATGTTGTAGAGTAATTGCACAATTCATATGCAGATTCTCAAAGGGAAGAGACCAAATTGGAAGGCGTTTAAGTTCAGGGGTCTGAAATGAGAATCTTTAGATACTTCAAGAATATCAGTTATGTTATACAGCCAAAATACTTAGTTTTAATTGTAAAGCCAGAGCAGAATTATACAATTTCAGATCAAGTTTCTTAAATATACTTAATTAGGGATTGCAATGGGACATGGCATGTGAAGTCACAAACAGATGTAGAATCTAATTGAAACACTCAAACACACAGGTTGAACACATTTCAACAAGGTCGGGAATTGTTTGAGTTGATAATCACTGAGATGAGTACAGTTTAAACGCATTTCGACAAGGTGGATATTTTTGAGTTGATAGTCACAAAAAAATGCATTGCTTACTTGGATTAAAATTGTTGCAAACCAAGCAAGAAATACTGTAGAGATCATATCATGTACCTTACATATCTTGATTCTAAAACTGAAGCCAGTAAAACTGTCAAGGACCAAACTGAGGATCCTGTCATTAGATGGGAGTTGTGCTGCCACAAATTGTTTTTACTTATAAGATAAATTATTAATAATGGAAGCCTTGTTGAGTACTGTAACAGGATATTTCAAAAGTTCAGGCGCCACAACCAAAATGATGATTTTGCGAAGTTAAATTTTCATCAGCCAAGCTGACTTTGATAACAGATCTAAAGAAAAAGTATAATCTGCTATAATAGCACCCCTCTTATACTGATGACCTCCATGCATATTTTTGGATTCAGTCTTGTTAAATCATAATCGGCAAGTTTGATGCTGACACAATTTAGATTTTAGACAGCACTTATGAACTTCATTCTAAGAATTTTTATCCCCAATTGCTGATAACTAAAAGCGTATCTTTCCGTAGTAGATTTACCGTGCACGAAGAAACATAAATTTTACATTCTTTAAGCTCTCACATGGAATCTGTAAAACCTGGAATCTCTAATAGAGCAATTGTAGAGACTTTCGTATTTTGGACACATTATCTGAACATGTGCATGATCACTATTAAATTCGTTGCTGCATTAACAGGGCTGATATGATATGCGCCCTAGTGCCGATAAACCCTACTATAGAACATGACCTATGCTTAATCATCAGGCTTGAATTGCAGGCGATCATATCAGCTATCTTTTTAGTATATAATTTTTAAGCTCAAATTTGATTCTCTCTCAGCAATGATCAGCTTTTCTGTTACTAAACATTAAAATTTAGAAATGAGGTGCAGGGCTGAGGACAAAAAGATATCAATTTCTTTTAGCAACTAGCCCCTTTTCATATTAGATTTTAACCCGTCTGTGACATCAGCTCTTGAATCAACAAGTTTGGGTAAGCAATTTTCACAATTCCACTGCCCTCATCCTATCAATTGAATTAGTGATCGGTATGTTCTGTTTGCTGGTGTCACATGAAATATTGTAAATCCTGATTCTTTGGCATTCTCCCTAATAATTTTGACGCTTCAAAAACTTCTTCAAGCAAGTAAATGACCAAAATATTGGAAATCTGAACTCAGTGAGCAACATTTTAACAGTACATAAGATGGGCATTTTGAAACTAACCCCCTTGGAAAATTCAATTTTAACGGGGCACCCTTCGATGCGGATCCCCTGCAGAGCTCGCAGTGCCTTAACAGCAGCATCCTCCTTCAAATAATTCACAAATGCATAGCTTCGACCTGGCAAGTGGTTTATGCTCTCCACATCTCCAAACCTCAGGAACTCCTCAAAGAGGATTTTCTCACTGACAGTCGGAGCCAGGTTGCCAACCCAGAGGTGCCTTGAGGGACGAGGGGACATGCTGCCACCTGAGGGATGGTGTGGGCCTGGTTCAGGCTTACGTAAGTGTGCAGGTTCTGGCCGCAAACGACTGCCCCCGCCTCTGTCTCTGCTCCGGTCCCGTTCTCGTTCCCGATCATGGTACCGATCCCGATCCCGATCCCAGTACCGATCCCGGTCCCGGTCCCGATCCCGATCCCAACCGCGGTCCCTATCCCGACCACGGTCTCTTCCCATCTGCAAGTTGGCAAGTTCAAATAGAAATAGATGTTTAGTTCATTTCATTTAACACAGCCTGCAGTGTTTTGCTATCTTAATTGTAAAAATAGATCACTCAATCAGTCAAGTTTATGCATTGTTTCATTTGAAGCACAACAAACACACAAAATTATCAGGAAACGAATGTCGCTTGCTTCAGCCTGATTAAGCGATGAGTGCAAATCACACGCTCGAACAAGAACCATTGAAATTTAATCAAATCACAGAAAGAGAAAGAGGAGGAGAGAAAGAGAGCGAAGTGCTGACCATAGTATGAGGTTAGGGTTCCTTTAAGCGGCGAGAGGAGAGGAGAGCAGGAAGGAACGGAGATAGGTTAGGGTTTTGCGAGAGTCTGTCTGAGACGATGAGAGGAATGGAGAGGAGTGATATGCATTCGTTCAAGCTGCGATTACGATAAAGTGGCGCCGATAGTTTGCATTTTCTTTTTGTCACAGTACTGCTGTGATCTAGGATTGAATTGATAGAATTTGAGAGTGTATTGAAGGTAATTTGGGAGGCAAAGGAAAAAGAGCAATAGATACAGAAAAGGAAGAGAGATAATTAAAGAGAAACAATAATTTCATTCATCAACATTTCTATTACAATGCTGCTGCTACTATTTATAGACCAACAGATATATGAAATACAATGAATCTAGGCTAATCCTAATACATGTGTATTCAACTACTAATTAACCACAACCTTTGATTGTGCCATGTCATCAATCCGTGGGAATTGTCAGCTAATCTGGACCCTTGATATTATTAAACTAAAGCACTCTTCAACATATACTATGAGTTGTCCCTCTTCTTCAGTGGCCCCATCTGTCATACTCATGCTTACTATTACCCATTCTTCTCTTTCTTTTACCACCAATCCAGTACATGACACTTTTTCTCTTGATTCGTGTAAAATGACAGCGAAGCCGAACAAGAATATTGTTTCGCGCAAATGTTGTAATACTAATATCTCGTGGACGTGGATAGAAACGAGAAGATGAGGTGTCTCAAGTAGTGGTGAAAACGGTTACCGTTTCGACCGTCCTTTCGTTTCGTTTCGTCCAAAATGAAACGAAACGGTTAAGATTTTTGGTTGCGTTTTATAAACGAAAGCTTAGAACAGTTTCGTCCATGTGTATTTTCGTGGTATTTTCGTGATTTCGACCGTTTCGTCTTGAACGAACAAGACGAAACGGTTAACGCAAATGGGTGATCAATTTCGTTTTAAAACGAAACGGTTAACGAAATCGACCGTTTTCGTGGTCGTTTTAGACGTTATGCAGCCATAGTCTCAAGTCTCAACTGCTTAGGTCGGCTCCTCAATTCAAAGGGATCAGGGCTTGGTTGATTGGGCATTTGGGCTGGGATGTTACTTCGGACCCGGATTCTCTGGTCGTTTTTATAAAATGGCCAACAGTCGGTTTTCGATCTGATTTTAACAGTTAAAATTTTTCAGAGATATTATTCACGAAACATCTATTAACCGTTGAGATTAAATCGGATGGCTCAGATCGAAAAATGACTCATTCTTTGTTACTTCAGTCTTACCCTTTTAAGCTACGGCCTAGTACGGTCAGGACTCAGAAGTCGCATGGCGTACCCTTTTTTCTTTGTATGAAAATTGAAAGGTAAAAGAATTTTTGTGAAGAGGCTTCATTACATAAAAGATGAGATTCAAATTTTCTAAGCTTTAAATATTATAATTAATAATAAAGTTCCGTGTTCCGTCAGACGAGAACGAGATCGTAATTTTCTACTCAACAAATGTTATGTTATCGTTGGTCACTAGAGATTTACTGGTTAGTGGTTACGCAAACCATTGTTTTTATTTGCAAATTGCAATTTGCAACACGGGCGGAGCCAAGGTGGGGGCCCTGGTGGGCTTGACCTCCCCACATTTTTAAATTTGATTAATATTTATAAGCTAAATTTAGTAAAAGTATAGGTAATTATGTAGGTTGGCTCCTTTAAAAAAATAAAATTTACATATTGGCCCCACTTAAATTATTTTTCTGATTTGCAAGTCTCTTGTTACAGTGATTGCTAACGTCATGTGACCTCACAAAGTCACAATACTCAAAGAGGCGTACAGAACAATGGGCACTTTGTTCATAATTCAGGACCCGCTTCTCTTTTCGGCAGTTGTGGTTCTTAGTCCACTAGTACCTTTTCTATATATATATATATATATATATATATATATATATATATATATAGAGTTTAGCTATGGTGAGATGTATCACAAAAGATCTTCCGTGAGATGCGCTCAAAACTTATGATACTGGTTCAAAATGACCGATTCAAACTGTCTAATATGATCTCTCTATTGAAATCTCCATACATACTAAATTTTACATTTTTTCAAAATTTTTAAGTATTTTTTTTAAAATTTTAGAAAATCGTTAATCTAATTAGTTCTGTACCGTTCAAAAATTGTCATTTTTTAAAATTTGAAAAAAATACTTAAAAATTCTGAAAAAATGTAAAATTTGGTCTG
Source organism: Rhynchospora pubera (assembly GCA_028095005.1). Classification (NCBI taxonomy): domain Eukaryota; kingdom Viridiplantae; phylum Streptophyta; class Magnoliopsida; order Poales; family Cyperaceae; genus Rhynchospora; species Rhynchospora pubera. The sequence continues at coordinate 195,371,898 of CM051463.1, read as the reverse complement.
CAAGAAGATTTCAATAGCGAGATCATATTGCACGGTTTGGATCGATCATTTTGAACCAGATTCATGAGTTTTGATCGCATCTCACGGAAGGTTTTTTGTGATGCATCTCACCATAGCTAAACTCTCTCTCTCTCTCTATATATATATATAGAGAGAGAGAAAATCTATGGTGCATACTAATGTACGGAAGCTTCGGTGCATACTGATCCGAACTCTAGGATCTGTTTCAAAATGACCGATCTAAACTGTCCAACATGATCTCCCTATTGAAATCTCCTTGCCGACCAAATTTTACATTTTTTCGATATTTTTAAGTATTTTTTTCGGATTTTTAAAAACTGCTATTTTTGAACGGTTCAGAAAAAATTAGATTAGCGATTTTCTAAAATTTGAAAAAATACTTAAAAATTTCGAAAAAAATATAAAATTTGGTCGGTAAGGAGATTATAATAGGAAGATCATATTTGACGGTTTGGATCGATCATTTTGAAGCAGATCCAAGAGTTCGGATCAGTATGCACCGAAGCTTTCGTACATTAGTATGCACCATAGGTTCTCTCTTTTAAAATTTAGTTCAAAATGACTGATTCAAACCGTCTAATACGATCTCCCTATTGAAATCTCCGTGCAGACCAAATTTTATATTTTTTTCAAAATTTTTAAGTATTTTTTTGAAATTTCAGAAAATCATTGATCTAATTAGTTCTGAACCATTCAAAAACAACAATTTTTAAAAATCTGAAATAAATACTTAAAAATTTCAAAAAAAATATAAAATTTGGTCTTCATGGAGATTTCAATAAGGAGATCATATTAGACGGTTTGGATCGGTTATTTTGAACTAAATTTTAGAATTTTAAGCGCGACTCACGGACGCATTGGTGAGTTGCAACTCACCATAGCAAAACTCTATATATATAAAGGTGTTTAATAGTACTTTTTACCTCCAAAGTGTTCGTCTAAATATCATTGATTCCGTTTGGATGGTGTGGGAATAAGAGAAATAAGGAAAAAAGTATTAGGAAGTGTGTAACTTTATGAAGAATTTGGATTGTTTATAATAAATTTGAGAGTAGAAAAAAACTATTCTCTTATTCCTGCACCCATCCAAACAGAGCCATTAGGCTAAAGCACTTGATTACGTACCGAATTTATGTGTCAATATTAAAACAGATATTTTATGCGTGATTGTTCAATAGCTTTCAATAAAATGGTTATGATTGAGGTTTAACAATGTAGAACTCAATGTGTGAAACCACGCTCTCGGATATTCTGCAACTTCACTATTGGTCAATTATGTTGCAACTAACTACATCAGTCAAATCATTGTCTGGTACTACAATGAATTTTAAATCCATAGTGATGGGTGGATTCCTAATTTGGAATTTTTATTCTTAGCACTTTTAGGAGAAAGAAAGAACACAATGTATCATACAAAAATAATAAACCAAAATTTCAAAATATTTTATTTCAATTTGTCTATCGAACATAAGACTCTATCAAGCCACTAAATAGGCTTCTTTTGAATCTGGTACGATAATATCCAGCCGCATCATTGGCCGGTATCGATCTGGTATCTGAGCCCCACCTTGCACACACACCTCCACCACTGCTGGCGCTTTACCATAGTACCTTTTCAAGGCAGCCCTGAGGGGTGGCCCATTCAGATCTCTCATATGCCACACATAGTTCGGAGGTATCACCTGTCAATTTTCAGAATCTCAATATAATGCTGGAGAGTCCAGTACTTGTACGGTGCTATTGCTGAAAGCCTTTAACAGCTTCATGTGAAGCAGCAACTTCAGTAAGATAGTAAGATATCATAATGTACCAGTCAAGTTAATTATAAGCTAATACTGATTGCCCACTATCTAAAAATTACTAATTCTAACACACTCAATGCACACAAAAAGTCACCTCGTCGATAGTAGCATCCTGCCAGCCATGCTTCCCATCGCGCCACTGGTGTTTGAAGGCACCACAATACTTCACATTATGGCCCCATGGGCCCACATGCACCTCTGAGCAGTACCCACATGCCTTAACACTGTATCTGTTAAGAATATAAATATATAATGATTCTGTCAACATAAGCCTTTGGGGAAGTCGGTTAGCATGATGCTGTAGCAAGAAGTCTTGAACAGAATCAGCTCAATTCAGTACTTCTGAACTAACAGTTTCATTGAAATTATAAAAATGCAAGCTTTCAATTAGCACCATCTTTTTATTTGGAAGCAACAAAATCAGACATGGCTTGCAAAAAAGTTCAAATTGTTCGTCCCTAGAAGAAGTGTTTAAAGTTAGACCATATAAGTTTTAACCACTTTCTCAACAGCTGGCGTCGTATCAAGCGTGACCTCACTCTATCTTTATTTTTAAAAATATATATAATTAACTGATTTGCCCTGTTGCTGCTACAGTGAGAAGTAAAAGTTAATAAAAGCAACATATCAGAATTCTCTATATGAGTCTAAGCTCTTACAGCAATAGATTACTTTATATTACCTCCTCATGAGTCTTTGCACACCACTGCGTACTATCCTGTATGCCTTCAAGGTACTCTCTGCTAGTTCTCTTGTGTCAGCCGGTGGGCAAGGTGGGTTTTGTGCTAAGTGAGCCCCATATGTGTCGAGCTCTACAGAGTTAATTTGGATTAAGAAATATATGAGCTAAAGAAAAAAGCAGAGCAAATTGACAGCCGCTATCAATTATTAAAAAAAAAAAAAAAGCAGAGCAGCATAGGAGCTGTTTCTCTCGTTTGTTTTGGCACAAGTTTCTATTACTTTGCAAACAACAAACACACTCAAAAAATGCAAAGCCACACCGTATTGAAATCTATAGATGGTTAGTACGTATGTACAATAACAATACTCACTACTGGCTGATAAAGGGTAACTTATCTTTAAGGATCAATGAAAGGTACTGTTAGGTTAAAATTTGTGGTATCTAACGGATATAAGTGGACTTTGCAAGTCAAAATACATTTACCTCTTTGGTTATGTGATAGAGGTACTAACAGGTCAATTCAATTTGGAGGTATAAGAAATCAAAGAACATCAGAACATGGCTAATTCCAAGCATATGGATCAGAATCCATAAAGAAAAATACAATTTAAAACTAAAGTTTCCCAGGACCCCTCATATGTAAGTTTGTCAGATTTTAAGAAACTCGATGTGTTGGCTGAGAATAATCAGTGGATCTTTACAAAAAGAGTTGAGTTATTAAATTCTGAAGTCTGAACCAAAGTAGCTGTTAATATCAAAATATATATATATATTAAAGCCAAATGCAAGAAAAATTCACTGAACCTTTCTTTCTTCCCTTATAATTTTCTGAACATGTACATGAATCCCACAAATCCCATGGAATGTAAGTATGGGAAGTGGGAATACTCGATTTGGTAAATGTTATCCAGTCTTGTGAGATAAAAGCTATCCTTTAGCTTACAGCCGATACCATAAATAAAAGAAATAAAGTGTGTTTTTAAATTCATTATTCTAATATTAAGTGAAAATAAAGCATTAATGCAATAATGTTCATTTATCATGCAATGAGAAAAGAGGAAAGACCTAAGAAATAAAAATACAATAATATAATACAAGAAGTTGAAACACCTGTCACTCATCCCCCAGCCAATCCTAGCCACATAGGCACATACTTTATCATAAAGGCCCAACCACCAATCATACCACAAACCAATAAGCAGGTATAATCATGTGCCAATCTTCACATAATCGCAATGACTAAACCATGCATGAAAGATCTACCAATGTGAACCCTCATAATTGAACATAGTGAACTATCAATTGTAGATAAGATACTGGTGTCAGTAAAGACGGTAAAAGAGAAGTACAAAAAAATTGTTGTTCGATGCATGCTGAAGTGCCTTAAGATAAATGCTTCTGGAATACATATCAGGAAATGGATTTCCTGAAAACGATATTCATATTGGTTACACCGTCCATGTTTTCAGGGCTCACACCTTACTGGACCATTGAAAAGTAATGCAAAGGCAGACAAACCACAGAGATTACTTATGAACTGACCATAAAGAAGAGAAGTACGATCTTCATCCCTCTGGGGTTTGGGTTCTTCAACAAAACCACCATAATAAATGACCTTTTTGCCCCTCATTCGTATTGGCTCCGTCCGCCGCCTTGACGGGTACTCCGGTAAATCCACACCAGCCTGGATGTCGTGTATGAACAATAAGATGAAATTGGGTGTTTTTTGTGAAAATGAATGGAGCAAAAGTTGGTAAAATTTAGTCCCCTTTATTACAAATTTACTGCTCAGAAGTGTTCTTAGTCTAACATTCTGAAAAATAAAATCCTGCTATAAAGGAGATCAGTTACATGCGAGTTGTCCTTGCTAACTGTAGGCATTATCTTTATTCATACTGATACTGTCATTCTGGAACCAAAAGGAACCTATACAGGTAGTAAAACTCTTTCTACACACCTGGATGCACAGCTCGACAACAGCTGGAATGCGATCATAGGCGAACCGGGTTTCATGCTTCACTCGTTTGCCAAATGGGTCAAACTGGTGGTATGATTCAACTGGTATTATGACATCATTTACAGAGCCCTTGACCCATTCATGGAAGCTATTCCGCTTCTCACTACCTGTACCAAAACAGTCTTGCATCTCGTGTCCTCTGGGACCTATGTGGACTTCAGAGCATTTGCTACAGAGAGAAGAGGGATGGAAGCGGAAGCAAAGAAATTCAAGTACAATGAGTAATTGAGTACAAAACATCGGTCACAATATAAATTGGTACATTACCATTTTTATAGTACTGAGTGTGTGTTGAGGTGTCATTACAGACATTACTGTATGTTGGTGCTATCAGTGATCCCTATGTTTAGTGACCAGGGGAACCATTTGTATTTTGCCAATATGTCAGTATATACACTAGGGTGTCTCACTGCTGTTTGCATGTGATTATAGTTAGTACATCATTTGAAGGTGCATACTGATGCCAAAAGACATACCTACAGCCATAAACTGATACAACAGTAAGCAGCTGAGAGAGACCTTTGATCAGCAATTTCCAGTTCTCCAGGACAATATGTGCTACTGGTATAAGCTCGGGTACCAGTAATCCATTTTTTGGAGGTTCAAGGGGTTTGTCTATTCCCTTTTCAGCCAAAGCTTTGTCCCTTCTAGCATCTGCAATCATCTTTTTCAGAGGCACTGCATACGGCTTCTTTTTGTTTTTGGGATGTGGAGTTGGAAGATCTACATTTTGTAAATTCTCATAGTTTTTCTTCTTTTCAAGGGGCTTTGAAGAAAATTCACCACAAGCACACATAGTTCTCACTTTAGTTTCTGCATGTTGTTTGTACAGAAGTTTGACCTGAAATGATATCCGAGAGAGTGAGAGGCCTCAATACCAGCACCAAAAATCAAATGAAAAATAGAGATTCAAGGGTCTTGTGCAGAACAACCATTGAACCAAAGTATCCAGGCCTGCTACTACAGTACCAGAACAAATTGGCTGAAAGTCTGGGTCTTTTTTTTTTTGTTCAAAAAAGCTAAAATCAGACAAACCATACCTTAACTGGATGAAAGCTTTTAGGTCCATTTATCTCTGGAAAGCTGAAAGAATTAACTGCACAAATGAGAGAAAATAAATAAATAAATGAGTACAAGACCAACATGAGCAGAGAATGACTTAAAAATTAAGTTATAAATTATAACAATTACCTCTAGTAGGAAGGGTCTCCATGAAAAATGCCAAGGTAATTAACTGGTCAATCAGTTCCACTTACACAATTTCAACTGCAACAAAAACAACCAATATCATGTATTCTGACAATATTACCTCTACATCCTTCAAAACATGACCATAATCCGTACTCCTGATGCTTTCACATGTTTCCTTTCCAAGTATGTCTAAATATTCATCTGTTCTCCGAGAAAAAAAAAACAAAAGAAAGGCGGGAAAAGTACCAGACTGTACGAGTTATCTGTGCAATTTGAAGATACTTCCGGGACTTCCTTGTAATTGCGCCGAGAACGCCGAAGGAAGAGCGCTTGCACTTGTTGGAGCAGTGAAGAACTGAAGATAACACAGCAGAAAGATTTTATTTTATTATTGGTTCGATTTTCCATTGTTAGAGGAAAAAAAATCTCTTTCGAGTTAGATTCGAATTCGCACTATCTTATTGGGCCGGGCCTAAATATTTAGTATCACGTCATTTCCACTTTTGAACTGGTCTACTGGGCCATTATATTTTATTTTGAGAAAATTCTTTTATGAGACAGACGAATCTTGATATAATACTGTCCGTCCAATCTGATCTGAAAGATTTGCTGTGGTGTGGGGTTGCTCAATCTAAAGCTTAAGAGTTATATAAAGATGACAAGATATATTGAATTAAATTAATTAATTGCACTAATTTGTATGGTTGGATAGAAAATAGAAATTAGAAAATCCCTTTTTGGGAATGAGATTAGAGCGATTTTTTAGCAAAACCAATAATTCGCAGTTGAAATATCAGAAAAGTAGAAACATTTTCCACGCTCTACTCAAGTGCATGAAAAGACCGTTTGTGGTCTTGGTACAACAAGTACCTCACATACTACAGACCAGTCAACAAATGAAAGACATAGACCTGTTTTCTCACCATCTCTTGTGCAGTGAATTGTACAGCGAGTCTTAACTAAAAATTTTTGCCAGACTCAAACTTGTTTAGCTTCTTTGCAGCTCCGTTTGGATAAGGTGTGGGAAGAAGTGGGAAAAAGTATTGAGAAGTGTGTAACTTTGTAAAGAATTTGGATTGTTTATAATAAATTTATTCCCTTTTTCTCTTATTCCCAAATGAAATTCAAACGGAGCCTGCATGATGGTGGACATAATTTTGAGTAAAATTAGCATAAATTTCAAGTTGAAAATTTTGAGTTTAAATTCGAGAATATTTATTAGATTTGAAATAAGAAGTTCAAACTATTTATTTCTATTTTTTAAGTTCATATATTATAACTTAAATGAACGCAAATTGATAATAATAAAAAAAAGATAAACTTACCTAATTTATTTTTATTTTTATAATGTCATGATTTTATTCAAATGAACTAAAATCAGAATTTTAGAATGTAAACAATTTGCTTGACAAGTAGTCAAAACCAATTGTTCCAAACTATAGTTTGAATTTTCTCATTCGCTTATTTTGAAGTCAAACCATGAAGTTCCTGGTGAAGCTCATATCTTATTAATTATTATAATCTTAACTTTACTAAATTATATAAACAATCCTAAAAATATGAAACTTAATTTTGTTTTTAAATAATTGACATAATCAGATAATGCTATTATAAATTTAGAAACATATATACTAATTTTTATTATAGTTTAATCCTATGCCATTTCTTATTTAACCACCACTCTTGTTTGTATAGGAGCCACTCGCTACACAATTCGCCGCATACATAAAGAGATTTAATCTTAAAAAATAGACTTCCCATTAAGATCCTGGATCTCCCTTTTTGTAATCCTAATCCATGTGCCACTTTTGTACCTTCAGCTATGATGTCTTAATCAAAGCACTAAATAAATTGAAGTCGTTAGGGACTCCTTATCTTCTTTCAATCTTTCCTCCAATTTCCCTTGATGTGTCAACACGAGGAACACACCTAGCAATGAAGCAAGCTCCGATGTGATCTAACAAACTGGAATGCTCACAATAAAAATTAATTAATTAATTAATTAATTAATTAAAACATCTCTGGTCATGCTTTGCATAGCACATTTAGATGTGTGAGAAATAATCGCTAATTTATATATATTAATGAATAAGTTGGTGCTACGCTGTCATTGAGATGGGATACAAACTTCTGTAATGAGGTTTTTTCATTATGCAATGGAAGAGTGGTGGGATAAAACCCACTCGTTATCAAAAAACAAAAAATATTAATAAGGACTAATTTGAAATCTGAATTTGCTTGTTGAACACATATTAACAGTTGGAATAATGTTTTTATGTTAATTTATTTAGAGCAATAATACTGTTATTTTTGGGTTAGTTTGTACTCAGCTTTTTTTTTAAAAAAAAAAATTAGCTATTGCGCTTGGAGAGGGGGAGAGGTGTCAACATCTCAAGAAAAAAATTTTGTTTCACAATTTTTGTTTATCAAGGAAAAAATTTCAACTAAAGTATTATGCATTTTTGTAGGAGATGAAAGAATCATGCATTGTAACTTTCAGATAGCACACTGCAAAATTACGTGGTAATAATATATTTGTAGCAGCAATTGGTGCTATTTATTTTTTGCAACTCATATATGTCGGCACTAGGTTTTCAGAGAAATGTCTAAGTGCGGTCTTTTCTGAATGCAATTTCTTTTTACAAACTTTCACTAAATAATACATCTCAAGCAAAAATTACTTTGAAATTTTTGTTTATCAGGAAAAAAAATTTAAATAAATAATTATATATTTCGTAGGAGACAAAAAGAATCATACATTGGATACGTTTCAAATAGTACACTGCAGAACTACGTGGTAATAATATATTTTGTAGCCGTAGTTGGTGCTATTTATTTTATACTACACATATATGTCGGCGCTATAGACTTTAGAGGGAAAAAAAATTTAAGTGCGGTCTTTCCTGAGTGCAATTTTTCCTTTCAAACTTTCATGAATTATCTTTAATTGCGACATTGTAATTATTTCTTCACACCTATCTATAACATATTATAATAACCTCCGACATCGTATCATATCATATACTTAAGTCTATGATAAATGGAACATTGCACCATCCAAAGAATGATTTGCATCGTCATATGTTTAGTTGTTTAATTAGTAAATTAGAAAATAACAATACATCATACCAACTGTACATGTCAATGTCATTAAACAATGACAATGATCAAGTGCCTGCGCACTGGAAATTTCTTCACCTCTCAATCTCTCACTCCCATTGGTCCGAAGACTCCACCTCCAGCCTCCAGCTGACCCTATACTTCCTTGTCAATTATTTTGGGTACGGTGTAAACGATCCAAACAGCGTAGCGAGTCACCCTGTATAAAAAATTTCAATTATTTGAAGGGTAAGAAGGTGTTGTAAATTTAGAATATTACTACTCCTTTAAATAAATTAATTTTTTTAAATAGAATATATTTGTATTTTAAAAACATTATAACGCAATTTTAAAAATATTATCAAAATTATTAAGTTGATCGTCAACATCACAAATGGATTCAAAGATATTCATAAAATAAATGTATATAAAAAAAATGGAAGAGAAGTACTGGAATTTTAATTATTTATTAAGTATTTATTTTTCTATTGTTATATTATAACATGAATATGCGACTAATCTACGTTTTTGCTTATCATTTATGCAGTTTTGTGAAAAATTTAAAACACGATAGTTAATATATAAGAGAAATATGCAATAACGATATCTAAGACATAAATACTTGACAATAAGAATAATATAAGATAAATATGACTAAACATTGAGAACTAATTTTTGAATCGGGCTTTAATTTCGACCACATATTTTCAAGAAGGAGAAAGATTAATTCATCAGCACTCAATACTCATGAATGGTTGCGATTAAAGTTCGATTCAAAATTAGTTCTCATAGTAGAATTTCCCAACATTTTATATCTAAATTTTAGAACTCGTGGGCCTTATCGAATTGGATCATTCAAATGGACTCTGATCTGTAATTGACGACTCGCTACACTGTGCATAGTCTTAATATGGGCCACAGAAGTCTACAGACAAGTCCTCCCCGGACTCCGCGCCTATCAAATTACCGGATTCCCTCCAACCATAGCTAAACATTAATATTATATGTATAATTGAAGATATCGCAGCACGACGCTTCAAGCACTTTTCTGGACCGTAAGATCTAATATGGACACCTAAACATGTTTTCCCATAATAACTTATTATATACATACAACAGGAGAGGAGATGATCCCAAACAGTTCCTTCCACCTCTCATTCTCCCCTCCCTCTCTCTCTCTCTCTCTCTCACACACACACACTCTGATAAGAAAGAGTTTGTGATTTCCATCTTATAATTTTTTAGTAATGAAAAGTGCTTCTCCTTTCCAACTGATCTGGCCTTTTTTGGCTTCACTTCCCCTTCCTCTCCTTTCTCTCTTTTCTTCCCTTCCAAATCTCTCTGACTCTCTCTCCAGTCTCCACTGACAAAAAGCTCTTCTCCTTTAACTCCTCTACTGCCATTCTTCCATTCTTCCAAAGGCCTCTCTTTCTCTTTTCTCTCTTCAACAAAAGAGAGCGATAAATGTTTCCAGGCTTGATTCAAACAGGGGACGAGGGGCATAATGGTCATTCCCTCCACCATCGCCCGAGCCTTGTTCTCACCGCCGACCCCAAACCGCGCCTCCGCTGGACTGCCGACCTTCACGAGCGCTTCGTCGACGCCGTTGCTCAGCTCGGCGGGCCCGAAAGTCAGTCTTCTTTCCACTCTTTATCTTCTGTTGGTTTGTGTGAAATTGATCATGTTTCTGTGTTGATTTTGGTAGTTCTCTTGTTGTCTACTGAGTATTGTTGGTTAATTGGGTAGAAATCTGGTCTGGTATACCATTGAATCGGTTGAGGTGAAAATTGAAATTTCTGTTACTAGGAAAAGCAACCGCACTCTTTTTGTCTTGCTTCTGTGCGCAATTTGAAATTAAGTAAAATTGTACCTGAAAGTTAGTCCTTTATCTACTTTTGTATCACTTTATAGTTTTGCTAAATTTGGTTATTGCAAACTTTTTGGCCCTTTTTGGAGTGATAACGTCAAATTTTGACACTTTACAGTAGGATTTTTAACTTGTATTATTTGGATTTGTGGGAATCCCATGTGGAATTGCAACTGTGAGCTGTTGAGCCTGATATGCAACCTTTCCCTTCTCTTTCTTATTTTTTCTTTTTAATTTTGGGTTTGAACCTGAAATGCATTGTGAATTCTGTGTTCTGATTTAGAAAGTATGCTGCACGCACTGTGCATATCATGATTATAACCATGGAAAAGTCAGTTATCCTTCTTCTCACTGATTTCCAGTCTCCATTTCCATACTTTTCACTATGTTATTCAGTTATTGTTATAAATATCTAATTGGGGTCCACTATGGTGCATATCAAGTAATGCGTTGTATTTAACTTTTTCTTGTAGATAAATAATATTGAATTTCAAACCTTAAACCTGTACCTTTAGTGTTGCTAGTTGCTAATTAGTACTTGTGTTTGTATCTCTTCAATTGGCTGATTTGTTGCTATACAGTTTCATGCTGCATTGGTACTTCTTTTTGAAACCCACCCCCTCCCTCGACTAATATGCAACTGAAATTAGAGTACGACTTAGTTCTCCTTTAGCCTTCTTCCATTCTTTATTTATACTATTTTCCAAGGATGAAAATTGGTTTATTTAGATTATTTATTTATTTTTAAGTCGTAGATTTAAGCCAAGTCAAATGATATTAATGTAAGTGAAACTGGGTGTTAGTATAAATTTCTCTCCTTGATCAGAACATATTGCTCAGTCTGTTATGCCCCACTCGCCCTTCTGTTTTATTTCTTGTTTGTTGGAGTTTGTTCTTTTCTTGTTGTGTTCTCTTAAGTACTGGATTATTTTGGTAGTGGTGTCTTGTCATTGTACAGGGGTAAAAAGTGTGCTTTCCATATGGCAATTGCGTATGAAAAATGGTCCTCCCAGCCTCAATTATTCAATTTATTGAAAAACATGTGCTTAAAGTTGGTCAAGCCAGTAAAAAAATGGCACGTACCAATTGACTTTCCAAAAAAGGATCCACTATACCATTTTATGCTTGAGAGTTGACTGAGAAATTTTAGTCAGGTAAACTAAAGATTTTGCTTACTGTTTAGTTATGTAATTTCATCTCTTTTTATCTTTTTCTTCTCCTACTATAGAAGCAACCCCAAAAACCATAATGCGCACAATGGGTGTGAAGGGCTTGACCCTCTTCCACTTGAAGAGTCATTTACAGGTACCAAGCTTTTAAAAAACTCCGTTTTTTCCGTTTTATCGCCGTTTTATCTATATTTTTGTTTACACCGCACAACCGTTTTATCCGATATTTCACCGTTTTATCCGTTTTAACGCCGCTTTATCACCGATAAACGCTAAATCACCACCCAACCGCTAAACCGCACAAATCGCATTTTAAAACCTTGACAGGTACTGAGATGGTATATATTTTATTCAATTTTTTATATTGCATTAATTATCAACGGATTTGTTAATAAGAGTATAAGACCTCACGTGTTTTTTTCACCCATATCAGTGATTAGGTGTAGATAGTGCAATCACAATTTGTTTTATGCTCCTAAAATGAGCTTTTATTTTGATAGATTTATATAAGTCCAAATTAGGGATCTAGAATATTATCATGAACTTAGTTTTGATGCCATCTTGTTCATTCAAGAACTAAAAATTTAAAAAAGCTCTCCTTGGGGATTCAGAGCAAAATTTCTGGAAAAATAAGGGTCGAAAATTGTTCAAACCAGTTGCGATTTGCAAATGTATATAGAATGCTGGTCTCTATTCAGCAAAAGATTTGATGATAAACAAGGTTCAATATAGAATTTCCTAGTTTGATAGGTGGGATATGCTATATGTTATTTGATTCTTAAAAGAAGAAAGAATTTAATGATTTAGTTCAATGGTCTACAGCTTACAAAAGCAAACAACCCTTTATTAATGTCAAGTCTAATTGGAATTGTTATTCTCCTGTTGTTCTTGTATTATTATCTGACAAGTTATTTTTAAATTCGACAGAAATACAGATTAGGCAAGCAGTCGGGAAAGGATATGAGTGATCAGTCTAAAGATGGTATGTATTTGTCAAATCAATAGTTGAAATCAGTTCTAAATAGGTACCAGAAAGCACCACCAACATACCTGTCGTGCTATGAAAGATTGATTCCATTAATTTAATCCCAACGAAGCCTCAAAAAAACCTCATTTCTCTGCAACCTATCACTTTCAATAGTAGAAAAGTTGAAGAAAAAAGGACACTGAATTTCATTAATTCTTCAAATACTAATGTAGAATAATAGTTGAAGGTAAGAAACAGAACAAATAGTGAATTTTCCTTGATTGCATGGCCTAATTTCAGCTTCATACCATTTAGAGGCACAGGGCAACTCCAATTTGTCTCCAAGAGTCCCTGCTCAAGATATGAAAGAGTAAGATTGAAGAATACTTTTCTATTTTGTTTATGTGCATACAAGTCCTACTTCTGTGGATGATTCATTTGCCATGCCAAGGTGAACATATCTATCGTGGGTACCATATTACTCAGCTCTGATAGTGGTACAGTGCCTAAATATATTGTTGGGTTGTTAGTTGCATTCATGTTTTTTGCATGGCTAAGGGCATAACTATCGCCACCCCAAGTTGGCATCTTACTTTTTGCATACTGTCCTGAACTGGTTGAGTCTGTACAATGGCATCAGCCTGTGTATAAATGCAGCTTGGTCCAGTAATGGCATGGGATCCTTGCATATTTTAAGATTTTACTTGTGTGATCTTCTGATTGATTGTTAAATATTGACTTTAAATTTTACTTGCTAAAGGAGTCAGGAGGTGAAGGAGGCACTGAGAGCTCAAATGGAGGTGCAAAGGAGATTGCATGAACAAGTTGAGGTAAGTCATTTGCATGCATTTGGCTTTTTTAACAGTTTTGAATATCATTCAATGTTACTCACTGCCAGTACCCCATTAATGCTTTATTGAACACACGGTTTAGGGTATAACATATTTTGTATTGGCGAGAAATATCTTTTAGTTTTTCTTATTTAATTTGAAAACATATAATAGCACTGATGAATTTGGCATGGTATCAAGCTAACAGCAACAGTGATACTGGTGCCGACTTCAACTTTTGTTAAATCTATGGTAAATCTTTTTTCCAGGTTCAGAAACATGTCCAGATCAGAATAGAAGCACACCAGAAGTACTTGGACACCCTTCTTGAAAAAGCATGCAAGGTAGCATCTGAGCAGATTGGATTCAACCCTACTGAACCTGAACTGCCCGACCTGACCGGACCTGCAACTGTCCAATATCCACCGCCAGAGCCATTAAGCCCCTCCATTTACCATCAGCTGTCAGTTGGATCCATTAACCTACATAGTCCAACTGGTGGCACTGGCACAAAGGTCTCTTCTGGCATTGAAGGACAGTTCATCTATCAGAAACCCCCTGAATTAAAACGAAAAGCATGTTGAGGAGGTCAGGTGAAAGAATGGTATGGTTGGTATATTTGCACTTTGGTCCTCAATTGAATATTCGATTTCCCAAATTTAGCCCGAAACTTTTTCTCCTTGGTATATGTGCAAAAAGGTTTTGCATAGCTTTCAACACCTTTGCATAACTTTCTTTTCTTCTGAGTTCTATCTCCGGTGATGTGATTTATTATGGTTGGATCCAACCTTTTGAAATGCCAACAATTAATATTTTTTTACAAGGGTTCTTTTGCTGCATTCGCTAAATTATCCCAATTTGTCATTCTGGGAGGAGGAATCTGAGGTATGGCGCCTTATTGAGCTCAAGTGACGAAAGAGGGCTTCTGTGAAATTCTTACCTTTTAAGTTGTTGCACGGTTGTATTCTGGCAAATGGTTAAGCAAGAGACCAGAAAAGAAAGATTGGGGCTAAAAATACTAAAGATGTTGGGGATTGGAGTGCAAATATGCCAATGTACCGTATGCAAAAAAAAGTACTACGTTACAAGAGGTATTGGCACGGCTCAAGAGAAAAAAAAGGAGAGTTAGTGCACTGGAGAAAAACATTTTACATGTGGCGTTGCCCTTTCTCTCCATTTTTATATTTAGCATGTATAATATATTAAAGGGCAAGATTCTTCTAACCTTTGTTTACTTTAGTTAACAACTTTTTCTTAGTAAACTTGGAACCTTTTAAACGGTTCATATAACTACTTCACCCCTTATATACGCCAATGCATTTTTTTTTAATAAATCTTAAATGTATAATCAGTTATTGCAGAATGCATATTTATATATTTTATGACAGTGCAACAATTGACGGTTATCATGTGTTTTAACAGAGCTATCAACGGTTTGGGATCAAAGTAAGAAAACTTTAGATGATGGTTATATAAATCTAAATCCAAATAATTAAAAATTAGCGAAAGCAAATAACTGGCCTATTAGCCTCTTGCTTTTTGCCTTTCACGAACTATTCAATCGAAGAAAGATTAGAGACGGCCCTTACTTTTGACAACGGTTTCTCAAATAAAGTCAACAAATTAAAAAAAAAAATCAAAATGTTTAATTTTGATTGGTTGTATTAAATTTTATGCATTCCAGTATCATTTGATATTCCGTCAAAGAGTGGACTGTTCAAAAAAGTTCTCTGAAGGGTAAGTTATCATGGTCCTAATTCTTGGACAAATTGTATTTGACCAATGTTTTGAAAACCAGACCAGATGGACCGGTTTGACTGCAACCCGCATCCCAGTCCGATCCAAACTGACCTGATTTTTTTTTGTCTGTTTGCGAACTACGATGAACCGGTCTCTCCGATCCGTTTTTTTAATGGAACGGAATGTCCGGTTTCTCTTTTATTTTTCAATGCAACCATGTGCTGTATGTCTATATCCACCGGGCTATATGAACCTTTTGTGTTTAACTTATGAATTCTTTATATAAATTATGTTATCTGGTTTTAAAAGTTGGTTCAACCGGTCGAACGGGTTCGCCGGCTGGTCCGGTTCCTAAAACTTTGCCAACGACCGATTGGCATTTAATTCAATAACAAATCTTCTGGTTAATTATTTAAAACGTAGTAAACACGTAAAGGACTCAGGTAAATTAAATTAAAAAAATGACACTGACCAAAAGAAGTGCGCTTGCGCAAGTATAAGATTCATAAAAATACCCCCCCCCCCCCCCAAACCCCCCCACCCCAAAAAAAAAAAGGAAAAAAGGATAGTGTCATGCAAAAATCTCTATGTAGGAATCATCGTTAAATTTTACAGTTAAAAAACTGTTCGTAAACCAATGAAAGCTAGTTCACTAGCAAACGAAATTGTAGTTTCCGTCTCCTAGGAAAGCGTCATACTCACACGAATCGAATATCCCCGAATGATGCCGCTACAGACATACCCTTAATTAGCCACTATTATATTCGTATCAGAAAAAAAATTTGTGAAGAAATAACCAAAAAAAAAAAAAATCTAAGAACGTGGAAAAGATTATGGCAACAAAAAATTTCCAAGCAACTTTCTTTTTTCCACGAGAATGATGATTTTTTTTTTTTTGAGAATGAATGGACATTTCCATGCAAATGAAGCAGAAAAATCGTATGCCAAACAACGATTGAAAATTATTTCTATGAGCAGTGGCGGATTTAGAAAAAATATCTAGGTGGGTCTAACAACCTCTGTTTAAGTCTTCAGCTCCACTTTTGAGTGCTCCAATGGCAGAAAAAATTAGCTGGGGCTATAGGGGGCTCCAAGGGCTCGACGGCGTGAGGTGGGGCTCTAGCCCCACCCGCCCCGGTGGTAGATCCGCCCCTGTCTACGAGTATATTAAACGGTGTTCGAAAAATATCATCTCTACATGAACTATTCATTTTTTTTAGATTTGAAGAACCCAGCTGGAAATATCGTGTTTGATTTGAATTGCATAATAACACCTAAAAATCGCATAGGGACCCAGGTAACATTTGTTCCCTCCTACTCAATGAATCTTATTAAGATAAAACTTAGAATTGAACAAAATATTATATATATACTAACGCAAATCTCACATATTACGTGATTCATCTATATAATATTTTATGAACTTTAAGTCATTATAAATAAAATCTACCACAAAGAATAAAAAATGTAACTCGGATATTATATAAAAACTACCACTAAAAAAAAAATAAGTGCTCGATGAGATTTCTAAAGAACTTATTATGCAAAAATTATGAAAAAAAGAAAATTCATAGAAAATTGTTGTAGTTTTTTGTTGTCTAGTATATTAAATATATTATTTTAGATTTTCTATTGTTACTATAATATATGGGTGTGTTTGTTATGGGTTGAATAAGTCTTATTTCGAATAAGGCTTATTCGGGATGAAATAAAAAACGTTTTGAATAAATCTTATTCCAAATAAAGTCTTATTCAACTCCTTATTCTAATTCTACCATTTTAGTGGAACAAAAGTGAATAAGAGGAGAGAGGAGAGAGAAGAGAGAAAAGCTTATTCAACCTCTTATTCAAATCGGTGCTAAACACACCCTATATTTGATTTCTCATGACTTTTTTATCTAGCATTATTTTAGAGTTGTTCATTTAAGAATTATTATTATATTATGTGTCTATATTAAACGTTACATCATAAATATATTTTCAAAAAAAAAAATTACGGATCTTGTTAATACGAAATTCTAGCTTCGCGACTGTGTATCTCAGTGGCTGTCAGAAAAAAAAAAGCCGCCTGGTGAGCTGACCTCCGGTTTGATAGTTGTGACTTGTGACTGAGAAATTTAAAGTGCATTAACCGTTTTCTTAAACTAGATTCTTAAGTCGCGGCTCCGCCGCGACCTGTAATTTATGTTGTACGTTGCGTGGTGTTTAAAATTTTGTGGGGTGCTGTTGTTGTGCAGGTGGTGGACTTGGATAGTGTTATATTATTTGAGTAAGTTAGCAGTTTGTAAATGTTCCAATAAGTAAGAATTGTAAGGAATAAATAAATTATTACATGATATAAAGCACTATTAATCTTATGTTGTGGACTATAGGAATTCTATTATTATTATTACATGATATAAAGCAGTATTAATCCTATGTTGTGGACTATAAGAATTCTATTATTATTGTTACATGATATAAAGCACTATTAATTCTTAGGAAGAAATTTTTATTACGTAGTACTAAAATTTTGATGATTCTATAACTTCTCCCTCTGTATTTAGAATCTTCAACCAATATAACTAAAAAAAAATAATTGTCAAACAATAAACATATGGGCTTAAATAAATATTGTTCATTTTATACACATTGATATTTTAATGAAATTTGCCCGAGGGTTGTTATGTTTGTTATGAGGGACTAATATGTTTTTTAGTTGATGTTCGTTGTCAATTTATTTGAATGAATAAGGATTGGATATGATTGAAAGTTTCATTGCATTAGAAGAAGTTGAACAATTGATAAGTTAATAAGGAATTACACAGTGGAGGTATTTGTAATGAAGTTTGTGGATGGTATCACATATTCTAACAAAAACATGCTCACAAAGAGAACAATTCAGCAAGCGTGAAAGCATATACTGCATAACTAATAATCCTAAAAAAACTCAAGAACAATAATAGCACAAACAATCACACATAGAAATGTAAACTGCAACGAAGAAATCACTAACCTTGGGCGGAGAAGAAGAAATCCTGACAAATAGGCGGACAACACACTTGGAGAGCTGTCTCAGGAAGCAAATCGCACAACCTTACATTTTTTAACCAAACGAAAAAATTAGTATCAATTATACATCGAATGACACATTACATCCGGAAATAATCCGCATTGGAAGAAATCAACCATTTCATTGTTGCAACTAATAACAACAGAATAAGATGCAAAGAAGGAACCTTAACCTTCTAAATACACCAAGCCAACACTGACGGAGGATACAAGGAAGGAAGGAGGGGAAGGGCTTTTAATAGACCAATGCAATGGTAAAGATAGGTTTAGCCCTACAATTGGAACACAGAGTGAGAGCAGGGAATGCATTCTGACAATTGGCCCCACAGCCAATCTTAGAAGAGAGATTTTCAGGAATATGCTGTGCCTGGACCAGGCAGTGAACAATACGCTGAAAATGGCAGAGTGAGTACTGAGCATCCAATAGACATCAGTTGGGCGGCAGTCAATGCCAATCGTGAACACAAACCACCCAGCTGGCCCATGAACCATGGAACACCTGGCCCCAGCCAGCAGTGCATGCGCAGGAACAGAAGGCACACTTGTTTAGAACGCATCTAGCCATACCACAGATCGCAGCAGAAGCAGGCCCCACCAACATTCCTCTTGCACATGGCTGCCCGAGGGGAAGAGTTGGGATAAAAACCTGACCGCATTGTAACATCCGTATTGCCTACACGGTGAACAATTGGGATCCATACACCGTATGTTTGTTAGGACCACAGGAGAAGGGAGATCCTCCGCAAGATATCGCACACAGACTTCTAATCTGTAAACCATGCGCACCATCCAAACCAAAAGAGGAAGCAAGCTGTGGTGCACACCAAAGTGCACACTATATGGCGAATCACGATAAGGCGAAAAAATGACTTACAGTCATTGGAAAGGCAACATTTAGGTTGGCCACATTGGAACGACGGGATGCAGACGGGACTTACTAAGGCATGGCGCACCAATTAAAATCGTTGCCTCATATGAATTGGACCCACATGAACAGAAATTAAGATTGGGTGTTGTGCAAACAGAGAACGCCAACTCCACACAATTATTTAACCAAATTACTGCCCTGCCCAACCAGGATCACGAATTGAATCCACAATCTGAACATTCATGTAGCAACCCAACGAAGGCTTCGTTTCACGGGAAACCAACCCACCACATAAACAACCACACCAAAAAAAATTAGCACAACACAGCTCGACACTGTTCATTCCTCATTCAGGATATATAGGTTTTTTCAATACAAAAGGAAGTTCACAAAGGCAAAGCTAAAAAAGGCCATTGGATCCTCAGAATTGCTCAGATACTCAACTTATTAAAAAGTGCCACGTGGAGGTTAAATACTTGCCGAGTACAGAAAAGACAGGGCTCTAATCCCACACCTCCAGACCTCCTTGACAGCGAGCGGTCTGGGTTTGATTAGAAACATGACCGTTGAATTGTGCTCGGGCAGCAGTCGGACCTGACCGTGGGCAACGGTCAGATTCCACCTTCCAGTCCAATTAGTTATTTCCTTCAGTAGACTTGGTCTATTTTTAGGCTATACACCAACAAAAGGATACAATTTGTACAGTCAATGCGTCAATTTAGTTACTGCTCGTTTCACTTTTACGTCGGAGCGTGGCAGGCAGCAGTAGAAGAGGATTCGTTTCCACAGAAAAAAGCGAGAATATAAAAAGAAAACGAAAGACGATTCGGGAGGAGAGAGAGAGAGAGAGACGAAAGGGACGAGTTTTGACTTAGCCAAGCGAGCGAGAGAGAGAGAGATGCAATCTCAACCCTCCGATTGGAACTGGATCGACGGCTGAAATGAAATCAACCATTCCAAAATGTTGCTATCAAATCAAAAATCAAAATAAATGAGTGAGAAAGAAGAAGAGAAGAGCAAGGGGAAGGGGAAATCCGTAACTCATCCAACAACTACTGTCGTCTCCAGTTCGTTTTCCCAACGGATCCAGCTTTTTGCGCGAGTATCGCCTCTTCTCTCTGTCCAAGCTCAATTCCTCTTTGCGTGGTATGAACATCAGTCTCTGGTCTTCTTCTCCCTTTTTTAAGTTGATGTGGTCTAGATTTCTAGTGGAATGCCACCGTGGTGCGCCAGATCGCCGGAATCCTTAGTCCGATGCTGGGCCTCCGGCCGTCCGGTGATCTGTGCTGGGCTCTTGTTGGAAACCCAAATTTTGATTGGAATTCTCGTATTAATTGTTTCGATTGTTTATTTCTAAGGTTGAATGCTTCTTTTGAGTGAATCCTGCTGATACCAGTTGTTACTTTCCCAGTTAATTAATTTGACAGCAATTTTATGAAATTAGCTGAAATTTTATGAAATTGATGAAAATTGGAATGTTTTATTCTGAGGGTCCTGTGAATTGCAGCTTGAGTTCTGTTTCTGTACTAGTAGTATTTACTTGTGGTTTGCTTGGCTCAAAAATTAAGTCTAGTGAATCACTTCAGGCCCAGCTCATATAGTTAGGTAGTAAAGAGGAAATTCAATTGATAAAATTTAGCACTGAATTTGCCTCCTTTTATCTCAAAATAGCATCAACTGTTGAATTGCACTCGTTTCAGTTGTTGTCCCCAAATAAGAAAATGCAACTCCTTACTGACAGCAGCTTGATTTCATGGTTTGAAACTACATAACCCAGTTAACTTTTCAAAAGAAAAGAAACAAAAGATCAAATTTTTTTCCATCAAAACAGCTCCTTGCAAAACTTCTTACACACTTTGCTTTGGAGAAACAGGTCTATCAATTGACTATGTATGGTTGCAATTTGAACTTTGGGAAAAAGTGATTGCTTTCATTTTAAAACTAGTGAGATATCGTACTTCTATTTGGCATGCTTTAACCTACTTTGCTCATTAGTACCTGATTTTGGCATAAGCCTCCACCTATCAATGCTTGTTTACCTACCAGGTCTTGGTCCAGCTCACTCAAGCTAAATTGAGTTTTCTGTCATGGATTGCGCTGCTAATTGCTTGTATTAGCTGATAATTCAGTTACAGCAGTTGGTTTTAGATCAAAAGTAATCTACTTTTTGGGTGATGACCTGAAGCCTGGTTTCATCTTGTTGCAGACATTTGTCAACCAGCTCTATCAACCTCATGCTTATATTTTCTTTGCTTTTTGTTTTTCTTATAATCTTCTTTTTCTACCAAATTTAATCAATTATCATTTGTTTATTAGATGAGGAGAGATGTATCAGCCAAATCAAAACCTGCTTTCTAGTATTGGTTTTGAACAGCAACTCGATATCATACCTGGCAACAATATGGGACCCAACAATTCCATGAGCGACAATAATAGTAGCATGAACAACAATAATAGTGGCAACAGCAATAGTAACCCTAACTTGGCAGCACGACAGCGTCTGAGATGGACCAATGAATTGCATGAGCGGTTTGTTGACGCCGTTACTCAACTTGGTGGTCCTGATCGTATGTTCTTGACTTTTTAATTCTAATTTGTCTGCATGTCTCTCAAGATGTTATCTCTGTGGATAATTTTGGGAAAGTTTTACTCATAATAGCCTTTTTGAAACTGCATTGAGAACCGAAATGGAAAGAACACAAGAGACTGTTTCCTCCCCCACCCCCAGAGATACCTTTTAATGTCTCAAACATATATCCAGAAACTTTTGGTTCCATCATATCATCATTTTTTAATTTGGTTACTGACATTCAGATCATTTGAAAACACCAAATTATGAGAATTTAAAATTATAGTTTCTTAAGGTGAACTTAATATTCTCGTTTAGTATAATTTTTGTAAGATGATGAGCTGTTACTTATTATTATTATTTTTTTCCAATGGTGACAGGTGCTACTCCGAAGGGAGTTTTGAGAATTATGGGTGTACCAGGTTTAACCATATACCATGTGAAAAGCCACTTACAGGTAACTCAGACATCCATATGCTGTAATTTCTGGTTGTTAAGTTTGGTTATTTATTTCCTAATATATGCTGATAGGTTACGATTCTTTTTGTGTGTTCAGAAATACAGGCTTGCAAAATACATTCCGGAGGTGTCAGCTGATGGTAAGTACCATTTATGAAATTTTTCATTCCAGAATCTGGTACTGGTATTAAGTACCATTCTAGGCAGTCTGGTTGCCATTCAGTACTGGTATGTACCAGTTACTTATTCCTCTTTTTTTTTTCTGGTCTTATGGTTTGATGGTTTATTTGTTCTGTTAATTTTTGGGCATTATTACTTGAAAAAAAGAACTGAGAAAGTAATACAAGGTTTATATATGGTATAAGCAGGTCGACTTTATAGATTCCTGGTTCATTTCTTATATTGCACCAAATATGCATTGCTGTTCTGAGTTAGCTTGTGGACAGCATGATCAATTTGATGAATTAGGAAATATTTTTTTGAATTATTTATTTAAATACATCAACATCAGGTGCTAAAGTTGAAAAGAAAGATCCGGGAGATCTCCTCGCTGGACTAGAGAGTTCTTCGTAAGTACAAATGGAATTTTGGGAATGTTTGATCTTAAAAAGTTTCACATACTTTATTTGTTTTATTTTCTTAAAAAAGAGAGGTTATTTTATTTACTTATTTTCTTTGTGTTCTGTAGAGGATTACAAATTAGTGAGGCACTAAAACTGCAGATGGAGGTTCAAAAACGGCTACATGAACAACTGGAGGTAATTGCATACTTATATTTTCAGATGGAAACCAAATTTTTTTATTTGAAAGAAACTTCAGTTGTCTGTATCTATTGGAGAAGATAGAAATGGAAAGGAAAAAAAATGAGAAAATGGAAAGAAGAACTTTGCTTTGAAGAAAAGCATTGCTTTAGCTATGCTGTAGACTGAAGAGGTTTAAATTACAGATAAAAATGAAATGTTAGCATTTATGTCCATTTTCTGATTGAAACAAGAATGGACACTTATGATCTCTTCTCTTCTACTGCAAATAACAAAATATTAGAATCAATTTTTTTTTCTTTCAATTCTGCCTCCTTTCCTCTTCACACGTCTCTAATAACTAAAAAAGCCAATTGGAAGGCCATTTACAAGCAGCACCGGAAATTTTCCAAAAGTTTTTGAAGTAAAAATTTCCTTCCAGCTGTGATCATCAGTTGCACAACATTTGCGTAATTAAAAGTAAACCATGTAAGAGTTCCATTGTAAATTATTCAAATGGAAGAAACTATTGATCTGCTTCTAATTGTGTTTTGAGTACTGGAAGATCCAAATAAAATTGATAATGGGACAGTCAGACTGATACAGGTGCTACTTATCAGTACTGTTGTTGGGTTTCCATAAGTTTTTAGGGTATGTTCAATAACAGGGAAAGTTCATACTAGGAGTATTTTCATATCTGAACGATTGGTCCTTGGCTAAAAACAGTGCCAAGTTTCCTTTACATTCTTTAATTATTGGTAATGTCCATCATCAAGTTCTTACATACATCCTCCAACATTTTGGTCTCAGATGTACACCAAACTGCAGACTGCAAACCTAGATGATCTCTCAAATAGATTTTTTTATTCCAAAGTTCCAAATTTGTAAACAGTCTAAATCTTGATGTTATTTTTTTCCAAAACTGCAAAATAAGCGCTCAAAATGCTGGTAGTCTTTATAAATTTCTCTTTATTAAAACTAATTTTAAATGCCTCTTCTTTCTGATCAACAAGCTGAAATCCTTTTTTTTTCCTTTTTTTGTGAAGAAAGTTAGGATAACTTTATAAATATAAGAAGTTATGTGCAAGAGTAGCAAGCTGAAATCCTTATTTTACTTGAGTTTTCTTTTGGCTTTAGGGAAACCTGTCAGTACTATTGTAGTCACCTTCAGAGATTTTTCTTTTATAATAGTTTGCTAGTGGTTTGAAGCTGAAAAAGGAAAATGAGAATTCTGTTATTTTTTACAGTAATTACTTCTTGCCTGATCTCATGTTCTGCTGGTGGGAATTATTAATGGTGCAAGGTTTATGAGAACAGATATTTACTTGGCACTTATAGATGCTTAGTCTACGCTGTAAATGCAATTGAGTTGTTCTGATATCAAGTGTGAATGATTGCTTTTGTTGTCTTACTGTCTAGCATGCAATGTATTCTAATTTTTCTATCTTAAAATAAAAGGTGCAAAGACAGTTGCAGCTTAGAATTGAAGCTCAGGGAAAGTACTTGAAGAAGATAATAGAAGAACAGCAACGCCTGAGTGGGACTATAACTGAAAACCCTAACCCTAGCTCAGATTCTGAGAAACCTGGACCATCCACCCCGGGACCCACATCTGAGTCGCCTACAACTCGTGCCCCACTTCCTGACAATCCAGTCCCCCAATCAGATTCTCTCTCCTCATGCCGTGAGCCACCAACCCCAGATTCTAGCTTCCAGGCTAGTAATGTTGCTGTTACTGGTACCAGCTCTCCAGCAAGGAGTCCAAGACATAAAAGGCCACGTACCAGTGATTTGATAATGCCTAACCATATCTTGGAATCGAGCTCAGGTTCTGATATCCAACACCAATGGTGATTCATTACTCTACTGTGATTGTTGTTAGGAGGATGGCTTGTTAGTCTAAAGCACTAATTATGACTCAACAAGCTGGTATAATTTCTGTTGTAGGGGAGTTATTTAGCCGGCGATTTAGACTTTATTTGTGATAACATGTAACTTTATGTCTAGTGTTTAGGTCCACGCCATGAATGTACCTTTGTATATGTTATTGACAAAGACTTCTGATTTGCATATTGGGTATTTGATGATTGTTGGGTAAACGGGGAACGTAGTTACTGATGCTGCTGTTTATGCTCGATCGGTTGGTGTTATGTAAATGTGCCGACTTGTCTCTCAGAATATACACTCAGTCCTAGTCGTCTGGACTATTATATCTAACCTGGGGCGTTGAGTACTTGAGTGTAGGGCTGCAAACGAGTCGAACACAAGCGAGCTGACCCTAGCTCTAGAGTCAAGCTCGAGTTAGTCGAGCCGAGCCTTAACGAATACGAACCACTATCGAGACACAAACGAGCTTAATTATTATAATTATATATATATATTTTGTAAGTTTTAAGTAAGTTGTAAATTAATTAATTCATATTTATTTATATTATATATTTCATAAGTTTTACTGAACATTAATATTTATATCTAAAAAATAAGTATATTTTCTATCAAATGGAGTACTAAATATAATATATATAAAATCATATATTAAGCTCGACTCGCTACCTTATCGAGCCTTAACGAGATGAGCCGAGCTAGCTTGTTAACAACTTGAATTGTAACGAGTAGAGCTAATACAAACTTTTGTCAAGTCGAACACGAGCGGGCCACGAGCCACGAGCTTTTCTTGCACCCCTACTTGAGTGTATGGAGATGATGAAAAGATAATGGGAAGAGAGTTCAAACTTCAACAGCGTGGGAGAGATTGGGGGCTTTCTTCTTGTCGACGACAGCAACATTTTCACACTCTTTAAAATGAGGTTTCAATCAATTTTAAAAAAAAAACCATATATATGCAATACACTTCAAATATATTTCAGTCTTATTCGCGAAAAACTAAACATATATTTAGAACTAGCAATACAAACTTTGATGCATATATTAGATTATTATATCCAAAATATAATTGTCAGTTTTGATTTTTTAATTTAAAATAAATTGAGATTAAATTAATTAAAAAAATTTCATAAAAAAGAAGACCCACAATATAAAACTATCAGATCAGATTTGATATTCTAAGCGGATGACCAAACCCGAATAGTATCCGTAGATCAAACGTGGGGCCTCGTATCCTCTGATGGTTTACTCCAGTGGACGTTTTCTAATCCGAGCAGTCTGATTTGATCTCAACGGTTAGTTTTTTTTCGAGCCTATCAATTTTGGTATTATGCACGGAATATCCATATCCATCGAGATTAAATCAGACGATTGAGATCGAAACTATCTAGTGGATGGCCAT
Source organism: Rhynchospora pubera (assembly GCA_028095005.1). Classification (NCBI taxonomy): domain Eukaryota; kingdom Viridiplantae; phylum Streptophyta; class Magnoliopsida; order Poales; family Cyperaceae; genus Rhynchospora; species Rhynchospora pubera. Next base: position 195,345,540 of record CM051463.1, on the reverse strand, counting down.
GTAGAGGATGCATGAGTCCAAACGTGGGCATCCTTCAAAGTCCATACCCGTTATCTTCTGTCTATAGTCTATAGACCTCTATAGACTATATTATAGGGAAAATTAGATATAACCCCCTATAAACTTTTTCAATTGGATATAACCCCCTACAATTTTTAAAATTAGATATAACCCCCTCAAAACATGTTTGTTTTGGATATAACCCCTTTTTATTAACTTTAGTAATTTTTTAAATATAAAAAATCAATTGTCTGATTTTGTGACCAAATTACCCTCATGCTTCATCTTCCCTCTAGCGATTTTAGAGGCTTTATAAATATGAAATCTCTGAAACGATTTTCAACTTAATAAAGATCTTTACTCCGCAATTAATATAAAAATTTTCCCAAAATTACATATAAAGGCGTAAATAATTAACTAAAAATTGACGAGCTAATGTGCTTTTGAGAAACTGAAACGAGTTTTTTTGTTTTTAAATTTAATATGATTAAATTGTACCAGAAAGGAAAAATTAGTTCGTGTACCTTTATGAGATTAGAATATTATTCAATAAAACTAATATTCGTTGAATGCTTCTGATATATGAAAGTGAGATATGAAAGCGTGAAGCCTGTTTTAACCTTGTTACTATTCAAGAACATTTGGAAGCACAAACGCTAATTTTTATATGCTGAACAGAAGTTGAAATACTATGTTTATCGCTATATAAATTTGTAGCAGAACATTAAAGTCCCAAATACGAAAATGTCAAGTACCTCGAGAGATTTAGAAAGAATCTTGAACAATTTCAGATAAAAACAATATGAATGTTTGGATCGCTAGAGGGGGAAGATGAAGCATGAGGGTACTTTGGTCACAAAATTAGATAATTGATTTTTTAAATTAAAAAATAACTAAAGTTTATAAGAAGGGGTTATATCTAAAACAAACATGTTTTGAGGGGGTTATATCTAATTTTAAAGATTATAGGGGTTATATCTAATTGAAGAAGTTTATAGGGGGTTATATCTAATTTTAAAGATTGTAGGGGGTTATATTTAATTGAAGAAGTTTATAGGGGGTTATATCTAATTTTTCCTATTTATACCAATCCCGGAAGGATCATTCCCTGTCGCGGACGACGGACCTCATCTCATAGTAGTAGCACATCCAGCCGTCGTTGACAACCTGACAACCCTTCCCTGACCGTCCGATCCCGTCTCTTTCCCTCATCCCGCCACCTGGAACCTGTTCCTACTTCCCTTTGTCCCAAATAACCAATTAACCATCATCAAGAAACAATCTTCCTTCCCTACTCACCTCACCTCAGTTCCTATCTACTCGTCTTCTTCCAATTCCCAATCCCCAACTTATTCTCTCTCTCTCTCTCTCTCTCTCTCTCTCTCTCTAATTTAATCGATGGGAGGTCACCATAGGGATCGCTCCAGTCGCTCAGGCCGCAAGCTACGCGCCGCCACGCGACACTCCTCTTCCTCCGCCGCCGCTACCGCCTCCGATCACTCCACCCACCCCACGCCGCCGTCTGTGCCCGATCCTACCTACCCTAATCCGGACTCGGATCACTCGAGACCCGACCCGGACCCGATCTACCACGACTCCGACTGCGGATACTGCACGGAGGAGCAACTCGAAGACCTTCTTTTGAAGAACCTCGATTTCGCCTACAACGAGGCGCTCTCTCGCTTGACGTCTCTCGGGTACAGCGCTGACGTGGCGCTCCATGGGGTTCTCTGTGGCGGCCACTGCTGTGGTCCAGCAGATGTCATCAGCAATATTGTCACGAACACTGTGGATTACTTGAACAACCCCAGTGCTGTAACTGGCTCTGGCTTGGCCTCTTCCAGTGCGACGGGTGGCGGTGGGTTCGCGGGGTTCTCTGACCTTCGTGCTCTGGAGGAATACTCACTGGCTGGGATGGTGTGCTTGGTGAAGCAACATCGGCCAGGAATTTCGCGGGGGGATGCGATGTGGTGTCTGCTTATGGGGGATTTGCATGTGGGCCGTGCTTGTCAGATTGAGCTCCCTCCACCCAATTGTTGTACCTCAGCTGCATTGGCTTACCAACCTGCTGCTGAGGCTGCGGCGGCAGCAGCAGCGGCAGCGGGGGGTCTGAGATATGACCCGGCTACCTCTGGTTTTCGTCCTTTTACAAGAATGAAAACAGTAGGGCCTAATGGAGGTGCGAAGAGTGGGTCATATGGGTCGGAGGATTTCATTGATGGGTTGATGAAGGAGCTAGAGATGCTCCAACTAGAGGATAAATCAACTGATTCTGATGACCAGAATGACAGAGTATTAGACATGTTTTGTCAGGTGATATATTTTGAAACGCTATGTATAACTGTCATTTTCCTTAACTGACTTCAATCGTTTGATTTTGGTTCTGGCTGGTCATTGACTTAACTTAAAGTTTAATTCTTTTATCCTTCAGGGATGGATCTTAGGGTTAAGCCACAAAGTAATCAATAAGGAAACAAAACATATACAAAACTGTAAAATTGTGATTGACATGTTACGTGGGTTATGTACAGCATTTTCTGGTATACAAGATGGTTACCTTACTCTGTTACAGTAAACATACTGACTGAAAACAAATGTTTAAGACCTGGTTTATATATATATATTAAGGAGGCCTAAAGCAAAAGGTATGCAGAAAGCATCAGACAGGAAGTAATTTTTATCTACTACATTGGTTACTTGATATAACCAATAAAGCCTGAGTCCATTATTTATTTATTTAAACCTAAATATCGAACAAGTGTGGAGACTAAGATAGATGGGACGGTATGCTTCCTGAACAGGCACGAGAGTTGGAGGAGCAGGTTAAGGAGCGGAGGGAGTGGGCACATCAGAAGGCACTACAGGCTGCTCAGAGGCTGAGCAGAGACATGGCAGAGCTGAGAGCACTACGTATGGAGAAAGAGCGGCGGGAGCGCATGAAGAAGGCTGGCACTCCTGCCGTCTCCCTTGACGAAGGCACAGTCAAACGCCTTGTTGAGATGGAGGAGGGGCTGAAGAAGGCAAGCCTCCAGGCAAGAACTTGTGGTTTTGCATTTTCATCCTAGGACAACTTTAAACCAAAATAGAACTTCCGACATAATCTTCATGATTCACTGTAGTTTTTTTTTTTATTATTTGATAGAATTCTAATCTAATTATTGGTAGTGAATTTCGCTATTTTAATACTGCAATCTTAGTTGAATTGTTCATCATGATATGGAGAAAAGCATAAAAATTGCCATGCTAGATTGGTTCGAAGGCTAGGATACTTCTCCTGGAACTTAATTCTGGTTATATAAAGAAAATGTGCTCGTGGTTCATGGATGCCCTTTTGTCGAGGGTTGGACTGAGGACTGTTTTAGCTTAAATGAAATCCCAGACAGCTTTGTTCTAAATTTGCTCATTTCTGAACTGTTTAGCCCGGTTATGATAACATATTGAATGCCTATATTGGTTAAACTGTGTTGAGTTGCAACATCATGTCGAGGAAATGCAGAGCTAAAAAATCAATCTGTAAAAACCAGCATCCAGATTTGGAAATTTCCATATTTGTACTCATGAAACTGATATCGTACTATAACAGGTGGACAAAGCAAATGCAGAGGTGCAGAGGCTGGAGGCAGAGAATGCAGAGATACGGGCTGAGATGGAGGCAGCAAAGCTGAGCGCAGCAGAGTCCACAAGAACACAGCAGGAAGCCGCCAAACGGGAGAAGCGTGTGCGAAAGAAATCCCAGACGAGAGACCGGCAGAGGCAGCAGCTCCAGGATGAGATTAACGAGGCCAGGCATAGGCAGTCTCAGCTCCAGAAGGAGATTGATGACACTTGCAAGTCCACCAAGGAGACCGAGGTCAGCTCCAAGTTTCTTGTTTTGGTTATTTTTGTCAGGTCTATAGGAAGAGCAACTGCCACACTCTTTTCTTTAAAAAAAAATATTTATTCAGGCAAAACCTCAAGTTTATCATTATGCGTTATGATCATCAAGCAGAAGCAGTTATCATAACAGTAATTGCTTTTACATTAAAATCCTTTAGTGAAGTAATTATAAACGTATGGTTTTTAATCTGTCAGTGTCTTAATTGTGCTATTAAGCAAAACCTTTAAACATGAAGCAAAATAGGATAAATCACAAGAGCAAAAGAAAAAAACAGAAAAAATTTTGCCAAAATTGGGCCAATATTTTAGCTTAACTATTTCACCAAATTATAACGTATACGTGATGTTCAATGGAAAAAACCCAGTTACTCCTAAAAGAAGAAAAGAAGGCAAAGGAGGAAGCAACAGTACAACTTGAAGAGCTTACGAAGTCAACTGAGGCCACTAAGGCAACCTTCCGTCGGCGCATTGACTCCCTCAGGCAGAAAATTGAGCTTGACACACAACGCTACCGGGATGATATTCGACGCCTCCAAGAAGAACATGCTCGCCTCCTTTCCCAGACCACTCGCACTGCTGTCTCAAGTGCTATAACCAATTATTCACCCCCATCTTTAGAAGTGGGCAATAAAAACGGAAGGGTTGAGCAACCAGAGAGGAAGACAATAGGCCGGCGGTGGCAGTGCGTTGCTTGTGTGAAAGATGAGGTGTCAGTGCTTCTACTCCCTTGTAAGCACCAAGTGTTGTGTGTAGCATGTAATGAGTCTCATGTCAGCATGGGAAAGGCAAGGTGCCCCTGTTGCAATGCTGCAATTGAAGAGCGTATCCGTGTTTATGGAGTTAGCACTTAATATTTAAGTCGTTAATTTTTGAGGGGTGTGTGTTTAAATATGACTTTTGGGTTTTGCGTCCTGGTGGGCGTTAATATTTATACAAGTTAGTAAACTTAACCATTTGGAAATAATTTATAATTTAATGCAAGCCATGGTCACATGTTTATTAATTAGCACTGGAAATCAGAATTTTGGGAGAAAGATGAAGATTAAAAAAAAAAAAGGATTTTGGTTTGCAGACTTTGTTAATTTAATGCAAGCCATGGTCACATTTTATTAATTAGCACTGGAACTCTATTTGAGTTGCATTTGTAGTCTCCATCGTTAAACTTGGCATATGACGCAACTCGATACATCTTGGATGTCTCTTGCGCATTTTGAACTAAATAATAATCCTGATATATAGATGTTAATAGCAAATTTTTTGTTATAAATTGTTCGTTTCAAATGTTGCTACAAATATTATTGCATCGGACTCCAACATACTAAAAAAAATTAATGTATTTGCATCTTGTACGTATATCTTCTGAAACATGCCATTACATTTTCAAGAACCTTCTCTGTTATTTTAGAAAAACTACCGGAAATTTTAATTTTAACTAACATTTTCCAATTAATTATTCAAAATGATAATATTTATAATTGAAATTACTGTTCGATTTTCAGTCAAACATAAGCATTATTCCCATCAGCCCTTATTTTTGTGAAGTTTATTTGTCAATTTTATTATCTATGGATTTATTCAAAATAAACTAAATAAATATTTATTCAGAATTATACTAATTTCTTAAGAGTTAAAACAAAATTCAAATTTTCGAAATTCATAAAGATCAGTAAAACATAGTTTCTATAATTAAAAGAATAATTTTAATTTCTGACGAGCAATACTTCCCTAAAACATAAGTGGGTAAAATGAGGGTTAAAAGTCTCAGAGCCCTTATTCGAATCGGATTATAACCAATTTGCCTATATATAAGACTCTTTACAACGATAAAAAATATTATTTCAGTTTTTCTAACGAGAGGATGCAATAACGATACATCATTCAAATATTATTATTCGAATCGGATTATGACCAATTTGAGCGACTCAGTCTCAATTTTTGAGGAATCAACTACAAGCCATTCAAATATGGTTCCCAAAACAAGAGCGCAATCAATCAGGGTGGAGCCCGTAGACAAACGATGGGGTTTGTACAATTCTCAAAAAGTGTTTGGAGTAAAAGAACAAGATCAAGAGATAACACGGGTAAGCCTGATACACCTCCATTAAAATTTAGATACCAAAGCAACGGTACTAAGTCCTCTCACACAAAAATTACAAGAGCTTTTACCCCCAAAGGAGGTAGAGTACAGTATTACAATACACGAGCACGAGCAAGTACACGTACATGAGTAGAGTCACACCTCCACACAACACAAATAACCACAGCAGTAACAATTTAAAAGGCCATTCGGCTATTAAAATCAGGGTTCTTAGCACAATAAGTTCGCCATAACAACAAAGGAAAGCTGGCAGGACCAATGAGACCTGAAAACTAACCCATGGCATACTTCTGGGTCCAGGCACGAGCAGTTTCCTCATAACGGGACCGCTGTGTCTTGTACAGATGTGCAATTTCTGGTACAAGCGGGTCGTCGGGGTTGGGGTCGGTAAGGAGGGAGCAGATCGACAGTAGAACTTTTGAGATTGTCAGAGCAGGACTCCACTGCTCCTTCAGAATGTCCAGGCATATGCTTCCATTTGAGTTTATGTTAGGGTGGTACACCTGCATTTCTCATATATATACCATGTATGATTAGAGATGCCTGAAAATGGGGAATTTGCAATGGACTAGTAAATAACCAAAATTTATGTGCCAACTTGCAACCCAACATTAAGGTAAAAAAACCACAGAAAGAAGAAATAAATCTAAATAAAACAAAGAAACTAAAAGTTGATGTTTTTATTTAGAACTCCTAGAAGTCTACTTAAACTGGGAAAGAACACCAGAAATTGCTCATTGCATTGGAATTAAATATGTATGGTACAATCCTGGCTGTCATAATGTTTTGTAATCTAGAAGAGCACCTTGATGACAAACTAACCTTTGTTTGGAAGTTGACCTTGGGTGGCTTGAAAGGGTAGTCAGGAGGAAAATGAATTTTGACGAAAAAGACGCCACCAGCATAGGGGCTGTCACCTGGGCCCATGATTGTTGCTTGCCAATGGAACAAGTCCTCGCCAACTGGTCCTGCACTGCATGATGTGGGTGGATCTTTTTGCAAATCCATCAATTCTTTTTGAATCCTTTTGCTTGCCATTTAAAACCCCTATGCAATTTTACAGAAGCTGTATTGCATGAGCTACACTTTTGTTGAATGGTACATTTACACAAAGGATCACCATAACTTGAAAACAATGATGAGTGATGACTGCTAAGGTTTCTATTATTATTTTTTCCATTTTCCTGGTTGTTCCCAAAATGGATTTCTTTTCAAATTTCATTAATTTATGCAAATGACCAAGCCGATAAGGTAATTATTCAGGGTTACCATAAACAGCACTACATGGTCGTTCCTATATAATTAGATTAAAAGGAAACATCAAGGAACTAAGTAACCATGAAAAATTCAACTTCTGAGCATGTCAAATAAGAGGAGTTTAATTAATTTGAAAAGAGATGCTTTAATTGGAGATCCCTATGGTCAAGCACACCAGCTGCTAAAACACCACCAATTCTAGTAGCAACTCTATTGGGACTTCCATAGTGCAATTTTATTAACCAACGATAACGGTTTTTATTGTTTTCTAAAGAGATATTTCAACTATCTAGTTTTTTCCCCCCTTTATGATGCATACTTTACTACTGCAGTTTTTCAAACAAAATGGCACCAATTACTGGTTTAGAATTTAAAAGCTGTACATAGAGGGGTGATAATTTGATGCTCCAGGAAAAAGGATGAAAAAGAGGGAATGGATGGAAAAGAATGGATTAAAGAGGGATGGAAGAATTGTTATCCCCTTTCAGAACAAGGTGAGTTTTAGAAAACAATTTGATAGGACAAATTGCCTCACTGCTTTTTTATTGTATAATCCTATCTTAATTGACTTAGCTGCATTAGCCACTTATTCCTTTTTCATGTGTGTGGGTGTCATTTTCTTTTCGTTGACAACTTTTGCTTTGTTGTGTCAGAGTAGAATTATAAGAATATACAAGATGGAACACTTAGTTTGAAGATAATGAGTAAAGGTCCAGCATTTTGGAAGCCTATGAATTTTTGCAATGTAAAAGCTTCAGTTAAATTCATGATACAAAATGATTTGTCCATCCATCTTTACTGAGTTTAAAATAACAATAAATGAATGTATTATGCAAAGTTTGACTTCCTTTCGATATACCAGCTTCAATCAATATCTTTTCCATGTTGCAAAAATTATCACTCTATGCATGCTTTCTAAAATTGAAAGAATAATAAATGAATGTCCTTTAGCTGGTAATTTTTTGTGCAAACTATTGACTATAATAGATAGGCATGAGCTTACCTTTGCTGGCACAAAAGTAGCCAATGTTTGTTTCACCATTATAACAGTAATGTAGCAACAAAGTCTAACTAAATGAAACTCCTAGCCATAAATAAAAGACTTTAAAAAGTTAACACCCCATCTACTACATATCCTCCTTAAAGAGTGAAACTCCCTTTCCTTTAAAAGATTCTAATTTGCATTCATAACTTTAAGTCTTCTTTGACTTTTTTTTTCTATTTGAAAAAGAACAAATGTATACTCCCAGAGATCTAGCTTTTCCAAACAAGTATTGTCAAAGAACAATTTTATTAAGCACTGATAGATCAATCACATCCCATCCCCACCTAAAACAAAATGCAAACTATAAGTGGATTCACTTGTGGTCACTTGCTTTACGAATCAAACATTTGATATCTCAACCAAACTTCAAAAACAAATCCACCAACAAAATTGCACAAAACCTATTAGACCCGCTGGATCTAGCCCTAGCCCCAATTCCACTCAGAATTCCATCCAAAAGAAAACTCTGACAAATCACAAGATACTAAATCAAAACACAACAGATTGATCTGAGCTAATAGAAACAATTGCATTTCTAAAAGGATTGATTGAATTTCTTACAGATCAAAAAAGGCAATAGCGATTGCGTTGCGTCGTCTCTGTTCTCCCCTTCTTCCTCTCTCGCTCGCTTCCAGAGAGAATCGGTAATAGCCTCAAGAATCAGAGAATCGTGCTATCCCTACGCTAATTTCTACGACTTTCTACTTATTCCCTTTCGATTCCCCTATGGTGGAAGATTCTAGAATTCGAGACGGCGAGTAGGAATGAGCCACGTCATAATTGTAAAACTGTACTTGAAGAATGTGAGGTCAGGATAGACGCTCTTGGAGAAAAACTATTAAAGAAATGGGTTGGGATGTAGGCCTAGACGATGAACCTGGTACATTCGAGCGATGTAGTTGTACTGTTTTGGTAAAAGCAATTTTACGTGGGACCCGCATTGACTTCCTGTATATGCCGTTTCGGTGTATCATTTACTTAGTGCACCTGGTATAGGGAGAAATGTCGGAGGCGTATGTGGGAAGTGATGGCTCGTCCGGAGCCCGCCTTATTTCTTTTAGTGGAAACTGGAAAGTTTCCTATCAGTCCCTGTCAAGCCGTATAATTACACAACAGAAGCTTCCATTTTTGTTTTCAATTTATCAACCTCCCTCATTTTCCTGTCGTTAATAGTTGCCGATGGATAAGAGTCTCAAACTTTAGTTTTTTTTTTTTTCCATTGTTTGAAACTATATATGATGTAGATTGATGATCTATAGTCATGAGTGGATCGAATTAGAGTAAATGAAGATCGATGTTTCTATTTTTTTTAATCCAATATGTTTGTATAATATTTATAAAGCTCTCCACATAATTTTTTAAGAATATACGTATTTAAATCCACTAAATACTTATTAGTATTGTTTTTGTATTGGCTCCCATTTACTAGAAACTATTTTTTGTGTAATTAGTACATCAGTATCATTTTTTTTTAAATATTTATTAAAGTTATGGCTCTGCCTATGCACACCGAGTTCGGCCTATTTTTCATTTTTTTTCCTCCTCCATGCAGCTGAAATTACATCTGGTAGCTCATTTCTTTTGATCCCTCTCAATTTGCTTTATCTTTTGTCATTTATACATTGGACAAAGGATAAGATAAAGAGGGGGCCACCATTGGAATTAATTAAACTCATTAAAGGTGCTACAATTTTTTTTTTTTTGAGTATCCGAATAGAAGAAATGAAGATTTAGCTATTGTATTTCCAATTTCAGATTTTCGCTTAACTAATTTTTAGTGTTATAAATTCAACCAGCCCGTTAGTGAAATACAACGATATGGAATGGACTTGTGTGAACTTAATTAAGGTCTCGTATAAAAAATATAATTTTATTTTTTCCCCCTCGATCATAATAATAAGGGGGAAAATATATATTTTCTAAGTGCCGCGCCTTGTTTGTAGTGGCTACCCACGGTCAAAAAAAAAATCTCAAAATATAAATGAGCGATGTGAGCCTCGTACAAACGTACAGACAAGCTTTGATATCTACACAGAATTAATCTGGTCGATCTTTCTTTAAATCTCAAAGGTGTGTTTGGATTATTGGAAGAAAGAAGAAGAAGAAGAAGAAGAAGAAGGAAGAAGAAGAAAAAATATTATAAACAATCTAAACTCTTCACAAAATTACACACTTCCCAATACTTCTTCTCACTTCTTCCCTTCTTCCCTTCTTCCCACACCCATCCAAACGCACACAAAGGGCGTATGAATCTTCTAAGAATAAAATTAAGATTAGTTATTCGAAATAAAAAATATTATTTCTAAGCGATTAAGAATAAACTTTTTGAAATATAGAATGTTATTTTTAAGTCCTCTAACATTCGGATTAAATTTTTATTCCTAGGATGTTTGGATAATCTTCTTAATTCAGATTAAGAAATTGGTGAGGTCACTTCTTAATTCGGGTTAAAAAATTATCCAAACACCCTACGAATAAAAATTTAATCAGAATGTTGGATTACTTAAAGCTTCCTTTTGGATGCGTTGAGAAGAAGTAGGAAGAAAGAAGAAGGGAAGAAAAAAAATTATAAACAATCCAAACTCTTCACAAAGTTACACACTTCCCAATATTTCTTCTCTTTTTCCCACACCTATCCAAACGGAGCTAAAGATAACACTCTAAATTTCAAAAAACTTATTTTTGGTCGTTTAGCAATAATAATTTTTACTCCGAGTAACTAATTCTAATTTTATTCTCAGATGATTCAAACGCTTCAAAAAAATTTAAGACATGAAGTTGAACCACACGCTAGGACAGATTTATTTTGGTTAAAATTTTATTTGTCGTATTAGGCTATTTAAAGTACAATTTAGCAATTATTACTACGCAAATTGATTGTCAGGCATCCTTTTAGCTTTGCATCCAATACACTTTTGTCCAGTGGTGATTTTATCTTAGAACCCAAATTTTATAAAACATAAAAGGATATGTAAAAAAGAAATACTAGCTTGTAAATTTTTTACAGGATTTTTGTAGTTAATCTATTTCAAAATCCTATTTCTTTGGATAACCTCATATGAACCTCCTAGGTAACGTAATGCAAAATTTTCTCAAGTCGTCTGCAACATGACAGTTTTTTTTTTTTTAATGTATATATAAGATATGTTGAAAATAACAACTTGGTAATGTCGAATCGAAGAAAATGAAGACACGGCGAAGATTACTGTTTCCACGGATGGTTTCTAATATTTGAAGAATTTTGAGGAACGAGATTGACATTTACCAAAAGAAAAAAAAATGAACTGACTGAAGGATTTCGCTCTATCACTATCCGCAACGACTAACGAGTAACTTTAGCCTTTAGGGAAACAACTTGTCAGATAAATTTTGAAATTGTGTTCATTCTTCCAGTTAAACAACTTGCGTGTCGCGAACAAGTTTAGCGATGCATACTGATCGATAGATCGATACTTTACAAAAATATCTCCAATTGACTTGATGTACGAGTTACATATTCGTAGCTTGGCACAAGCCACCGACTATTAGTTTGACAAGCGGGAATTTAGGCTGTAATTAATTTGTTTCCGAAACATGCTAGCAGCGAAGCACGCATATCAGATTTTAGAAAGCTTTATATTTTATGAATTATTATAAACAAAAATTCAGATTTTAATCTGTCCACTTTCTCGTTTTTTAAATCCAGCCCTCAAATTTTCAAGTGCATCACTAACATCATTGTAACTAGACCTTGAACTTTTTTATATATAAAAAGAAACTTTACCAAGAAATATTTGAAAAAAAAGGTTGATACTTAAATTTAAGTAAATTCATCTTTTTGAGAATGACTAACAAGTTGACTAATTCGATTTTGAACGAAGTTATTAAAATTAAATTCTCTTTATAAAATTTAAGAGTTGATTCAGTGCAACTATTTTTTAGAACTTTATTTATTTTCTTTTAAAGGAAGTTCAAAAATCATCCGGTGTAAATGAAAGTATAACTATAGAGGAAGAACAAAAACCCGAATTTTTTTTTTAATAGGATCAATCTGCCAAAACGTAACATCATAAAACTTGAAGCTTGAACTGGTTTGGTGTCGGGTCCGGTTTACGTTGGCTATTTTATTGTCATTTCTACATTGAAGGATGAGAAGATAAAGGGGACCACAATTAGCATCAATTTAACTTATGTAGCTGCTACATTAGCTTTTTTTTTTTTTTTTTTTTGATGACATGCCCGCAGGCTAAGCCTTAATTAAAAACAAACAATACAAAGTCTTACAATATCGCTTACAGCAATTAAATTCCTCCTAAAGCTGACCCAAAATCCTAAAAAACACTTGCTTGTAGTTAATATATCTCTAAATCTTCTTCTTCTTCTTTTTTTGGATAAACTAATAGGAACCAATACCATCTATGTGTGTTGATACATCTAGCTAATAGAGAGATCAAAACAATAGGAGAATGTAAGAATTTTTATTGCATGTAGTTGTGTATTGCAATGGTGTGATTGCTTAATGAGAATCCCACCCCTTAGTTAAAGATATTTATATTTTATTTCTTGTGCTTTAATTGCTTGATTTTTGCTGTGATTGATTCAATTGTTGATTGGTAAACTCTTTAAACGAATGGTCACATTTGATAATAGGTGATTAGATCAATTAACTTAAGTCCTAGCGTAGCAATAAAATCAATTGGTAGGTTAAAATTTGGAAAGATAAACCAAGATATCAATAGATTGAGTCTTTACTCTTAATCACAAGGTTAGAGTTTGCCAAAAGAACAAGGAATAGACTAGAACACTTAAATCATGAAACTTGAGTTGAAATTTAGAAGTTCTAAAAGTTAGATAAATTAATTCAGGGATTTGACCAGAAGTTAAGATTAAGCCAACCTAGTTTAATATATAGATTACTTACATAAATACTTAATTAGAAATTAAATAACCTAACAAACTAGACATTATCTATTAGAACGAATAGTTCCAATCTAGAAATGGTCGCCCGAGAAGGTAGATCATCCTAACTTCGAACGAGTTGCCTAACAAAACACAGAGGTGCAATTGTTTGAAATCAGACCCCCTAATTTAATTAATTTAGTTAAATTCTTTTAAGTTAAGAATTAGGTTAATCTTGAATATGAACAAATCATTTATCTTTTACTTTTAAGTTTTAGATATCAAAATACCAAAATCAAATCATCAAATTGTTTTGTTACCAAAGGTCTAGTTTAATACATCAATTAACATAAAAATTTGAATAGTCCGTCTACATGGATCGACCCTAGATTTACTCAACAAAATAATCACACGCTTGCGATAATAAACCGAATAGAATAGGTGATTTATTTATCATTGTAACAACACATCACTTGTAACATAATGATAGTTAGAGTGAAGCTTGTAGATTAATGTTTTTGCTTCTTCATTTTGTATTTGATTCCTATAAATAGGGATCTCGAGACCATTGTAAAGATTAGAATCAATATAAATATTTTCTACTCTCAATACTCTCTTCTTCTATGCTTTCTTCTCTTCTTTACAGTTTTGTATCAGTTTAGGTTCCAAACTTTTATATTGATCAAAACCTATAAAAGATTTCTCAAATATAAAGGATTTGTGGGAGACAACAAGAAGGCTATTGAAGTTCTGAGAAAACGTCATTAATAAACCATGAAAAAAGGGACCAACTTGAATCGACAACTTACATTCTCCCCTTGACAACACTCAAAACCCCAGGTTAAAAAGAAGTGACAAAAAAGAAGGAATATAAATGAAAGAAAATGCACACAAAAAGAGAAAAAAAAGGAAGCACTGCACAAATGGACTCCCTAAGCAGATAATTATATATAAACTTGTAGCTGTATATTTCTGTACCACGTGTAGTTTCGTCAGGTTACAAGTTGGTGCTTCAGGGTTTAGTTATCAAAACTGAACCAACTTCAGGAACAAAATCCTCGTCTCTGGAAGAAAGAAAACGTTAAAAAAAAAATAAGTGCAAAATAAACTCTAAACCTAAAAAATTATTGATTTATAGTTTCCATACATATTTAGACATAACCTAATATTTAAATACTAAATGAATGACCAGAACAACAGTATTAGTTTTAATACCAACGATAATACTATCAGCAATATTGGATCAGTATCATACTAGTCAGCTCCAACAGCTCCTGAATTGTGCCACAATCAATATATAATAAATTGAGGGTTCATTGAGATCGAGAGAGTACATTAAACTGAGATTTAGTTGCTCAACTTGCTCAACTGGGAAGCAAAAACCTACTGACAGTTCAATTACCAGAATGTACCAAAGAACTTTTTGGTATGTAAATCAAATAGCATATACTCTGTTAACTAAAGAAATTCGTCTAAAAAGACAACAGAATTAGAATAAGATTTACCCGACGATTGGAGCTATGTACTTCCTCTACAGATTGGGCTATTTCCATTTGCTGCAAAACCGTGGCCTGTAATACCTACATATACATATCATAATATACTTATTGATAATAATGAAGTTTCCTTGAACAGGTAATTGCATTGCTCTGTACTAGGTATGCTTTTACCAACTCACCAACACTTTTAAATTAACCAGGTTGGATTGAAATTAACTTATCAGTTGTCTAAAAGACTAAAGTAAATAAAATTAAGCGGTTGGTTGATCTTTACTGGTGTAAATCTTTGTCACTGTGTGAAGAGAAACAGCACTGGTAATACCATCTTCTGCATACTATATACTAGTACAATTATAGTTACAATTACTGACAACTACGACCGACCAAACAGCGCCACAAAAACCAAGGTCAAAGATGGTACCTTTTTGGTTTTCTCAAGGTCAAGCTCCATGCATTTAATTCTCTCCCAAGAATCCAACAACAATCTCTCCTTGTCGGCGGGAATCTCAGGCGCTCTGTTCGCCAGCTGATCCATTCTCATCTCCAGTCGGTGGAGTTTCTCTATCACGGGCGCAAGGCGATCAGCCTCGCTTAGAATCTCCGCCGTTGGATGCGCCTCGGGATTCGCGCTGGCCGAGGGATCTGACAGCGAAGGTTCAGTAGCGGTGTGGCTTGAGGAGCTGCTGGCCTCTGTGGACATGGCGCGGGAGGTGAGTCTGTGCACCGGGAAGCGGAGGAGGGAAAGGAGTTGTAACAGAACGAAAAGAATTAGCTGTTGGAAATGACGCAAATGCCCCTCGTTTGCCGAGTTGCTTTTCGGCCGCCTGGCGTCTGCCCTCCCTGAAAGAGAAAAAGGATTTGGTCTTAAATGAACGGAAGAATAACTTTTGGTATTATGCTGCCCCTGAAAGTACTTGAAAGGACAACGATGCCCTTGTGAAAGGGATACTATGGTGTTAGCTCTGGGGAGATTATAGTAAAGTGTATTGCATTACATTACATGGTATAAATTCCTGAAGGATTAGATTCAACAAGGAGAATTCTTCTAAAAGGGATGTATTATTTTTTTCTATTGTGCTAGCGTAATCGAGAATTCCGGATAGACTTTTTTCAAAAATGTTGTAGAAACTGCCGACGACAAAGTCGTATTAGAAAGATATATTTTGTCATTTCCCAAGGGATGAGAGTATATTTATAAAATAGTTCTTCACCTTTTACCAGATCTAACACGTCAATGATGCAAATTATCTATTTGTGTTTTTAATAAAATGCCAACTACAGTTATAGGAGTGAGACTCGTGATGTTGATAATGATTCGAGAAGCATTTATTACTGTATTAGTAGTAACATCACGGTAACAATTTTGAAAAAAAAACTATTTATTAAACTATAATCTGTGCAAAAAAAATAATAATAATAAATCGTGCAATTGACCTACCAAATGTTTTGATTGATTGACGCAACGTTCACATAATAGAATAAAGGAATTCTGTAACAATTTTATATAATTGGAAGCAGATGATATCATTTTGCGGGATAATAACAGACAATAGTAACTATCATCAAAACAATTTTTTTTTTTTAAAAAAAAAGACTATAACAGATGTTGCATTATAAAATATAAATCATGATTTGATTACCTAAAACCACATTTAGAGAGCAACATCTGAAATGCTAGTTCAGAATTAATACTATTTTGCTAAAATCATTCAATGTGTACTTGCGTTACTTTTCTGAAATCGACTCGACACCAACTTCATCTAACTACTTGAACAAAAACAAATATTGTGATTGATAAACTTAAGAGAACTTGTAATGATTTTTTAGTAAAATTAGAAGTTTAACAACCTTCAGGTAAACAAATTTAAATAGTGACAGTGAAAAAAAATGAATAGTACCTGACAAAAGGGAAGGTGAATTTACAACAGGAGACCGGGCATTACTTCTCAAATCCAAGTTAGTGAATTTGAAATTTTTAGTAGAGGCGGATCCACCAATGCCATAGTCAACATTCTTGTCAACCACCACGAAATGGTCGTCACAACTATAATACGCTGTTGAATCCCTTCCTCTTATCTTCAATTTTAAAATGTAACAAGCCATAATTAATAAATTCTCTTTGTACATAACACAAGCCACAATTAATAAACTTGACGCGTTGCTGTTGAATCCTTTGCTCTGACCATAATTTCTATATATTTTTTTTTCAAAATAGCAAGCTACATATAATGACTCAATTAACAAAATTAATGAAATCACATAAGGCACACACATGATAACGCAATTATCATCAACGAAAACATATTTAGAGAAGGGAAGTTCTACAAATGAATCCGAAAGTACATAATATGATTTCTTTATTCAAATATCATTGGGGCCGTTTGGATGTTGTAGGAATTTGGGGAATTTACAATTCCTAAACATAAATTTATTGAGAAGTGTGTAACTTTGTGAAGAGTTTAGATTGTTTATAATAAATTTGGCATATAAAATGCCGGAATTTGCAATTCCGGCCCCATCCAAACAGCCTCATTGTGATTTTCTTTTGTGCAGCCGAAACTATTTCTCTAGACTAGTACAACAACAACTAAATCTTTTGTCCATACAAGTTGGGTATGTTAGAAAAGAAACCCAACAGAAAAATTATCAAAAAATAAAACAATATATAAAAGTACTAATAATACTAATAATAGGAATAATAGTAGTAATAAAACCTACAGTTCGAAATCCGGCTGGGGGGCCTTTCATAGACATTTAATTTAAAAATAAGTTGGGTGGCTTAAACCTCCAATTTATCTTAAAAAAAAAGTAATAAAACCTACACCCCGAAGATCTAATAATGACTAGACTAGTAGTTTATGAATTAACAAAAAATGAAGAAAAGGAAAGAAAGAGTACCTCCTCACGGACAGGAGCAAGACGGGATTGCTCAAGAGGCCGCCTTACAATAGGAGAACCTAAATCATCTACATCTGATCCTGACTCTACTGCTGATGTGTCACTGCTTCCCTGCGACAAAATAAAGGTACCGTAAGTTCAATCAAACCTCAATATACAATTGTGCAAATAAACACAAACCAAGACCAAAAAAAAAAAACATAGTCTGCATTATTTTTTTTTTATTGCAAAATGAAAGTTAAATATACTGCTTATGTGGAGAGTGTATTTTCAGGAAGGTTAAAAGAAAAGAAGAAAGGTGCATTATAAAACTTGCCTTGACCAGATGGAGCCTACTAATGGAACCCCTTCTCTGTTCTATCTCCGACAACCGCCTGGTGTGCTTTATTAGCCTTGTACCACCATTTTGCACAAGCTATAGTTTTACATAGAAAATGAAACAAGAACTCTGTTGGCTTTTGCATTGCTTAAAACAAAGGTGACAAAAAGAGCTTATGTGGGACGAAAATAGGAGGATAATCAAATTTTATGCACAACTTCACTACTGAATAACCAAACATTATTATAGCTGGTTCAGTGCTGCTATTTGGATAACCAAGGAATACAATACTCCAGTGCATCATGTTCCCAAACTTTAAGGTTCAAAAAATGTTAAGCACTGGAAAATAATTGGTTTTATTTACCTTGATGACATTAGGATCATTCCAAGGGCCTTTGTTCGATCTGAGACAGCCTCCCTCACATGAGCATGTACCACCTAAAAATGCTGGTAATTGGCTGCAAATGTCACAAACATATATTTAATAATTTTCTAAATTTGCAAGCGTTTAGAGCACTCCTGACAATAAGGCATGCAGAAAGAGATGGGCACACACACACAAAGAGGGAGGGGGAGAGAGGGAGAGAGAGAGAGACCTTGAGTCTATAGCTTCTAGAAGTCTTGAATGGAACTTTGTTCCCAGTACCTGATCACCAAAAATTAAGTCACTTGTTTGTAGATATTGCAGTTGTTTTGTGTACGTGATTGTGAGTCTGTTGGAGCATGAATGTGTGTGTGAGAGAGAGAAAGAGAGAGGGAGAGAGACGAAGGAGAGGAATACATGAATCTTAGACACAGTTTTTGGGTCAAGAAAGCCCTTCACAGTATTCCAAAGGAGCCTAAAGCCACTACCCGCATTCACAACAAACATTTGATGTAGCGTCTACACAATGAAATATTAATACAAAGTTAGAATAACTAAATTGCAATTTTCATATATGAATGAATAGTAGATAATTGTCACACCTCGGGGTAGTAATCACTATCGATCTTTTGCATCTTTAGCAACATTTCTCTTGCTGTTTTGCTGAAATTTTTAAAACCCTGTATTTACAATAAAAAAAATGAGAAACAGATGTTTCACATTGATGTTGCTTCTCTGTTATAGTGGTATGAGTATGACTATGATAATTGATGTACTTTATTTTTTCCATGAAAGATAATTTCATAAAGTAAAGAATTGATATGAAATTACATACTACACCATCAACATCAAGAATGGTAGTTGTTGAGTCAATGTGCCGTTTTGCAGCAACTGAACATGCAGGAAAACGATCCCTAAATGCCCTCTCAAACTCTTGCACGTGATATTTTATGTACCGCTCAACGGAGGTTATATGCATAAGTTTGCTTGGTTCGACCTTGCCGAGCCTCTCAATGTATACTGGCCTCCCTTCTCTGTCTACCCCATGGTATCCCTGGGGATAATATTGTAATACCTCCTCCAACTCTTCAAAAGTAAAATCCTGTGAGTTTAGAATTTTTAAACTTAGATACATCAAATGAAGATTGGTATAATGGTGCTGACTGGTATCATGGCGATTATAAATATACCAAATGATTTCATACCAGTTTGCTTCTTTGCGTGACCGACTTCCTTTTAAAATGTATCCATGTGTATATTGTTTTTTTATTGTGCTTTATTGACAGCACTGGTTTTTAAGTGCAAAACAAAAATAATATGCATCAGGTTGATTGGTAGAAAGCTCATGTTAATATGATCTACCAATGAAATGTACATGCATCAGGCTCTTGAATGAGACATTTTATACAACAGAATATTTTTAATAAAAAAAATAATTATTAGAAAGAAAGGTCACCTCCAAAATTGTGTCAGCACCAAATTCTTTTCTCCATTGGATCATATCGGACCACATGTGAGTTGCCTTTTCAATGTCAAATTTCCTGGCTTTGAGAAACCTGTCAAAAGAAACAAGATAATTTAGGACTCTATGCCTGAAAAACAAAACTTATAGGTGAAATAGAAACAGTCTCTCTTTGCTTCATATTGAAGTAAGTCAAAACACCTGAGTTTAAAATATGGAAGCAGAACTATGAAATGTTTCCAGACCAACAAAATCATAAATACTGGGAAAAAACATAAAGAATAGAAGTTACCTCAGAAGCATATGATAATCATTATGCCGATCTGGAAGCAAATTCCTACTCAGTAACTCTTGTTGAAACATGAAAACTGCCTTCTCCTCTTCTTCATCTCTCACATCTTCTATTGACACATTCGATGCTCTGTGGTCGAGCTTCCTCTTTCCTTTCCTCTTGAGAGAGTGTGTAAACCGGCTCGATGCATTTAATGCTTTCTTCTTGAGCGACCCAATCGACAGTCTCCTCCTTTCATCCTCTGAGTTGTCCACATCTGACTTTCTATCTCTTCTCTCCTCAAAGGGAAATATTATTTCTATGCTGTCACACCTTTTGGCTGGAATGAAAGATGTAAACGAGGAGAAAGTAAAGAGTCAACAGAGATCCTATTGTATCTTACCAGCCAGTAATAATCGGTACCAATACTCACAAGGCAGGCACCAGGTTTTAACAGTTGGTGTTTCATCAGTGAGCTTTATATGGTTCAGTTTGCCTAAGTTCCAAGACTGCAAGTACCATGTTTTGCACCTCTTAACCAATTTAGTTATGACAGGAGCCATATCAGTATTTATCACACCATAACTCTCAGTATTTCACTTGTCAAAATGTAATTTCCTTTTTTATTTCTGATATCCATAAAATGAAATTTCAATATCTACCAAAACAGGTTCAAATTAAATGACATCAATGCAAGCTTTTAAAATGCTCCATTTTATCACCGATTAAACTGAATTATCTATATTTTTAGTCATTATGCATGACCGTTTATCACCGTATTATCACAAAGCATCACTCAACCACTAAACCGAACAAATCGCATTTTAAAACCTTGCATCAATGTCAGGTAAAAATGTTAGTCTTACTATCAAAGATACTGACCCTAGCTGCTTCACTATTAAGAGTTGTACCAGTGCTGATACATCAGCAGAGTAAAAATAATAAACACAATTTCAACTAGAATTTCTCCAGCTGATATTGATGTTACAGACTAATTCTGTTAATAGCCTGATACCATTTCCAAGAGTATCTACATTTCATTTGTTATATCAAAATAATAATTCAAAGGACTTACTTGACATATTGAGTCTTTAATTATGTAGCATTCAACAAGCTCTCAGGTTTCTTTAATTGGAGGGTATTATTTTCAGTAAATCTTCTATTATCTGTTCAACCAGAGATAGAGAAGGTCACTTAATTAGCAAACATGGAAGAAACTTTCCTGTCCCTGTTTGGTTAAAATTCTCACGAATGGCTCCTATTTTGCACAGTCAACATGAGATCAGAAGGGTAATTTTGGCATTCTCTGAAGAAACTTGGAGTGAGAATTGGATACCAATATTGTTCTGATGTACATAATTTGAGGTTTTACAAGGATTGCACAGTAATATTACCTATTTTTAGGTTCATTTCAAGGGCCAATTGATTCAAATATAAGCAAGTTGACACCAAATCAGAAAAATTCCAGAGTAGATGGATATGATAAAGTGGTGATCTTCATAACTTGGTAAAAGCTAACATTTTTTATTCAATGGGAGAATAAATCACACCCAGTATAAAGAGAAATTATCTCGTTATGTATTAGTTCAATAATCGAACAGAATTCTCAAAAAAATTAGTAGTAAGAACTTCACAAGTGTATGAAAAACAGAAATCAACAATTTAATGTATTGTAGCTCTTGCTAAGCATCAGGCTTGATAAGCAAACAAGAAAAGAAGCGAAATCAAGTTTTTGAACTCGAATTTTGTCTTGCAAAAATCAAATCAGAAATTTAAAGAGTCCAAGAAATTAACAAATGATTCAAAAAAATTAAACAATTTTCTGATAAACTAAGGTTCATTTCTTTTGATTACCGAACAATCAAATTCTCGCATAACACAAACATTGATGCTGTAATTAAAAAAAAAATCATTTTAAAAACATCAAAACTTTGAAGGTAAGGCAAGACTTCATCAATTACAAAAATAATGGAAATTTTAGCAATAGCAGACCTTAAGTTTACTTTAGTTATTATTCTTTTCTTTCCGTACGAAGAAAACTTTTATTCGATACCAAAACTTAAAATTAGCGGATAATTAGTCTTTGATATCCAATACGTATTGATTTACTCCAAAAATAAATAAATAAATAACAACGGGAACATCTCAAATCTTCAGATAATCAAACTAAAGCAACGGCGCATTGAACTCGGAGAATCACTACTTCACTAGACAAGATGGAGAGTTGGAAAGTAAACTCGAAATTTCATCCCTCTAATATGAATCAATCAATCGTTAACAAACGTGTTCCATCATTTGAGCTATTTTTGGAACCAGGAAAGCTCCTAAAACCTCATAAAACCTCGAAATAAATAAATAAAAAAAAAGAGAGAACAAACTCGATCAGATCTCTACAACAGAGAGATTTACCTCTTCTTTGACTGAGCTGGAGAAATGAAATCCAATCGAATTGGTCGGAGCCTTGGAGAGAGAGAGAGAGAAGGAGAGTTTCGTACTTTCGTCGCCTTGTGCTTTCGCTGTAAAAAAACAAAGAAGCAGATAACAAACAGAAGCTTCGACCAGATCCCAGCTCTACTTATATTTCACGTTTCGAATTTTTTGTTTATTTCTATTTCGGTTTTTTTTTCTTTTATTACATTCTTTATTCGTTCCGTTTTTCACTCAGGATTCTCTTTCTTTTTTTTCCTTTTTTGTGACGTCGCCGTCGCGCTATATTCTGAGATGATATCAGTACGGGAAAATATGTTGCCAGTCAAGATGTGGGCCCCGCTGTTATACTTTTTCTATTTGAAATTTGGTCGCCTTTTCAGATTTTCTTTTATCCTAATTTTTAGCCGTACTGGGTGTTTGTAAGATGTTCTTAATGTTTTTTCCCCAAAAGATTTATTCCGCGAAAGAAGGCTGACAGCAAGGTTTTCAGTACGGCGTGGAGCGAAAATTATTTTTTATAGAAGTTAGTATTAATATACATTTATTTTAGTTTATTATTTAATATTATTTGATAACTTATTATTTTTTAAAATGATTTTCAGGTGTGCTCCAAGTTACCAAAATTTGGAGGGGGGAGAGGAAGGTTATTTTAAGTTTTTATCTAATCTTGTTCCACAGTTTAAAAGAAAAATAAAGACTTAATACCCAAATACTAATTTTTGTAACTCCAAAGTTAGAATGTAGAAGTTTACTCTATTCAGCCTCCTCTGATCTCCTCTCTCCTCCCATTAAACAATTATACTAGAAGTCTAGAACACAGCCTAAATGATTTAATTTAAGTTTAAGAATAATAAATATAGGAATCAAACAATACATACACGTTTTATGTGCGTATAACATGTTTTTAATAAATCTAACAAAAGTAAGTTGAAATCGAAAAAAAAGTAGATTAATTTATTTCCATTACAAATAAATTGGTTTTTAATTGTAGCTTCAACTTATAGCTATAGCAGTGCACTTAAATGCTCCCCCTTAGGCTTTAAGGGCATTCACTTCTTCTACGACTCTTTATGATACTAAATGAATTTAAAGTGATAATTATTGTTAGGGTGATTTAGATTTATGCCACTGTAAATATTTAAAATTAGAGATATGCCATCATTAAATGACAAATTATTTTTATGCCACTATAAAATAATAAAATTTAGTTTTATGCCATCTAACAATGGATATGGCAATTATGCCCTTTTAAATATGCCATTGTAAAATATTAAAATAAGAAATATGCCATCACAAAAAAGTAATTAGTTTCATGCCATTATAAATCAATAAAAATTAGTTTTATGCCATTGCAAAATAATAAAATTTAGCCACATTCCACTAGTGTACAAAAATAAAGACGTAAAATAATTTTATAATTTTATAGTGACATATCTCAAAAGTCATCGAACAACGACATTAATCTTTCTTTTCTCAGTAATTTCTGCTCATAGTATACGACTTATATTAATTTGCACATTTATTATGTTGCTAAATTGCATATTGTCTTAATTTATACATAAGCATGAAAAAATGTGATGGTCACATTGTCCAATTATTGCTAATTCAAATTGCGTTTATGGTCCAAAGGGGATTTGTTGATTCACATTTTGAACTTCAAATAATACATTAAGATCTGTGTAATAATTTTATAAAACAGATCTTTGAGTAATATAAATAGCAAAAATACGTTTGGGACAATCATTCTTTAGAAGTTTATAAACAAAATTATTTCCATTCCATATTGAAAAATTCTTTAATGGCAGGGCGACATTTCCGTTATGTTTGTCTTTTCCCCAAAATAATTAAACCTAATGACTAGTAATTAAACATAAGGGTAATTTAGGAATTTTGAAATTTTTAAGAGTGGCATTTCTCTGATTAACTATGATTTGGAAAGATTTAATGGCATAAATCTAATTTTTTATATTTACAATGGCATATTTATAATTAGCTATTTAACAGTGGCATTTTTCCAATTGACAAAATCGGAAGTGGCATGTATCTAATTATCTCTTATTGTTAATATTTATTAACGTCTATAAAACTGTATTTCTACATAAAAAATAAGATGCTTGAAAAATATACCTTTGATTACACTCAGTTAAAAAAAACTTCTTTTGTATTTATTTGTTTTAAGTGTCTATCTTAATATGTTTAAAGTAAAATGTGCTTCGATTTGAAATCATTGCAGATTAAACTATTTTTGTTACGCATAGATATAATACATGGGAACATTTAGTCGCCGTGATTTCAATAATCAAGCTCACATAATTCCGGTTTTACAAAATTTTTGCCCCCAAATTATTTGCTTTTGTGAAGCCGGGGACAAAGGCGCGGTAACTTTGAAGGGGAAAGAACAAGCAACTCGTGGCGCGAATTTTGAGGAAGTTGTGTCTGTTCAGGTAAAGTAGCAGTACTTCCCGGCTTTCTATGCAACCTGTCGGAATCTTTGACCCGCAAATCGACACACCAACAATTCTATTTTAATTTCTCCGAGAGAAAATGGGATCCAGATCACCTGAGGCGAAACCTTTGTAGCCATCTATGCGGTACCCATTATAGAAGTATTTAAATGTGACCATGGAGGTAATTTATATCAGAAACCTGGGAGTGACTAATGTCAAACATATAGGACACAAGCACTTGTTCAACATAATAAAATTTTAATTTTTAAGATTAAAATGGTTGATTCAAACAGCTTAAATTGTTGTATGTTATAAAATCTCCCTGGAGAACAAATTTTATATTTTTTCAAATTTTTTTACTATTTTTTTAAATATTTTTATATGCTTAATAAAAAAAGTTCTAAACCCTTCAATTTTGAAAATTCGGAAAAATAGTTAAAAAATTTGAAAAAATATAAATTTTGATTTTCAAAGATATTTTAATATAAAGATCATATTAAGCGGTTTGGATCGGCCGTTTGAAATTTTAATGATCGATATTTGGATCGTGTTTGACATCTTATACGTTTGATTTATATGTTTCACATGTTTTGTGTACTTTAGGATAAAAAGAATAATACATATCTAAATCATGACTTATTTAAATCGAGTCAAGTGATTAGGTTTAATCATAAAACGATTGGATCTAGTAATAATTGCATTACAGTCTTGCTAAAGTGTAAAGAGATGCGCCACATTACGAGGCCTTCATAGAAGGTACGTGTAAGTTGCCATTCATGCAATCAGCGTCACATTCCAACTTCCAAGTCATAATTTGAAATCTCATACTGTCATAATTTGATATGTCTTGTAAATTTTTTTCCTTAATTGAAAACGGCGGTCTATACGCCGAGTTCATTCAGTAATTTATCGCTCCGCCAGCTGGTCGGCCACCCAGAGGCTTTGGAGAGGAAGAATCCATTGTAATTTCGTTAAAAAGTAAAAAAGAGTAAAGTAACTGCCTGGAAAGTACGACAGCACTCGATAAAATATACTAACGCGAACCGGTTCTTCCGACCTATGTCCAGCTGGAGACGACGCTTTAGATGGGGTCCGTGTTAAAATTCGTAAACAACGCATGAGTTGGTTAATATTGAGGTTGTTTATCATTAATTAATTGTTAATTTTGTGTGGGCGCAGTGTACGAGAGGAGAGGGCGTGCACTTTATTCTCCACTTTGGACAAAGAGAAGATTAAAGGAAACTCTTGATTTCAAAAGAGAAAATTAAATCTCTAGTTTTTCCGTGGCTCTTTCCGTGTGGCGCTTCATGTATTTTATTGCACTCTATCAATTTTTAGTATTGCCGCAAGGTTAATTTAATTCCTGCCGAATTATTACGTGAAAATATTTTTTTAATGTCAATTCATTTAAAAACCGCTGTGTGGGAAGAATTTAATTGAGAGTTCTTAACCCCTGTTTTCTTATGAGAACAATTTAGAGAGCGTTAAAAATAACCACAATTTAATGAAATTAATTAAATTGAACCTGTTTTCTTATACCATTAATTAAAGACAAAATTGGATATAACCCCCCACAATCTTAGCCAATTGGATATAACCCCCTATAATCTTCAAAACCGGAAATAACCCCCTCAAATCTTCTTAGTCTTGGATATAACCCATTTTATTAAATTTTAATTAAATTTGAAATTATTAAAATCGTTTTTTACATGTATGGACATAAATACCCTTATCTTTATTGACCATCTTCTACTAAACAACCTTTTATCTTCTCCCCGTTTATTTCCGTCCAAAATTACATTATTTCTTTCCATTCTCATGTTAGCCCCGGACATGTCTAAATCTTATAAGCATAATGCCATATCAATTGATACTATTAACTAGGCAAATCAATTAGATCAGTACTCGCGCTATTTCAATGGCCTATTGCTTAATGGCTTTTATAAAATCGAGGAGTAATAACAAACATTTTGAACCTTGAATGATATGGTAAAACTTCGTAATTTCCTACCAAGCAATAAATAAATACGTGTACTTCCATTTAGCAATACCAAGTGTATTATATGTTAAATTTAAAATTAAAGTTGAGCAACTTATACTGTTACATCGGTGACAAATGTATTAATTAAACTACTGCCAAAAGCAAATTTTACGAAGAAGACTGAAGTCAATCAACTATAACCATCGTAAATGGTTCCTCTGTCTTGTAACAACTTGAAGCAAATCTAGCATTCAGATCAGTGGAGAGGAAAATTTTCAAATGTGCCCGTAGTAACGTAAAAAAATAAGTTTCAAAAGAAAGATTTGAGGTAGTAGTAGTACGAATGTGAAGCTAAAATATTGGTTCTTTCTTGCAAAAGATGTACAATGGGCTTTAGTTCCATGCATTTGGAAATAAAGTGACCTTCTGTTATAAAGCTACACAACTGGGAGATGAAAGGTTGTTTGTTTGGTAGAAGAAGGGTATTTACGTCCATACAAGTAAAAAACAGTTTTGGTCATTTCAAATTTAATTAATAAATTAATATTAAACAAAAGGGGTTATATCCTAGATTAAGAAGATTGGAGGGGGTTATTTCCGGTTTTGAAGATTATAGGGGGGGTTATATTCAATTGGCTAAGATTGTGGGGGGGGGGGGGGGTTATATCCAATTTTTCCTTAATTAAATTGCTATTTACCTTGTGTTTTACACATGTGGGAACACATGGGGAATTAATAACACTGATCACAATTTAAAGGAAAGGAAAATAAAGGAACCGAGGTTGCTCCAACATCACACTCGCCAGCTGTCGGTTTGTTTGAAGAATGCAAGGATTACTATTGCTTTAAGCATGCATACGCTCCTTTTGTATCAAACAAGGGTTGATTATTATTGCAATTTGCAAACATCTCCAAATGTATATTTGTGCCTAAAGTCCAATGTTATATTTAATTTAGAAGACATACTAATAAAGTGCAATTGAAACATATACTAAAAAAAAGTTTACATGTTTTTAATTTGAGTTTTTATTTTTTTTTACATTTAATGCATGAATTTAGGACTCGATAGAATACTAGTTATGATAAGAGTAATTTTCTTATATGCGCCAACTAAGTTACAGAATTTTTTTTTCTAGTATAATTGAATTCTAAATGTTTTTAAGTCTGCTATTTTAGATCGTCTGCGGACAATGGTTTTTCTACACTCATCGTGACTTTCTAAATAATACGAAACTGATGACATGTCCTTAAATGGAAAAATGTAACAAAATTATAGGCTTATAGCTAATAGAAACATTTAAATTTAAGCTATATATTTTTACTATCAGTGTTTATAAAGAGAAAGACAAGATCTAATGAAATTAGACAGTAGAACTTCAAGCGACTAATCTGAACCATTGAATTAATATGACTTTTATGTTAGAAATTCGATGAAAAACAAAAATTTATTAGATAGCTTCCTATTAGATTTCGATATGAAGTTCAATAATATTTGTTGAACTCTAAAAAAAAAAAATTCAGAATTCCCATCTAAGATACTGATAAATGTTGTTTTCGAATTTATTAATTGCATCTTAATTTGAACAAAAGAAACATAGAATGTTACAGTGATATTAAACTGAATTAAATGCACGCACTATTCTGCATGAGTGCATGGTTCCGGAAGAGACAAAAGGTTCTCATAAATGTTGACTGGTTACGGACATGGGAAACATCTTTTAGCATTAAATTGCATTTTTCTAGGTTGATCTAAAATGTGTGCTCCATTTTATTTACTCAATGTCGAAAATATCTTTTGCCCCTTATACATGAAACACTCCCCAGGAGGTCATAAAGTTCTGATATTTTTAGTTTGGCCAAATTGGCAAATTGAAACAACCATAATAATAAGAAAAAATACAGTATATTTATATCGGTGATCAGTCTAGCTCCATTTTACTGCATCAAAAAAAAAAAACAAAAAAAAGAGGCTTGGATATAGCATGTACCGAAGAATCAGGGTGTAAAATAGAAACTGATCTGTCACTAAAATAAATAGTAATACTTCATCCTGAAATTAGGGATGCCAATGTAGAAACAAATTGAAAATATTATCTGTCAAAGTTCTCGTCCTGATCTTCGTCTAACGCCTCAAATTATTTGAAATCATTTTTTTTCTAAAAAGATGATTAATTATGTGGGTATTAAGTAAATCAATAGTCAAGTGTGCACTGACTCGATACTCAAATTTACATTATGCAGTTGCCAAATATGAAATTTGAGATTTTGAAAAATAAATTTGGAAGATCAAGATAGTTGTTTGACAGTTAAATTTGGTCAAATATGCAAGATTTTTTTTTTTTTTGCCATTTAGTCAGGTGTGCATGAATGCAACATGTAAGTGAACATTCTATGAAGCGCGATTTTTTTTTTTTTTTATTGAAAGTGCTTAGAGAGTAAGTTCATACTTTAAAGGTGGTTATCATACCCGAAACTAATTACGTTTTTGGCATCGCAGATTAATCGGAATTGCTTAAGATCAACTTCTGGATTCCATCATCTCCTATTTTTTTTCCAACATCTCATTAATGACGCGTGGATATTTTTGTTATTTTCATAAATGCAATTAATAACGTGTTTTCATCATCCCTCATCTCCTCATAACTTTCTTGTATTCTCCTGGAGATGAAATCCAGCATTATCCAACGCCCTCATTAATATCTCCGCCTTTCTGTTTCGCTCTCTTCAACGATTATGATATTAACTTCAACAATGATATATTAATGATCATTAATTAACTTTAACAGTTACATATAATTGTTGAAGTTATATATGTAAGTGTTGTAGTTAATACGAGTAAGTGTTGTAGTTAATACGAGTAACTGTTGAAGTTATGTATGTAACTAGGGGTGTATAACAGGCGGGTCGATGATATTTTAGTGAAATTTGAACCCAATCCGACAATACCGGGTTAGAAAATAAATTTAGTTAACCCACCCGTAACCCAACCCAACCCGTCAATTTTTTTATGTACGGATTTTTACGGGTTAAGCGGGTTTAGTGAATTAAAATTTTGATCAAATAAAAATACATACAAAAATCGTTTTGTGGCTATTACAATTTAGTTCGGGACAAATTAGAGACGTATTTAGACCATCTTTCTACTTTCGTGTCCTTGTGAGAAGCATAGAGGACATGCATGCCTATGGAGGAGATCGAAACTACATGAATGGAGAGATCTTTGAGAGAGAACATGAGAAAAAGTGAGACAAATATATATAAATAATGATAAACGGGTGGGTTGAAGTATGCGCGGGTTTACTACTACAAAACCCGTAACCCAACCCGAAGTAACGGGTTTATCAAAATTAGAACCCGTACCCAACCCAACATCATGCTAACCCGGTAAAAAACGGTTCGGGTCGGGTGGGTTGAACAGATTGAATGGGTTCACGGTTTTTTTGTACAGCCCTATATGTAACTGTTGTAGTTAATATGAGCAACTGTTGAAGTTATATATGTAATTATTGTAGTTAATATTAGTAATTGTTATAATTCAGATATATACTAATTGTTGTAGTTAATATGAGTAACTGTTGAAGTTATATATATATATATAACTGTTGAAGTTATATATGTAATTATTGTAGTTAATATTAGTAATTGTTATAGTTCATATATATACTAATTGTTGTAGTTAATATGAGTAACTGTTGAAGTTATATATATATATATATATATATATAACTGTTGAAGTTATATACGTAATTATTGTAGTTAATATTAGTAATTGTTATAGTTCAGATATATACTAATTGTTGTAGTTAATATGAGTAATTATTGTAGTTCGAATACTAACTGTTTCAGTTAATAATGGGGACCAGAGACAAAAATAATGGGAGGGACGGAGGGAAACAGAGGAGACCAGAAATGAAAATGATGAGAGGAAGAGAAACAGTGAGAACTGAAATAAAAAAGAATGGGAGAGAAACAGTGGGACCAAAAATATTCTAGAAACGGAAAAAACTTAAAATTATAAACTATTTTCAGAACGTTTTGAGGAACAAAAGGGTTCTCTTTGGATAAATGATTGAACCTTGTTTGATTTTCCGTCCTTTATATTTACGAGGTTTATGATCAAATGTTTAAACGGGGCTAATCATTCTTATAGAAGCGGAAAGGGATTATGTTAATGATTGATTTTATTATTTTTCCTATGTTTAAAGAATATGAAATCGCCCTTTTCTCCAAAACTAAAAATTTATTCTATTGGATTGCATGTGTTAAGAAACAAAATATTATGTGAAGTCATGTAGTAAAGGACATACCACATTTTATCTTAGATTATTTGTTATTGTTATTAAAGTTAGATTAGCAACTGCTATACAAAATTATGAGTGCGGGTCAAACACGACCCCCTAATCATCATTGGTCTAGAAGCTAATTAATGTAGTAAAGACACAGATGGCACTTCTATCAACCGTTTTTGAATTAATTTAAGACGTTTGGAAATCCATTTACTGTATATTACATTTTCTCCATCGAACTATTTTTTTGCTATTTAAAAGCGCGTTCAAGAGACGAGAAATTAAATCATTATCCAAGTATATCTTTATTTGAGAACCAGCTCTTGATCTAGTGACAAAGAACAATGCATTTTAAGTGAGAGATCGAAGATTTGAAACTGACTGAAGAGTTTTTATAGACATTTAATTTAAAAATAAGTTGGGAGGCTTACCTCCAACTTATCTTAAAAAAAAAAAAGTTACTACGCGGATATTATCACCAATGAAAGATGCCGATTTAAACTGAGCATACCGGGTTCGATATTTTCTAGTATTCCCATTAAACTTTTGCATACTAGTGTTTTTTTTTTTGTTATTTGAACAATTTTATCAATATATTTTGCATTAAATTACGAAAAAAGATGATTATAGTTTTTGTTGTTGACTTTTACAGTAAAAGCTATATTTTTTATGCGATAATTCTATTCTATCGTATTGATACAGACTTTTTTTGACATAAAAATAAGGGTCATGCCCCTTATCTTTTTCCATTGATATAAAAGTAAAGTTTAAAGGTTTCAGCCAGTGGCTAAAAAAGAAGATTAAAAATAAAATTACATTGAAAAAGAAAAAAGGAAGCAGAAAATTCTCGGAGGAGACACAGAGATGGGTTGTAATTGAAGGTAGAAAAGAAAAAAGGAAGAAAATTGGAAAAACTAAACAGGTGCTAATCTCCTTTGTAATTGAAAATCTCCCGTTCAAGTATTGATACAGACTTAAATTATTTAAATTTGTTAGTTATTTCATTGATCATTATAAAGACCATGGACGTACCATTCAAATTTTATTTATATAGAATTTTCTCTTTGTCCTTTTCCCTACCTGAATTTTAGTTTTGTCGTTTTTAGTTGGATTTTTGTTGACGTTTGAACTGCACATTATCTAATACTACTCAACCGAAGAAAGATTTATGCTTTTGCGATATAATATTTGATGCAGATAGAGAAAAATATACTACTTTCGTTCAATCAGGACCCATGGTCCCATGACTTCCCCAGTTTTGGCCGTTGCAATGTAATAATTGAGCCGCTCAATCTTTAATTAACTCACAAGTTAATCACCTATTATATTAGTTGCATTTTTTTTGTCCCAAAGTGAGTTAGTTGTACTGGTGTTGTTACGCAGTTGTGGCCTTATCATTTGTTCGCATCTAATTTTTTTCCTTAAAATAACGTCCGACTAGATAATTTTTATCGAATATACAAAAATTAAGCTGAACTATTTCCATCAAATAATGAAAACATATTTATATGTTTTTATTAACTCGGGAGAAATAACAATGTTTTTATTTGTTGTTGTTTGATTTGCTTTTGATGGAATAAAGTTGTTGCGGCTACGTTTTTCTCATTGGTGGGCCGCTTTGCTTCTTTCAGTTGGTTTTAATCATAATGATAAATTTGGAGAGTTTGAATTTTTTTAAACGAAACTGAAAGAATGAGTACCTTTTGAATTTTTACTTTTTATTTATGATGTACTGATGTAGTGAAAGATGCTCGAGGAGAACAAAGACGTAAGGTTGAAAGTGATTACGCGACAGAGTAAAGCTAGTCTGAATTCAAGTTCAACAAAAGTGCTCATATACGTTTTCAAAAAAAGGGGTGCTCATAAGCATAAATTTAAAATCAGCGAATCAATTCCCACTGACAAAGTTGAAGCATTGATATTTTTTTACTTAATCAACAACCCAAATTTTATGTTTTTCGAGCTCATTTTATAGAAAACTGCTCTCACCATCCAGCAGTTTTCAAACGAAGAACAAAAGCACAAACTTACCCAATTACCTCTGTTGCGATAATTTTCCTTTCATAAAACTGTGGGACACGTTCTGATCCGTCCATTGCACAGCTTGTGCAAATCTTAGAAAAATTATATTGCTTTTTGCACACATATTTTGAACAGCATCTGGCCTCTTAAAGCAATGGTATTAGATTGCAACGGTGAATATTTAGAATAAGCTTAGTCTCAAATTTTGCAAATATCATATGATTTTTTGCCTACTTTACAAACAATGCCACTGAATTTGCATTTAAAGCCATGTCCCTGTGATGAGCCCGCACCATTGCGAGGTTTATCAATCTGCAAAACTGCTTGCTTCAGATTGTATCTGATGTCGCCTGGTCCCCATAACAGTGAAATGTGTGGCCTTGGATCCTTTACATAAACATGAAAAACAATTAAGGTGGCAAATCCAATATTAATACTAAGAAAATCATCATTTTAGTAAAGGATTTTATTATCGCTACACTTATATCACCATTTTAAGTTTTTACAAAAATCCCATAAACTAAACCGATTTTCCTTTTCTTTTAATATATATTTAAGCCTACAAACACTAGCTTCCTTTTATTTAAGCGGTTCTATATGTGCCCAGGACTTCACAATAGACTTCCCAGTAGTTGCATATCCATACAAAAATAAATAAAAAGAAGACGTTATAGTTCTAAAGCTATATTATTTCTAACGGGGCCGCTTCCTTTTTTTTTTTTTTACAGAGTGCAGTCTAGATTTTAAAGTTCTTATTAAATTTGCTCAGATGTAAATTTGGATTTTTCCTGAGCTTAAATAAAATAACATTCGGGCAACTAAACCCCCTTTTGAGCTTATTAGTAGTTTTGCATTTGACACCTGGATGGTAATAACAAGGTGCTATCAAATGAAAAATTAATTAAATGTATCTTTTTAATAGTGAAGTAGGTTATATGCAATTATAGCAATATCAATGTGGTTTTATACCATATATTGAAATAGTCCACTCAGAGTAGGGTCTCATATTTATGCATGATGTTCAAGTTACAAGCTGACAAAATAAATATAAGAGGTTACCTTATAAAATTCAGGAAGGCCGTGCAATTTGTAGACCTCAGTTACAGCGTTGATCTGCTGTGTGATCTGAGGGCAAAAATAGAGAGGGAAAGTTAACAGAGATAATCCAGCTATCCAACTTGTATAAATCATAGAAGTTATGACCAAGACAGGATGTTGTGCAATGTTTATGATATGTACCTCTTGTAGGCCGGTGCCATTGACCTCCAATGAAAGAAACGATCGTGTGCAATCATCATTGGCAAAAGTTTCCCATTTGTCAAATTCTATCCAGTACCTACTCTCGATTTACATCATGTACAAAATTAATTAGGTCACAAAAAATATTGCTTAGACACATCATTTTTTTTTTTTTGCCAGGTTGGATCCATGGACAACAGATTAACTTGAAAATTATCAACACTCAGTCAGTCAGTCAGAGCCTTTTGTCCCAAACAAGTTGGGGTAGGCTAGAAATGACACCCCGATCCTGGTCGTTTCTTGTATATATGGCTGAGTTTTTACGCTGGCTCGCCAAGCCTATTGCAAGCATGCGGGCTTGAACCCAGGACCTCTTAGAAGAGAGCCCAGTGTTCTTACCACCTGAGCTAATTTAGAAAAAATATTGCCAAGATTGTCTACTTTACTCATTGTCAATGGATGCCAACCTTTTTTCTTTTTACTTCTTCGTAATTTAGGTTTAAGGTTACTTGATGGAATGTGAAGGTGACGACCTGACAATAACAAATACTGGTAGGGAGGAAATGCCATGTTGGAACAAATATGAATTCCTATTTGCAGGACAGGTATGCAATTGGGATGTGATAATGAATTAAAGAAGTTTAACCATCTAAAAATATCCCAATCATAATAAATGCTAATATTTTTCTTACTGTCTCTGTGAATGGAGTTTGGTACGAAGCATGGTCACAATTGAGTCAATCTGGTCTACTTTGATCCCAACAGTTCTTCCCAGACTAATATGGAACTCTCTAGAAAGAAGCACCTTTTCAAGCTTAGAATCATCTTTACACAATTCAATTAGTGCAAAGTCGGAATCAACAGCATATAGTCTTGGCACTATAGAAGAAAGCTTTTTCATGGTCAGCACCATCTGTTTCCTTGTTGTGGCCGGTATATGAACTGAACCAAGAAAATTTGAAAAAAAAATTAGCATGATTGCTGACTAGACGACCTTTCAAACTTTCACGCATCATGTGAATTATAATAGGTTTGGTCTAAACCACCTGAGTTTGCCTAAAAATTACCCGAGTTTTTGCGACCACACTTTCAATGAAAATCCATTAGACTAACTAATTCCAACACACACTATTGTTTCAAGAAAAGACACCTCAATCAAGTAGAAGATTACAAGAATTATCCACTATTAGCTTCAGTTTCTCAATTCTGAATGAAATAAAGACCAAATACTTCCTCAATTGACCCATGTCT
Organism: Rhynchospora pubera; assembly: GCA_028095005.1. Taxonomy (NCBI): domain Eukaryota; kingdom Viridiplantae; phylum Streptophyta; class Magnoliopsida; order Poales; family Cyperaceae; genus Rhynchospora; species Rhynchospora pubera. The sequence goes on along the minus strand of CM051463.1, from coordinate 195,309,917 downwards.
TTGCACATTTTTGTGTTAGCTTATGCTCAAAATAGTCTAAAATATTCAACAAAACCTTGCTTCCTCAAGCCGAAGTACCTGGAATGTAGATATGAAGCGCATAAATCCCTTCAACATGTGGGAAATTTCTAATCCTGCTCCCTTGAGTCAGCGACGAGTAATCTGCAATAACCCAACATCAGAAACTACTTAATTACCACTTTTTTCACGACTAGAAGTTGATAAAGGAAGCATGAGAATCACAAACTTGCCTATGTAATTCGGGGGTTGGAGGAGATCCAGGGGAGGAGGTGGCAACATGTCTGACACCTCGTTCTTAAGAGCTCGATTGGAATCTCCGCCGTTGGAGCAGAAAGGAGATGGCGAAGGAGCACCGTCGGATTCATCGTCGGAGCCGTACGCTAAAAGAAACTCCATGTCTTCAAACCACTTGTGCAAAAGGGTTTTTCATCCCTTTGAATTCTTCCTCTGATATACGGGTTTTTCATTCACTCTCCATTTTTTTTTAAAATGACTAAAATAACCAACCTTCCAGCGCAAGTCTGATAAATCAAGGGATTAGAGGAGAGGGCAATTTGGTCATTTAAAATAAAAATGGGAGAGAATGAGTAATGTGGGCCTGTCCTGAGCAATTCCCGATATACAGTAATACAGGTGTGTGAAGATGGGCTTTTATCAGACGGCCCAAAATTAAAGAACTGGAGGATCGCTCTTTTTTGGGCTTACGATGTCCGGATGAAATCGAACCCTGTCACTGTCACTGTCAGGACCACTTAAAATTTTAGTTTTGTGAGAGGGCTACACTGCAAAATATCTTTTAAGATGACCTCACCAGAGTTGAAACGATCGTCAACTGTGCGACGAAATGAGAGCCGCTCCAATTCCAAATCCCACTCTCAGTCTCAGCTGTTGCTGTTGCAGATTCGCATCACCGAAATGCGTCCCCAGCGCCATTCCAAACCCTAGATTCCGATTCGGCGCCTCTTCGGCCCCGCTCCGCTCCGTCTCTGTCTCCACCCCTGTCGCCTCCGCCTCCTCCTCCGCCGCCGAGGAGCCTTCCTCCCCCATTACTGCGACCAGCCGCCGGAGATTGATTCTACTTCGACATGCTGAGAGCGTTTGGGGAGGTCGCTTCACTAGAGGTGCTCTCTTGTTGTACTTGAACATCCTTTATTTGCGTCTCACACCTTCAATTTTGTACCCAAATATAGAGAGGTAAAAGAAGAATCTCATGCCATCGTTTGTGCATTATTTCTAGAAAGAGACACAGGATAGATGAGTGATTTGAATGCAATGAGTAAAAAAAGAATGTTAGTTGTATTACAATGTGTAAATAACTTAACTACACTAGAGAAATGAGTCTTTTTTTATGTCCAAATTGAAGAAATGCTTGATGTACTTATTCTCTCTCTCTCTCTCTCTCTATTTCATGAAATTTGATGTTATAGATCATGATCGACCATTGAGCGAAGTAGGGCGAAGTAATGCAATTAGCATATCTCAAAAGCTTGAGCAGATGGGTTGGATTCCAGAGTTGATTCTTTCCAGGTCATATAGCTTTGTCATTTTTATCTTTCTTGACGTGCCTTTTAGCTTCTGAACCTAGTTCAACAAAAGGTTAAGTTGTTGGTACTTGGTAACATGTAATCATGCCAGTATTCTATATTTGCCAAAATTTCGATAATAAGAGTCCACACAAGCTGAGCCATAGAAAAATAAGAATTAAATTTCGTGTAGGGAAGAACAGTATAGTAGACCATATAAAATTAGAAAGTTGATGCTGCCATGTTGATGCTGCCATGCTTTAAAATTTTTATCGACTTTTCAGTAACCACCCGAACACTCAGAAGTTATCAACCCATAACCATAAGTTCATTTTTGAGTTTTAACAATCAACCCCTTTGTACTCCTTAAGAGCAATAAAAAGCAATCAGTGTAAGTTCTGTTTTTGACGGGATGCTTGTGTCTGCTCTCAATCTCTGCATTTCGCAGTCCGAAACCAGAATCACATGATGACTTGTTAGGTTGTTTTCAGGTAACATATGTTTTTAGATATCATAAATATTTTAACAAAAGAGATACTGCTAAGAAAAACACTATATGAGTTCTTGATTGTTTAAAAAAGGAAAACAAAAGATGTGAAAAACAGTCTGTGAGAAAAAAGAAGAAGAAGAAGTTGTGTTATTTAGCCATACAGCTAAAACAGTTAAGGATGCCCTTTACTCTACTGGATCATTGGAATTACTTGTATAGGTTTCGTGATGCAATCACCCAAAACTAACAGCAAATAAAAAAATGAGTACAAGACTAGTTAGGTCCAAAACTGTTCATACCAGCCAACATTTGGAATTTTATGGGATATTAAGATGTCTCCTGTTGTTACCTTGTACATTACTACAACTCCAGTAGAGTTACCAAATGTTAATTAGCGGCTCTCATTTTTTTTCAATAATTACAGTGATGCCACTAGAACAAAGGAGACTCTTGAGATACTGCGGGAAAACATAAAGGGGCTGAATCAAGCAAAGGTGCACTTCATTCCAAGTTTTTATTCTATTGCAGCTATGGATGGCCAAACTGCCGAGCACTTGCAAAAAGCCATTTGCGAATTTTCTACTGATGAGATCTTGACTGTGATGTACTCTCTCTCTTACACTCACTCTCCTCTCTCTCTCTCTCTCTCTCTCCTGGCCAAATCACAGTTTATGGGATATTAAGATGTCTCCTGATGATTGAAAAGGAGAAGAGTACAGTAACAATGTAATCTGAGAGGAATTCTGTCTATCACCACTACTTAGTATAATAAGTGACTAGCATGCTACCGTTCAAATAACAGTTTAAGCTTGATTATTCGCTTGGCGTGTCACCCGTAAATGCTAGACGAAAGAAACAAACCACTCTGTATCCTGTTCCCATGGTCCATTGGAATGCATTCTGCACTTGCTAGTGTATGTCTTTCATGCATCGATAAATGCTATAAAATCGGCCCCTGTACAATGCAAAATTATTCAATTATCTCAATTTACAGAGCATAACCATAAAGTTTCTTATTGTTATAGAACTTCTGCTACCACTATTATTATGCCTGCTTTTCCACTGTTGCAATTACGACTATCACAATGTCCACTGCTATAGCTAACATTCTTATTGTTATTTTCTCCATCTGTTTAATTAAAAATGTATCATTTATATGCTTTGTGTCATATTTCCTTCAAATGATGCCCCGAGTGCTTTTCTTAGCATATAAGGTGTAAAAAGGGGGATATTTTGACGTCCCTTTTTTTTTAAATGAAATTTTAGGTTTTGGTTGTTGGAGAGGCTGGTATGGGTTACTGTTTTGGAGGGATAACGGGATATGTATGGGATTTCTTTTTACTTTTAAAGCTGTGCTACTGAATGTTTTCAATATCATATCGGACCTCAAATTGGTGAAACAAAGGGTATGGGGTTTTACCTGTTTTAAAAACGGGATGACGTTAATAATAATTTCGATAATATAAGTTTCTCGTATATAAACATCCTTATAAATATAAATAAAATTTTTACACATTTAATTTTTTAAATCATAGTTTTTAATTTAGATATTTTTGTTAATTTTTGTGAATAAGTTTTTTTTTAAAAAAAACTCATAGGCTGCTATTTAAAATAGAAATGACCTATTTTATGGAAATGCAGCTTTGGATTGATATGCAATTCATATAAAAAAAAGGGTCCAATTTTAAAACGGTTGCTTACGGAATGGAGTGATGCCATATGTCCAATGTCACCTAAGATGGGTGACCTCCTGGGAAGTCCCTGTGTTGCATCCCCTGTTCATTTATCTTGGCGTAGGAGTGATGTCATAGGTTTGTAGGCCCCATTATTAGAATCTGGCTAAGGGTGTATGTTTTATTATTATTATTAGTAGTAGTAGTAGTATTAGTACTTTTATATAGTATTTTATTTTTTGATGATTTTTCTGTTGGGTTTCTTTTCTAGCCTACCCCAACTTGTTTGGGACAAAAGGCTTAGTTGTTGTTGCTTAGGGAATGGAGGATGGAGAGAAAAAGTGAGTTCCTCGGAAGGAGAGTACGCCTCATGTCACTCTTTTTTCCAGCGAAAATGTGAAACGGAATGGGCAGATTGACCGATATTTCTGATATTTCCGATATTTGACAGCGATATTTACTCTTTTTTTATACCGGATCAGGCTCCAGTATCCGGTATAATCCTGTATAACCTGATACCTGGTCCAGTATTTAAAACACTGGTGCAACTTGATAAAGCTTTTGAAACTTCAAAGCACGGACATAACTGTTTCTTTGTTATTAGGTGCATGGGGCATAATAAAGGGTGGGAAGAAGCAGCCTCTATGTTATCTGGTGACACTGTGGAACTAAAAACATGCAATGCTGCATTGCTTGAAGCTTCTGGTAGATCATGGATCGAGGTATATTGTTTTTGAACCTCACTTTATGAAACCTCTAATTTTCATTCCCCTGTGGGCTTCTTGGTTGGGTATTTATCTTTGTGTTTTTTTTTTTTCCCAATAGCTTAAAGTGAAAATGTATAAACATTTAGATTTTAGAATAAACATAATTATTTTGTCATTACTCTTAAAATTTTTCTCTTTTTGCTTGTTTAATTATAATTCAATTTTTGCATATTCCAGGCCTTCTCTGCTGCGGGACTTGGAGGATGGAAACTTCATGGGATTTTGAAACCTTGATTTGTACAAAAGCCTTAGATCAGGTTCAATTTTGTGTAGCATAGTTTTTTCTTATTTCTTTTGTTTTTCTTTGAGGGCCTTTTTCTGAGCCTTTTGTGTACTTGACTTGGGTTACTGAAGTAAAATTATGTGTACTTTTGAGGTTGTTCCATTTGATTACTGTTCATCAAAATAGATAATCTATTTCTGGTTCGTTTTGATGCTTGTGTATGGATTATAAACTCTAGTTTATAGCTACCACTATGTGTCATCCAAGGTACATGCAACACTGTTTGTTGGTATCAGTAACCTCCTTCATCACATTGCCTCTTTTCAGTTGCTTATCTTTTGTGGTTGTGATGGAAGGATCACAAGATTATATACATTGTGGTTTGAACTAAATGCTGCTCTGAACTCTGGTACATCATGCTGGTATTATTGTCCCTTTCTCAATAGTACTTATTGTTTTAAAATCTTTAAGCAAGTAGTTGTTTCTTTAAACAGAAATTTATGGCATGTAACCGGAATATTGAACTGAGAATCTATTCATGGACAACTCTTGCAATTTTCAGATAATGGAAATATATTAGCTTCTATAGAAGTACAGATTGGATGGCCCAAATTACCGAAATTCTCCTCTTATAATCCCTTTTAATTAGCTGGATTTCTTAATCTTTTCTCCCACAAGATTTAATCACTAGAGCCAACTTGAACCCATTTTATGCAAAAATTGTAGTGATTTAAAATTGTTAAGGAAAAGTAGCCTTAGAGGCGGGGACACTCAAGTACGCTTTATGCAAATAACAGGTAATTTTTCCTATGTTGGTTACTTGGCTATGCTCCAGAATCAAATTTTGGAGGGGAGATGGAGGGAGGTTAGGTGAACTTTTAGCCGTTACCTTACTTGCTCCACAACTTAAAAAGAAAGAGGTTGAATGCAGCAAGAGTAAAGATCTCAGCTTGAAGTAACTAATTTTAGTAACCCCAAAATTAGAGCGTAGAAGGCCTTCCCTTACCTCCCTTTATTTCTCCTCTAAAAATTTTACTGGAGCACAGCCAGTAAAATTGGAAAGGGCACTGCTTTGGACAGTTGATTAGAAAACATGTCACAGTAATATTGAATTGGAAAGGATACTGCTTTGGACAGTATTGCTTTCACCTGGAGCAGCTCAACTGACATCATTATTTATACTTCAATTTTACTGCATGAGCTACTCCTGAAAACAGTGTTTTGCGTGCGTGTGTGTGTGTGTGTGTGTTACTAACATAAGCAGGCACAACAAAGAGGTATATACTAACTTTTCCTCCAGTCGGATTTTCTGTATATAAGATTTAGATTTTATTCTTATTCTTGAATATGACGTATCTGGTACTCAAACCGGCCTCCATCTGAATTATATTTACTTGCCTTTTGCTTTCACATTTAACACTTACAGCAGCCTAAAAAATAAGGAATAGTGCAATGATGTAGAGGACCCTTTCATCTCTCTTGCTGTCTTGCATTACCTGTTCAACTACAGCTTCCATCCTCATTCCTCACTGAAGAAAACATTACTCCTGTTTAGGTCTATCTATTTGCAACATGAAAACTTTATTAGTATTGATATGTTGAGTGTCGATCAATTGTTTTCTTCGTAGTGATCCAAAACGTATGGAAGGCCTCATAATCAAGCTACTGAACTAGGCGCCAAATGTTGTGTGCCTTCTTAAATACAGCGTCTTTTAAAAATTACAATTTACAAGGGACGCGTACGGCAAACCAATTAACCCTTCGGCAAAAAAAAAAAAATGAATTACATATATCTATCATCAGTTAGATAAATTGTTTTTTTTTTCTGAAAAAATTAATAGGTCTTTACCATCTAACATTTTTAGAAATCAAATACATACGAGATTGAATTCTTGTTCTCTTTAAGACCAATCTAGTACTCTTTACCACTGAGCTATTAATCCATATATGATAAATTGCTCATTTAAATTGAGTGCATTAAAAATCTATTGGTCATCCTACTAGTGATTTGAAAGATTAGCGGTTAGTTTTTGCGTCACCTAATTGATGATCAAGCAATTCTCAAATGAAATTAAAATTGATACACACCATATCTAAACCATCGAGGAAATATCTACAATTTTATTTTTTTTCCATTTTAATAATTCTTTAATCAGTTGTCACGGGTGTTGATACAAGTGATTGTCAATACATTTCTATTCAGCACATTATTATAGGTGCCATTACTTTGCCAGACCATCACACCATTTGCGCCACAAGGAAACAAATTCATCCTGGAGGAAAGACTAGCCCTTTTGAGCTCCTTTTTGATGAACTCAATTTTCAAAAGGATTTTGTTGGGTGGGGACCAACTTGAAAGCTGCGTGCACTTCGCCATCTGTTTCTCCGTGGTTGCCTCCTCATTATTGATGAGAAATCTTATTCCTCATATATAAGTCAAATAGTATATATTTAGACGGTGCAATGGCATATCTAAAACATTAATGATGACATGACTCTCAACTACAGGATTGTTTAAATCAAAGAATGTTATAAATGAACTGATGTGGAACGTAACTAGTTTTAAGTGCATTTCAATATGTATAGTGCACCATGTTGTTCTATCAATAAAGATCGTTTATATGTTAGGCGGAGCCAGAAAATTTCGGTATGGGATTCAATATTAATATTAAAAATTAAAATTAATTTAATAATCTTATTTCAAACATAAAAATTCAATTATGGGGTCATAATACAATAATTTTTTACATATTTATGGGGTTCAAAAATAAATATTTTCTAACAATTTACTTAAATAACATATAAAATTGTATACTTTTGGGTCAAATTAATAAACAAATGGGGTCAATTGCACCCCATTTGCATTATTTGGCTCCGCCACTTTATTTTTTTTTTTTGAAAAAGATGCTTTAGAACCTGAAAAACATAAATTATCTTCCTTCATCTCAACCAAAAGAAAGGTTGTACAACTTTTAGTTCAAAAGTTTGTTTCTTATTATGATAACAGAAACATACGTTTTTATGGAAACCTGTGAAATATTCATGTGCCAAACATTGCCTAAAATAAATGCTTCTAGAGGTACTTTTTTTGGTGCCCTTATTTTTTGGGCTCTTTTTTCCCATCACATGTACTTTAGTCGTGTACACGTGCGCATGTATTTAAGGTACCTAATACCAAACCCCATATATTGCGATGTATCCGAGGGATGATAGGTTGGAAAGGAAATGAGATCTGCTGCCGCGCGACACAGCGTGTCGCGCGGTATGCTGGCCGTCTGATTAAGATCCAATGGACAAGGGAGCCCCGTGCATGTAACCTAGATTGATAGGCCCGTAAAAAGTGAACCGTCCGATCAAAATCAGACAGCTCGTAGTGCGCTACACGCTGTGTCGCGCAACAGCAGAGTCGGATTGGGTTGGAAAGTGACCTTTCCTTTTTCATATTTCATAGTCTTAAGGCTTACTTTAGGGAGAAAGAAAGGTGTTCAATTAATTCAATATGCTATTAAATCCCGATTGGTGTAGTTGAAGCATTGGTCAATTGGTTGCTTCTAGATATGCACCAATTCAAATGATAGAGCGCTAGATGGATTGACGTTTCATGTCGGATAATCCTATTGGATGCATGCCACCAAACAATAAATAAATATAAAATTGCAAATACACAAAAGGAGTTCAATCCCGTTGGAATAGACTATAAAAATCAGGCTCCCCCCCCCCCCCCCCATCTAGTGGTTAAAAACAATATATTTAGCAAAAAAAAAATGAATTTCAAAACTTGACTGAAAGGTCTTTTGTAGATATTTAAGATTGAAATACTTAACATCACCTTTATCTGAGAAAATATCAGATTATATATACAGTTATAAATGTGCTTCGTTATAAAATACTAAAGATCAATGGCACTATTCCTGAGGTTCCGGTGTCGTGCCTCATTCAGTCATCATCTAATATTGGGAAGAACATATCCTACGAATGTTTGAGATCTGGAATCACTTCCAAGTTATTTTTAGCACAGTTTAGATTATTATAAGCAAAGCATGTAAATGCTTCAAGGAAAACCTTGAGAACTATATACTGCTTTTCTTCTGAATCTACCACATATTTAATTTTGAGGATTAAAATTTTCCTACAAGTTTTATTTTTTCCAATCTACAAAAAGGCATACATACATGTGAACACCTACAAAAAATACATACATAACTATTATACCCCTATACCCCCATCCCTAGATCAGATTATACACAAAAATTAGTCTCAAAATCCACTGTCAATGCTCTAAGTCAGTCCCTTGTAGCAGTAAACTCAACCAAATTTACAAATCGGCCGCTTCAATAGAACATATTACATTTTCAGCAAATCAAAAACCAACAAGATGAAACAATAGCCCTTCTTCTCAGTATCACAATAACCATCAGCTACAGTATCCTTTGTCTGCAGTCTGCACTTGCTTCAAGTTTCAGACTTTCAGCCTGTTCCTTGTCAAGCTCAGTTGATGCAACTGTGAAAAACAGTAACTGATTAAAGCAAAGAGCTTGTATTCAAAACAACAGACTCCTAAAAGATATGGACGCCAGCTTAAAGGTAGTTCTGTTATAGCTACCGCAATAACCATGCAATTTTTTACGGCAACCCGCCAGAAAAGCAGAATTAACAAAAAAAATCAGGTCTACAAATGCCTTTAGCGGAACCAGTATATATGAATTTTTGCGCAACAAACACAAATCACATTCCAGTTAAAGGCTCCAGCAAGCAAAACACATGTCGTGATCAAGTAAAAAGAGAGGTAAAATCGTCTCCTTACAGCACACCACAATTAAGTGGAGTTACGAAAATAGGCATTATGCATACATCCAACCTCACTGCAATATAAAACCAACAACTAAATATTATTGAAAAATACTGAAAACAACCATTTTTTTATGGAATGTACATATAACTATCTCAGTAGACCACATGATCAACAACATGGAAAAACAGAAATAGGTACAGCCAGACCTTTGTTGGTACAGTATGATGTGGACCGCCTCGGACCAGCACATCTAAATATTTAACAATAGTTAACTAGTGAAATTAAAGCATACTCTAAACTCATGAGATCGTATTACAACAATGAAACAGTGGTACAACTGTAAAACAAAGATTCCATCATAAACCTAACCCTAACCCGTATCTTATCTCCGTGTTATATACACCCACCCAAAATTCTCAAAAGCTGAAAAGGAACCCCAGAAAACCCACAAAAAATAGTTGTAGACCCACTAAGTAAACTTGATTAAAAGAAATACAAAAGCTTCCAAAAATCAAAACATTCTGTGTACTTCAACTTGACTTTTCGACTGACTCATCAATTACTGTGCTATCGACTGAGAACCCCTCCAAGAAATCACTGCTACTACCTCCTTCAGATCCGCTCTGCATTTCCTTAAACATAGCCATGACTTGTATCATAGTGGGCCGCCTTGATGCACGGTCGTCAAGGCACTCACATGCAATTTTCAAAAATCTATACAACTCACCTTCTCCTGATTTACCATTCAAACCTGATCCTAACAAAACTGGGTCAAATATCTCATCACATCGGTTCTCCTTCACAAGCTGTTTGACCCAACCAACCAGGTTGTTATCCCCAAACTCTAATGGGTCAATGGGTTTCTTGCCTGATAAAAGCTCCAACAAAACCACACCATAACTATACACATCTCCCTTAGTAGTACAACGGAAGCTCTGATAGTACTCAGGTGGTACATAACCAGGAGTTCCAGCAAGTGTACTTACACTCAAGTGTGTATCAAGTGCATTCACCAGTCGCGCCATACCAAAATCAGATACACGTGCCTCAAGATTTGCATCAAGTAGTACATTACTCGATTTCATGTCTCTATGTATTATATGTGGTATGCAACTATGGTGTAGGAAAGCAAGGCCACGTGCTGATCCAATAGCAACTTTTTTCCTGGAAGACCAATCAAGGGTCACGCCATTTGACCTGGATTTGTCATGCAAAACCATGTCTAAGCTACCATATTTCATGTATTCGTATACCAGCAATCTTTCCTCACCAATTTTGCAATAGCCCAATAGGGGTACCAAGTTGCGGTGCTTTATCTTGCCAATTGTCTCCATTTCAGCTGTGAACTCACGGTCTCCTTGGCCAGTAAAATGGATCAATTTCTTCACAGCAACTGAGCTGCCATCTTTCAGTTGGGCCTTGTACACCTCTCCAAAACCACCTGACCCGATAAGGCTATCAGGTCCGAACCCATTTGTTGCCTCAACTAAATGTGCAAATGTCAGCTTGCGTAATGGATTCTCAAATGTTGCCACATTTATGCTCAGCGGTTCACGTATCCCACTTAGTTTCCAACTTGAGGTGCCACTGGTCGGCAAGCTGTTGATGTACGTACCAGTGGATCCCCCATCTCTCTCTGCCTTCTTCTGGTTTCTCTTCACCTTGTACAATGCCAGTATTAGAGAAATCATTATCAAAATAGAGAATGCTATACCAATAAGCACACTTGTGCCAATAAACCTCTTTTTTGCCATTGAATTTTGGTGGGATCCATTGGTGCCTGTATTGTTGCTCCCACATGGTTGAAGAGGCACCCCACACAGCCCTGAGTTGTTTGCATACCGTGAAGCTGGGAAGGTCATGAGTTGGCCTGAGGTTGGTATTGGACCTGATAGATTATTATTCGACACATCAAAATCTGCAAGAAAATTCAGGGTTCCTAGAACACCTGGTATTGGGCCTGTTAAGTGGTTGTTTGACAGGTCGAGTGCTCCAATGGACTTGAGATGAGAAAAGCTCTCTGGTATTGTTCCTGTTAACCCATTGTGTCCCAGGTTAAGAACTTGAAGGTATGCCATGTACCCAAGGGTTTCAGGTATTGTACCAGTTAGACCATTATATGACAAGTCCATGAAAATCATGCTCCCATTGGATTTGAAGGTGTATACAGTCATGCCTGTATAAATACGGGTCAAGGGGCAAGAGTGTATTATAGGGGAATTTGCAAGCCTCTCAGGTCGGATCCCAAAAAACTCAAAAAGCACACCCGCACCAGGACATATATTACCTGCTTCATTTCGTAAAAATGCAAATTGTTTTCCAGAGACGATGCCAGGAGTGATCAACCCAGCTTGTGCAGCCAACGAGGGTGGTATTGGACCTGTTAAGTCGTTGCTGCTCAAATCTAACCAGATCAGATTTTGACACAACCCTAATTCGGCAGGAACATTACCAGTCAATTCATTCTTGTTTAGTTGGAGAATTGCGAGTTTCTGCAAATTGCCAAATCCCTCAGGTAGACCACCTGTTAACCGATTTCCAGAAAGTGAAAGCCAAATGAGATTCGAGCATTTTGCAAGTGATTTTGGGATGGTTCCATTCATTAAGTTGTAGCTCAACACTAGGGTTTCAAGTGGCGCCCCAGAATTGGTACAGAGTATATCTGGTATTTCACCAGTGAAATTGTTAGCCCACATTACCAAATCTACTAGTCTTGGTAACTGATACAGCTGTGCTGGGACTGTACCAGCCAGGTTGTTGAAGCTCAGGTCAACAGATAAAAGGCTGGTACAGTTCCCAACTTCAGGTGGTACAGTACCAGTCAGGTAGTTGTCTGGCAGGTATAGTCGCTCCAAGGATGGAAATGCTGAACATAACCCAGGGGGTATTGTACCGGTAAGTTCATTCGAGGAGAGATCGATAACCCTCAGTGATGGACAACTAGCCAAAGCTGATAATGTGTTTGCTCCAGTCAGGTTGTTGAAAGAGATTTGCAAAACCTCTAATGAAGACATTGTACTGATGACCTTCTCCACAAAATCACCAGATAGTTGATTGCCACTTAGGTTGATAGTCTCAAGAGAAGAACATGATATAAAGCTCGAAGGTAGACCTCCTGTCAGGTTATTACCAGAGAGGTCGAGGTAGTTTATGGACCCACATAGCAGACCCAATTCAGCAGGAATTGAACCCGAGAACCCATTATCTGACAGGACCAAGGTTTTTAACTTGGTCAAATTTCCCCAAAACGTCGGCATTTCACCAGCAAAATTGTTACCGGAGAGGTCAAGCCACGCCAGCTGGCTACATTTGGACAGAGACACTGACAGTCCGGGCCCACTCAAGATGTTATATGAAAGGTCTAATTGTGCCAAATTGATGCATCTCCCCATGTTATACCTGGAGAAATCCCCTGAGAGATTGTTATGCGACAAATCCAGCCCGGTCAGTGTGGCCGGCAGGTCCGAAATAAAACCCGGTGGGATATCGCCAGAAAACAAATTGTTGGAGAGGTCGAGGGTTGTGAAATTGGTGCAGGATCCCGGCTCGGGTAGCTTACCCGCCAAGTGGTTATCCGACAGGTTGAGGTAGCTCAGTGAATGGCAGCCAGAGAGTGAGTAATTCAGCAAATTAGGATCCGAAACCTGGTTTCGCGACAAGTCCAGAACCCGCAAGGAGGGACTAAACGGGAACACTCCCCCCAAAATCGAGTTGTCAGAGAAGTTCAAGGAGACCAAGTTGGTGCAACTCGACAGAAATGAATTGGGCACGGTTTCATTGAATGAATTCCCTGATAAATCGAGTGAGACGAAGGAGCATGAGGGTGTAGAGACAGGGTAAGAGAGGTTGCCGTAAAACGAGTTACCACGCAAGTCGAGTTGTTGTAGTTCAGAGAGAGGGAAGAGGAGGTCGAGACGGAGTCGGCCTGAGAGACCCATGTTGGATAAATTGAGAGAATTGACGAGGTGGGAGGTGGGATTGCATGTGACGCCGACCCATGTGCACGGTGGTGTGGTGGCGGAGGAGGAGGAGGAGTTGGTGGTGGTGGGTGGGACCCATGTTGAGAGGTGTCCCGATGGGTCTGAAGCGATGGAGAGTAGCTTGAATGAGAGCAAGGTGGTAGCCTCTTCTAGTGTTGCAAGGATAGATGGTGTAAAAGAGAGGAGTGTTAGTGTAAGTGTGAAGAGACAGAGGAGAGATTTCATGATGAAATTTAGTGTTGGTGTGAAAAGTTTTGATGGAGAATTACATTGAGGTGGTGGAAACGGAAACAGAGAGAGGAAGAGAACTGTTGGATTGGTAGAGAGAGAGAGAGGTTTTCGTCCATGAAAATGTTCTTAAATTTGGATTGGAAGGAGGAAAAAGTGGGTCAGGAAAGCTGGAAATTGGGTGGAGAGATTGTCAAAACATGGGAATTTGAATCAAGGTTGTGTTGTGACCTTCTGAGACTTGAGCTTTCATTCCACCAATCATAGAGGTGTTCTTTGAATCTTTGTGTCGAGATCATTGAAGGTTGAATTTTGGTGGGTTGGTGATGTGTGAGGTGAGGAGAGGAGAGGGATAAAGAAAAGAGAGGAGGTTTTGGAGGTAGAGAGAGAGAAAGAGAGAGACAAGAGTATTAAACCCCGTGGAGATGAGAAGAAGGGAGAAGAAATCGAGAGAGAGAGAGAGAGCGAGAGAGTTTTAATTGTTTACTTTTTGAGTTTCGAAGTTGATCAAATTTTATTTGAAGGTTTTGTTTCTTTGCTTGGCACTTTGGCAGTGTATTTGGAAGGGCTTTTGAGAAAAAGAGTCAACTATCTATGCTTTCTGAGTACTTGGTGCAGGTGCTAACTTCTCAATTCTGCACCAAAATAATAATATTTGCCAAAAAGCTAACAGCAATACGTAGGTTAGGAGTTCTGAAAAATAATCATATAATTTAATATTTTCGAAACTAAATAAAAAAATTATGGTTTAATTATTAATCAAATTCTCATACTAGTATCGGTCATTTGTTTTATTAGTAAGTTGTTGGATAAATTACAGAAATTAAATATAAATAAATTTGTCTATGACTCTACATATGGCTTTATGTCATCATACATTAAATATTCAAAATAGGCACTCGTGATTAAATTATAATAATTACTACTACAATGCAAAGATAATAATTAATCATATAATTTGGGGCAACTTAAATATTAAGTAACGGAACCTTCCTCTTTAGTAATTTATCTTTGTGTGCATAAAAGTGCATTAGACGATGGCGAGAAATGTGATATCACAAAACTATAACAATGGTCTATCAAATTCGAGTTGCTCAAAGTTGAAAATTTTCTACCTAAAAAGCGTACGTCACAATATTTGACTATAGTTCAAATCAAACAATTAGAATTACTTAGCAATGATGTCAAAAATACCATGACAGGTGATAGTGATGCTAATACGAAAGTCAAATATATGAACTAGATGAAGTAATTTAAAATTGCAAAATCTACTACTTCAGTAGACCGGGTCTATGTAAAATGTTAATCTCTGTTTTAGGACGTTAAAAAAATATTGAAAGAAATTATGAATATAAATTCGTCTTTGCTCTGTTCTTAGGTTGAAAAGGAGTCCATAGGTAGCCTATATAGTATGTATAGAAAGTAAACATTTTTGTACATATTATCATCTGCAAAACTGAAACTTCATTATTTCTGTAATTCTGTATAAACGATATGAAGTGAGCTAATCTAATATCAAATAAATTAAAACTAGGAAGGTCACAATGAAACTATGTCTGCAAAGAAAGATTATATGAAAGTCTATTTTAATTTTATTTCGGAATTTTTGTTATTTTAAACCGAAAAATATCACATAAATAACTTTATTTTTTTTTTATAAAAAGGTCAATGAAGCCTATATGATTTTTTTAAAAAATTCATCCTTGATGATGAGTGCACTAAGTACACGAGAGATCGCTTACGGACTTATGATGTAAAAAAAAAAAAAAAGAAGCAGAAGAAGAAGTACACGAGACATCCTCAGACTCCCATCAGATTCTGATGTATAGCTTTTCCATTTGTCTCTGGATAATATGCAAAACTTGTGGGATTTATAACAAAAGGCCAAAAAATGTATACTTTTATATCCTGTCGTCTGCTTTCCGTCTAAAATTGCGAGTCCAGTCAAACTCGGGTATTTGATTCTGCCAATCAACTTTTTCGGCACCCATTTTCCCAAAGCCAAAACAAAAATGTAGCAACAAAACTCTGCACAAAAATAAAACAATTTGATCGTTTTTGTTGCAATATGTTGAATCAATTTTGTTTCTATGAGCACGAATACGCATAAACGAGGAACTATTTTGAGGTTAATTTTTATATTTTTCTAATAAAAATGTTATTAGTCTCCTTGATCCCAAAAATAAATTCCTCGGAATATATAAATTATTATTAAAAATGATTCGATTATTTTTGCAATGTTTTGAATTTAATTATGTCTGTGTGCACAATTATACACAAATAAGGACAACAATTTTGTGAAAATACTTTTTGTTCTCTTGAAACAACGAAACTGTTAGAAAGTGTGCTAATTTTCATTTTTATGCTAATTACCAATTAATTAACCAAGCAAACATAGCACACACAAGATCTAGTACACAAGCTATTCAAACACACGAGAAAAAGGGGAAATCGATACCTCCCGCGAAATCGTATTCGCGGGGCTCGACCAAGGCATGGGAATCGATGGCGTGCCTTCTCCACCGTCTCCACCACGTCTCGTAACCGCCCTCGAGTCCACCAAGGAGGATTAATCACGTTCTACAAGGTACGTGCTAGCATACCCAAAGAACAAGCCTAATCCCTATGGTTTTCTCTCTTGCATCAATCAACAACCTTGATTTAGTGGAGAGAAAATAGCTCAACACATGAGCAAATAAGAGGGAGAGAGGAGGAAGGTGGCGGCCTCATGGGAGGGAATGAGAGGAGAGAGAAAGCTAGGTGGAGGCTCTCATAAGTGGTCCTTATATAGAGCACAAAACCTAATTGACCTCTTGCATAATTACAACTATGCTATCCCACCTACCACCATATTGGGCAGCCACGTTTTGGGCCTATTTGGGCCACTTAATCCACTCAATTTAGTCTCTAATTCTATTAATTAAAGCCTCATTTATTTGCTCTTTAATTGGGCTATCTATTTGCTATTTAAATAACGGCCCAATTAATCAATATAACCATTTATATTGATAAGTGTTGAACTAAATTAATTATTAACTCATTAATAATTATTTTAGGATTAGTTAATGCATTAATTTATTTCTATATGATCCATTGACTTAATTAATTATAACGGTTCGCAACGGTATATAATTAATTAATCAATCTTATCATATTTCCACAGAACCTACTGCTGTGAATAAATAAATAATGCACTGTGTGATTAATGTCCTATTTGTGTGACCCTTTGAGGATTTATGCTATGTTGGCCATGGAATTAAATCGTTATTTAATTCCAATAATCATAAGCGGTATCTAGCAACACGTTATGACTCCCAATTCGCATAAATAGTGTACTGCTACAATATTTCAATCCTGCATAAGAGAATAAATATGTTTCTCTATTTTGATTCTTATGTCGCACGATATCATCGTATAATCCAAGATAGGAATGTGTCATTCTTGCAGATTATACGTTTCTTGATCTAGAGATAATTGTATAAAGTTGCATGCAAACAATCTATCTCCATCAAGGGGCCCAAACAGATATCGTCACTCACTAAGTGAATTAATGAGGGACATACGGTTTTCTTGATGAGTAACTTTTCCCCGCACAATTCAAGAGAACATAAATAAAGTCCGTATAGCAGCCCTTATCGGGAATCAGCGGTAGACAGTATTTATTGAACCTATCCTCATGTGGAAAAGATAAACATCTCAAACTTAGAACCAAAATCACAACGAAATAAACAATGACACATAACACAATCCATATGTTTATTTCGA